>OZ022499.1:23038992-24288992 GCA_963989385.1 Ctena decussata | reverse complement strand
TTATTGAGCAAATTATAAAATCAGATCGTAAATTTTTCGAAAACTAGACAAACAAAACGACAAGAGAGAAACTCTTTACTTCGTACTGGTGCATCTCATGTTCGACGTATAATCTGTTTACATGGCATGCGGACTGGCAGTCTAGCTCGAGGCAATATACGTCATTTTTTTATTACGTCACAACAGTGACCTAATAACTTATTTGACAGAAAGCAGATGACTGTTTGAAAGATAAATAATATTAGAACATGATATTATTTTCTCAAATATGAGTGGCAGAACGTCAGATTTGTACAATGTCAATTAGGTCAGCAGTCAGGTAAGGTTTGTAGTCTATTTTTGCTAACTAAACTCCGTAATTTTTCTCCTCTTCAAGTATTTAGCAATCTGAGCTAATGTTTGACAAGCTGTCGACCTCAATTTTCTGTCTAAATTGTGGCTGTCCGGCAAGTATTGCTGATGCTCATATCACGTGCAAGACTGTTTCCTGAGCGTTAAAACTACAGATGCCATCTTTTATTTTGCAATTTAAAAATGTTCCAAAACGATATTGCTTGAAATTTCACATGCAAAATGGAAAAAATAATAAAGTTTTCGATGGCATGGGTGTGCGCATTGGAGAAAGTCTCAGCTTTCTGTAAATTATGTTTTATGTTGATGCAAGTTTTCGGTAGAATCAAGATAGAGTATTGTACTTTGACGATGAATATTTTAGCATTTCTAACAATTTTGGCCCTGAATTTTGTTGAGAAAGCCTGCTTAATACTAGTTAGCAAAACATTTTTATGTGTTTAATCATTTTAATATAATCAGTGCCTCTATATACATTTGAGAATAATGGGAAATTTCGTCAAGAACCATGTTCGCCATTTCTTGGGCCTATTTTTTATGTGGGAGGATCCATCGTTGTAAATACAAACACCGCTTTTTCGAGGGTTTGCGTTCCAACTGGCTACGTATATCAAAATGCCATGTTTTAGTTAAGAATTCGAAATCAAACGTAACTAGGTCATGTATTTATCTATAATTTAGCCGCGACACGACAAAACCAACAATGTGGTTTTCGCCCAGTGCGGACTCAGATCAGCATGGAGATTCGCCCAGATTGATCAGACTCTTTGTTAAGTGCTCAAATAGTAACTAAGGGTCAAAGCTACCTCCATGCAGACAGCGAAGATTCTGATCAGACTGGGCGGATGCTCAGGCTGATCTGAGTCTGCGCTGGGCGCACAACCACATTGTTGGTTTTGTCGTGTCGCGGCTCATATAAGTATTCACTACGTTTTATAAGTATACTGCGGTTTTGCCACATTTTGAAAACGTAGTAAAACCTAGTTCTTAACAAACAAATTCGACGAATGTATGTACCCCGCCTTGGAAACTAGGTCCCCCCTCTATATACTCTTAGTGTTTGAGCTGGAAAAGCGGCTCAGTTAAAAATGTGAAAAAAGTAATAAAAAAAATGTGAGGATTATATCCAAACCACATGCATATTTTCAGACCATGATCAAAACACCTGTGAAGTTTCAAAGGAATGGGCATAAAACTGTAGGAGGAGTTGCACACACAAGGTACCCACTATCTATTCACTTTGATAGTAAAATGTATGAAAATGGCTACGTTCAATTTGCGAAAAAAGTGATAAACAAGAGGGCCATGAGGCCCTGAATCGCTCACCTGAACAATTGGCAAGGTGGCTTTTACTTATCATGTCTGAAATTGTCAAAATATGAGTTTTGGGTCAAAAGTCATATTTTGACCATGACCACCTGTACTCATAAATCTTCATGTACTCATTAAGACAACCATATTTTCCATTTTTAGGCCAAAATCTTCAAAACTTTCCATGAAATCTAATGTTCTAGCATTTTCCCATATTTGACCATGCCGCAAAAAAGGTCAAGGTAAACCCAAGGTCACCATTTGAACAGTCTTGGTGGTACTCTAGTACTCCATGCTATTTACCAAGTTTCAAGGCCATAGGTGTATTAGTTCTGGAGAAGAAAAATATTAAAGATTTATACCATAAGTGGTAATGGCGGCCAAGTTGGTCATGTGACCTGGACCGTTTGAAAAAAATTTTCATTCAATCAACCCCTGGAGGCTCTATATGAAATGTGTTCACAATTGGCCCTTTGGCTTTTGAGGAAATGGTTGAAAATGTCAAAATATGAGCGATCTGGATCAAAGGTAAAAAAAATGACCTTGACCTCTTGTACTCATAATTCTTCATGAACTCATTAAAACAACTGTATATACCAATTTTTTAGGCCAAAATCTTCAAAACTTTCCATGAAATCTTATATTCTACCATTTTCCCATATGTGACCTTGCTGTATAAGGTCATGGTCAACACAAGGTTATAATTTGAACAATCTTGATAGTACTCAAGTACCCAATGCTACATACAAAGTCTCAAGGCCATCGGTCAATTGGTTCTGGAGAAGAAGATTTATAAAGGCATTTACCATATATAGGCATGGCGGCCATGTTGGTCATGTGTCCAGGAGCGTTAAATAATTTTTTCATTCCCTCAACCCCTTGAGGCTCTATATGAAATATATTAAATTTGGTTTCAATTGGCCCAGTGGTTTTAGAGCAGATTCTTTGAAATTGTCAAAATTTGAGATTTCTGGGACAAAGGTCAAAGAATGACCTTGACCTCTTGTACTCACATATCTTCATGTACTCATTAAGATGATTGTATATACCAATTTTTAGGCCAAAATCTTCAAAACTTACCATGAAATCTCATGTGCTAGCATTTTCCGATATTTGACCTTGCCGTCAAAAAGGGCAAGGTCAACCCAGGGTCATAATTTGAACAATCTTGATAGTACTTGAGAACCCAATGCTACATACCGAGTTTCAAGGCCATCAGTCTACTGGTTCTGGAGAAGAAGATTTTTAAAGGTTTTTACCATATATGGGCGTGGTGGCCATGTTGGTCATGTGACCTGGACCGTATGAACAAATTTTCATTCCCTCAACCCCTGGAGGATCTACATGCAATTTAATTACAATTGGCCTAGTTGTTTTTGAGGAGATTGTTTGATATTGTCAAAATATGAGAGTTCTGGGTCAAAGGTCAAAGAATGACCTTGACCTCTTGAACTCATAAATCTTCATGTAGTCATTAAGTTGACTGTATGTACCAATGTTTAGGCCAAAATATTCAACAGTTTCCAAGATATCTTATGTTGCAGCATTTTGCCGTATAAAAGCATAAGGAAGCAAATTTGACCTTACCGTAAAAAAGGTTACAATCGGCCCAGCGGTTTCAGAGGAGAAGTTGTTTGAAAGTGTGGACGGACGTGGACGGACGGACGGACGGACGACGGACAACGGAGCCTTACCATCCTATAAGCTCCCCCGGAGCCGCTGGCTCAGGTGAGCTAAAAATAACGTGAAGATTATATCCAAACCACATGGCATTGCATATTTTCAGACCATGACCAAAATACCTGTGAAGTTTAAAAAGGAATCGGCGTAAAACTGTAGGAGGAGTGGTGCACACGAGGTACCCACTATCTAGTCACTTTGATAGTAAAAACGCCTAAAAAATGACTAAGTTCACCTTGTGGAAAAAGTAACAAAAAATAATCTCAGGATTATATCCAAACCACATGCATATTTTCAGACCATGACAAAAACATCTGTAAAGTTTCGAAAGAATCGCCATAAAACTGTAGGAGGACTTGTGCACACAAGGTACCTACTACTTTAGGGGTCGGAAAGATGGACGGAAGGACGGAATGCCGAAAACTATGTCCCTCCGTTTTTCTTCGAAAAGGCGGAGGACAATATAAACCCGGAAAAAAGTTAAGCACCCGCAGTAAAAATTCATATTTCCATTGAACATCATAGAAAGAAAAAACAGATTTGGATAATTGATTTTAAATGCAATCAAAAAATTGGTACATCTATCATTTGTCAAAATGATGATACTTTTTTTTTGGAATAGCAAGACGGCACTTTTTATGTAGGGATTGAACTTGACACTCTTATTCAGTTACATAAATTTTACAAGCTTTAGACTTCCTGTGCTTGTCAAATCAGTCACTTCTGGCTATTAATAGACTAGGCTATTAACAACAAATGAAACACAAAGTTCCTTGAGTGCGGCCCCAAAGTTACACAAGCTATTGCTTCGTTCAAAACATAGCTCGCTTTCAATTAAAAAGTTCACTGATTTACTTCCAACTGATGCCCATTTACTCGGATATCAATAAGCAGTATGTCAAGGCTTAACAACTACAAAAAGAAAGGGTTTTGGAATACTATCAGTTGAAAGTTGTGAAAAGTTCAGATTAAACTTCTGCAACAATAAATGGTGGTGCTTAACTGTTTTCCAGGTGTATACGTGAGAGTGAGACTGTAGCTTAACTGACAGAATAATTTCTCCGATTATAACCCCTTGACAAGTTCTTAAGCCATTTCATTGCAAAAGCAAAAAACACGGAGTATGAAATGTATGTATGCAATAGTTCGGCCAGGTGCAGTTTCATTCTCCTGCTAGCTCTTTTTACCATGTATTGGATACAACGCGACATAAATGTCAAACCGACTATCTATCTTGATAAGAGAGAGAAGTATCCTACAGAATCTAAATAAGAATACTTGTCGGCTAGACTTGTCATCAATACATCAAGTCGGAAATATGGTGTACCGTAAAAATTCTATGAGTTGAAACACCTAAAATAATTACCGTACTATCATAAAATGTGACAGTTCGGTTTTACACTCACTGTGCAGTAATTCATCTTAAAAATGCACAGGGAACGGCAAACAGTGGTGGCCCTGATTAGACTGCTCCTGAGGAGGAGCAGTCTGATCTTTGTCTGCACTATTTGCTCAGACCTTATTGTCTCAATATGTAGGATTTTACGGTAAAAGTTTTCTGTTAAATGTGGAACCCTCAACGGAGACACGTAATTGCGTAAATGATGACAAAAGAAAAAAAAAGAAAAAAAAACATACTGTAATTTGTCCATAAATTCAGCAAAACAAGCAAACAAAAACAAACATGTTTTTTCTACCGCTTTATTGATTAAAGGAGGGCAAGGGCCTACCGTGCATGCAGTGGGTGCGGGTGGGGGGTCTCTTGATATTTTTTCTCATCTATCATTCCTCACTTCTTTCTCCCTCTCTCTGGGAGACGGCTCGATATAGACTAAAATACTGTCTCAAAGTGCCGTTAAACCCAAACCAACCAACCAAAATCTATTGCTTTATAAGTTTTCGTTAGTTCTGAAATACATGTATCATGAAGGAGCAGGGGCCGTATTCATAAAACCACTTAAGTGGTTGCTATGCTATTGCTAAGGCCAAATATCTATAAAGGAGATTCCCTACAACTATGAAATTTTTTCATAAAACCACTTAAGTGGTTGCTATGCTGTTGCCAAGGCCAAATATCTATAAAGGAGATTCCCTACAACTATGAAATTTGGTCTGGAGGAACAGTCTTTGTAAGACTGTTCCTCCAGAGCAAATTTCATAGTTGGAGATTCCCTACAACTATGAAATTTGGTCTGGAGGAACAGTCTTTGTAAGACTGTTCCTCCAGAGCAAATTTCATAGTTGTAGGGAATCTCCTTCAAAGAAATTTAGCCTTAGCAACAGCATAGCAACCACTTAAGTGGCATTATAAATACGGCCCCAGGTTGCTAGGGTATACGCAACTACCGTCATCCAAAGACAGTCTGTTTCCCGCGCTTATCATAACGCACGCCAAGGACCTCTGACGGTTGTAATGTTAATTTGCCTATAAAATTAGTCAAAATTAAAGTTTTGATATACCCAAGAATTTCTCTTGAAATTTGTTGCTCTCAACTTCCCCTAACTGGCTATGAATTTAATTTCTGATTTTTTAGCACATAGACTTCAATTTTTGGTGGAAAAAGCTAAATTTCATAATTAAACGTAATGGAAACAGGAAAAGTTTTTTAAAGATACTTTCCCCCCCCGTGCCTCAGCTAGCCACTTTGCATGTATGTGTGTGCTATCGTAAAACACATTATATGTGAGTGGCTTGCTGAGGCACGGGGGGGGGGGGAAAGATAGTCTACAGCTCAAAAACTGAAAAAGTGGGTGGGGTACTTACACCCTTTATATCTAAAAACAGGCTAAAGTCCTTATTATTGAAAAAAATATTGCATAATATCAGTAACATAGTGTGTAGGTCAGTTTTAGCATAGTTATTAATTAAAATTTCGATATATTAGAAAACCGAAAAAATGGACCTATTTTCAGAGACTGAAAAATTCACCTACCCCTCTTGATAAAATCGGTTTAAGTTAGTCTAGAGGCATATTAATTTTTTAAAATTACTGTTAAAATGTCTTTATAGTACACACGTCTACATATTAATGCCAAATATTTCAACTTTCGCTGCCCGAGGAAGGTGCAATAATTTGTCGAAAAATGGGCAAATATGCATTGATACTGTCAGAGGTCCTTTAAAGATAATAGGTGCAACATCGATCTTTTAGTTGTCTTAGGACTCGATTGCGATACTTTATCCCAGTGGCGCGGTGGTCAAAGACGTGCCTCTCTAAAGACGACACTGTCATTCTATTTTGGAGGGTTCGGACCCAACAGTTTCATTTTATTATTGTTTTCTTTTTTGTTTCTTTTTTTACGCAGATATCTGCATATGATGTCAGTTTGGGTTTCTTGTGTTTTCTGCTCTCCGAGTTACTATCATACCAACTACTGCAACTTGAGCTATGAGAGCAATTGCAAGGATACTTACATTGGTTTAGAGTGAGTGTAAGGAGGGGGATAATTTGCTGCAGTTCTAAAGATAAAACCTGATACATGAGAAGTGTCAGCAGTAGGATTTGAACCAGCATCCCTGAATTTCTCGTAATTTTGTAAACTTTGTAAATTTTGTGTGGATACGTTAATTTAGAACCACTGGACCGATATCACTGCTGGTGGACAATTGGTCCCCGAGGATATCACCCACCTAGTAAGGCAGTGTTTCAGTGTTGATTCTGGTCCTCCAGCATTGGGTTCACTACATGAATACTGATTTAAAGTAACCTTTTTCCATTTGATTTATATTTGGTGATATTTCTCAATTATTCTTAAACTGAGACTGTCTTGTCAAAGCGACAAATCTTAGCTTTGGCTTCCACTCTTTTGAGTTGTTATGGCTCTTCGCTGGTTCTTGCTGCATCGGGCATCTCTTTCCAGGTGCCCTTGTCTGCCTTTTTTCTAGAGACGCAATAGTTGAGGTGGCTCGAAGGGGGACGCCTGCCCTCGCCGGTTAATACGTAGGCGTCTTTTACCTGATGTGTACAGCTAATGTGTCCCGCGGAATTCGACAGTAAGTGTGGATCGGAGAGAGACGATCAGATGTCAGCCGAGACTTGACCATCATCTCTTTTCTTTCAAACGTTTGGCTTAAGCGACACTGAAGAAGTTAAATACAGAAACGCGCGTCTGTCGCACTGAATTTGGTTTGGATACGTTTATATTGTAACAAAAGACCAAAGGACAGACACCTTGCAATCGGAGCTATTTTGGTTGTTATGAACGTTGTGGTGATACTGATATTAAATTTCAGCAACCAAATACAATTGTTACCTGTCTCCTGTCTATTTATGTTTTGTTTATTTATAGCTGATTGGTAACAACATATAAACGTTCGGGAATAGTATATGACAAAGACAACAAGCTGACTACAGCTGGAAAACAGAAAAAAATAAATAAAGGTGCTAGAGGGATGACAATGGTTTTTTTTTTCTAAAAATAACGACTGTAACCTTGACTTTGCCTCTTAAATAATGGATTATGAATTTTTCCAAGATATTGTCACACTAATAATTTGTGAGAAGTCATATCAAAATCCGTCAATAAATGAAGATGCTGCAGGGATGACATTTTTTGTTTCTGAAAATAGCAACTCTGACCTTAATCTTGGATTTACAACACTGAAACGCATACTAGTCCAAGATACTGTCATACTTAACATTTGTGTGAAGGTATCAAAATCGGTTCATATAAAAGGCGCTAGAAGGATGATAAAGTATCTTTAGCTGATAAAGAAACAAAAAAACAACTGTGACCCTCAAATTCTGGATACAAGTGTGTTCAAGATATTGTTACACTTAATATTTTGGTGAAGTTATATCAAAATATATCAATAAACAAAGGGGCTAGAGCGATGACAAAGTTTTAAAAAAAAACCTGTTACTTTGACCTTGAATCTACAGTGTTGAAACCCGAACTCATCCAAGACATTGTCATACTTAATATTTGCGTGAAGTTATATCAAAATCGAAGTAACAGTGATTTATTCCAGTTTCTTTTGCATGGAGCTAACTGTGGACGTCTTCACCAATTGACATCAGATAGTGTTTCCTTCGCCGATGGCGATTTCCGCGTCTCTTTTTCGAAAGAAAAGCCTTGAAAACGAATCAACGATGCTTGTGACAGTCAGCATTACTCGTGGGACTATTCGTGCGCTTGAATAAAAGTTGGGAGAATTTACCGTTAATGGGTACACTTTTGGGGGAATAAGTTGTAAACGAAGATCAACACATCAAAGAAACGAAAAAGCAGACTCGGTTTACTTGAGTCTGTTCATGTTCAGTAAATTGTAATGTTGCAACATTTCCCACGCTCCCCTAGCACCTGCTTCAGCGGAACTCTATTTTCAAACTGACCTAAAATGAGCCCAACGCACCCGAAGGACCAGAAAATACATAATATGCACTATGATGATGTACGTTGCGACGTCTTACGTCCAACTCACGGCCCAGCACCAACTGCATGGAAGATAATATATGTTTTATTGAAGATCCTCTGGAAACAAGTAAAACATCAAAGAAACGAAAATAGCGGACTCGGATTGAGCCAGTTCATGTGCAGTAATGTAAAGTTGCAACACTGCACACTCCCCCTAACATCGGCTTCAGCGGAACTCTATTTTCAAACTGATTGAAAACAAATGAAGGGAGGCAGCTCTACAATTTACATTTTTCTTCCCGTCCCAATGCGAGTCCCATGAGAGCATTTCTTTTCTTTGCGATTTGATCCATTCCGGAATTCATAAAAGTTGTTGTCCCTTGTCAAATGGCGAAAACACATGGAGATATACCAATTCACATTACCGTATTTATTTGGCTATAAAACGTTGTGTTCCTGTCTCTAGAATGACCGCAACTAATGAAATTCTACTTTGAGATGAGATTTTCCCTTCTTTAAGAATTTGAAACATTTAGTGTCATCTTGTAAGAGGGAACTACATGTTTGAATTGCTTTGGAAGGGCAAAAACACGTCTTATAACCGTGGAAGAATCGAAGTTGTTTAGCCCTAACAGTGAAGGAACTAAACTACATATAGAGGATCTTACATGAGTGCTCATGTATTATTGAATTTATTAAACGAGTTGGGGAAAAAGATAAGATGCGAGGCTCTTTTTCACCAACGAGTTTAATAAATTCAATAATACAGGAGCACGAATGCAAGATTCTATTTATCATATGACACTAAAATCGCATTTTATCAGCAAAATTTACACTAAAACGTCATGATTTCGCCATTAGAAAACGCAACGTTTTAATGGACGTCAGCGTATAACGTTACGACATAATTTGCATATTTAATCCACTAGTGGATTATCGTTTTTAATGCATGGCATTATTACACTCTCAGATGCGACGTCATATGATAAAAAGTATAATGGAATATTATTATCATACTATTTTTCCAAACAATTAAGAATGATGTTGGCTAAATAATCATAGTAATTATGCATTTAAAGCTGAATGTTCGGACTCCTATACCACATACAAACTTCTTTGCCTAACTTAGAGCCGTCACGTTGTTGCGCTATGAGCTCCCAATGCCTCCCTTTACATTTTGGTGGTAGTGTATGCGCAATGCACGCAAAATGTCCTAGACGTTATCTACATATGCGCACCAACCAAATACTTTTTGAGTACGCACTAAACATAAAAAAAGAGAAATTTCAATAAATGATTATCTATAGATGTAATTTATATATATTTTGTTATCCTAAAACTAGCATTTGCTTGATATAAATGAAGAGAAAAAATCTTTCTCGATGTTTTCTTGATTTATACTATAAAAGTTATGTTTTACAAATATATTTTTGCTATTTTCCCGATCAATATACAAACGCAAATAAATGGTTGGTTTAAACATATTTTATTTCGAACTTTAAAATACATATATATATTGTAACAATGCAAATGAAAGCACAAGTACTTATGAAGTACCTCTCCTTGACTATAACCATGGCGATAGCTTGAATATATATAAAGCTTCCATGTAGATACATAATGTTATATCGTTTTTGAACACTAATGATGGAAATGAAAATAAATAACAGAGAAAAGTGTCCAGACTAGAAAAGAATTAAAAAACGTTGTGGAAATGTAGCAAAAAGAAAGAGGGGATACACCTTTGCACATACAACGGAGGATAAGAGAGGGAGACGCAGCTTCGCAGCGGTAGCCGCATCGAGCACTCTGACTACCATTAATAACAAAATAAACAAACGTTTGTCATTTGCTAAATTATTAAGCTACACAGACACGTTTCGAATCCAAAATAAACTAATATGTACCTTTTCAAAAATAGCCGTATTTATTTCGAGTAAAAGAGAATCGCTACCATATAAAAGGAGAGATAACGAGGGAAGCGCTTGTCATTTGCTAAGTACTTAAGCTACTCAGAAACATTTCGAATCCAAAATAAACTTATATACCTTTTCAAATATAACCGTACATGTATTTATATCGAGTGAAAGAGAATCGCTACCATATAAAAGGAGAGATAACGAGGGAATCTGATACCGCGATACTGCATTTATGAGTTCGGTTCGTTGGACGCGATAGTATCTGCAGTGAAAAAAAAACAACTAATGCTGGACATTCACCATGCTACCACACTGGCATAAAGGGGAATTGGAAATGTTCCTTATGAAAAGATCTAGTAAGTTAAGCGAGCTACAGTTGGTCCTTAATCTAGTATGTAATATTTGGGCTTTTCTATTACCGGCATAGAAATATTTAGGAATGTGCGGTTTATCTTTGTTAAGAAAGTATTTAAATGTGTTGATCGAGTCAGACTGCTTCACCTCATCATTTCAGTGCCGGGGCGTCTTCCTGATTTGGCACGTTGTAGGGCAAGGGCCTACTGTGATTGCAGTAGGTGTGGGTGGGGTTTGTCTGGACAGTTTTTCTCTCATCTATCATTTCTCCTCTTTCTCCCTCTCTGGGAGACGGCCCGATATAGACTGAAATACTGTCTCAAAGGGCCGCTAAACCCAAAACAATCAGTCAATCAATCACCTCATCATTTACGTTCTTCCAGGCTCTGACAGTTGACGGTAGAAAAAATTATAGTACAGAGTTGTTCTTGCATCTGTTGTTTGAAGGTTATTTGAATGTCTTAGATTATAGCGTGAAATATTACTAACAGTCGGCGGAACTAAAGAAGAAAATGTTGTACAAATATATATTTGCTACTTTCCCGATCAGTATAGAAACGCAAATAAATGGTTGCTATGGTAACAGTACTTAAAAGTGGTCTGAAATCACGGTAGGGTGTACTTTGCCGCTCATTTTGTCGGTTGCGTTACATTTCATCCTGTCAGCTTTGTGACAAAATATGTTTAAGTTATCTTAATTGCTCCGATGTGAAATAGGCAATGTTCATAAGTAAATAAATCGTTTTTGGCTTCATTATGTGTCTATGTTATGCTATGAATCCTTATAAAGGGGAAAATTCGCTATTGCCCATAGATTACTGGTTATCTGATATGAAGTAATACAGATCTATGTTTATTAATAATCATCATATCTACTTTGTACTAATTTTGTTATTATGAATAAAAGGTGATATGTTTACTTTAACCAACACGGATACCTAGGTGGCCCAAAGGCGCGTATTAAATATGTGAGCCGCGACACGACAAAACCAACAATGTGGTTGTGCGGCCAGCGCAGACTCAGATCAGCCTGGGCATCCGCCCAGTCTGATCAGAGTCTTCGCTGTCCACATGAAGGTAGCTCAGTCCCTTAGCTACCCTTTAAGCACTTAGTGAAAAGTCTGATCGGACTGGGCGGATGTCCAGGCTGAACTGAGTCTGTGCTGGGCGCACGACCACTTTGTTGGTTTTCTCGTGTCGTGGCTCATGTCACTTAAAGCAATTTAAATGAACTGTTCATCTTGTTCATAAATATCCAAGATCAACATTTCTCTGCATCTGTTTCTCAACACACGTACACTTTTGCAACCACATTCCATCGAAGGTTAACACATCCATTTTTATACATGTACGCATTGAACACAAGGAATCTGCTGGCAAATGTAAAAGTGACTGATTTTTTTCTGGGTTTAATTTTAGATATTCGGGAATTCATCACAGCGTTCATTTTTTCCATATCAGAATATTATAATTAAAGAGCCGCAAAATGACAAAACCGACAAGCCCAGGCAGATCATAGTCTTTGTTGTGCGCTTAAAGGGTAGCTAAGAGTCTAGGCCAACTCTTTGCGGGCAGCAAAGACTTTGATCATACTGGGCGGTAGCCCAGGCTGATCTGAGTTTTCGCTGGGCGCACATGCCACTTTGTTGGTTTTGTCATGTCGCGGCTCTTGTGTTGTTTAATAAACTTGACGGCTAACAGCACAGATTAAGATCCATATCCTGATCAGAATGCTCTAATCTTGGTGCACCTATTATATGAAGGTATTCCCATAGTCAGGAGAGAATAGTGTTATCTGCTGGTAGTAAATTTCGCGATACCGTGAGTAAACCTGGTTCAAAAACTAAAAATGAAGGCAAAAAGATTCGCTTATTTATTAACTGGACTAACCATTGGATTTTTCCTCGTGGTCAGAGTTATAATCTCGTCGGATTTCAATAAGTTCGACGTCGAAGGAAAAGGTAATAGGAGCGTTTTAATTGTTTATTATTATTTGTAGTAGTAGTAGAAGTAGTAGATTTGTTTATCAGTAAATGACCGACAACAAAGATCCTACATCAAAATCTAGACACTGCTGTAGATATTCACAATTTTCTGATTGTTAGTCGACAATAAGGGTAAATTTTACTCCGCATGTTATCATTCAGGGAGATATTCAAATGCATATTAAACCGATCAAATTGTGGCAATGTCGAAAACGAAATCAATGCAATGTCGTTTTTATATGATTTTGTAAAGACTTGCGAAACAATAAACAGATGTAGGGACAAGAAAAAAAAAATACATAATCATCGCATTTTCGCTAGTTTCAGATTTTAAACCTTGGCTTTATTACAGAATTTTTGTAAAACATGACGTTAACGGCTAAGAGGGTGATTACATTAATTTTGTAATACCATATTTTTGCCGTTTAATGGTCAGAAAGTATTTATCCAGTGACAAGCAGATATGAGGCGGCAATAACGGTAATCAGCAACGTCAGGGCGAACATAGAAAACTGCAAATGCTTCAGAACGATTGCAAACGTTTATTCTTAAGTTGGACTATAATCACACCGGATAGGCGGTAATTGAAAGCGCTCTTACATGTAACAGTCAATTAACGCGGATCAAAAATCGTTAGAAACAGCGTTTTCGATTGCAAATTGTCGCCCTTTTGCAATCGAAAATTCTGTATCTAATGGTTTTAGATCCGCGTTCGCCGAGCGACTGCATGAGCGTTTTCGATTGCCGCTTATCCGGTGTCATAATGTACTATAATGTAACGAGAGCCATAAATAGAGGATCTTACACGAGGGGTCATTTTATATGAAATTTATGAAACGAGCCTTTGACGAGTTTCAGATACTTCATATCAAATTACAAAGACTATAAGATTCTGTTTATCATCTGACCCTTTAAAATGGAATTTTAATGCCTTTAAACTGAACACCATTTCAATAAGAAAACGCCTTGTTGACATGGACGTAGTCAATTAGGTTACATGTACGCGCCAAAGTGATATTACACGTGTGGTCATACGAGTTTTATGACACGACGTGATCCTTCTGAATAACAGCGACGTCATATGATAAATATGTTAACTCTGTTTCCTTGAAGTCTACAACCTACGTTAAAGGACTGGATTTTATATGTCGGTCAATATACTATTTTATTTTATTTCTACCGTTGAATATATCTATCTTATGCCTATCCGTTTAATCATACACAGTCTATCAGAAGCTGAGTCCTAGATAAGTTGCATTATAACCGTTTTTCTTCTGTACCACCGACTAGATAGTTGGAAGAGGTGGGGAGCATCATATTGATATCTCTCGTGTCTGACTGATTTTTGTCCGACGCGCTTATAGAATCAAAATGTTCTGTAACCAAGAAACCAATTTGAACAACATGTGGAATTAAAAACACTTAGAATAAAACTGAAAATGTGCATGTTACATTTTATAGACACAAATATCTTCTTTTTTTCCCCTTACAAATAAGCATCATTTTCAATCATACAAATGTTCGCGGCTGTTCACCAATTCAGGGCACCGCTTTTGTATAATTAACCACTCTAATCATTTTACCTACTTATGGATATCAAGTATTCAGGCCTATTTATGGATATCCAAAAATCGTTTTATGGATATCCAAAATTATGAATATCCAAAAATATTCCAATATCATTTAGTGACATCCAATATTGAATATTGGCTATCCCTAAATCGAATAATGGATATTTAAAAATGAATTACAGGGAATAAATAGAAAAAAATGTACACATAGCTACAGGGCCCAAGAACCACCGGGCTTATGGTTTTGGAAATTTCGTATGTGGATAGATCATGAAAAATGAGCGGAAACGCATTAGTTTTCTCCATCGGACTGGTACTGTCAGTGTTACCTTTCCTTTGTTGATAATAACGAAATCTGGTACCACGATATCTGAAGAAGTATTTGAGCTATGATGATGATATTTAGCATACAAGTTGGGGTCAAATGTGTTAGAACTGATGAAGGTTTTTGGCATACTCCTGTTAAAATATGATCGAGTTAAGCCCCATTTTTGAATTTGTAATTTTCCAAATTTTGAACTGCTTAGCCTAGGAAGCTGATTCTTGCTATACCTCGATAACGTAGTAGTTTTTGGTGTGTAACATATTTTATAAAGGTTAAGTAACTCTGGATTCATTTTATGGATTTATTTTTACTTATAGTCAATACATACGCTGCTCAGACTTAGACATCTTAAAGTTTGACTCCTTTAGTGACAAATATTTGTTTAGGGGCACAGTGTTTCCCAACGCACTTTCTAGTTAGTTTTTTTAAAACTGCATACATGCTGATTTACCCGATCACAGTCGACATCGACAACTCCTTCCCCTTTCAGTTACAAAACGGTTAGTTCGTCTGCTCAAGACTACATAAAGGACCTCTTTGACCTCTTTTTGTTTACACCTGTTTAAACCCTCAGGGTAATTTGATCTTTGATCTCATTGTTTCAGAACTCATAACTATAGCCCCCTTCGACTATGTCGGTGTGTGTGTGTGAGGGGAGGGGGGGGGTTGCCTGCTGGTGGGAGTGTGTGGGGGAGGACAATAAGCTACAACTGAAGTACCGCGCTGAAACAGTCAGTAACAAATTACGGGTGGGTCTCCAATCAAGTATACGAAAGTTCAATCCCCATATAAAAACCTCCATGGCTTTATAAGAGGAAATCTTGTTCACCCTTTATAAGCTACGGTTCTAAATCGATCTTCCCGGAAAGGCCGATGCATACATGTTTGCAGTGTTAGTAATACCTTATCGTGGCTGATCAGGGAACATTTCAGTCTTTCAGTAGTTTCAGTAGTCAGTAACTCAGGCGACTCATTCGATTTACGTAGATGTGAAAACGGCTATGTTTTCTTCTTTTCAGATAACAAGATTCTGGAGAAAATCGTTCAGCCTTCCAAGAAAGTATCGTCATTAAAGGAAATACCTGGAGCCGTATTTATAAAACGACTTAAGTCGTTGCTATGCTGTTGCTAAGGCTTAATTTCTATAAAGGAGATTTCCTACAAGTATGAAATTTTCAGACTGTTCCTCCAGAGCAAATTTCATAGTAACTGTTGTAGGGAATCTCCTTTAAAGACATTTAGCCTTAGCAACAGCATAGCAACCACTTAAGTCGTTTTATAAATACGACCCCTGTTTTTTATACTAAGGACGTATTTGGACGGGAACAGCATCTGCGCATTGAACATCTTCAAAACGCATGTGTAAACGAGCATTTGTTCCTAAACAAATCATACACAGGTCTCAGTCAGCTCACATACCATTTTTCAACTCAGTATAATTTCAATTATTGCGATGTACCAAAGGCAGGGTCCTCGTTTTGGGCACAAACTTTTGCAGTTTTAGAAAACGGTGTAAATAATTCTGCACATGTTTTCAGAATGGCTCGATATGACGTGCATTTAACACTGAAAATATACAGAGTGCCATTTGATAGCCAAGCTAGAATACAGTCTCGTACACTTCTTTTTTCTCGTGACCCTTATTCGAGATTATTTTCAGGTTTTGTTGATAAAATGTATTTACCACTATTTTACGAGGAGGCGACAGACATCGTAAAAAAGCAAAGAAACTTGCAAGAAAGTGAATTTGTCTGTGCAAATGATATAACATTTCAGGAGTTCTTAAAGTATATTGTGGATAAAGCACATAGAGGAGAAATGCTCAATAAACACTGGGCGCCCATCTTTAGTCTGTGCAACCCATGCGATGTACATGTTTTTGCTCTAGTAAAGCAAGAATCATTTTCAGCCGATGTTGAATATGTTTTGAAGGAACTTGGAGTTATGAATGACCAGTTTGAAACTATCTCTGACGCATTACATGACCACAGAATGGAGTCAAGTTTACCCGGTATTGTTGAAACGGTTGTAGGGAGACAAGGCAGATGCATGGACGAACTTGAAGTGGCGAGAAGAATATGGGTATCATTCCAAATACAAGGCTTTATAAAAGATAATGTTGCTTTTCCCATGGATATTATTGATACTAAGGACAAAGCAAGAAACGCCAGTTTTCTAAGTGATATTATACTAACATCTATAAGACAAAAGCCTTTGGCATCAGAGGAAAGTAAAGGACAAAGATATCGTGCTTTAGCGGATGCCTATGCTGGTGCTAGCCGAAATGTTATTGACAGTCTCAAAAGTGTCTATAGACAAGATTTTATTTTATTTGATTACAGTTTTGATCCACCATCATCTTATTGAGGCTCCTTGCGAGATAAAATTCAGCTGCGACACAACAAACCCAACAAAGGTGCATGTGCGCCCAGCGAAGACTCAGCTCAGCCTGTGCATCCGCTGAGGCTGATCAGTCTCTTCGCTGTGCGCTTTAAGGGTAGCTTAGGGTCTAAGATACCTTCATGCCGACAGTTAAGACTCTGATCAGACTGGGCGGTTGCCATGGCTGACCTGAGTCTTCCCTGGGTGCGCATACTACTTTGTTGCTTTTGTCATGTCGCGGCTCAAATGGTCTTCTGGCAAAACAGTCTAGAAAACCTTGCTTTCTATAAAAGATGTATGGTCATACTGCCATGATTTTCCGTAATCTTTATTTCCAAAGGGAGCCATTTTACTTGTGATTTTCTCTTTGCTTCCCTGGGCGAAGAAAGCCTTCCAAAACGGGGTCTACTCTACAAGAGCAGGGTCTTTCGTATAATTGTTTTCCCCTGATAGGTAGACAGGCAAAAGTCGTTTCCTCTTAAAGTGTATCCCTTCACCCAAAGAGTTTCTCCTTTTATTCTGTATATCTATTTTTAATGTACATACTGCCGCGACACGAGAAAACCAACAAAGTGGTTGTGCGCTCAGAGAAAACTCAGATCATCCTGGGCGTTGGCCCAGTCTGAGTAGACGCTTTGCTTAGCGCTTGAAGGGTAGCATAGGGTCTAAGCTACCTTCATGCGGACAGCGAAGACTCTGATCAGATTGGGCGGATGCCCAGGCTGATCTGAGTCTGCGCTGGGCGCACAGCCACTTTGTTGGTTTTCTCTTGTTACGGCTCAATTATCATTACATGTACATTTGTTTTCTGTGTACTGTTTATTGCACCATTGCGCCATGTGCTTAAAAGTATTTACTGCTGCATAATGTTACCGTAGTATTCTGTATGTTAGTACATCGAAATTTCAGATTTTTTCCTATTGGTTTATATTGCTAACTCTTTACTGCCTACAACAGTCTGGGGACTTATGGATTTCCATAACGCATATTTGTGATGGTTAACCATGCATTTTAAATAAACTGACATGATGGCTTACCATAACATAATTACTGAAATTTTTACCTTAAGATGTCACTACATGTCCGAAGGATGAAACGTGATGGAAAGACATAACGTCGGTTTCTTCTGGTGTTATGGCTGACCGTACCAAAGGTAAAAAAAACAAGGAATTTTCTGTCGCGTAACTGATGCAAAACCTTGAGTAACTCGTACAGTTAGCAGCCGTTACAAAAAAACAAGCATTGTAGACAATTTTGATCGTAACACTTTATAAAAAATAGAAAGTAAATATCTTTTTTTCTTGGATATAAAACAAGTCAAATGCACAGCAATATTTGCCTAATTTTGACCATAATTCTGCAGACATAACCAAAATGAGACTGTTAATACTGAGAATAGGTAAGGGCTGGCCCAAATATTAATTTTAAGTGTAGACAGGTCAGACTGAACACTGCCAGTAGGTTAATTTGCCATTTTAGTGAGTTGGACTGAAAAATGTAAGAATTATGACTGACCATCACAAATATGCGTGATGGAAATCCAAGTCCCCAGACTGTACAAAGCCCTGTCTGTCGATGACTCGGTGATGTCTACTGCGTCATTCAATTTTCAAATCCAACAGTGATATAGGGCAGTAGGGATTAATGTTCGAACCTTTTAGATGCCATATATAAAAAAGACTTTAAGGCCCTGAATCGCTCACATGAGTAATAAAGGGTCAAAGTCAAACTAGGGTCATTTTTTTAGCAAACTTGATGGTTTGAAACTGTCAAAATATGAGAGGCATTAGCCAAAAAATCACAGAATGACCCTGATCTCTATTACTGTAAAACACTTAATATCTGCGGTGTCAAAATTTCGCGATTTAATGAAAATAACTTATTGGCGGATTTTAGTTTTTGCGTTCGTTATATATCATGACTCAAGATAGTAAAGAAAATTTGATATCAATTTGTAACATTTTTATTACTTTTCTATTAAACTATACATTGCGACATCTATTAGAATCGCCTCATCGAGGCGATTCTAATGGGATGTCACAATGTATAGTTTCATGGAACGGTATAGCAAATCTCTCAAATATTCATTAGACTCTCCTTTTTTTATCTCAGCCTCTTTTAAGGTGTGCGTGCGTAAGGGCGCGTTTACACGAGCAAAGTTTCTATGTCACAGAAACTTTAACAAAGAAACTATGACAAACATTTTGCGTTTACACGGAGCAAATTATTTGTTAAAGAAAATGTGCCATAGAATCTTTGTAACATAAACTTTGGCAATGAAATATTTGCTGCAGTGTTCACACGACCAAATATTATTCGTCAAAGTTACCTGCAGCGATGAAACAAAATCTTTGTCACATTTTCCACGCTTGTAGCAATGTTCTTTGTAACATAATCTTTAGCAAAGTTCTCCGTTTACACGGACAAATTTAATTTATCGAAGTAATTTATCATATATATTTGTCAAAGAAACATTGTCATATTTTGGCATTTACACGAGCAAATTTTTCTGTGACAAACCTACTTTGTCATAGAAACTTTGGTCGTGTAAACGCGCCCTAAGTAAGTGTATCATATCAAAAATCAAATATTGGCGGACTTATATTTTAGCGCTCTTTGCCTTAACCGCCAGTATCGCCAAAATTCAGTAACCGCCAAATATATGTGTTGTACAGTACTCAAGAAAGTTAAGGTACTCATTTGTTGACCGTATTTATAAACTTGTGCACCGAAATCTTGTATACGTTCCATGAATTCTTACGTTTAAGCAATTTCCCACGTAAAACAACCAGAAAGCAAATTTGACCTTCCGTTGAAAAGTCGGAGTCAACACAACGTAATCGTTTGAACAATCCTGGTAGTATTCAGGTTTTCAATGCGACATTCCAAGTTTCAAGACCATCCATTAGCTGTTTGGTTCTGGAGAAAAAGACTGTTAAAAGTTTTAAGTACCCATATACTGCGAAACTTGGCCTCGGATTTCGGTTGCGGATACCGAACGTCGGTCTTGTTTTTTATGCTTTCACTACAAACTTGCAGCTGCAAACATAAAATTTGCAAACTAGGGACAGCGGTAAGTTAACTAGTTTAAGCTGTCTAAAATAAGATTCTGATTACATTTAGACAAAGTATATGTAAAATATGCATTTTGTTTTATTATCGCGTACGCTAACGAGATGTTATCGTTGCGTCCATAATGACCATACTAAAGGACGGCACGCAAGTGTCCTGTAGACGATAGTTACGATTTGACTACGCATTAGTACTGTTAGCATTAAAGTGCAATATTGTGTTCGGCTGCGGTAATGTAATTACTTCCATGATCATTTCACAGTGATTGATATGCATTTGTAGGATATCAGATTAGCAAAACGACAAAGCCAACAAAGTGACATGTGTGCCCATGAAGGCTCAGACCAGCCTGTGCAGCCGTCTAGTCTGATTTTAGCATTCGCTCTCGACATGGAGCTAGCTTAGACCCTTTGCTACCCTTTAAGCGCACAGCTTAGACTCCGATTTGACATGGCGGATGCCCAGGCTGATCTGAGTCCTCGCTGGGTGCACATGGCATTTTGTTGGTTTTGTCGTATCGCGGCTTATTCAGATATCAGATATGGTAGAAATGACTGTATCGTTGTTCGAATGCTTTCCATTTGTTTAATTATTGACAATATAAATATCAGGTTGTGCCTTAAATCAAGTTATACAGCCAGCATGGCCAATTAAATCTTTAATCAGCATGATGCAGCCATACTAGTATACCGTTCTCTGCCTCTACGATATTTCAGAGCGATTTTCTTTAGCCACCAAAATATGTGACAATGCCTAGCATTTTGAGCCTTGTGGAGGTGAGACGTTGACGTCACGAACATGAAATGAAAGTGAGTCATAAAAATTGTGCTGAAAAATTTCATAGCGTCACCTGAAAAGAGTGATTCAACATTCCTTTCGGCGTCTGTAATTTTCTTCATATACACTTTTTTAAGAATCATTCGGTTCGTATTATAGATTTTTGAAAAGCGATGTCACGAACCAGAGCTATAAAGTTTTATCCAGCTAGTATGTAAATTGTATCCAATCACTGAAACGAAAACATGAAAAAAATCGGGTTGGTGTGAAATCGTTTGCTTTTGCAGTAAACCTCAGCGCTATTTCTTTCTGCTTCTCGAAATCTTTTCTGGAAGCACTAATAAATAGAAGTATGTTAAAAACAAAATTTCTGATTTTCGCTCCTTAAGGCTCATGATGTCAGACACTGTCACATATACTGGATACGCATGGCGAGGCAATTGAAACATTCGGTACCTCATATTTTATCTTTGAGCATATTCGGCATATGCTCACGCGCTTAACCCTTAATGCGCCAAAAAACAGACGACAAACTTTACGTCTGCAGTATTTCAAAAAATGTTTCGTCCAAGCGATATCATATTGAGAATTTGAACACTAGAGGGCAAACAGTTTAGATTCAGATGAGGTGGCTCTTCATGAGCCACCTCGTTTAGATCTACACTGTTTGCCAATTCAACAATTTTAATTTTTGGCGCTTTAAGGGTTAATTATGTGTTTTAAGCACATCACTTGAAAGTACGCTTGTCTATCCTTGTACAGCACGTCTGTCTCTCGTTGCAACAAAGGGTAGATTTTCGATTTTTGGTAACAAACAAACCACTATTTCGGGGTCGGGAAACCTATTACCGATCAAATTTACTGCACCATATATTCACTTGACATGCACATTTCTTTTACGAATAAGTAGCTATAGGATTGTCTGCCATTAAGAATCGACTTGTTCACATTCAAAGAACAGAAATCGGTACAGGGTCTGCAATTTTACAGTTACCATAAAAATTCTAACACCTAATAAATTATCGGTATTGTTCTAAAATGGAACATTTTAACTGGTTTTCGAATAAAGTAATGTGTCGAAAAGATGCTGTTAGAATGAAAACAAGTGTAGAGTAGAGTCGGGTAACTTCGGACTGTGGGTAAATTCGGACATACCACTGCAAACAGTGAAAATCCCGTCTCATCAGGATTTTTACTGTTTGCCCAGTTATATTTGTTTTAAAGGTAGGTTCCTGTACTTTGGAATGCATCATAATTTTGATGATCTTTCATCCAAGTTGTTGGAAAGCACTTATAAAAAGGGAAGGAATAAGTTTCACTAAAACGTGTAAATAAAAAAATATTAGAAAAGTTGTTTTGCAAGGGATCTGCTTCGCACACCAGTTAGCACTATTTTTAGTTCGTGTCAAAAATAGATAACACAGCTGGTGTCATGCTGCATTGCATGTTGGGATAGTTTTAACCCATCCGCCATGCCAGGACCTCTAGGAGAGCTCACAGCAAGAGGAAATTGACCTTTGGAGAATGGCATCAGAAATCATACACTTATAGACAAAATAAACATAGTTATTTTTAGAACTGGAATTCCAACGAAAGAAAATAAACCAAAAGGGAAAATGACTATTTTCTTCAACATCTGACGATTTTCTCAGTAGCAACAAATTCAGAAAAATAGGAGAATTCAATACTACTCAGAAAAAGACGAAATTATTTTGTGAACATAATTGTTATCGCTAGTCCAGCCTACATTTAATTCCAAACAACTGACATATAAAGGAAACAATGTAATTGTCCGAATTTACCTCCTCTCCGAAGTTACCCGACTCTACTCTAGTCACGAATCTATCTGTTCCTGCTGGAGAAACTTGATCTGCTTCTGTACTGTTTTCTAAACCCTTAGCCTTTCTGCAGAATTTTACAATGATATTAAACTATAGTCATATTAACTCTTTAAGCCCCAGTGACGCAATTAGCAAAATTTGCAAACAGCGTAGATCCTGATGAGGCGGCTCATAATGAGCCGCCTCATCTAGATCTACACTGTTTGCCCTCTAGTCTTTGAATTCTCAATATAAAAAGTCTTGGACAAGGCATTTTTTTAATTTTTGCAGACGTAAATTTTGTCGTCTGCTAGAGTTAATAACGAATACATTTCAGCTACGTTGTGCATACAACTGACCTATTTGCAATTCTCCAAGCTAATTTGTTTTACGGAAATAAAAAATAGATTACTACGCGAAATAACAATTTCAATCAGAGCCTGAAAAGGACACAATGACATTTTCACCGGAAGTGTGCTGGTTCAGGCTAATGACATAGCTGCCGAATTGAAGTGAAAGCTTGATTACAGTAATCCGCTACAGACGCATTATCATCGATTCATTTGAAAACGACCCTAAGACGAAAATAAAACGAGACTATTTGGCAATCCCGCATATATTACCACGATGCGGCACGTGCGAGCAAGGGCAAGTTATTGTAGCTACTGTTGGCACGTAAGACAAATAGTGCTTCAGGCAGTGTTAAACATAGACAGGTCTCTTTATAGATACATATAGAATAAAAAATCGAACAAATGTAAGTTTTGTTATACTTATGCAAGGGCGTAACTGCCTCTACGCAAATACGCAGGTGCGTAATGAAATTTTGTCAAATTGACCAAATTTCAACACGCACCTGCATATTTGATGATTCTGAATTTTAAAATTTTGACAAGATTTTAATAATAACTGCTGACAGACGCGGCTTCCTGAAATATCTTTGGGGCTAAACTATTATTCTTGCCCTCAATGGTTATAAAACATAATTGTGCGTAACATGTAATCACCCCTAGCTACGCCCCTGTTATGTCTGATGAATTTATCTGAGATATAATCCCAACTATCGCCAAATGTGTGGTTCATTTATTGTGTTAGCGGTTTTGTAGATCTCGTTGCCGTATTCGCCATTCATTTTTGACATTTATAGAAGTAGCGACACACGAAAACCAATAAAATGTCATGTGCGCCAAGCGAAGACTCAGGTCAGCCTGGGCATCCACCCAGTCTTATTAAAGTCATCGTTTTGCGCTTGAAGGGTAGCCAAGGATCTAAGGTAGCTCAGTGCGGACAGCGAAGACTCGGATCAGGCTGGGCGGATGCCCAGGTTGATCTGAGTCTTCGCTGGACAAACATGACACTTTGTTGGTTTTGTCGTGTCGCGGCTCAATTCATTCCCCATAGTTTTAATATGTGGTCCACATTGCTATGCTACATTCATGTATTAACAACGCTGTATGGTAATCGATATACATCAGTCAGAAAAATGTTTATCATGTCCGCAGTCTTTTTGCAACAAGACCCTTCCCAGAATGTAATGATACCAGCGAAATGTTCCGTAATGCGCTAAATTGCATCAGAATTATCCTTTCGGCTACGCAGTTATATGTAAGTTAGTTAACTAGATTCGAACAATTATGTCTAAGAACACTGAATTTATATCTTCAGACAGATTAGGAGCGGCGGTAGTGTAGTGGATAAGACGCTCGACTACCAATCCAGGGGTCTCAAAATCGATCTAGATTAGACGTTAACCCGATTTCAGTCACTGAAACGCCATCAGGAATAGCTACCTGTATGCGTATGTTTCATTTAATCCCCAGTTCAAGTAATATATATTTTTCTCTTTTCCTTTTTTTTTTTGTTACTATTAGTGTAAGCGGTTGATGCGATAAAAGTGATTTCTTTGTTTTTGTAAAATTGCTTCTTTTTTTGTTTGCTACATGTTGTTAGGTCTAACACTGTGTTTACCTCGTTGGAAACCTAGAGAGCAGTCGCTTCGGCTTTTGTCATTTCGCTACGTATATGTTAAGTTTGGTGCCAGGCCAGGGGAATATACCTCCACTGTTTCTTTCCTCAGGAACAATTTTAGATTGCCTGTCTAGATATGTAACAATTAAGAGTATGCCGGGCCGCTTAGCGCAGTCGATGGGGCGCCTGACTTGTAAGCCAGAGGTCCTGGGTTCGATACCCGGTCTGGCCACTTACTTTCATTTCCCCTTCCACTGATTAAAGTTGGGCAGTTGTCAGTTACTGGTGAAAGTAAAAGCACTTAGTATCGGTTAACCGCTAATGAGGTCTAAGCCTGCCCAGGAATAGTATGGTTAGATTAACTGACCGTCCCGACATGACCATAGCTGTTTACCGTGGACGTCAAACAATAACACAACAAAACACAATTATAGTAATATCATAGTATTTTGTTTTAAGTGCTTACACTTTGTCGCATGTAACGAAGTACCATATGAGTAAACCTCCATCTGTCTAGACCAAGGGCGTAGCTACCTATACGGCAAATACGCAAGTGTGTATTGAAATTTTGTCAAAATTGACAAAATTTCAAAACGCACCTGCATATTTGCATGTTGAAAATTTATAAATTAGGCAAGACTTCAATACCAATTACCAAAGTGGCTGAAATACTAGCTTTCCCTTCAAGAAGTAGAGAATAAAAACATGGTTGTGCGTATTATGAAATTGCCCCTAGTTACGCCCCTGCAGACCAAATTGGTCATGTAGGGTATATGCTAAAAGCATTGTTTGAGTTCACAGGGCACAATGAAAGGAAAAAGGAAGAGGTAGACAGAAGAAGAGGTGGGAAGACAATATTAAAGAGTGGACAGGAATGCGCTGAACTAGGGCAGCTGAAAACAGAACGAGGTGGAAAGGGATCGCTTGGAAGTCATAATCTCACAAACAAAATAGAACGTGTTTAATATCCCACAATAAACACGTAGTTGACCTTTAAGTTACAGTCGATGAAGAGATGTGTTTAAACAGACGTGTTTATGGTGGGATATTAAACACGTGCTATTTTGTTTGTGAGATTATGCCATGTGCTAAGTTGTCGCTGCATTAGTCAGTTAACACTATCAGCTTACTTCTGAGTGACATTCTAGGTGTGGCTCGGAAAGCTCTATAGGCCTCACGTTTCTTATCTCGCAGGTACATGTAAATAATAATAATATACTAAAAGGAAATATTACGATATTCTTCAATTATAAAAATATAAGTTGCAATTATAATTACAACTTTTGTAAATGAAATATACACTGTTTGTTCAGGGTATCAGTTTATGTCTATTAGATTAAGAACTGTAACACAGGGTATAAACCAGTCCGCCAATTTCCGCTTCCTGCAGAGACTGTACATCATATTTGGCTTCCGCCGAGACTGTCCGTGATATCTTGCTTCCTGCAGGGACTACTGTCCTCGACAAATGGCTTCCTGCAGAGACTGTCTGCGTCACTCTGCTTCCTGCCGAGAGCCTCGGCAGGAAGCAGAGTCACGCGGACAGTCTCTGCTGGAAGCTATTGCTCTCGGCAGGAAGCAGAGTCACGCGGACAGTCTCTGCAGGAAGCCATTTATCATGTTCAGCAGACTCAGCAGGAAGCAAGATATCACGGACAGTCTCGGCGACAGCCAAATATGACGGACAGTCTCTGCAGGAAGCGAAAATTGGCGGACCGGTTTATACCCTGTGTTACAGTTCTTAATCTAATAGACATAAACTGTTGGGGTGGTCGGGTGGTGCGAAGGTGCTGCGTGTAACTTCCAGTGCCAGGGCGTCCTCCTAATTTGAATAGTTGTAGGGTAAGGGCTTACTGTGCTTGCAGTAGGTGCGGGTGGGGGTTGTGTGGTCATTTTTTCTCTCGTCTATCATTTCTCTCTTCTTTTTCCCTCTCTTTGGGAGACGGTCCGATATAGACTGAAATACTGTCTCAAAGGGCCGTTAAACCCCAAATAACCAACCAACCAACCAACCAACCAACATGAACTGTTAATTGTAATCAGAGTCAGCAGTGTTTTCTTCAATATTCTCTCATTTACATAAATTGTTATGATGGTGTGCACAATACTTTGTTCCTTAGAGAGGGATGACGCTCAACCAGGTCGTTAGTGTATTTGGCGATATTAACTGTATAGAATACATAATCAGTTCCTAATTAATAAAATGTTTGCACACAATGCCTGAAGCCAACAATATGGCAATCACGTATTTGAAGCGTTGTGTGAGTAGTTTTTTAATTATATTTTTTATACGATTAAATTATTTACAACTCGCGCGATAAATCTTATTAGTAAAACGGAAAGACAATTGCTTTGTTCTTCTATGCTCCAACAATTCTCAAAAAGTTCTTTTGTCGTGAGAGGTGACTGACACCTCATTTTAGGAGCGTGCTGGTCTAACCCAGTTATGCCTAGTGTCTCATAAAAGGGACACTGGCAACTAATTCAGATCCAGATCAAACACGCCGCCTCATCATTATTTTCCTTTGAGAAATGATATTTCTTATTGAAAAATCAAAGGATTAAATTTATCTTATTAGACAAGTGGAATCATTCATTTATAATGACAGAAGGTTCCATCAGACATATATATGAGTTAAGAATATTTCTGAATATTGAGATTTTATCAGTACAAACATACCCGATTACTTTCTACAATTTGCTCGTTGGCAGTTTAATCATTTTTAGCTTTTATTGCTGTTAATTTTATTACTGTTATGTTTGTTCCCCAACTTTTGAGCTCATCTGAGCTGAAGGCTCTGGAGGAGCTTATAGGATAGGCAGGCTCCGTCGTCTGTCCGTCGTCCGTCCCTCCACAAATGCAAACGACTTCTCCTCTGAAACCACTGACCCGATTGTAACCAAATTACAAATGTAGCCTCCAGAGGTTCGGGGAACGACAAGTTGTTCAAACTGTTTGGGTCAAATGACCAACATGGCCGCCACGCCCATATTTGGTAAAAACCTTAAAAATCTTCTTCTTTAGAACCAGTAACTCGATTACCTTGACACGTGGTATGTAGCCATTGGTATGCGAGGACTGCCAAGATTGTTCAAATAATGACCTTGTGTTGACCATAACTTTTTAATGGTAAGGTCAAATATGCTTTCTAGTGCTCTTATTTTGGAAAATGCTTGAACATAAGATATCATGGAAACTGTTGAAACTTTGGGGCAAGAATTTGGTATCTTAATGAGTACATGAGGATTTATAAGTACAGGAAGTCAAGGTCATTCTTTGACCTTTGAACCAGGTATCTTATATTTCGACTTTTTCAAACGTCTCTTCAAAAGCCACATGGCCAATTATAACCAAATTTCATACAGAGCCTATATAGGTTGATGGAATGAAAGTTGTTCAAATGGTCAAGGTCACATGACCAATATGGCCGCCACGCCCATAAATGGTAACAATTTTAAAATCTTCTCTAGATCCAATAGATCTATAGCCTTGAAACTTGGTATGTAGCATCAGGTACTTGAGTACTACCAAGGTTGTTCAAATGATGACTTTGGGTTGACCCTGACCTTCTTAACGGAAAGGTCAAATATGTAAAACTGCTAGAACATAAGATTTTTATGACAAAAATGAAGATTATGGCCTGAAGCTTGGTGTATATACAGTCATTTTAATGAATACATGAAGATTTTATGACTACAAGTGTTCTCCTCAAAACCCGCTGGGCAAATCGTAACCAAATATCATATAGAGTCTTCAGGGGTTGCGGGAACGAAAATTTGTTCGAATGTTTTAATAAATGACCATCATTGCAGCCCTGTGTCCATTTATGATAAAAACCTCCAAAAATCTTCTTCTCCAGAACCACTTGACTGGTGGCCTTGAAACATGGTATGTAGCATTGAGCACTCGAGTACCGCCAATATTGTTTAAATGATAACCTTGGGTTGACCTTGACTTTTTTACGGCAAGGTCAAATATGGAAAATGATAGAACATAAGATTTCATGATAAGTTTAGACGTTTTTGGCCATATTGGTATATACAGTCGTCCTAATGAGTACATGAAGATTTTTAGTACATACGTCAGGGTCACTATTTAAACAAGGAGTTACATTTTTTGACCATTTCAAACATCTCCGAAAAAAACACTGTTCCAATTGTAACCAATTTTTTATAGAGCCTCTTGGGGCCGTGGGAACGAAAATTTGGTCAACGGGTCCAGATCACATGACCAAAATGGCAGCCGAGCAAGGTGTAATTTGCTTTCTGGTGCTTTTATATGGAAACATGCTTACATATAAGAGTTCATAGAACATGGAGAAAATTTTGTTGCAGAAGTTAACAAATGCACTCAAATAAATGAGTACATGAACATTTTCTAGCAAAAGAGGTCAAGGTCAATTTTTTAACATTAACGAATGTCTTTCAAAATTTTACAGTTTTAATCTGCCAGGTTTGTTCAAATGAATACCCTAGTTTGACCTTTTTACTCAGATGAGCGTTTCCGGGCATCATGGCATCTTGTGAGAATTACCGCTCTTAGTCGCACCTGCTTTAGCAAGATGCGATATAGGAGTTCATTTTTCCGTCCGTCCGTCCGTCAGTCATTCCGTCCGTCTGTCCGTACGTCCGTACGTCCTATTACATTGACCCTAGTGTTTAAGTCCATTTCTCTCAAACTATGATACCTGCAATCATAAAACCTGGTAAAAATTTTCTTCTTAGAATGTTCTTAGGGTTTGTTCCAATTTTTCTACCCTTGACCTATATTTCACACTCTGCTGATTTCGTAAAATTCAATGTCTAAAATTATCTCGACGACCCTAGTGTTTAAATCCATAAACTATGATATCTACCATCATGAAAACCGGTATAAAGTATTTTCTTAGAATGTTCTCAAGGTATGTTGCACTTTTTTCTACCCTTGACCTACATTTTACACTCTGCTGACTTCGTAAAATTCAATGTCCAAAATTACCTCGACCCTAGTGTTTAAGTCCATTTCTCTCAAACTATGATACCTACAATTGTCAAACCTGATATGATGGTTTTTCTTAGAATGTTCTCAAGGTAGATTGCACTTTTTCTACCCTTGACGTATATTTCATGCTCTGCTGACTTCGTAAAATTTAATGCCCAAAATTACCTCGACCCTAGTGTTTAAATCCATTTCTCTCAAACTATGATACCTTTAATCATAAACCTGGGACTAAGTTTCTTCTTGGAATGTTCCTGAGGCACGTTGCACCTTTTTCTACCCTTGACCTATATTAAACCTTCTGCTGACTTCGTAAATTTTGCGTAAAAATTACATGGACCCTAGCATTTAAGTCCATTTCTCTCAAAGTATGATACCTAGAATCACCAAACCTGGCAAAACGTTTCTTCATAAAAAGGTCTTAAGGATTGTTGCACTTCCTACTGCCCTTGGCCTTTATTTCAAGGGCGGCTGACTTTGTAAAATTTCACGTACAATAAGGCATTGGCCCTAGCATTTAAGACCTTTCTCTTTAAACACAATGGTATAAGCATCAAAACGTTATGCTTGATGTATATTTCATGTGCTCTGTTGGCTTTGGAAATTTGTAGGTCAACCTGGCATCTACATTTGTATGTACTCTAGCATTAAAGTACATTTCTCACAAACTAGGTCACAATAATCAGACATTCTTAAGCTGGTCTCTTGGATTATTTAACTACTTTATATTTTAATGATTATTTCATACTCTGTTGATTGTTGAATTTTATGTCCAGAATGGCATCTTTCTTAGCTTGCAAGGCCAGTTCGCTCAAATTTTTATACATGCATTCATCAAACCTAATCTAACCCTAATCTCTACTACTGTGGAAGAGCAAGGCAGGTGCGACATAGCATTCTGCGGAATTCTTGTTTGTATACAGAATAAAAAATGCCCACACTTATTTGAATTTCCGTCAGAAAATTTAACTACAATATCATGTAAAATTTGATTTGAAGACGATTCAAAATAGAGGAAAATGGTAATTTACATACAAAATCCTCGCACTTTATAATGATCCGCGAATGAAAAATATATATCGAAAAATATATTTTCCAAAAAAAGATAACAAAACAAAACAGAAGAAGTAAGAACAGGCGAAAAGCAATGTACATACTATAGCATATATATAAAGCGACTTTATGTTGGGGATAGGGTTTGGGATCTGATTCAGTCAGTTCCTGAAGTGTAGTTACTCTTTAAATTACAAAATATGAGTGTCACTTCACGCGGCAATTTAGAGATTCAGGTGACGAGGTTCTCCTCCCTGTTCATTTCCTCGCTGTTTTACAGTGCTGATGTAATATTTAGCCAAGTGATCCCCTTTTAGCATCAGAGGGGCTGCGAAGATTCTGGTTGTCAGTGTGATCTGTATAGGATAAAGTTTTTTTGCAGGAGTCAAAGAGTATATTCTGAAAGGTCTAATAAACTAATAAAGTCAACGCCTAAAACTTTTTTATTTTTTTATTACAGAACTGATTATATTTTTTCCTAACACTTAATCCACAGCTGACAGTATTTGATCCGCGACGTGACAAAACCAACAATGTGGTTGTGCGCCCAGCACAGACTCAGATCAGCCTGGACATCCACCAAGTCTGATCAGACTCTTCGCTAAGCACTTAAAGGGTAGCTAAGGGACTAAGCTACCTTCATGCGGACAGCGAAGACTCTGATAAGACTGGGCAGATGCCCAGGCTGATCTGAGTCTGCGCTGGACGCACGACCACATTGTTGGTTTTGTCACGTCGCGGCTCATTTGTCTTTGTAGCTTTCTTGCAAAAGTTTAGGAGTTTGCAATATTTTAACATGAAATATCTTTTCAAAAAGAGAATCGCTATAATTCAAAAAGATAATTCCTTGCATACCACGGCAGACATGGTTTTCACGTGAAGGGAATAAAACGGTCGTATAGAAGATGCATGCTTGCGTCATACAGACATTGGCTGGTTGAAAGCAAACTTTCATCTGCATTTAAAAGATAGTATCTTGTGTTGAACTGAATAATTGCAGCTACAAATACACCCCGTTAGATGAACAACGCACGAAGATTCAGTTATGAATACATCTGGCTGCGGTGACTCTTGCTAAAATAATACAGTGAAAATGAACGAAAAATGGATAAGAATAAGGAAAATAATGTATGAGCTAATGCACTGTGAGGCTAAAATGGAGGAAATGAGTTCTGGAAATTATTATGCAACTCTCAGTTTTAGCGAAGGGTCCCTTCAAAACAAAAAGAAAAAAATATTACGAGAATGTAACTTATTATCAGACACACTTTGCAGCTTTTGCCCAAAACTTCAGCTGTCTGTCAATAGGATGTACTTCGCACATAAACTTCTTTATTTCAAATTTTACAATACCCTCAGTTATCTATGAGTGTTGCAATAATTGAAGGGTGATATGTGCAGACTAAAATGCTTCAAGGCGTATGTGTACACCTCCATGCCTTTCTTTTTTAACTCTTTAAGCACCAAAAAGCAGACGACAAAATTTACGTCTGCAATAATTCAAAAATGCCTTGTCCAAGACATTTTATATTGAGAATTCAAAGACTAAAGGGCAAACAGTGTAGATCTAGATGAGGCGGCTTATTGCGTCACTGGTGGTTAAAGAGTTAAACGGAGAACTTTTTCTGTGACTATCTGTATTCTTCCCTGGAGAACAAAACCCTTCCAGAATGTGGTTTACTCTTTCCTTTTAGAGTGTACCCCTATTGAGAAGGAAGTCAATTATGAAAATGACAGAGTTGCTTCCCCTGAAAGTGTACCCATTCAACTTAATGCTTCTAGCACAACACATTTTCAGAAAACCTACATGTAAGTAGATTTGTCTGTTTTTCAAACATTTTAATAAAGGCAAAATCATATTCCAGCTTTGAGTTTTGTTATGTGTAGTTAGTAATAATAATAGAAAGAAAACGACCAGAGAATGGGCGATGGTGCTGTGTGTAACCTCCAGTGCCGGGGCGTCCTACTGATTTGGAACGTTGTAGGGCAAGGGCCTTCTGTGCTTGCAGTAGGTGCGGGTGGGGGTTGTTTGGACATTTTTTCTCTCGTCTATCATTTCTCTTTTTTCTCCCTCTCTAGGAGACGGCCCGATATAGACTGAAATACTGTCTCAAAGGGCCGTTAAACCCAAAACAAACAAACAAACAAACAAACCAGAGAATGGACTAGCCAGTAGAAGCCCTTCCAAATTGTGTGAAGGGTCATTGCCGTTTATCAAATTTTATATGCAGTGGCTTACTTTATTATATTCAGATCATTGACTTCCCAGACAGACAAAACGCAAATGTTATGTTTCTGTTGTTATCTTAATAATTCCTGGAAAAAAACTCAATTTGCCGTAATTTCCCTAGAATATTCAGATCGTCGCGATCAAATACTCGAGTTACCCAAAAATATGAACATGCTTATTTAATCTATTCTATCTTTTCTATCTATGATGTGTCTAAAATTATTCAGTAAAAGACAAAGAGTGTAGCTCCTGTAATCTGCTGAGGATCTATATGTACCAAGATTTAGGGACAACGCGGTTCCTAGAGTGCATTGTGATTTCCCAGGGGCTTTTATACAAGACAGGAGAGTTTACGGAAGTCACAAGTATATTCTGTCATTTGATATTTCTAATAACTAATGGCAAAGCAAACACCAGAAGCTTTTAGTCTGCTTCATTAATGGGGATTTTTTCAAAATATCTGTTTTTCCCTCCTGGGTGCGTCTCTTTGATTTAAGGAATCTTTATATGAATCGTACTACAATACAGTGTATTGGATTGATTGATTGATTGTTTTGGGTAATCGTACTACAATACAGTGTATTGGATTGATTGATTGATTGTTTTGGATTTAACGGCCCTTTAAGACAGTATTTCAGTGTATATCGGGCCGTCTCCCAGAGAGTGGGAGAAAGAAGAGAGAAATGATAGACGAGAGAAAAGTATCCTAACAACCCCCACCTTCATTTACTGCAAGCACAGAATGCCCTTCCCTACTTCAGTCCAAATCAGTAGGACGCCCCGGCACTGGAAGTTACACGCAGCACCATCGCACCACCCGACCACTCACAAAGTGTTTTCGATCAGGCGTTATAAATTTTAGGGAACTAGCAGCCAAATGAATACCTAAGCATCAAATCAAAGATATATAAGAATGTATTAGCTGTGAAATAAAGCTACAGCTTAGCATGGACGAACTGTAATAAAAGTTTCGCATTGGAAGTGCCACAGCTAGCCAACTAAAGGTTTAAAGTAGTTGTACGCATGCATCCTTATCCACATTCAGAAATATCATCAACTATTCGTTGATTATATGAAGTCATTTTTACTCAAAAAATAAACGTTGCATTCCAGTAATTTTTCCATTTCTTGAATACATCAATCTGGCGCATATTCTGGTTCAAAACGTAAAAAATATAGGGTGCAATATTACTGTTTATTCCCGATTTATTTAAATTCATTATTCTTTTTTAGATATTAATGATTCCAATTATAGAGACTCGTTCTTCATTTTTGGATATCATGAAAAATTAAGGATCATATCAATTATTTTTACGGATATCCAAATATCGAATATGGATACCATAAAAGAAAGAAAAAGAGAAATATTTTAGGATATCCATATTTCGACTTTTGTATGTCCATATTTTCGATTTTTGGATATTTACAAATCGATTTTTGAATATCCTTTATTTATAAATCGATTTTTGAATATCCTTTAATAAGCCTGAATACTACTTTGATATCCATAATTCGAATTTATGATATCCTAAAATCGAATAACGGATAACCAAATACAAAATTATGGATATCCAAAATTTAACAAAATTTGAATAATGATGACTTGATTTAAAACTCTCTATAACTAAGCCTCAATTCGATTAAAGGATACCAAAAAAATCGAATTGTGGATATCCGAGAAGCAAATTTTTTTTTTTATTATTTTTTTTTTTTTGTGCCGTTTCACTATTTATTTCTTGTCTATGGATATCCATTAATCTATTTTTGGATCCATGGTTCGATTTATGGATATCCATAATTCGACATTTAAATATAAAAAAGCTGTTTTTTTTTGTTTTGTTTTTTATTTTATTTAATTTTTTTTAATCCATTAATTGAATTATGAATATCAATAAATCGAACTATAGATATCCATTTCCAGAATTATGGATAGGCTAAATAGAACTATTTTTTTCTTTTTGTTGTTGTTGTTAGATATCTATAAATTGAACTATGGATATCCAAAACGATTACTGGATATCCATAAATAGGGACTAGTTAGTAAAATGACGCCCAATATAACAACGACTTGCCGACGTTGATACGACATTGCTTTTAGTGATGTTTACTGTTGGGAATATTCAAAATAATTAAAAAGTAATTAAATGCGGCTTTTGTTTTTGAATATATTAATCGTATTCCTTTCCAACATCCACTCGCAAAGTCAAAGCAAGGTAAAGGAATGCAAGATAAAATATGGTCAGAGTAACCAGAGTAACAGGAAACTACTTGTTGAACCACGAGTCAGAGTAACAGGAAACTACTTGTTGAGCCACGAGTAGACCCACGGCGGGCCTGATCAGTGGACAATATTATTAACTAAATATGGCATAAAGCAACGACTTATTATGGAGCCTATACTAATTCCATGTCATTTTGTTTATGTGAAAAGCAAAGATGCATCAAAACAGCATTACATTGTAGTAAGGCAGTATTCACTGTTTATTTCTTGTTTATGGATATCCATTAATCTATTTTTGGATCCATGATTCGATATATGGATATCCATAATTCGACTTATCCATATAAAAAAGCTGTTGTTTTTTTTTGGAAAATCCATTGATTGAATTATGAATATCAATAAATCGAACTATAGATATCCATTACCAGAATTATGGATAGGCGTAAATCGAACTATGGATATCCTTTTTTTTGTTGTTGTTTTTGTTGTTAGATATCTATGAATTGAACTATGGATATCCAAAACGATTACTGGATATCCATAAATAGGGACTAGTTAGTGAAATGACGCTCAATTAACAAAGGTATGGACTTTATAGATTTACCTAGTATATTTCAGGATAAATCTGTTACATCTTCCATACCTGATTATTTCCAAAATTCTGAACCACCTATTATTTGTTATAAGTATAACAAACCGATTAGAAGTATCATATTTAATTTCAATAAACTTTTGTCTGATCTTGACATCGATGCTAATACTCCTGATTCATGAGATTGTAAAGATTCCAAATTTATTTACCCATCAGCAGGTCATGTTGTGACTGGAAATTTGAAGATCATCGTGGATTCTAGAATTCGTAACATTGTTTCTAAGGGTCCTAAGTATAGATTCCCTTCCCATATCGATTTCAACAGATGTAAGGAAGAAATTGCATCTGCATTAAATGATTTTGGTAATCGTTGGTGTAAACGAGAGGGTGTTGAAAGTAACGCTTTAAAGAAATGGAAACTAAGTATCTTTAATATTGTGGATAAACGTATAAAGTTTTATTCACACAATACTAATCTTTTACCTCCTAAGCCTAAATCTTCCTTTAGATATTTGAAGCAGGGTATCCAGGATTTTCATAGGAAGTATGTTTTGGTTCCTGCTGACAAGGCCACAAACAACATTGTTGTTGTTTGTCGGTTGCACTATATTAACACTTTGAAGCAGGAACTTAATGGCACCACGGCTTACGAAGAGACTTTTACAGATAAGAAGACTGTCGTTAATAGCCACTCAAATGATTTGCCTTATAAAGTTGCTGTAAACGTTAAGGAACGCCAAGACAAACTTCCTACGATGTATTGGTTACCTAAGCTTCACAAAAAACCGTATAAAGCTAGATTCATTGCCAACTCTAGCTCTTGTACTACTACAGAATTATCTAAATTATTAACTTCTTGCCTCACTGCTGTGAAATCTCGTGTCATTTGGTACTATGAGACAGTGTATGAGAGGTCAGGGAAAAATATGTTTTGGTCTATAAAAAATTCTGGTGAGGTACTTAGTAAACTGAAGTCAAGAGGGTTCCGTGCGACTAGCTTGTTCACTTATGATTTTTCTACTCTTTATACCACATTACCCCATAATTTAATAAAGGAAAAACTTGTTGATCTGATTGAGAGGGCCTTCAAAAAGTTCTCCAAAAATGAAGATACCCTTTATATTGCCTGTAACGATAAGAAAGCGTTTTTCACTTCTACTGACCGTAAAATATATAGAGGATATGAACGTTGGTCATGTCAGAATGTATGTGACGCCTTATCATATCTCTTAGATAATATTTACATCAGATTTGGTAATAAGTTATAGAGACAAATCGTTTGTATTCCGATGGGTACCAATTGTGCTCCTCTTGTGGCCGATTTGTTTTTATTTTGTTATGAAAGAGATTTCATGACTTCTCTTTCTGTTGATAATCAAGCTGATATCATTAAGACATTTAACTCAACCTCTAGATATTTCGACGATCTTCTGAATATTGATAATCCTTATTTTGAAAGCATGGTCAACCAAATTTACCCACCTGACTTTAAATTGAATAAATCTAATACTTCAGATACCGATGCCTCCTTTTTGGATTTACATCTGTCTATTTCTAACGGTTTTGTATCTTCTAAAATTTATGATAAACGTGATGACTTTGACTTTGATATAGTAAATTTTCCATTTTTGGATGGTGACGTTCCACGTCGTCCCTATTATGGAGTGTATATTTCTCAACTTATAAGATCTGCTAGAGTGTGTAGTCATGTAGATGACTTTAATGCTCGTAATAAATGTTTAACTGCTAAACTTCTTCAACAGGGCTATCGGTATCATAAGCTAAGAAAGGCTTTTTCTAAATTCTATCGCAGACACCATGAATTGGTTTCAAAATTTGATGTCGGATTAAAATTTCTTTTACATCAAGGCCTATCGGAACCTGAATTTTATGGTGACTTAGTATACAAATTCAAAACGATTAAGGGTAGCACTGATTTTTCTGATCAATTCCGAAAAATAATAATACGTCACAAACGTATTGGCTATAATTTAAATGTTATGCGACAGTCTGCATGCTTAGTGATTAACCCAATCACGGTTGATAACTTTGCTGCACTCTTTAATTGCACACCGGGGGATCGGGCATCAGACTCTATGATGGCCCCGACCTAAACCTATATATTTTAGTTGGTTGGGACCGGAGCCTTTTTGTCTGTTGCTTGGTCCACCGGGGCTTAACTGGTGACCTTCTTTTGCTTCAGATTTCCAGTGGGGTTGTTTGGCAGGACAGGGATCTCCACCTGTCAGACGGCCCGTTGTATCTGTTGAGTCCTCGTCTTTGCTTCTTCATGGTGTTGAAATTTGATTTATGTGTTTACCGTGATGATTCATTGACGAGTTAGAGGGTTATCATGCGAACCGAACAACAAACTAAATGTTTTGTACCACTTCAGATACTGAGGGTGAGGTTGGGCCTGTAAAATCGATTTAAGCCCCCCCCCCCCCCCCCCCCCCCCCCAGTAATTCATTACTGACCGTTCCAAGGCGGTAGTTCTGTTGTGGTTCTCTGTTGCCTGTTTTTGGTGTCAGAGTTTCTGTGATGTTTTACCTTATGTATGTTCTTATTATTTTTGGTTCGGTTTGGGTTACTGAGTGGCCACCTTTTGGGAGCAAGCTGCTCACTCGGTTGGCCATATGTTCTCTGTATCTTGATTATTTGTAATCTTAGTTGTTTCCAACTATGGTTTGAGGGCTGGATTTTGTTTTTGATTGTTTCAGTTCCTGGTCTTTGCATACTTTTTACTTTCAGATATAACATTCTGCAAGATCTCAGATATAACATCTCCATTACTTAATAACTCTATAAATAAGAACAGATATTTTCGAGCAAACAGTGCAGACCTAAATCTGACTGCTCCTATAGCAGTCTGCCCAGGGTCTTCACTGTATGCCATTCCATCAGTATCTTTTGGACACATTAACTCCAAATTAATTGTTAAACCAAAACGTTCCGGTAACGGAAAATACGGTAATTATTTTAAGTGTCCCAATTTTCATAATTTTATTGTATTAAAAGGCTGACGTATAATGATCGGTAATAAATTTTGTCTTGACTTTATTGCAACTTTGTTCTCTGTTGCCCAAACGTTGCCAATAGGTTACTTTGCGTATACACTGTCTGGATCGAGATCCGGTTTACACACGCTAGGTTGATTCTTCGTTTTATCGAATTTTATTACTATGCATCGCATGCATCAGTCAAACTAGCCATATCAGCAAACGAAGAATGTATTACTCCATATCAAACGGGCAGTAATGTGGAGAAATCCGTTGATATTCACATGAATTTTTCAAGACGTTCCGTTGACATTTTCCTGTACACAGACACATAATTTGTGTTGAACTAGCGAGTACGTTCGGTGACAAATGTAAATTACACGGCAAATCAAAAATGAATATTTCTCAAATACCAGCCAAGAGATTTAAACACGGGTTTCTTGGTCAGAGACAGAATTGAATTGGGCATCGTATTTTATATAAAAAAACAACAACAACAACACAAAAATATATGAATAACGTTTCATAGGAAAGTCAAGAAAATAGATGGGTCACCACTAAAACTAAAACTGCACAATAACAGACTTGAAAAATATGCCAATACAAGAGAGTGTGTGTACTATGCACCACATCACTGCCTGTTTTATATGTAGAAATGTATTCTTCGATCGCTCATATGACTCGTTTGAATGATCCGTACGATATATAGTCAGAAAACGCGATAAAACGAAGCACCTACCTAACGTGTGTAAACCGGTCCGCCATCTTTGGTGGTCGGTTCCGTTTCCTTAAAAGGACGTTCCGGATCACGATCCGGACAGTGGTATATAAAGACAAATCAACAGCCAAACCTCGCTATTTAGACCACTAAATATTAAGACCACTTCGTTATTAAGACCGGTCATTGCCAGTCCTAAATGGTACTTTCCTTATGATTTTATATGCGACATTAAGACCACCTCACTAATAAGACCACTTTTAGGCTTTCTAAAAGATGATCTTAAAAAAAAGATTTTACTGTACGGAATACTCTACAGCATTAATTTTGCGAATGATACAGTATTCCTGTTAAGACTGTGGACATGCTCTACAGATACTGTTAATTCCTTTATATTTTCGAGATTTAATTTCGAATATATTTAGGTGTCCATTGGCTCGCAAATTCATGAATCTCGCTCATGTTTTGAACGACTAATATAGACTTTTGATGGTTGCTTGATCGGGAGTTCAAGAACTCGCCAAATTATCTAAAACCAAAAAAAAATGCGGAAATAAAGAACACATGAAACTGACCCGATTTGAAATCAGAGAAACTTAATTTTAATACATCAATTTGGTAATGTATGATTTTCTCTCTATTCTGCCAGCTCCTATAGAGGTAATGATTATGCACGGAGCCGATTTCATAGGAGGCTCACAACTTTGAAACGACATTGACTCAATGTTGATGACCCATCATGATGTTGAATCAACCTTTATTCTTGAACACCGGATAGAAAAAGCCATTCTTTTCACCTGGGATAGAAAATCTTTTCTTGCACACCGGATAAGGATATCCGCGTGCTTCCCCTGTACCTACAAATCTTATCTCACCCATGTTATCTCACCCAGGACCGGATAAAAATCACGAGCATTAATGCATCGGGTTGCAATGGAGGTCACGTATCTGCGTCGTCAAGTGAGGTTAGCGTTTTAGATGATTACGTCACGAAAACGACAAAATGACGTCAGTTTATGCATGCCAGACGTTGACGTAAAGAACCGAATGGCGGTCGTTGAAAGCGGTGCCTTCTTTCAAAATCAAACTGAAACCTCTGATACACTAAAATTACACATTTAAACAAGTTCTAAAGATAATACAAAACGTGGTGTGCAAGAAAAAGTATCTATCATGGGTGTGAGGTGCGGATAGAAAAATCCGTCACTCGGGATCACTGTTCGGCATCACTCGGCAAGCCTCGTGATGCCGAACAGTGACCCTCGTGACGGATTTTTCTATCCACACCTCATACCCATGAAAGATACTTATAATCTTACCCTGGTGTTCTTATGCTATGTTCCCACTATCACGATTCGCAGCACGATTGAAATCGTGGTCTTAATCGTGGACTAATCGTGTAGATCCTATCAGATCCTGTCAGATATTATCAGATCTTGAGGTCAGTCGTGGAAATCTTGTTGATCGTAGAAAAAATTTTGACGGTCAAAAAATTTTCTACGATCAACACGATTGATTCTCAGTCGGGATAATCGCATAAGATCGTATTGGATTGTAACAAAGCGCGAGGGATCGCATTTAATCGTGCATCTAAATCGTGGTGATCGGGACCAATCTTGAACAAGACAAACATCACGCTCTGTTGAGATTAGCTGCGATCTCACACGAGCTGTCACGGTCTTTGACGCTCTGCTATGTCCCATTGCTCACGACCTGACACGAATGACTCACGAGCAGATACGAGTTGATACAAGAAGATGCGAGTAAACGCGAGCAGAGCCATGGTCGAATCCACAATAGCCTGACTGCAGCTTTCCTGGCCCTTTGTGATTGGGGTTGTGGCTGATCTTGCTACTGCTCATAATCTTCCTCTCTTGCGATAATTTTTGTATACAGTAATAAGGTGCATGTCCTGTTGTCATCACCCTCAACTCCTGCACAGCACAGCACATTGGTTCGCGATGAACGTCTCGGAACGTATCTGCACGCGCCAGGTCGTCCCAAATAGGGGACCCCGATCGTGATGATCGTGTCAGATCGAGAACCAATCGTGAACTCCATCGGGATAATCCTGTCAGAACGTATGTAATCGTATCTGAACGGGAGACAGATCGTGACAGATCGTGTCACCTCAAATCGACCAGTCGTGACCATATCGCATCCAAGCGCAACAACTCGTACCATAACGTATCGCCTCGCATCACCTCGTATCCAAACCTGAAATTTCATAGAAGTTCTACGATAAGCTACGAATGGCCAATCGTGGTGCTCATAACGGCTCTTACGTCAGTGGGAACGTAGCATTACACAGGACTGGGAGAAAATCACGAGCATTCAAAGCATTGGTTGTATTAGCGTTCACCTATCTGCGTCGTCAAGTAACGTTGGCGTTTAAAATAATGACGTCACGAAGACGACAAATATGACGTCAGTTTATGCACGCCAAACGTTGCCGTAAAGAACCGAATGACAATCGTTGAAAGCAGGGCCCTGTTTCAAATTCAGAAAGAAACATCTCAAGCTCTAAAAATACGCATTTTATCAAGTTCTAAAGTTACAACAAAACGTGATGTGCAAGAAAAAGTATCTATCAGGGGTGTGAGATGTGGATAGAAAAATCCGTCGCTCGGGATCACTGTTCGGCATCACTCGGCAAGCCTCGTGATGTCGAACAGTGACCCTGGTGACGGATTTTTTCATCCACACCTCACACCCATGAAAGATACTAATATTCTTTATGGTTGCAGCTGAGATATTTGCATAACAGTTTGCTTTATTAAAAATACAGGCCCTACATCAGCTTCTGTGCAGTTGATCAAACATTCGGTGAACAGAACTGCACGTCAGACAAAACATAATCCTGCTCTCTACACTTAGAATAACAGGTTTAGCATTTAGAAATGAGCTCTTATTACCGACAATAGAAGGAAAGCACTCAGTGCATCAGATTGAGTTAAAGTGAATAGTCGAGCTTTTAGCGTATTAACTGCAACAAAGCTGCGTGATCGAAAATGCTAATTGAGCATCTCTATGCACAATCTACCAATCTACCATGTTGGTAGTCTGGTTCAGCAAGGGCATTTCGTGCGTCACGAAACGCCTAATCGAATAAGCCCAATATGCACAATACATCCGGGAAAGGCAAACATACTCGGCTTACTTTTGTCATTTGCGTTGCACCGCTTACGGTAATGGGACATCCTTGAAATACCAACGAAGATCATGCCGTCATTGATTGACCGGCGAAGTGGACTGATTAAAGACGGTTTTTGCGACGGGCGCTGGACATTGTAAGACCTCGATTATACGGGACCCACATTGCGTAGGTATAGCCGGCTCGCGTAGCGCAGTCGGTAGCGAGTCTGACAAATGTGCCAGAGGTCCCGGGTTTGATACCCGGTCCGGCCATATACTTTTGTTTCTCCTACCGCTGATTCAAGAAGGGCAGTTGTCAGTTACTGACGAAAGTATGTGCACTTAGTACTGGCTAACCGCTTAGGAGGTCTGAGCCTGGCCAGGAATAGTGTGGTTAGGGTAACTGACCGTCCCGACAGGACTATAGCTGTTTACCGTGGACGTAAAGCTATTATAAAACATGAAATGTGGTTTCATGACCACAGTTGACATAATGCATCATTGAATCAACGTTGAACGCAGGCTAAAATGAATAGGTACACTCTGAGGAGAGGCAACATCCCTAGTTTTGCCAACTTTTCCAACGGGGTCAATTCTTAAAGAAAATACTTGACTACCCTAGGAGTAAGTAAATAATGTGCTTCTCTAGAGGCAAATTGATTTATTTAAGAGTAGACTCCATTTTAAACGGGTTACGTTTTCGAAGGTAAGTCAATAGCTGATCCCCGTCATAAAAGTAGTTAGAAAACATAAATATGGGCCCATGATCTTGTGAGCAAGCGCACAAATAATCAAACTGAGCATACCCTGATCTTAATGTGCGCATGCGAATTCAGATACGAACATATATAATCTGTAAATGTCTTAAGACATACTTCCCATGAAGCGGTACATACCATGAAAAACCTTTTATCAAATCAAGATTCTGAGAATCATATTTTAAAGCTGATTTAAAATTTAAATGAATTAAAGACGTAGGCCTCAAACAGTAGCCTTTGGTAAAGTTAAAACGAACTGTTTTGAATTGAATTCTATATACGACTTCTCCTGTGCAGTGTTTTTGAATTTAAAAGGTAGGTTTCTGCAAATGTTGCCCTACAAGCAGTGCTGTCATGTGCTGCAATTTCTATTCATTTGTGTTTTTGGCTTGGATAACGAATTTGATTATACGCGTTTCAGTTCTTAAGTAATTTCTTGGAGCCATATTTAATAAACAATAGACTTGTTGATGTTTTGACATTTTTAAAATTATTTAGTTAGTAACTGCATAAGCCTATTTAGAAAGCATTCATTTTTGTATCTATTTTCTTTTATCTGTTGAATTGATGGGTAAATAAGTAGGTACGTATGATGAGTATGTAAGGAAGTGAGTAAAACAGTGAATAAGTGAGTGAATAAATAAGTAAGTAAAGCAGAAAGTAAGTAACGACTTTATTCAAAGAGGATAGCAATGACTAGCACATTCAATATATGTAATTACAAGGGGCATTTCAGAAATAATGTAAATGATCTCAGGGTAGTCTATTGGCTGATATTTAGCAGTGGCTTTATATATCATTGGAAAGGAAAATTCAAGTGCTTTAGAATGGTATGCGTTAAAAGAATTTCTAAGTCACTCTTGCATGCCAGCACGTGCTTATACGGCATAAGGGTGTGGATACTAGAACCTATACATTTTCACTGAAAGTCTCTCGTGTTCTGTTTCTGTTTTCTCAATGAGAAAATGATATATTTTTTATATAAAAAACACGTAATACTGTCCTTTAAATGTAAAATAAGAAAGTTATAAAGAAATCGTTTCCAGATTTTACACCAGTAACATAATAAACGAGATTTTATTCTCTGCTCTGTGGTTATTCTCTGCTCTGTGGTTATAAATGCAAAGTTATTATAAATGCCTTTTACCGCCAAATTGAGATTTTTTACTTATTCACATCTAATTTCAACAAATGACAGGCATTTATTACTGAACTGATTAGGTCATTATATATTGTAACGACTGGCATCAAATCACTGATGAAACTGGATGATACGTGTGCAAACTCCATGCCGGAAGTTGCGAAGTAGCAGCAATTCATGTAAGATACAAAACAATAAAATGAAATGATCTTTTGATAAAAATACACAGGCTAAATATATTTAATTTTGCTTAATGCCAAAAAGTAGAAAGACATATTGAAAACAAAATTCATACATAAAGAATCGCAAAACTTGTTATTTTATATGACATACTGACATTGAAATATTTGGGTGGGTGGGGAAATTTATCGAAAAAACTCAGGTAGGCCACTGACAAAAGAGCAAAACGTACCATAAAGATATTTATAACAGAAAACAAGCATGACGAATCAAATTTTATTTATTTTTTGTTTCACACCTGTCAAAATCATTCACTTTCACTTAAATTGACCTCAATACCGAAGCTTAAACAGCTTACTATACATTTCAATCAAGTACAGGAAGTGACGTCATCCGAAATGCACATTGCTCTATGATTAGCCTACTTTGCAAGGCAATTCTTATGTTTTAGCAAAGCTTATACAATGGTTTTCATATTGGAATATTTTCAGTATAACAGATAATATAGGTATTAATCAAGAGCTGCTTGTTGTTCAGAGTTATGAAATATGAATTTGTCTTCACATAAATATTCTGTCCGTTTCTACTCAGTGCCCTTACCCTTACACCAATTTTCAAGACATATTTTGAAGAAAATACCATTGACTCAAATTCTTTTAGTAAAAGCCATTGGGTGATATGTAAACCTAAAAGTTAAGAAATAAAATTTAAAAATCGGTCAACATTTCAAGGAATGGCAGACTCATTTACATTATTTCTGATGTGCCCCTCGTATAGCTAAGCCTTCATGAGACCTTAATGAAAGATATGAAGTATATTGCCAATTTGAGTCGTGGCCGGCCATGTTGTGTAAAATCAAATGATGTGCTGCATGCAACGCACAATCAGCGAAACAAAATAAAATGAAAAATCTGCCAATGCTGTTTATGTTGGATAAACAATCAGACAGGTTATTCTCCGTACACAACTCTTCGTTTGCTCTGTTTTGTTCAAAATAAACAGTTGCCCATGCTGTACTTAAAGGTATTAACCAACCTGCTATAATAATTTGCTGAGTATTTGCCACCTATTTGCGAAAGAGCTGCTGACTCGGCTTATCACTTGTAATTTATTGTTTGTTGGGATGTCTTTGTCAATCTTTCCCTTTAATGTTGGGGATAGGGTTTGGGATCTGATTCAGTCAGTTCCTGAAGTGTAGTTACTCTTTAAAAATTAACACATTTCACATTGCCTTCCATGATTGTCTCCGTGATAATGAGACATTCCTCCAACATTGAACCACTGACTGGGCAATATTTTTGACCGTCTCCGGGTAAGTGATGCCATCCGTTTAAACGTTAATCACAGTGAGTGTGCGATTTTTAGCTCACCTGAGCCAGCGGCTCCGGGGGAGCTCATAAGATGGTTAGGCTCCGTCGTCCGTCCGTCAACATTTTCAAACGACTTCTCTGAAACCGCTGGGCCGATAGTAACCAAATTTCATGTAGAGCCTCCAGGGGGCCGGGGAACAAAAAGTCGTTCAAACGGTCCTGGTCACATGACCAACATGGCCGCCATGCCCATATATGGTAAAAACCTTTAAAAATATTCTTCTCTAGAATCAATAGGTTGATGGCCTTGAAACTTGGTATGTAGCATTGGGTACGCAAGTATTTCCAAGATTGTTCAAATTATGACCTTGGTGTGACCTTGACTTTTTTACAGTAAGGCCAAATTTGCTTTCTGTAGCTTTACATGGGAAAATGCTAGAACATAAGATTTCTTGGAAACTGTTGAAGATTTTGACCTGAAAATCGGTATATACAGTCATCTTGATGAGTTCATGAAAATATATGCGCATAAGAGGTCAAGATCATTCTTTGACCTTTGACCCTGATCTCTCATATTTTGACAATTTCACACATGTCCTAAAAAGTCAATGTGCCAATTGTAACCAAATTTCATGGAGGGCCTGTCGGTGGCGGGGAACGAAAAATTGTTCACACGGTCCTAGTCACATGACCAACATGGCCGCCGTGCCCATATATGGTAAAAATGTTAAAAAATCTTCTACTTGAAAGCCAATAGGTCAATGGCTTTGAAGTTTGGCATGTAGAATTGGGTACACAAGTTCTACCAAGATTGCTCAGAATTATGACCTTGGGTTGACCTTGACTCTTTTACGGTATAATCAAATTTGCTTTCTGTAGCTTTTATACGGGAAAATACGGTTTCTTGGAAACTGTTGAAGATTTTGACCTGAAAATTGGTATATACAGTCATCTTAATGAATACATGATAGTTTTTACGTACAAGAGGTCAATGTCATTATTTGACCTTTGGCCCTGGTCTCTCATATTGTGACAGTTTCTCACATCTCCTCAAGCGCCACTGGGCCAATTGGAACCAAATTTCTTATGGAGCTTCTATGGGCATAGGGAACGAAAATTTGTTTAAACGGTCTGAGTCACATGACCAACATGGCCGCAATGCCCATATATGGCAAAAACCTTTACAAATCTTCTTCTCCAGAACCAAATGATCGATGGCCTTGAAACTTGGTTTATATCATCAGGTACTTGAGTGCTATCAAGATTGTTCAAATGATGACCTTCGGCTTTCCTTGACTTTTTTTTAAGGCAAGGTCATGTCTGGGAAAATGCTAGAACATCAGATTTCATGGCAACTTTAGAAGACTTTGGCCTAAAAATGGGTATATACAGTTGTCATAATTAGAACATGGAAACTGTGCAGGTACAAGAGGTCAGGATCATTGTTTGACCTCTGACCCATGCATTACATATTTTGACAATTTCAGACATCTCCTCAAAAGCCACTGGGTAAATTGTAACCATATCTTATACACAGCGTCCAAGGGCTCAGGGAACGAAAATTTATTCAAGCGGTCTAGGTCACATGACCTTCATGGCGAGCGAATCAGGGCCTCAAGGGCCTCTTGTTTTCATTGGTCGCCCAGTCACGTGCTAAGTAAAATTGGAGCTTCCTAGATAATGAAGATATGTTTTACAACGGCTGGGTAATAGATTAACAATTTAATGCCGTCACAACTTTAGTCGCTCGGTACTGTGTTGATGACCCGATTCACTATCGGCCTTGGCCAGACAGTGGAGGCGAATGTGAATCGGCTCATCCACAACAACCTTGGTTGATAATTTGTCCTACTGCCCACGAAGTCATGAAATGATTGCATAACATCAAATAGCTATAAACAGGCTGAAATTTGCAAGAGGAAGACGAATAGCTAGTACCCTGATATTTTCCAGCAATACCACTCTGTCAAAATAGGTTTCTCTGTGATCGTTTTCTATGACCGTCGAGAGGCATTGTTGTCGAGTGGTTAGAGACGCTGATGGTGCCGAAGGTCGTGAGTTCTAATACCGGCTTGGGTCAGATCTCGACTGGAAAACTCTCTTTGTCAACAAAGCTGTAAATGAGAACCTTTATAGAATCATTGAAGGATAAGGCAGCGAAAGTTGAGGGATGGGCTCCAACTTTCATATGCTGTGCCCAAGATACAGTGGACCTCTTATCTTTTTTTATTATCGTTGCCGAGTGGTTCCGAATAGCTCGTAAACATTGCAGACTCTGGTCCAAGGTGGCCCATGATGCACACATCCGGGTAAGAAAACCATTTCGACTTACTTTTGTCGTTTCCACTGCAAAATTTATCTTAGTGGCGACACCACTGTAAGACCTGTGTGGCTAACGCTACTTTTATGCTGCTTATGCTATAATTGATATACAGGGGACGTCAACTCAGTTAAGGTGGAATAGGACAAAACTAAAATTTTCAGTAATTTTGTAAAAGGAACAATGATCAAAACGTTCAATATTTTCTAAATCACGAAATGATTTTCTTTTAAATGTGAAACAAGTACTTTTTTTCTATGACGTCATGAAAGTGTGCGTGTGTATGGGGGGGGGGGGTTGACCTTTTTTTCTGGCAATATAAATAGCGCTAGATTATATATAGATTATATATAGCTTTCGCATTTGATTTGCTCTCCGTAAAGATATTGTAATAAATGTCATACCAAAGTGTAAGCCGTCAAGAGGCCTTTACAGATGTGTAGTTACTTACCAAATAATTCCCCATTTTGTATTGATGTAGGCAAATTTGACCTTTCATTAGCTTCTGAATATTACTTAATTTCATATAAAAGCTTAGATCGAGAAAAAAAAACGTCTCCGAAAAATATATCTGAAATTTTGATAAGTTTTAATAAAATATGTTTCCAAGTAATATTTTAAATAATTTTAAGTTTTCACCGTGTAAATTTTTCACAAAGTAGATTTGTTAAACTATACCCCCTGTCCCGATGATGGCGTTTCTTTCAACGTCAAATGGAGATTATTCCCAAGAAGGTTTTCCAAGATTTATCTATTTTCTAGTAAAACATTAAAACTATCTTCTATAGAATTTATCTGCACGAAAAACAAAAACACTGATTGATATCTTATTCCGTTTTCCGGGGAGGAAGGTTTCAACACGCCAGGGGTTCATTTTTGCGATGACATTAATTTTGCGTAACGTGACGTCTCGTTTATTGAACTCTTACGAACCTCGTATTTCGCGACGTCACTTACTTCCGAAAAGGAAAACCCGGGAAAATGAACCCCTGAGCTGTTTGAACTCTTCTATCTAGAACACGGAATCAGATATTTCTGCGATTGTTTCGTTTTTCATTTACATATATTCTCTAGAATAACACGACATTGTTTTATCGGAATTAACAGATATGATCGAAACCGCTCAAAACGCCTAATTTAGTGTGACGCTAAAATATTGGCGTTTTCTGAACAGGGGGTATAGTTAAAAAATTCCCTTTGAGAAATATTTACACGGTAAAATCTTAATTTTATTTCATTAATATTTCCAACTTCACATTTCATTATAACATATCAGAATTTGAGATACATTTTTCGGAGACGTATTTTCCGTATCTTAATTATTAAGTGAAAAAGTACAAATTTCATCAGCTAATGAAAATTCATTTTTGCATCAATACACTCGTAATGCTTTGAGATAGGGCAGAAAGAATCGCACAGCTTTATGGCTCTCTTTATGGCACGTACTTTGGTATGGAATTTAATTCAATACCTCAACGGGCTGCAGAGCGGTGTCGATTACTGCGGATATCTGAGAGCTATAAATTTTGCACAAAAAAACGTCAAACCATCACACTTTCACGATTGAAATCGAAATTGTTTAGTGTATGCTCAAAAGAAAGCCATTTGGTGAACACAAATGCCTGAAGTTTTTGATGATATATTTTGACTAGAAACTGAAAATTTTGGTTTTGTCCTATTCCACCTTAAGACGATGTAGCCCTATGCGCAAGACTTTGCGAGACCGCTGTTCCATGAAAGCCCCTTTGCGTAGAAAAGTGTGAAACTTGCCAGAAAAGGAGTCATGCAGTGAGGTCATGCATGATTAAAACAGTCTGAGCAGTGCACTGCTACTCACGTGACATTTATCACTAATGAACGAAGCTGCGGCAACGAAGAACTTTTGAATTTTGATGGCAACTTTCGGTAGAATTCGTTTGATAAGAGCTAAATCAGTATCTTAGGATGATTTGACAGATATGTACATGTGGTAGATTTGCTGTGGTGGCTAAGGCCGATAAAAGAGATAAAAGCAGATGAAGGTAAGTAATTTGGTCGAATTATCACAGAAACAGTAGCTCAAATACCTGACTTATTATGTGTCCGATGCCATTGTGTAATGCGTGGTAAAAAAAGTTGCGACTTTGTCATTTAACTCTCAAAGCGCCAAAAAGAAGCAAACGACAAAAGTTACGTCTGCAAAAATTCGAAACCGAATCGGATCGTACCGATTAACTAGAGGGTAAGCAGTGAAGACCCAGCTGGATCTATGCTGCTTGTAAAAATATTTTAAGTTTTGACGTTTTAAGGGTTTAAAAAGTCATTAAGAAAACATCTGAAAGTTTAATGAAACAACAAATATTTAGAAAAGCTATTTCCATTACAAACATTTCAAACAACACAAGTATACGCGTACCATATTTATAAAATTTGTAAGTACGTTAATGTTTTTGCATTTAGCTCGTTAATCTTCCATTTTCTTATTTGTAATTTAAAACGTATATTTGTACTTAAAAGCGAAAGAACACGACAGTAGTTATCTTTATAAACGATGTTTTCCAGATATGCTGAATTTGTAGCCGAAAAGATTTGCCTATTATGAGTTATGTTGTGGTTAAAACGACCGACCGTGTTCGCCGTCGGATCGCAAGTTCCAGTCCATCCAAGTTCGTGGTGAAATTCTGAATTCCATATTATTTTAATCTAATCACTTTCAGCAACCCAAAACGAACAGAACAATATTAAATGGGCTTAAAATCAAAACGAGGTGCTTCCTGTTTGCTTCTATGGACATACGGATCAGCTGCCAGCGGCTAAAAATGACGAAAACAGTATTAAATGGGCTGAAAAATCAAAAGGAGGTGCAAGTTGTGTTACGGCCTGTTTGCCTCCCTGGATGGCGCAAGCCTTCAAAATTGAGAACTACTTATCAAATGCAAGCGGCCCGGAATTACGAAACACTGTTAAATGGGCTGAAAATCAAAAGTTACACACGTTTCGATACCATCTGTTTGCGCCCTTGACGACACAGGCCTCCAAAAATGAGAATTGCTTGGTTCAAATCGTTTCCTTTATGAGTTGACCCGCATTGAGGGGGGGGGGGGGCGCCAAAACGAAAATGGCAGTATTAATTCCCTTGAAAGTGTACCCATTTCCTAAAATAGACGATCTTACACGAGTGGTCATTCCATATGAAATTAATGAAACGAGACTTCGGCGAGTTTCATAAATTGCATATGCAATTACAACTCGTGGAAGATTCTGTTTATCATTTGACCCTTTTAAACGGGATTTTATCGCCTTTAAAACAAACATTATTTCTAGAAGAAAACGCATTGTTGTCACGGACATTGTCAATGACGTAACATATACGCGTAAAAGTGTTATTACACGTGTGATCATACGATTTTGATCCATTGAATAACAGAGACGTCATATGATAAATATCTTTAGCACTTACAGTCTTGTGCATTTCTTCTTTGGGCAACACAACGGTCTATGCTTACGAGAATCATTATCACTTAGACTACATAAATTGAGTAAGTGCTTAAAAAGCCTGAAATCATGTTTATCACCCAGACATATTTTATTCAAAACCAACTGGCCATAAATCTAAAGGATATGTCTATACTAGCGGGCTGAAAGGAGGAGTTTCATTGCAAAAGAAGATTTAGTGCAGCTAAGGAACACAATTTCGTTTTAACTTTCCCGGTGGAATTTAATTTGCATTTATATTAAATACCGAAATTAGCCTTAATACTAGGGCACCTTGACCAGTGGATACATATGCATCCTTCAGTATGAAAAAGATGATTATGCTTTTACTGTGTGGTGTGTAAAATATGCTGGCAGACCGGCCAACTCTGCAGGCCCTGATCTAAATGCAGTCTGAACTCGTCTAAGCAAACTGCAGTATGACGTTATGACCGTTAAGTACGTTCCCGGTTCCCGGTTCCTGGTTCCCAGTTCCTGGTTCCCGGTTCCCGGTTCCTGGTTCCCAGTTCCCGGTTCCCGGTTCCCGGTTCCTGGTTCCCGGTTCCCGGTTCCTGGTTCCCGGTTCCCGGGTTCCTGGTTTCGCTTCCTGATTCCAGGTTCCCGGTTTCTGGTTCCCGGTTTCTAATTCCCGGTTCAAAGTTCCCGGTTCAAAGTTCCCGGTTCCTGGTTCCCGGTTCTTGGTTCCCTGTTTCTGATTCCCGATTCCAGGTTCCAGGTTCCTAATTCCCGGTTCCAAGTTACCGGTTCCTGGTTCCCGGTTCCCGATTTCTCGCTGCGCCATTTATATAATAATCAGTTTTGTTCATAAGGAACTGTTTCCTTGTTTCTCTTTTGCAGTTCTTTCAGATCTATGTGTTTTTTCCAAATAAGGAACAAGGAACTAGTTCCCGGTTCCCGATTCCCGATTCCCAGTTCCCGATTATATGTTACTTACAAAGTTGAATTCATTGTATTAAAGCATTACATTCACTTGGTAGCAACATCATCTAATGCCTAATATCATGCGTTATTTTCAAAACAGATTATTTATGCAACTTGGTTTAAACCGCTTTTTGTACAATAAGAAACCGGGAACTGGTTCCTTGTTGCCGATTTGTCGTTTTCAAACAATGATGATGGATATAGTAATAAGGAACAAGGACTAGTTCCCGGTTCCCGATTCTCAGTTCCCGATTAGATTTTTTCTGAGTTACAAGTTCCCGGTTCCCGGTTCCTGGTTCCCAGTTCCTGGTTCCCGGTTCCCGGTTCCTGGTTCCCAGTTCCCGGTTCCCGGTTCCTGGTTCCCGGTTCCTGGTTCCCGGTTCCCGGTTCCTGGTTCCCGGTTCCCGGTTCCTGGTTCCCGGGTTCCTGGTTTCGCTTCCTGATTCCAGGTTCCCGGTTTCTGGTTCCCGGTTTCTAATTCCCGGTTCAAAGTTCCCGGTTCCTGGTTCCCGGTTCTTGGTTCCCTGTTTCTGATTCCCGATTCCAGGTTCCAGGTTCCTAATTCCCGGTTCCAAGTTACCGGTTCCTGTTCCCGGTTCCCGATTTCTCGCTGCGCCAATTATATAATAATCAGTTTTGTTCATAAGGAACTGTTTCCTTGTTTCTCTTTTGCAGTTCTTTCAGATCTATGTGTTTTTTTCCAAATAAGGAACAAGGAACTAGTTCCCGGTTCCCGATCCCCGATTCCCAGTTCCCGATTATATGTTACTTACAAAGTTGAATTCATTGTATTAAAGCATTACATTCACTTGGTAGCAACATCATCTAATGCCTAATATCATGCGTTATTTTCAAAACAGATTATTTATGCAACTTGGTTTAAACCGCTTTTTGTACAATAAGGAACCGGGAACTGGTTCCTTGTTGCCGATTTGTCGTTTTCAAACAATGATGATGGATATAGTAATAAGGAACAAGGACTAGTTCCCGGTTCCCGATTCTCAGTTCCCGATTAGATTTTTTTCTTAGTTACAAAAAAGCATTGATAAGAAGTGACTTTTCACATTTACTCGATTGCAACTCCATTATACGCCTTACAACATGTTATATGTCAGAACAAATATTAATATGCCAAATATTAAATGATTAGTATTGTTCATAAGCAACCGGAAATTGTTTCCTTGTTGCCTTTTTGCAGTTCTCTCATATTGATTATTTCTCTTCAAATAAGGAACAAGGAACTAGATCCCGGTTCCCGGTTCCCGATTCCCAGTTCCCGATTATTTTGTACTTTCATTTTTTACTTACAAAATTGAATTAATTGTAATAAAAGCATCACATTTAGTCTGTGGCAAAATTATGTTATGCCAAATAATATGTAATATGCCAAAAACTATTATTCACGCAACTATATTTAAACCGCTTTTTGTTCTATAAGGAACCGGGAACTGGTTCCTTGTTGCCGATTGGCCGTTTTCAAACAATGGTGATGGATATACAAATCAGGAACAGGCAACTAGTTCCCGGTTCCCAATTCACAGTTCCCGATTAGAATTTGTATTTTCTTTTAGTTACAAAGAAGTATTTATAAGAACAAATGACTTTTCACATATACCCGATTGCAACATCATTTAATGCCTTATACAACATGTTATATGTCAGAATACATATCGCTGCGCCAACTAAATAATAATCAGTATTGTTCATAAGGAACTGTTTCCTTGTTCCTCTTTTGCAGTTCTATCAGGTCGATGTGTTTTTTTCCAAATAAGGAACAAGGAACTAGTTCCCGGTTCCCGGTTTCCTATTCCCGATGTCCCGTTCCCGACTACATTGTGCTTTCCAACTGTTTCCTTGGTCCCCTTTTGCAGTTCTTTCAGATCAATGTGTTGTATTTTTTTTGTTTTTTTTTTTTTTAAATAAGGAACAAGGAACTAGTTCCCGGTTCCCGGTTCCCGATTCCCGATTCCCAGTTCCCGATTATATTAGGCTTTCGTTTGTTACTTATAAAGTTGAATTCATTGTATTTAAGCATTACATTTACTTGGTAGCAACATCATCTAATGCCTGATATCATGCGTTATTTCAAAAATAGATTATTTATGCAACTTGGTTTAAACCGCTTTTTGTTCAATAAGGAACCGGGAACTGGTTCCTTGTTGCCGATTTGTCGTTTTCAAACAATGATGATGGATATAGTAATAAGGAACAAGGACTAGTTCCCGGTTCCCGATTCTCAGTTCCCGATTAGATTTTTTTCTTAGTTACAAAAAAGCATTGATAAGAAGTGACTTTTCACATTTACTCGATTGCAACTCCATTATACGCCTTACAACATGATATATGTCAGAACAAATATTAATATGCCAAATATTAAATGATTAGTTTTGTTCATAAGCAACCGGAAATTGTTTCCTTGTTGCCTTTTTGCAGTTCTCTCATATTGATTATTTCTCTCCAAATAAGGAACAAGGAACTAGATCCCGGTTCCCGGTTCCCGATTCCCAGTTCCCGATTATTTTGTACTTTCATTTCTTACTTACAAAATTGAATTAATTGTAATAAAAGCATCACATTTAGTCTGTGGCAAAATTATCTTATGCCAAATAATATGTAATATGTCAAAAAACAATTATTCATGCAACTTCATTTAAACCGCTTTTTGTTCTATAAGGAACCGGGAACTGGTTCCTTGTTGCCGATTGGCCGTTTTCAAACAATGTTGATGGACATACAAATCAGGAACAGGCAACTAGTTCCCGGTTCCCAATTCACAGTTCCCGATTAGAATTTGTATTTTCTTTTAGTTACAAAGAAGCATTTATAAGAACAAATGACTTTTCTCATATACCCGATTGCAACATCATTTAATGCCTTATACAACATGTTATATGTCAGAATACATATCGCTGCGCCAAATAAATAGTAATCAGTATTGTTCATAAGAAACTGTTTCCTTGTTCTTCTTTTGCAGTTCTTTCAGATCGATGTGTTTTTTTCCAAATAAGGAACAAGGAACTAGTTTCCGGTTCCCGGTTTCCTATTCCCGATGTCCCATTCCCGATTACATTATGCTTTCGAACTGTTTCCTTGGTCCTCTTTTGCAGTCCTTTCAGATCAATGTGTTGTTGTTGTTTTTTTTTTTTTTTTGTTTTTCAAATAAGGAACAAGGAACTAGTTCCCGGTTCCCGATTCCCAGTTCCCGATTATATTAGGCTTTTGTTTTTATTTACAAAGTTGAATTCATTGTATTAAAGCATTACATTTACTTGGTAGCAACATCATCTAATGCCAAATATCATGCGTTATTTCAAAAATAGATTATTTATGCAACTTGGTTTAAACCGCTTTTTGTTCAATAAGGAACCGGGAACTGTTTCCTTGTTGCCGATTTGTCGTTTTCAAACAATGATGATGGATATACTAATAAGGAACAAGAACTAGTTCCCTGTTCCCGATTCTCAGTTCCCGATTAGATTTTTTTCTTAGTTACAAAAAAAAGCATTGATTAGAATTTACTTTTCACATTTACTCGACTGCAACACCATTATACGCCTTACAACATGTTATATGTCAGAACAAGTATTAATATGCCAAATATTAAATAATTAGTATTGTTCATAAGCAACATGAAATTGTTTCCTTGTTACCTTTTTGCAGTTCCCTCATATTGATGATTTCTCTCAAATAAGGAACAAGGAACTACATCCCGGTTCCCGGTTCCCGATTCCCAGTTCCCGATTATTTTGTACTTTCATTTCTTACTTACAAAATGGAATTATTTGTAATAAAAGCATCACATTTAGTCTGTGGCAAAACTATCTTATGCCAAATAATATGTAATATGTCAAAAGAAATATTCACGCAACTTTATTTAAACCGCTTTTTGTTCTATAAGGAACCGGGAACTGGTTCCTTGTTGCCGATTGGCCGTTTTCAAACAATGGTGATGGATATACAAATCAGGAACAGGCAACTAGTTCCCGGTTCCCGATTCTCAGTTCCCGATTAGAATTTGTATTTTCTTTTAGTTACAAAGAAGCATTTATAAGAACAAATGACTTTTCACTTATACCCGATTGCAACAACATTAAATGCCTTATACAACATGTTATATGTCAGAATAAATATCGATGCGCCAACTATATAATAATCAGTATTGTTCATAAGGAACTGTTTCCTTGTTCCTCTTTTGCAGTTCTTTCAGATCGATGTGTTTTTTTTCCAAATAAGGAACAAGGAACTAGTTCCCGGTTCCCGGTTTCCTATTCCCGATGTCCCGTTCCCGATTACATTGTGCTTTCGAACTGTTTCCTTGGTCCTCTTTTGCAGTTCTTTCAGATCAATGTGTTGTTTGTTTTTTTTCAAATAAGGAACAAGGAACTAGTTCCCGGTTCCCGATTCCCGATTCCCGATTCGCAGTTCCCGATTAAATTAGGCGTTCGTTTTTACTTACAAAGTTGAATTCATTGTATTAAAGCATTACAATTACTTGGTAGCAACATCATCTAATGCCAAATATCATGTCATATTTCAAAAATAGATTATTAATGCAACTAGGTTTAAACCGCTTTTTGTTCAATAAGGAACCGGGAACTGGTTCCTTGTTGCCGATTGGCAAACCAGCCCCAAACACATCGCGTTCCCCTCCGCCACCCCGCCCCCCCCCCCCCCCCCCCCCGCCCACATCTTCTCAGAAGCCTAGGCAAGACGTATGGGACTTGGGTATTTCTCGTATTAACAACTGGTTCCGTGTATCTGTGAGTTGTTTCTCGTTATAATGACTTGGTTTCTTGTTGATACGACTTGTTTTCTATTTATTATGAGTAGAACGAGAAACGCAAAATTTGCTGACATTTACAGAACGGTATTCGTGATTTTAAAGAGAGCTCATAGTGTTTATGTTTAATTCTTCTCCAATATATAGATTTTCGTGTTGCTTCGACATTAAATTGGAACAACATTTTCCCCATTAAAACAACCTAGGAATAACTCTCCTCCTGTTCAGAAAGTCACTGCCATCACCAGGAAGCAAACAACCTAGTCCTGTTTTCACCTGCCCTAGTTGAGCTAGTAAAGTCCATCCTTGTCACTCCTTAATATTGTCTTCCCACCTCTTCTTCAGTCTATGTCTTCTTATTTTTCCTTTTACTGTGCAATGAGACGTAGAATGATATCAGCGGTCCAGCACCCATGGACATGTGACATATTTAATCCAGGAATTCAAACAGATTGTTTGCACTAAGAAAATGAACAATAGACAAACGTAGAGTTTCTTTAAAATCCGGTGTAACTAAATAAAATCATCCCTGATCAAAATCTTATGACCACTCTACCACGCCACTATATTCCTATGGACCACGTCAAGTATAAACCATGTGGTCTAGAATCGGATTGACCGAAGTTCCTTTGTTAGCCTGGCCAAGGTCTATAGATAGTGTTCGATGGTAAGTTAAGTATATATTTCAGGATGTCGAGATGCTACTGGCAAATAGTATAGATCCTGATAAACAAGTGTGGATTTGGAGGCTGATTTGATTCTACATTGGTCGCAAAAGTCTTTAGAAACAAGCAGTCTGTTCGTTCCGTTACACATCAAGAAAGCATTTTACATGTTTCCATCGAACAAGGTAGAAACTGATCAGAAAGAACGGATTTGCAAGATTATCAGTGTAAAAACTGGTCGCTAAAGTCTTAGGAGACGCGCAGTCAGATCAATGTCTTCACTTGCTTACAGATAAAAGAAGCATTCTAGATTCTTCCAGTGAGTAATGTAGATGCAGTCACAGTCTGATCTGAGTCTACTTTTGCCATGAAAGTGTCAAGAGAAGCGCAGTCAGATCAATAAAGCATTTTCGATGTTTCTAGATAACAATGTACACCCTGGTCCCTCGTCGGATTACGCGAATGAGCAGGAAGCTCTGACTTCACACTCTTCACAAAGGCCGTAAGGAACGACATGACTAGTGATAACTCAGATCACCCATAATCATGTACGAACAATACGGGTGACATTAGTCAAGTCCTCCTTTATTAACATTGTAAAGGCAGATCTATCTGCGCATTCGCGCAGTCTGACCAGAGCCGTCACTATTCCTTCCTGGATCAGAGTTACATTTGAGATGTAAACAGTGCAGACCCTGATCAGACAGCGCGGATCCCTAATCAGAAGGGGCAGATTCGCAGGCTGATCTAGGTATGGTATGAAGAGACATGCATCTAGCTGCTTCCCGCGAATAGTGTAAGCCATAAACATACACAGCGCAGATTTTTACTCTCATCTGGAACCGAAATATTCGAAACACTGTTAAGGAACGCGTAGCCTGATCAGGGGCGACACCATTCGCTTGATTGGTGTATGTATATATAATGGATGTGGTAATGTGTATGTCTTCGTTAAAAGTTCGGAGGTTAGATGTAAGAAGAATTAAGAAGTAGCGAGTTAGAAATAAAAGTTAGAAGTAAGATGTTAGAAGTAAGAAGTTAAATAAAATGTTAGAAGTAAAAGGTAAGATGTTAGAAGTAAGAATTTAGAGGTTTGAAGTACGAATACGAAGTCCCTACGCGGCTTTTGCGGTATTCTGTCCTTGTTTTCAAATACGCAACGCTTTTACAGACGGCGGATGACAGATATCCACGTCTATTAGACTGACCACAATATGCTCAGGTGAGCTAAAACTGTCACCTTGGGCTGGTAGTAAACGTCACACACCACAGCAGCAGCAGCTGCAGCAGCAATAATAACAAAAAAAAAATATCAACTCCAGCAACATAAATAATTGTAATAATAACACTTCCAGGATTTAAAGACGGTGACTGATTAGGCGGGGGTCAATATTCCATCCATCTCTGTTATCTCTTTAATATTAGGGAGGTAAAGAATTTTGAGCACATGCGTTCTCCTGTATTAAAAAAGCAAACACAGTGTAAAATATATTGTTCATCTACATACAATAAGTACATCACATTGTCAAATGATAACTCTTGTCAAGCTGAAACAATGGAAATAAATTGTTCCTGATGGTGCGGATTAGCTTACCCTATTTAATATGGGTTTTAATATAAAATGTATCCATACCAAACTTAGTGCGACAGGTTCTGTATTTAACTTCTTCAGTGTTGAAAAAACAAAAAAGTTTGACAAAAAAGCGAGGATGGGCAGTTCTCGGTAGGCATCCCTCTCCAAGCCACACTTACTGTCACATTCCGCGGAACAGACTTTAATGAATTAATTTTCTTTCGCACGTGTTAATGACGTGCTGTCTGAATATATTTGATAGAACAGGCAAGATTCATTTGGTGAACACATATACTCCGGTGCTTATTAACGCACAGCATTCTTGTTTTTGAGTCCCTCATTTGTTGATTATGTACCGTTACCCGTCGATGTAAATAGTTTCCCTTTGGTTTAAACAATATTTATTTGAAGAAGTTTTACATACAAATATAGTTTCCCTTTCACCGTAACTCTCTTTATCGCAGCCTCTATATTTCTGAACATTAACAATATTTTCACTTCACGTGTCACTGATTCGTAGATATAAATTTCTCTTCTGCTTTCTAATACGTACATATACAATTATATCCGTTGTAAGTAAGAACCGAAAGCACAAAATAATCGGAAACTGGGAATCGGGAACCAGGAACTAGTTCCTTGTTCCTTATCTGCAGGAAGAATTATAAATGTGAGGGAACGGAAAAGGGCATCATGACATAATATTAGGCATAAGATGATGTTGCCACCAAGTAAATGTGATGCTTTAGTTACAATGAATTCAAATTTGTAAGTAAGAAGAGAAAGCACAAAATAATCGGGAACCGAAAATCGGCAATCGGGAACCGGGAACCAGGAACTAGTTCCTTGTTCCTTATTTGTAAAACAATCATGAATGTGAGAAAACTGCAAATAGGTAACAAGGAACCTGTTTCCGCTTCCTTATTGAATAATACTGATGTTTAAATAGTTGGCACAATAGTACAGGGTGTTAAGAAAGTTCGAAGACATTATTTAAACTTACACTGAAAGCTGAATAATGTTATGATTTTTGCAAAACTGTATAAGTGTGATATAGAAAGCACTACCAAAGATATGCAACATATAACTTCTTCTTTGATTTCAAAATGGAATGACCATCTGAATTGCAAAAGACAACCCCTCTACAGGGCTGACAATGGTGATGGCAAAAATTTGATTTGCATTAGAGTTTGGCATCCTTAGAGCTTGCTTTTTCAAAACTAGTAGAGATATTTAGGATGAAAATTCTGGTATTGCTAGGTACATTTTTGTGCTGTTTTTCAAATAGTTTTTATTATTTTCCGACGATCTGCTACGGAATTTCTGAGTAAATCTAAAGGATACCCCCATTCTCAGTTAAAATTTTAGATTTTAGGGGGTAGGTATAGAATCTGTATCAGTTTTTGTAAATGCAGAGGCATTTTGCAGACTTCTTTTATTCTCTTGTTATAAGATTGGTTCTCACATCGAGCAAAAATATTTGATCCGATTTTTCGTTTCATATTTTTTGCAAATTCACTCTTAACAAATTACTCCTTAGATTTAAGTTTGAATTCATTTTCACTAATTTTTGCACTAAAACCTTTTTGTTTTTAAACAAATTACATACGAAAATGAAATTGGGAAGGAAATTCTTGTAACATTTGAAACTGGGGCGAACAAAACTGTTATCAACAAATTTTATTGTCATTTAGATGCATTTTTGCCCTAGAATTGCTAATTTTATCATTAAATTTGCATTATTTGTCTTTTTGACGGTCAAATTTTCAAATGTATGATAATTTACAGATACACCATAAATATTTCGAAAATTTATTCTTGTCTCTCTTATCTCTAAGGCCCGCTTCATGATATAGACGGTTTAATGTCAACTTTTGATTTAAAATTTCGTTTCAAAATGTAATTCATTACCCCCACCCCCTTTGAAAAATATTTATGTCTCGTGTGCGTTTTGATGTCAATGAATCAGCTGTCAAAATACACATGTTGTCTACGAAAATTTACTAATTATAACAAACAAAATACTGTTTGGCACAGTCTCTATCATATAAGTTAGTTTTAAAATGATTATTCACTAAATAAAAGCTTGATATACCACACCTTTACATGTAAAATCAGTAATGAATGTTTGGCCAGTTTGACACCTAAGGTATGAACGGCTAATTTTATTATGGTAAAGTATGGCTGTAAAAGATGTAACACTGGGAATATCTTGATATAGAGTAGTTCTTGAAACCTGTAAAGTTTTAAGATTGAATGGTCATAATTTCCGAGGTTATAAGCAATATTGTAATGTCTTCGAACGTTCTTAACACCCTGTATTTATTCTGACATATAACATATTGAAAGCCATATAATGATGCTGCAATTGGGTAAATGTGATAAGCCATTTTTATCAATGCTTCGTAGTAACTAAAAAAACAAATTCTAATCGGGAACTGAGACTCGGGAACCGGGAACTGGTTCTTGTTCCTTATTAGTATATCCATCATCATTGTTTGAAAACGAAAAATCGGCAACAAGGAACCAGTTCCCGGTTCCTTATTGAACAAAAAGCGGTTTAAACTAAGTTGCATAAATGATCTATTTTTGAAATAACGCATGATATTAGGCATTAGATGATGTTGCTACCAAGTAAATGTAATGCTTTAATACAATGAATTCAACTTTGTAAGTAACAAACGAAAGCCTAATATAATCGGGAACTGGGAATCGGGAACTGGGAACCGGGAAGTAGTTCCTTGTTCATTATTTGAAAAAAAAAAACAACACATTGATCTGAAAGAACTGCAAAAGGGGACCAAGGAAACAGTTCGAAAGCACAACGTAATCGGGAACTGGACATCGGGAATAGGAAACCGGGAACCGGGAACTAGTTCCTTGTTCCTTATTTAAAAAAAAACACATTGAACTGAAAGAACTGCAAAAGAAGAACAAGGAAACAGTTCCTTATGAACAATACTGATTATTATTTAGTTGGCGCAGCGATATGTATTCTGACATATAACATGTTGTATAAGGCATTAAATGATGTTGCAATCGGGTATATGTGAAAAGTCATTTGTTCTTATAAATGCTTCTTTGTAACTAAAAGAAAATACAAATTCTAATAGGGAACTGAGAATCGGGAACCGGGAACTAGTTGCCTGTTCCTGATTTGTATATCCATCACCATTGTTTGAAAACGGCCAATCGGCAACAAGGAACCAGTTCCCGGTTCCTTATAGAACAAAAAAGCGGTTTAAATAAAGTTGCGTGAATAATTGTTTTTGACATATTACATATTATTTGGCATAAGATAGTTTTGCCACAGACTAAATGTGATGCTTTTATTACAATTAATTCAATTTTGTAAGTAAGAAATGAAAGTACAAAATAATCGGGAACTGGGAATCGGGAACCGGGAACCGGGATCTAGTTCCTTGTTCCTTATTTGGACAGAAATCATCAATATGAGAGAACTGCAAAAAGGCAACAAGGAAACAATTTCCGGTTGCTTATGAACAATACTAATTATTTATTATTTGGCATATTAATATTTGTTCTGACATATAACATGTTGTAAGGCGTATAATGGTGTTGCAATCGAGTAAATGTGAAAAGTCACTTCTTATCAATGCTTTTTTTGTAACTAAGAAAAAAATCTAATCGGGAACTGAGAATCGGGAATCGGGAACTACTTCTTGTTCCTTATTAGTATATCCATCATCATTGTTTGAAAACGACAAATCGGCAACAAGGAACCAGTTCCCGGTTCCTTATTGAACAAAAAGCGGTTTAAACCAAGTTGCATAAATAATCTGTTTTGGAATTAACGCATGATATTAGGCATTAAATGATGTTGATACCAAGTAAATGTAATGCTTTAATACAATGAATTCAACTTTGTAAGTAAAAACGAAAGCCTAATATAATCGGGAACTGGGAATCGGGAATCGGGAACCGGAAACCGGGAACTAGTTCCTTGTTCTTTATTTGAAAAAAAACAAACAAACAACACATTGATCTGAAATAACTGCAAAAGCGGACCAAGGAAACAGTTCGAAAGCACAATGTAATCGGGAACTGGACATCGGAAATAGGAAACCGGGAACCGGGAACTAGTTCCTTGTTCCTTATTTGAAAAAAACACATTGAACTGAAAGAACTGCAAAAGAAGAACAAGGAAACAGTTCCTTATGAACAATACTGATTATTATTTAGTTGGCGCAGCGATATGTATTCTGACATATAACATGTTGTATAAGGCATTAAATGATGTTGCAATCGGTTATATGAGAAGTCATTTGTTCTTATAAATGCTTCTTTGTAACTAAAAGAAAATACAAATTCTAATAGGGAACTGAGAATCGGGAACCGGGAACTAGTTGCCTGTTCCTGATTTGTATATCCATCACCATTGATTGAAAACGGCCAATCGGCAACAAGGAACCAGTTCCCGGTTCCTTAAAGAAATAAAAAGCGGTTTAAATAAAGTTGCGTGAATAATTGTTTTTGACATATTACATATTATTTGGCATAAGATAGTTTTGCCACAGACTAAATGTGATGCTTTTATTACAATTAATTCAATTTTGTAAGTAAGAAATGAAAGTACAAAATAATCGGGAACTGGGAATCGGGAACCGGGAACCGGGATCTAGTTCCTTGTTCCTTATTTGGAGAGAAATCATCAATATGAGAGAACTGCAAAAAGGCAACAAGGAAACAATTTCCGGTTGCTTATGAACAATACTAATTATTTAATATTTGGCATATTAATATTTGTTCTGACATATAACATGTTATTATATGACCAAGTTGTAACACACAATTTCATTGGCTGCTTTGACGTCACGTGCCGGTCAATATTTTATGATATTCAGCGGCCTGTCAGTGAATATTACTTTTACGCTGACGTCATTGTATTTTCGTATCGTAACGTCTGATTTACGTTAATGTTAATGGCGTAATGTCGGGAGATAATACCATGTAGTGCCATTATAAATATCTAAAGAAACTGAATTTAGAATTATCATATAATAAAACAATTGTTGACCTTTATTTCGGTGAATATGCAGTTTTATTGACCTGCAAACATAACATATTGACCTCCGCTTCGCGTCGGTCAATATGATGTTTGCAGGTCAATAAAACTGCATATTCACCTCAACAAAGGTCAATAATTGTATATTGTAAGGCGTATAATGATGTTGCAATCGAGTAAATGTGAAAAGTCACTGCTTATCAATGTTTTTTTGTAACTAAGAAAAAAATCTAATCGGGAACTGAGAATCGGGAACCGGGAACTAGTTCTTGTTCCTTATTAGTATATCCATCATCATTGTTTGAAAACGACAAATCGGCAACAAGGAACCAGTTCCCGGTTCCTTATTGAACAAAAAGCGGTTTAAACCAAGTTGCATAAATAATCTGTTTTGGAAATAACGCATGATATTAGGCATTAGATGATGTTGCTACCAAGTAAATGTAATGCTTTAATACAATGAATTCAACTTTGTAAGTAACAAACGAAAGCCTGATATAATCGGGAACTGGGAATCGGGAATCGGGAACTGGGAACTAGTTCCTTGTTCCTTAATTGGAAAAAAAACACATAGCTCTGAAAGAACTGCAAAAGAGAAACAAGGAAACAGTTCCTTATGAACAATACTGATTATTATATAGTTGGCGCAGCGAGAAATCGGGAACCGGGAACCAGGAACCGGTAACTTGGAACAGGGAATTAGGAACCGGGAACCGGGAACCTGGAATCGGGAATCAGGAACAGGGAACCTAGAACCGGGAACCAGGAACCGGGAACTTGGAACCGGGAATTAGAAACCGGGAACCAGGAACCGGGAACCTGGAATCAGGAAGCGGAACCAGGAACCCCGGAACCGGGAACCAGGAACCGGGAACCAGGAACCGGGAACCAGGTACCAGGAACCAGGAACCGGGAACCGGGAACCAGGAACCGGGAACCGGGGACCGGGAACAAGGAACCGGGAACCAGGAACCGGAACCAGGAACCGGGAACTGGGAACCAGGAACCGGGAACCGGGAACGTACTTAACGGTTATGTATGACGTGAATCTTCGAAGGTAAGCACGGGCGTACTTTGTCGCTTGCGGTATTTTCTAACGAGGGAATTAAAATACGTTTGCCCAGACTAACAGCGGCTCATCTGCAAAAGAAATGCACAAATCATATATGTTTGTCTCGAATTTCTCATCCGATCCTCACTCACTTTACTTGACTAACTCTAAATTTGTAACTGATTTACATTTTGATTCGGCTACCCTTTGAGACACCTTGTATATCTTTAAACTTAAAACTATCATACCAATTCGTTTTGTCGTATGGAATATACTTCCCTGGGATATTGAAGAAATATTTCTAGAGTTACCGACTGAAAGCGATGCTTCAAGTTGGTTTAAGTTGGTGGGGAGGGCGAGAGTTGGGGTGGGGAGGGGAAGCTACTAGGCCCGTTTTCTTCCCACTTTCAAACTGTTTTATTTCCAGCTGATAGTTAGTCTATATTGTCCGTTATTCTAAATCAATAGTGGAACTTAATGCTTCGTAAGCGCAACTTTTAGAATAATTGCGTTATCGAAGCGGGTAGGGAAAATCAGCATGAACCGTGTGTGTGGAGGGGGGGGGGGTGGTCTTATCATAGGATTTATTTCTCCTTCAGATTTTATGGCATCCATACGTGTATCCCTTTATAAGCTAAAATAAAATCTTCTCAATTTTCAACCTTCGAAGTAAATATTGCTAACCAATAGAAGTTTTGTTGCATGCAAGAAAATAAACTGGGCACTATCTCGGGCTCGTTTGAAGGGAGTCGAAATGCAGATTTTGTGTTGTTTTATGCAAATAGTTGTCCATTCAAGACCTGCCATAGTCTTATGTGTGTGAGAAAGTCACCAAGACTGACACTATGGAATCTAAAGACACTGAGCAACTTCTGTCTGAGGCTAAAGTTTTCCGATATTTTTATCGTCAATTTTTACTAGCAACTTTCTCTCACCTATTCAAAATTAACTTTCGTTTAGACGCATCTGCCACCACTGTAGACATCTGTCAACACAACAGCTGGTTGAATGGTGTGTATATCTTCTCATTAAACTAGGTAGTTAATCGATGCATTTTACCTCAATATCTATAAATAAAGGAATGGGACCCCTACCAATTAAAACACGAACTGAGCATCGGCAAATCCAACTGAAACCAAATTTAAAAAACACCCGTTATGTTTAATGCTGTTTACAAGATTTAATTTGTTCTATACCGCCAACCCGCCTCCCTATGACATGTGATGGTTGGACGTTACACCCGATTTCACTCACTCATTGTCCCGCCAGTTTTGAAATTTTATATTCTATGCAAATGAAGTCGGGAAGCACGTATGTGATTTAGCTGGGTATGCTAATATATCCAACAGCAAAAGAAACGCATAGTTTTACTCTCTCATTTTGCCCCATTGAATTAAATAATATTTTTCTTTTTATTGAGTACGGAGATTTGCCTATACGTGGTCATTGGTTTTGCAGCATTTTATTGTCAAAGTGCAATTCTTCGAAAAAGTATGCAGATTTTTGACAAAAAATGCCAAAATCACAAAATTCTTGCTCACAGTGTCAAAACATGACTCATCAATACGATTTTGTTGCGCGTGAGTTCCGACCGATGTCACCATTTGAGAAAAAAAACGGTATGACCTTTTGAAAATTTGACACTTATATAGTTAAATCGCACTTGCAACAATCTGCATTTTACCAAGTTTTTCAAAGTTTTTGAAAACCGTCTGAATCATCAAATTATTAGAAAAAATCTGGTAGTTTGAGAATAAAAATGAGTAAGGCTTTGGGCAAAGGGGCTGTTTAAACAAATTTTGGTTTGAACTGAGCCTGTATTTGGCTCATTCCGCTTTTACGTACTAAAATGTAAGGCTGATGAAAAAGGGTTTTCTTGGGAAAAACCCTTGTCATCCGATTCACTAACCCGGTAAATTCTTCTTCATGATAATTATGTCTTATAAGTTTTGCTTAATTTTGCCCAGAAATATTAGAGGTCGCGCGCCCTAAGGTTTAATTTGTGGTTGCATTATTGGTTGGAGGTATGTAGTTACTTCCCTTTCTTAGCATATTCTATTTGATTGTGATAACTTATCCTTTAATTTCATCTGGATATGAATCTATTTCCGATTCGGTTTGCTGAAAAATCCACAAAAGTTTGTTATCGCAAAAAATAGCTTGATTTACGGCATTCACAAAAAAAGGCAAAACTCTGATGGTAACGGGTTATCGATACTGAAAGTTCTTTATGATGTTTCTGAAAGATTCTAACGTCCTAGATAAAGAGGGCATCAGTTTGGGAGCCAGATACAACTCAGCTCCAGACAATGAATTAACTGATCGGAAATAGTAAATTCTGGATTTACCACCTTGATTGTTAAGGCTTTCGTTACACGTGTATTACATGCATTGATAATACCTTCCCTATTTTGCCAACTTCAGCAGATTTTATTTTGACATAAAAACACCTTTTGCGTTCGAGTATATTATTCCTTTCTAACTCTGCTATTTTATCTTTTATGAGCTTTGTAATACTAAGTATTGGTAAAATCCACACAACAAAAAACTAGCAATGTTTTCAGAGGAAATGAAATATCCCCCACCAGCTTATTTCCATCCCCTCTAATTCCCCATGAGTAAATTCCTACTGACTTGTTCGTTATCCTAAAAATTTGCTATGTTAATATAATCTATCAAGTTTGGTCTAAAGATGCAAAAACATTTAAGAGCATCTTATATCTTTCTGTGCCCCTGAAAAAAGGAGTCAAGATCACTAAAATTGCTTGTCAGAAATACATGTATATATCCGTACGAAACTGATTACATTCCACCAACTAGTTCAAGAAATATATTTAGACTGCGCTAAAATAATTCCTGAAAAAAACAACACTTTTTAAGGATATTCCAAATAAAAGCATAATATATATAAGTTGACCTTGCCATGAATTAAGTCAAGGTCAACCTACGGTCATCATTTGTATAGACTACAGTTGGCTTAAGTTCCCAATTCTACACACCAAGTTTCAAGGTCATTGGTTTAAAGGTTCTGGAAAAAATATATATTTTAAGAGGTTTTACCATATATGGGCATGGGGGCCATCTTGGTCATTTGACCAACACGACCTGTACAAACTTTTGTACCCCTGACCAAGGAAGACATCATATGAAATATGACTTCAATCGAGCCTACTTGTTTCAGAGGAAAAGATGTTTGAAAATGTTCACCTGCGACAAAATCTCAGTTATCTTGAACAAAGGACAAAGAATAACTTCGACCGTTAACATCATAACATCTTCTTCTGGTCATTTAGTTAAGTATACACCAAATAGTAACCCTTAAATTTGAGCCGATTTTGAGAGATCCACTGTTTAAGTATTTTCCCATATAAAAACATAATGTACCAAAGTTGACATTGCCATAAATAAATTCAAGGTCCAGCTACGGGCATTATTTGAACAAACTATAATGCGCTTGAGTCCCAAATGCTATAGACGAGATTTAAAGGTCACTGGCTTTCGGTTTTGGAGAAAAAGATTTCTTAAGGTCTTTTACCATATATGGGTGTGGCGGCCATCTTGGTCATGTGACCCTGAGTCCGCAAACCCCATCCCACTGAAGCTCCATATAAACATGGGATTTGATTAGCCAAGCGGTTTTGGAGAAGATCTTTGAAAATGGTTGACGACGGACGGACGGACGGACGACGGACCAAGGCTATACTAAAAGCTCATCTGTGAGCCTTCGGTTCAGGCATACTAAAAGGGTCAATTTTACCAAAAATAAAAATGTCTTTACACTGTCAAAATGATATATACATGCAAGTTTGCAGAAAATCCGTCCATTCGTTTAAGAAATTCAGTATTACATATTATGGAACATTTAACATTTATAGGTTGTTATTGATATTGATAATGGGTTCAAGGTCACCGAATCTTAGTAGGCTCTTGGGACAGTCCCCAAGGTATATATATGCAAGTTTGGTGGGAATCAAACAAATCATTCAGGAGATATATCAATTTTCTTTGAATATTCACATATTTAAGACTTTTTCTGACCTTGAAAAAAGGTCACCGAACGCTAATCACCTTTGAAGGTTACTTAAATAATATATCTATGCAAGTTTGTAGACAAATCCATCCGCTGGTTCAAAATATATCTTACATACAGGCCCATGACCTTGAAATGAAGTCAGAAGTCAAGGTTACCAAAAAATTAAAAATATCTTAAGTAAAGTAAAAAGATAGGCAATGATCGGGAATTAATACAATCAAATCCCACATCCCACCCCAAACCCATCAGGGACAGAAGCACACACACACGGAAAAAGCATGAAAGAGAATTTCTTGAGAAAATTATTTACTTTCATTTTTCAAAACTACCGAGTCATAAGAAAATGCCCTGTCAGACAATTGCATAAAATTTACTGAAGACTCAGATCAGCCTGCACATCCATCAAGTCTAATCGGCATGTTTTCCGTGAATATGGATCTATGGAGCCTGGGCAAAGAGACTGCATGCAGGTGCAGCAAGACTGAAGCTTTACTGGTTGCATTGGTCAATATGCACGTTTTCATGTGACGCAGCCCAATGATTATATGATTGAGCTGGGGTGGAGGGGGTATGGTGGGACCAGAAAAAAATGAAGAAACAAGTCTTCTGACTGATTTTGATGCAACAGTAGGGCGATGCATCAATGTCGATATGACATTGTTTAGAATTTGATGTCGTGTGCATAGATAGAGGAGGCGAGAATAGATGAGAAAAGAAAATGACACACAGACGCACATGTACACAAACTTTTTTCCATTGTAACAACAGTATGACGGCTAGCCCAGAATACGTACGGCCTAGTTGCAAAAATAAATCTGTATTTTACATTCACCTGGTATGTGTCGTCATCAAATTGGTTTCCCAATATTCCATTCGGATCACTTTAGCACTTGTTAAGTACCTGCAACGGGCTGTTGCCAATGAATATAAAAAAAGTGAGATTTAGAAAGGTTTTTAGAACTTTTTGTCAGTCAAATGATGGTGGTTAACACATTTTTGTATGACTTTTTAAATGCTGTCAGTGTTTAGTAATTTCCTTGGTCATCACAGGAAAACCAAGTTTAAGCCGCTTGGATTCACATTAGGCATTTGGTTTACCACGTCCATTTTTAGCGGAAAGTGAGCGAGTGAACTCGGATTTAACGTCCCACCAACAGGGTCATATGGAGACTGGACCTTGGTTTAAAGTCTCATCCGAAAGACCAGAGAAGCAGGGGATCAATTTGTCGGCCCCTATATTGGTAGTCTGGCGTGTTATCCACTACACTACAGCCGCTCCTTTTAGCGAAGAGAAGGCGCTGTGGCAGCCATAATAATAATACCTCGACACTGATTTTAAGGGACTGGGGAACCCAAACTTTGCAGGTCGTGAAAACTAGTGACAATGGCAAATTTCCCTGATTTTCAACGATTGGCGTTGTTTTGTCACAGCGCGTATGTAGAATAGCTGGATTTTACCTTTCTTTGTGGCTCTGGGCACTGGAAGGCCCAACATCGAAGGCTGATACGGATAGAAACTATTCAGCAGCAACATTTGTTCATTTTTCCGTTTCTATTTGCACTGTCATCGTTACAGGACTAGTTGCACCCTCTTTTCAAGGTTCACCGCATATCAGAAAATACCAGGTTTATGGGATTAGTGATTTTAATTTTACCAGAGACCATTCGCTTGGAAAGAGTAGGGGTAGTCTAGTATCATGTTATGAATGTAATGACAGTGATGCACACTTAGAAACTCAAGCGCCAGTGGGTTGCCATTGTTAATTTTAACAGAACTTTGATTATTTTTCTCTCTTTTCGAGAGACCAATGCATTGCGTTTCTTTTTTTTACCGTCTATTTTGCTGTACCTTGCTCTTTAGCCAGGTTGTGACCATTGTGGAACGGAGAGCTGCAATATGGCATGAGCCATGATACGGACCGCTTGTGCGCGAAATCTCATGATGTTGTGAAGATTGAGGTTTCCAGACGCTCAATAAACCACTGAACTGGCCTAGTTGTGTCATGATATTGGTCGATTTGATGGCCGTTTCAAGTCTTGAACGTGGGCATATAATATACAGGTTTATACCTTGATTCCGAGGCGGTTTGTTGGTTGGTTTCAAAATAAAACTTTCTGCCGCCTTGTTTACAATTCACGCCAGCGACTTCTTGAGAGGGCTCTGATTGGCTGTATCACTCATGTGACAATCAGCGTTTCGCAAATGACAGACTGCATCGCGAGTTATTGCGAGCTAAAAGCATATCCCAAATGTTCAAATGTAAACCAGTCGTTAAATCCTGTGGAGAAGACACTGGTTCCCAATTTTTGCACTAATTTCAATTGCACGACTGCAAAACTCAGAACCCAGTAAGGTGGTCGTCGCAAATTCGATTCCATAGATTTATACTTTATGGTATTTGCGATACCCAGATACGAGCTCTGCTCGATGGCTGCTTCGCAGCCATCTCGCAGTGCTCGTTATTACCCCCGTGATTATGCCAATGTGCAAAATAGTGCTGAGTCACTTTCTCGGACAGTATCTTGTAATGCCTTATGGAAGTCTATACAGATACCCTGAGGTGGACACATCTCTTCTTCGCAATTTTAAAAAGAAAGTAAAAATGAAAGCTTCCGCCCATTAATGCCTAGTGTCCCATAGAAGGGACATAAACAAAGAGTGCAGACCCTTACCAGAGGCGGCAAAACGCAGCGTATGATTATGGTCTACAATTTTTGTATAAGCAAAATGGGTGTTTCTCCTAAAATAAGAATAAAAATGTTAAACTTAGCTTAGCAGGACACCCCTATATTAAACACTGGACTCATTTATTTGATAAGGATAGACTGGTCCACTGGCCATAAATGGATTAATTAAATGTTTTTCAAAGATCTTACCGTAAGGGGTCTACGCGTAAGGAACGAATTTCTCCTCTAGGACAAACTTTCTTCTCTACACATGTGCTGGCCACTAATGAAAGTGGACACAAAATGAAAATAAGATAATTGCTTCCCCTGAAACAGTATTCATTTAAGGAATGACTTTCATTTTTCTGCTGTTTATCGAAGTATAAACTACATTGGGTCTCGTGCAAAGTAAAAGAACCCCAAAGGTACAGAAACGGGGCCTATAGATAATAGTAGAATAGCAAAGGAGAGAGAGTAGAGTACCACAGGACCGACACTTGGTCCATAGGTAATCTACATTTAACAATTAAGTGCATGGCCAAGTCTGGCAAAGTATTACTGTAAATACTCCTGGATATGCACAGGGATTGATGGATGGCTTGCGATTTTACGTCCCTTTCAACAGTATTTCAGTCATATCCGGACGATGCGATGGTTATAATGACAAGTTGTGTGCATTGGAACCCCGTTTGCGGTTGGAAAGATTCCCGCTTCCAGCGGGGCTCGTACGCTGGATAGGTAGTTCAGTAGACCAGCCCTAAACCTACTGAGCTACCTGTGCTCCTGATATGCACAGGGCCTACAGTATAGGTGAAAGTCATATTTCTTTAGAGGAAAATTTTAAAGCTTTTTAAATCATTTTGCTTGCAATTTTACTTAATCTGGTTGAAAGCATTAGGCATTTGAGAAGTCATGTTATTCTTAGAATTTACAAATAGGAAACATATTATTTCTGTTTGTTCCCATATGCACAGTTGGTAAGCAATAGCAACCAATGTTATATTAAGAGGGTTTGAATAGGGGCAAGCAACGGCCCTTATCATAACATTTGGTGAAGTATGTGAGGGCATATATCTTAAAATAATGGATAGCATAAATATATTTTGCAGCCTATTTGATGGTATTACTAATATTGAGATGGTGATTTGTGGTTAATACGAAAATCTGAATAATACATAAATTTCCACGGTGTTCCCCGAAAGTTTGCAGACTTCTTATTTGTGTTGATCAGGGTCTGCTTTGCCCCTAAAGGGTAACCAACGGTCAAAATAACCTCCATGCCGACAGCGAAGACTGCGATTAGACTAGGCAGATGCCCAGGCTGATCTGTCTTCGCTGGGCGCACATGCGATTTGGTGGTTTTGTCGTGTCACGGATTAATATCGGAGGGCTTGGCCTTGTAGTATGGGTGCTCGCCTTTCATGCAAGTGGTCGTGGGTTCGTTTCCGATCGGGTGGCACATTTCAGATCAATTTCTATCCCAAAGACCAGAATATTAGCACCCATTATCAATCCTGGTTAACTATGTATATACAAGGGCTGTTACGAAACAAAAAATAGCTGTTACGAAACGAAAACGAGCCATAGTTCCCAATGTATCTGATCATCAGGTCGTTGGCGAACTATGACTCTTTTTCGTTTCGTTACCGCTCCTTTTCGTTTCGTAACAGCATTGAAAACATAGTTTACCAAGTATGAGAATGCCCTGAGCCGGAAAGATAAGAAATTGTTGGTTGGCAGTCGGTGATTGCTGTGTTGCTGAAAAAATGGTAATGAGTCCGCTTTATAAAACCGGCGGTGTTATCCGCCTTATCAAACCGGCAAAACTATATTATTTAAGTGCAAAACACAACACACACCGGAGTAGTGTACTTACTACGGTTTCGTACCTAGGGATTGTAGACTTGCGTTACAAAGATAAACAACAACAGAAATTAGTCTATTCTATTTTCTTTTTAACAAAACGTTGTTGTTCGTAAAAGGTTGTATTGAACGATGAATGTCCCCGAAATGAGTCTCGAGTACGGTTAAATTGTAATTGTTCCAGGCATTTAAAAGCATATCTCTGAAAGTTCCAGTCAAACTTGTTAGCAAATAATTCTGGTCTGGTCGATAATAAAGGAAGATCACCAACTCCGAAATTGCAAATCGATCTGACAAAATGGCCGTGGCATGGAAATCTGCCCCAGTTTTTGAAGCGGGTGAGACAAGGTTTTACATCGTTTCGATCTTTTTCGGGAAACCCTGCAAAAATAGAAAAAAGTCAACACTCGATATCTCAAAGTCGAAGTTCATCTCAAACTACTGGCATCTCTAAGTATATTTTCTAAGTCAAAAATTTTCTTTTAGGTGTCAGTAGTTTGAGAAAACAGGACTTGAAATGTAAAAAAAAAGAAAAGAAAGAAAATAAGTCCAAACTTTATTTTCTGATATGAGCCGGTACCTTAAGATATCAGAGGTAGAGAGAACGGAAATCATCTGTACGATGTATATATTACATACACTTTTCTTTACATTCGATATTTAGAGTTATTCTCTGTAAGCATTAAAGTTCACTTCTAAAACAGGTTTGCCCATTTGCCTCTCTCTAAGTTTCATAAAAAACTGAAAGGATGGGTTATTTTGATGCCAAAATAAAAGAAGTAGTGTTGGTTTTCGTTTAGGTTATACGATTTCTTTTTAGCTCACCTGAGCCAACGGCTCCGGGGGAGCTTATAGGATGGTAAGGCTCCGTTGTCCGTCGTCCGTCCGTCCGTCCACAATTTCAAACGACTTCTCCTCTGAAACCGCTGGGCCAATTGTAACCAAATTTCATATGTAGCCTTTAGGGGACTTAGGAATGAAAAGTTGTTCAAACGGTCCTGGTCACATGACCAATATGGCCGCCACACCCATATATGGTAAAAACCTATAAAAATCTTCTTCTCCAGAACCAATAGGCTGATGGCCCTGAAACTTGGTATGTAGCATTGGGTACGCGAGTACTACCAAGATTGTTCAAATTATGACCTTGGGTTGACCTTGACCTTTTTTACGGCAAGGTCAAATTTGCTTTCTGGTGCTTTTATATGGGAAAATGCTAGAACATAAGATTTCTTGGAAACTGTTGAAGATTTTGACCTGAAAATTGATATATACAGTCAGCTTAATGAGTACATGAAAATTTATGCGTACAAGAGGTCAAGGTCATTCTTTGACCTTTGACCCTGGTCTCTCGTATTGCGACAATTTCACACATCTCCTCAAAAGCCACAGGGCCAATTGTTACCAAATTTCATGTAGAAGGCTCTAGGAGGCAAGGGAATGAAAATTTGTTCAAACGGTCCTAGTCACATGACCAACATGGCCGCCATGCCCATATATGGTAAAAAGCTTTAAAAATCTTCTCCTCATGAACCAATAGGCCGATGGCCTTGAAACTTGGTATGTAGCATTGGGTACACAAGTACTACTAAGATTATACAAATTATGACCTTGGGTTGACCTTGACCTTTTTTACGGCAAGGTCAAATTTGCTTTCTGGTGCTTTTATATGGGAAAATGCTAGAACATAAGATTTCTTGGAAACTGTTGAAGATTTTGACCTGAAAATTGGTTTATACAGTCATCTTAATGAGTACATGGAAATTTATGCATACAAGAGGTCAAGGTCATTCTTTGACCATGGTCTCTCATATTGCGACAATTTCACACATCTCCTCAAAAGCCATAGGGCAAATTGTAAACAAATTTCATGTAGAGGCTCTAGGGGGCAAGGAAACGAAAATTTGTTCAAACGGTCCTAGTCACATGACCAACATGGCCACCATGTCCATATATGGTAATAACCTTTTAAAATCTTCTTCTCCAGAACCAATGGGCCAATGGCCTTGAAACTTGGTATGTAGCATCGGGTACGCAAGTACTACCAAGATTGCTCAAATTATGACCTTGGGTTGACCTTGACCTTTTGTACGGCAAGGTCAGTTTGCTTTCTGGTGCTTTTTGTATGGGAAAATGCTAGAATATAATGATTTCATGGAAGATTTTGACCTGGAAAGTGGTATATACAGTCATCTTAATAAGTACATGAAAATGTACACGTACAACAGGTCAAGGTCATTCTTTGACCTTTGACCCTGGTTTCTCTTATTACCTCTCCTCAAAAGCCAATTGGCAAGTTGTAACCAAATTTCATGTAGGGGCTCTAGGGGGGCAAGGGAACGAAATTTTTTTCAAACGGCCCTAGTCAAACGAAAATTTATTCAAGCGGTCTGGGTCACCATACTCAGATGAGCGATTCAGGGCCTCATGGCCCTCTTGTTTATACCGCCCGTCCCTCCCTCCCTCCCTCTCCCCCCACCCCATTATTTTTAACAAATTTAAAGAGTAGCTACACTTCAGGAACTGACTGAAACAGATCACAAACCCTATCCCTAACATCAAAGGGAAAGATTGACAAAAACATCCCAACAAACAATAAATTACAAGTAATAAGCCGAGTCAGCAGTTTCTTTCCCAAATAGGTGGCAACTCAGCTATCTTTATCGAACTTAATAATTTAGACAAACAGAAGGGTTACAACAGACTAAGCAAATTGTACGAAAAACATTTAACAACCATTTTACCTATTTTCTATTTTTATTATTTTTGTATTTATTAAAATGAGAACACAATAAGCTAAATGGCACCGAACATAAAACAAGTGCAACCGTAACGAAGGTACCGCCTTGGGACGGTCAGTAATAACTCCAGGGGGGGGGGTTATGCCGGTTTAACTGGGCCCAAACCTCTCCCCTCACCCTCCGCCGCGGTGCACACATGTACCACACAACATACTCAACAAATTATACGGAAAACATTTCACAACTATTTTTACCTATTTTCTATTTCTTACCATAGAAGGGTTAAAATAAAAACACAATAAATTAAACAGCACCGAACATAAAACAAATGCAACCGCAACGAAAGTACCGCCTTGGGACGGTCAGTAATAACTACCGGGGGGTTTAAACCGGTTTAACTGGGCCCAAACCTTCACCCTCACCCTCCGCCAGTGTTTTTTTATGGATTTCACATACGTGGGCGTAAGGGACAGTTAATAATTTGGTTGGTTGGGTTTAACGGTTTTTTAAACAGTATTTCATTCTTATCAGGAGTCTCTCAGAGAGACGGAGAAAGAAAAGAGCTAACATGTTAGATTGGAGAAAAATGTCCAAAACACACAGACCTACACCTACTGCAAACACAACAGGCCTTTGCCCCACTATTACCTAAATTAGTAAAACGCTACTGCACCATTAGGTTACCCAGCACCATCGCCCGACCACGACCCTCTCCAGGCAGGGAGTAGTGGGTTGGTGGCTGTCAAAGAAGGGCACCAGAGGTGCACCAGAAAAGCTTTTATTTAGATATGATGATGAATCTAGCGTATCGGCTTTATTCAACCTATGACGCTTTTGAAGCGCTACCGTTTTGAATATAATATTCAGCCGCGACACGACAAACCCAACAGAATGGCATGTGCGCCCACAAAAGACTCCGATCAGCCTGGGCATCCGTCCAAACTGATCAGAGTCTTCGCTGTCGGCATGGAGGTAGCTAAGACTCACAGCTATGCATTAAGCGCACAGCAAATACACTGATCAGCTACCTCCATATCGACAGCGAAGACTCTGATCACACTGGGAGGATGCCCAGGCTGAACTGAGTCTTCGCTGAGCGACACATTGTAAATTTTGTCGTGTCGCGGCTCAATTATGTTGTAGGAGCTTCGGTAGCTCAGTAAGTTCAGCGTTTGCCTGCTGATCTAGCGGTCCCGGGTTTGAGCCCCGCTGTCTGCGTGGCTCTTTTCAATCGCAAACGGGACTCCAATGAATAACAGCCTTTTATTATCACCCAACAATGGTCTGATATGACTGAAATACTGTTAAAAAGGGTGTAAAGTAGCAAGTCATCGGTCCATGCATATTTCGTATTTTGCTAACTATTTTGCGAAAACGGAACAAAATATATCACCCTTTTATCAACATCAAACTAGCACAAAAGTTACCTGTCTAAATGGATCATACCGCATAACTGTCGAAAATAAAAAACAAAACAAAACAAAAAATATCAATACAACTGAATAGATCTTCAAAAGTCGCTATTGTACAGGTAAGACGTTGATGTCCATTTTTATCAACATCGAACTAGCACAAAAGTAACCTATCTAAATCGATCATACCGCATAACTGTCGAAAAAAAACTGACTAGACCCGCAAAAGTCCCTATTGTACAGGTCAGACGTTAATGATATTAGTTTGTTTTCGAATTTCCGTCAAATAAAAACAGTTACGTTTAGCTGTGCCACCCTCTTCTTTAGCTGCCTTATAACTTCGCTTTCCTCTCCTTTCGCTACCAAAACAACTTGTTTTATTTTAATAATACTGCGAAAGGAAAGGGACGGGCACCGCCTTTCATGCGCTCTGCCCAAGAAACAATGGGCCTCTAAAAACCACTTCCCCTACGACCACTGGGTTATGGGAAACCTTTACCGGTGTGTTGCTTAGCAGCCATACTCGACTTAGTTTACTTAGTACACTCGAAAAGTATTGAACAGAGAATGAATCAATTTGAGATTTTGTATTAAATATTAGCTACACACAATGGGTAGAATTTGAGCCGCGACACGACAAAACCAACAAAGTGGTTGTGCGCCCAGCGCAGTCTCAGATCAGCTTGGGCATCCGCTCAGTCTGATCAGCGTCTTTGCTGTCCGCATGGAGGTAGCGTAGACTCTCAGCTACTCTTTCAGTGCATGGCGAAGAGTCTTATCAGACTGGATGGATGCACAAGCTGATTTGAGTCTGCGCTAGGCGCACAACCACATTGTTGGTTTTCTCGTGTCGCGGCTCATTTAAGTCTACAATTCAGCCCACAATTACAAAGCCGCAATTCAAATCACAAGCAAACCAAGAACCGGAAACAAGAGTAAGTGAGACACGCAAATGGCAAAATGGAAAAAAAAAGTACCGTATTGCTTACGTTGTATGACGTAAGGGTTTTCTAGCTCCAGAAACAATCCAAAAATCTAGATCAATCTCTAACAAAACTTTCAAAACATCAAAACAGTCCAAAAGCTTATATCCGTCTTTATACACCAATCCTAAAATCCAGCTCTGCCTTGTTTCCAAAACAATCCCAAAACTCTAGTTGTATATTTTTGGGATTGTTTTGGAAGTCCTGTTTAGAGACGGATCTAGATTTTTTGGACTGCTGTTACATGACTCCCAAAACAATCTAAAAAATCTAGATACGTCCTTTACAAAAATGATTTAGATTTTTGTAATTGTCTTCTGCGACAAGGATTTTTGGTATTTTGTTGGAGAAAAATCTATATCATAGCCGCATTACACAAGACTGGTTTACATATTTGGGAGTATATTTTGGGAAGAGAAATCTCGTCTCCCAAATAAATATAGTACGTGCGCGATAAGAGACGCATTTGACATGTCAAATAGTTAGTTTAAAAAAAACAAACGCCTTAGAACGGTCACTAATAAAACTATTGAAGATCAAATATATTTTATGGATATGCAACATTATCCCTCTTTAATCTGATGCAGCTTCAAATCTAAAATGTAACTGCTGTCCGCTAAGGATTCCTTACTCAATTTTCTAGACACATATAAAGTTTGTGGATAAACCTCCTTTTTCATCTGCCATTAACGACAGGAAATATTTGATCGGAATTCCTGTTTTGCTTTCCTGGGCGATAAACTTAAATAAAAAGTGGATTCTCTTTAAGGAAAGAATTTCTTTCAAAAATAAGCCTAATACTAAGAAACTGTCAGCGTTAGTGTCCCTGAAAATGTAACATTCACCTGAATACATGTAAGGCCTTACCTAAATAAGATCCTTTTATATGGAATGACGAAGGATTATGATTCAAAGTCGCAAAATATCCTTCGTCAGGTATCCAGCCTTTTTTAAGCCATTCCAAAAGATCCTTTGCTTTCTGGTTGTGAACTGCGAAATCAACAAACTCTCGATTTGCCGCAATATGAACACTGCCTTTTGTTGCTGTCACGTTGTGTGGCGGTGGAGGTAAGTTGCTCCATCGCAACTCATGAGCCCTAAAATAGATAAAGTCGTTAACAGTGCTTGAGATAAAGAGTGGTGACATGGATAATTTAGAGATTATTTTCTATATTTCTCCATAAAAAAAACTATGTTGAGACCCTTCATTAAAGCCCGTGGTCAGGACGTTTTAATGAGGGGCCACAATATATGTTTCCATCGAGAAAGAAAATCATCTAAAACCTCAAAAACAAATTTTATCTAGAGCTTTAGTTGAGGCTTTTAAGTGATAATTATACGTACGTTTCTAATGAATAGTCCATTTGTTTCATTGGTAGCTTTGAATACTTGCTAAAAGCATTTCAGTTTGAGCATTTGAAATATTTATGAATATCATAAATGCTTTTGCAATATGATTAATCAGGAAGTCTTACATTTTTGCTGAAAAGGAAAAAAACATTCTTTAGCTGAGTCTAGAGCCCCAGGTCACACAAATGTACACGCGGCGTACGGTACTAGTAAGAACAATGTGCAAGTAATATATATGACGTCAGACAAGTGTCAATACAATGCACAATGGCCAAATTCCTACAGCACGACACAGTACCTTCTCAAGTTATATGTGCTCGACATTTTTGCTATATCAATACCTGGATATTCAACATTCAATAGATTAAGTCACAAATTCTAATACGCTCGCTCTATGCGTGAAATGACGTCTGTAAAATTTATGTGACGTTTCGCGCGTTTTTGTCAAAGTAATGAAGCAACAAACTTCACACAAAATTAATTTTCTTCATGCTTGTCCAAAGTGCTCCCGCTATGGTGGGTCACTATGACAACACATATATGTCATTCGTGAAGATAAAAATGAACAAAATTTATCGAAATGATTGATGAAATATAGCTGCAATCAGATCTGAAGTCAAAATGTAAAATGGTAATTTTAGGCGGAAATAATTGACCAGTCCACGAACTCTTTGGACAGACCTCGTATAACACTTTCTTTGACTTACTGTATGCTGGACGACAGAGCCCTTTCAAAATGGGATCTATCCTGGGTTCGAGGTTATAAAACTTGAGGATAATCTCAAACTCAAAACAAAACACACTAATTGGCTGCTTCCTAGCGGAAGCAGCCAATCAGTGTGCTTTATTTTGAGTTTGAGAATGTACTCAATTTTCATAACCTCTGGGACTGAAAGATCGACTTTTGTGTTGTCTTTTTCCCACATGGTGACTTGGGTGGGATCTGGGATTGAATTGTGTCAGTTTCTGAGACTTTTCCTACTAGCTTTTGTTCCTAGAAGAGCAAATGCTTTCCTTTAAGAGTTGAACCAAACGGAAATTGGAAGCAAAATGAAAATGCTCTTATCAATTCCTGAGAATTTTCCTACTTACCTTTGCTCCTTGAAGAGCAAATACTTTCTTTTGGGAGTTAAACCAAACTGAGAGTGGTAGCAAATGAAAATGCCCTGATAGTGTACCATTTACATAAATGCCTAGCGCTGACGTATTTTACTGACAGTTTGGTTCGCACCTTGGCGTTCGCTTTTATTTGCTTGTTTTACTTACTCCTGATAGTTAATCAGTTAACCCTCTCCATTCCGGCGTTTAAACAGGCATCGCGTCTACAGGAGTATAGTCGGAATTTATTTTGTAGTTAAGAGTGTTTTCTCACTTCATCAAATGGCAATGGCGTTGAAATGATGGATGCTTCGATTGATGGTTCATGTCCCTTTCAACAGTGTTTTATATTAAGGCAGATTGGAGAACTCGTTTACCAACACGAATACATGTTTAGATAAAATAATAATGTGCAAGAGGTCAACAAATAGAGGTGAATGACTACAGAGATTTTTCCTTACTAACCTGGATTCATTTTTGTAGCTGGTAAGTACACCCCTCCATAGCCCCCACCCCAATCCCAAATTTGATTCTTAGATATACTTACCTTTTTACAGTACCAGCTATATCATTTGCTCCGTCATACGCTATCAAAACTTTAACAAGTTCATAATTAGTTCGAAGAGGAAAGTCTTGACCGGTTAAATTAATAAAGTATTTCCATCTTTTATTTCGTTTTAAAAGTTCTTCCATGCATATTAATTCGGGTTCTAATACTGAGTAATATCCCCACCGAACTTTTATTCGTTTAGGTGCCAAGAGTATGTTTGAAAAACAAGATGCTATACTTTCAATTGCTTCAAAAGTGGCATTACTACTTTTCTTGTCCACATGTATACAGTATATATTCTGAGGTCTGTAAATAGCTCGTATGAGTCGTTCCACTTGCTCCACGTCCTTATACATCAGTATGCTGTACGCAATTGGAAACTGTTCTTCTAGAGTTGTTAATGGACTCATTATATATCCTCGTTTGGTAATAAATGATGTGCAATTCTTGGTAAAATTTACATAATCCGTGGTATCAGCAATCAGCGATTCTGTTTTAGACCGATTTACAGCCTTATTAATTTCTTCCTCATTTCCTTCAAATATTAGGTGACAGTTAACATCAGCCGTATTGAGATCTTGCACAGGAAACGTTCGATGAGTATACCCTCCTTTACCCAGATTTATGTTGTCATCTTTAATTAGACTGAATTCATTGTTGTCCATAAACCTATGCAATCCTTCAAATTTTGGGGTTGTTTTGTGTGTTTTATCACTTCTAGTATCATATTTTAAGGTCTTCTTATAGAAACTATCACTGCCTCCTTTAACAAAATAAGAGCTATCGTATTGGTACTGTCCTTGAAATACTGTTACCAGTGCATAATAATAATCTGACAGGAACATAGCACTACCCATAAAAGTTATCAGGCAAAAAGCACAAAAATATATCCATTGCCGCTGAGCCATTCTGCATATAGTCGACGGGTATGTTGATTGGTATCTGAAAGCAAAAACTAGCACTGTAAGGGACCGACCATTTGATATTCTGTGTGTGGGGGGGGGGGGGGGGGGGGCTGGTATTCTTGATGGAGACACGACATTTTATTTCACTGGCCTCTGGAAACAATTTCCTTTTTTTTCACCTTGTGGGAGCTAATTTATTTTTTTTACAAACTAACTCAAACAGGTTATTTTTTTTAATTTTATAGCTGAACTATCAGATCCTTGTTTACTTGACCTTTATATTCTTTTATTTTACCCACATCAGTATTTTTACACCTTTTTTCTCACAAAGAGAACGTGGTGCTGTCTTTAACCAGGCCAAGGGCATGGCTTAGCTTGCTTTTGCAAACCAGTGCCTGGAGCATGTTCCTCTTTTCATCTAAGGTACAGATACAAACATCCCTGTATGAGTTTGGCAAAAAATTAGGCCTTAAATTAGGGATATTTTGGCCAAAATTTAGGGCTATTTCGGCGAAGTTTTAGGGCTAACATTAGGAATTTAAGTTTCTATCCCAATATATGCCCAAACATGATTTATTCGTACTTTAGAAAGTTTGATAAATACGTACATGATAGAGTCACATTACTTACATGATAGAGTCACATTTTACATGAATGGCAATTAATAAAATGGCTGAAAGTTATGTACTAAGAAGTTAACAAAGGGAGGGGGGTCTGGGGGTGTTGCCCCCCAGAAGCTAAAGCAATTTCCCAATTTCAATGGCAATTTTAAGACTGGAAACAATAGAGAAAAACTAGGAATGATGATAAAAATAAGGGTTTTTATATTAGGACTTTTGCCTTTTAGAGTGTTTATTTTGCCATAATGGTTTTGTCTCCCATAAGCTAGTGACTCTTTTGCAATTCAGTTTTAGTGGAAACATTTACTTAGTAATGTGGCAGATCATAATACATGTATGTGAATGTTGTATAGGATTTTTTGTAAATGTATGCACATGTGGGCCCGCTGGTATAAACTAATTGTAGATATATTAAAATATTACTATAAATATGGGTGTCTGGGGGGCGCAGCCCCCAGAAGCCAGAGACATTATAAAAACTCAATTCCAATGGAATTATCTGCAGACTATATTTTTTTATTTTTTGAAATATTGGGTGGAGACAAGTTATTTTTTCTCTTACTTTTGAGACCAGATTATTTGTTTGAACCCCCTTATGAGCCAGGTTATTTTTTTTCTTGCATATCCAAAGACAGGGAATTTTTTTGATAAATATACCAGGCCCCCCCCCCCCCCCCCCCCCAGAATATCAAATGGTCGGTCCCTAAAACTTATTTTGCGGTTACAAAAAAATTGCGTTATTGGCCGTTAAAGGCAGGATTTCTGAACCCCCGGTAAAGGATTAGCTACCTGTATGATGCAGTAAGTGGGCGTGGCTTAGCTACCGTGCAAATTAGATCATTGTCGTGTTTTAGCTGTTAAGAGCTGTCAATACTTTAACAGGTAAATACCCCAGCAAATAAACAGCCACTCAAATAAGAGATAAATCTACAGGAGCTACTGTAGATGTTTACCCTTTGGTGGCTATTGAAAAACTGAGAATAGGTAGTTAATTTTGCCTTTTATAGTCCACGCCTGCCTTTAAGGAAACGAACGCTCCATTTTTACAACAATTAATACATATACATACGCACAGTAAAACAGAAGTTCGGATAAAAGGGAGTAACTGATGAGTATTTGAGATGTTTTCTATATTGTTACATCAAACGTATAGGGTCGAGTCGGGTAACTTCGGACAGCGGGTTAATTCGGACATACCATTGCAAACACTAACAAACAAAATTCGGACATACTATCGCAAACAGTAAAAATCCCTTGGAAACGCCTCGATGAAGCCACAATGTATAGTTTGATAAAAAAGTAATAAATTATTATAACTTTACGTCAAATTTTCTTTATCGTCCTGAGCCATTAAAATTGAGGATATACATTCCTGATCAGAAACGCCAAAATTAATCTGCTCCAATATGTACTGATCATGAAACCGCGAAACTGTGATACCGTAGATACATTGTATAACGTATTTTACAGTTTACAATCTTAAAAATGTTTGGACAAAATACTGTCACATCTGATGGTAAGATGTTTGCACGAGTAATTCCTCTCTCTCTCCCTCTCTCTCTCTATCTATCTATATATATATCTCTCTCTCTTGCATATGAAAGACCAGTCTCCTATCCTGTCTACCATTGTGGTCGCAAACATTCGATCACTCAGAGCAGTTGTTACTGGTCAAGTGACCGGGGTTTCGATCATTTATTTTTTCTGTGTGTGAAATTAATTGCCCAACCAGTAGCGGTCGGCCTAGATTGACAGTGTGATTGTCTCCGACTTGTCGCAGCCTGTAGATTCCGTCGTCCGTCCGTCCATTGACAATTTCAAACGATTTCTCCTGCAAAACCACAGGGCTGATTCAAACAAAATTGCATATACAGCCTACAGGGATCCAGCACTCACTGACCGATGGCCTTGACACTTGGTATGTAGCACTGAGTACATGTATAGTAGCAAGACTGTTCTAACGATGATCTTGGGTTGACCATGTCTTTATTTTCAGCAAGGTCAAATTTGATTTCTGGTGCTTTATATGGGAAAATGATAGAACGTATAATTTCATGCAGATAGTTGAAGATTTTAGCCTAAAGTTATAAGATACAGGCATCATAACGAATACATTATAATTTGGTGCTACAAGTTGCAAAGATTATTCATTGACCTATGATCTCATATTATGAAAATTGCAAACATCCCATCTCCAACTGTGACTAAATTTCATAGTGAACCTCGCGGAGTTGAAGGAACGAAATTCGTTCAAACGGACCAGATCACATGACCAATATGGCTGCCACTCCCATTTACGGAAATCTTCTCAATAAACAACTGAACAATAGACTTGAAACGTAGCATGTAGCAGCGGGTACTCAAGTACAACTAAGATTGTTCAAATAATGATTTTGGGTTGACCGCAAGGTTGAATTTGCTTTTAGGTGTTTTTATATTGGAAATTTTAATGGAATTGTTGAAGCTTTTGGCCTCAGGATTGTTGTGTACAGCCATCTTAATGAATGCATATATTTGTGAGTACAAGAGGTCAAGGTCATTATTCGAGATGACCCAGGTCTCTCGTATCACGAAAACTGCAAGCATCTCCTAAAAAAGCAGGGCCAAATTTAAATTAGAGCCTCCAGGGTTTTTAGCTTTTGCGGATTTTATAAACGGTTTCTTTGGGAAAGAACTGTTCATTCAAATTACCGTGTGTATCTTTCGTGAACTTTTATCAATGTGTGTGTGCACTTTCTCTTTTGGTTTTGAGGGCGGGATGTGTAATCCGATTAATTCAATTCCTGATCATGCCTATCATTTTACTTTACTTTACTGGATCCTAAAAAATGAACAAGCGTACTTCTGGTTATAGGAACGTTCATGTGATGGTGGAAAGGTGAAAATTGCAGATCCTGATTAGACACCACCTACAGAATCTGCAGCATAACAACTCAGTCTGATCTGTGTCTGCAATGTTTGCTGAAGTAATTTTCTCCAACATGTTAGATTAATACATAGTTACGAAAACACACCTACTTTAAACAGGTATACATCCCTCCATTAACTGTAAGGTAAACTCACCAACTTATGAAAGACAATGACACGTGCGATTTTGTTTGTGAGACTATGTCACGTGTCGTTGTCGTGGCATTGACCAGTTATACATTGCCCCCCTCACCCCCCCCCCCCCTCCCCCGCACACACACACACCCATCTAAGGTAAAAATAAGAAAGTCGAGATAAAAGTATGTCATTGCATAGTTCATCAGACTAATACTTCTCGTATTTCATCTCAGTTTTAATTTGAATCTTGCTGTGCATTAAGTATGAAAAAAATGGCTGCTGAAACCGACTAAAATCATGGAATTTGTCATTTTTGGCCAATTTTTAGACGTTCAGTTTACAAATAAGAATAGAGCACAACGGTCTATATATATTAATAATTATTATATACTGCAGCTATAATTCACATCATATCGGAAGATATTGTTGGTTAATGATTGTGCTCATACTTAATTCTAATTCTTAAGAGAACTGAATTCTGGTGACGAGGTTTACCTATAATTTGTCTGTAACAGAGATTGGTAAAATGGAGAACTCGCTGTAAGAGAATTTTCGAAGGCATAGGAACTAAGATGTAGATGTAATTTTAAGTAAACTTTCCCCAATTGAATTACCCTAAAATCTAATCCCATTTGAAAAAGTTACATTAACTGTTGTACAAATGTTGCACCAGTTGAATTACTCAAATCAGTTACAGTAGCTTTCGTATAAAGACATCCTGTTTGTAAAACAACTACAATGCAGCCAGTTTTCCTTATAACATGCAGTTTGTACTTACTGCTTCAATATTAAGAAAAGCTTTCGATAACTTACTACACTTAGGCTTGCTTTACTGTTCATGGCACCACTATTCCAGAACTTGTTTTTGGAAGTTCTAACATTTTGTTGGATATATCCACCTGTTTATAAAAGTCTAAGAAATCTAGCTATTTTTTTATATTAACCTGAATAAATATCAGATTATTCATATAAAAATCAATACAATAATTTGTTTTGTTGATACTGACAGATGTCAAGCGGAAATTGACTGATTTTGGAAGTAGTTTGAAATGTTGCCATTAAGGCTCTCAAAAATTAGTGACATATTTCAGCACAGCTATAGGCTGAAATGGACAGCAAAACATTTACATTTGTATATCACATTGATTACAATCAATTATATTTTAGTGTTTGTCTCAGATAACAAATCAATTAGCTCACCTGAATTTTCAATAGATCTTTTTGTGAAGACTCATCTTAATGAGGGAGAGAGTCTTCACCGTTAAATCTACTGAAGACTTGATCATTCAAGCGATTAGAAATGCACAGTCGTCTGTGGCTTGTCATGTTTAAAAAAAGCTTAACATGGCAGGCCAAATTGATTCAGAAGTCAATTAATGTAGATTTATCGAATGAGCGTTTTCCCCATTGCAGACAGTAAACTACAGAAGAAAAATGAAGGGAGTATTTGGCACTATTCTCCATAAAAAGTATTTTATGGTTACCTCGACGAGGCAGTTTTCTGTGGGTCACCACAACATTTCAAGCAGGTTGTGGATATTTGTTTGAATCACCTTGATAAAGCAGTTCTAAGGAAAGTCTACAACATATATTTTTACGGAAAAATAAGAAAAACATCCACCAGGTTGTAGTAAAAACTAAATCTAATCTTGATCAGATTTTACTAGACTATGTAATATCTATGATTTGTGTAAGGAGTAGAAAAATCGTTCAAAACACGGCATTGACCGAAGTATTACGATTGAATATGCACAATACATCCGGGAAAGGCGAACATACTCGGCTTACTTTTGGCGTTTGCGTTGCACCACTTACAGTAATGGGACATCCTTGAGATACCAATGAAGATCATGCCTTCATTGATTGACCGTCGAAGATGACTCATTAAAGACGTTTTTTGCGACGGGTGCTGGACATTTTAAGGTCTAGATTATACAGGAGCCACATTGCGTAGGTATTGCCGGCTCGCGTAGCGCAGTCGTTAGTGCGTCTGACACATAAGCCAGAGATCCTAGGTTCGATTGCCGGTCCGGCCACATACTTTTGTTTCTCCTTCTACTGATTCAAGAATGGCTCTTGTCCGTGTCTGGCGAAATTATGTGCACTTAGTACTGTTTAACCGCTTTTGAGGTCTTAGCCTGCCCAGGAATAGTGTGGTTAGGGTAACTGATCGTCACGACATGACCATAGCTGTTTACCGTGCATAAAGCAATACAACAATAACAACAAAGCGCAGTTTACCTTTCCATAAGGGGCGTGGCATTTTAGCTATAATAAAACATGAAATGTGGTTTCCTGACCACAGTTGACATAATGCACCACTGAAGCAACGTTGAACGCAGGCTAAAATGAATAGAAACACTCTGAGGAGAGGCAACATCCCTAGTTTTGCCAACTTTTCCAATCGGATCAATTCTTAAAGAAAATAATTGACTACCCTAGGAGTAAGTGAATAATATGCTTCTCCAGAGGCAAATTAATTTCTTTCAGGGTACACTCCATTTTAAACGGTTTACGTTTTCGAAGGAAAGCAAACGGTAAGTCATAAAAGCTGATACCCGCTATGAAAATAGTTGGAAAACATAAAGATGAGCCCATGACGCTTATGCGCGAGCGCACAAATAATCGAACTGAGCATACCCTGATCTTAATGTGCACATGCGAAGTCAGATTCGAGCATATGCAATCTGTAAATGTCTTAAGACCACGTTTCCCACAAAGCGGTCCATTCCATGAAAAACCTTTTATCAAATCAACATTCTGAGAATCATATTTTAAAGCTGGTTTAAAATTTAAATGAATTAAAGACGTAGGCCACAAACATTAGCCTTTGGTCCTTGGTATTATCAGTTTCAACCAGTTAAAATGAGCTGTTTTGAATTGAATTCTGCATACGACTTCTCCTGTGTTGTGGTTTTGAATTCAAAAGGTAGCTTTCTGCAAATGTTGCCATACAGGCAGTGCGGTCATGTGCTGCTGTTTCTATTCATTTGTGTATTATGGTGTAGTAGGAGCAGTTGGTTTGGAATGTGTTATACCTTGAAAATGTCCGTTATTTGGGTTAAAATGAATGAAATATCCTTCTGTCGTGAGCATGTCTTGCAATCGACTCCATCTTGCGCAGCTGACTGAATTAATTATGAAAGCCTTCCTCCGATTGGCTCTGCCAGACACACCTCCGACCGTTTGACCAATCAGTGTTCCGCTCCTTTTGTTCACTGACGGTCAAGGTTATAATTTATTTTTAATGATTAGGTTTGGTAATCTATGCCACACGAAGACTCCAAGACTGATTATTACACGCTCTTTGATATTTAAATCTTCTTTATTATTATTTTTCATATATTTTACATATTTTAAGGCATTCCTGGCAATGAATAAATAATTATTATATATTTTAGGATATTTCCAGTTTACATTCTGCAAGAACTAGTAGAATTTTTCACATACTTTGTTAAAAATAAGGATTCTAAGAGTCTTTGGTGCCATCTCAATAGCACCAATTCCAATTAATTTTGTCTGTAAACATAAAGATAGGTTTTTCAATTAAACCTCAGCCACTTCTGGGGTACACTCTCCTGCTGAGAAAGTCGTCCTGTTCTAGGTGAGTCGATGTATTTCTCTCGCCTGAACTGTTATAGTTCAGGATCATTTTTTTCCCATATAACTCTGTCTAGTTTCCTTATAAACTAGAATTTCTTGTCAAGATTTTCATAATCTTGGAATCTCATTTTGATTGTATTTTCTAAATTCTGAAAAGGCTCTTTTCTCTTAAATTCACCATTATCAGCTGATTCTCTCTTCCAACTTAAAGCTAAGGCTAAGGTATTCTATATGTATTTTTTTCACAACTCTGAAATTTAACGCGAAGTACATTCTTTCTCTAGCATCACATCGTTTCCTAAAATGAAATTATTTGTAAATAATAGAATACAGAATTATTGAAAACTTCATTTTGTTTATCTTACTTGTTTAGACTTTAAGACAGAAATCCAGAGATCGAACCTAGAACCCCTGTACTGATCACGGAGGGTCTGCCATACCCTCAGACGCCGCAGCCTGACCACTGGGAGTGTCCGTATATTCGTTCGTCTGTGTTTAAAACCCGGTACTAGGTACCGAACTTTCTAAGAAATTTAAAGTTACGAACGCCACAACATATTTCAGTTATCACCAAAGCCGCGTCTGCTACAATGGTGCCGTGACCAGGATTCGAACCTGGGTTGTCGCGGCACCATAGCCAAAGGAATTTACCCTCATGCTATGAGACCACAATAGTTAGTCCAAATTTAAACAATCATTCATTGAATTATAGGCATGGTAATTCTCCATCATTTAATCATAATAAATCGAGAGCTTCCTTCACGGACAATAGCCATTCACACAACTCGTGTCATCTGGGTATAACCTCATCAGAAAATAAACTTTCCAGTTCAACTTTGCTTTCCCAAAATAGCCCGGCACCCAGTCTGTTAAGTCAGAAAGAATTTTGTCCAGGGACTTGTCCTCTGGAAAATCACTTTGAAAATAGACCGGTACCTAGCTTGGGAAGTAAACAGAAAGAATTTTGTCCAGGGACTTGTCCTCTGGAAAATCACTTTGAAAATAGACCGGTACCTAGCTTGGGAAGTAAACAGAAAGAATTTTGTCCAGGGACTTGTCCTCTGGAAAAACACTTTGAAAATAGACCGGTACCTAGCTTGGGAAGTAAACTGAAAGAATTTTGTCCAGGGACTTGTCCTCTGGAAAATCACTTTGAAAATAGACCGGTACCTAGCTTGGGAAGTAAACAGAAAGAATTTTGTCCAGGGACTTGTCCTATGGAAAATCACTTTGAAAATAGACTTGTACCTACCCTGGGAAGCAAACAGAAAGAAACTTGTCTAGGGACTTGTCCTCTGGAAAATCAGTTTGGAAATAGCCCTGCACCAAGTCTGCGAGGCAAACAGAAAGAAATTAGTCCAGAGGCTTGTCTTCAGGAAAAGCAATCTGATAATAGTTCGATTCTCAGCCAACTAAACAATCAGCACGGAAATAGTTTGGGGATAAGTCCTCAGGGAAAATATTTTAAAAATGAGCAGGGGCCTGGTTCGTTTAGTGAACCAACTGAAAGTAAACTTGATTCTAAATCTCAAGGGTTTACTAGTGACCCTGAAGACCTGACACAAAAGTATGGGGGTAATGGAAAGTCTATTTCATCCTCATTTACTAATGATAAGCTTAGTGAAGCACAGACACAAGATAAACAAATCTCACAAAATTCTAACCTCCTCATTCAGAGATCACTTAATCATACCTGCACTGTAGGGATTGACCCAAATGATCCTCTGCTAGAAAGCCATGCTTCAGAAAAGGATTTATTACATAATCTTCAGTCTGGTGAATTGTCACCAGGAAATGATAGTTTTGGACAAAAGTCCTCTGTAAATAAAACAGTGTCTATTTCTTTGCAAATGGAGTCACTTCCAATGGAAGGAAAAGCAACTTGGCAAATTTCTAGCAGTCGAGCATTGGGAAAATCACATTATAACTTGTTGGCATCTGAAACCAACCAGTCAAAAGACATCTCTGAAAAGAGAGATAACTCTAAAGATGTGAGTTTAGAAACTGAACATACTAACTCCTCTACAATGAAACAGAATTTATCAAGGCATAATTCTTTGACTTCTAACAATACTAGTTTGTCTGCTACTGAGAAAGTGCCTGATGGTACTTCAGAAGCAGATACACTAGATATCACTGAAAATCAGGACCTAGAAGGTTTATCTTATGCCATCAATGGATCGTGCTATTATGTCAATGGTAAAATTGAGTCATATAGAGGAAAGTTTCTGATTGATACTGGCTCAAGCGTAAGCGTAGTAGCAACGAAAGTTCTTGAACATTTGAATTCAGATATCCACATTCAGCCTGCGGAAAGAAAAGTCCGTACGGCGAATGGTGGGTTACTTGACGTAAAGGGCAAGTGTTGTCTAGAGATTCAGCTGGATCATTTGACATTCAAGCAGGACTTTATAATTGCAGACATTGAAGAATCCCTAGGGATTTTAGGTGTAAACTTTTTAGATGAAAATGAGGCTGAAACGACAACAGATCCTGTTGTTATCAATACTGAACCAGATATTAGACCTGTGCCTGGACTTAGAAATGAGAGTCCAATACAAATACGCTCAAGAAGAGAAAGGCCGGTCAAACCTAGAGTTATATATTCACCTTGATTCTTTTTCTCTGTGAATGGTTAAGAAAATATAGAATAATAAAAAAAAAAAACTAATAAGATAATATTGTTAACCATACAGTATTATGTAAAAATAAAATAAAAATTAGCTATGTAGTTGCTTTTACCCTAGACTAGAATTTGCTTTGAAAAATAATATTGTTGTTTTAAATAACAATGTTATTTCAATTTGTAAAATTTAAAATATGCTTAGTAATACATGCATTAGTCTTATATATTAGTTATATATATAATACAGAACACTGAAGTTTGCCTTGAGATTTATTCCATATGATGTTTTACACTTGGATACACCATGTATTGAATTGAACTATGTTATTTTATTACAAAAATATTGTGGTGTCAATACAAAATTTTGGTGTAAAAATTTGGTGTAAAAATCCAAAGTATTTTTTTTTTTCAAAATAAAAATTGATTTAGACACTAAAATTTCAGTGTAAATATAAAAATTTTGGTGTATATAGAATCTGATTAAATTTTGTCACTAAAATCTTGGTGTAGAATGTAAAATTTGAGTTTAAACGTCAAGAAGCTGGTACAATTGGATTTCATACTGAATTCTATGTAAAATCATTTAAAAGTGAAAGTGCTGTGTAAATATAAAATTTTGTGTAAAAATTGTTGATGTAAAATTTAAATAAATTCTGGTCTGAAATTTAAAAATGCTGGTGTAAAAATAAAATGTTAAAACTGTTGATTAAATAAATAGAGAGCTTCAATGGTCTGAACATTAAAATGTACCTTGATTATATTTTGTGTGTAGATTATGTAAGCTCGAGTGTAACTTCAGTGGTCTTATTTTTCATGGGGTCCGAACATGGATTTCGGATTGTAAATTCATTTTTTTTAGTTCGGGGGAAATGATATCGTTGCAGGTTCACTATGTCATCTGTGGAATTTCCAGAAGGTGGTATGGGATGCCCCGTCTTGGGCTGCTCTACAACCCACTTTATTCGCCATAAACACCTAGTCAATCACTGGAAAAAGTTTCATGAACCATTTGTCACACTCTTCCGATGTGAAGCTTGTCATCAATTCTTTGGTAGAAAAGGAGATGCGCAACAGCACCTAAGGCGGAAACACCGGATGTACATTTCTCCTTGGAACAAGCAGAATAATTTATTTATTCATCCAGGCTCGGTCACCATGCCAAGGTTACCAAGACGTCCTGTAGAACCACAACCGGAGGGATCTACTCAGTATTTGTCATCTGTCTTGCAGACTCAAGGTCAAATTCCTCGACAACCCGTTGGCTGGCCTCAAAAAGCAGTTAACTGCAAGCCTGTTCCTTCTGGTAACCTAACAAAAGCCGTCCAAACAGAGACGACCACAGAGTCCAATGCTGTTCCTGTGCAGAGAAGATGGAATCCTGCCCGAGAGGAAGCTGCTAGAGAGAGGAGGCGTCTGGCTGAGGCTGCAGCACAGTCACCACTCTATCATCTCCATTGCAGACAGGAAGATCATCTCCTTCCATTTGATCAGGAGCTCGAGCTTGACTACGACGAATAAGCCTGTTTCTCCATGATGTGATGCTTATCAATTTATTAATTGTACACAGATTTCTTTTTCCTTGACATTATTGTACATCAGCTGAATTTTTCTCTTTATTAATTTATTTCTTTGTTCTTGCAGTCAGTTTTTCTGTTTTTTTTTTGTTTATTTTCTGAATATTTTTCCAGTTCCGCTAAAATTGTCTTCATCTTGATTCCTGAAAAAAAAAAATTAAAAATATTTTTTAATTTTTTTTTTTTAACAGAACATGGAGCACTGTAGTAGATGCAGTTGGTTTGGAATGTGTTATACCTTGAAAATGTCCGTTATTTGGGTTAAAATGAATGAAATATCCTTCTGTCGTGAGCATGTCTTGCAATCGACTCCATCTTGCGCAGCTGACTGAATTAATTATGAAAGCCTTCCTCCGATTGGCTCTGCCAGACACACCTCCGACCGTTTGACCAATCAGTGTTCCGCTCCTTTTGTTCACTGACGGTCAAGGTTATAATTTATTTTTAATGATTAGGTTTGGTAATCTATGCCACACGAAGACTCCAAGACTGATTATTACACGCTCTTTGATATTTAAATCTTCTTTATTATTATTTTTCATATATTTTACATATTTTAAGGCATTCCTGGCAATGAATAAATAATTATTATATATTTTAGGATATTTCCAGTTTACATTCTGCAAGAACTAGTAGAATTTTTCACATACTTTGTTAAAAATAAGGATTCTAAGAGTCTTTGGTGCCATCTCAATAGCACCAATTCCAATTAATTTTGTCTGTAAACATAAAGATAGGTTTTTCAATTAAACCTCAGCCACTTCTGGGGTACACTCTCCTGCTGAGAAAGTCGTCCTGTTCTAGGTGAGTCGATGTATTTCTCTCGCCTGAACTGTTATAGTTCAGGATCATTTTTTTCCCATATAACTCTGTCTAGTTTCCTTATAAACTAGAATTTCTTGTCAAGATTTTCATAATCTTGGAATCTCATTTTGATTGTATTTTCTAAATTCTGAAAAGGCTCTTTTCTCTTAAATTCACCATTATCAGCTGATTCTCTCTTCCAACTTAAAGCTAAGGCTAAGGTATTCTATATGTATTTTTTTCACAACTCTGAAATTTAACGCGAAGTACATTCTTTCTCTAGCATCACATCGTTTCCTAAAATGAAATTATTTGTAAATAATAGAATACAGAATTATTGAAAACTTGATTTTGTTTATCTTACTTGTTTAGACTTTAAGACAGAAATCCAGAGATCGAACCTAGAACCCCTGTACTGATCACGGAGGGTCTGCCATACCCTCAGACGCCGCAGCCTGACCACTGGGAGTGTCCGTATATTCGTTCGTCTGTGTTTAAAACCCGGTACTAGGTACCGAACTTTCTAAGAAATTTAAAGTTACGAACGCCACAACATATTTCAGTTATCACCAAAGCCGCGTCTGCTACAATGGTTGGATAACGAATTTGATTATACGCGTTTCAGTTTTTAAATAAGTTACTTGGAGCCATACTTAATGAGCAACAAACTTGATGTTTTGACATTTTTAATATTATTTGGTTAGAAAATTGTACCTGCATAAGCCTATTTGGAAAACATTCATTTGTGTATCTATTTTATTCATCTATTGACATTATGAGTAAATTAGTAAGTATGATAAGTATGTGCATGTAAGAAAGTGAGTAAAACAGTGAATAGGTGAGTGAATAAAAATGTAAGTAAAGCAGAATGTAAGTAACGCCTTAGATAAGGAGTATTCTTGGCCGACCATGTTATGTCAAATCAAATGATGTGCTGCATGCAGCGCACAATCAGCAAAACAAAACAAAATGAAAAAGCTGCCAAGGCTGTTTATGTTTGATAAACAATCAGACAGGTTATTCTCCGTACACGACTCTTGGTTTGCTCTGTTTTGCTCAAAATACCCAGTTGCCCATACTGTACTCAGAGATATTTACGAACCTACTACAATAATTTGTTGAGTAGTAACACTTTTCACACTGCCTTCAATGATTTTGTCCGTGATAATGAGACATTCCTCCAACATTGAACTATTGACTGGGCAATATTTTTTACCCTATGTCTTCGTTTAAACGTAAATTACAATGAGTGTGTGAGTTTTGTATTGTCGCCCAGTCATGTGCTAAGTAAAATTGGAGCTTCCTAGATAATGAAGACCTGTCTTTTTACAATGGCTGGACGATAGATTAACAATTTAATGCCGTCACAACTTTCGTCACTCGGTGCTGTGTGGATGGCCCGATTCACTATCAGCCTTGGCCTGACAGTGGAGGCGAATTTGAATAGGATCGTCCACAACACCTTGGGGTTGATCATTTGTCCTACTGCCCACGAAGTCGTAAAATATATAGTTGCATATCATCATATAGCTATAAACATTCTTCAATTGGCAAAAGGAATACGAATAGCTAGTACTCTGATATTTTCGGACAATATCACTCTGCCATAATATGTTTCTCTTTGATCGTTTTTGTATGACCGCCGAGAGACGCTGTTGTCGAGTGGTTAGAGACGCTTGGTTATGGTGCTGAAGGTCGTGAGTTCCAATCCCGGCTTGGGTCAGCTCCCGACTGGAAAACTCTCTCCTGTCAACAAAGAAGTAAATTGAAGCCTTTATAGAATCAGGAAAGGATAAGGCAGCGAAAGTAGAGGGATGATCTCCGCCTTTCATATGCTGAGTCCAAGAAACAGTGGGCCTCTAATCTTTTTTTATTATCGTTGCCGAGTGGTTCCGAACAGCTCGAAAATATTGCATACTCTGGTCCAAGCTGACCCATGATGCACACATTTGGGTAAAAAAACCATTTCGGCTTACTTTTGTCGTTTCTACTGCAAAATTGATCGTAGTGGCGACACCACTGTTCGACCTGTGAGGCTAATGCTACATTCATGCTGCTTATGCTTTAATTGTTATACAGGTGATGTCAACTCAGTTAAGTTTAGCCCTATGCGCAAGACTTTGCGAGACCGCTGTTACATGTAAGTCCCTTTGCGTAGAAAAGGTTGAAACTGGCCAACAATGGAGTCATGCAGTGAGGGCATGCACAATACAAATGCGCCGCGACACGACAGAACCAACAATGTGGTTGTGTGCATAGCGCAGACTCAGACCAGCCTGGGCATGCGTCCCGCCTAGTCAGTGCACTTAAAGCAATACTAAGGTTCTAAGCTACCTCCATGCGGACAGCGAAGACTCTGATCAGACTGGGCGGATGCCCAGGCTGATCTGAGTCGGCGCTGGGCGCACAACCACTTTGTTGGTTTTCTCGTGTTGCGGATCAAATAGTCTAAGCAGTGCACTGCTACTCGCGTGACATTTATCACTAATGAACGAGGCTGTGGCAACGAAGAACTATAAAATTTGAATTTTGATGGCAACTTTCTGTAGAATTCGTTTAATGAGAAATAAATCAGTATCCTAGGATAATTTGAAAGATAGTGTACATGTGGTAGATTGGCTGTGATGGCTAAGACCGATAAAAAAAGATAAAAGCAGATGAAGGTAAGTAATTTGGTCGAATTATCATAGAAACAGCAGCTCAAATTACTGAGTTATTATGTGTCCGATGTCATCGTGTAATTCGGGGTAAAAAAGTTGCGACTCTGTCATTTAACTCTTTAAGCCCCAAAATGAAGCAAACGACAAAATTTCGGGCTGCAAAAGTTTGAAACCGAATCGGGTCGTCTGAGCTATCATATTGAGACTTCTTAAAGCCTCCATCGTCCTATCAGTGGTAAAAACGTCTAAACTCAAAACGTTGTAAAAAGTGGTTCAACCTTCACGTTGGCAATAAAATGTGGGTTTCTGTTCATATTTTGAGTCATAGAACTAGCAAAATGTAGAGAAAACAAGTTTTTGAAAAATAAAAAATCGCTCCACAAAATAAAATTTCCTGTTCTGGTTTCCCGTCTAGCAATGCTACATAAACATAGGCGGGATAGTCATTGGGACATCACGCCCGTACATTGTATTTTCACCATTTCATTTAACTTAATGAAATCGAAAGTAGGTTATTTGAGTTGCCAACTAAAATGACCCAAATAAGATTTCAAACCTATTTATGAGAAACCCAAGAATATTTTATTTGTTTAAACCTGGCTAATCACGGTCATATCCACTGACAAAACTATACTGAGAATCTTGCAGCGATACCTCATGATAAAATTTTTCGTGCTGATAGAGCAATGGGGCCTTTAACTAGAGGGCAAACAGTGCAGACTCAGATGGATCTACGCTGCTTGTAAAATCAATTTTAGTTTTGGCACTTTAAAGGTTTAAAAAGTTATTAAACAAGAAGCATCTGAAAGACTGATGAAACAACACATATCTAGAAAAGCTATTTCCTTTAACAACATTTCAAACAACATAAGTATGCGCGGAGCGCATTAATGATATTTGTAAGTACGTTAATGTTTTTGTATTTAAACCCGTTCCCTAGGCGTCGAAACGTTAATTAATCTTCCATTTTTCTAAATTGTAATTATAAACGTATATTTATGCTTAAAAGGGAAAGACCACTACAATGGTAATCTTTATAAACCTGCTGAATATGTAGCTGTAAACATTTGCCCAATATGAGTCATGTTGTGATAAAACTCGGCCGGTCGTATATGCCGCCGCATCGTGAGTTCAAGTCCATCCCAGGTCATGAATACTCTCTGTCGTCCTTATCATTTCATGGTTAGCATCTGTCGTTTGCTCGAAATGACTGAAACACTGCTAAAAAGGCCTAAAAATCACATATCATCCATCAATGCATCCCGGCATATGTGACAAAAAGCTGCATTTTGACCCATTAAAGCAAAGAGGCCAATAAAAGGGACATCGACAAACGATGTAAACCCTGATCAGATGCCGCAAAGTGGAAATCTGACTAGAGTCAACACTGTTTGCCTGAAATATTTGACTTTTACTTAAGATTAGTAAACATAAAATAACCTGAGACCCCCTTAATGGAAACTAACCTGTAAAAAAAAAACAGGTAGAAGACTCCATTGTCGTTGATGGGATAACAGTAAACTTTCACGTATCTACATCAGGGTCAAACAACGGGAAATCCATGTACTGCTATACTTTGTCTGTTAAAATATGCTATACCACGCATCATTTTCTGACCATACTGTGCAGTCTTGCCTTGGCTTGGCCATTTACAAGTATTGAGACGAGTTACTGAGTATAAAGGTTTACATTGCTATATTTGTTTGCCATTTCTACAAAGGGGCGCTATCCTTTCCCTGGACGAGGCATCCCGAACAAAATGTGATCGCCTATGCAAGGACGAAAATAGTCTTAGGAGCGAAACTTCTTTCATTTAAAAGTTGGTCTGCATTGAGAAAAGCGGCAAAGAACCCAGACGTTGAAAGTGTACCGATACTTCTGTATACGATGATCGCTTGTAGTCATTTTGTTGTGCACTTCTTCTATTGGTAACGAAACGGCCTACGCTTGTGAAAATCATTATCTCCGACACTAAATAAATTGGGTAAGTCCTTAAAAAGCCTGAAATCATGTTTATCAGTTTATCACCCAGACACGTTTTATTCAAAACCAACTGGCCATAAATCTAAAGGATATATCTATACTAGCGAGCTGAAAGGAGGGGTGTCATTGCAAAAGAAGATTTAGTGCAGCTTACGAACACAATTTCGTTTTAACTTTCCCTGTGGAATATAATTTGCATTTATATTAAATACCGTAATTTGCCTAAATACTAGGGCACCTTGACCAGTAGCTACATATGCATCCTTGCATATGAAAACTATGGTTTTGTTTTTACGATGTGATGTGTAAAATATGCTGGCAGACTAGCGATCTCCGCGGGCCCTTATCTAACTGCAGCCTGACCTGAGCAGACTGCCGTACGACGTGAATCTGCGAAGGTAAGCACGGGCGTACTTTGTCGCTTGCGGTATTTTCTAAAAATAGCCATCAGAGGAGATGGCAAATCCCCCGACCGAAAACCCCCATGGGCCTTGGTAAAAATGGTGCACTTCAAAACACATATTAGTAATATATTGTCGTTCTTTTATGCTTATGATTGACATTAACTGTTAACAGATGCATGATTATCTAACACTCAGACTTAAACAGTATGCTTGACTGCTAAAAAGAGGTAATATCTCAAACAGCCACCATAAAAACAAATGTATAGCACACGATACATTCAACTTTCAAAATGTGTAAATAACTTCTAAAGTACAAGTCCTACAAACCTAATTTTGAGCTCTCTAGTAAGTGAATTTGGACAAAGAATCCAAATCTGGAAAAAAAAAAAATTTGGGGGGGGGGGGGGGGTGCGGGAGGGGGCATGGAAATGTGGAGGGCTCAGAGAGAGTTAGGAACATTGATAAGATATCACAGCATGCTCATCAATATTCTAAAAGGTACACGGTTATTCAAATTCTGGAGCTGCCAGGGTCATACAGTTATGGAGCATAGACTCAAACAGCAGCTCAAACTACCAAAGGGAAATAACTCACAAAGTATAAAAGCAAGAGTTATCATTCATGTATGAGACAAATTGTCATGACCCGTTCTGCATATCTGTGAAGTATCATGAAAATATTTCAAAAGGTATTCAAGCTATGGAGCGGACACCTAAAATCATCAAAGGGAAATAACACCAAAAGTAAACAAGCAAAAGTTATCATTCATGTTCGCGACACATTATCATGAACTGTTCTACATATCTGTGAAGTATCATGAAAATATTCCAAAAGGTATTCAAGTTATAGAGCGGACACGAAATCATACCTAAAGTGATCAAGGGGAAATAACTCAAAAAGTAAGAAAGCAAGAGTTGTCATTCTTGTTCGCGACACATCGTCATGACCTGTTCTACATATCTGTGAAGTATCATGAAAATATTCCAAAAGGTATTCAAGTTATAGAGCGGACACGAAATCATACCTAAAGTGATCAAGGGGAAATAACTCAAAAAGTATGAAAGCAAGAGTTGTCATTTTTGTTCGCGGCACACCGTCATGACCTTTTCTACATATCTGTGAAATATCATGAGAATATTCCAAAGGGTATTCAAGTTATAGAGCGGACACGAATCTGCCAAAAAAATCACACCTAAAACTATCAAGGGGAAATAACTCCAAAAGTAAAAGAGCAAGAGTTGTCATTCTTGTTCGCGACACATTGTCATGACCTGTTCTACATTTCTGTGAAGTATCATGAAAATATTCCAAAGGGTATTCAAGTTACAGAGCGGACACGAATCTGCCAAAAAAATCACCAAAGGGGAGATAATTCAAAAAGTACAATTGCAAGAGTTACCATTCTTGTACGCGACACATCGTCATGACCTGTTCTACATAACTGTGAAGTATCATGAAAATATTCCAAAGGGTATTCAAGATATAGAGCGGACAAGAAAGTGTTTACGGACGGACGGACGGACGGCGGACGGACGGACAGACGGACAGACGGACGGACGCCAGGCTCATCGCTATATCCCCCGAACCTTTCGGTCGGGGGATAAAAAGGGAATTAAAATACTTTTGCCCAGACTAACAGCGGCTCATCTGCAAAAGAAATGCACAAATCATATATGTATGTCTCGAATTCCTCATCCGATCCTCATTCACTTGACTGACTCTAAATTTGTAACTGACTTACATTTTAATTTGGCTGCCCTATAGGCCACAGCGTATATTTTTAAACTAATAACTATCATACCAATTTATTTTGTCGTATGAAAATACTTCCTTGGGATATTGAAAACCATTTCTAGAGTTACCGACTTAATGCGATATTTCAAGCTAGTTTAAGGTGGTGAGGAAGGTGAGAGTGGAGGTGGGGAAGGGAAGGGAAGCTAAAGGGCTCGTTTTCTGCCCACTATCAAACTGTTTTATTTTCAGCTCATGATTAGTCAAAAGTGTCCGTTATTCTAAATAAATAATAGTTATGCTTCGTAAACGCAACTTTTTGAATAATTGTATTATAAAAGTGGGTAGGGAAAATCAGCATGAACCACGGGAGTCGTATCATAAGCTGTATTTCTTCTCCAAATTTTATGGCAGTCATACACGCATTCCTGTATAAATCAAAATAATGTATTTTGTGAAATATTTGTTTCAATTTCAAACCTCAAACTAAATATTGCTAACCAATAGAACTTTTATACATACAAGAAAATAGATTGGGTTCTAGCTCAGATTCGTTTGAAGGGAGACAAAATACAGATTTTGTGTTGTTTTCTGAAAAAAGTTTGCCACTCAAGACCTGCTATAGCCTTATGCGTGTAAGAAAGTCGCCCAGACTGATACTGTAGAATCAAGAATCATTATCTAAAGACACTAAGCAATTTCTGTCTGAGGCTTAACTTTTCCGGTAATTTATTGTTCGTTTTTACCCGTCACTTTCTCTTATCTTCTCAAAATTTACTTTTCTTTTGTCGCATCTGGCACCACCGTAGACATCTGTCATCACTACAGCTTGTCGAACGGAGTGTAACTTCCCATTAAACTAAGTAGTCAATCAGCTAATTTTACAGCAACATCTGTTAGAACACAAATTAAGTATCGGCAAATCCAAATGAAACCAATTAAACAAAACAAACAAACATGTCTCATGCTTTTAACAAGATTTAATCTCTCCTGTACCGCCAGCCGCCTCCGTATGACCTATGTGATGGTGGAACGTTAAACCCGATTTCACACACTCCCTGTGCCGCCAGTTTTGAAAGTTTGTATTCAGTGCAAATAGAATAGATGTACAAGATAAGTGAATTAACTGGGTATGCTAATGTACTCGACAGGAAAAGATACGCATAATTTAACTCTCATTTTGCCTCATTAAATGTAATAATATATTACTTTTTACTTATATTTGCCTATACGTGGTCATTGATTTTGCAGCATTTCCTGACAATGTGCAATGTTTCGAAAAAATATGCAGGTTTTAAAAAAAACGTCGAAATCACAAAAGTCTTGCTCACATTGTCAAAAATTGAATCATCAACTACTTAATACGATTTTGCTGCACGTGAGTTCAGTCCGATATAACCAGTTAAAAAAAAAAAAAAAACGGTATAAAATTTCGCAAATTTGATACTTATACAGTTAAATCGCACAAGTCATGCAAAATCTGCATTTAACAATGCTTTTAAAAAAGAATTAAAAATCATCTGAATCACAAACTTATTACATGTAGCAGAATCTGGTAATTTGGAATTTAAAATGAAGCTTTGGGCAAAGAGCCGTTTAAAACAAATTTTGGTTTGAAATAAGCCTGTATTTCGCTCATTTCCGTTTTAGTTACTAAAATTAAAGACTGATCGATGAAAAAGGTTTTTCTGGAAAAAATCTTATCAGCCGGTTCGCTAACCGTAGGCTGCTCTTCATGATAAAGGTGTCTTATAATTTTTACTTAATTTTGCCCCGATATTTCAGAAATCAAGCGCCCAAAAGTTTAATTTGTGGTTGCGTATTTGGAAGAAGGTATAAAAAGTTACTACCCTTTAGTAGCATACTCTATTTGATTGTGACCACTTATCCTTTATTTAATTTGAATTGGAATCCAATTCCGATTCGGTTTGCTGAAAAATCCACAAACGTTTCTTTTGCTATTGCAAAATTGCTTACTTTACTATTCTATTCTATTGTATCCCATAACATTACTAGGTCGTTGGGGCACCACAGATGACTTCGAAGCAATCCCCTTTCACCTTGTTCTGTTTTCAGCTTCACTTGTTGTCCATGCAAAATCAATCCATGTCCACTCTTTACTATTGTTTTCCAACCTCTTCTTCTGTATACCTCTTCTTCTTTTTTTCCTTTCACTGTGCCCTGTAGAATCGTCTTTGCTAAATGTTGACGTGCGACAGAATCTCAGTTGTCTTGAACAAAGGTCAAAGAGTAACTTTGACCTTGAACAGCATATCTTCTTCTGGCCATTTATTTAACTATATACCCCAAACATTAACCCTTTAACATGGTTTAAACATTATTTTATTTTAAAAAAATCAAACACTCATGGCAGTAACAATTATTGTTACTGCCATGAATATTGTTATACGAGTATATACATAAACGTAATTGGATAAGAACGGAAGCAATGGCTTATTTAGTTCCCCCCCATCCCTTTAACTTAAACGGTTTCTGAGATTTCCACTGTTTAAACATTTTTCCATATAAAAGCATAATGTACCAAGGTTGACCTTGCCTTAAATAAGCTCAAGGTCAACCTACGATCCTGTTTTAAACAAACAATAATGGACTTTAATCCCAAATGCTATATACAAAGTTTCGGTTTTGGAGAATAAGATTAATTATGGGTTTTTACCGTAAATGGGTGGCCATCTTGGTTATGTGACCCAGAGTTACGAACAAATTTTCGTTTCCCTATCCCACTGAGGCTCCATATAAAAATAGGCTTTGATAGGCCAAGCGGTTTTAGAAAAGATCTTTGAAAATGATTGACGACGGACGGTTGGACGACGGACGACGGACCAAGGCTATACTAAAAGCTCACATGTCAGCCTTCGGCTCAGGCAAGCTAATAAGGGTCAAGATAACCAAAAAATAAACATGTCTTAAAACTTTCACAATGATACATCCATGCAAATCTGATAAAAATCCGGCTATTGGTTCAAGAAATACAGTATTTCATTTTAGGGAATATTGAACATATAAGTTTATTATCTTGATAATGGGATTAAGGTCACCAAATCACAGCCGAATCTTGGGACAGTCCACAAGGTATGGTGGAAATCAATTTGAAACCAAACACTCAAGAGAAATGATATCAATTTTCTTCGAATATTCACATGTTTAAGACTTCTTCTGACCTTGAAAAAGGCCAAGGTCACCGCACTCTAATAAGATTTAAAGCTTGCCTAAATGATTTTTCTGTGCAAGTTTGGAGAAAATCCATCCACTGGTTCAAAAAGTATCTTACATATAGGTGGTGCATGACCTTGAAAAAGGAGTTAAGGTTACCAAAAAAATAATCATAGCTCTGCAAATCCGATGAATATCCATCCATTGCTTCAAAAATATCTCATTTTCAGGGAAAAAATCAACAATTAGAAGTTGGATTTTTACCTTGAAAATAGGGTCAAGGTCACAAAAGCAATATTGTCTAAGAGGAATATCGATGCATGTTCATTTGGAATAAAGCCAACGGCTCAAAAGATATATCAATTTTTTGACAGTGCACAAATTTAAGTCATGGCCTTCAAAATAAGGTCAAAGTCACCAAAATCTAATCAGCTCTTAACCTTGTCCCAATAATACATTCAGTCGAGTTTCGTCAAATTTCATTTACCGGGTCAAGAGGTATCGTGGATACAAGAAAATGTCACGCCAGTGCTGAAAGTTTCACAGCTTAAGGCCTCCTGTGACCTTGCAAATGGGGTCAGTTTCATCAAAACTTCACTCTTTGGCTTGTCCCTTATTTATGTTTCGGTGTCTTGAGTGTGTTAAGCTTTGTGAAAGTGGTCTTTCCTGCGTAACGAGCCATAACACGACAAAACCAACAAGTTGCATGTGCATCAGCAAAGTCACAGTTCATCCTTGGCATCCGCCTAGTCTGATCTGAGTCTTCGCCCTGTGCTCAAAAGATAGCCAATGGCCTAAACCACCTCCGTACCGACAGCGAAGACCCTGATCAGACTGAGCGGATACCCAGGCTGATCTGAGTCTTCGCTGGGAACAAATGCCACTTTCTTGTTTATGGTCATATGGTTGACAAATGAAGAACTGTAACTTTTAAGCGAGAACATTCTAGCACAAAGGATCGTCACGCTCTAGCGATGACGCTTTGAAAGGCACCTAAAGACGTGTGTGAAATTGAAAGACATAGAGCAAACTGGGCTTCCGTGAAAATCCAAACTCGCTTTACACTTCCTATTTGCAATCAATGTAACAGAAAGATTGCAAAGATGCGCTGAATTATATAATTATTTGCTGCTCATATGTGCCAATGGTCCAATTTCTCGCAGCGCCACTTATATGTACAGTATTTCAACTTTCTTTGGAAGTGGTTCTCGGTATCCTGCTTTATCAATTATTAATGACTGCGATTGTCCTGAATTGCCAAGGCACTATATTCTATAGCCCCTAGGAGAGAAATAAGCAAATAAAACTTCTTGAAGTAGAGAGATGAATGACAGAGAGAACAATAAAAAGATCCGATAATTGCTTTATGGCTTGCCGATTTCAAGTCTCAAAGGCAACTCGTGTTGTTTCAGCAAACAATCAGGGAGCATTGTCAGTCTGGTTTCATCTTGTATCATCTTAAACTACTGAAGCTAGATAACTTAGATAATCTTATGCATTGAGTCAAAATTAGTTTAAAGTCTATGTAAGCTTCTGTAGGAACGATTTTACATCGTTATATTAAGCTTTACATACCGTTAAAGGCCTAGGTGGACTGTAAAAGGCAGAATAAGGTGCTCATCTCATTTTTTCTCCAGACACCAAAGGCAAATATCTCCAGTGGGTCAGAAAACTACAATAACTAATTTAAATCTGATTTACTGTAGGTCGTGTAGAGGAACTTACCTGGGGTATGATTGACACCTGACTGGTCAAAATTTATCCATAATGCAGCTGATTGGGATAAATTGTATCAGTGAGACAGTAGTCACGCCAACTTAAAGACACAAAGAGATAGTTAATCCTCTGCCGGTGGGTATTGAATCTAGGTCTTTATACACAAAAGACGCAAGTGATCGAGTGGCTAGAGACGCTCGGTATGGCGCAGAAGGACGTAGTTTTCAATGCCGGTTAGCCAGTCAACGAGAGGGTGGTCGGGTGGTGTGATGGTGCTGCGTATAAGTTCCAGTACCGTGGCTTTCTACTGATTTGGATTAAAGTAGGGCAAGGGCCGATTGTGCTTGCAGTTGGTGCGGGAGGGGGTTGTTTTGACATTGTTTCTCTCTGTGCAATAAGTGCGGGAGGGGGTTGTTTGGGCATTGTTTCTCTCTTCTATCATTTCTTTCTTCTTTCTCCATCTCTTTGGAAGACGGCCCGATATAGACTGAAATACTGCTTCAAGGGGCCGTACAACCCATAACAACCAACTAACCAAGCCAGCAAACGACTGGAAAACTTTCTCTGTCAACGCGGTTGTAAATGAGTACATTTTCCGTTCGGGAAACAAGTCGCCTAAGGGCAACGATCGCTCACATGCCAGTATATGCTCAGGTCAAGTGGCCAAAATGAAAGCGTTCGGCTCAGGCAGGCTAATAAACAGGCTGCAATTCTATAGAATTGGATACTGAGTGTGCAAACTGTTCAACCATGGCCACTTCTATAAAATCACTAAATGACCTTGACCTCTAGTATTTATAGAGGTTGAAGTTGACTGCATTTCCATACTTGACGATGACTGAATTTCCATATCACAGAGCACAAAAGCGACCAATAAATGCACTTTTTCAGATTTTCCCATTCAAAAGCCTAAGGGACCAAATTTGACCTTGCCATTAAATAGGTCACGGTCAACCCTAGGTCATCATTTATATAAATTTTGTAGCACTGGAGTCTAAGATGCTACATATAAAGTTTCAAGGCAATCGGGCCAGTGGTTCTTGAGAAGAAGATTTTTACAGGTTTTTACCATATATGGGCATGGCAGCCATCTTGGTCATGTGACTTGGGCCAATTATATAAACTATTGTTCCCCCATCCTGTAAAGACTCTATAAGCAATTTGGCTTCAAGCGGCCCAATGGTTTCTGAGGAGAAGATGTTTGAAAATGTTGACACTCAATGGACAAATGACCTTTGGTCAAGGTCACTAAATGACCTTGACCTCTAATATCCATAGGAGTTGAAATTGACTACATTTCCATATCACAGAGCACAAAACCAACAGAAAAATGCACTTTTTCAGATTTTCCCATTCAAAAGCCTAAGGGAACAAATTTGACCTTGCCATAAAATAGGCCAAGGTCAACCCAAGATCATGATTTATATAAACTTTTTAGTACTAGAGTCCAAGATGCTACAGACCAAGTTTCAAGGCAATCGGCCCAGTGATTCTGGAGAAGAAGATTTTTAAAGGTTTTTACCATATATGGGCATGGCGGCCATCTTGGTCATGTGACCTGGGCCAATTATATAAACTATTGTTCCCCCATCCTGTAAAGACTCTATAAGCAATTTGGCTTCAATCGGCCCAATGGTTTCTGAGGAGAAGATGTTTGAAAATGTTGACACTCAATGGACAAATGACCTTTGGTCAAGGTCACTAAATGACCTTGACCTCTAATATCCCTAGGAGTTGAAATTGACTACATTTTCATATCACAGAGCACAAAACCAACAGAAAAATGCACTTTTTCAGATTTTCCCATTCAAAAGCCTAAAGGACCAAATTTGACCTTGCCATAAAATAGGTCAAGGTCAACCCAAGGTCATGATTTATATATACTTTGTAGAACTAGAGTCCAGGATGCTACATACCAAGTTTCAAGGCAATCGGCCCAGTGGTTCTGGAGAAGAAGATTTTTAAAGGTTTTTACCATATATGGGCATGGTGGCCATCTTGGTCATGTGACCTGGACCAAATATATAAACTTTCGTTCTCCTATCCTGTTAAGGCTTCATATGAAATTTGGCTTCAATCCGCCCAGTGGTTTCTGAGAAGAAGATGTTTAAAAGTGTGGACGCCGACGACGCCGACGCCGATGACGACGGACCAAGGCTATACTATAAGCTCACCTTGACAGGTGAGCTAATAAGGCAGAGAAAGGAGAGAGATGTGTTCCGTCTTTCAGGTGTTATGCCCAAACAACGGTGGCTCTCTACCTCCCCGTATTCAACTCACACTGTCTCTACTGCTACTAGGCAACGAGGTACCTTTACCATGTTTAGAATAATTGCTATTATTCAATATGGTAAGTAAAATATTTTTGATACAAGTGTGAGAACATTTTTAAAACTACACAAATGTAAGACTGGTAAATCTAATTTCTGGTTTGCTTTTTACACTTTTCAATGTGACCAAACAAGGCATCAACTTGATTGTTATATCTTAAATTTTGGACTGATTAATAAATAAGTCTTGACTAATTTGTTCATTTGGAAGCAAGGAATACACCAACGGAAGATTAAAAAAAACAGACTCGCTTTAATAAAGTCAACCTTCTTGTGGTAGATTCAAGTGACGAATTGCAAAGAGCATATTTTGTGCATTTCTCAAAACTGTTATGCTTATACTACGAGTATAATTGTTATAATTCATTCTTAATATCCGCATTGGAACGGACAATTTGGTTAAAATTATTATCAGTAGTACTTTCTACAACACAAATCATTCAACAAATTGTAAGCGGTCATTCACTTAAGTTAACATCTCTTTGTAGCAAAAATTAGTTTGTTTTTTCCTTTAAACTTTATTAGAATTTTAATCATATACACTTTTAAGATTGCGCAGTAAAATATAATTTTGAAGCCTAAACTGCTTTTATTACCTTCATATAAATTTACATAAATAAAGGAACTTATAAAGTTTTTTATTGTCTTTCCATGGTGCAAATATGCATAAATGACTAATTGATGTGACGTTTTGTGCCAAAAGAGTAGCATCACTTTTATCACATGTAAATCAACACTAGATTTTGTCTTAAATCATTTTGGCAAACGGCTTATGGGAGCCGTTTGTCAGAATTACATCATTGTAATTGGAGATCTGCATAAATTCGACATCCAAACGCAATAAATATTTTCGCGCCTAAACAACAGTCTCCATCTTAAAAATCTTTGCAAATAACGCGAACAATATATGCAAACTTCAAGCACTAGCTTTTAATACGTTTACCATTTCAAAATACATTAAAGCAAACAACCCAAACTCCAGAAAAAAAAAACAGTTGCAATAAAAAATATTCAATGCTTTTAAGCCCAGATTATTTCCAATAACATGACGTTCCACTTGCACGACATTTAAGATGCATTTAACATTGTTTGGTAGTTAACAATTGAAAATACACACTGTTCACGCAATCCATTGTCCTTCGGTTTCTATCTTAAATAAGTTGAGCCGCGACACGACAAAACCATCGAAGTGGCATGTGCGCCCAGCAAGACTCAGATCAGCCTGGGTATGCTCCCAGTCCGATCAGACCCTTCGCTAAGCGCTTGGAAGGTAGCAAAGAGTCTAATTTACCTCCATGCGGACAGCGAAGATTCTGATCAGATTGGGCGGATGCCCAGGCTGATCCGAGTCTGCGCTTGGCTCACAACCACTTAGTTGGTTTTGTCGTATCAGTCTCAATCGTGGCTCAATAATGTCAAGCTTCATATGAAATGTCTACTGATTGAAACCGGACAACTCGAGGTGAACAATTCTGCTTGATTTGCAAACAGACTTTAAGCCCATCCTTGGTTTTTTGAAGACATGATAAAGCGATGTAAGCAACATTCAACGGTATTCATTTTCAAGGTAAATGATTAAAAGGGATTGTGTATGTACTGCTCAAAGTATTTAAAAGGAAAACAGAATGAATCCAATAATAACAATGCAATGCAATGCACTCCAATTTGACGAAACATGCGGTTGTGATCAGCAATGGCTCAAGATTTCAATTCTATGTCAGCATAATGTATCTGGTCAGTAAAGTTTGACGTATAATTTATTCTCTCCAATCCCATGGCTCAAAAGCTTCAACTTCCGATTTTCAGGATAATTAGGATTTGTTTCCAATTGTCATTAGACTCCAAGGAGTTGGAGTATCAAGAATGTTCTTGCTGCTGATGCAAAAATAAAATTACACATCCTGCAAAACTTGCATTATTAAGATTTCTGTTGGCGTTTCAATGTTTTAATCCTGTTTTGACAAATTGTCAGATTTTCGCAAAATTCCATTTTTAGGTAAAACTAGCAATGGGAGTCTATGGGTCAGTACTCACATTTACATGTACTGAGGTGCCACCGAGCTCATTCGCTGGGGCAGCATTTTTTTTTATGTTCTATTACTTAATCTATGTTTCGATATAGATATGGGGGTGGTTAGGTGGTGCGATGGTGCTGCGTGTAACTTTCAGTGCCAGGGCGTCCTACTGATTTGGATAATAGTAGGGCAAGAGCCTACTGTGCTTGCAGTAGGTGCGGGTGGGGATTGTTTGGACATTTTTTTTCTCGTCTATCATTTCTCTCTCTTCTATCTCCCTCTCTCTGGGAGACGGCCCGATATAGACTGAAATACTGTCTCAAAGGGCCGTTAAACCCAAAACAATCAATCAATCAATCAATCAATCGATATAGATATACTAGGACTGATGGAAAATACACACACAGTGCCCCTTTAATTATTTTGAGCATTGTGTATACAAAGAAACCATTCACTAGAATTACCAGACAAACTTGATGAATATTGTTTAAAATCTTTAAAATTGCAAAGGAAATACACCCAAACTAGAAGCTCTTTTCAAATTGTATGGAACAATTTCAAACATGACGTTAAGCAGCCAATACTTTAATAGAGTCTGGTATAAACCTATTCAGTTAAAGACAAATATTCTTGTTTTTGGCTGTCATAATCCTATTGTGCAACAGTCCAGTGACACTGCCATTTCTTCAAAGGAAATACTGTTTCTCACATAGGTAATGACATAACAGGGTCATAAAACCAATAAAGACTGGAGGTGTGTTCTATATAGAAGAGAAAATTTGTCTTTAAGTCCTGTTTAAGATTATGGATACGGCCGATTTAACAGAAAAATGCTGCCGATGAGAAAAATTATTGTTAGCTTGTTTGAACATACAACTTTTATTTAGCAACATGAATTATTTATAAAGTATGCTTGTATTTGAGATACACCAAATCTGCGAATAACGACTTGTTAACAAGGACAACTGTTTATAAATCATATAAATAAATAGGAAGAAAAATGATTATCTCGAGAAATTCTTCATCAGTATTTGCTAAATTTGAGCGCCGGATATACCTGATGTGAAATAAATAATGCAGCGATTATCTACATAACATGTACATAAATCTGAATTGTTTATCCAGTTTACACTGGGAAAACACCTTTGCAATTGCACAAATAATTTCTGAAAAGTTAAAGCTTGCTTATGACCATTAATATAAATTTGGAACACCAAACGCCCCGTACTATCATTCTACAGATAAAATAAAACACCATTATATATTCATTTATTCGAGTAAACGCGGAAATTATCCACCACTACCTCGACAATTCCTAGCATTCCATAAAACGGACCTTTGCAGACAGCCCAGAGCCAGACCAAACGCCACTAACAACAGTGTCTACCCAGGGTCTACACGTTTTGCATTATATTCAGGAATGCCTGAAAATAAAAACGAATTCAGATAAAATCAGATACACGTTATTCTAAAAATAAAAGTACAAGTAAAATCAAATGCGACACACGCTATTTTGAAAACAAATATATAATTAAAATAGAATCAGACACCCGTTATTCGGAAAATAAAAATCACATCAGCCACTCAATATTCAAAAAATAAAAAAAATAAATCAAGGTGAAACCCGTTATAAAATTTTAATCAGACACTCGCTATTTTGAAAACGAAACTAGAATTAAAATAAAATCAGACACCCGTTATTCTGAAAATAAAACTAGAAGTAAAATCAAGTCAGACACACGCTTTTTTGAAAACAAATATAGAATTAAAATAAAATCAGACATCCATTAATCGGAAGATAAAACTCACATCAGACACTCGTTATTTAGAAAATAAGAAGAAACAAATAAATCAAGCAGAAACCTCGACATAAATTTTTTATCAGACACTCGTATTTTTGAAAATAGAAATAAAATAAAATCGGACACCTGCTATTCTGAAAATAAAAAAAAGCTAAAATCAAATAAGACACTCGCTATTCTGAGAATATAACGAGTGTCTGATTTGATTTTTATTTTATTTTTATTCGCAGAAATGGACATTTCCGGGCCATACGGTAGACAAGTCAACTATGTATGTGCGATAGAGTACAGTTGGTCTGCCTGTACGGATAGACAATCCAAGAGCTTTAGCAAATGGATTATTGACCGTACAGACGGACGAACCATTCTCTGTCTCACAACACGATACCATGTGTAGACCTTGCACGTTGCGAAGGTATAAAAAACACCTAAACTCCTTACTTAGACGATCCGAGTCTGTTGTCAAAGTTAGTGAAACTTTCGTCAGTTACCCAAAATTACACTGCTGCTATATCGTGAATTTCTTTTTTTTGTGTCAGACGTTAATAATTTCATTATTACCTGAAGTTATAGTTTCGTATTGCTGTTACAACAATTTACATTAATAAAGACGATACAATTACTGTTAATTAAATGCTCGTATTTAAGGTAATTATTCTATAAACACTAAATTACACATTTAATAAGTTCTTCTTTAAAAGAACGCTAATGTTTCATATTTTGGTAAATTTAGGCAATCGGTTTGCTTTTGTCCAGTAACTTCACCAGAGATTTTACATTAAACGATTGCTTTCCTTGCAGTTGAGTCTCGTTTCCAATGACAACTTCTTTTAAACCAAACAAACGCTCGCCTTTCAGATGAGCCGCCGAGCCCATTTGATACGAATTAGTCATCCTCAACCGCACCCCTCCCACCCTCCACCCCAACCAGTCTGTGGGAAAGGAGACCAATCCCGTCGTATCAATGATCTCCTAAAGGTGAACGCTACCAATCTATGTTTCGCTGCCAATTTACAAACGGAGAAATTTTATCACTTCATGTCTGCTTCTCTGAGCGACAAAACCTGCCATCAGGGGTCTACTTTAAAAAGAAACAATTTACTCCTGGAGGAGCATGCTCCTTCCTTTAAAAGTTTATCCTTATTTACATGTACTTTAAAAAGAAAAAATGTGGATCTAGACGAGAAACCCCTATCGAAAAGCAGCAAAGTAAAGATAATACAGAGTTGCTTCCCCTTAAGTGTGCTCATTTCTCCTAAAGATGCTTCTGCAAACTCAAAATGTAGCGTTTCTACGAATTCTATTAAAGATAATTTCAAAACAAAAAAAGGAAGAAGAAAAAAAAAATAAGACATAAAGAAACAAAGACCTGGCCAGGCCTGGTGCGTATGGCTGTGAACAGTCAATAATATGCAACGCTGTCCACGCCCTCTAGCATCGGTTTAAGCAATAACTCCCTATCAGAATTACTTCTGAGGTAAAGCCCGAACTATAAAATCAGAAAAAAGAGGTAAGTATAAAAGATAGTATACAGACTTCCGTCATGATGCACTAGGCCCAGCTCTTGTTGAACCACATTTTCAACAAAACAACGTCAATATATATTACAAATATCATACACTGCTATTGTATCCCCTAATTTCTGCAGTAACTTTACGTAGGACGACTGTTGGCTGGTTTGGGTTTAACAGTGCATTGACACGGTCTTCTAATCTATATCTAGCCGTCTCACAGAGGAATGGAGATAGATTACAAAAGACTATAGAGTAGACATGAGTAAATTTTTAAAAACTTCAAACTGCTCCTGCTGCAAGCACAGCCAGCTCATGCCCTACTCTTATCAAAATTTATATGACGTCCTGGCCTTGAAAGTTACACAACACCATCGTCTGACTTCTACCCACTTAATGCACTCAGGAAGCAAAGCTTCAATTAATCATGTTTTTGTGTTGTTCAGTTTTGTTACATGTATATCATTTTTGATGAAATAAACTAACGAGCTTTTGTAAGTTTGCTTTAGTATTCAATTGTTAGACTGTGCAGGAGTTATCCAGAATTTCGAACGTTTCGAACGTTTCTATCTGTCATTTCCTGCACCTATTTGAAGAAAACGTTTTTTTCTCTCAAAATCCTCGGTTAGGGAAACACTATTGTAACTTCTTTTTTTCTTCCCTGGACGACGACGCCGTTCCAAAAGGGGGTCTACTCTTAAAGTAAAGTCTACCCCTAGAGGAGCAAAGCCTTTTCCTCAAGAGTTGATCCTAAATGAAAAGGGAGTCTTAAAAGGAATATGACAGATTAACTTCCCCTGAAAGAAACCCATTCACTGTTTATATTTGGCGACATTCACCCAACTGAGTGTGTATGTATGTATGTTCCATAATGAATAGAAACTTTTCCTTATTTTTCAATAACAACAACGTCTCTCCGTGACGGTTAGAATGAGGGATCGTAACGTTTGTTTTCATTGAGAAATAAGAAAAATATCTTTGAATTATCCGTGTTTCCCCTTCTAATCTAGAGCTCTGACAGTCATTAATTATTTACAACGTCGGTCATATGCCTCATTTATATAACTGCAAACATCTGGAGTGCTAATAATAACACCTAACAATCAGTGCCTGTCGCCCGATAACATGGACCTACGAAAAACTGCCTAGCGCAGATCAGACGTCTAAGAAAATGTTACAATTGTTGAGACAAAAATCATCATTTAGTGACCACTATATATTACTTCGAAAAAAATGTTTCTTTTGTTTGTTTGTTCTTATTTGGCCTTTTGTTTGTTTGATGAATATAGAAATGAAATGAAAAAAGTAGAAGACAAATGGATGTTTAATGCGCTTAATGCATTAATATTTTGTTAAGACTAGCACTGATACCACATATATATACCTAGTATAACGTTGTTCATATTACTATTAAATCGTAATGTCTACAATTAGTGTCGTTAGTTTATACTAGGATGACTCTATCTATGCCCATGAGTTTATCAAACCCTCAATGCTTTAATTTTTTTTGCAGGACCATTATACTAAGTCGTCGGGAAAGGGACCAGCAAAGTCCCACTGATCCACCCTCCCCCGTCCCCACCGCCACCAAACAAACGAGGGAAAATATATTTGAAATTGTGTAGCCTTCTGTACATCTACACCAAACAGGGTTAGGGTCGAGTCGGGTAAATTCGGACAGGGAGTAAATTCGGACATACAACTGCAAACAGTGGAAATCAAGATGAGCCGGCTCATCAAGATTTTCACTGTTTGCCCAGTTATTTTCGTTTTAATGCCAAACAAATGACATGTAAAGGAAACAATGTCACTGATCGAATTTACCTGCTGTCCGAATTTATCCGACTTGACCCTACTTCACTTTGGTCTGTATTGTATTGTTCATTTTGTGCTGAATAAGCTATTGTTGAGAAGCTGTGATATATTATGGCTGTAACTGCAACAGCAGAACTAATGTTTTACAGGTGAGCGATACAGGGCCATCAAGGTCCTCTTGGTTTCTTTACAAAAAAATAAAATTTTAGCTTAATTAGCTTATACACTTTGTGTTTCGACGTAGTTCTAGACCGCTTTCGTCTGCCTCTCAGTCCGACTGTATGTAGATGCTTGTTCAAATTACTTTGCAGAACCATCTGAAGCCACGGAAAAGGCTTGCTTTCCTGCTTATGAACAGACTAAATGAAGCTGAGTCTCCTGTTTTCTATTGCCTGCGGTCCGTGTTTGCAATGGGCTAAATTTTCAAAACCTATTCATCAGTGAATGCTGCTTACACATCGGAAACCACCTGAAAAGAATCTTGATTGCCATGACCGAGATTATTATTATTATAATTATCATTTTCTTATTAATATTATTTCATGGAAATTGCAAGTGACCTACCGTTTTGTGAAACTTACGCTTCCTAGAAACTCTAAGTATGCTAATGTGTGACACAAATGATTAGATGTACATACCCAGATACATTCGCTTGGACGTTCACATAAATGATATGAAGGAAATCACCAAACCATTGATTGGTTGCCTTAGGTCACAGAAAAGAAATAAGCTCCAATGAACTCATGCTTTCTGGAAAAAAATATCTGTATCGGAAGCCACATATGTATAGTTTAGCCTGAAGTTAGATTGTAACATGATAAACATAAAAGGATGCATATATTTTCTAAGTATAATGATCTTTCATTTTCTTAGTTTCTTTTTTCAAAATTCTATTAAAAGATATTCAAATAAAACTGTTATTATTGTCAGCATTCAGTCGATTAGTAAAAACTGTACTCAATGTTACGTGCTGTTATATCCGCTTGTCCATGGTCTCTAGTGATATTGCTGCCCATTTTGCTTTTTGTGTTAATTCGTGTGTAAGTTAAAATACAAAATAGGTAAAACTAGATGTTGTTGCTATTTTCGACTAGGGTAACTGAATGACAACTTGTTTTCGGGAAAGAGCTGTTCACTCGCATAACTGTGCGCCTCTTTCGCGAACGTTAGTCGATTTGTGTGTGTGCTTCTTTCCCTTTTGATTCTGAGGGCAGGATATGGGATTCTACTGTATTAATAAATGGTCAATGTCTATAATTTTACTTTGCTTAGAAAACATCCTACAATATTTACTACTCATTTATGTATAAATGTCTCATAAAATTTGAACTTGGTTACATTTTTTTCATTTCCCTCAAGTCTGGCAAATACTATAAACAATCCTGTTCTTTCGAAGTCGTTTGTTTATTTGGTCTGCAACCCTTGTCGGAAATATTTCCGGTATTTGAATCAGTGTGCATTGCTATCTTTAATTTCGGCATGCACAGGCTTTACTATAAAACCTTTGTGTTTATTATTTATATATATTGTAACTTTTAGCAGGGCCAAACATAATAAATGATTGCTCTAACCGCACCTGATCCAAAGTATATTTTAGTTATTCCTTAGTTAAGCTCAGACTGAAAAAAAAATATTCTGCCACAGATGTTGTCTGACAAAGAAATCTCTTGTGGTTGCATATTGTAAGAAAATAATACCTCAAATTATAAGGAGTGTATTGTGATTTATCACAGGCTTATTTAGAAGGATAACATTGTATGAGGTTGAAAATGGTACAGTCAGTTTTCTTAGCTATGTACTGGGGAAAAGTACACATGAATTTTGTTACTGCCTTTTGACGTCTTCTTGCACCTTATAAATGTATGCCATTGTGTGCCAGCCCTTGAATGCATAACATAACTCCTAACTGAAACCAGCAGGGACAACAATAAGTAATATGTCCCCTTTTTTATAAAGGTGTTTGATGAACGCAGCTATTTTGTCTGTACATCACAAGCCTATTTTTATTATTGTTATTATTATTTTAGGTCGGAGCTCATTCACTTTGCACTCAACCCTATGTAGTTTTCACGTGGATATTAAATTTCAGGAAAAATGAAATTCATTCCTTAAATAGCAATTAGATCAGAATTTCTTGGATGAATGTGCGTTTTGGACTTTTTGGTTTTCCTACTGTGCGCTTTAAACATGGAATTAAAGTATCTGAAAAAAAAAATGTTACATGGAAGATATTTGAAATTGTTTAAATATGAGTTACCTTGGACGAAAGTTCAAGACTAACTTTGACCTCTTTTGCTCATAATACGAGGGGTGATCATTAAATAATGGAAACTAGGATTTATTTCATTAGATATGTGTCAAAACAGCATTCCAGGTATATAATATCTAAGATGCAAGTATATGACATATAATTAAGTCTTAAAGTACTGCATAGGAACATCGTTGCCATGGCAACGATTCCTTAAACTTATAAGGGTCTAGTCTCTATATGTTTGCATATTTTCATGTATATTTGCTGCTGATTAGTAACAAAGAATGGATAAAAGTTTGTGATGGTGTGATTGCTTGATGCAAGTCTCAGATACTAAAAGAAATATGTTTTTTTATACATGATTTTCTCTCGAACCTGGCAGAAATACAGAGCATGAAACACATTTGATCGAGCAAAATTTGACGTTTTTCGCTGAATTTAAGCCGGAGTAACCAGAAAAGTGACGTCATTGCACTTTAACAAGCAGAGTCTTGGGAGATTTGTATAGCAGAAAGTACCAAAATTATCCTGTATCCTGCTTTCTGAATTTTCTCGGTATATGTCTGCACATACAAGATGTATTTTGCTTCAAGCCCGAGACTCAAGAAAGTTTCGTTCGGCATACCTTCACCTCCTTAGTGTGATGAAAAAGAAACAATGGCAAGTTTACTATTTAATTCTTGTCTGAGAAGGCCTTGCAGACCGGAACTGATACCAAAACGTAACATGAAATACCTTATATGGCTCAAATCTATAGCTGTTAACGAGTCAGCGCTCTTAACAACTAGGCGACGAATGTATACGTGGGGTGATCATTAAATAATGGAAACACCTTTGTAGATTAGTTGATTATATACAGAAATGAGTAACTTTCATGTAACACCAACGAGTGTCTTTAGAGTTTTCGAATCCATGTTTGAAATTGAAATTTTAACGTGTTACCATAACACGTCACACTTTATAGTACTGTTTGTGTCTCCACAACTTCTCCTACAGTATTTGTTGCACATTTCAGACACGCACTGAAAGTCTGCATAAAGGAAACGAAACTTTGATCTTGGCCATTACTGCAGAATTGTGTCATTTTAAATGACATACATATTTTAACCATATTTCCATGACTAACGTCCAAGCTCAGCTTTTGTCATTGCTCTAGGGACCTCGTTTATTAACCGATTTTGATGTAAGTTCACAGCTATATTAAATATTACAATACATCGAATGAATTTGCGTTTCACATTGATAGGGTCAATGTCATATTGCTATTTTTAGAAAAGCATTTCATCATCGCTCTAGTGCTTTTATTTATAGACCGATTTTGATATTATAACTTCACACAAATGTTTAGTATGACAGTATTTTGGGCGAGTTTGGGTTTCAGCACTGTAGATTCAAGGTCAAGGTCACAGTTGCTTTGTTTTTTTTTAAGCTTTGTAATCGCTCTAACCCCTTTATTTATTGACATATTTTTATTAAACTTCACCAAAATATTAAGTGTAACAATATCTATAACAAGCTTGCATCCAGAATTCGAGGGTCAAGTTCAGAATCACAGTTGTTGTTGTTTTTTCTAAACAAAAAATATTTTATCATCCGTCTAGCGCCTTTTTTATGAACCGATTTTGATAACGTCACACAAATGTTAGATATGACAATATCTGGGACTAGTATGCGTTTCAGTGATGTAAATCCAAGGTTAAGGTCGCAGTTTTTTTTTTTTTTTTCTCTCATTTTTTTTCTTTTGTCGGCTCCTCCTCCCCTTCCGACACCATATTTTTTCACATATCGTGTAAATTTTTATTTACAACTGTACAATTTTACTTTTATTTAATAATTTACACAATCGACTGCAGTATTTGTATATATGTATGTATGTATATATGTATGTATGCACACTCGTACGTACGCACGTGCACTCGTACTACGTACGTACGCATGTTTGTATGTATGTATGTATGTATGTATGTATGTATGTATGCACGCACGCAGTGCTCAGATCGAAGTATGTGTAAAGACATACATATTGAAGTGATGCTGTCTATATTATTTCTTATGTGTATGATTTCCATCTATGTATACATGTGTGTATCTGCTTGTACGATGTATGTATGCGTGTATATACGTATAGGGAAATCTGTAACATATATATGTATAAAAACAAGTCTTAGTGCGCGCAAGAATACTAGATTAAAATGCGTGTAAACTCAACGAATATGCAAGCACTTAGCGATTGCACAGGTGTGTAAGCAAGCCTAAAGAATGCGCAGTATAATTACAGTCCACATGTATTTAACTAAGAAGCCTACTCTAAAAAGTACAACTAACGTGCCAGATAGGTATAACAACTATATGAAAGCCTGCAGCATGTACAATATGATCAAAAGTATGTGATCAATAGTATATTAAGAGTATATAAAGAGACCGGTGTACATATGCGTGTGTGCGCGAGTGTGTCTGTACGTGTGTAAGAGGTCTACTCCACAAAGCCGAGTATGAGAAACATACCAAACAAGTATGTTAAAAGAGGTCTACTCCAAAAAGCCGAGTATGATAAACATACCATACAAATATGTAAAAACATATATGTGCTTGTGTGTGTGTGTGTGTGTGTGTGTGTGTGTGTGTGTGTGTGTGTGTGATCCATAAACCGCTGTGTTACTCTGCGAATGCCGAATTAGTAACGAACGAGTACTATACTTTATTTTCTGACACAATATGTTTGAGCCTAGGTTGTTCTGGCGATGTGGATGAGACCGACCATTCCCCGCGGGAGACCACACTGGTGGCCCTGGAAACCAAGCAGTCAAGCCCGGAGAAAATGGTGCAGACTCATCCCTCTATCACCTGTCGAACAACCTAGTCTCCCTCACCTTTTTTTTATTTATTTATTATTAGATCTAGTTAAGTATTATTTATATTAATTATCAATATTATTATTCATATAAATAGTTTTAGCGACATCTGCGGACATCCAACGCCACCCACAACCCAACACTAACGTCGATTCAACGTCCTAGCATCGAAACAACGCGAGTCCGGGGTCGCATGGAATAGCTGCAAGCAAAATCTTTTTAAAAGCTTAAACTTGTACAATTAAATTATGATACGTCATCAAAGTAGTTCAGAGTTCTCATTCCTGACACAGGTTAAGGTCACAGTTGCTATTTTTAGAAAACAAAATCTTTGTCGTCCCTGTAGAATCTTTTTCATTGACAGATTTTGATAGAACTTCTTACAAATGATTAGTGTTACTGTATCTTGGACAAATTCACAACCCATTATATAAGACGAAAAGTCAAGGTTATAGTTGCTATTTTTAGAAAAGAAAAAAAACATTGTCACCCCCCTTTGCACCTTTATTTTTGTATTACTATTTTTCAGCTGTATTCAGCTTGTTGTCTTTGTCATATACTATTCCCCAACGATTATATGGTGTTACCAATCAGCTATAAATAAACAAAACATAATCAGACTGGAGACAGGTAACAACTGTATTTGGTTGCTGAAGTTTAATATCAGTATCGCCACAACGTTCATAACAAACAAAAAAGCTCCGATTGCTAGGTGTCTGTCTTTTGGGCTTTCTTTACAATATAAATGCGTATCCATACCAAATTTAGTACGACAGACGCGCGTTTCTGTATTAAATTCTTCAGTATCACTAAAACCCAAAAGTTTGAAAGAAAATACATGTAGATGAATGGCATGTCTCGGCTGACAAGCGAGCATCCCTCTCCGAGCAACACTTATTGTCGCATTCCGCGGGACACATTAGCTGTATACATCAGGTTAGAGACGCCTACGTATTAACTGGTCCCCCTTCGAGCTACTTCAACTATTGCGTCTCGAGAAAAGAGGCAGACGAGGGCATCAGGAAAGAGAAGTCCGATGCAGCAAGAACCAGCAAAAAGCCAAAACAACTCAAAATAATGGAAGCTAAACTCCGCTAGGATTCATGTCGCTATGACAAGTTTGTTTAGTTTTAATAATCTAGAAAAAAAAACAAATATAAATCAAATATAATAAGGTTACTTTAAATCAGTATTTAAGTAGTGAGCCCAATGCTGGAGCACCAGAATCAACACTGAAACACTGACTAAGTGAATGGATGATATCCTCGAGGACAAAGTGCCCACCAGCAGTTATATCGGCCAAGTGGTTCTAATATAAAGATCCATACCAAATTTACAAAGTTTACAAAAATTACAAGAAACTCAGGGATGCTGGTTCAAATCCTACTGCTGACACTTCCCATGTATCAGTTTTCAGCTTAAGAACTGCAGCAAAGTATGCCCTTCTTTACACTCAGTTCTTACAAATGTAAGTACTTTTGCAATTGCTCTCACAGCACAAGCTATAGTAGTTGGCATAATAGTAACTCGGAGAGCAAAAACACAAGAAACACGAACTGACATCCTATACAGTTTTCTGCGTAAAAAGGTAACAAAAATAAATGAAAATAAAAAAGAAAACAATAATAAAATGAAACTGTTGGGTTTGAACCCTTACAATTAGAATGACAGTGTCGTCTTCAGAGTGGCACGTCTTTTACCACCGGGATGAAGCACAAGACAACAAATATAACCCTGGTGGAAGATCGATGTTTCACCTATTATCTTTAAATTGGCGTGCGTTATGATAAGCGCGGAAAACAGAATGTCTTCAGGTGACGGTGGTAGCGTATACCCTAGCAACCTGCTCCTTCATGAAATTTGAGAACTCACGAAAACATTTAAAGCAGAAGATTTGGTTGGTTGGTTGGTTGGTTGGTTGGTTAGTTTGGGTTTTGAGACAGTAATTTAGTCTATATCGGGCCGTCTCCCAGAGAGGGGGAGAAAGTAAAGAGAAATGATAGATGAGAAAAAATCAATAGAACCCCCACTGCAGTTACTGCATGCCCACTAGGCCCTTGCCCTCCTTTTATCAATTAAGCAGTAGACATGTTTTTGCTGAATTCGTGGAAAGGCATCAGGGGACAGTTTCGCATTTTGCAGTGGACGATTAAGAAAATATTTCAGTACAGGGGTCCAAAAAGGCATGGTTGCTGTTATAAATTGAAATCTATGAATGTTTTATACCAATTCAGAGTTTTATAATAAATAGCTGTGTTAGCTGAAATGAAATTTGAGACTAAAATCCTAGCTTCCACGTTCTTTGGCAGGTCAAGGACACGGTGCTTTATACAAATAACAGGAGAGGATTTCCGGGTTTGAAAATAGCTGTTTCCTTCGCCGAGGATTAATGAAAAGGTTTATTGGTTGTGAGCATGTTTGCTATTTGTTTTCGTGATTCTAATTTACTGATGAAGGTGCTGGAATATGTATTGGATGCTGGTTGTTGACCCATAAAGTTTTGCAGTGTGACAAAGTGCTGTGCAGTCAGGGTTTTTTTTCCATTAAAAATAGTGGATGGGGTACATGCTAATTGATGACTGACAGTTTATGCACAGCTGTAGATGGTTTCTTTTAGTTATGTTCTGTTTTTGTTCATCATCAGAGCATTTTGTGACAGTAACCATATGCCCTGGCTGATACAGGTACATGCTTTTCAAGTTCACATATTGTAAGGGGGCCGGCCAGAAAAAAACACTATATTTTACTGTCCCCTGATGCCAAAGATTACAGTAAGTTAATAGACCTTTTTCACATTGTGTTTAAATAAATCAAAAAAACGAAACAAAACAAATAATGTACTGTTCTTATTTTAGAATTGCGCGAAGATTAACATGTTTGGTTTACATTACGGAAGAATAAATAAAAGTAAACAATTAAAGCTGAACATAGCGTCACACATGACCACAGGGGCCTAGCTACATTTGCTTGCTCACTAATTTGTATTGATTTAGTGTATATTTTATCATTTTTATAAAATTTCTACCGTTTAATTAATCGCAGAAAACAATTTGTTGTTGTTTTTTTATGCCGATGGCAAGTACTTGCTAATTATGCGCTATCAATATCACCCACTAAAGTGTAAAATACTGTTAGTTGTGTCAACGTATTGCATGCTCCGTTGATTACGTTTGTTGTCAAAAGATAGGACATGGTATATGTCAAACCTTCAGATAATTAGCAAAACATATGACACAAGACGATTACTCGCTTATTGGGGAGATTATTTCATCTGTTGATTATTTAGTTTCATTTATTTATTTGGTTTCGATAGAAAAAAAATCAGCCTCATATATGTAAGATTTTCTTTTAGTTCAGGCGTCATTCAAAGAAAACGGAACGCATATTTCAATAAATTAATATTAATATATAAATGTTCTGTACTTGATCTCTTAATTTCGAATTAATCCATTTCAGCGACTTGACTTTTGTATTAGACATACATCTTTTTCTGAGTTTTCTGCGTATCTTTCGACGTGATTTCTTTGCAATTTTAAATTTAAATACAAATATTTGTTATCTTTGCTTTAAATCATTATGGAAAATAAAAATAGTAAATAAGGCATCATAAGGACAAACAAAAATGTGAATATAGATGATTAAAACAATTATTTGTCACTCATTACATAGGAAATATCAATGGTTTAAAATCCAGTTGTCCCCTCGGTGTAAAGTCTCGCCTATTATCGGGAAATAACGCGTCACGTGAGCTGTATACGCATGAGCAGAAACAATGTGAAAAAGGTCTAATGTTAAGTCATATGTCAGGCGAAATCTCATACAATGTTAATGTTTGTATATGGCTGAAGATCAAGTACCTATTTTATTTTTTCTTTAGTCATCATTTACGCAATTACGTGTCTCCGTTGAGGGCTTAACATTTAACAGAACGCACTTTTACCGTAAAATTCTACATATAGGGACAACTAGGTCCGAGCAAACAGTGCAGACCCAGATCAGACTGCAGTCTAATTAGGGTCAACACTGTTTGCCATTCTCTGTGCATTTTTAAGACGCATCATTGCATTATAAAATCAAACTGTCATGTTTTTATGATAGCCACGGTAATTATTTTAGGTGTCCCAGCTTTTAGAATTTTTACGGTAGACTATATTTCAGACGTGATGTATTGATGACAAGTCTAGCCGATAAGTATTCTTATTTAGATTCTGTCGGATACTTCTCTCTCTTATCAAGATAGATAGTCGGTCTGACATTTATGTCTTTTTGTATCCAAGACATAGTTAAAAGAGCTAGCTGGAGAATAAAACTGCATCTGGCCGAACTATTTAATACATGTATTTCATACTCAGTAGTGTTTGTTTTTGCAATGAAATGGCTTGAGAACTGGCAAAGAGGATAATCGGAGAAATTATTCCGTCAGTTAGGAACAAACCTAGTAATGAAAAATAAATTAGTCACATAAAACCATTGTTGTTTTTATACTAATATTATTCTGCAAGTTTAGAGGTTATTACCGTAAAGGCTTGAAATATTCGGACACCAAAAAATAATTACCGTCATTTGCCTGAAATGGATAGGTCTGGTTTTACAATGCAGTAATGTGTCGGAAAAGATGCATATTGAAAGACAAACGTTGTAGACCCTGATCTGACTGCTCCTTTCGGTGCAGTCTGATGTGGGTCTGCAGTGTTTGCTCAGAACTACCTGTCTCCATATTTATAATGTTTATTTCAATTTCTGTAACGATGAATGTTACCGGCAGTTTCATTAACCAAATGAATAGGAAATTAATATATGTTTATTAATAAAACTGCATACAAGCATATAAAAAAATATGAAACATGTCTTTTATATGCAAGCTGTTTAACACTTTAACGTTAATAAAACTGAAAATTGATTATATGTAAACGTGTTATGTATTATCACGGCGGTAATACCAAGTTGGCTACCTGTGCTTTCGAACGAATAAGTCAGTTACCATACATGCAAAAGTGGCTGTCGACCGAGACAACCGACAGCAGTATCAGCTAGGTTGAAAGCCATTAACAATAGTACCATTTACCGATATTAGTAATGCTTAAGATCGAATTCTCGGTCAAAAACCACTTTGTATAGTACAGACTCGAAAGCACAGGTAGCCAAATTGGTATTATCACCGTGATTATGCCAATGTGCAAAATAGTGCTGAGTCACTTTCTCGGACAGTATCTTGTAATGCCTTATGGAAGTCTATTCAGATACTCTGAGGTGGACACATCTCTTCTTCGCAATTTTTATAAGAAAGTGAAAATGAAAGTTTCCGCCCATTAATGCCTAGTGTCCCATACAAGGGACATAAAAAAAAGAGTGCAGACCCTTACCAGAGGCGGCAAAACGCAGCGTATGATTATGGTCTTCAATTGTTGTATTCAGCAAATTGGGTGTTTCTCCTTGAATTAGAATAAAAAATGTTAAACTAAGCTCAGCAGGACACCCCTATATTAAACTTTAAACTTATTTATTTGATAAGGATAGACTGGTCCACTGGCCATAAATGGATTAAGTAAATGTTTTTCAAAGATCTTACCGTAAGGGGTCTACGCGTAAGGAACGAATTTCTCCTCTAGGACAAACTTTTTTCTCTACACATGTGCTGGCCACTAATGAACTTGGAGACAAAATGAAAATAAGACAATTGCTTCCCCTGAAACAGTATTCATTTAAGGAATAACTTTCATTTTTCTGCTGTTTATCGAAGTATAAACTACATTGGGTCTCGTGCAAAGTAAAAGAACCCCAAAGGGGCTCATGTAAACTTTGCTAGCGACCCAATGTAGTTTATACTTCGATAAACAGCAGAAAAAATAAGTTCGTTGCTTATATAAACAGCCTTTTCTATCTATTTATTTGACCTCAAATTTGCGTTAGGGGCTACAGTTAAAGCGGAAAAACATTTATGCGCAGCGTTTTTACTAAACGCGGAACAGCGTCAACGACATAACAACGTCGTCAAAACGTCGTCTATGTCCAATCAAATTATGCACTTGTAAAACCGTGGTTTATTTTGACGTCACTTAACGTCATGTAACGTCGCGTGAACTGATGTAGTCATTGAAATATAAACTACATTTCGTTATAGTGGTTAACCATAGGGCTTTACAATATATGCACGGATGTACATCATCTAAAGTGGCCCTGCATCTATACTGGCTCTTGCATTTATTTTGGTCTTAATCAGCGTTTAAAATGATTCCGATTGGCATCTATTAAGGTGCGCTAAGACCCTTAAATGGCCCTTATCGCTTAACGTAAACATATACAAAACTAGTAGTTTTTCTGATAAAACCTGCTTCTCAAGGCTTAATAGACGTGTGTTTTATCAAACCATTTTCAAAAGCATTGCTCGCGTGGCTGCGTGCGTGCGTAAGCGTAGGAGGGGGGGGGGGCTTATTTAGCCGTCTCCCCTCTTCCTACGCATATGTCGATTTATTTTCAAAATCAAACGCCTATGTTCGTGCATAGAAAATCGAAATTCATGTTATTGTGACATCTCCGTCTATCCGCGCCTCGTGTGCTTGCTCATCAATCTCTGCATTGAATCGAGAAAGTGTTCATCGTTAGTGCGCGCAGACAAGCGAAAACTCTACAATTATATGAACAGCCTCATTAAGCCCGATCCGACAGTAGAGTACCCTAGGGATAGATATAAGGCTAAAAGGTGACATTAGTGTAATCTTAAGGATAGAAACTGGGCTTTAAGTGACATTACATACCTAAGTGATGAATATTGGGTCTATTAAAGACGGCACGGATGCACATTTGGCCTAGAGGTGACAGCAGAGTACCTCAGCGATATATGAGATATACACTTGACCTATGGGTGGCATTAGAGTACCAGAGAACTATGTGCATGGCATATAAGTGGCAGCAGAGTACCGCAGGGATAGACACTATGCCTACACATGACAGCAGAGTATCTCAGCGATAGGCAGAGGACAGGACTCATTCGTGGCATTAGAGTATCCCAGGGATATAGACTGGAGACTACAGTGACAGAAGAGGGCATCAGGGAAAGGCGCGGGCAGAGTAAAGTACCATTGGACCTAAAGTTGATATTAGAGTACGTAAGGTATAGACGATGGGCCTATACGTGACAGTGATAGGCACTGTGACTATGGGTGACAACAGAGTACCTCGGGAACAAACACTAGGCCTATAGGTGATAGCAGAGTACCTCAGGGATAGAAGGTGAGTCTAAATGTGAAAGTAGAGACCCACAGGTACAGAAACGGGGCCTATAGATAATAGTAGAATAGCAAAGGGGAGAGAGTAGAGTACCACAGGACCGACACTGGGTCCATAGGTAATCTACATTTAACAATTAAGTGCATGGCCAAGTCTGGCAAAGTATTACTGTAAATACTCCTGGATATGCACAGGGATTGATGGATGGCTTGCGATTTTACGTCCTTTTCAACAGTATTTCAGTCATATCCGGACGATGCGATGGTTATAATGACAAGTTGTGTGCATTGGAACCCCGTTTGCGGTTGGAAAGATTCCCGCCTCCAGCGGGGCTCGTACGCTGGATAGGCAGTTCAGTAGACCAGCCCTAAACCTACTGAGCTACCTGTGCTCCTGATATGCACAGGGCCTACAGTATAGGTGAAAGTCATATTTCTTTAAAGGAAAATTTTAAAGCTTTTTAAATCGTTTTGCTTGCAATTTTACTTAATCTGGTTGAAAGCATTAGGCATTTGAGAAGTCATGTTATTCTTAGAATTTACAAATAGGAAACATATTATTTCTGTTTGTTCCCATATGCACAGTTGGTAAGCAATAGCAACCAATGTTATATTAAGAGGGTTTGAATAGGGGCAAGCTACGGCCCTTATCATAACATTTGGTGAAGTATGTGAGGGCATATATCTTAAAATAATGGATAGCATAAATATATTTTGCAGCCTATTTGATGGTATTACTAATATTAAGATGGTGATTTGTGGTTAATACGAAAATCTGAATAATAAATAAATTTCCACGGTGTTCCCCGAAAGTTTGCAGACTTCTTATTTTTGTTGATCAGTGTCTGCTTTGCCCCTAAAGGGTAACCAACGGTCAAAATAACCTCCATGCCGACAGCGAAGACTGCGATTAGACTAGGCAGATGCCCAGGCTGATCTGTCTTCGCTGGGCGCACATGCGATTTGGTGGTTTTGTCGTGTCACGGATTAATATCGGAGGGCTTGGCCTTGTAGTATGGGTGCTCGCCTTTCATGCAAGTGGTCGTAGGTTCGTTTCCGATCGGGTGGCACATTTCAGATCAATTTCTATCCCAAAGACCAGAATATTAGCACCCATTATCAATCCTGGTTAACTATGTATATACAAGGGCTGTTACGAAACAAAAAATAGCTGTTACGAAACGAAAACGAGCCATAGTTCCCAATGTATCTGATCATCAGGTCGTTGGCGAACTATGACTCTTTTTCGTTTCGTTACCGCTCCTTTTCGTTTCGTAACAGCATTGAAAACATAGTTTACCAAGTATGAGAATGCCCTGAGCCGGAAAGATAAGAAATTGTTGGTTGGCAGTCGGTGATTGCTGTGTTGCTGAAAAAATGGTAATGAGTCCGCTTTATAAAACCGGCGGTGTTATCCGCCTTATCAAACCGGCAAAACTATATTATTTAAGTGCAAAACACAACACACACCGGAGTAGTGTACTTACTACGGTTTCGTACCTAGGGATTGTAGACTTGCGTTACAAAGATAAACAACAACAGAAATTAGTCTATTCTATTTTCTTTTTAACAAAACGTTGTTGTTCGTAAAAGGTTGTATTGAACGATGAATGTCCTCGAAATGAGTCTCGAGTACGGTTAAATTGTAATTGTTCCAGGCATTTAAAAGCATATCTCTGAAAGTTCCAGTCAATCTTGTTAGCAAATAATTCTGGTCTGGTCGATAATAAAGGAAGATCACCAACTCCGAAATTGCAAATCGATCTGACAAAATGGCCGTGGCATGGAAATCTGCCCCAGTTTTTGAAGCGGGTGAGACAAGGTTTTACATCGTTTCGATCTTTTTCGGGAAACCCTGCAAAAATAGAAAAAAGTCAACACTCGATATCTCAAAGTCGAAGTTCATCTCAAACTACTGGCATCTCTAAGTATATTTTTTAAGTCAAAAATTTTCTTTTAGGTGTCAGTAGTTTTAGAAAACAGGACTTGAAATGTAAAAAAAAAAAAGAAAAAAAAGAAAATAAACCCAAACTTTATTTTCTGATATGAGCCGGTACCTTAAGATATCAGAGGTAGAGAGAACGGAAATCATCTGTACGATGTATATATTACATACACTTTTCTTTACATTCGATATTTAGAGTTATTCTCTGTAAGCATCAAAGTTCACTTCTGAAACAGGTTTGCCCATTTGCCTCTCTCTAAGTTTCATAAAAAACTGAAAGGATGGGTTATTTTGATGCCAAAATAAAAGAAGTAGTGTTGGTTTTCGTTTAGGTTATACGATTTCTTTTTAGCTCACCTGAGCCAACGGCTCCGGGGGAGCTTATAGGATGGTAAGGCTCCGTTGTCCGTCGTCCGTCGTCCGTTGTCCGTCCGTCCGTCCACAATTTCAAACGACTTCTCCTCTGAAACCGCTGGGCCAATTGTAACCAAATTTCATATGTAGCCTTTAGGGGACTTAGGAACGAAAAGTTGTTCAAACGGTCCTGGTCACATGACCAATATGGCCGCCACGCCCATATATGGTAAAAACCTATAAAAATCTTCTTCTCCAGAACCAATAGGCTGATGGCCCTGAAACTTGGTATGTAGCATTGGGTACGCAAGTACTACCAAGATTGTTCAAATTATGACCTTGGGTTGACCTTGACCTTTTTTACGGCAAGGTCAAATTTGCTTTCTGGTGCTTTTATATGGGAAAATGCTAGAACATAAGATTTCTTGGAAACTGTTGAAGATTTTGACCTGAAAATTGATATATACAGTCAGCTTAATGAGTACATGAAAATTTATGCGTACAAGAGGTCAAGGTCATTCTTTGACCTTTGACCCTGGTCTCTCGTATTGCGACAATTTCACACATCTCCTCAAAAGCCACTGGGCCAATTGTTACCAAATTTCATGTAGAAGGCTCTAGGAGGCAAGGGAACGAAAATTTGTTCAAACGGTCCTAGTCACATGACCAACATGGCCGCCATGCCCATATATGGTAAAAAGCTTTAAAAATCTTCTCCTCATGAACCAATAAGCCGATGGCCTTAAAACTTGGTATGTAGCATTGGGTACACAAGTACTACTAAGATTGTACAAATTATGACCTTGGGTTGACCTTGACCTTTTTTACTGCAAGGTCAAATTTGCTTTCTGGTGCTTTTATATGGGAAAATGCTAGAACATAAGATTTCTTGGAAACTGTTGAAGATTTTGACCTGAAAATTGGTTTATACAGTCATCTTAATGAGTACATGAAAATTTATGCATACAAGAGGTCAAGGTCATTCTTTGACCATGGTCTCTCATATTGCGACAATTTCACACATCTCCTCAAAAGCCATAGGGCAAATTGTAAACAAAGTTCATGTAGAGGCTCTGGGGGGCAAGGAAACGAACATTTGTTCAAACGGTCCTAGTCACATGACCAACATGGCCACCATGTCCATATATGTTAATAACCTTTTAAAATCTTCTTCTCCAGAACCAATGGGCCAATGGCCTTGAAACTTGGTATGTAGCATCGGGTACGCAAGTACTACCAAGATTGCTCAAATTATGACCTTGGGTTGACCTTGACCTTTTGTACGGCAAGGTCAGTTTGCTTTCTGCTGCTTTTTGTATGGGAAAATGCTAGAATATAATGATTTCATGGAAACTGTTGAAGATTTTGACCTGGAAAGTGGTATATACAGTCATCTTAATAAGTACATGAAAATGTACACGTACAACAGGTCAAGGTCATTCTTTGACCTTTGACCCTGGTTTCTCTTATTACCTCTCCTCAAAAGCCACTTGGCAAGTTGTAACCAAATTTCATGTAGGGGCTCTAAGGGGGCAAGGGAACGAAATTTTTTTCAAACGGCCCTAGTCAAACGAAAATTTATTCAAGCGGTCTAGGTCACCATACTCAGGTGAGCGATTCAGGGCCTCATGGCCCTCTTGTTTATACCGCCCGTCCCTCCCTCCCTCCCTCTCCCCCCCACCCCATTATTTTTAACAAATTTAAAGAGTAGCTACACTTCAGGAACTGACTGAATCAGATCCCAAACCCTATCCCTAACATCAAAGGGAAAGATTGACAAAAACATCCCAACAAACAATAAATTACAAGTAATAAGCCGAGTCAGCAGTTTCTTTCCCAAATAGGTGGCAACTCAGCTATCTTTATCGAACTTAATAATTTAGACCAACAGAAGGGTTACAACAGACTAAGCAAATTATACGAAAAACATTTAACAACCATTTTACCTATTTTCTATTTTTATTATTTTTGTATTTATTAAAATGAGAACACAATAAGCTAAATGGCACCGAACATAAAACAAGTGCAACCGTAACGAAGGTACCGCCTTGGGACGGTCAGTAATAACTCCAGGGGGGGGGGTGGGTATGCCGGTTTAACTGGGCCCAAACCTCCCCCCTCAACCTCCGCCGCGGTGCACACATGTACCACACAACATACTCAACAAATTATACGGAAAACATTTAACAACTATTTTTACCTATTTTCTATTTCTTACCATAGAAGGGTTAAAATAAAAACACAATAAATTAAACAGCACCGAACATAAAACAAATGCAACCGCAACGAAAGTACCGCCTTGGGACGGTCAGTAATAACTACCGGGGGGTTTAAACCGGTTTAACTGGGCCCAAACCTTCACCCTCACCCTCCGCCAGTGTTTTTTATGGATTTCACATACGTGGGCGTAAGGGACAGTTAATTATTTGGTTGGTTGGGTTTAACGGTTTTTTAAACAGTATTTCATTCTCATCAGGAGTCTCTCAGAGAGACGGAGAAAGAAAAGAGCTATCATGTTAGATTGGAGAAAAATGTCCAAAACACACAGACCTGCACCTACTGCAAACACAACAGGCCTTTGCCCCACTATTACCTAAATTAGTAAAACGCTACTGCACCATTAGGTTACCCAGCACCATCGCCCGACCACGACCCTCTCCAGGCAGGGAGTAGTGGGTTGGTGGCTATCAAAGAAGGGCACCAGAGGTGCACCAGAAAAGCTTTTATTTAGATATGATGATGAATCTAGCGTATCGGCTTTATTCAACCTATGACGCTTTTGAAGCGCTACCGTTTTGAAAATAATATTCAGCCGCGACACGACAAACCCAACAGAATGGCATGTGCGCCCACAAAAGACTCCGATCAGCCTGGGCATCCGTCCAAACTGATCAGAGTCTTCGCTGTCGGCATGGAGGTAGCTAAGACTCACAGCTATGCATTAAGCGCACAGCAAATACACTGATCAGCTACCTCCATATCGACAGCGAAGACTCTGATCACACTGGGAGGATGCCCAGGCTGAACTGAGTCTTCGCTGAGCGACACATTGTAAATTTTGTCGTGTCGCGGCTCAATTATGTTGTAGGAGCTTCGGTAGCTCAGTAAGTTCAGCGTTTGCCTGCTGATCTAGCGGTCCCGGGTTTGAGCCCTGCTGTCTGCGTGGCTCTTTTCAATCGCAAACGGGACTCCAATGAATAACAGCCTTTTATTATCACCCAACCATGGTCTGATATGACTGAAATACTGTTAAAAAGGGTGTAAAGTAGCAAGTCATCAGTCCATGCATATTTCGTATTTTGCTAACTATTTTGCGAAAACGGAACAAAATATATCACCCTTTTATCAACATCAAACTAGCATAAAAGTTACCTGTCTAAATGGATCATACCGCATAACTGTCGAAAATAGAAAACAAAACAAAACAAAAAATATCAATACAACTGAATAGATCTTCAAAAGTCGCTATTGTACAGGTCAGACGTTGATGTCCATTTTTATCAACATCGAACTAGCACAAAAGTAACCTATCTAAATCGATCATACCGCATAACTGTCGAAAAAAAACTGACTAGACCTGCAAAAGTCCCTATTGTACAGGTCAGACGTTAATGATATTAGTATGTTTTCGAATTTCCGTCAAATAAAAACAGTTACGTTTAGCTGTGCCACCCTCTTCTTTAGCTGCCTTATAACTTCGCTTTCCTCTCCTTTCGCTACCAAAACAACTTGTTTTATTTTAATAATACTGCGAAAGGAAAGGGACGGGCACCGCCTTTCATGCGCTCTGCCCAAGAAACAATGGGCCTCTAAAAACCACTTCCCCTACGACCACTGGGTTATGGGAAACCTTTACCGGTGTGTTGCTTAGCAGCCATACTCGACTTAGTTTACTTAGTACACTCGAAAAGTATTGAACAGAGAATGAATCAATTTGAGATTTTGTATTAAATATTAGCTACACACAATGGGTAGAATTTGAGCCGCGACACGACAAAACCAACAAAGTGGTTGTGCGCCCTGCGCAGTCTCAGATCAGCTTGGGCATCCGCCCAGTCTGATCAGAGTCTTTGCTGTCCGCATGGAGGTAGCGTAGACTGTCAGCTACTCTTTCAGTGCATGGCGAAGAGTCTGATCAGACTGGATGGATGCACAAGCTGATTTGAGTCTGCGCTGGGCGCACAACCACATTGTTGGTTTTCTCGTGTCGCGGCTCATTTAAGTCTACAATTCAGCCCACAATTACAAAGCCGCAATTCAAATCACAAGCAAACCAAGAACCGGAAACAAGAGTAAGTGAGACACGCAAATGGCAAAATGGAAAAAAAAAGTACCGTATTGCTTACGTTGTATGACGTAAGGGTTTTCTAGCTCCAGAAACAATCCAAAAATCTAGATCAATTTCTAACAAAACTTTCAAAACATCAAAACAGTCCAAAAGCTTATATCCGTCTTTATACACCAATCCTAAAATCCAGATCCGCCTTGTTTCCAAAACAATCCCAAAACTCTAGTTGTATATTTTTGGGATTGTTTTGGAAGTCCTGTTTAGAGACGGATCTAGATTTTTTGGACTGCTGTTACATGACTCCCAAAACAATCTAAAAAATCTAGATACGTCCTTTACAAAAAGGATTTAAATTTTTGTAATTGTCTTCTCCGACAAGGATTTTTGGTATTTTGTTGGAGAAAAATCTATATCATAGCCGCATTACACAAGACTGGTTTACATATTTGGGAGTATATTTTGGGAAGAGAAATCTCGTCTCCCGAATAAATATAGTACGTGCGCGATAAGAGACGCATTCGACATGTCAAATAGTTAGTTTAAAAAAAACAAACGCCTTAGAACGGTCACTAATGAAACTATTGAAGATCAAATATATTTTATGGATATGCAACCTTATCCCTCTTTAATCTGATGCAGCTTCAAATCTAAAATGTAACTGCTGTCCGCTAAGGATTCCTTACTCAATTTTCTAGACACATATAAAGTTTGTGGATAAACCTCCTTTTTCATCTGCCATTAACGACAGGAAATATTTGATCGGAATTCCTGTTTTGCTTTCCTGGGCGATAAACTTAAATAAAAAGTGGATTCTCTTTAAGGAAAGAAATTCTTTCAAAAATAAGCCTAATACTAAGAAACTGTCAGCGTTAGTGTCCCTGAAAATGTAACATTCACCTGAATACATGTAAGGCCTTACCTAAATAAGATCCTTTTATATGGAATGACGAAGGATTATGATTCAAAGTCGCAAAATATCCTTCGTCAGGTATCCAGCCTTTTTTAAGCCATTCCAAAAGATCCTTTGCTTTCTGGTTGTGAACTGCGAAATCAACAAACTCTCGATTTGCCGCAATATGAACACTGCCTTTTGTTGCTGTCACGTTGTGTGGCGGTGGAGGTAAGTTGCTCCATCGCAACTCATGAGCCCTAAAATAGATAAAGTCGTTAACAGTGCTTGAGATAAAGAGTGGTGACATGGATAATTTAGAGATTATTTTCTATATTTCTCCATAAAAAAGACTATGTTGAGACCCTTCATTAAAGCCCGTGGTCAGGACGTTTTAATGAGGGGCCACAATATATTTTTCCATCGAGAAAGAAAATCATCTAAAACCTCAAAAACAAATTTTATCTAGAGCTTTAGTTGAGGCTTTTAAGTGATAATTATACGTACGTTTCTAATGAATAGTCCATTTGTTTCATTGGTAGCTTTGAATACTTGCTAAAAGCATTTGAGTTTGAGCATTTGAAATATTTATGAATATCATGAATGCTTTTGCAATATGATTAATCAGGAAGTCTTACATTTTTGCTGAAAAGGAAAAAAACATTCTTTAGCTGAGTCTAGAGCCCCAGGTCACACATATGTACACGCGGCGTACGGTACTAGTAAGAACAATGTGCAAGTAATATATATGACGTCAGACAAGTGTCAATACAATGCACAATGGCCAAATTCCTACAGCACGACACAGTACCTTCTCAAGTTATATGTGCTCGACATTTTTGCTATATCAATACCTGGATATTCAACATTCAATAGATTAAGTCACAAATTCTAATACGCTCGCTCTATGCGTGAAATGACGTCTGTAAAATTTATGTGACGTTTCGCGCGTTTTTGTCAAAGTAATGAAGCAACAAATTTCACACAAAATTAATTTTCTTCATGCTTGTCTAAAGTGCTCCCGCTATGGTGGGTCACTATGACAACACATATATGTCATTCGTGAAGATAAAAATGAACAGAATTTATCGAAATGATTGATGAAAAATAGCTGCAATCAGATCTGAAGTCAAAATGTAAAATGGTAATTTTAGGCAGTAAAAATTGACCAGTCCACGAACTCTTTGGACAGACCTCGTATAACACTTTCTTTGACTTACTGTATGCTGGACGACAGAGCCCTTTTAAAATGGGATCTATCCTGGGTTCGAGGTTATAAAACTTGAGGATAATCTCAAACTCAAAACAAAACACACTAATTGGCTGCTTCCTAGCGGAAGCAGCCAATCAGTGTGCTTTATTTTGAGTTTGAGAATGTACTCAATTTTCATAACCTCTGGGACTGAAAGATCGACTTTTGTGTTGTCTTTTTCCCACATGGTGTCTTGGGTGGAATCTGGGATTGAATTGTGTCAGTTCCTGAGAATTTTTCTACTAACCTTTGCTCCTAGAATAGCAAATGCTTTCCTTTAAGAGTTGAACCAAACGGAAATTGGAAGCAAAATGAAAATGCCCTTATCAATTCCTGAGAATTTTCCTACTTACCTTTGCTCCTTGAAGAGCAAATACTTTCTTTTGGGAGTTAAACCAAACTGAGAGTGGTAGCAAATGAAAATGCCCTGATAGTGTACCATTTACATAAATGCCTAGCGCTGACGTATTTTACTGACAGTTTGGTTCGCACCTTGGCGTTCGCTTTTATTTGCTTGTTTGACTTACGCCTGATAGTTAATCAGTTAACCCTCTCCATTCCGGCGTTTAAACAGGCATCGCGTCTACAGGAGTATAGTCGGTATTTATTTTGTAGTTAAGAGTGTTTTCTCACTTCATCAAATGGCAATGGCGTTGAAATGATGGATGGTTCGATTGATGGTTCATGTCCCTTTCAACAGTGTTTTATATTAAGGCAGATTGGAGAACTCGTTTACCAACACGAATACATGTTTAGATAAAATAATAATGTGCAAGAGGTCAACAAATAGAGGTGAATAACTACAGAGATTTTTCCTTACTAACCTGGATTCATTTTTGTAGCTGGTAAGTACACCCCTCCATAGCCCCCACCCCAATCCCAAATTTGATTCTTAGATATACTTACCTTTTTACAGTACCAGCTATATCATTTGCTCCGTCATACGCTATCAAAACTTTAACAAGTTCATAATTAGTTCTCAGAGGAAAGTCTTGACCGGTTAAATTAATAAAGTATTTCCATGTTTTATTTCGTTTTAAAAGTTCTTCCATGCATATTAATTCGGGTTCTAATACTGAGTAATATCCCCACCGAACTTTTATTCGTTTAGGTGCCAAGAGTATGTTTGAAAAACAAGATGCTATACTTTCAATTGCTTTAAAAGTGGCATTACTACTTTTCTTGTCCACATGTATACAGTATATATTCTGAGGTCTGTAAATAGCACGTATGAGTCGTTCCACTTGCTCTACGTCCTTATACATCAGTATGCTGTACGCAATTGGAAACTGTTCCTCTAGAGTTGTTAATGGACTCATTATATATCCTCGTTTAGTAATAAATGATGAACAATTCTTGGTAAAATTTACATAATCCGTGGTATCAGCAATCAGCGATTCTGTTTTAGACCGATTTACAGCCTTATTAATTTCTTCCTCATTTCCTTCAAATATTAGGTGACAGTTAACATCAGCCGTATTGAGATCTTGCACAGGAAACGTTCGATGAGTATACCCTCCTTTACCCAGATTTATTTTGTCATCTTTAATTAGGCTGAATTCATTGTTGTCCATAAACCTATGCAAGCCTTCAAATTTTGGGGTTGTTTTGTGTGTTTCATCACTTCTAGTATCATATTTTAAGGTCTTCTTATAGAAACTATCACTGCCTCCATTAACAAAATAAGAGCTATCGTATTGGTACTGTCCTTGAAATATTGTTACCAGTGCATAATAATAATCTGACAGGAACATAGCACTACCCATAAAAGTTATCAGGCAAAAAGCACAAAAATATATCCATTGCCGCTGAGCCATTCTGCATATAGTCGACGGGTATGTTGATTGGTATCTGAAAGCAAAAACTAGCACTGTAAGGGACCGACCATTTGATATTCTGCGGGGGGGGGGGGGGGGGGTCTGATATTCTTGATGGAGACACGACATTTTATTTCACTGGCCTCTGGAAACAATTTCTTTTTTTTCACCTTGTGGGAGCTAATTTGTTTTTTTACAAACTAACCCAAACAGGTTATTTTTTTTTTAATTTTATAGCTGAACTATCAGATCCTTGTTTACTTGACCTTAATATTCTTTTATTTTACCCACATCAGTATTTTTACACCTTTTTAGCTCACCTGAGCCGAAGGCTCAGAGGTGAGCCTATAGGATGGGAGTCGAGCCGTCATCCGTCCGTGCGTGGGTGCGTGGGTGCGTCAACACTTTCAAACATAAATATCTCAGAGACCAGTGGGCCGATTGCAATCAAATTTTATCTGAAGCATCATTTGGGTGGGGGAAAGGCTGCATTAGGTTTTGGTGCCGATCAGCTCAGAACTCTGGTTTCCATGGCAACAGATAACCCCCATAGGGTTATAATGGGGAAAATGGCGTCATCACGTTTTCTCGACTGTTTTTGATTAGATCCTTATCATACTTGCAGGTAATGATGACATACACAAGAGCTTGGATGAGTTCGAAATTTGGCCGGATTTGAGCACAGACTACGGAGTTAGCTGCCCTTGAGCGTTTGAAAAAATCCCATAGGGTTATAATGGGAAAATGGCGTCATCACGTTTTCTCAACTGTTTTTGCTTAGATCCTTATCATACTTGCAGGTAATAATGACATACATAAGAGCTTGGATGAGTTCGAAATTTGGCAGGATTCGAGCACAGACTACGGAGTTAGCTGCCCTTGAGCATTTGAAAAAAATCCCATAGTGTTATAATGAAGAAAACTACGTCATCACATATTTTTAGAAAAACTTTGTCATCGCTCTATTGCCTACATTTCTCAACGGATTTTAAAATAACTTCACACAAGTGTAGGGCATGACAATATGTCGAGCAAGTTCAACTTTCAGGATGCTGCGCCCAAGGTCAAGGTCACTGTGGCTATTTTTATAGAAACTTTGTCAGCGTTCTAGCACCTACATTTCTCAGCAGATTTTAAAATAACTTCATTGAAATGTAGGGCATGACAATATCTCGAGCAAGTTTGATTTTCAGGATGCTGCGCCCAAGGTCAAGGTCACTGCGGCTAGTTTTAGAATAACTTTGTCAGCGCTCTAGCACCTACATTTCTCAGCAGATTTTAAAGTAACTTCACACAAATGTAGGACATAACAATATCTCGAGCAAGTTTGATTTCAGGGTGCTGCACCCAAGGTCAAGGTCACAGTGGCTATTTTTAGAAAAACTTGATCATCGCTCTAGCGCCTATATTTCTCAACGGATTTTAAATCACATTCACACAAATGTAGGGCATGACAATATCTCAAACAAGTTTGACTTCCAGGGTGCTGTGCCCAAGGTCAAGGTCACTGAGGCTATTTTTAGAAAAACGTTGTCAGTGCTCTAGCACCTACATTTCTCAATGGATTTTGAAATAAATTCACACAAATGTAGGGCATGACAATATCTCGAGCAAGTTCGACTTTCAGGGTGCTGTGCCCAAGGTCAAGGTCACTGTGGCTATTTTAGAAAAACTTTGTCATCGCCCTAGCACCTTCATTTCTCCATGGAATTTGAAATAACTTGGCACAAATGTAGGGTATGACAATATCTCAAGCAAGTTTAACTTTCAGGATGCTGTGCCCAAGGTCAAGGTCACTGTGGCTATTTTTAGAAAAACTTTGTCATCGCTCTAGCACCTACATTTCTCAACGGATTTTAAAATAAATTCACACAAATGTAGGACATGACAATATCTCGAGCAAGTTTGACTTTCAGGGTGCTGCAATCAAGGTTTTTGATTAGATCCTTATCATACTTGCAGGTAATGATGACATACATAAGAGCTTGGATGAGTTCGAAATTTGACCGGATTCGAGCACAGCCTACGGAGTTAGCTCCCCTTGAGCGTTTGAAAAAAAATCCCATAGTCTTATAATGGAGAAAACAACATCATCACATTTTCATTTTTCATCGGATCCTCTTCATACTTGCAGGAAATGAGGATGTGCATAAAAGCTTGGATTAGTTAGCATTTCGGCTAGATCCCACTACTGACTATGGAGTACCTGCCCTGAGCATCCAAAAAATCAATGTCGCCACTTTTTCTTGGTTCTACTGATCCAATCCTTTTCAAACTTGCAGGTAATGGGGAAATGCGTAATATCTTAAACAAGTTCAAATTTAAATTTTGGCCAGATCAGGCCAACCACTACGAAGTTAGCTGCCCTTGACAGCTCTGTCTATTGTGCTCTTGATCGGATACTTTTTAAACTTGCATACATTAAATGATGGCATACATAATGTTTTGGATGAGTTTAATTTTCAGCCTGATTGGACCACTGACTGTGGAGTTAGCTGCCCTTGAGCATCTTAAATATCCCTATAGGTTTACAATGTGTCTCAGGTGAGCAATTGTTGCCCTTTGGGCTACTTGTTTCTCACAAAAGGAACGTGGTGCTGTCTTTAACTAGGCCAAGGGCATGGCTTAGCTTGCTTTTGCAAACCAGTGCCTGGAGCATGTTACTCTTTACATCTAAGGTACAGATACAAACATCCCTGTATGAGTTTGGCAAAAAATTAGGCCTTAAATAAGGGATATTTTGGCCAAAATTTAGGGTATTTTGGCAAAGTTTTAGGGCTAACATTAGGAATTTAAGTTTTCTTTTCTATCCCAATATATGCCCAAACATGCTTTATTCGTACTTCAGAAAGTTTGATAAATACTTACATGATAGAGTCACATTACTTACATGATAGAGTCACATTATACATGAATGGCAATTAATAAAATGGCTGAAAGTTATGTGCTAAGAAGTTAACAAAGGGGGGTCTGGTGTTGCCCCCCAGAAGCTAAAGCAATTTCCCAATTTCAATGGCAATTTTAAGACTGGAAACAATAGAAGAAAAAAACTAGGAATGATGATAAAAATAAGGGTTTTTATATTAGGACTTTTGCCTTTTAGAGTGTTTATTTTGCCATAATGGTTTTGTCTCCCATAAGCTAGTGACTCTTTTGCAATTCAGTTTTAGTGCAAACATTTACTTAGTAATGTGGCAGATCAATAATACATGTATGTGAATGCTGTATAGGATTTTTTTGAGTATGTATGCACATGTGGGCCCGCTGGTATAAACTAATTGTAGATAATATTAAAATATTACTATAAATATGGGGGTCTGGGGGGCGCAGCCCCCCAGAAGCCAGAGACATTATAAAAACTCAATTCCAACGGAATTATCTGCAGACTATATTTTTTTTTGTTTGAAATTTTGGGTGGAGACCGGTTATTTTTTTCTCTTACTTTTGAGACCAGATTATTTTTTTAAACCCCCTTATGAACCAGGTTATTTTTTCTTGCATATCCAAAGACAGGGAATTTCTTTGATAAATATACCAGCCCCCCCCCCCCCCCCCCCCCCCTCCCAGAATATCAAATGGTCGGTCCCTAAAACTTATTTTGCGGTTACAAAAAAATGCGTTATTGGCCGTTAAAGGCAGGATTTCTGAACCCCCCGGTAAAGGATTAGCTACCTGTATGATGCAGTAAGTGGGCGTGGCTTAGCTACCGTGCAAATTAGATCATTGTCGTGTTTTAGCTGATAAGAGCTGTCAATACTTTAACAGGTAAATACCCCAGCAAATGAACAGCCACTCAAATAAGAGATATATCTACAGGAGTTACTGTAGATTTTTACCCTTTGGTGGCTATTGGAAAACTGAGTATAGGTTGTTAATTTTGCCTTTTATAGTCCACGCCTGCCTTTAAGGAAACGAGCGCTCCATTTTTACAACAATTAATACATATACATACGCACAGTAAAACAGAAATTCGGATAAAAGGGAGTAACTGATGAGTATTTGAGATATTTTCTATATTGTTACATCAAACGTACAGGGTCGAGTCGGGTAACTTCGGACAGCGGGTTAATTCGGACATACCATTGCAAACACTAAAAACAAAATTCGGACATACTATCGCAAACAGTAAAAATCCAGATGGGACGGCTCAAGTTGAGCCGTCTCATCAGGATTTTCACTGTTGGTCCAGTTATTCTTTATTTTAATTCCAAACAACTGACATATAAAGCAAACAATGTCACTGTCCGAATTTACCTGCTGTCCGAATTTACCCGACTTGATCCTTTATTGCGACATCCCTTAGAAACGCCTCGATGAAGCCACAATGTATAGTTTGATAGAAAAGTAATAAATTATTATAACTTTACCTCAAATTTTCTTTATCGTCCTGAGCCATTAAAATTGAGGATATACATTCCTGATCAGAAACGCCAAAATTAATCTGCTCCAATATGTACTGATCATGAAACCGCGAAACTGTGATACCGTAGACGTATTTTACAATTTACAATCTTAAAAATGTTTGGACAAAATACTGTCACATCTGATGGTAAGATGTTTGCACGAGTAATTCCTCTCTCTCTCTCTCTTTCTATCTATCTATCTATCTATATATATATCTCTCTCTCTCTTGCATATGAAAGACCAGTCTCCTATCCTGTCTACCATTGTGGTCGCAAACATTCGATCACTCAGAGCAGTTGTTACTGGTCAAGTGACCGGTGTTTCGATCATTTATTTGTTCTGTGTGTGAAATTAATTGCCTAACCAGTAGCGGTCGGCCTAGATTGACAGTGTGATTGTCTCCGACTTGTCGCAGCCTGTCGCACGACCACTCGTGGCGGGTAACAACTACTTGCATTATCAGCTGCGCCCAGTCCAAACCTGATGTAGAATTAGGCTGCCGGCTGTATTTGGTCACACGATCAAATGTCAGCCTCAGTAAGCAGAGCACCTGGTCTGGTGCAGTGATTGGCATTTCTTGCAGGGAGAAGCGGTTCCATTTCATACGGACCGCATATGTCAGATCAATTTCGTCAATCCAACTGACCAAGACTTCTGCACCCACAGTGTGCCCTGAGCTAGAAATAGAGGATCTTACACGAGTGGTCATTTCATATGAAATTTATGAAACGAGCCTTCGGCAGGTTTCATAAATTTCAAATAAAATGATCACTTGTGTAAGATTCTGTTTATTCTATGACCCTTTTAAAATGGGATTTAAACGCCTTCAAACTGAGCATTATTTCAATAAGAAAACTCACTGTTGACATGGACATTGTCAATGAAGTTACGTGTACGCGCCAAAGTGTTATTACACGTGTGGTCATATGATTATTATGACATGGCGTTATCAACTCAATAACAGCGACGTCATGTGATAAAACGTGGTAAAAATGACGATCGGTGACTGCAGTGCCGTCGAACGGTGGCGACTGTGTCCGTCTCACAAAATTGGCAAAACTGTGTTGTGTACACCAGACTCAATACAGGTGCATTACCACATGACATGTCAGGTAATTCGCCTGTTGTGGCTTCGTCATTTTCAGTTGTCTCAAAGAATTCGTCATACTGCATCACTTACTAGCTCACCTGCGTCAGAGGCTCCGGGGGAGCTTAAAGTATAAGCAGATTCCGTCGTCCGTCCGTCCATTGACAATTTCAAACGATTTCTCCTGCAAAACCACAGGGCTGATTCAAACAAAATTGCATATACAGCCTACAGGGATCCAGTACTCACTTACCGATGGCCTTGACACTTGGTATGTAGCACTGAGTACATGTATAGTAGCAAGACTGTTCTAACGATGATCTTGGGTTGACCATGTCTTTATTTTCGGCAAGGTCAAATTTGATTTCTGGTGCTTTATATGGGAAAATGATAGAACGTATAATTTCATGCAGATTGTTGAAGATTTTAGCCTAAAGTTATAAGATACAGGCATCATAACGAATATATTAAAATTTGGTACTACAAGTTGCAAAGATTATTCATTGACCTATGATCTCATATTATGAAAATTGCAAACATCCCATCTCCAACTGTGACTAAATTTCATAGTGTACCTCGCGGAGTTGAAGGAACGAAATTCGTTCAAACGGACCAGATCACATGACCAATATGGCTGCCACTCCCATTTACGGAAATCTTCTCAATAAACAACTGAACGATGGACTTGAAACGTAGTATGTAGCAGCGGGTACTCAAGTACAACTAAGATTGTTCAAATAATGATTTTGGGTTGACCGCAAGGTTGAATTTGCTTTTAGGTGTTTTTATATTGGAAATTTTAATGGAATTATTGAAGCTTTTGGCCTCAGGATTGTTGTGTACAGCCATCTTAATGAATGCATATATATTTGTGAGTACAAGAGGTCAAGGTCATTATTCGAGATGACCCAGGTCTCTCATATCACGAAAACTGCAAGCATCTCCTTAAAAAGCAGGGCCAAATTTAATCTAGAGCCTCCAGGGTTTTTAGCTTTTGCGGATTTTATAAACGATTTCTTTGGGAAAGAACTGTTCATTCAAATTACCATGTGTATCTTTCGTGAACTTTATCAATGTGTGTGTGCACTTTCTCTTTTGGCTTTGAGGGCGGGATGTGTAATCCGATTGTTTCAATTCCTGACCATGCCTACCATTTTACTTTACTTTACTGGATCCTAAAAATGAACAAGCGTACTTCTGGTTATAGGAACGTTCATGTGATGGTGGAATGGTGAAAATTGCAGATCCTGATTAGACACCACCTACAGAATCTGCAGCATAACAACTCAGTCTGATCTGTGTCTGCAATGTTTGCTGAAGTAATTTTCTCCAACATTTTAGATTAATACATAGTAACGAAAACACACCTACTTTAAACAGGTATACATCCCTCCATTAACTGTAAGGTAAACTCACCAACTTATGAAAGACAATGACACGTGCGATTTTGTTTGTGAGACTATGTCACGTGTCTTTGTCGTGGCACTGACCAGTTATACATTAATACATTGCCCCCCTCCCCCCCCCCGCACCCATCTAAGGTAAAAATAAGAAAGTCGAGATAAAAGTATGTCATTGCATAGTTCACCAGACCAATACTTCTAGTATTTCATTTCAGTTTTAATTTAAATCTTGCTGTGCATTAAGTATGAAAAAAATGGCTGCTGAAACCGACTAAAATCATGGAATTTGTCATTTTTGGCCAATTTTTAGACGTTCAGTTTACAAATTAGAATAGAGCACAACCATTTACCAAAACATCCTTAATACATATGGTCTATATATAATAATAATTATTATATACTGCTGCTATAATTCACATCATATCGGAAGATATTGTTGGTTAATGATTGTGCTCATACTTAATTCTAATTCTTAAAAGAACTGAATTCTGGAGACGGGGTTTACCTATAATTTGTCTGTAACAGAGATTGGTAAAATGGAGAACTCGCTGTAAGAGACTTTTTGAAGGCATAGGAACTAAGATGTAGATGTAATTTTAAGTAAACTTTCCCCAATTGAATTACCCTAAAATCTAATCACATTTGAAAAAGTTACATTAACTGTTGTACAAATGTTGCACCAGTTGAGTTACTCAAATCAGTTACAGTAGCTTTCGTATAAAGACACCCTGTTTGTAAAACAACAACAGTGCAGCCAGTTTTCCTTAGAACATGCAGTTTGTACTTACTGCATCAATATTAAGAAAAGCTTTCGATAACTTACTACAGTCAGGCTTGCTTTACTGTTCATGGCACCACTATTCCAGAACTTGTTTTTGGAAGTTCTAACATTTTGTTGGATATATCCACCTGTTTAAAAAGTCTAAGAAATATAGCTATTTTTTTTATATTCACCTGAATAAATATCAGATTATTCATATAAAAATCAATACAATAATTTGTTTTGTTGATACTGACAGATGTCAAGCAGAAATTGACTGATTTTGGAAGTCAGCGGGCGAGTAGTTTGAAATGTTGCCATTAAGGCTCTCAAAAATTAGTGACACATTTCAGCACAGCTATAGGCTGAAATGGACAGCAAAACATTTACATTTGTATATCACACTGATTACAATCAATTATATTTTAGTGTTTGTCTCAGATAACAAATCAATTAGATCACCTGAATTTTCAATAGATCTATTTGTGAAGACTCATCATAATGAGGGAGAGAGTCTTCACCGTTAAATCTACTGAAGACTTGATTAGAAATGCACAGTCGTCTGTGGCTTGTCATGTTTAAAAAAAGCTTCAACATGGCAGGCCAAATTGATTCAGAAGTCAATTAATGTAGATTTCTCGAATGAGCGTTTTCCCCATTTAATTGCAGACAGTAAACTACAGAAGAAACATGAAGAGAGTATTTGGCACTATTCTCCATAAAAAGTATTTTATGGTTACCTCGACGAGGCAGTTTTCTGTGGGTCACCACAACATTTCAAGCAGGTTGTGGATATTTGTTAGAAACACCTTGATAAAGCAGTTCTAAGGAAAGTCTACAACATATGTTTTTACGGAAAAATAAGAAAAACATCCACCAGGTTGTAGTAAAAACTAAATCTAATCTTGATAAGATTTTATGTAGACTATGTAATATCTATGATTTGTGTAAGGAGTAGAAAATCGTTCAGGACACGGCATTGACCGAAGTATTACGATTGAATATGCACAATACATCCGGGAAAGGCGAACATACTCGGCTTACTTTTGGCGTTTGCGTTGCACCACTTACAGTAATGGGACATCCTTGAGATACCAATGAAGATCATGCCTTCATTGATTGACCGTCGAAGGTGACTCATTAAAGACGTTTTTTGCGACGGGTGCTGGACATTTTAAGGTCTAGATTATACAGGAGCCACATTGCGTAGGTATTGCCGGCTCGCGTAGCGCAGTCGTTAGTGCGTCTGACACATAAGCCAGAGATCCTAGGTTCGATTGCCGGTCCGGCCACATACTTTTGTTTCTCCTTCCACTGATTCAAGAAGGGCTCTTGTCAGTTTCTGGAGAAATTATGTGCACTTAGTACTGTTTAACCGCTTTTGAGGTCTTAGCCTGCCCAGGAATAATGTGGTTAGGGTAACTGATCGTCACGACATGACCATAGCTGTTTACCGTGCATAAAGCAATACAACAATAATAACAAAGCGCAGTTTACCTTTCCATAAGGGGCGTGGCGTTTTAGCTATAATAAAACATGAAATGTGGTTTCCTGACCACAGTTGACATAATGCACCACTGAAGCAACGTTGAACGCAGGCTAAAATGAATAGGAACACTCTGAGGAGAGGCAACATCCCTAGTTTTGCCAACTTTTCCAATGGGATCAATTCTTAAAGAAAATCAAATCAACATTCTGAGAATCATATTTTAAGGCTGGTTTAAAATTTAAATTAATTAAAGACGTAGGCATCAAACATTAGCCTTTGGTCCTTGGTATTATCAGTTTCAACCAGTTAAAATGAGCTGTTTTGAATTGAATTCTGCATACGACTTCTCCTGTGTTGTGGTTTTGAATTCAATAGGTAGCTTTCTGCAAATGTTGCCATACAGGCAGTGCGGACATGTGCTGCTGTTTCCATTCATTTGTGTGTTATGGTTTGGATAACGAATTTGATTATACGTGTTTCAGTTTTTAAATAAGTTACTTGGAGCCATACTTAATGAGCAACAAACTTGATGTTTTGACATTTTAATATTATTTGGTTAGAAAATTGTACCTGCATAAGCCTATTTGGAAAACATTCATTTGTGTATCTATTTTATTCATCTATTGACATTATGAGTAAATTAGTAAGTATGATAAGTATGTGCATGTAAGAAAGTGAGTAAAACAGTGAATAGGTGAGTGAATAAAAAAGTAAGTAAAGCAGAATGTAAGTAACGCCTTTATTTAAAGAGAGTAGCAACGATATATTTAATTATAGCTAAATTTTCATGAGACCTTCATGATAGATAAGGAGTATTCTTGGCCGGCCATATTATGCCAAATCAAATGATGTGCTGCATGCAGCGCACAATCAGCAAAACAAAACAAAATGTAAAAGCTGCCAATGCTGTTTATGTTTGATAAACAATCAGACAGGTTATTCTCCGTACACGACTCTTGGTTTGCTCTGTTTTGTTCAAAATACCCAGTTGCCCATACTGTACTCAGAGATATTTACGAACCTACTACAATAATTTGTTGAGTAGTAACACATTTCACACTGCCTTCCATAATTTTTTCCGTGATAATGAGACATTCCTCCAACATTGAACTATTGACTGGGTAATATTTTTTACCCTATGTCTTCGTTTAAACGTAAATTACAATGAGTGTGTGAGTTTTTTTTTATTGTCGCCCGGTCATGTGCTAAGTAAAATTGGAGCTTCCTAGATAATGAAGACCTGTTTTACAATGGCTGGACGATAGATAAACAATTTAATGCCGTCACAACCTTCGTCACTCGGTGCTGTGTGGATGGCCCGATTCACTATCAGCATCAGCCTTGGCCTGACAGTGGAGGCGAATTTGAATAGGATCGTCCACAACACCTTGGGGTTGATAATTTGTCCTACTGCCCACGAAGTCATGAAATATATAGTTGCATATCATCATATAACTATAAACATTCTTCAATTGGCAAAAGGAATACGAATAGCTAGTACCCTGATATTTTCGGACAATATCACTCTGCCATAATAGGTTTCTCTTTGATCATAGTTGTATGACCGCCGAGAGACGCTGTTGTCGAGTGGTTAGAGACGCTTGGTTATGGTGCTGAAGGTCGTGAGTTCCAATCCCGGCTTGGGTCAGCTCCCGACTGGAAAACTCTCTCCTGTCAACAAAGAAGTAAATTGGAGCCTTTATAGAATCAGGAAAGGATAAGGCAGCGAAAGAAGAGGGATGATCTCCGCCTTTCATATGCTGGGTCCAAGAGACAGTGGACCTCTAATCTTTTTAGCTCACCTGAGCCAGCGGCTCCGGGGGAGCTTATAGGATGGTAAGGCTCCGTTGTCCGTCGTTCGTCCACACATTCAAACGACTTCTCCTCTGAAACCGCTAAGCCGATTGTAACCAAATTTCATATAGAGCCTCCTGGGACCTTAAGAACAAAAAGTTGTTCAAATGGTCTGGGCCACATGACCAGCATGGCCGCCATGCCCATATATAGTAATAACCTGAAAAAATCTTCTTCTCCAGAACCAATAGGTGGATGGCCTTGAAACTTGGTATGGAGCATCGGGTATACGAGTACTACCAAGATTGTTCAAATTATGACCTTGGGTTGACCTTGACCTTTTTTACGGTAAGGTCAAATTTGCTTCCTTATGCTTTTATATGGCAAAATGCTGCAACATAAGATATCTTGGAAACCGTTGAAGATTTTGTCCTAAAAATTGGTACATACAGTCATCTTAATGACTACATGAAGATTTATGAGTACAAGAGGTCAAGGTCATTCTTTGACCCAGAACTCTCATATTTTGACAATATCAAACAATCTTCTCAAAAACAACAAGGCCAATTGTAACCAAATTTCATATAGGTCCTCCAGGGGTTGGGGGAATTAAAATTTGTTCATACGGTCCAGGTCACATGACCAACATGGCCACCATGCCCATATATGGTAAAAACCTTTAAAATCTTCTTCTCCAGAACCAGTAGACCGATAGCCTTGAGACTCGGTATGTAGCATTGGGTACTCAAGTACTATCAAGATTGTCCAAATTATGACCCTGGGTTGACCCTGATCTGTTTTACGGCAAGGTCAAATATCGTAAAATGGTAGAACATGAGATTTCATGGTAATTTTTGAAGATTTTGGTCTAAAAATTGGTTTATACAATCATCTTAATGAGTACATGGAGATTTGTGAGTACAAGAGGTCAAGTTCATTCTTTGACCTTTGACCCACAAATCTCAAATTTTGACAATTTCAAACAATCTGCTCTAAAACCACTGGGCCAATTGAAACCAAATTTCATATAGAGCCTCGAAGGGTTGAGGGAATGAAAAAACTTCTAACGGGCCTGGACACATGACCAACATGGCCGCCATGCCCATATATGATATATACCTTTAAAAATCTTCTTCTCCAGAACCAACTGGCCCATGGCCTTGAGACTTTGTATGTAGCATTTGGTACTTGAGTTCTATCAAGATTGTTCAAATTATGACCTCGAGTTGACTTTGACCTTTTACAGCAAGGTCAAATATGGGAAAATGGTAGAACATAAGATTTCATGGAAAGTTTTGAAGATTTTGGCCTAAAAAATTGGTATATACAGTTGTCTTAATGAGTACATGAAGACTTATGAGTACAGGAGGTCAATGTCATTTTGTTACCTTTGATCTAGATCGCTCATATTTTAACATTTTTAACCATTTCCTCAAAAGCCAAAGGGCCAATTGTGAACACATTTCATATAGAGCCTCCAGGGGTTGATTGAATAAAAATTTGTTCAAACGGTCCAGGTCACATGACCAACATGGCCACCACGCCCATATATGGTATAAATATTTAATATTTTTCTTCTCCAGAACCAATACACATATGGCCTTGAAACTTGGTAAATAGCATGGAGTACTAGAGTACCACCAAGACTGTTCAAATGGTGACCTTGGGTTTACCTTGACCATTTTTGCGGCATGGTCAAATATGGAAAAATGCTAGAACATAAGATTTCATGGAAAGTTTTGAAGATTTTGGCCTAAAAATGGTATATATGGTTGTCTTAATGAGTACATGAAGATTTATGAGTACAAGTGGTCATGGTCATTCTTTGACTTTTGACCCAAAACTCATATTTTGACAATTTAAGACATGATAAATAAAAGCCACCTTGCCAATTGTTCAGGGCCTCATGGCCCTCTTGTTTATTATCGTTGCCGAGTGGTTCCGAACAGCTCGAAAATATTGCATACACTGGTCCAAGCTGACCCATGATGCACACATTTGGGTAAGAAAACCATTTCGGCTTACTTTTATCGTTTCCACTGCAAAATTGATCGTAGTGGCGACACCACTGTTCGACCTGTGAGGCTAATGCTACATTCATGCTGCTTATGCGTTAATTGATATACAGGTGATGTCAACTCAGTTAAGTTTAGCCCTATGCGCAAGACTTTGCGAGACTGCTGTTACATGTAAGTCCCTTTGCGTAGAAAAGGTTGAAACTGGACAACAATAGAGTCATGCAGTGAGGTCAAGCACAATACAAATGCGCCGCGACACGACAGAACCAACAATGTGGTATTGCGCCAAGTGCAGACTCAGACCAGCCTGGGCATGCGTCCCGTCTAGTAAGAGTCTTTGCCGTGCACTTAAAGCAATACTAAGGGTCTAAGCTATCTCCATGCGGACAGCGAAGACTCTTATCAGACTGGGCGGATGCCCAGGCTGATCTGAGTCGGCGCTGGGCGCACAACCACTTTTTTGGTTTTCTCGTGTTGCGGATCAAATAGTCTAAGCAGTGCACTGCTACTCACGTGACATTTATCACTAATGAACGAGGCTGTGGGAACGAAGAACTTTGAAATTTGAATTTTGATGGCAACTTTCTGTAGAATTCGTTTAATGAGAAATAAATCAGTATCCTAGGATAATTTGAAAGATAGCGTACATGTGGTAGATTGGCTGTGATGGCTAAGACCGATAAAAAAAGATAAAAGCAGATGAAGGTAAGTAATTTGGTTGAATTATCATAGAAACAGCAGCTCAAATTACTGAGTTATTATGTGCCCGATGTCATCGTGTAATTCGGGGTAAAAAAGTTGCGACTCTGTCATTTAACTGTTAAAGCACCAAAAAGAAGCAAACGACAAAAGTTCGGGCTGCAAAAGTTTGAAACCGAATCGGGTCGTCTGAGCTATCATATTGAGACTTCTTAAAGCCTCCATCGTCCTATCAGTGGTAAAAACGTCTAAACTCAAAACGTTGTAAAAAGTGGTTCAACCTTCACGTTGGCAATAAAATGTGGGTTTCTGTTCATATATTGAGTTATAGAACTGGCAAAATGTAGAGAAAACAAGTTTTTGAAAAATAAAAAATCGCTCCACAATATAAAATTTCCTGTTCTGGTTTCCCGTCTAGCAATGCTACATAAACATAGGCGGGATAGTCATTGGGACTCCACGCCCGTACATTTTATTTTCACCATTTCATTTAACTTAATGAAATCGAAAGTAGGTCATTTGAGTTGCCAACTAAAATGACCCAAATAAACTTTTCAAACCCTATTTATGAGAAACCCAAGAATATTTTATTTGTTTAGAGCTGGCTAATCACGGTCATAGCCACTGACAAAACTATACTGAGAATCTTGCAGCGATACCTCGTGATAAAATTTTTCGTGCAGAGCAACGGGGTCTTTAACTAGAGGGCAAACAGTGCAGACTCAGATGGATCTACGCTGCTTGTAAAATCAATTATGTTTTGGCGCTTTAAAGGTTTAAAAAGTCATTAAAAAAGAAGCATCTGAAAGACTGATGAAACAACACATATCTAGAAAAGCTATTTCCTTTAACAACATTTCAAACAACATAAGTATGCGCGGAGCGCATTAATGATATTTGTAAGTACGTTAATGTTTTTGCATTTAACCTGTTCCCTAGGCGTCGAAATGTTAATCTTCCATTTTTCTAAATTGTAATTATAAACGTATATTTATGCTTAAAAAGGAAAGACTACTACAATGGTAATCTTTATAAACCTGCAGAATATGTAGCTGTAAACATTTGCCCAATATGAGTCATGTTGTGATAAAACTCGGCCGGTCGTATATGCCGCCGCATCGTGAGTTCAAGTCCATCCCAGGTCATGAATACTCTCTGTCGTCCTTATCATTTCATGGTTAGCCTCTGTCATTTGCTCGAAATGACTGAAACACTGCTAAAAAGGCCTAAAAATCACGTATCATCCATCAATGCATCCCGGCATATGTGACAAAAAGCTGCATTTTGACCCATTAAAGCAAAGAGGCCAATAAAAGGGACATCGACAAACGATGTAAACCCTGATCAGATGCCGCAAAGTGGAAATCTGACCAGAGTCAACACTTTTTGCCTGAAATATTTGACTTTTACTTTACATTAGTAAACATAAAATAACCTGAGACCCCTTAAGGGAAACTGACCTGTAAAAAAACAGGTAGAAGACTCCATTGTCGTTGATGGGATAACAGTAAACTTTAACGTATCTACATCAGGGTCAAACAACGGGAAATCCATGTACTGCTAGACTTTGTCTGTTAAAATATGCTATACCACGCATCATTTTCTGACTATACTGTGCAGTCTTGCCTTGGCTTGGCCATTTACAAGTATTGAGACGAGTTACTGAGTATAAAGGTTTACATTGCTATATTTGTTTGCCATTTCTACAAAGGGGCGCTATCCTTTCCCTGGACGAGGCATCCCGTACAAAATGTGATCGACTATGCAAGGACGAAAATAGTCTTAGGAGCGAAACTTCTTTCATTTAAAAGTTGGTCTGCATTGAGAAAAGCGGCAAAGAACCCAGACGTTGAAAGTGTACCGATACTTCTGTATACGATGATCGCTTGTAGTCATTTTGTTGTGCATTTCTTCTATTGGTAACGAAACAGGTAGGCCGTTTCGTTACCAATAGAAAAAATGCACAACGTGAGAATCATTATCTCCGACACTAAATAAATTGGGTAAGTCCTTAAAAAGCCTGAAATCATGTTTATCAGTTTATCACCCAGACACGTTTTATTGAAAACCAACTGGCCATAAATCTAAAGGATATATCTATACTAGCGAGCTGAAAGGAGGGGTGTCATTGCAAAAGAAAATTTAGTGCAGCTTAGGAACACAATTTCGTTTTAACTTTCCCTGTGGAATTTAATTTGCATTTATATTAAATACCGTAATTTGCCTAAATACTAGGGCACCTTGACCAGTAGCTACATATGCATCCTTGCATATGAAAACTATGGTTTTGTTTTTACGATGTGATGTGTCAAATATGCTGACAGACTAGCGAACTCCGCGGGCTCTTATCTAACTGCAGTCTGACCTGAGCAGACTGTCGTACGACGTGAATCTGCGAAGGTAAGCACGGGCGTACTTTGTCGCTTGCGGTATTTTCTAAAAAGGGAATTAAAATACTTTTGCCCAGACTAACAGCGGCTCATCTGCAAAAGAAATGTACAAATCATATATGTATGTCTCGAATTCCTCATCCGATCCTCATTCACTTGACTGACTCTAAATTTGTAACTGACTTACATTTTAATTTGGCTGCCCTTTAGGCCACAGCGTATATTTTTAAACTTATAACTATCATACCAATTTATTTTGTCGTATGGAATATACTTCCTTGGGATATTGAAAACCATTTCTAGAGTTACCGACTTAATGCGATATTTCAAGCTAGTTTAAGGTGGTGAGGAAGGTGGGAGTGGAGGTGGGGAAGGGAAGGGAAGCTAAAGGGCTCGTTTTCTGCCCACTATCAAACTGTTTTATTTTCAGCTCATGATTAGTCAAAAGTGTCATAAACGCAACTTTTTGAATAATTGTATAATAAAAGTGGGTAGGGAAAATCAGCATGAACCACGGGAGTCGTATCATAAGCTCTATTTCTTCTTCAAATTTTATGGCAGTCATACACGCATTCCTGTATAAATCAAAATAATGTCTTTTGTGAAATATTTGTTTCAATTTCAAACCTCAAACTAAATATTGCTAACCAACAGAACTTTTACACATACAAGAAAATAGATTGGGTTCTAGCTCAGATTCGTTTGAAGGGAGACAAAATACAGATTTTGTGTTGTTTTCTGAAAAAAGTTTGCCACTCAAGACCTGCTATAGCCTGAGTCGCCCAGACTGATACTGTAGAATCAAGAATCATTATCTACAGACACTAAGCAATTTCTGTCTGAGGCTTAACTTTTCCGGTAATCTATTGTTCGTTTTTACCCGCCACTTTCTCTTATCTTCTCAAAATTGACTTTTCTTTTGTCGCATCTGGCACCACCGTAGACATCTGTCATCACTACAGCTTGTCGAACGGAGTGTATCTTCCCATTAAACTAAGTAGTCAATCAGCTAATTTTACAGCAACATCTGTTAGAACACAAATTAAGTATCGGCAAATCCAAATGAAACCAATTTTAAAAAAAAAACATTATGTCTCATGCTTTTAACAAGATTTAACCTCTCCTGTACCGCCAGCCCGCCTCCGTATGACCTATGTGATGGTGGAACGTTAAACCCGATTTCACACACTCCCTGTGCCGCCAGTTTTGAAAGTTTGTATTCCGTGCAAATAGAATAGGTGTACAAGATAAGTGATTTAGCTGGGTATGCTAATATACTCGACAGGAAAAGATACGCATAATTTAACTCTCATTTTGCCTCATTAAATGTAATAATATTTTACTTTTTACTTATATTTGCCTATTCGTGGTCATTCGTTTTGCAGCATTTCCTGACAATGTGCAATGTTTCGAAAAAAATATGCAGGTTTTAAAAAAAAAAAACGTCGAAATCACAAAAGTCTTTCTCGCATTGTCAAAAATTGAATCATCAACCACTTAATACGATTTTGCTGCACGTGAGTTCAGTCCGATATAACCAGTTGAAAAAAAACGGTATGAAATTTTGCAAATTTGATACTTATACAGTTAAATCGCACAAGTCATGCAAAATCTGCATTTAACAATGCTTTTAAAAAAGAATTAAAAATCATCTGAATCACAAACTTATTACATGTAGCAGAATCTGGTAATTTGGAATTTAAAATGAAGCTTTGGGCAAAGAGCCGTTTAAAACAAATTTTGGTTTGAAATAAGCCTGTATTTGGCTCATTTCCGCTTTAGTTACTAAAATTAAAGACTGATCGATGAAAAAGGTTTTTCTGAAAAAAATCTTATCAGCCGGTTCGCTAACCGTAGGCTGCTCTTCATGATAAAGGTGTCTTATAATTTTTACTTAATTTTGCCCCAAAATTTCAGAAATCAAGCGCCCAAAAGTTTAATTTGTGGTTGCGTATTTGGAAGAAGGTATAAAAAGTTACTACCCTTTAGTAGCATACTCTATTTCATTGTGACCACTTACCCTTTATTTAATTTGAATTGGACTCCAATTCCGATTCGGTTTGCTGAAAAATCCACAAAAGTTTCTTTTGCTATTGCAAAATTGCTTACTTTACTATTCTATTCTGTCCCATAACATTACTAGGTCGTTGGGGCACCACAGATGACTTCGAAGAAATCCCCTTTCACCTTGTTCTGTTTTCAGCTGCCCTTGTTATCCATGCAAAATCAATCCATGTCCACTCTTTACTATTGTTTTCCAACCTCTTCGTCTGTATACCTCTTCTTCTTTTTTTCCTTTCACTGTGCCCTGTAGAATCGTCTTTGCTAAATGTTGACGTGCGACAGAATCTCAGTTGTCTTGAACAAAGGTCAAAGAGTAACCTTGACCTTGAACAGCATATCTTCTTCTGGCCATTTATTTAACTATATACCCCAAACATCAACCCTTTAACATGGTTTAAACATTATTTTATTTAAAAAAAATCAAACACTCATGGCAGTAACAATTATTGTTACTGCCATGAATATTGTTATACGAGTATATACATAAACGTAATTGGATTAGAACGGAAGCAATGGCTTATTTAGTTCCTCCCCCCCCCCCCCACCCCTTTAACTTAAACGGTTTCTGAGATTTCCACTGTTTAAACATTTTTCCATATAAAAGCATAATGTACCAAGGTTAACCTTGCCTTAAATAAGCTCAAGGTCAACCTAAGATCCTGTTTTAAACAAACAATAATGGACTTTAATCCCAAATGCTAAATACAAAGTTTCGGTTTTGGAGAATAAGATTAATTATGGGTTTTTACCGTAAATGGGTGGCCATCTTGGTTATGTGACCCAGAGTTACGAACAAATTTTCGTTTCCCTATCCCACTGAGGCTCCATATAAAAATAGGCTTTGATAGGCCAAGCGGTTTTAGAAAAGATCTTTGAAAATGATTGACGACGGACGGTTGGACGACGGACGACCGACCAAGGCTATACTAAAAGCTCACATGTCAGCCTTCGGCTCAGGCAAGCTAATAAGGGTCAAGATAACCAAAAAATAAACATGTCTTAAAACTTTCACAATGATACATCCATGCAAATCTGATAAAAATCCGGCTATTGGTTCAAGAAATACAGTATTTCATTTTAGGGAATATTGAACATATAAGTTTATTATCTTGATAATGGGTTTAAGGTCACCAAATCACAGCCGAATCTTGGGACAGTCCACAAGGTATGGTGGAAATCAATTTGAAACCAAACACTTAAGAGAAATGATATCAATTTTCTTCGAATATTCACATGTTTAAGACTTCTTCTGACCTTGAAAAAGGCCAAGGTCACCGCACTCTAATAAGATTTAAAGCTTGCCTAAATGATTTTTCTGTGCAAGTTTGGAGAAAATCCATCCACTGGTTCAAAAAGTATCTTACATACAGGTGGTGCATGACCTTGAAAAAGGAGTTAAGGTTACCAAAAAAATAATCATAGCTCTGCAAATCCGATGAATATCCATCCATTGCTTCAAAAATATCTCATTTTCAGGGGAAAAAAATCAACAATTAGAAGTTGGATTTTTACCTTGAAAATAGGGTCAAGGTCACAAAAGCAATACTGTCTAAGAGGAATATCGATGCATGTTCATTGGGAATAAAGCCAACGGCTCAAGAGATATATCAATTTTTTGACAGTGCACAAAATTAAGTCATCCCGTGGCCTTCAAAATAAGGTCAAAGTCACCAAAATCTAATCAGCTCTTAACCTTGTCCCAATAATACATTCAGTCGAGTTTCGTCAAATTTCATTTATCGGGTCAAGAGGTATCGTGGATACAAGAAAATGTCACGCCAGTGCTGAAAGTTTCACAGCTTAAGAGTAATTCTCTGTAAGCACCAAAAAATTGCAATAGGGGGTGAAAATGACATATCTCAGATTTTGATGAAACTTAGTGTCTTTTTTGCTTATGTCAGGTGATGAACAAAAATACAATTTTTTCTCCAATCAAAATGTCCGTTTCCATGGCAACGAGGATTTTCTGTTTTCTGGCCTAATTTGGTGATTTTTCATATAAAAAATGCTAGATTTGACACCAGTTGTATTGACAGTATTTCTCAACATATGTTATTGACACTCATGTCTTTTAAGAGACCCATGTAAGTGCTGTGTACGGATAGAAAAAAAATTCTTTATATTGCTATGGTCAAGGAGTTGGTGACCTTGACTTCTATCTAGTAAAGCATCTCTTTAAAAAATATCAAAAATTGGCCAATTTTGAAAGCACTTTGTTAGAAAATGCGGCTATAGATTTTTTTCATTCTCTTGGTACAGAGAGTATAACACCTAGCTCTTAATATATCAAAAAATTGGAGATGGTATATTTTTTAAATTGAAAATAATTTTCTTTGAATTTAGTCACCGTCAGGGAAATCAGAAGAAACAGTTAGTGCAGAAAATCTGTTATAAGAGATAATATCTGGAGAATGTTAAGTAAATATGAGCAGAAATACAAATAAATACATTGAATACAGTGGAGGGAAGTTACATAAATACTTTTCTCATTCAGAAGTATGTTTAAAGTTTACAGTTTGGGGTGCAATTACCCCACCCACATCCACCGAATATGAAATGAATGCAAAAGTTACTTGCCACGGATAATATATCTCAAGTTTCCATAATTGTGAGTAAACTTAAACATTTTGAAAAGATCACCACATGTTTGCTGTCATTGTTTTTACATTGTTTATCATTTGGTAACCATGGTAACCGTTATTCTATTATAGGTCAGTGTTCATTTACACAGATATTTACAGGAAATCGTTTCAATATTGATGAAACATTCTTTTTGTTATTTACTTTTTACAAATGCATACGCAATCTAAGTGTTGATTTTGTTAAATAATATACGATAAATCAGTATTTTTATAGTTGCTATGACAAAAAAACACTCATTCCTTCCACAAAAAAATCAGGCAATCTGCGTGTATGTAGTACAATGTAGAGAAAGAACCGCAACTGAGAATAAATAGAGATAGATACATGCATTGGAGAAGAAATAAACCACACGTACAATGTTTATATTTTTTCATTCATTAATATGTTTAATCTGTATATCTAGGGGGTGAGTTACCCCACCCACCTCATTTAGTTAAACAACAAATTCATTAGTTACATACTATGAGTTTTGATGATAAAATAGCACCTGGTACACTTGTTTTAAAGTTGCTCATCATATGTCTGGTCTGCACAGCTTTCTTCCCTACTGTCCTTTGTCTTTGTAAAAGTTCTGCATGGAGGCACGCATGCATATATACCAAACTGAAGTTTTGTCGACTGCCTCGCTTACGGCAAGCGGGTTCGACAAAATACTCCTGTGACCTTGAAAATGGCATCAAGGTCGCAAAATTCTAAGTCTTTGTCTTGCCTAAAAGGTTGATATTTGCCAGTTTTGTAAAAATGAATCTACTGGTTCAAGATACATCTTCGTTTTTCAGGTCAAGTCAACAAATTACCCTTAAAAATCAGACCAAAGTCACCAAAACCTAACTAGAAACATGGTAACTTATAGGGCCCCATCTTTATGAGACTGTTGGTGGAATTTTAGTCGTATGTCCCCGACCAGAAAATACAATAACAGCTTTCTGTTACCATGTTGTTGTTACATGTTGTTTGGAATTAAGCTTCTGGTAGAATAATTAAGATATGGGCAAAAAACAAAATCTTGACTGATTGAAACAAAGGCAACAACTCTGTAAAGCAGGAAACTGGAGTTTCCATTCTTGCACTCTGAACACCTTCAGATATTCTGATGATGATTTATATTTGTACCACGTTTTGTGAAAATATCTCCAAAGGCTTAAAAGTTATAGATTGGACAAGGTCTGAACACCCAAAATTACAAAGGGATATAATTCTGTTTAACATAAATGAAGGTGCAGTTATGGTTCTTTTTCTCTACAAATTGTTTGATGATGCTTTACATTTGTATCAATTTATAAGAAAATATCTTCTACAGTTTTAAATTTAGAGAGTGGAATGATTTGTATACTGAAAATTACAAAAGGGCATAATTCTGTAGAACATGTAGATGAAGTTACAGTTTTAATTCTCTCCACATCGTCTAATAATGCTTTATATTCTACAAAATTCCAAGAAAATATCTTTGATGGTTTAAAAGCTGAATAGCAGACAAAATTTCTATACTTTAAATTACAAAGGGAAAAAAAATAAGTACAAAAGTAGATAGTGTTGTGGTTCTTATTCTCTGCACATTGTCTAACAATGTTTTGTATTTGTACATAGTTTCATAAAAATATCTTTAAGAGTTTTAAAGTTATAGAGTGGGCAAGATTTCCGTACTTAAAATTACAAAGGGGCATCATTCAGTAAAAAACATAGGTAGAGTTATTTTTTTTATTGTCTGCAAATGGTCTGATGATGTTTTACTTTCGTACCAAGTTTTGTGAAAATATCTAGAACGGCTTTAGAGTTACGGAGCAGACACAATTTCCGTACAGAAATTACAAAGGGGCATAATTCTATTAAAAATGTAGAAAGAGTTACACTTATTGTTCTCTGCACATTGTCTGATAATGCTTTACATTTGTACCAAGTTTCGTGAAAATATCTCAAACAGTTTCAAAGTTATGAAGCGGACACGATTTCCGTACCAAAAAATTACAAAGGGGCATATTTCAGTAAACAATGTAGGTGGAGTTGTGATTCTTTCTCTCTGCATACACGTATTGCCTGATGCTGTTTTACATTTGTATCAAGTTTTATGAAAATATCAGAAAGAGTTTCAGAGTTATGGAGGGGACACGATTATGGTACCAGAAAATTACAAAATTACAAATTACTTTGTCTGGAGGGGCCCTAATAACCAGTTATGAATCTTCTCCAAATAATGATTTAGGGCCGGTTTAGCATAATTCCGGGTATAGATAAGCCATTTTTTAAACATTTTAAGACCACCTCTGACCTCCAAAACAGAATGAAGGTCAAACAATCCATTTACCAGTTTTCTATGACTTCCTGGGACCTATAAAACTTCTATATTTATGGATAGATTTCAAAATAATTGTGCACAGTTGTTCTCCTTGATGGGCAGAAGTGCCATTTGAAACATTCGTTTAGGTAGGTTCAAGGTCAAGGTCACACTTAAAGGTCAAATGGTAAAATGGTCATATATTGAGCTTGTCCGAGCCATTACTTCTACATTTATAGATGGATTCCAAAATAATTTGGCACGATTGTTCTCCTTTATGAGTGGAAGTGCCATTTGAAACATTTGGCCAGGTAGGGCCAAGGTCAAGGTAACATTCGAAGGTCAAAAGATAAAAATTGACATAAATTGAGCTTGTCCGGGCCATTACAAATACATTTATGCATGGATTAAAAAAACGGCACAGTTGTTCTCCTTGATGAGGTTAAGTACCATTTGAAACATCTGCAGGTATATCCAAGGTCAGTGTTACACTTGAAGGTCAAATGATAAAAATAGTCATAAATAGGGCTTGTCCTGGCCATTACTTCCACATTTATGGATGAATTTCAAAACAGCTTGGCACAATTGTTCTCCTTGATGAGTAGAAGAGGTATGTGGAATTTATTAAGGAAGGTCCAAGGTCAAGGTCACACCAAATTATTGTCCAAGATGAGACGTATTTGGCCAATAGAAAGTGTATACACAGATAGAAAATCACAATTAACACTTTTCAACTAAATTTGAATGTTTTTAAATATCCAGGAGCCCCGGTAGCTCAGTGGGTTAAGCGCTGGCCAACTGAAGTAGCGGACCGGGTTCGAAACCCGCTTGAGGCGAGAATTTTTCCTACCGTAAACGGGGTTCTATTGCACACAGCCTCTCATTATCACGGTCCCATCGTTCTGATATGACTGAAATACTGTTGAAAAGGACGTAAAATTGCAGGTCACCCATCCATCCATTTTAAATTTTCGTTTCCAATAAAAACAGATTAGTGATAGAGTATTGGTTGCCATGGTTACTACGTGATAAATAAAATGAACTAGAAATGTTTCTTTTACAAAAACATATGAACCTTCTCCTATCCTTTCTCAGCTGTATCATTTTCCCTTAATATTGCAAAGTAAGGATCTCTTGTAAATCTTGAAATTTTGGTCCAGGTCACCACCATCTAATCAGTACTTTTCCACCTCCCGATTATAAACTTCTCTATGTTTCGTCATAATCCATCGATCCCGTTAGGAGTTATCATGCAGACAAGCCATATTTCAACACGCTACAACCTCCTGTGACCTCGAAAATGAAGTCAAGGTTATCAAAATTTTATCAGTTTCTTTTCAATCTCCCAGTGATATGTTTATGCAAGTTTGGTTAAAATCCATCCATCCATTCAGGAGATATGGTTCAGACAAGCCATTTTTCAACATTTCTGACCTCCTGTGACCTTGAAAGTAGGGTCAAGGTCACCGAAATCTAATCAGTTTTTTTTTCATTTCAGAGTGATATATATGTGCAGGTTTGCTTTAAATCCATTCATCCATTCAAAAGATATCATGCTGACAAGCCATTTTTTTCAGCACTCAATGACCTCCCGTGACCTTGAAAATAAGGTCAAGGTCAGCAAAATCTAGCCAGTTCTTTTCCATTTAACAATGATATATTTGTGCGAGTCTGGTAAAATCAATTTATCCATTTAGGAGATATGGTGCAGAAAAGCCATTTAAAACGTCTCCCCGTACATCATCCATAGTGCAGATTATATTTTATTTACATCCTTTGAGATCAGAGGATAGATTCTGAGAAATCTAAAATTTTAGACCGATTTAGACTATCATTCTAGATCATCGTCTTATTATTTGGATCCTTTTGAAATTAATCAGTCTTTGAATCGACTGTCCAATTAAAATTAGAAATTACAGTATGCTTTTTTCTGGTTTCGTCACCAGATATTGTCAGGGTCACTGACGAGGCTTTATTAGTCGAAACTACGTAGTCTGGCCCATGTTCCTACTTATGTATGTATTCTCTGCTCTTGAAGGAACTTTTTAAGATTTTAATTTTACCTCACTGCAGCTGGTGTTGTGCCGTGTGGCGGCCGTAAAACGTCTCCCCGTACATCATCCATAGTGCAGATTATATTTTATTTACATCCTTTGAGATCAGAGGATAGATTCTGAGAAATCTAAAATTTTAGACCGATTTAGACTATCATTCTAGATCATCGTCTTTTATATTATTTGAATCCTTTGGAAATTAATCAGTCTTTGAATCGACTGTCCAATTAAAATTAGAAATTACAGTATGCTTTTTTCTGGTTTCGTCACCAGATATTGTCAGGGTCACTGACGAGGCTTTATTAGTCGAAACTACGTAGTCTGGCCCATGTTCCTACTTCTGTATGTATTCTCTGCTCTTGAAGGAACTTTTTAAGATTTTAATTCATCATTCTTTGACCTTCTGTGACCTTGAAAATAGGGTCAAGGTCATCAAAATCTATTCAGTTCTTCACCCCTACCCAATTATGTATGCATGCAAGTATGGTCATAATCCATTTATTCCTACAGGACATATAGTGCAGGCAAGGGCTACGCAGACGCTGATGGGATCCGCACCCCCAAAAAATATAACCCCCATCCAGCCCCCCACCCACCAACCACTGTGGGAACATTATGAAAAAAATAAAAACGACGGAAATAACGAGCTTGTAGAAGCCCCCAAGACCATTCAAAATCAGCGAAGACTGAGATATCTTCATTGTAGCATGCAACTTTTAATTTGGTTTTGCATTGAAAGAAAGTGGGTGGGGCAATTTAACCCCAAATTGTAAGGTACTGACGTATTTTTGAGGGTGATAACTCACTATATAGTTTTCTTCAGTTGTTAATCATGCATCAACTTGTAGTTTGGCTCATATTTCTTGTAAATGTTCAAGATATTGTATTTTATCTCAGAATTTCAATTATGGAAGTTTCTTCTGATTTCTCTGACGGTGACTAAATTCAAAGAAAAATATTTTCAATTTAAAAAATATACCATCTCCAATTTTTTGATATATCAACAACTAGGCTTTGTACTCTCTGCATCAAGAGAAAGAAAAAAATCTATAGCTGCATTTTTTAGTAAAACGTCTTAAAAATTTGCTGATTTTTGATGTTTTAAAATAGACGCCTTACAAGGTGGAAGTCAAGGTCACTGACTGCTTGACCATAGCAATATATTTACACTTGCCACTGACTTCCCATATGTGAACCCTTTAGAGCAACTAGCTTCATACACCGATGAAGGACAGTTGATCATGTGACGTTGTCGTCAAGCGACGTTTATGTAAACAAACGTCTTGATTGGTTCTTGTAACGTTCGATTGACGCCACGTCAGGGCGACGGCTGTTTAACGTTATGGCTGAACACGTCGTTACTAACTTTTCTTCGACCCATACTTTGCCTATTCTACACCAAATTACCACGAAAACGGCACAGAGAGGTTCACAAATAAAGTGTAAATATAAGAATAAAAAATTGATTTTTCAGCTTTCATCGTGTGATGAAGCCAGTGGTCGTCGCTAAAGTTCTACAAGAAGCGCTTCGCGCTTCATGGAATTTTAGCTCCGCCCACTGGCTTCATCACACGATGAACGTTGAAAAATCAAATTTCAATTCTTAAATGAAGAAACTTTTCTGTATTTCTAAGCAGCACTTACATGGTCTTCTTGTAAAATGTAAGTATCAATACCATTTGTTGTGAATTACTACCAGAACAATTTGAGTCAAATCTTGCATTTTTCATTTGAAAAATCACCAGATTAGGCTGAAAAACAGAAAATCCTGGTTGCCATGGCAACGGATAGTTTGATCGAAGAAAAACTTTTCTTTTTGTTCATCACTTGACATAAGCAAAAAAGACACTGAGTTTCGTGAAAATCTGAGACATGTCATTTTCATCTGATTTTGGTGCTTACAGAGAATGACTCTTAAGGCCTCCTGTGACTTTGCAAATGGGGTCAGCTTCATCAAAACTTCACTCTTTGGCTTGTCCCTTATTTATGTTTCGGTGTCTTGAGTGTGTTAAGCTTTGTGAAAGTGGTCTTTCCTGCGTAACGAGCCATAACACGACAAAACCAACAAGTTGCATGTGCATCAGCAAAGTCACAGTTCATCCTTGGCATCCGCCTAGTCTGATCTGAGTCTTCGCCCTGTGCTCAAAAGATAGCCAATGGCCTAAACCACCACCGTACCGACAGCGAAGACCCTGATCAGACTGAGCGGATACCCAGGCTGATCTGAGTCTTCGATGGGAGCAAATGCCACTTTCTTGTTTATGGTCATATATTTGTTTTCGTGACTGTAACAAATGGTTGACAAATGAAGAACTGTAACTTTTAAGCGAGAACATTCTAGCACAAAGGATCGTCACGCTCTAGCGATGCCGCTTTGAAAGGCACCTAAAGACGTGTGTGAAAATGAAAGACATAGAGCAAACTAGGCTTCCGTGAAATCCAAACTCGCTTTACACTTCCTATTTGCAATCAATGTAACAGAAAGATTGCAAAGATGCGCTGAATTATATAATTATTTGCTGCTCACATGTGCCAATGGTCCAATTTCTCGCAGCGCCACTTATATGTATTTCAACTTTCTTTGGAAGTGGTTCTCGGTATCCTGCTTTATCAATTATTAATGACTGCGATTGTCCTGAATTGCCAAGGCACTATATTCTATAGCCCCTAGGAGAGAAATAAGCAAATAAACTTCTTGAAGTAGAGAGATGAATGACAGAGAGAACAATAAAACGATCCGATAATTGCTTTATGGCTTGCCGATTTCAAGTCTCAAAGGCAACTCGTGTTGTTTCAGCAAACAATCAGGGAGCATTGTCAGTCTGGTTTCATCTTGTATCATCTTAAACTACTGAAGCTAGATATCTTAGATAATCTTATGCATTGAGTCAAAATTAGTTTAAAGTCTATGTAAGCTTCTGTAGGAACGATTTTACATCGTTATATTATGCTTTACATACCGTTAAAGGCCTAGGTGGACTGTAAAAGGCAGAATAAGGTGCTTATCTCATTTTTTCTCCAGACACCAAAGGCAAATATCTCCAGTGGGTCATAAAACTACAATAACTAATTTAAATCTGATTTACTGTAGGTCGTGTAGAGGAACTTACCTGGGGTATGATTGACAGCTGACTGGTCAAAATTTATCCATAATGCAGCTGACTGGGATAAATTGTATCAGTGAGACAGTAGTCACGCCAACTTAAAGACACAAAGAGATAGTTAATCCTCTGCCGGTGGGTATTGAATCTAGGTCTTTATACACAAAAGACGCAAGTGATCGAGTGGCTAGAGACGCTCGGTATGGCGCAGAAGGACGTAGTTTTCAATGCCGGTTAGCCAGTCAACGAGAGGGTGCTCGGGTGGTGTGATGGTGCTGCGCATAAGTTCCAGTACCGTGGCTTTCTACTGATTTGGATAAAAGTAGGGCAAGGGCCGATTGTGCTTGCAGTTGGTGCGGGAGGGGGTTGTTTTGACATTGTTTCTCTCTTCGCAATAAGTGCGGGAGGGGGTTGTTTGGGCATTGTTTCTCTCTTCGCAATAAGTGCGGGAGGGGGTTGTTTGGGCATTGTTTTTCTCTTCACAATAAGTGCGGGAGGAGGTTGTTTTGACATTGTTTCTCTCTTCGCAATAAGTGCGGGAGGGGGTTGTTTGGGCATTGTTTCTATCTTCTATCATTTCTTTCTTCTTTCTCCATCTCTTTGGAAGACGGCCCGATATAGACTGAAATACTGCTTCAAGGGGCCGTAAAACCCATAACAACCAACTAACCAAGCCAGCAAACGACTGGAAAACTTTCTCTGTCAACGCGGTTGTAAATGAGTACATTTTCCGTTCGGGAAACAAGTCGCCCAAGGGCAACGATCGCTCACCTGCCAGTATATGCTCAGGTCAAGTGGCCAAAATGAAAGCTTTCGGCTCAGGCAGGCTAATAAACAGGCTGCAATTCTATAGGATTGGATAGTGAGTGTGCAAACTGTTCCACCATGGCCACTTCTATAAAACACTAAATGACCTTGACTACTAGTATTTATAGAGATTGAAGTTGACTGCATTTCCATACTTGACGATGACTGAATTTCCATATCACAGAGCACAAAAGCGACAGAAAAATGCACTTTTTCAGATTTTCCCATTCAAAAGCCTAAGGGACCAAATTTGACCTTGCCATTAAATAGGTCACGGTCAACCCAAGGTCATCATTTATATAAATTTTGTAGCACTGGAGTCCAAGATGCTACATACCAAGTTTCAAGGCAATCGGGCCAGTGGTTCTGGAGAAGAAGATTTTTAAAGGTTTTTACCATATATGGGCATGGCAGCCATCTTGGTCATGTGACTTGGGCCAATTATATAAACTATTGTTCCCCCATCCTGTAAAGACTCTATAAGCAAGTTGGCATCAATCGGCCCAATGGTTTCTGAGGAGAAGAGGAGAAGATGTTTGAAAATGTTGACACCCAATGGACAAATGACCGTTGGTCAAGGTCACTAAATGACCTTGACCTCTAATATCCATAGGAGTTGAAATTGACTACAATTCCATATAACAGAGCACAAAAGCAACAGAAAAATGCACTTTTTCAGATTTTCCCATTCAAAAGCCTACGGGACCAAATTTGACCTTGCCATAAAATAGGTCAAGGTCAACCCAAGGTCATGATTTATTTTAACTTTGTAGTACTAGAGTCCAAGATGCTACATACCAAGTTTCAAGGCAATCGGCCCAGTGGTCCTGGAGAAGAAAATTTTTAAAGGTTTTTACCATATATGGGCATGGCGGCCATCTTGGTCATGTGACCTGGGCCAATTATATAAACTATTGTTCCCCCATCCTGTAAAGACTCTATAAGCAATTTGGCTTCAATCGGCCTAATGGTTTCTGAGGAGAAGATGTTTGAAAATGTTGAAACTCAATGGACAAATGACCGTTGGTCAAAGTCACTAAATGACCTTGACCTCTAATATCCATAGGAGTTGAAATTGACTACATTTTCAAATCACAGAGCACAAAAGCAACAGAAAAATGCACTTTTTCAAATTTTCACATTCAAAAGCCGAAGGGACCAAATTTGACCTTGCCATAAAATAGGTCAAGGTCAACCCAAGGTCATGATTTATATATACTTTGTAGTACTAGAGTCCAAAATGCTACATACTAAGTTTCAAGGCAATCGGCCTAGTGGTTCTGGAGAAGAAGATTTTTAAAGGTTTTTACCATATATGGGCATGGCGGCCATCTTGGTCATGTGACCTGGGCCAAATATATAAACTTTCGTTCCCCTATCCTGTTCAGGCGTCATATGAAATTTGGCTTCAATCCGCCCCGTGGTTTTTGAGAAGAAGATGTTTAAATGAGTGGACGCCGACGACGCCGACGCCGACGACGACGGACCAAGGCTATACTATAAGCGAGCTAATAAGGCAGAGAAAGGAGAGAGATGTGTTCCGTCTTTCAGGTGTTATGCCCAAAAAACGGTGGCTCTCTACCTCCCCGTATTCAACCCACACTGTCTCTACTGCTACTAGGCAACGAGGTACCTTTACCATCTTTAGAATAATTGCTATTATTCAATATGGTAAGTAAAATATTTTTGATGCAAGTGTGAGAACATTTTTAAAACTACACAAATGTAAGACTGGTTAATCTAATTTCTGGTTTGCTTTTTACACTTTTCAATGCGACCAAACAAGGCATCAACTTGATTGTTATATTTTAAATTTTGGACTGATTAATAAAAAAGTCTTGACTAATTTGGTCATTTGGAAGCAAGGAATACACCAACGGAAGATTAAAAAAAACAGACTCGCTTTAGTAAAGTCAACCTTCTTGTGGTAGATTCAAGTGACGAATTGCAAGAAGCATATTTTGTGCATTTCTCAAAACTGTTATGCCTACACTACGAGTATAATTGTTATAATTCATTCTTAATATCCGCATTAGAACGGACAATTTGGTTAAAATTATTATCAGTAGTATTTTCTACAACACAAATCATTCAACAAATTGTAAGCGGTCATTCACTTAAGTTAACATCTCTTTGTAGCAAAAATTAGTTTGTTTTATTAGAATTTTAATCATATACACTTTTAAGATTGCGCAGTAAAATATAATTTTGAAGCCTAAACTGCTTTTATTACCTTCATATAAATTTACTTATAAAGTTTTTTATTGTCTTTCCATGGTGCAAATATGCATAAATGACTAATTGATGTGACGTTTAGTGCCAAAAGAGTTGCATCACTTTTATCACATGTAAATCAACACTAGATTTTGTCTTAAATCATTTTGGCAAACGGCTTATGGGAGCCGTTTGTCAGAATTACATCATTGTAATTGGAGATCTGCATAAATTCGACATCCAAACGCAATTAAAGCAAACAACCCAAACTCCAGAAAAAAAACAGTTGCAATAAAAAATATTCAATGCTTTTAAGCCCAGATTATTTCCAATAACATGACGTTCCACTTGCACGACATTTAAGATGCATTTAACATTGTTTGGTAGTTAACAATTGAAAATGCACACTGTTCACGCAATCCTTTGTCCTTCGGTTTCTATCTTAAATAAATTGAGCCGCGACACGACAAAACCATCGAAGTGGCATGTGCACCCAGCAAGACTCAGATCAGCCTGGGCATCCTCCCAGTCCGATCAGACCCTTCGCTAAGCGCTTGGAAGGTAGCAAAGAGTCTAATTTACCTCCATGCGGACAGCGAAGATTCTGATCAGATTGGGCGGATGCCAAGGCTGATCCGAGTCTGCGCTTGGCGCACAACCACTTAGTTGGTTTTGTCGCGTCGCGGCTCAATCGTGGTTCAATAATTTCAAGCTTCATATGAAATGTCTACTGACTGAAACCGGACAACTCGAGGTGAACAAATGTGCTTGATTTGCAAACAGACTTTAAGCCCATCCTTCGTTTTTTGAAGATATGATAAAGCGATGTAAGCAACATTCAACGGTATTCATTTTCAAGGCAAATGATTAAAAGGGATTGTATATGTACTGCTCAAAGTATTAAAAAGGAATACCGAATGAATCCAATAATAACAATGCATTGCAATGCACTCCAATTTGACGAAACATGCGGTTTGGATCAGCAATGGCTCAAGATTTCAATTTCTATGTCAGCATAATGTATCTGGTCAGTAAAGTTTGACGTATAATTTATTCTCTCCAATCCCATGGCTCAAAAGCTTCAACTTCCGATTTTCAGGATAATTAGGATTTTTTTTTCCAATTGTCATTAGACTCCAAGGAGTTGGAGTATCAAGAATGTTCTTGCTACTGATGCAAAAATAAAATTAAACATCCTGCAATCTTGCATTATTAAGATTTCTGTTGGCGTTTCAATGTTTTAATCCTGTTTTGACAAATTGTCAGATTTTCGCAAAATTCCATTTTTAGGTAAAACTGGCAATGAGAATCTATGGGTCAGTACTCACACTTACATGTACTGAGGTACCACCGAGCTCATTCGCTGGGGCAGCATTTTTTTATGTTCCATTACTTAATCTATGTTTCGATATAGATATACTAGGACTGATGGAAAATCCACACACAGTGCCCCTTTAATTATTTTGAGCATTGTGTATACAAAGAAACCATTCACTAGAATTACCAGACAAACTTGATGAATATTGTTTAAAATCTTTAAAATTGCAAAGGAAATACACCCAAACTAGAAGCTCTTTTCAACTTGTTTGGAACAATTAAAACATGACGTTCAGCAGCAGCCAATACTTTAATAGAGTCTGGTATAAACCTATTCAGTTAAAGACAAATATTCTTGTTTTTTGGCTGTCATAATCCTATTGTGCAACAGTCCAGTGACACTGCCATTTCTTCAAAGGAAATACTGTTTCTCACATAGGTAATGACATAACAGGGTCATAAAACCAATAAAGACTGGAGGTGTGTTCTTTATAGTAGAGAAAATTTGTCTTTATGTCCTGTTTAAGATTTTGGATACGGCCGATTTAACAGAAAAATGCTGCCGACGAGAAAAATTATTGTTAGCTTGTTTGAACATACAACTTTTATTTAGCAACATGAATTATTAATAAGTATGCTTGTATTTGAGATACACCAAATCTGCGAATGACGACTTGTTAACAAGGACAACTGTTTATAAATCATATAAATAAATAGGAAGAAAAATGATAATCTCGAGAAATTCTTCATCAGTATTCGCTAAATTTGAGCGCCGGATATACCTGATGTGAAACAAATAATGCAGCGTTTATCTACATAACGTGTACATAAATCTGAATTGTTTATCCAGTTTACACTGGGAAAAACACCTTTGCAATTGCACAAAAAATTTCTGAAAAGTTAGAGCTTGTTTATGACCATTAATATAAATTTGGAACACCAAACGCCCCGTACTGTCAGTCTACCGATAAAACAAAACACCATTATATATTCATTTATTCGAGTAAACGCGGAAATTTTCCACCACTACCTCGACAATTCCTAGCATTCCATGAAACGGACCTTTGCAGACAGCCCAGAGCCAGACCAAACGCCACTAACAACAGTGTCTACCCAGGGTCTACACGTTTTGCATTATATTCAGGAATGCCTGAAAATAAAAACGAATTCAAATAAAATCAGATACACGTTATTCTAAAAATAAAAGTACAAGTAAAATCAAATGCGACACACGCTATTTTGAAAACAAATATATAATTAAAATAAAATCAGACACCCGTTATTCGGAAAATAAAAATCACATCAGCCACTCGTTATTCAAAAAAAAATCAAGGTGAAACCCGTTATAAAATTTTAATCAGACACTCGCTATTTTGTAAACGAAACTAGAATTAAAATAAAATCAGACACCCGTTATTCTGAAAATAAAACTAGAAGTAAAATCAAGTCAGACACACGCTTTTTTGAAAACAAATATAGAATTAAAATAAAATCAGACATCCATTATTCGGAAGATAAAAATCACATCAGACACTCGTTATTTAGAAAATAAGAAGAAACAAATAAATCAAGCAGAAACCGCGACATAAATTTTTTATCAGACACTCGTATTTTTGAAAATAGAAATAAAATAAAATCGGACACCTGCTTTTCTGAAAATAAAAAAAGGTAAAATCAAATAAGACACTCCCTATTCTGAGAATTTAACGAGTGTCTGATTTGATTTTTTATTCTTTTTTTATTCGCAGAAATGGACATTTCCGGGCCATACTGTAGACAAGTCAACTATGTATGTGCGATAGAGTACAGTTGGTCTGCCTGTACGGATAGACAATCCACGAGCTTTAGCGAATGGATTATTGACCGTACAGACGGACGAACCATTCTCTGCCTCACTTACAACACGATACCATGTGTAGACCTTGCACGTTGCGAAGGTATAAGAAACACCTAAACTCCTTACTTAGACGATCCGAGTCTGTTGTCAAAGTTAGTGAAACTTTCGTCAGTTACCCAAAATTACACTGCTGCTATATCGCGAATTTTTTTTTTGTGTCAGACGTTAATAATTTCATTATTACCTGTAATTATAGTTTCGTATTGCTGTTACAACAATGTACATTAATAAAGACGATACAATTACTGTTAATTAAATGCTCGTATTTAAGGTAATTATTCTATAAACACTAAAATACACATTTAATAAGTTCTTCTTTAAAAGAACGCTAATGTTTCATATTTTGGTAAATTTAGGCAATCGGTTTGCTTTTGTCCAGTAACTTCACCAGAGATTTTACATTAAATGATTGCTTTCCTTGCAGTTGAGTCTCGTTTCCAATGACAACTTCTTTTAAACCAAACAAACGCTCGCCTTTCAGATGAGCCGCCGAGCCCCTTTGATAAGAATTAGTCATCCTCAACCGCACACTTCCCACCCTCCACCCCAACCAGTCTGTGGGAAAGGAGACCAATCCAGTCGTATCAATGATCTCCTAAAGGTGAACGCTACCAATCTATGTTTCGCTGCCAATTTACAAACGGAGAAATTTTATCACTTCTTGCCTGCTTCTCTGAGCGACAAAACCTGCCATCAGGGGTCTACTTTAAAAAGAAATAATTTACTCCTGGAGGAGCATGCTCCTTCCTTTAAAAGTTTATCCTTATTTACATGTACTTTAAAAAGAAAAAATGTGGATCTAGACGAGAAAGTTATTTCCTTTAAAAATTGACCCCTATTGAAAAGCAGCAAAGTAAGGAAAATACAGAGTTGCTTCCTCTTAAGTGTACTCATTTCTCCTAAAGATGCTTCTGCAAACTCAAAATGTAGCGTTTCTACGAATTCTATTAAAAATAATTGCAAAACAAAAAAAAGGAAGAAGAAAAAAATAAGACATATAAAAACAAAGAACTGGCCAGGCTTGGTGAGTATGGTTGTAAACAGTCAATAATATGCAACGCTGCCCACGCCCTCTAGCATCGGTTTAAGCAATAACTCTCTATCAGAATTACTTCTGAGGTAAAGCCCGAACTATAAAATCAGAAAAAGCGGTAAGTATAAAAGATAGTATACAGACTTCCGTCATGATGCACTAGGCCCAGCTCTTGTTGAACCACATTTTAAACAAAACAACGTCAATATATATTACAAATATCATACACTGCTATTGTATCCCCTAATTTCTCCAGTAACTTTACGTAGGACGATTGTTGGCTGGTTTGGGTTTAACAGTGCATTGACACGGTCTTCTAATCTATATCCAGCCGTCACACAGAGGAATGGAGATAGATTACAAAAGTTTATAGAATAGACATGAGTAAATTTTTAAAAACTTCAAACTGCTCCTGCTGCAAGCACAGCCAGCTCATGCCCTACTCTTATCAAAATTTATATGACGTCCTGGCCTTGAAAGTTACACAACACCATCGTCTGACTTCTACCAACTTAACGCACTCAGGAAGCAAAGCTTCAATTAATCATGTTTTTGTGTTGTTCAGTTTTGTTACATGTATATCATTTTTGATGAAATAAACTAACGAGCTTTTGTAAGTTTGCTTTAGTATTCAATTGTGAGACTGTGCGGGAGTTATCCAGAATTTCGAACGTTTCTATCTGTCATTTCCTGCACCTATTTGAAGAAAACTTTTTTTCTCTCAAAGTCCTGGGTTAGGGAAACACTATTGTAACCTCTTTTTCTTCCCTGGACGACGACGCCGTTCCAAAAGGGGGTCTACTCTTAAAGTAAAGTCTACCCCTAGAGGAGCAAAGTCTTTTCCTCAAGAGTTGATCCTAAATGAAAAGGGAGTTTTAAATGAAATATGACAGATTAACTTCCCCTGAAAGAAACCCATTCACTGTTTATATTTGGCAACATTCACCAGACTGAGTATATATGTATGTTCCATAATGAATACAAACTTTTCCTTATTTTTCAATAACAACAACGTCTCTCCGTGACGGTTAGAATGAGGGATCATTACGTTTGTTTTCATTGAGAAATAAGACAAATATCTCTGAATTATCCGTGTTACCCCTTCTAATCTGGAGCTCTGACAGTCATTAATTATTTACATTGTAGGTCATATGCCTCATTTATATAACATCTGGAGTGCTTACAATAACAGCTAACCATCAGTGCCTGTCGTCCGATAACATGGACCTATGAAAAACTGTCTAGCTCAGATCAGACGTCTAAGAAAGTGTTACACTTGTTGGCACATAAACATTATGTAGTGACCATTATATATTTCTTCGAAAAAAAAAGTTTCTTTTGTTTGTTTGTTTTTATTTAGTCTTATGTATGTTAAATGAATATGTAAAAAGAAGAAAATAGATGTTTAATGCGCTTAATGCATTAATGTTAATGTTAATGAGGGTTCGCACTGAGAACACCTACATGCACCTAGAAAAACGTTGTTCTCAAGTCGAAATGTCTACAATTAGAGTCGTTAGTTTATACTAGGATGACTGTATGCCCATGAATTTGTCAAACCCTCCATGTTTTAAAGTCCTTATGCAGGACCATTTTAATTAGTCATCGGAGACAGGTCATGCTACGTCCCGCTGATTCCCACTCCCAACCTATCCATCTGCCAAAAAAAAAAAAAAGAGAAAGAAAGAAAATATATTTGACATTGTGGCGCCTTCTGTGCAACTACACCAAACAGTGTTAGGATCGAGGCATTTAAAAGGACGAGTTACATTTTACTAATGCAATGTGCCCACTGAAAATGCCGATTTTCGAAGGTAGGCAGATAACAACAAAAACATGCAGAAATGTTAGGTATATATTTCTAGTTTATTCTATACGATTTCATTTTCCCGTATTTTAATGCCTTTTAGGTTAGTTTTGCGGTTGAATACATGTACTGTCTGCAATAGTTAACATTGAGCCTATGGGAATTTGAACTACCAACGTCCACTATGCATCCAAATTTCACTTCATCCTACCCTCGTAACCACTACAATTTTCATATATAATTATTCTTCATATATATATTCATCATAATCAGGTTATATTACAGTGGTTACGAGGGTAGGAGTAAACGAAAAATAAACTTTTTGTGTAAATTTTCATGTATCCAACACCAGGACTAAAGGATTTATATCAAAATCGCAGCAGTTTATTTTGTAATCGATAGATTCGACACAACACAGCTTTCTCAAAGTGTTCATCTATGTAGTATGTGTTTCTAATGCCCCCACCAAGGATTCCGTGTGTGTTGGGGGTGGGGGGTCGGTGGGGGGTAGGGGCCGCAGCACTGGGCATGCGTATCGGTATGGCGTAATATGCGTATGTAAGGGGAATGTATGTAAGGCGTTAGACTGAATGTCCTCCATCATCATGCTGTGATATAACCTCTGATGTTATAATGTTGCGACGTGGTCAGATGATGCAGTATTCCTCTGCCTGAAGCTGATGCATTGTAAAACTCTGTGACCTTGAACTTTGGTACACTAACTTTGTATGAAAAGTTACTCGGATGAGCTTTTTCCCTACGTCTTTTGGTATCTTTGCATTCGGGGTAGAGTGCTGATATTTTATCAGATCATATCCATTAAATGTAGGAACTGCAAAGCATCCATGACCACTGAGTCTTTAAACTTTATGCATGGACAAGGATTTTCACTTATTTCTCAACACAGTTTTTGGATTCGCAACATAATTACAAATATTTGGTCAGTCAAACGATGCAAAAAAATCCCCATATTATTTGTAGATTACTGTGACATATATTTAAAAGTTCCCTGTTCTTTTCTTATATATTTAACATTATATATGCATCATACTAAAGACAATGGTTCAGTCAGACATTGCAAAGGACGTCATACTATTTGTAGGTCATTGTGACTTGTATTTCAGGATCCATTGAATAAATGTTTCTTTTGAACTAACATTTGATTGAATCTTCCTCGGACTTGGAATAGTAAGTCACTTCAGCGCTGCGTCTCATTTGGTACTACATGTAGGTCCATGTGACCTTAATTTCATGGTTCACTGATTTTGTCTAATGTTTTAAACATCTGTACCTGTGTAGCATTCATAAATACGTACTATTCATACGTGTTTATAAATATTTGATATGTTGAAGCTTTCATTATATGTATAAGTAATGTATAATGCTTAAGAAAAGAAGAAGGTTGATGACATTTTCACGCACTTGCCAGAGCACAAGCGTGCAAAGCATTTCGGCAAGAATACATTTGCTTAACAATATCGGTCGGGTATAATCGACTTCCTGTTCATTTGTTTCATTTTTTCACAAAAACAAACGCTTTACATGCTCATTATTGTGTTAATAAACACTTGTAAAATCTACTTTTCTGAGGCTTCGTAAAAATTCAAATACAATTTCTCCTTACTAGATGTTTTTAGCGAAAATATCTCTTTTAGACTGTGGATAAGAACCAAAAGTATTATATCTGTCAGTTTTGAGGGCTGATATGTCAGCGGAATTGCTGATTATATCGAAAAACCGCAGGTAGTTAGTGTACCCCGTTCAGTACCCCATATGCAATAAACCGGAAGTCACGTGATTATTTATGAAACCGTAAACTTAAAAATCTGCTTATATAAACTGCCAAATACCAAGCTTTTATAAACATAAATTCTGTCAAGATCGGTCGTGGGCACAAAAACAGTCAAAGTGTAATCCGTCCTTTAGCTTAATCATCGTTTACAGTTTGCTTTTCGACGTAGTTTTAGATCGCTTTCGTCCGCAGCTCATTCCGCCTGTATGTAAATGCATGTTTGCATAACTTTCAGAACCATCTGAATCTACGGATCTCAACAGTACTTGCTTTCCTACTTATGAACAGACTAAATAAAGCTGAGTCTCCTGTTTTCCTCTATGCCTGTGGTCCATGCTTCCAGGACTAAATTTTCAAACCCTATTCATCTGTGCATGCTGCCTACTCATCGAAAAAGCCATGAAAAGAATCTAGATGCCGTGACCTAGATTATTATTATCATTATCATTATTATTATTATTTCATGGAAATTGCAAGTGACCTACCGTTTTGTGAAATTTACGGTCCCTAGAAACTCTAAGTATGCTAATGTATGACACAAATGTTTAGATGTGCATACCTAGAAACATTTGCTTGGACGTTCACATACATGATATGAAGGAAATCATCAAACCAATAATTGGTTGCCTTAGGGCACAGAAAAGAAATAAGCTCCAATGAATTACTGCTTTCTAGAAAAAATATCTGTATCGGAAGCCATGTATGTATAGCCTAGCCTGAAGTTAGATTGTAACATAATAAAACGCATTACGAAGCCATAAAAGGATGCATATATTTTTCTGAGTATATTGATTTTTTTATAATCCATTTAATACTCTCTATTTTTTTTCAAAATTCTATCGCAAGTCTTGAATATATTTATAAGCATATGTACTACAGTCAAATACTTCTTACATGAAGCGCATATTTTTCTGAAATCGTCTTTCACTTTACATGAAGATACATTATTTATCAAATTACTATAAATTACGATTAAAAGATCATCTTTAATCAAAATTGTTTTTATTGTCAGCATTCAGTCGATTAGCAAAAACAATACCTCAATGTTACGTGATGTTATGTCCGCTTGTCTATGGTTTCTAGCGATATTGCTGCCCATTTTGCTTTTTGTGTTAATTTGTGTGTAAGTTACAATAGGAAATAGGTAAAAGTAGGTGATGCTGCTATATTCAACTAGGGTAGCTTAAGGTAGACGAATACTGAGTAGAAATATTGGCGGCCATTCAAACCATTATACCGTCTTAATAACCCAAAGAGCTATAAACCATTTGGGTAAGAAAAAAACAATTTTCACCGTTTTTTTTTCCTAAAAAAACAATATTTTGTATTTCTACATTCATTTTTACACAATTTCAATTAAAATTCATATCTCTAGCACATGGAAGCACTTTCATTTCAGCAAATCATATAAGCTGTAATATAGAATATTTGAAACAAACTGATAACAAAAATATGCAGTTTTCTTGTTAATAAGTATATTTTAACATTCTTTAACAAAATGCAAGAAAATTCAATATATTCAATCGATGGGGCATGCTTATGCATATTATTTTAGTAAATCTTATATCGTATGTTAAAGATTATAAAAAAAAACCATCTCACCGTTTCGTTTCCTAGAAAAACAATGTTTAAGTTCAAAATATCCCCAAAACAGACTGCCCAAATTCTGCACCTGCTGCAAGCACAGCCGGTCCTTGCCCTATCATTTATTTTCCTGTTATTTGGTTCTACCATAGAGTAATGTCGACAAAAATGCGCAGATGGAATGGAAACTGTGAAGATCTTGATCATTCTGGTTCCTAAGGAACAGTCTGATCTCGGTTTCCACTGTTTGTACAGACCTATGTGCCCGAAAACTTAGGATCTTTACGCTAGACTTTGTTAGTGTGTATTATAACGGTATTTACTCCACAGTTTATCGATTTGATGATAAACAATAACTCTGTCTTTTTTTAAACAAGTAAGAACAGAGTTATTGCGTAAACTATTCGTCCACCTTAATGGCTTCTTGTTTGCAAAAGAGCTGTTGATTTGGTTTACTGCGTGCGTCTTTCGTGAACATTAGTCGATTTGTGTGTGTGTTTCTTTCCCTTTTTGATTTTGAGGACAGGATATGCTATTCTTCTGTATTAATTACTGGTCAGTGTCTATCATTTTACTTTCCTTAGAAAATATCCTACCATATTTACTAATCATTTAAGCATAAATTTCTCATAGAATTTCAACTTGGTTAGATTTTTTTTAAAATTTCCCTCAAGTCTGGAAAATACTTTAAACAATCGTGTTCTTTTCGTACCTGTTTGTTTATCCAGTCTTCAACCCGTGCCGGAAATATTTCCAGTATTTGAAGCCAATGTGCATTGCCATAATTAATGTTAGACATGCACAACCTTTACTATAAAAACCTTGTTTTTATTATTTATATATACTGTAATTTTGAGTATTGAGCAGGGCAGGACATACATTAATAATTGCTCTAACTTCACCTGATCCAGAGCATATTTTAGTTATTTCTTAGTTAAGCTCAGACTAAAGAAATATTCTGCCACAGATGTTGTCTAACAAAGAAATCCCTTGTGGTTGCATATTGTAATAAAATAATACCTCAAATTATAAGGAGTGTATTTTGTCTTATCACGGGCTTATTTAGAAGGATAACATTGTATGAGGTTGAAAATGGTATACTAGTCAGTTTGCTGAGCAATGTACTTGGGAAAAGTACATAAGAATTTTATAACTGCCTATTAACGTCTTCTTGCGCCTTATGTCATTGTGTGCCAGCCCTTGAATGCATAACGTAATTCTTACTGAAACCAGCAGAGACTACAATAAGTAATATGTCGCCTTTTTCGCATTTTTGAAGGTGTTTGATAAGTTAAGTATAAAGTATGATATTAGACCTGGCTTGTAATTAAAATCTACACGAGTACCTTATAGAGCAGAGAACACATTCAGAAGAAGGAACATGGGTCAGACTACGTAGTTTTGGCCAATAAAGCCTCAGTCGACAGTAAATGAAAAGCAGTTATTATGCCTGTACATCACAAGCTTATTTTTATTATTATTTTAGTTCGGGGCTCATTCACTGTGTGGCACTCAGCCCTATGTAGTTTTCACGACGATATTAAATTTCAGAAAAAAAAACGAAATTCATTCCTTAACCAGCGTGGACTTGTCATTGTTTCTTTTTCATCAAACCAAGGAGGTAAAGGTTTGCCGAACGAAACTTTCTTGAGACTCGGTCATGAAGCAAAGTACATGTTCATGGACATATATATACCGAGAAAAATCAGAAAATTGGGACGCATCAAAAAGTAACCATAATCGTTCTGAAACTGGAACACTTTGATTTCTCTATGCAGTTATGCGTTGAAAAGATGTATGCTTGAATAACAGACAGCAAACAGCATAGACAATAATCAGATTCTCTTTTGTGAGATGTCTGATCTAGGTCTGTACTGCTAGCTGATGCCTAATTGTCTCAATACTTAAATCTTTAATGGTATTTTTTCTCTCTTTTTATTTTTTTCTTTGTTTTCCCCTTTTTTTACTTTGTCTTGAAGTTTCTAAATTCCACAAAGCTCGACCGTCGACGTATTTCGTATTGAATAAGGTAACTCTAGACTTGTAAAAACTGAAGGTAAATGGGAACATTTAAAGGGATCTGATTATAACTAAGGAGACGATTTTGTTTCCCATTTCTTCAAGGACTTTCCTTTAGGAGAAGCCTCCGATTCGAACGCATTTCGTCGTCCTGGGAAGCAAACGGGAAGTCCACAAAAGTTGCCTCCTTTTTTGTTATAATGGCGGACATGTATGACCGTGTATCGATTCACATTAACAACTTTTTATTTTATTGCCCTTACCAAAACAGTTCTTGTAGATAAGAAGCAAGTCACCAAACACACTTATGAGATACTTAATGTATTTTATGCCCCCGCCACGAAGTGGGGAGGGGCATATAGTTTCGCCCTTGTCTGTAGGTACGTGCTTGCGTCCGTCACACTTTATAGTACTGTTCGTGTCTCCGCAACTCCTCCTACAGTTCAGACATGCACAGAACATGTACATAAACGAAACGAAACTTTGATCTAGATCATAACTGCAGAATTATGCCATTTTAAATTAGATACATATTTTGACCATATTTCCATGCCTAACGTACGAGCTAACCTTTTGTCATCGCTCTAAGGACCTCGTTTATCAACCAGTTTTGATGTAACTTCATAACTATATTCGATATGTCAATACCTCGAATGGGTTTACGTTTCAGATTGATAGGGTCAAGGTCATATTGCTATTTTTAGAAAAGCATTTTATCATCGCTCTATGGACTGATTTTGATGTAAGTTCCCAAAATGTTTAGTATGACAGTATCTTGGTTGAGTTCGAGTTTCAGCACTGTAGATTCAAGGTCAAAGTCCTAGTTGCTTTCTTTTAAAAAAAACTTTGTAATCGCTCTTGCCCCTTTATTTATTGACAGATTTTGATATAACTTCACCAAAATGTTTAGCAATTTAGCATAGCAATATCTTGGACAAGTTTGCATCCAGAATTCGAGGTTCAAGGTCAGGATCACAGGGGTTTTTTTTAAATACAAATACTTTATTACCCCTCTAACGCCTTTTTTATGAACTGACTTTGATAACTTCCCACAAATGTTAAGTATGACTATCTTGGACTAGTATGTGTTATAGGTTTGTAAATGCAAGGTTAAGGTCTCAGCTGCTATTTTTAGAAGAAAAAAAACGTCATCACTATAGCATTTTTAATTATTGACAGATTGTAATATAATTTCTCACAAATGATTAGTGTGACAATATCTTCTACAAATTCACAACCTTTTATTTAAGAGACAAAGTGAAGGTTATAGTTGCTTTCTTTAGAAAAGAAAAGAAACAATGTCATTCATCTAGCACCTTTATTTATGGACCTAATTTAATGTAACTTCACACAAATATGTCTAAATAAATTTGTCATCTAGTGAGGAATGTGGCAGGAGCATTCATCAACTTTCGTGATTTTCATTTTTTTTTTCACTATTTTTCTGCATAAGTCAGCTTGTTGTCTTTGTCATATAAAAGTCCCAAACGATTTTATGTCGTTACCAATCAGCTATATAAAAAAAATAAACAGACGGGAGACAGGCAGGCGTCCCCTTCGAGCCACCTCAACCATTGCGCCTTGAGAAAAGAGGCAGATATGGCCATCAGGAAAGAGATGTCCGATGCAGCAAGAGCCAGCAAAAAGCTAAAATAGCTCAATAGAATGGAAGCCAAACTCCGCTAAGATTCATGTCGTTGTGACAAGTCAGTCTAAGTTTCAGAATAATGACGAAAATATACCAAATATAAATCAAATGGAATTATGTTACTTTAAATCAGTATTCAAGTAGTGAGCCCAATGCTGGAGAACTAGAATCAACACTGAAACACTGACTAACTGGATAGATGATATTGTCGGGGACAAATTGTCCACCAGCAGTGATATCGGCCCAGTGATTCTAATATAAACGTATCCATGCCAAATTTACAAAGTTTACAAAAATACAAGAAACTCAGGAATGCTGGTTCAAATCCTACTGCTGACACTTATCATGTATCAAGTTTCAGCTTTAGAACTGCAGCAAATTTTGCTCTTCTTTATACTCACTCCCAACAAATGTCAGTACTTTTGCAATTGCTCTCCTAGCACAAGCTGTAGCAGTTGGTATAATAGTAGCTCGGAGAGTAAAAACACGAGAAACACGAACTGGCATCATCTGCAGTTATCTGCGTAAAAAGGCAATACAACATAAATGAGAATAAAAAAAGAAAACAATAATACAATGAAATTATTGGGGTCGAACCCTTAAATTTAGAGTCGCACGTCTTTGACTACTGCGTCACTGGGAAAAAGTATCGCAATCGAGTCATAAGACGACAAATATAATCCTGGTGGAAGATCAATATTTCACCTATTATCTTTAAATTGGCGTGCGTTATGATAAGCGCGGGAAACAGATTGTCTTTGGATGACGGTAGTTGGGTATACCCTAGCATCCGGCTCCTTCGTGAAATGTGAAACTATTTAAAGCAGAGGATGTTGTTGGGACGGTTGGTTTGGATTTAACGGCCCTTTGAGACAGTAATTTAATCTGTATCGGGCCGTCTCCCAGAGAGGGGAGAAAGCAAAGAGAAATGATAGATGAGAAAAATTATCCAAAGAACTCCCAACCGGACCTACTGCCTGCCTAGTAGGTCCTTGCCTTCCTTTTAATCAATAAAGCAGAACGCATGTTTTTTGCTGAATTTGTGGAAAGATTACAGTATGTTAATTGTAAAGTCATATTTAAGGCGGAAACACATAAATCTTTGTGTATATGGCTGAAGATCTAGTACCTATTTTATGTTTTTCTTCAATCATATACACAAACATTTATGTTATCGCCTGAACTATGCCTGTACTATTAGCAAACTGTAATCTTTCCACACATTCAGCAAAAACTATGCGTAGGCCCTTGCCCTCCTTTTATCAATACACAGTACACATGTTTTTGGCTGAATTTGTGGAAAGATTACAGCATATTAGTTGTACAGTCATATTTCAGGCGAAAACATAAATGTTTGTGTATATGGCTGAAGATCTAGTACCTATTTTTTGCAGTAATCCTTTACGCAATTACGTGTCTCCGTTGAGGGTTCCAAATTTAACAGAACACTTTTACCGTAAAATCCTACATATTGGGACAACTAGGTCTGAGCAAACAGTGCAGACGAAGATCAGACAGCTCTTTAGGAGCAGTCTAATTAGGGTCAACACTGTTTCCATTCCATGTGCATTTTAAGACGCATCACTGCATTATAAAATCAAACTGTCACGTTTTTATGATAGCTACGGTAAATATTTAAGGTGTCCCAACTTTTAGACTTTTCACGGTACACCATATTTCAGACGTGATGTATTGATGACAAATCTAGTCGATAAGTATTCTTATTTAGATTCTGTCGGATACTTCTCTCTCTTATCAAGATAGATAGTCGGTCTGACATTTTTGTCGCTTTGGATCCAAGACACAGTAAACAGAGCTAGCAGGAGAATGAAAGTGCATCTGGCCTAGCTATTTCATACATGTATTTTATACTCAGTAGTGTTTGTGTTTGCAATGAAATGGCTTGAGAACTGGCCAAGGAGTTATAATGGGAGAACTTATTCTGTCAGTTAGGAACAAACATAGTAATGAAAAATAAATTAGTCACATAAAACCATTGTTGTTTTTATCCCCCGCCGAAGGCGGAGGGATATAGTTTTCTCCATGTCCGTCCGTACGTCCTTCTGTCTGTCAGTTCTTCCATCCGTCTGTCCGTCCGTCCGGAGCCATAACTAAGTAACCACTGGACAGAATCTCATAAAACTAAAAATAAGTAGAATCACAATAATGTGCAGCTGAAGCACGTGAAGTTTCATCAGACTGGCTTCCGTAGTGCATGAGTAATTGCCCTTTAATGGACTTAAACTTAATTAAACGAGCCATAACTAAGTAACCAATTATCAAAACTTCATGAAACTTATACTGAATATGTATCACCATTACACTATTATGCACTTAAAGTTTCGTCAGAAGGGCATCAGTAGTGCATGAGTTATTGCCCTTTAATGGATTTAAAATTCATAAAATGAGTCAGAACTAAGTAACCAATTATCAAGACTTCATGAAACTTAAACTGAATATGTATCACCATTACACGGTTATGCACTTTAAGTTTCGTCAGAAGGGCATCAGTAGTGCATGAGTTATTGCCCTTTAATGGATTTAAAATTCATAAAATGAGTCAGAACTAAGTATCAAGACTTCATGAAACTTAAACTGAATATGTATCACCATAATGCGGTTATGCGCATAAAATTTTCTAGAGGGGCATCAGTAGTGCATGGGTTATTGCCCTTGAATCAATTTATGGTTGACAAATTCAGCCGTAACAAAGTAATCAATTAATAGAATTCTATGAAACTGATACTAAATATGTATCATCATAGTCACATTGGTGCATCTTATTTTTTGTCGGAATTGCTTCAGTAAGCACTGAGTTATTGTCCTTGAATTGGTTTAAAATCGACAAATTGAGTCATAACTAAGTAACCAATGGTTGGAATTTCATGAAACTGAAAATAGTTATGTATTGTCATGACACAGCAGGGCACATTAAGTTTTGTCATAATCGCTCCAGTAGTCATGATTTAATGCCCTTGAAATAATTTAAAATCTACAAATTAGCCATATTTAAGGTATCGGTTCAAACAAATTTCTTGAAACTGAATTAAAAATGTATCATCATAGTGCAGTGATGCTGAGACAAGTCTTTAAGAACAGCTTCAGCATATGCCTCACTTATCCCAGAGTTATTTCCCTTGATTTAAGTTACAATCTACAAGTTCTGCCGTAACTAAGTAACCAGTGAACGAAATTTTATGTAACTTAAAATAAACCATAAACAAATCAGGGCCTCTTCGGCGGGGGATATAAATTGACCGAATTTGCTTGTTATACTTATATTAATGTTCAAGTTTAGAGGTTATTACCGTAAATGCTTGAAATATTCGGACACCAAAAATAATAACCGTAATTTGCCTGAAATGGATAGGTCTGGTTTTACAATGCAGTAATGTGTCGTCAAAGATGCATATTGAATGACAGACATTTATAATGTTTATTGTAGTTTATTTCAATTTCTATAATGATGAATGTTACCGGCAGTTTCATTAACCAAATGAATAGGAAATTAATATCTGTTTATTAATAAAGCTGCATATACACTGGGTGTTTGCTTAGTCCCGGTAGGCGGTGATTTTTTCTGACAATTGTCAACGATTTTTTCTGACAATGGTCCCGGATTTTTTCCAAATTGTCAATGATTTTTTATCCGTGACGTCATAACACAAAACTGAGATTAAAACAATATATTCAGTGACCCTCCCAATGCAGGCGAGACTGCTGTTCTAACTCTACCAATTGAACGACGTGGCCACATGGTCGTCCAATGCCAGGAAAGCTCAGTTGGCAGGGCAGTCCTGATCATTGCCTATCGTTTTACTCAGTAGTACCGAGAAGGTTGAAGACTCAAGTTCCGCCGCGACCAGGGTGTTTTTCTCGCTTAGGCGGCGTAGAAGATTTATATATTTTCTTCAAAATTGTGCGTGCGTGCCTCTCTTTCTATATATGTGTGTGTGTGTGTGTGTGTGTGTGTGTGTGTGTGTGTGTGTGTGATTCCAAAGCATCAGTTTGTACTATCCTTGGTGTACAAAAGCTACCTCAGGCTAGATAATTCTGAAAGCAGTGCACATGTCCAGCCGGTGCTGGAGCCCCGGTAGCTCTGTAGGTTAAACGCTGACTTGCTGATCTAGCGGTCCCGAGTTCGATCCCCGCTTGAGGCGAGAATCTTTTCAAACGTAAACGGGGTTCCATTGCACACAGCCTTTCATTATCGTCCTCCCAACGTCCTGATATGACTAAATATTGAAAAGGACGCAAAACCGCAAGTCATCCATCCATCCAGCCAGTACTTCTCTTTAGGGCCTGTACAAATTTGTATACAGCACTGCAAAACTTTAACAGAAAAAGTCCTGGAAAGTCAGATCCTTTGGAAGCAAGGAAAACACCAAAGAAATGAAAATAGCATACTCGGTTTAACTGCGGCTGCTCATGACCAGGCATGAAATGTGCAACTCCGGCCATTCCCCTAGCAGCGGCTACTGTATTATTAAAATGAGTCGAAATGAAATAAGTGATTCCAAAGGACCAGAACTTATACAAACTACAATATGAATGAATACCGAGGGACGATTCAGGGCCGTCACACGGAACCTAACATCAGTTTCAGTGAGGTTTCAATAAAATGTGCAAACTCAGCCATGCCCCCTAGCAGCAGCTGGCATACTCTATTTTCAGAAGGACTCGAAATGAAATCATTGATTCGAAAGGACTAGAAATTATATAATCTGCACTATGATGGAGTACGGGGAGACTTAACGGCCGCCGCACAACACCTCCAGCATCCTGTGAAGTTAAATAAGATTTGAAATGTTAGAGTTTTTGGAAGCAAGAAACGAGTCTGCACTTGAAAAGAGGACTCAAGTAAACAAAGACTTCTGCTGTTATGTCTTTTACGTATTCTTTGCTTCTAAAGGGTCCATATTTTCGATTTCATCACCTTGATAAGGCATACATGACAGAAATGCTTTTCATGTTCATTCGGTTTAGTAAAATCAGTTCCCACACTGATAAAATCTAATTGCTGTTACTATTCTGCTAGTTTAAGACTCTGAAATGCAGTTTATGTGGTAGACAAGAATCCGGGACACTGTAGGAAAAAATCCGGGACACTGAATCCGTGTAGGAAAAAATCCTTGACATTTGCAGTAATTTTTGTCCTTGGTTTGCCGAGGCTATTTCACAAAGAAAAATGTGACAAACGACTAAATACGCCCATAGAATGCTCAAGTAAACAACCTGATTGCGAAAGATCCCAAGAAAGTATTGAAAATAAGTTTGTTTACGTACCTTATTGCTGCGTCACGCCTATGAGACATAAATTGTCAGAAAAAATCGTTGACGATTGTCAGAAAAAATCACCGCCTACCGGGACTAAGCAACCACCCAGTGATACAAGCGTATAACAAAAGTATGAAACATGTCTTTTATATGCAAGCTGTTTAACACTTAAGCGTTAAAAAAACTGAAAATATAAAATACGTACACGTGTTATTTATTATCACCGGGGTAATACCAATTCAGCTAGGTCGAAAACCATTAACAATAGTTACAATTTACCGTTATTGGTAATGCCTACGATCGTGTTCTCGGTCGAAAGCCACTTTGTATATTAGTACAGACTCGGAAAAAGGAAAGGTTGCCAAATTGGTATTACGCCCGTGATTATGCCAATGTGCAAAATAGTGCTGAGTCACTTTCTCGGACAGTATCCCGTAATGCCTAATGGAAGTCTATACAGATACCCTGAGGTGGACACATCTCTTCTTTGCAATTTTTAAAAGGGAGTAAATATGAAAGCTTCCGCCCATTAATGCTTAGTGTCCCATAAAAGGGACATAAACAAAGAGTGCAGACCCAGACCATAGGCCGCAAAACGCAGCGTATGATTATGGTCTACAATTTTTGCATAAGCAAAATGGATGTTTCTCCTTAAATTAGAATAAACAATGTTAAAACTAAGCTCAACAGGACACCCCTATATTAAACACTGGACTCATTGATTTGATAAGGATAGACTGGTCCATTGGCCATAAATGGATTAATTAAATGTTTTTCAAAGATCTTACCGTAAGGGGTCTACGCGTAAAGAAAATAAGACAATTGCTTCCCCTGAAACAGTATTCATTTAAGGAATAACTTTCATTTTTCTGCTGTTTATCGAAGTATAAACTACATTGGGTCTCGTGCAAAGTACGTGAACCCCAAAGGAGTTCATGTAAACTTTGCTAGCGACCTAATGTAGTTTATACTTTGATAAACAGCAGGAAAATTAAGTTCATTGCTTATATTTACAGTCTTTTCTATCTGTTTATTTGACCAGATATTTGCGTAGGGGCTACAGTTGTAGCAGAACAACATATATGCGCAGTTTTTCTACTTAAAGCGGAACAGCGTCAACGACGTAACAACGACGTCATAACGTCGTCTACGTCCAATCAGACTGGAGTACCATGGTTTATTTTGACGTCACTTAACGTCGCGTGCACTGATGTAGTTATTGAAATATAAACTACATTACGTTATAATGGTTAACCATAGGGCTTTTTTCAATATATGCACGGATAATGCAAATATTAACTTATATACTTTATCATGGTTATGATGCGTAGGTATATTCAAATAAAAACAGGAAACCATAGCAAAGCATAATCCATTCGAACACAGCGAAAGGAAGCCATGCATCTGAAATGAATAATCGCAAAACGGAATAACACGTTTACGATAACGGACATATTTATCTGACAAAAAGAAGAAGAAACAGCAGTTACTGTACGTCAGTGGAACGGTCAGTACAACAAAACTATATATAAATACAAACAAAAAACGTCAAACTGGGGAGTAACACTTTTTTTTTATTTGCGTACAACCTCAGTCTTTCGGTTATTTCTTAAGCCATTAAAAACAGTAGATGACAAAATTTACGTCTGCAAAATTTTAAAAGCTATTTCGTTCGAGCTATATCACATCGAGACTATAAAGACAAGGGGGTAAACAGTTAGCTAACAAAAGTATACTCCCTCGCATTTGTTAAGGGATAACTATGCTCAAAATTGTCATTTGGGGTGGTAAATCGTCGGTTTTATTGTCGGACATTTCGTTTTACAGCGACACAGCAGCGGCGCATAAAAACGCAATTTGCGACCTAAAAACCGACGAATTACCTCCCCAAATAAAAGTTTTCAATATAGTTATCCCCATTCTAATGCATGTTTTGCATTTTCACCTTTCTAAGTGCACTACTTTGCACTTAAAGCTGTAAAAACAGACGTCAGCCAATGAGAAGCGACGTCGGGTTTGCGACAGTATATCGCAGAATATACTGTCGCAAATATTTGACATTATCCAATCAGACGTCGTGTTACGGTTGTAAGTGTATTAGGATATGAAATAATCATCAAAAAGTGAAACTAATTAGTTGTATGCAGCCGTTAATTAATAAGACCTGTGCATTTTTTTCAAACATCATTGTTACGGAGGCAGAGACGATCTTGAAAAGTCACGAATATATTGCTGTCATAAACTGGTAGACTCTCACATAGGAATCAAAAGGCGTTCCAGTAATTATGTCTTGAATTTTATGAATAGTGGAGTAAAAAAATGTGACAATAGCATGAATCTCTAATCCGTGCATCTGAGATCTTTTCAGCCAATAACGGTCCGAAGTAAATAAAAGAAAAGGTTTAAAATCATTCATGGCATGGCTTTATCCTGTCTAACTATGATTGCTGGGCGTATGCAGTCTTCTTCATTTGGCGGCAATCGCGGATTCCCGCGTATTTGTATATTTTCTTAAAATTTCCTTCTTCCAGCAACCTTCACATATCATACATATGGCTGTTAAAACACTCTTACTATACGGATCATTATTATGCCTCGGATATAAGTTTTCGTATGAAAGGACCTGGTACATGTATGATAAGGCCCATACTTGGCCCCCAGAAAAATTCACTTTTCACATGACTATTTCCATAATAAAAATGTATATATTGGTAAGTTGCAAACTAGCAAGTAACAGCAAACACAAAATTATGACCGTTAAGTACCTTCCAGGTTCCTGGTTCCCGGTTCCCGATTCCTGGTTTCCAGTTCCCGGTTCCTAGTACCCGGTTCCTGGTTACCAGGAACCGGGAACGTACTTAACGGTCATCACAAAAGTAATTGGTTCTTGCTTAAAATTTTGTACTAGTAAGCATACCCAGACCTCTAGCGGAATTTGACAAAAATGACGGATTTGGTAGCCTTTGTGGCTTTCAAATATATGAGCCCAACCTCCAGCACGATTTATATATTGTATACAGACAAAGTTTTGATATGTAAACTTGTCATGAAAATATGAAATTGCTGCAGACCGAGCTGCATGGTTATTTTTATCTTTTTGTTATCAAACTGGAAGCATTTGGAACATTTTCTCATTTGTTCAACAAAACGCCCATACTTCGCTCATAGACAAAATAAAGATATGTTGTGGGTATTTACCGTCTTACTTAGGACACAAGGAATCTTTTGTACACGTTTTGTTTTGATATTTTGAATTTATTTCGTTTCTTTTTTTTTTTTTTTTTTGGGGGGGGGCGGGGGGGGGGAGGGGGTAGCGTCCCTTGACTTGTAAACTTAAGTGGGTGTGGTACCTCATCAGACATCATAGTGAAGAAACTGCGTACTTGTACTTCTGCAGGACTGAACCAATTTGGTATACACGGATAATATGGGGAAATTTCATTATCACTTAATAACTTTTATTATTCTAAATATATTTTTACATCACAAACGGTATCAGAAAGTAAAATTCTTCATCTTTAATATCGTGTTTTAATTTTGATTCTAGCACTAGTACAAAATGGTCTTTTTTTTGTAATTATCTAGATGTATATAATTTAATTAAACAAATAACAAAATCTCCGCAAAACAACTAGGGCACACGAATTCGACCGCTTATTTAGAATCAAATTGATACAAAATGTTATGCATCACAAATGGATCAGACAAGAAGAAAGAATATATTTTTATCTGATGTAATTTTTATTAGCCTAGCTAAATGATAAAATGGTCTTTTTTCATTATTTGTTCAAATTTTAATTAATGATTTTTGTATGCCGGTCGTTTCCGTGCGTTTCCGTCAAAACTTCGGCGATAGACGACGCGGCTTTAGGTAATAGCCTTGGGCGAAGATTATATGTATGAAAGGTATGATACACAATTTATGATTTGATATTGTAGTAATGAATTTTCAAGTAGCTAAATTATGCAAATGTAGGTTCATCCAGCCTGCTTGAAACTAAAAGGTGAAAGATTTTTTTTTTCTGGTCCAGAGCTGCCCTATAATGTAGACCAAAGTTTTCTGATGTAAGAATGAAATTGAAGCCGTGCGTCTGAAAAAAAAAATAGACGCAAACATATTCAAATTTCAGTCTTTGATCCGGTCTAATTAGCTTTACATGAAGACGAAAAGTCGATCGGCAAACTTCTTTTAACTTGTGAAATAATTTATATCACTGGTGCCGAAATGAAAGACAATTATCTTATGATTGTATAATGCCAATTAGTAAATTAATTTCGGTGTGTTTCGAAATTTAGCTTTTGCTCAGTAGTCGCTAATTAACGATAGTTTTTGCGAGGCAAATAGCCACACTAAGTATCTCTCTCTCTCTCCGTGTATCTGTAATCGTTTGTCTGAATTCGCCTTAAAATCAGTAGTATGTTAGCAAAACAGTTTTACTACTTCTGTTTATTATGAACTTTCTGAAATTGTATTATCTAGTTGTCTTTAAATTAACAAGTTAATAATTTATTTATTGTCATTTTTTTTTCTTTTACATTTCTTATTTTTTATTTTTGTAATGTTATTTTTCGGTATCTTTTTTTAATTTTATTTTTTTATTTCTCAATTTCTTTGCAAGGGATGCCTGCTTTGGTACATAAGAAGAACTTTATGTTTGCGTATTTGTTGTTTGAGTTTGAAATTTATTCGGCGGACTTTAGATGTAGTACAGTTTTGTTCATAAGAACCAGAAAACTGTATACTTTTGCAGCGTTAAGTTATTTTTTGTAGTTTTTTTTTTTTTTTCACAGACGGTCTTCATGTTAACATTTTTGTTTTCTCATATGTTTAAAGTGAAAATACTTCAACAAGGCTCAAATTCGATTATTACTCTAAGTCCATTTATGTAATTCATAGTTAAATAAACAATACAAATGACACGCGCGCGTCCACAGTACCGTGTATCGCAATAAATGAGCCATGACATGACAAAACAAACAAAGTGACATGTGCGACCAGCGAAGACTCGGATCCGTCTGGACCTTCGCCCATTCTGCGATGCGCATAAAAGGTAGCTTAGGGTCTAAGCTACCAACATGCCGACAGAGAAGACACATCATATTTCGCGGATGCCCAGACTGATCTGAGTCTTCGCTTAGTGCACATGCCACTTTGTATATTGTGTTTTGTCGCGGTCAAATATATTTTGTCTAAAGACGACGAAGGCAATCTGGGAAAAGACCCTTTTCACATTGTATTCGCCCGTGCGCCTAATGCTCAAATAACGCGTCTTATCTCGATAAATGGCGAGATTTTACAAACATGGGGTAAATGGAACGAATGATAATTTACCTTTTATTTTCTTATTATTACATTGAAATTAATAGGGTGAATGCATTATGGCTTGAGGTTAATATATAAAAACTCAAAACTATATGTCACAGCGCGTAGAAAAAAATCATGAAATAACTGATGATGGATGGATGATTTGTGATTTTACGTCCTGTTCAACAGTACATGTATTTCAGTCATATCAAGACGACGGCACGGTGATTATGAAAGGCTGTGTGCAATGGAACCCCTTCTACGGTAGAAAAGATTGTCGTCTCTAGGGGGGCTCGAACCCGGGTCCGCTTGATCAGTAAGCCATCGCCTAACCCACTGAGCAACCGGGACTCCTCTGAATAACTGATGATGGATGGATGGATGAAGGAATTAAAATACAGAATTTTTATCTATTTTTGCCCAGTGGAATGTTTTATCCCAATCAAATGAATGTGTCCATTTGTCAATTAAGGGGTGTCCGGTTTAGTTTATATTTATCATTTTTATATGAGAAATACCCATTTGTGTAATGCAAACAGTGTAGAACCTGTTCAGACGCCGTGTTTTCCTGCGTCTGATCTTGGTCTGCGCTGTTTGACTGTGCTCTATATATGGGATGCCAGGCATTAACGATTTAATTTATTTATCACCTGATTACTTCATACGCTCTTCGAATGATTTTTTTTTCACCGAAGTACAAACTTAAAGAAATCATATTGTTTGTTTGTTCGGTCGGTTTGAAATTTCCCCTACGATACGAGATAAAGACTCAAATATCTAAAAAAAAAAAAAAAAGAAAAAAAAGAAGAAGAAGTGTAGTTGTAAGACTGACACATGTATTATACCTACCCATTCTACCGAAATTAGATTTTTCATCAACTGACTCGGGAATGAAATTCAGTTAAAGCCATAAAGATCAAATTTTTATCATGACGGAGATAAGAGTATTTAGCCTTAGGGATTAATTTGACACCTGCGATTATCGCCTGTTGACGTCTAGTTTCGGAGAACTGCCGAAGGATATCTGGAGATTCTACCTGTATAGCTGTAAGAAATCAATGGTCAGTATCAAATACGAATATTCTACCAGATGTTGTAGGTCTCGAGGTAATACGTAGTGCTGTCAGACGTATTTGTCAAAACGTCTATTATTAAGAGCTTTCAACAGCTATTGTAACTGTCATATTTCTTTAGAGGAAAATTTTAAAGCTTTTTAAATCATTTTTTTTTTGCAATTTTACTTAATCTGATTGAAAGAACATAGGCATTTGAAAAATCATGTTATTCTAAGAATTTACAAACAGAAAAACTATTATTTCTGTTTGTTCCAATATGCACAGTTGATAAGCAACAGCAACCAATGTAATATAAAGAGGGTTTGAATAGGGGCATACAACGGCCCTTATCATAACATATGATGAAATGTGTGAGGGCATATATCTTTAAATCATGGATAGCATAAATATATTTTGCTGCCTATTTGATGGTGTTACTAATATTAGGATGGTGATTTGTGGTTAATACAAAAATTTGAATAATACATAATATTCAACGTTGTTCCCCGAAAGTTTGCAGACTTCTTTTTTTTTTTTTTTTTTGTTGATCAGTGTCTGCTTTGCCCCTGAAGGGTAACCAAGGGTCAAAAATACCTCTATGCCGACAGCGGAGACTGGGCGCACATGCGATTTTGTTGGTTTTGTCGTGTCACGGATCAATATCGGAGGGCTTGGCCTGATGGTACAATGTATGGGTGCTCGCCTTTCATGCAAGTGTTCGTGGGTTCGTCTCCGATCGGGTGGCACATTTCAAATAAATTTCTACCCAACAGACCAGGAAATTAGCACCCAGTATCAACCCTGGTTAACTATGTATATACAAGGGCTGTTTCGAAATAATAAAGAGCTGTCACGAAACGAATAAGAGCCATAGTTCCAAACCTACCTGGTCAATGTGGCTAAACGAATTCGTTCAACCCCGATCACCAGGTCGTTGGGCAACTATAACTCTTTTTCGTTTCGTTACAGCTCTTTTTCGTTTCATAAAAGCATTGAAAACATAGGTATCTAAGTATGAGTATGCCATGGGCTGGAAAGAAAAGTAATTGTTATCAGGTTGGCAGTTGGTGATTGCAGTGTTGCTGAAAAAATGGTAATGTGTCCGCGTTATAAAACCGGCGGTGTTATCCGCCTTATAAAACCGGCAAAACTATAATGAGCCGCGACGTGACAAAACCAACAAAGTGATTGTGCGCCAAGCGCAGACTCAGATCAGCCTGGGCATCCGCCCAGTCTGATCAGAGTCTTCGCTGTCCGCATGGAGGTAGCTGATACCCTTAGGTACCATTTAAGCGCTCATCGAAGAGTCTGAACAGACTTGGTGGATGCCCTGGCTGATCTGAGTCTGCGCTTGGCGCACAACCACATTGTTGGTTTTGTCACGTCGTGGCTCATATTATTTGCGTGCAAAAAACATAACACACATCGAGGTAATGTACTTACTACGGTTTCGTACCTAAAGATTGTAGAATTGCTATTCAGCAATAAACAACAACAGAATTTAGTCTATTCTGTTTTCTTTTTTACAAAACTTTGTTGTTCGTAAAATGTTGTATTGAACGATGAATTTCCCCGGTATGAGTCTCGAGTCCGGTTAAATTGTAATTGTTCCAGGCATTTAAAAGCATATCTGTGAAAGTTCCAGTCGAACTTGTTAGCAAATAATTCTGGTCTGGTCGATAATAAAGGAAGATCACCAACTCCGAAATTGCAAACCGATCTGACAAAATGGCCGTAGCAAGGAAAGCTGCCCCAGTTTTTGAAGCGGGTAAGACAAGGTTTTACATCATTCTGGTCTTTTTCGAGAATTCCTGCAAAAATGAAATAAAATAGACAACTCTCGATCTCTCAAAGTCGAAGTTCATCTCAAACTACTGGCATCTCAAAGTAATTGTTTTTCTCAGTCAAAACATTTCTTAAAGATGTCAGTAATTTGATGAAGCAGGACTTGAAATGTAAGAAAATGGAAATAAGTCCAAACTTTATTTTCTGATATGAGACGGTACTTTGAGATATCAGTGGTAGAGATAACGGAAATCATCTGTACGATACATATATTACAAACTCTTTTCTTTACATTCGATATTTAGAGTAATTCCCTGTAAGCATCAAAGCTCACTTGCGAGACATTTTTGCCTTTTTGTCACCCGACGTAGGCGGAGGGGGGGGGGGGCTATAGAAAAGACCCTCGTCCGTCCGTGTGTCAGTCCGTCCTTCCGTCCGTCATTCCGTCCGTCCGAAATCTTGTCCCCGCAACTCCTCCTACGTCTTTCATCGGATTGATTTGAAATTTTACAGGTTGAATTCTTATTATATGAAGATATGCATGTGGTTTTTTATTTTTGTGTCGGCCATTTTTGATGGAGTTACAGCCCTTGCTGTCTCAGACATTGTCCCCGCAACTCCTGCCACATCTTTTATCTGATTGACTTGAAATTGTGCAAAATGTTTTATCATGATCTGAAGATGTGCATGTGATTTTGAAATTGCAATTGTCCTATATTTTACAAAGTTATGGCCCTTTGTCATTTTTGGCATTTTTCCAACTTTTGAAGTGTTTGACCCAGAGAGCTGAAACATGGTATGCTATTAGCATTTGGTTAATTGAGTATGCTGATTATTGTTAGGATATGCTAAATTTATTAGTGACAGAGTTATTCCCCTTTCATAGATAATAGATATTCACTTAAAGGTAAAAGGATTACTCAAGAACTATTCATATTAATGGGCTGAATTTTCATAAATGCATTATTCATTTTTCGTCAGATTCATATAAGGAGGATTATGGCCCTTGTTATTTTGTTATTGGCTATACAGTCTTGATGTTTTGGGCATTCTGTAAGGGCCTAAAGTTTCAGTAACCTGATTTTACACAAATACGCCCAGTTCTGAACTTAAGTTTTTTATAACCTCATAGAGGCCCAGTACATTATTGGGTATATGTCTTTGCTTATGCTTCAATTATTATTTGCTCACCAGGTTCTGTTATACACATATTTTCTGGTTTTGGCCATACAGTTACTCTGAAACGAAATAAAAGGCTGCAGTTTGTGACACATTTGAAACGTCGGGTGACACTTGGCCGATGGCCTTTTATTGCCTCTGCCTCTCGCTGAGTTTCATAAAAACTGAAAGGATGGGGTATTTTGAAGAACATATGAAACAAGTAGTGTTGGTTTGCGTTTACGTTATACAATTATTGTTTTATACCGTTCCCCGCTTTCTCTCTCTCTCTCTCTCTCTCTCTCTCTCTCTCTCTCTCTCATTATTTTAACTGATCTGTTTTATGGATTTCAAACACATGGGCGGAAAGGAGAGTTAATATTTTGGTTGGATGGGTTTAACGGCTCTTTGCGGCAGTATTTTATTCTACATCAGGCGTCTCTCAGAGAGAAGGAGAAAGAAAAGAGCTATATTAGAGTGGAGAAAAATGTCCAAACAACCCAACTATTATCGAAATTAGTAAAACGCTCCGGCACTAAAAAGTTACCCAGCACCATTGCCCGACCATGACCACCCCCGGGGAAGGGAGTGGTGCGGCAGGGGTGGTGGCGGTCGAAGAAGGGCACAAGCTGTGCAACAGCAAAGCTTTTATTTAGAGCTGATGAAGAATCTAGCGCATAGGCTTTATTCAACCTATGACGCTTTTGATCTGTAAGCGCTACCGTTTTGAAAATGATATTGAACCTCGACATGACAAATCCAACAAAATGGCACGTGCACCCACAAAAGACTCCGATCAGCCTGGGCATCCGTCCAAACTGATCAGAGTCTTTGCCTTCGGCATGAAAGAAGCTAAGACTCACGGCTACGCCTTTAGCGCACAGCAAATACTCTGATCAGCTACCTCCATGCCGACAGCGAAGACTCTGATCACACTGGGTGGATGCCCAGGCTGATTTGAGTCTTCGCTGGGCGACATATTGTAAATTTGTCGTGTCGCGGCTCAATTATGTTATTTTATTTCGTATTTAGGAGCCCCGGTAGGTCAATAAGTTCAGAGCTGGCCTGCTGATCTAGCGATCCCGGGTTCGAGCCCCGCTGTCGGCGTGGCTCTTTTCAATCGTAAGCGGGGTTCTATTGCACACAGGCTTTCATTATTACCTAACCATTGTCCTGGTATGACTGGAATACTGTTAAAAAGGATGTAAAATAGCAAGTCATCAGTCCATCCATATTTCGTATTTTGCTGACTATATTGCGAAAACGGAACAAAAATATCACAATTTGATCAACATCAAACTGGCACAAAAGTTACCTATCTAAATGGATCATAGCACATAACTGTCAAAAATAGAAAAAAACAACAACAACAAAAATACAAATGAATAGTTCTGCCAAAGTCCCTATTGTACAGGTCAGACGTTAATGTTATTAGTTTCTTTTCGAATTCCCGGCAAATCAAAACAGTTACGCTTTAGCTTAGCCACACTCTTCTTTCGTTGCCTTATAAGTTAGCTTTCCTCTCCTCTCGCTACCAAAATAACTTGTTTTTTATGCCCCAAACTTCGAAGGAGTTAAGGGGGCATATTGGTTTGGGCCTGACCGTCCGTCTGTCCGTCCGTCCGTACGTAACGCTTTATTTTCTCAGGAACCGTAACTGCTGGGGCCTCGATATTTCATAGATGTGTAGACTGTCAAAAACTAGAGGACACGTATTTTTTTGCTTGTCCATCAGCCTTGTACTTGCAGAACTATGCACCTTTTTCAAAAAAATAAATGAAAGTTTGTTCCCAAAATCCTTGAATACCCAAGTAAGCTAGGACGCTCATATTTAGCATACTGCTAGGGGCTAAACTGTAGATTATCTATTCAACTTTGAGGCGAATTTCGTCAAAAAAATGACAGAATTATGCCCCTTTGTTTAATTTGGCTTTTTTCTAACTTTTAAACCGTTTCACCTAGAACCCTAATTTTTAGTATACTAATAGTATTTGATGTGCTGATCATCCTGATGTCGGTTGCGTTATGAGCATTCATTAATGACAGAGTTATTTCCCTTTCTCATCTGTATAAAACATAATTATGGGTGGTCTGTTTGTCAACAACAATAACTGCTGGGCCTTGATATTTAAAAGGTGGATAGAGTATGAAAAATAAGCAGACTGTATTTTTTTTCTTTTCCGTCTGCCATGTACTTACAGAATTATGCCCCTTTTTCGAAAAATTAGATGGAAGTTTGTTTCCAAACTCCTGGGAATATCACTCGAGCTAGAATGCTCATATTTGGCATACTGCTGGGGGCTAAATTGTAGATTATCTGATGAACCTGTGGGCGAATTCTGTCAAAAAATGACTGAATTATGTCCCTTATGTTGAATTTGGCATTTCTCCAACTTTTAAACCATTTGACCTAGAACCCTTATTTTTATGAATAGATAAAAAATAAGCAGATACATATCATTTTTAGCTCTGTGAAACTTGACAAAAATGTGCTCTTTTTCAAGGTTAGACATCTTAAGTTTGACACTTTTAGTGGCAAGCATATGGTTGGGGGCATAGAGTTTCATAAACACACTTTCTAGTTAACAAGGTTGCGAAGGAAAGGGATGGATTCCGCCTTTCATGTGCTCTGCCCAAGATACAATGGGCCTCTCAACACCACTGCCCTTACGGCCACTATGTATTGGAAACCTTTACCGATGTTTTGCTTAGCAGCCATAGCCTACTCAGTTTACTCAGTGCACCCCAAAAGTATCGCGAAGAGAATGAATCAATGTGAGATTTTGTGTTAGATACAAGGTACACACAATGGGTGGAAAATCCTAAAACTTAATCCACAATTACAAAGCCCGCAATTCAGATCACAAGCAAACCAAGAACCGGAAACAAGAGTAAGTGAGAAATGCAAATGGAAAAATGTACCGTATTGCTTACGTGATATGACATACGGTTTTTCTAGCGTCAGAAACAATCCCAAAAAGCTGGATCCAACTCTTACAAGACTTTCTAAACAATCCAAAATCTTAAATCCGTCTTCTGAAACCAATCCTAAAATCCAGATTCCTTTTGTTTCCAAAACAATCCCAAAACTCTAGATCCTGGTATTTGGGATTGTTTTGGAAGTCTTGTTTAGAGACGGATCTAGATATTTGGATTGCTCTTACAAGACTCTAAAAACTATTTAAAAAATCTAGAACCGTCTTTTACAAGACGGATCTAGTTTTTTGGAATTGTCTTGTGAGACAAAGATTTTTGGTATTTTGTTGGAGAAAAACCTATATTATAGCCGTATTACACAAGACTGATTCACGTATTTGGGAGTATTTCTTGTGGAGAGAAATCCCGTCTTTTAGCCGAATAAATTTAGTACGTGCGCGATAAAATACGCGTTCGACATTTCAAATAATTATTTTAAAAGAACAACCACCTTAGAACGGTCACTTATGAAACTACTGAAGTTAAAAACGATTTCATGGATATGCAAACTTATCCCTCTTTAATGTGATACAGCTTCAAATCTAAAATGAACCGCGACACGAGAAAACCAACAAAGTGGTTGTGCGCCCAGCGCAGACTCAGATCAGCCTGGGCGTCCGCCAAGTATGATCAGACTCTTCGCTAAGCGCTTAAAGGGCAGCTAAGGGTCTAAGTTATATCCAAGCGGACAGCGAAGACTCTGATTAGACTGGGCGTATGCCCAGACTGATCTGAGTCTGCGCTGGGTGCAAAACACTTTGTTGGATTTCACGTGACGCGGCTCATATATAGTATGTGGATTCACCTTCTTTTTCCTCTGCCATTTACAGCAGGAACATTTGATCGGACTTCCTGTTCTGCTTCCCCTGGCGATAAACTTTACCAAAAAGGTGATTCTCATTAAGGAAAGAATTTCCTTTTAAAATTAGCTTAATTCTAAGAAACTGACAGAGTTTGTGTCCCTGAAACTGTACATTCACCTGAATACATGTAAGGCCTTACCTAAATAAGATCCTTTTATATGGAATGTCCAAGGATTATGATTCAAAGTTGCAAAATATTCTTCGTCAGGTACCCAGCTATTTTTTATCCACTCCAAGAGATCCTTTGCTTTCTGGTTGTGAAGTGCAAAATCAACAAACTCTCGATTTGCTGCAATATGGACACTGCCTTTTGTTACTGTCACGTTGTGTGGCGGTGGAGGTAATTCGCTCCATCGCCACTCAAAAGCCCTAAAATAAATAAAGTCGTCAACAGTGCTTGAGATAAGAAGCGGTGACATGGTTAATTTTGAGATTATTTTCTATATTTCTCCATAAAAACCTATGTTGTGACCCTTCATTACAGCCCGTGGTCAGGACGGTGTAAAACAAAAACACAATGTATGTTGCCATCGAGAAACAAAATGATCTAAAATAAATCCTCAAAAACACACTTTATCAGAGCTTTAGTTGAGGCTTTTGATGATAATTATACGTACGTTTCAAATGAATAGTCCATGTGTTTCATTGGTAGATTTGAATATTTGCTTACAGCAATATGATTAATCAGTAAGTCATTTTTGCTGAAAAGGCAAAAAATCATTCCTTAGTTAAGTCTAGAGCCCCAGGTCACACAAATGTACACGCAGCGTCAGGTAATAGTAAAAATTTGTGCAAGTGATATACTATATATGATATATGACATATCAATCAAACTTCCCACATGGTGTCTTGAGTGGGATGTGGGATTGAATTGTGTCAGTGAGATTTTCGTATTAGCTACTTTTGCTCCTAGAAGAGCAAATGCTGTCGTTTAAGAGTCGAACCAAACTGAGATGGGTAGCAAAATGAAAATGCCCTGGGGCCGTATTCATAAAACGACTTAAGTGGTTGCTATGCTGTTGCTAAGGCTAAATTTCTTTGAAGGAGATTCCCTACAACTATGAAATTGGCTCTGAAGGAACAGTCTTACAAAGACTGTTCCTCCAGTCCAAATTTCATAGTTGTAGGGAATCTCCTTTATAGATATTTAGCCTTAGCAACCGCATAGCAACGACTTAAGTGGCTTTATGAATATGGCCCCTGATAGTGTACCATTCAACTTAAATGCATAGCGCTGACTTTTTACTAACAGTTTGGATTGTTCCTTGCCGTTCGTTTTTATATATTTGTTTTATTTACCATGCTATGTAATCACGTGACCTTACTGTACAGTGACAATTGCTTTCTTGGTTACCAAACTGCTTTCTTGGAAAGGAAAATGATGACCACGCGCTTCGTTGTAACGGTATATTGATTTATCTTTTAGCTAATGTTTCAAAATTGAAATGATTTTCATACGGTATTCAAGTGACGATCGGGAGAAATCTTCATAGTTCTTGAGGTCCTGTTTGTTGTCATCCCAAATATTTGATTTTTCTCTCGATTTATTATCCTTTTTGAATGATCACAGATGTTTTATACATTATTTATACTGATGTTTTGTAAAAATAATGTTCTTTATCATATGACAAGAACAAGAGGCGTTATGCAATTTTCGTTCAATGTACTGCTTTCTGTTGAGATGAACTGCTTTTTTATGTTTTAAATTAAGTCGACTGTACTGCTTTTCGTGAAACGATGTAACTGCAACTCGCCTCGACTTGAGGCTTAAAGTATAGTTAAAAGAAACCACTCACTGAAGTGCATTTGGACGCAAACTGAAGACTTTAATAAAACATAAAATTTGCTGAAAATTTCATGAAAATCAGACTTAGATTAAGAAAGATATGACAGTTTATAGATATTAGAATGTTGAGCTGGGAACCAGCACATTTGTGAGTTAATGACATCATAAACTCACAGTCAAAAATGAAAATCCTTAATAACTTTAGTTTGAACAAATTATAGGTGAACCAAATGCAGAAATCTATTAAAACTAAACAAATACTGTAAAAGTTAGCAATTTATGCACTTTTTCTAGATTAAAATATTTATCATGTGACAGGGACCGCCATTTTGAATTTTTTAACTCTTCATATCTCTCCTATTTTAAGTCCGAGTTTCATTAAATTTTCACCAAATTAAATTGCTAATCGAGATCTACAATTTAAAGGATGTTCATATTTTAGTGAGTGTTTTCCTTTAAAGGTCTATGAACATAGCACTTACATACACATCATCGCAGGTCACGCAGCACTATTACACTTAGAGCAAAACTTATACTGTAATCTGTAATTTCAGGTATTCGGCATTTACTATGTTTTATTTTAATTACTTTTGGCCATCCTGTAGTCCTACGGGTCCCTTGAAACCGAAAAGGCAGTTCAGTTGGATAAGTTTCATGCTATAAAAAGGCAGTTCATTTCAACAGACGGAAAATTCCAGTTTACTCATATAATATTAAGCTATCCAAGTTAACCAGGTTTATATTTGGAACAAGCATTTTTTTCGCAGCATACGCAAATTTTCTCGGTCTTTTTCGTCGTATTTCTAGGTAAAATTAATTATTTTCGGGCCACAATCGTAGTTTAAACCCGTTTACTGCCATATTCTCATTTCTTTCAACTCGTTCAAAATGACACCTATGCTGTAATAACCGGCATATATGGTGTGTTTATTGATGCAAGAACTTTCATCTATCTGGCTGCATTAGAAAAGTAATTCTTCAAAATACCCACATGGCGCCTTTCTCCTGAAATCGCCCTAAGAAAGTAGTTTGGTTACCAAGAAAGCAATTGTCCCTGAACACATAGGTCACGGGATTACATAGCGTGTGTACGCTTGATAGTAAATATATTAAGTATTTATCTATTTTTTTTAGTTAAGACTGTTTTCATACTCAATCAAATGGTCATGACAATGGATGGATGGATGGAACATTGAGGTGTATGTCCCTTAAAACATTGTTTCAGTCATTAAGGGCAGATTAGAGAACTCCTTAGCCAACAAGAGGACATGTTTAGATAAAATGAAATGAATAATGTGCAAGAAGTCAACAAATAGCTTTAAATTACTACAGGGATTTTCCTTACTTACCTGGATTCATTTGTTACAGTAGCTGGCAAGTACACCCTTCCATAGTCCCACCCAAGTCCTAAATTTAATTCTTAGAGATGCTTACCTTTTTAAAGTACCGGATATATCATTTGCTCCGTCATAGGCTATTAAAACTCTAACAAGTTCATAATTAGTTCGCAGAGGAAATTCTTGCCCAGTTAAATTAATAAAGTATTTCCATCTTTTATTTCGTTTTAAAAGTTCTTCCATGCATATTAACTCGGCTTCTAATACTGAGTAATATCCCCACCGAACTTTTATTCGTTTAGGTGCCAAGAGTATGTTTGGAAAACAAGATGATATACTTTCAATTGCTTTAAAATTGGCATTTCTACTTTTCTTGTCCACGTGTATACAGTATATATTCTGAGGTCTGTAAATAGCACGTATGAGTCGTTCCACTTGCTCCACGTCCTTATACATCAGTATGCTGTAAGCTATTGGAAACTGTTCCTCTAGAGTTGTTAATGTACTCATTATATATCCTCGTTTGGTAATAAAGGATGAACAATTCTTGGTGAAATTTACATAATCAGTGGCATCAGCAATTTGCGACTCTGTTTTAGACCGATGTACAGCCTTATTAATTTCGTCCTCATTTCCTTCAAATATTAGGTGACAGTTAACATCAGCCGTATTGAGGTCTTGCACAGGAAACGTTCGATCAGTATACCCTCCTACTCCGAGATTTATGTTTTCATCTTTATTTAGTGTGAATTCATTGTTGACCATAAACCTATGCAAACCTTCAAATTTTGGTGTTGTTTTGTGTGTTTCATCACTTCCTGTATCATAATTTAAGGTCTTCTTGTAGAAGCTATCATTTCCTGTATTAACAAAATAACAGCTATCGTTTTGGAACCGTCTTTGAAATTCTATTTCCACTGCATAATTATAAACTGACAGGAAAATAACACTACCCAGAAAAGTGATCAGGCAAAAAGCACAAAAATATATCCATCGCCGCTTAGCCATTCTGCATATAATCGACGGGTATGTTGCATAGCACCGTATCTGAAAGCAAAACTAGTACTGTAAATCACTTATATTTCGCGGTTACTAAAATTTTGCGCTATTGGCCGTTAAGGAAAACCCCGCTCCATTGTATTAACAACAATTAATACATAACAGATGTTCGGATAAAGGGAGTAACTGATGAGCATTTGAGATATTTTCTATATTGTTATATCAAACTATTGGGTTGAGTCGGGTACCTTCGGACAGCGGGTTAATTCGGACATATCATTGCAAACAGTAAAAATTCAGATGAGATGGCTCATGAGCCGTCCGTTCAGAATTTCAAACTATTTCTCCTGTTACACCATTGGACTCATTGTAACCAAATAATATATCGAGCCTCCAGGGACTGAATAAATGAAATAGTGTTCAAACGGTATACGTCACATAACCAACATGACCGCCATGCGCATATATGGTTAAACTTTTATAAAAATATTTTTCTCCAGAACCCATTGACTGATGACCTTGAAACTTGGTATGTAGCATTGAGTACATTTGTAGTACCAAGGCTGTTCTAATGATGACCTTGGTTTGACCTCAAAATACCTGTGAAGTTTCAAAGGAATCGGCATAAAACTGTAGGAGGAGTTGCACACACAAGATACCCACTATCTATTCACTTTGATAGTAAAAATGTATGAAAAATGGCAAAGTTCAATTTGCAAAAAAAGTAATAAAAAATAATGTGAGTATTATATCCAAACTACATGCATATTTTCAGACCATGACCAAAATACCTGTGACGTTTCAAAGGAATCGGCATAAAACTGTTGGAAAAGTTGCGCACACAAGGTACCCACTATCTAGTCACTATGATAGTAAAAACGCCTAAAACATGACTAAGTTCACCTTGTGGAAAAAGTAACAAAAAATAATGTGAGGATTATATCCAAACCACATGCATATCTTCAGCCCAAGACCAAAACACCTGTGAAGTTTCAAAGGTATCGGCATAAAACTGTTGGAGGAGTTGCGCACACAAGGTACCCACTATCTAGTCACTTTGAAAGTAAAAACGCCTAAAAACGACTAAGTTCAACTTGTGGAAAAAGTGAAACAAATTAATCTCAGGATTATATCCAAACCACATGCATATGTTCAGACCATGACAAAAACAGCTATAAAGTTTCGAAAGAATCGGCATAAAACTATAGGAGGAGTTGTGCACACAAGGTACCTACTACTTTAGGGGGACGGAAGGACGGAAATCGGACGGACGGAAGGACGGAATGCCGAAAACTGTCTCTCCGCTTTTCTTCGAAAAGGCGGAGGACAAAAATTGTTCAAACGGACCAGAAGATCACATGACCAAAGTGGCTGCCACTCCCATATCCGGTAAATCTTCTCCATATCCAATTAACCGATGGCCTTGAAACTTTGTATGCAGCGGCGGATACTCAAGTACTTCTAAGATTGTTCAAATAATGTCCTTGGGGTGACCTTGATTTTCTACGGCAAGTATGAAATCCTTTTTTATCCCCCGACCGAAAGGTTCGGGGGATATAGCGATGAGCCTGGCGTCCGTCCGTCCGTCCGTCCGTCCGCACATCCGTCTGTCCGTCCGTCCGTCCGTAAACATTTTCTTGTCCGCTCTATATCTTGAATACCCTTTGGAATATTTTCATGATACTTTACAGTTATGTAGAACAGGTCATGAAATGTGTCGCGTACAAGAATGGTAACTCTTGCTTTTGTACGTTTTTGATTATCTCCCCTTTGGTGATTTTTTGGCAGATTCGTGTCCGCTCTGTAACTTGAACACCCTTTGGAATATTTTCATGATACTTCACAGAAATGTAGAACAGGGCATGACAATGTGTCGCGAACAAGAATGACAACTCTTGCTTTCTTACTTTTTGAGTTATTTCCCCTTGATATTTTTAGGTGTGATTTTTCGGCAGATTTGTGTCCGCTCTATAACTTTAATACCCTTTGGAATATTCTCATGATACTTCACAGATTTGTAGAACAGGTCATGATGGTGTGTCGCGCACAAGAATGACAACTCTTGCTTTCTTACTTTTTGAGTTATTTCCCCTTGATCATTTTAGGTGTGATTTCGTGTCCGCTCTATAACTTGAATACCTTTTGGAATATTTTCATGAAACTTCACCGATATGTAGAACAGGTCATGATGATGTGTCGCAAACTAGAATGACAACTATTGCTTTCTTACTTTTTGAGTTATTTCCCCTTGATGGTTTTAGGTGTGATTTCGTGTCCGTTCTATAACTTGAATACCTTTTGGAATAGTTTCATGAAACTTCACAGATATGTAGAACAGGTCATGATGATGTGTCACGAACAAGAATGACAACTCTTGTTTTCTTACTTTTTGAGTTATTTCCCTTTGATGATTTCAGGTGTCCGCTTCATAGCTTGAATACCTTTTGAAATATTTTCATGATACTTCACAGATATGCAGAACAGGTCATGACAATTTGTCTCATACATGAATAATAATGAATGATAACTCTTGCTTTTATACTTTATGAGTTATTTCCCTTTGGTAGTTTGAGCTGCTGTTTGAGTCTTTGCTCCATATCTGTATAACCCTGGCCAGCTCCAGAATTTGAATAATCATGTACCTTTTAGAATATTGATGACCATGCTGTGATAGTGTTCCTTACTCTCCCTGACCTCTCCACATTCCTATTCCCACTCCGACCCCCCCCCCAAAAAAAAAAAAAAAAAAAAAAAATTCAGATTTGGATTCTTTGTCCAAATTCATTTACTAGAGAGCTCAAAATTAGGTTTGTAGGGCTTATACTTAAGAAGTTATTTACATATTTTGAAAGCTGAATGTATCGTATGCTATACATTGGTGTATATGGTAGCTGTTTGAGATATTACCTCGTTTTAGCAGTCAAGCATACTGTTTTAGTCTGAGTGTTAGATAATCATGCCTCTGTTAACAGTTAATGTCAATCAGAAGCATAAAAGAACGACAATATATTACTAATATGTGTTTTGAAGTGCACCCTTTTCACCAAGGCCCATGGGGGTCTTCGGTCGGGGGATTTGCCGTCTCCTCTGATGGCTATTTTTGTTCTTTTATATTGGAAGTTTTTAGAACATTATATTTAATGGAAATTAATGAAAATGTTGGCCTCAGAATTGTTGTGTACAGCCATCTTAATAAGTACATATATATTCCACGTGAGAACAAGAGGTCAAGGTCATTATTTGACCTTCGACCCGGGTCTCTAATAGTACAAAAATTGTACGCATCTCTTAAAAAAGAACACCGGGCCAGTTGTTATCAAATTTCATCTAGAGCCTCCAGGGTTGGAGGGAAGGAAAATTTTGTTTTTGCGGATTTTATAAACGGACATTTTGGTGGATTTGTATCTTTGCGGATTTGTGGCTAATGAAACAAACAAACAAAAAAACACAAGTCAGCCAATGGGCAACGATAACTCACCCGAGTTCTAGCACGCATTATGCTCAATGTAAAGTCAAACTGGGGCTATTTAAGCGCTCAAGAGCAAGTAACTCCAAAGCAAATTGCACAATATGGACAAATTTAAAACTGGTCTGAGGATTTATTCATTTATTCATTGGGCCAATACTTCTAGTGTTTCATTGTAGTTTTAATTAGAATATTGCTGTGCATTAAGTATAAAAAGTGGCTGCTGAAACCGACTTAAATCAGGGAATTTGTCTTTTTTGGCCAATTTTAGATGTTCAGTTTACAAATTAATAAAGAGCAAAACCATTAAACAAAAAATCCTTTTCACATATGGTGTATATATAATGATTATTATAAACTGCTATAAGTCACGTCACATCATATTGAAAGATTGTGTTGGTTAATGATTGTGCTTATACTTAAAGCACTGAAAACTGGAAACAGGGTTTACCTATAATTTGCCTGTAATAAAGATTGGTAAAATGAACAACTCGCTGTAAGTGACTTTTCGAAGGCATAGAAAGTAAGATTTAGATGTAATTTTAAGTAACCTTTCCTCAATTGAAATACCCTGATGTTTAATCACATTTTAACAAGTTACAATACATGTAACTGTTGTACAAATGTTGCATCAGTTGAATTACCCAAATCAGTTACAGTAGCTTTCGTATAAAGACATCGTGATTGTAAAACAGCAACATTGCAGCCTCTGAGGCACCTATCCTAATAAAATGCATTTTGAACCTAGTGCTCAGGAATTTCTGTCTCAATTTTAAGAAAAGCTTACAATAACTTACTTCAGTTAGGCTTGCTTTAGTGATCATGGCACCACTATTCCAGAGCTTGCTTTTGGAAGTTCTACCATTTTGTTGGATATATCCACATGTTTATAAAAGTCTAATGAATCTAGCTATTTTTCATATTAACCTGAATAGATATCAGATTATTCATATAAAAATCAATACAATAATTTGTTTTGTTGATACTGACAGATGTCAAGCAGTAATTGCCTGATTTTGAAGTCAGCCAGCAAGTAGTTTGAAATATTCCCATTAAGGCTCTCAAATTTTAGTGACACATTTCAGCATAGCTATAGGCTGAAATGAACAGCAAAACATTTACATTTGTACATCACATTGTTTACCATCAAATAGATTCACAGGCGCTTGAAGTTCTATGCCCCCCCCCCAAACCGTTTATACTTGACGCAGTCTATAGGCCATTTCGTAATGGCCAGGTATGCAAGCAAAAATGCCTCGATTTTTTTACTGCTAAAACTGCCAGTTAGAAACACCCCAACAAAAGCCAACTTCTTACCTGTATACATCGTTTCAAAATGTATCTACAAACATGATAAATTTGTTCAGTTATGGTTTATGCTGTGCTGTAATCCTGAATTCAAACTTTGCCACAAAATCTCGTCGCCATTACGGTGTCCAGTTTCCGGTTTACTCTGCTGCGCCAAAGTTGAGCATGTGCTTGTCCGTTTTGAAAATCACACATTAGCGAAACCATTCAATTTCTCTTTTAGATATGACCAATGTCGTTGTATATCACCGTTTCCATATATTTACAATATTTGGTTTGTCGTAATTTCGGTCAAAACGTTTCTTACGAGTGAAAACTTGAAATAAACATGATGAAAATGACGTCATGACGTTTGTATCAACAACGTCAAAACTATGCAGTAACGTTGGCGTAAAATTTTCAAATATTGACTGAGGCCTACATGTACTGACTTTCCGAACAACAAAGATGCAGATTAGCTTGCACATCAGTACAGTCTAATCGGCGATTTTGTTGTTTGATGATAGGACAGAGGAGGACGCTGTACATTTAAGAGGATCGTTATCCGCAGAATGATCACTTCATTTTTCCCGTAATAGAACCTGTTGACGTTGCTGTGCGAGGTTGATACACCGGAAATTGGAGACCGTAATGGAGTCGAACACAAGCTTGCACACCTGGCTATTTCTTCAAAATAACTGATAGCCTAGATCTTTAGCGGCCTTGAAATATGTTTCATAGCATAGAACTTCAAGCGCCTGTGATATATTCTAGTGTTTGTTCCAGATAATAAACCAATAAGATCACCCGAATTTCAAATTTTCAATAGATTTATTTATGAAGGCTCATCATGATGATGGAGAGAGTCTTAACCGTTAAGTCTACTGAAGACTTGAAAATTCAAGTGATCAGTAATGTACAGTCTTCTGTGACTTGTCTTTAACATGGCAGGTCAAATTGATTTAGAAGTCAATTAATGTAGATTTTTCGAATAAGCGTTTATATTCCCATTGCAGACAGTAAACTACAGAGGAAAAATGAAGGGAGTATTTGGCAGTATTCTCAATAAAAAGTTATTGAGCCGCGACACGAGAAAACCAACAATGTGGTTGTGCGCCAAGCGCAGACTCAGATCAGCCTGGACATCCGTCCAGTTTGATCAGAGTCTTCGTTAAGGGCTCAAAGGGTAGCTAAGGTTCTAAGCTACCTCCATGCGGACAGTGAAGACTCTGATCAGACTGGGCGGATGCCCAGGCTGATCTTGGTATGCGCTGCGCGCACGACCACATTGTTGGTTTTATCGTGTCGCGGCTCATTTTATGGTTACCTCGACGAGGCAGTTCTATGGGGAATCACAAGGTTTTTAAGCAGGTTGTGGATATTTGTTAGAATCACATTGATAAAGCAGTTCTATGGAGAGTCCACAACATATGTTTTTATGGAGAAATAAGAAAAATATTCCAAAATTATCATAAAATACTCCACTAATCTGTTATCCTGTTAAATGAATCACAAAACACAAATCATAAAATCAAATTCACCAGGTTGTCGTAAAATCTAAATCTAATCTTGATCAGTTTATACTAGACTTAGTAAATATCTATGATTTGTGTAAGGAGTAGAAAATAATTAAGATACGGAATGGACCGATGTGTTACGATTGAATATGCACAATACATCCGGGAAAGGCGAACAAACTCGGCTCACTTTTGTCGTTTGCGTTGCACCACTAACAGTAATGAGACATCCTTGAGATACCAGTGAAGATCATGCCTTTATTGAAGTTGGCTCATTAAAGGCGTTTTTTTTTGCGACGGACACTAGACATTTCAAGGTCTCGGTTATACAGGAGCCCAATTGCATAGGTATTGCCGGCTCGCGTAGCAGGTCCAATCTTGCCCGGGAATAGTGTAGTTAGGATAACTGACCGTCCCGACATGACCGTAGCTGTTTACCGCCGACGTAAAGCAATACAACAATAACAACAAAGCTTAGGTCACCTTTCCAAAAGGGGCGTGGCATGTTACCAATAATAAAACATGAAATGTGATTTCCTGACAACAGTTGACATAATGCATCACTGAAGCAACGTTGAACACAGGCTAGAATGAATATATGAGCCGCGACATGACAAACCCAACAATGTGGTAGAGCGCCCAGCGCAGACTCAGATAAGCCTGGGCATCCGCCCAGTCCGATCAGAGTCTTCGCTGTCCGCATGGAGGTAGCTTAGTGCCTTAGCTACCCTTTGAGCACTTAACGAAGACTCTGGTCAAACTGGGCGAATGCCCAGGCTTCTCTGAGTCTGCACCGGGCGCACAACCACATTGTTGGTTTTCTCGTGTCGCGGCTCATATACACTCTCAGGAGAGGCAACTTCCCTAGTTTATGATAGGGGAGATTATCAGTCTTTCTCCCGAGAAGTTGCAGACACAAACTGGAATACCCTGAAGGATAATGATATTGATACATATGCAAATAATGTAACAAATCGCATAACAGACCTTGCTCGCAGGCATATACCCAATAAAATTATTAAGGTAAGACAATCAGACCCACCATGGCTGAATAATATAATAAAGAAACTTATGAGGAAACGGAAAAGTTTATTTGATAAATATAAAAGGACTAATAATATGAATGACTTTGAACGTTATAAGCAGATTCGAAATAAGGTTACTGGTGAAATTCGCAAATCGAAAAAACTACAACTTGACAAGTTATCAGATAAATTAACCAGAGGGCCAATGGCCCTATATCGCTCACCTGAGCACTGAGGTTATGTTGGAAAAACAGCAACAAAACCACATGCCCAACAGCAATAAAAAAAAAATGAAAATCTTGCCTTTCGGTTGCCATAACAACCAATCAAAATCAGGGATTTAGGCAAAATTCATATGGCTGGTAGAAGACTATACTCCAGAAACATTTCTTTAAAGCTTTATCAAAATATCTGCAGTAACACAGAAACAAATGCAATATTTCAAATTTCCCCATTGTAAGTCTGTGGAAACTCTAAGTTGCCATAGCAACAAATTCACATCAGCAACGGTAAAATAAAACATAATTTAGAGAGAGGCTAATGTAATTGACATGTATGCAAAGTATCACCTTCATCCCTTTTATGGCTTCTGAGGAAAAGATTTTGTAATATTTTCAAAAATTTACCCTTTATTTTGCCATGGCGACCAATCAAATTCAGCAAAATTCATATGAATCATAGAAGACTACCCAAGGAACATTTTTATTGAAAAAAATTCTAAATAACTGGTGTGAGACAGCAAAAATTGCCAATTTTCACTTTCCCCATTATAAGTCAATGGAAACTATAAGTTGCCATAGCAACCAGAGTTCTTATGGGATTGAAAGAAAAAAAAAATAATTTATGTAGAGGCTAATGTCATTTACATGTATGCAAAGTATCAGCTTCATTCCTCTTATGCCTTCTGAGGAGAAGATTTTTTAATATTTTTGTCTAAAATTTACCCTATATTTTGCCATTGCAACCAATCAAATTCAGCGATTTGGTCAAAATTCAAATGAATCTTAGAAGACTACTCAAGAAACATTTCTGTGGAAAAAAAATCCAAATAACTGCAGTGAGATAGCAAAAATTGCCAATTTCCATTTTCCCCATTATAAGTCAATGGAAATTATAAGTTGCCATAGCAACCAAACTGCTGGAGCAATTGCCATGAAAAACAGTAATTCTATAGAGGTTAGTACTAAGATCATTTCTGTAAAGTTTGAACTTTATTGGCCACAGAGTTTCTGCGGAGATGATTTTTTAATATTTTTCTATTTTTAACTATTCGGTTGCTATGGCAACCAGTCAAATTGAACATTTTGCCGTAATTTAATATGGCTGGTTCGGGACTACTCATGGGACATTTCAATAAAAGTTCTGTCAAAATATCTGCAGTGACATAGCAATAAATGCAAATTTTCCATTTTGCCATTGTAAGTCAATGGCAACTTTAAGTTCCCATAGCAACCAAACTGCTAAAGCAATTGCCAAGAAAAACAGTTCTTTTATAGAGGCTAGTACCAAGATCCTTTCTGTGAAGTTTGAGCTTTATTGCTTGCATAGTTTCTGAGGAGATGATTTTTGAATATTTTTTCTATTTTTAACCATTCGGTTGCCATGGCAACCAGCCAAATTGTGCAATTTACATAAATTTCATGTGGTTGATAGAGGACTACTAAAGGAACATTTCTATAAAAGTTTTGTCAAAATATCTGCAGTGACATAGCAATAAATGCAAATTTTCAATTTTTCCCATACAAGTCAATGGCAACTTTAAGTTGCCATAGCAACCAAAGTTCCAAAGCAATTAGGATAAAAAACAGTATTATTGGTTCCCCCTGCCTATAGATGCTACACATGAAATTTGGTGACAATGGGCCTTGTAGTTTCAGAGGAGATGTCGTTTGAAAATGTTGACGGACGGACGGACGACGGACGACGTACGACGGACGACGGACGACGGATGCCTGCCTATACTATAAGCTCACCTGTGAGCCTTCGGCTCAGGTGAGCTAAAAAGCAGTAGTACCGGACCTAAAGACTGGTGGAGGACGCTGAAGGGTTTTATCAAACCCTCTAGAACATCCTCAGTACCACCACTTAACCTTGATGGAAAAATTTACTCAGACGATAAAGAAAAAGCTAATTTACTGAATAATTTTTTTTACTGAACAAACAATACTTGATGATGGTAATGCGTTTTTACCACAGTTCATCCCTCGGGTTGATTCGACTCTTGAATCTATCACGTTAATACCCCACGAAGTAGAATCTATTCTTAACTCTCTCCAAGTTGGTAAAGCTGCTGGACCAGATCATATTAATAATAGGCTACTGAAAGAACTGTCCCATCCGTTATCATTTCCGTTATGTGAACTTTTTAATTTTTCTCTTGCCAGTGGTAAAATACCTAGCATTTGGAAATTAGCAAATGTAACCCCCATTCTGAAAAAAGACGACCCGTCAAATGTATCAAATTATAGACCCATTTCTCTCCTCAGTACTATTGGTAAAGTTCTTGAAAAGCTTATACACAAATACGTCTTTAATTTTTTTCATGAACACGAAGTTTTGTCTACACCTCAATCTGGCTTTGTGCCGGGAGACTCTACTGTAAACCAACTTGTAGATATCTATAATACCTTCTGCAAAGCACTTGACGATGGCAAAGAAGTACGAGCTATATTCTTTGATGTAAGTAAATCCTTTGATAGAGTGTGGCATGAAGGGCTGCTCTTCAAACTTCGTACTGTAGGCATATCTGGATCTCTGTTACAATGGTTTACTGATTACTTGAGCAATAGAAAACAGCAGGTTGTATTTCCTGGTGCAACTTCTGACCTGTCCACTCTGAAAGCTGGTGTTCCTCAAGGTTCTATACTTGGTCCGTTACTTTTTCTTTTATATATAAATGATATTGTTGAAAATATTAATTGTTCAATAAGACTTTTTGCAGATGACACCAGTTTATATATTATAGTCGATGATCCGCTGGAAACAGCACAACTTCTCAATTCTGATATTTCGAAAGTATATACGTGGGCCACAAACTGGCTTGTTACCTTCAATCCTAATAAATCTGAATCATTATTATTTTCAAGAAAGCTCAACAGACTCTATCATCATCCTGTCTGTATGAATAATCAACCAATTGCTGAAATAAATATTCATAAACATTTGGGTCTTGTATTTAGTAGTGACTGCACTTGGCATGACCATTTTGAACATATAAAAGCTAAAGCTTGGACAAGGATAAACGTTATGCGCAAACTCAAATTCCAGTTAGATAGAAAATCCCTTCAAATTATATATTTCTCCTTTATCCGACCATTGCTCGAATATGGAGATGTAGTCTGGAATAATTGTACTATGTATGAATCTAATGAGCTTGAAAAAATACAATATGAAGCCGCGCGCATAGTTACAGGAGCGACAAAGCTGGTTTCGATCAATTCATTCTCTTCTCAGCGAAATTAAATGGGAACCTTTGGCTTCAAGAAGACGTAAACACAAACTTATTCTATTTTATAAAATGACAAATGGATTATGTCCGGATTATTTATGTTCGCTCGTCCCCCCAACAGTCGGAAGCGTATCGTCATACAGTCTTCGTAATGCTGCTGATTTGCAAACTATCCATTCTAATACACAGCAGTATTTTAACTCGTTTTTGCCATCAGTAATACGCGAGTGGAATGAGCTATCTCCAGTTATTCGCAACTCTACTACTATAACCTCATTTAAATATCAGTTGAACGCGAATCTAACGCAGCCGCCGTCGTTCTTTAACGTGGGCAACCGCCTTGGGCAGATTTATCACTCGAGACTTCGAACAAACTGCAGCTCCTTAAATAGTCATCTGTTTTCTAAAAATATAGTTGACAGTCCGTCATGCATTTGTGGGGTGAATGAGGACACCAAACATTACTTTTTTGCTTGTACTCGGTATCTAGATATAAGACAAGAATTGATCGATGCTGTGTCTGAAATATGTGAACCAACGCTTAACGTACTGTTGTATGGGAATAGTGAACTGTCGTATGAACAAAACAAGCAAATATTTTTAAATGTTCAAAATTATATTGTAAAATCTAAGCGATTTCAGATTCAGTAAGTAGATAAATCATATTCAACGCGTTGACGAAACAACGCAAACCTTCATTGTCTTCTAGAAGCGGTCTAGTTTTTCCTGTTTATCTTTTGCTTATCTAAGAGTCTTACTTATATCTTCAACCATCAACGTTTAAGTTAAGTAACGCAGTAACACTATTAGGAACTTTGGCGAGAAATATAAAGTTCAACAATTTGCAATTCCAATAGCAATCCATGTCTTACATTATTGTAATAGTTTATGCACTTACCACCGTCCACTCCCCGTGGAGAATTTTCTATTAAGAAAGTCTGCAATGTCCAAATGCCTTTCCTTATACGATTATTAACAGTGCTTCATTCCATCCAAATCACTTATACAGTAATTATATTATGTTGGCATCTTGGGATACAGATTTAGATAAGTCTGTTGACTTTTTTCTGAATCCCATTTGCATATATTACTTGTTGTTTGTAATAGTACAATTGCTGTTTGTATATGCGAATAAAATATTGTTTAAACTAACTTCCCTAGTTTTTCCAACTTTTCCAATGTGATCAATTCTTAAAAGAAATAAATGACTACCTTAGGAGTAATTAAATAAAATAAATGTGCTTCTCTAGAAGCAAATTAATTTTTTTAGGGTAGACTCCTTTTTAAATGGAGTGGTTGGAAAACATAAAAATGAGACCATGACCCTTATGAGCGAGCGCACAATTAATCGACCTGAGCATACCCTGATCTTCATGTGCGCATGCGAAGTCAGATACGAGCATATTCAATCTGTAAATGAGCTGCGACACGAGAAAACCAACAATGTGGTTGTGCGCCAAGCGCAGACTCAAATCAGCCTGGGCATCCGCCCAGTCTGATCAGAGTCTTCGCTGTCCGCATGAAGGTAGCTTAGACCCTTAGCTACCCTTTAAGCGCTTCGTGAGGAGTCTGATTAGACTGGGCGAATGCCCAGACTGATCTGAGTCTGCGCTGGGCGCACAACCACATTGTTGGTTTTCTCGTGTCGCGGCTCAAATGTCTTAATACTACATATCCCACAAAGCGTTACATACCATGAAAAACCTTTTCATCAAATCAAGATTCTGAGAATCATAACTGAGCCTCACCAACAATGTGGTTGTGCGCCCAGCGCGGACTCAGATCACCCTGGGCATCCGTCAAATTTGATCAGACTCATCGTAAAGTGCTCAAAGAGTAGCTTAGGGCCTAACCTATATCCATGCGGACAGCGAAGACTCTGATCAGACTGGGCGGATGTCCAGGCTAATCTGAGTCTGCGCTGGGCGCACAACCACATTGTTGGTTTTGTCGCGTCGCAGCTCAATTATTTTAAAGCTGATTTAGAATTTAAATGAATTAAAGGCGTAGGCTTCAAACATTCACCTTTGGTGTTATCAGTTTCAACCAGTTAAAATGAGCTGTTTTGAATTGAATAACATATACGACTTTTCATGTGTAGTGGTTTTGAATTTAAAAGGTAACTTTCTGCAAATGTTGCCCTACAGGCAGTGCGGTCATGTGCTGCTGTTTCTATTCATTTGTGTGTGTGTTTTTTTTTTGTTTTGTTTTTTTGTTTTATTGGTTTGGATAACGAATTAGATTATACTCGTTTCAGTTCTTAAGTAAGTTTCTAAATAGAGGATCTTACATGAGTGCTCATGTATTATTGAATTTATTAAACGAGTTGGGGAAAAAGATAAGATGCGAGGCTGTGCCGAGCATCTTATCGGTTTTCCCCAACGAGTTTAATAAATTCAATAATACGGGAGCACGAATGCAAGATTCTATTTATCACATGACACTAAAATCGCATTTTATTAGCCAAATTTGCACTAAAACGTCACGATTTCGCCATTTAGAAAACGCGACGTTTTAATGGACGTCAACGTATATCGTTACGATGTAATTTGCATATTTAATCCACTAGTGGATTATCGTTTTTAATGCATGGCTTTATTACACTCTCAGATGCGACGTCATGTGATAAAGTAAGTTACTTGGAGCCAAACTTAATAAGCAACAGCCTTGATGTTTTGACATTTTTAATATTATTTGGTTAGAAAACTGATACTGCATAAGCCTATTTGGAAAACATTCATTTGTGTATCTATTTTCTTTCATCTATTGACATTATGCGTTAATAAGTAAGTATAAATAGGTATGTAACAATGAATAAGTGAGAATAAATAAGTAAAGCAGAACGTAAGTAACGACTTTATTTAAAGAGGGTAGCAACGACTAGTACATGATAGCTAAGATTTCATGAGACATTCATGATAGTTGGTTGGTTGGTTGGTTGATTTGATGCTTAACGTCCACGGTAAACAACTAAGGTTATGTCGGGACGGTCAGTTAACCTAGCCACACTATTCCTGGGCAGGCTTAGACCTCCTAAGCGGTTAACCAGTACTAAGTGCACATACTTGCGCCAGTAACTGACAACTGCCCTTCTTGAATCAGCGGAAGGAGAAACGAAAGTATGTGGCCAGACCGGGATTCGAACCCAGGACTTCTGACTTACGAGTCAGGTGCCCTACCGATTGCGCTACCCGGCCCAGCCCATTCATGATAGATAAGGAGTATATTGCCAGTTTGAATCTTGGCCGGCCATGTTATGTAAAATCAAATGATGTGCTGCATGCAACGCACAATCAGCAAAACAAAGAAAAAAAGCTGCCAATGAAGTTTATGTTGGATAAACAATCAGACAGGTTATTCCCTATACACGACTCTTGGTTTGCTCTGTTTTGTTCAAAATACCCAGTTGCCCATTCTGCACTAAAAGGTATTTACCAACCTACTACAACAATTTGTTGGACATTAACACATTTCACACTGCCTTCCATGATTTTCTCCGTGATAATGAGACATTCCTCGAACACTGAAATATTGACTGGGCAATATTTTTGACCGTCTCTGGGTAAGTGATATCTTCCGTTTAAACGTAAATTACAATGAGTGTGCGATTTTTTTAATTGTCGCCCAGTCATGTGCTAAGTAAAATTGGAGCTTCCTAGATAATGAAGACCTATTTTACAATGGCTGGACGATAAATTAACAATTTAATGCCGTCACAACTTTCGTCACTCGGTACGGTGTGGATGACCCGAGTCTCTATCAGCATTGGCCTGACAGTGGATGCGGACGTGAATCGGGTCATCCACAACACCTTGGGTTTGATAATTTGTCCTCCTGCCACGAAGTCATAAAATGGTTGCATATCATCAAATAGCCATAAATATGCTTTAATTGGCAAAAGCAAGACATATAGCTAGTACCCTGATATTTTCCGGCAATACCACTATGTCATAATAGGTTACTCTGCGATCGTTTCTGTATGATCGTCGAGAACAGCTCGTAAACATTGCATAATTACTCTGGTCCAACATGACCCATGATGCACACATCCGGGTAAGAACACCATTTTGGCGTACTTTTGTCGTTTTCACTGCAAAATTGATCGTAGTGGCGACACCACTATCAGACCTGTGTGGCCATTGGTACATTTATGCTGCTTATGCTTTAATTGATACATAGGTGATGTCAACTCAGTTAAGACGATTTAGCCCTATGCACAAGAATTTGCGAGACTGCTTTTACATGTAAGTCCCTTTGCGTAGAAAAGAGTTGAACTTGCCAACAATGGAGTCATGCAGTGAGGTCATGCATAATAAAAACAGTCTAAGTAGTGCATTACTACTCACGTGACATTTATCACTAATGCACGAAGCCGACAACGAAGAACTTTTGAATTTTGATGGCAACTTTCTGTAGCATTCGTTTAATAAGAGCTAAATCAGTATCTTAGGATAATTAGAAAGATAGTGTACATGTGGTAGATTGGCTGTGACGGCTAAGACCGATAAAAGAGATAAAAGCCGATGAAGGTAAGTAATTTGGTTGAATTATCACAGCAACAGCAGCTAAATACCTGACTTATTATTCGTCCGATGCCATCATGTAATTCGCGGTAAAAAGACGTTGCAACTGTGTTATTTAACTGTTGAAACGCCAAAACGAAGCAAACGACAGAAGTTACGTCTGCAAAAGTTAGAAACCGAATCGGGTTGTCGTCCAAGCTCTCATACTGAGACTTCTAAAGTTTCTAAACTAGACGGCCAACAGTACTGACCCAGAGGCGGTTTACTCTTAACTGGACGCAAACAGTGCGGACTCAGATGAGGCGGCTTACAAGCTGCCTCATCTCGATCTACGCTGCTTGTAAAATCAATTTTAGTTTTCGCGCTTCAAAGGTTTAAAACGTCATTGAACGCATCTGCAAGATTGACAAAACATCAAATATGTAGAAAAGCTCTTTCCTTTAACAATATTTTAAACAAAACAAGTATGCCCGTTGCCCATCAATAAAATTTGTAATTACATTAATGTTTTTGCATCTAATCCGTTCCCTAGGCGTCGACACGTTTATCTTCCATTTTATAATTTGTAATTTAAAGTGTATATATATATACTTAAAAGTGAAAGACTTTTACAGTAGTTATCTTTATTAACTTTGTTTTTCAGATGTGCCGAATGTGTGGCTGAATATGAGACGTGTGATAAAAAACACCGGTCATGTTCGCCGTGGTATCGCAAGATTGAGTCCATCCCAGGTCACAATGACATCCTAAATTCCGTATTATACGATTTTTCAGTGCCAGCGTCCCGGACTTGCTAAGCCACTTTTAAATTGGCTGAAACCGCACAAAACGGCCATTTATATATCCATATGAGTAAGTGTTCGTGAGTACATATGAGCCGCGACGCGAGAAAACCAACAATGTGGTTGTGCGCCCAGCGCAGACTCAGATCAGCCCGGGCGTCCGCCCAGTCTGATCAGAGTCTTCGCTGTCCGCATGGAGGTAGCTTAGACCCTTAGCTACCCTTTGAGCACTTAACGAAGAGTCTGATCGGACTGAGCGGGTGTCCAAGCTGATTTGAGTCTTCTCTGGGCGCACAACCACATTGTTGGTTTTCTCGTGTCGCGGCTCAATTATCTTTATTTCGGCCATTTGTACAAAGAGGTAGAAGTTCTGTTACTATATGTTTGCTTTCCTAGTTGATGCAGACCTTTAAAAGTGAGAGTTACTATGAAAGGAAAGAATTCGCTCCGTTGAGCCAATTCTCTCCTTTAAGATTTGACACGAACTGAGAAAAGTGGCAAAAACGAAAATGGCAGAATTGCTTCCCTTGTTAGTGTACCCATTTTTCTAAAATATCTTGAGAGCTTATAGTCCTCACAACGGTCAAAGCTCACAAAAATCATCATCACCTAGACTACATAAATTGGATAAGCGCTTAAAAAGCCTGAAATCATGTTTATCACCCAGACACGTTTTATTCAAAACCAACTGCACATATATCTAAAGGATATGTCTTTACTAGCGGGCTGAAAGGAGGGGTGTCATTGCAAAAGAAGATTTAGTGCAGCTAAGGAACACAATTTCGTTTTAACTTTCCCTGTGGAATTTAATTTGCATTTATATTAAAATACCGTAATTAGCATATTTACTGGGGCACCTTGACCAGTGGCTACATATGCATCAGATGATCTTGTTTTTACTATGTGACGTGTAAAATATGCTGGCTGCAGACTGCAGTATGACGTGTAACTGCAAAGGTAAGCACGGGCGTACACGGGTGTCTTTGCGGTATTTTCAAAAGAGGGAATTAAAATATTTTTGCCCAGACTAACAGAGGCAGGCTCATCTGCAAAAGAAATGCACAAATCATATATGTTTGTCTAGAATTCCTCATCCGATCCTTATTCACTTGACTGATCTAAAATAGTAACTGATTTACATTTTAATTTGGCTACCCTTTGGGCCTCCGCGTTAAACTATTATACCAATTTGTTTTTTGTCGCATTGAATATACTTTCTTGGGATGTTGAAAATGCGATGCTACAAGTTGGTTTAGTTAGGTGGGGAAGGTGCGAGTGGGGATGGGGAAGGGAATCTACGAGTGACGTTCGAAACGTAATGCAAATGGCCTCATAACATTGTTTAGGGGCATACTGGGTACAAATGCTATGCATATGCTAAAAGCACTACATTTTTATGTTTACAATGACACCAAACACTATACAAATACACTTTTTCTTTTTCTTTGAGTTGCTTGTTTCTTGAGTTACTGTATGTTTTACTGAACAACAAAGCCCTTCAAAAAAGGGGACCTATTCACAAAAAGGAAAGAATTGGCGCTTCAGGAAACCAATTACATGAAGTTTCTTCATGACTTGACCCGCTCGTCCCCATCTCCCATAATACAGAAACGGAGCAGTAAAGAAATGATAGATTGTTACCCCTGAAAGTGTACAATTTCAACTTCGAAAGTTTTCTGTATGATTTGGCAAACAAGGTAGGTCATGAGAAGTACAAAATACATTTTTCTAAAAGTCATGTGATGAAATAATTCTCTTTCCCTTTCAGCAGCATTTTTTTAAATTTACATATAGGATGGGTCACCAGCAAATGGGTTATGCATATTGATTAAATCACAGAAGTAAATTTATCATATGACGTTGCATCTGAGAGTATTATAAAGCCATGCATTAAAAACAGTAACCCACTAGTGGATTAAATATGCAAATTACGCCGTAACGTTATGCGTTGACGTACATAAAACGTCGCGTTTTCTAACGGCGAAATCTTGACGTTTTAGTGCAAAATGCGAATAAAATGCGATTTTAGTGTCATATGATAAATAGAATCTTGCATTCGTGCTCCTGTATTACTGAATTTATTAAACTCGTTGGTGAAAACGATAAGATGTTCGGCAGTGCCTCGCATCTTATCTGTTTCCCCAACTCGTTTGATAAATTCAATAACACATGAGCACTCATGTAAGTTTCTCTATTTATAGAATTGAGTTGGCTACAAGTTTGGGCTTTCCCTCTCGAAATGTACCCCAAGGATGTATAGGAGAGTCGGGTAAATTTGGACAACGGGTAAATTCGGACAGTGACATTGTTTCCTTTATATGCCAATTGTTTGGAATTTAAACAAAATTAACTTGGCAAACAGGGAAAATTCAGATAAGACGGCTCATCATGAGCCGTCTCATCTGGATATTCACTGTTTGCATTGGTATGTCCGAATTTACCCGCTGTCCGATATTACCTGACTCCACTCTAAATCTGCTGTGTGCCATTCGGATATTTGAAAGCTTTTTCCCCTGCAAGACAATCGAAAAAATCTACATCCGTCTAAAAGGATGGCTCTGGATTTTTGGGATTACTGTGGGAGACAAAAACTCCACCTTATAGCCGAATAAATAGGGTACTCATCCAGCAGACGGCAGCAGACCTTTTGTGAAATACATAATATCTGACCTCTGCAATTTTCCAAATATTTAATCCTGTTATTTTTTGCCTTCGTTATTGTCTTTCGTCGAAAGTTATTTTTTCAAACAAAAACGTTTTTGTTTTATTCTACCTTATATCTCATGAAAGGCTTTGGAGAAGTACGTGGTTTGAATGATAGGGTTCACGAATCTTCATGCGGACAAAACAGTTAAGAAAATTGCTAAATGCTGTTCTTATAGTCCGTTTACCCAAATGCAAACAGCATCCCCAATATTTTCTCAAACTTGGTGAGAGGTAGAAAACTTTCGAATTGCTCATTCTTAATTTATATCCTATACATAACAAAATTATAATTTTGTAGAAACGTGAGGCTTTGCATAAAAAAGTTTCTTTGCAAAAAGGGACCTAAAATATGTCATTTTTGCCTCTTTATTAAAACTTGGCTGTTGGAATTCCCGCTAGGACTTACGTATTAGAGCATGTGAGCAATGTATGTTAACATTGCGACAAAATTTGCATAATTAATTGAAATTTTTTTTAATCCATTTTTTTCTACTTTTTGTTTCACCCATATTCTATCGAATTTCGAAACATACATTTTTTACTCGTAAAAGTATAAAATAGTTAAATGTTTATTTCCAATATAGTATCACCTGACAGTGACACCATGCGTCACGCGCGCGGACACGTGAATACATTTTTACTATTTCATTGATATACGCCCTCAACTGTAGTAAATAATGAGTTAACGCTATTGCCTATCAACAACATTTTGGCTGTTCTACCTAGCATACGACGCCCTCCAGTGAAACTGCTCAGTTTCTGCATTACTGTTAATGGAAAATAATTTACAAAAGCATAAAAAAAAACTGGATTTTTTGTATTTTGTTATGTATAGTTATAGGAACCATAAGGACATTAGAACATTCAATGGAAATGTCATCGTTTTAGAGAAAATAAGCAAAACCCCGTTTGCACTGGGGTGCAAACTGGCTATAATACCCAACAGATTTTGATGCAATAAAGTGCACACAGCTCCTTATTATTCGAGGCGATTGCAAACGCTCAGTTGAGAGAACTCCACAATGTGCATTTTTTTTCACACAAGTCCGGACAAAGTTTGTTTTCAATTTTTTTGACTTAGATCGGACTTGTGTGAAAAACCACTGCATACTGGAAAAAAATCTTTAATGACCGCCTGCCTGGAATAACGGGGAGATATGCATAAAACAGCGCAGATGGCATCCAGAGGAAGATCAAGGTAAATGGACAGAAGCTGGGTACCGTTACAAGCTTCAAATACCTTCGAGCAGTTGTCTCAGATGATGGCTCAAACCAGGAGGGTCTCTCAAGGATTGCACAAGCCACCTCAGCTCTTACCAAGCTGAAACCAGTTTGGAGATTTAACAACATATCTCTTGGATGGCTCGAAGGTAAAACTTATGCGCTCCCTTGTCATTTCTATATTACTGAATGCCTGTGAATCGTGGACCTTGACAGCAGAGTGAAAGAAAAGAACGCAGCCATTTTAGATGTGATGCTACCGAAGGTTACTGAACAAATTCGTACAAGGACTATATAACCAATGAGGACGTTCGTTGGAAGATCCAAGCAGCCATTGGAGAATATGATGAACTCCTGACGCTGGTCAAGAAACGGAAACTAAGGTGGTTTGGCCACGTCTCAAGGTCTTTCGGTTTAGCAAAGACGATTTTATAGGGCACACTGAAAGGAAAAAGAAGAAGAGGTAGACAGAAGAAGAGGTGGGAAGACAATGGTAAGGAGTGGACAGGGATAGATTTTGCCAGCTCAACTAGGGCAGCTGAAGACAGGACAAGGTGGAAAGGGATTGTTTCGAAGTCATCTGTGCTGCCCCAACGACCTGGTAAGGTTATGGGATAGAATAGAATAGAATAGATGCATACTTTATTGCATGAATATCGACTGTGTGTTAAGAACAAAAAATACATTTTATCAATTTCTTGTCTGTTTTATCCGAATACCGACATGAAAGTTCCATGAACTCCTAGCATTCATACCACGTGATTCGCCATCTTGTACAAAGGTCTTTAATAAAACTATTTAAGTCTTAGCCTTAAAGATATAATATTTGGTAAACATGTGTAAACTAAATGACCAAATGAAGATAAGTTGTTAAAGGTCAATGGCATTCTCTGACCTTTGTTCAATGTCACTGAGATTCTATTGCCTGTCAACATTCTAAAACATCCTCTCCTCTGAAGCCACTAGGCCTATTAAAGCCATATTGCATATGGTGCCTCCCTCGGTAAGTGGAATCAAAGTTTATTCAGGCGGTCTTGCTCACATGGCCTAGATGGCCGCCATGGCCATATATGATAAAAGAATCCTTCAAAAAAACTTCTTCTTCGGAACCAAAAGGTCGATGACCTTGAACTTTGTATGTAACACAAGGGACTCAAGTCCTTCATAATTTTATTCATATGATGACCGTAGGTGACCTTGACCGAAATTTTGGCAAGGTAAAGTTTGGTTCGTTATGCTTTTATATGGGAAAATGCTTAAACAGTGGGTTTCTAAGAACAAAAGGTCTAAGGTATACAATTTGGTATACGTAGTTAACAAAATGACCATATGAAGATATATAATAGTCTAGCTGGTAAAGCAAGGTAGAAAAAAAGAGGTTCGAAGTAAAAACAAAAAAGAAGAAACATTTGATTTTACAAAAATGCAGTTTACGGGATGACGGTGTTCTGCAATACCTGTTCACCTCAGATAATTCTTTCAGTACCGTGGCGTCATACTTATTTGGAAAAAGGTTTAGCAGGGGACGAATGTGCTTGAAGCAGTTGCTGAATAGTCTCATCTTTCCTATCTATTTCTTTCTGAGAGACGGCTCGATATAGACTGAAATATTGTCCCAAAGAGCCATTAAACCCGAAAAAACGACCAACAAATCAACCCGGATACCTCGATAATTCCACCGATTTCCATTGAATGTGTTCTACACATGTAGTTCAGTCTCCAGTTCAATTTGTACATGTAGTTGCATTTTCGGAGGCTGTTTCCGCTTTGAATAAACCGAAAAGGGAACGTAATTGTATGACTCAAATGTGGTTGTAAAAGTCCTTAATATCAGACAGAATTAAATATGTACATAAGTTCTGGATAGTAAGTACATAAATGCATGATTATTATATCATGAAGACAGTAACTTTATTCACTCAAAGTACATGTAAACATGACATCATGAGGAATTTCTCTAATACCAATCAACATGGCAAACGGACGGTGGCTCATGTACTACACAATGTAATACTAGCAATGCTAACAGTAAATGATTTGGGAATTTAAATGCAAAGGGAAGAAAACACAGAGCATAAAGCGAGAAACTGAAAGAAAGGAAGAAAACAAAATATTATACCATATTTCACTAAACGGCTCGCCACATACTTCTTGCTGCAAAAATAAAGGGCAAGGCATCCTAATTAGGCGAATTTTCTGAACTGGCAAATCTCCAGAACTCTGATAACAGTAGCCGTAAAATTAGTATTTACAGTAAAAGACGACAACAGAACGCATATGACTAGCCGTTACAGCCAGCTATAAAGTACAGAGCTTCTCGAAACCAAAGCATCTTACAAGGAGTTTATTGAAAGAGAGAGAGAGAGAGAGAGAGAGAGAGAGAGAGACAGAAAGACATAGAGGGAGAGGGAATACCAGCAGGTACAGTGACCGCGAGACGACATCATACCGACGTCGATGCGACATCAAGTCATCATGACATCGCCTGGACTTCGGCGTGACGCCGTCCTGATGCCGCATGGCGAAAACAGAGATTGAGAATGAGTGAGAAAAACAAACTTCATAGTTTTTTTAAAACATTATTTTTGGTACCTGCCCCTGCCTGCCATCCTTACCGAAACGAAATGCAAGGGCGACAAGCAGAGATTAGGGATAGCATATCCTTCCTGTTTTGCCAACTTTGCCGGGGATTCGGGCAAACGTGGCAGAGCAGGATGGAAGAGAAAAGTAATATAAACTGCTCTCATGTGCCATGTACCCTCCTACATGTAAACTTTGTATATTATTATGAAGAAATAATGATAATAATAGTACTTAGTAGATAAATTAGTATGTAAACGCGTTAAATGATTCATCCAGTTTGACTTTTTGGGAGTTTACTGTAGAGCAATATCAGATGCGAGCGGATAAGACGTCTCCATTGAAAATAGGTAACCAGGTTGCAGTTATAATAATTGGCAATTAACGGCGTCCAATGTTTGCATGTACTTTGAGTGAGTAAAGTTACTGTCTGTCTATATCATGAAAAGCCTGTCATAATGATCATCGATATTCTATGATGTTAACCTTTTTTGATCTACCAACAAACGCTCAAAATAAAACAAGTGAAAAAGAAATAAATGCTTAATTTTTTCAAAATACTGTTCCTTGTTTTCCGTCTTTTTTGAACTGGAAACAATATGTCATGTTTTTCTTTCTTCTTGTCCTCCCGATCGATTCCTTTGACATCATAATTATACTCATCAAAGTCACTTTTCTTAATTTTGTCATTACCTTGAAGTAAATGACATTGTAAATGATATTAATTTGCATTGGCGTCACTCTGCTTTTCCATGGAAAATTTTAACATAGCAGCATCGGAACCCTTTGCAACTACAAAAACCTATCCTCCGACATAGGCTATTATCTTAACCCATTTTTGCCAAGTGAACTGTTCTGACTTTATGATTAGGGAGAGTCCATTCAGTATTAAACGCATGCGTGTTTTGATCATATTATCATATTTGTCGATAAATTGCTGTAAATTGTATGCAAGCCTTCTGCGGTGTCTATTCTTGGTCTGCACTGTATGCCTTTGTCCTTTTTGGAACGTTAGAAACTTATCGTGTATTTAACAAACATCGCGTGTAGAATTGACCTTAAATACACATGTACCTCATATATATACAGTCTACAGCTTCGCTTAAGGACAGGGATAGCATAATATGTATCATGCGAACACATATGAGCTTATATTTTCCATTTAAATGGAAATAAATAAATCATTGCGCGAAATGGTATTTAGTTCTTTTCCTAAGGGGAAACTTCTGATAGCGGTCCTGGGGCGTTATTCATTAAACGACTTAAGTGGTTGCTATGCTGTTGCTAAGGCTGAATTTCTATGAAGGAGATTCCCTACGACTATGAAATTTGCTCTGGAGGAACAGTCTTTTTCAGACTGTTCCTCGAGAGCAAATTTCATAGTTGTAGGGAATCTCCTTCATAGAAATTTGGCCTTAGCAACAGCATAGCAACGACTTAAGTGGTTTGATGAATACGACCCCTGTTTGATGTCATTCTAGCCTGACGGTCAATTTTGTAATGTCAACTTAAACTACTTTATGTTTTGTTATGTCATTTACAGCAGAAGCTGTTGATGTATTTTGTAGGGACATCTGCAGAAGACCATGCTGAAGCTGTTCGCATAAATCCGATATATCTCTAAAATGTATATCACGATCAGAAAACTGGATGTTATTTTTTTATTCCGAAATAAAATTTCAAAGGTACCAAAAACATTAAATATATCTCAGGTCGCACGAGGCCGATTCTAATGTAAGAAATGGCAGTTGCCCCTTACTAATATTCTTCGTTTGAAACAACTATCTTCGTTTATTAAATGAAGCCAATTACGAGGACACTTAAAAATAAATTAGCAGATTGCTGATTTGATACATGTGTATATCCTGGTAACTGGCTGCATTTCATAAAAGGACTGCTTCATGCGGACCAAACAGCTCACTTAATGTTTCAAACCACTGCAGAAGCAGAGGGCGAGGTTTGGGCCCAGTGAAACAGGTTTAAGCCCCCCCCCCCCCCCCCCCCCCCCAGTAATCTTTTGCTGACTGTTCCAAGGCGGTACTTCTGTTCCGGTTCTTTGATGTTATATTGTGCTATGTACGCTTGTCTATGGTCTCTGGCGGTTTGGTCACCCGTATTGCTGCTCAATCTGCCTTCTGTTTTGTTTTGTTTTGCAACTAAAATAAAAAATAAGTAAAAATAGATGTTGATGCTGTTATTGGGGTAGCTGAATGACCATCTGTTTGGGAAAGATCTGGTCATTCGGTCTACTATACGTGTCTTTCGTAAACTTGTGTCACTTTCTGTGTGTATGTGCTTCTTTCCCTATTGGTTTTTAGAGCGGAATGTGGGATTTGTTTGTATTAATTCCTGATCATTGCCCATCTTTTTATTTTGTAACAGACAAATGGCATCAGCTGATAATCATTTCAGATTTTGTTTTTGTGTTTCAATCAAAGGACTTCACATTTGTTACCACCAACTGATAGTCATTTGAAGAAGAAAATAAATTAATTAGTGGTCTAAGCGATCATTTGGAAAATTACGAATCCTGCGAAGTAGTTTCGATAGAATCTGTCGCACTTTTTGTCATAAGTATTGAAGTTGATGTCAGTACCGGTAGTTCGAGGACCAATTACAAGAAAATGCTGAAAGGTAATCATTTGAAAGCGACCTAAGTTTATTTCTGTCGTTTGTTTAATTGCATGTTATGCCGTCACGTTATATACGTTACATTATCACCTGCGCCAGAAATAGTACTTGTTTATTGCCCGAGCCACTTCTTATCACATGACGCATATTTTCAATAACAGACATACTCAGTGTAAAATCGATGAACCGATGGTTAGTAGTAAATAAAGTGGAGTTTAAAATTACCCATTTGTGCCTTGGGTCCCATAAAAAGGACTGACAATCAGTGCAGACGCAGAAACGCGGCGTCTGATCAGGGTCTACATTATTTGCATAGGTAGATGAAATTTCTTCCTAACACAAAATATTAAAGGGCCAATAGCTCTGAAATGACAGATTCTATCAGAATGAAGTCATGCTACGTAGCTCAAAATGATTTCAAACTTCAGCCCTGTTGCTTGTATGTGGTCCAGCTCTATTAATGCAAATAAGCCATTGAGCGCAAATCACGTCATGCACCTGCCAAAATTCTATCCTCGTACACAAGTAATTTCTGAATTCTGACAACGGTTACTGCTTTTAAATGACTTTTAAGCACTCAGTATTTGCGGCATTTCGCATTACCTATGGACCACGAGGGTGTCCACTCCAATGTTTCCAACATGGCAATTCTATAAATAACCACCGATAAACACACAATTACCGTATGATGTCCAGTATAACACTTGCGAGAGATGTGGACAAACCTACAGAATTTCTGTAACGTTACATTCTGTGCAATGATTGACGTGCTCGGAATACTGTTTTAGGCAAGTTTACAACTGTTAAACAGTTTTTTTTGTTTTGTTTTTTAGCGGCAGCTAATTTATGTTACCTTATAAAGTATGAGGGGCGCTTAAAGAGACAGTTTCGCTTAAAAGGGGCGAATATGGTAATTGGCGGATTTATTTTTAATATTCAGTTTGTTTTCGTTATATGTTTTGACCGCTGATGTCATTAGTTGGATACTTATCATTTTACAGAACTACATAAATAGTTATACATGCATAAGAATACGTTATATAAGTTCTCCTTTAACTTCGTACAAAACTTATTTTCAATTCCAGACGTTTTTTTAGCGAAATGAACTTATGATCACTTCATTTCTGAGCGGAAGAATACAGCTGTGAAAGTCACTTTCCGAAATACGCTTGTGACAGCTTTGAATGACTGATAGAATCAGTCATTAAACACTGATTAACATAACTAGATCCGACACCCCTTACTTGACAAATGGACTCATCCAATTTATAAGGACAAACATAAAAAATAATGGGTCAGTTTTATGTATGCAACCTCACATGTACTTCTGATAACTTCAAAACGAAATAGGTGTTTGTCTGGGTCAGGTACTCCTAATTCATCACTGAGAAACCATAGTGTTCATGAAAACACACACAAATAAGCATAAGAAACTACGAGGAAACATTTAAAGCTGAGGGCTCAATGCACCCCGAAGTACGGAACCCCGGAAAGGGACATTTCTTTTCCGATATTTATCAGAATAGAAACTGAAACAAGAAAATTAAAAAAGAAATCAGAACAAGAAGCATCTCGTTTAAACGACTTATTATATCGTTTAAACAACTTACTATATCATTTAAACGACTTATTCTATCGTTTAAACGACATACCATGTCGTTAAAACGATACAATATGTCGTTTTAAACGATAAAATTTTTGTTTTGATTTCCGTACTGATTTTCATGATTTGATTTCAATTCTGCTAAATATCGCAGAGGAAAAGAGATAATAGTCCGTTTAAACGACATATTTGTTGTTCCCATTTCTTTTCTGTTTTATCTTGATTTAATTTCTTGTTTGAATTTCCGTTCTATTCTATATCGTTTAAACGATATGATATGTTGTCTTAAGGATATAATAAGTCGATTAAACGAGATATTTGTTGTTTTGGTTTCCGCTCTAGATTTTTTGTCTCAATTTCTATTCTGATAAATATCGGAAAGGAAATGTCCCTTCCGGGGTTCCGTACCGAAGCCAGCGCAAAAGGAATAGCTAAGTGATCAACAATTAGCCCCGATAGTCGAGCAATTAAATGGCAAATCATAATTCCTTTTTATGACTGTGTTAACCACCTTGCATATTCAGTCTTTGTCAGTTATTGTTTACAATTTTAACTGCTTTGGTAGAGCTATTCTTTGTGGTTGTGACTTTACTGGTAAAACGGATTTCAATTATTTGGTGATCATATCTGTGTACTTTTAAATTCAGTTTCACTCGATAAATGTCATTTTAATGGTAAAGCCGTCGTTTTTGCGACTATTCAGTTAACGTCTTAGTTGATTTACTGACTGACGTAAATGCAGAGTAATATAACTCATATGTGACATTTAATCCTGACTTTCTTTAATAAATAACATTAGTTTAGAAATAAGGAGAGAAATCTGATGCTTTATTCGTATATTTGAGACATAAGAGCCGCGACACGAGAACACCAACAATGTGGTTGTACGCTCAGCGCAGACTCAGATCAGCCTGGGCATCCGCCCAGTTTGACCAAACTCTTCGTTAAGTGCTCAACGGGTAGCTACCTCCATGCGGACAGTGAAGACTCTGATTAGACTGGGCGGATGCCCAGGCTCAACTGGAGCTTAAGTCTTCAAGACGCGCTAAATAGTGTAATCGGTTACCTGTTACCTGGAGCGAGTATTGATGTGAATGCAGTTATTTCCCTTAGACCCGCGAAGCGATAGGTATTAATCGATATTAGGAATGTCATATCGATGTCCATATCTCCGGATCCGTACAGGTGTTGAATTTCTCTGAAACCGGTTTTTTGTCATCACTGTGTTTAATATTTTTTATCAGCATAATAACAATACGAAGGAGCTGGATGGAAACATTTATTTTTTTAACAATATGGGTTTTCTTTTTCTCAGATCAAATCAATTTACTTTTCTCACTTGCTGCCTTTGGTGGTAATAAGTCTGTTTTTTCCACATGTTTAGTCCAATTTAGTAAGGATTGGCGAGAAAAATAGATCTGATCATTGGTCGTGTTAGTTGCTGACAACAAAAACATAAAACAATAATACTTATAATAAATTTTGATATTTCGATCCCTCTTTAACGGTCTCAGCTTATGGAAAGATTAAGCCTGATATTGATACCCATCCACCCACATTAAGCCTGATACAGATATCCATCCTTCCACGTTTTTTTTTTTTTTTTTTTTTTTGCTTCTTATTTTTTTTCTTTTGCCCCGCCCATTGGGGCTCGCTAACTAAATATTGGCTGCCTGATGCTTCTGCGGCAGTGGCTGCTAGACCTGAATGTCATTTATCACAGGCCAAGTTTTTCTAGTAGTCCTACAAATTCAGAGGCATTATCTCGACCTGACTGAAATATTATTTTCTGGGACGTTAAACCACAACTAAACAGCAACGACAACTTTTTTTTCTTTTGACTTTCTGTTTTGACAAAACTGTTCAAACGTTTTATGCATATGCCCAGTCTGATAGTCTTCTCTGTCCGCGAAGAGGTAGCTTAGCCCATTGGTTATCCTGCCCAGGCTGATCTAAAACTTCGTAGGGCGCTATGGCACTGTGTTCGTTTTGTTGCGACGCAGCTAAAATTACTATAAAAACATCAGAAGACGATATTTAAATACATATCGGATTGAATATCGATTTCTGACTTCCATTGCCCTTAGCGAGTGTTAATTTTGAAATTGCATTGTTTTGAGAAGACATGTGACCGAATTTCACACCTTCAGACAGATGGCGTGTCGACAACAGCGGCTCAGTAGGCTTCTCAGTCGATGACTTTAGCAAACAATTAAATGAGCCGTGACATGATAAAACACGTCTGCATGTGCGCCCAGCGAAGACTCAGATCAGCCTGTGCATCCGCCTAATCTGATCAGAGGCTTCAATGTCGGCATGGAGGTAGCTCAGAGTATTAGCTACTCTGTAATCGCACAGCAAAGACTGGGTGGCTGCTTAGGCTGATCTGCGTCTTCGCTGGGTGCACATTCCACTTTGCTGGTTTATCTTGTCGCGGCTCGTATGAGGAAAATTATGAAAAATGACCAGAAAAAAGTGGCCCGGCCTTGACCGCTGACTAGTGTCTTGTATCTTCGTATTTCTAACTGTTTTTAATTCTAACTAAATTGTACATATACTAAAAATATGGAACGCTTCACGAATTTGCGTGTCATCCTTGCGCAGGGCCATGCTAATCTTTTGAATTTACAACATGAGAACAGCTTGCCAATTTTAAATGGTTTGCGCACAGGCACAGCCTGATTTGATCACACATGTTTGAAATATTTTGATCAGACATTCGGATCAGTTAAACGGGTTAGGTTATACAAACTAATACTAAAATTGACAAAAACAAAAATTATTAACTGATCATAGCCTCAGACCAGTGGTTCGCAAGTGCATAGGCTGGTCTGAGTCAGTTTGCATATTGATCAATTTATATTGTTTAAATTAAAATATATATTGTAAGTCATGCCCCAAACTGTGAATAACTAATTCCATAAATTGAATGTTGGATATTTATATTTTTAGCATTTATCTTTGGTTATTTCATGATGAGTTCATTTCAAACTTTAATGAGATGACAATTACTATAACTGATAGGAGGTAATGTCGGATTTTATGATCGATAATCGATTAATGCATGCGTAATAAACATGTTACTTTAATATACTATGTAATAGCGTATTATCAACGTATTCCGATGAGCTTGCGCAAACTGTTCAGACACTGTTTGGTCTTATCATTTCGCACATATCAGAGGCTGATAACATTGCGCAGATGCACAGGCTTATTATCGTAAGTACTCATTTTAGCAGAAATACCAAAAATAGCACCAAAATTTTATCTTTAAATAATCCTTTCTAGGTTCACTTAAAACAGTCATATATTAAAGGGACAAAGTTTCATTATGAACAGAAATATTACTAATAAAGTGAAACATAAAAAAAAATATTTCTATAGCCTTGCAAGAAAAATGTTTCATAGCATTTTTTCCTTAGCTATGCGGACTATGCTATATAGTAAGCGTTCCTTACACAACGTTACTAGGAAATCTTCATCATGATTTAGGTTCTTACAGTCAACAGTTTTTCGACAAATCTGTAATATCTAAAGAGAGCAATACAGTGTATGTCTCTCCATGTCTCCTAATTATAAATGAGCAAATCTGCCTATAAGCTAGCCAATAAAAATACGATTCTGTGGCTTCTAAGATCCTATCCTGTGATAGACAAAACATATTTCGGTTTCTTTGATAAATAACCCCCACCACACTCGAATGAATTTCAATCAAAACTGTTAGCACAAACACTAGAAATTATATAATAACTAATAGATTAAATTCACATTATCATAAAATAAAATATGCAATTATTTGTTTTCATGGTTGATTTTTTAGCTTATTAAGAATTAAAAAAAACCAAATTACAATTAGTCGATTAATCGTGTTTTATTTTTCACGTTTGATTGTCACGTTTAAGAGTAAATTGACTTCTTTCTCTTTTTTTTCCTTTCTTGCATTCTTCTTTCATTCGATCTTTCTTTCTTTCTTAATCAGACTATATAAATATTGTTCCTTTCTAAATTACATGTAGATCATAAAAAGCACACATAAAATATATAAACAAAACACGAATACCAAGAAAGGATGTGGTGTTAGCCTTTACGCAATATAGGCGGATTTGGACTTAGACTATTTGAGCCATAATTATGAGCGAGGTTTTATCGAAACACGACTTTTTGTATGTTTAGAGATCAATGGAAGATACTTATAGTGTACTTATTTTATAATGAATTACATCAATGTAAACCTTATAAAAATCTCTCGATGGTGATAACTTATAAAAGTTTTATAGAAAATTCGATCATTTTCAAATTTTAGGCTGAACATAGCTTCTTGGGCATTTTCGACATGATTCATATATAATTTCAAGTGATTGAAGCTTCAATCTTCAAAAGCCGATGGAAGAATCAAAACATGAAGTTATTTTATATATTTTTACACCATATTAACGGACAAAGACTGAAGTTTATGTTCATAACTTATAAAAAATTGTCGTACTATCATTTATGTATTTAATTTAACATTTTACATTATATTCCAATGTAATTGCATATAGCACTGGACAGGATTTCAACAGGTAAGCTCTCGGATAAACCCGTAAGTCGCTATCGGTAATTTCCGCCGTATTGAAGCATAAAGTTCCCTATGGATCTGAGTCTGCGATGGGCGCACAACCACACTGTTGGTTTTCTCGAGCCGTGGCTCAATTAATATTTTCGAAAACAACTTAGCAAGGCTAATTATACTTAAGAATAGAACTGAATGGTCAATAAACTGAAACATCATTGAAAACGTGTTTAGGTGTTGAATATTTAGTGCTTTCAAGCGTAAAATGTTCATAATTAATAGAGCTGTCATGGACGCCGCCGCATCATTCGCGCTAGAAATATCTGATTTGTAATGTGTAAACATATAAAAATTAATAAAATTTATTCATCATGTATGTATTTGAAAATATCTAGCTTAGCTTTTTCACTCGCGATAGTGCCTTGAAATCATGTGCAAATCACAAGTCACAAGCGCTTAGCCGTATCTGACCTCCATAGTATCATTCTCCACTAGTACTATGAACACCATACAGCGGCGCAGAGCTGACATTTCACAGGTGTTGTTTCTGTCGAGTCATCATCTCTGATTCATCGAAGGTCTTATCCGTGATTTGTTTGTTTCATACGATGATTCATTGGTGGGTTAGGAAAACTACATGCGGGCAAAAATCAGCTAACTAAATGTTTCGAACCACTGCATGAGCATAGGGAAGGGTTTGGATCCAGTAAAACATGTATAACCCCCCCCCTCACACACACACACAATACACACACACACACACACACACCAGTATTTTTGCTGGCCTTTCCAAGGCGGTACATTTGTTGTGGTTCCTCTGTTTACATGTTGTGTCCGCTTGGCTTTTAGTAGTCTGATCACCTGTATAGCTGCCTATTCTGCTTTCTATTTCATTTCATTTTGTTTTGTTATTCATAATTATGAAATAAGTGGAAAGCAGATGTTGCTGCTGTTTTAAGTGTGGGTAGCTTAATGACCATCTGTTTGGAAAGGAGTGCTGATTTCGTTTGCCGTGCGTGCCTTTCGTGAATCAGTCATTAAACACTGATTAACATAACTAGAATAGACACCCCTTACTGGACAAATGGACTCATCCAATTTATAAGGACAGAAGAGTTCACCAAACATAAAAAATAATGGGTTATTTTTATGTATGCAACCTCACACGTACTTCTGATAACTTCGAAACGAAATAGGTGTTTGTCTGGGTCAGGTACTTCTAATTCATCACTGAGAAATCATAATGTTCATGAAAACACACACAAATTATCATTAGAAACTACGAGGAAACATTTAAAGCTGAGGGCTCAATGCACCCCGAAGTACGGAACCCCGGAAAGGGACATTTCTTTTCAGATATTTATCAGAATAGAAACTGAAACAAGAAAATTAGAAAAGAAATCAGAACAAGACGTACCTCGTTTAAACGACTTATTATATCGTTTAAACGACTTATTATATCATTTAAACGACTTAATATATCGTTTAAACAACTTATTATATCATTTAAACGACTTATTATATCGTTTAAATGACATACCATGTCGTTTAAACGATACAATATGTCGTTTTAAACGATAAAATTTTTGTTTTGATTTCCGTTATAATTTTTATGATTTGATTTCTATTCTGCTAAATATCGCAAAGGAAAAGAAATAATAGTTCGTTTAAACGACATATTTGTTGTTTCCATATCTTTTCTGTTTTTCTTGATTTAATTTCTTGTTTGAATTTCCATTCTTTCTATATCGTTTAAACGATATAATATGTTGTCTTAACGATATAATAAGTCGTTTAAACGAGATATTTGTTGTTTTGGTTTCCGCTCTAGAATTTTTGTCTCAATTTCTATTCTGATAAATATCGGAAAGGAAATGTCCCTTCCGGGGTTCCGTACCGAAGCCAGCTGAAAAGGAATCCGCTAAGTGATCGACAATTAGCCCCGATATTCGAGCAATTAAATGGGAAATCATAATTCCTTTTTATGACTGTGTTAACCACCTTGCATATTCAGTCTTTGTCAGTTATTGTTTACAATTTTAACTGCTTTTGGAGAGCTATTCTTTGTGGTTGTGACTTTACTGGTTTAGTTGGTGTTCATATCTGAGCCATGACACGACAAAATCAACAATGTGGCTTTACGCCCAGCGCAGACTCAGATCAGCCTGGGTATGCACCCAGTTTGATCAGATTCTTCGTTAAGTGCTCAAAGGGTAGCTAAGAGTCTAAGCTTCTTCCATGCGAACAGCGAAGACTCTAATCAGACTGGGCGGATGCCCAGGCTGATTTGAGTCTGCGCTGGGCGCACAACCACATTGTTGGTTTTGTCGTGTCGCGGCTACTTTTAAATTCAGTTTCACTCGATAAATGTCATTTTAATGGTAAAGCCGTCGTTTTTGCGACTAATCAGTTAACGTCTTAGTTGATTTACTGACTGACGTAAATGCAGAGTAATATAACTCATATGTGACATTTAATCCTGACTTTCTTTAATAAATAACATTAGTTTAGAAATAAGGAGAGAAATCTGATGCTTTATTCGTGTATTTGAGACATAAGAGCTGCGACACGAGAAAACCAACAATGTGGTTTTACGCACAGCGTAGACTCAGATCAGCCTGGGCATCCGCCCAGTTTGACCAAACTCTTCGTTAAGTGCTCAACGGGTAGCTAGCTACCTCTATGCGGACAGTGAAGACTCTGATTAGACTGGGCGGATGCCCAGGCTATTCCGAGTCTGCGATAGGCGCACAACCACATTGTTGGTTTTCTCGTGCCGTGGCTCAATTAATATTTTCGAAAACAACTTAGCAAGGCTAATTATACTTCAGAATAGAACTGAACGGTCAATTAACTGAAACATCATTGAAAAAGTGTTTAGGTGTTGAATATTTAGTTCTTTAGCGTAAAAAGTTCACAATTAATAGAGCTGTCTAGGACGCCGCCTCATCATTCGCGCTAGAAATATCTGACTTGTAATGTGTAAACATATCAAAATTTAATAAAATTTATTCAACATGTATGTATTTGAAAATATCTAGCTTAGCTTTTTCACTCGCAATAGTGCCTTGAAATCATGTGCAAATCACAAGTCACAAGCGCTTAGCCGTATCTGACCTCCATATTGCGGCCATTTAAAATCAATTTCCACTAGTACTATGAACACCATACAGCGGCGCAGAGCTGACATTTCACAGGTGTTGTTTCTGTCGAGTCCTCATCTCTGATTCATCGAAGGTCTTATCCGTGATTTGTTTGTTTCTTACGATGATTCATTGGTGGGTTAGGAAAACTTCATGGGGGCAAAAATCAGCTCACTAAATGTTTCGAACCACTGCAGGAGTTTGGATCCAGTAAAACATGTATAACCCCCCCACACACACACACACACACACACACACACACACCAGTATTTTTTTTGCTGGCCGTTCCAAGGCGGTACATTTGTTGTGGTTCCTCTGTGTTACATGTTGTGTCCGCTTGGCTTTTAGTAGTCTGATCACCTGTATAGCTGCTTATTCTGCTTTCTATTTCATTTCATTTTGTTTTGTTATTTATAATTATGAAATAAGTGGGAAAGCAGATGTTGCTGCTGTTTTAAGTGAGGGTAGCTGAATGACCATCTGTTTGGAAAGGAGTGCTGATTTGGTTTCCCGTGCGTGCCTTTCGTGAACTTTTGTCATTTTTGTGTGTGCTTCTTTCCCTATTGGTTTTAAGAGCGGGGTGTAGGATTTGATTGTATTGATTCCTGATCACTGTCTATCTTTTTAATTTGAAGTAAAGGAAATCATCATTTTTTGTTTCAAAGCGTTTTACTCGCTATAATGTCAAATATATTTTTGTGTTTTATTCAGTTAATAGCATTTCCTTTTAGATGAAAGCTGGCTGTGTAACTGAAAAAGGTAACTTCTCTATTTTTCACTCACTCCAGCAGCTGGTTTTAGTGATACTTTTTTCTTAAAATACGCTTAGTTCTAAATATTTTAGGCTTTACATTACCCAAAACCTTACCTCATGGCTGAAAATTGACTTAAAGCATGCTTCATGACCTTTTTGTTTGTTATCTTTTATTGCTTGGAGGTGGGGTTTCCAATAGTAAAATATTTTTATCTGGTTTCCTGCCTATGATCATAGGCAGGAAACCAGGTGAAACATTTTTAAAAAATCAATTTTCGTTCACTTTTTGTGTGAGTGGTGTTTTAGTTGGAGTAGTCGAATGGCTTACCTGTCTGGAAAAGAGCTGTTTAGGCAGTTTATCGTAAGTGCCTTTCGTGAACCGCTGCCAATATATGAGCCGCAACACAAGAAAACCAACAATGTGGATGTGCACCCGGCGCAGACTAAGATCAGCTTGGGCATCTGCCCAGTTTGATCAGACTCTTTGTTAGGTGCTCAAAGGGTAGTTAAGCATCTGAGCTACCTCCATGCGGACAGCGAAGAATCTGATCAGACTGGGCGGATGCCCAGGCTGATCTGAGTCTGCGCTGTGCGCATAGCCACATTGTCGTTTTTTTTTTTTTTTTTTTTTTTTTTTTTTTTGTCGTGGCTCATATTTCTTTCCTTTTTGGTTTGGAGGGCAGAATATGGGGATCTGATTTATTAGCTCATAGGTACTGCCTATCTTTTAAATTTGATCTCTCTAAAACTGTTGACATCAATAGTATAAACTTGGTGTACATTTGAGAACAAGAAAGTTTCATGTAATCAAGACCATTCTGTGACCTGTATTAAACATTTTCTCTTCCAAAACAATTGAGCTGACTGAAGCCGGATTTTACACGATTTCTCCGTGAGTCGAGGGCAAATTTATTTGCAAGGTTGTGGTGGAAATGACCAAGATGGCCTCATGCCATTATATGGTATAAAACTAAGGTTCTTTTTTCTCCAGAAACCAAATATCCTCCTACATTGAAACGCAGCGTCTGGGACAAGTGTTCTGGTAGCTTTGGTCAAAAACTGATCTTGTTTTATAGAAAGGTCAATTTGTTTCTTTTTTTGTGTTGTACGGAAAATGCGAAAACATAAAAACTACTGATGGCTTAAAAGTTTGTAAATACTTTCAAACAAATGAGTCCATGGATATTGCTGAGCACCAGTTGAAAAGATCATTCTTTGAGCATTGGCCAAGGTCACTCATGTTAACATTTTCTCCCCGAAAGCCACTGCAAAGCCAGTTGAGGTTCAGTTTCCTGTTTAGCGGACGAATGTCTGTTCGAAAGGTTGAAGTCTTATATCCAAGATGCCCATCATACCGATACACACCCTCGCTCGGTCGATCCATGTCGAGTCTTGATCCGTGGTGCATGATGACTGGCTGCTAGCATAATTACATTAGCTATGAAATAAAAATTGTCATCAACTCAGGTGAGTGATTTCGGACTTCATGGCCCTCTTGTTTATTTACATGTATCCTGAAAATAAATGTAAATCTAGAACACATCTTAATTAGTCTGACATCATTTTATGCAAAATGTTTATCTCCAACTGTCACCACTTTTCCATATTCGCTTTTTTACACAAACAATAAATGAGCCGCGACACGAGAAAACCAAAAAAAGGGGTTGCGCGCCTAGTGCTTACTCAGATCAGCCTGCGCATCCACCAAGTCGGATCAGAATCTTCGCTAAGCGCTTAAAGGGTAGCTAAGGGGCTATGCTACCTCCATGCCGATAGCGAAGACTCTGATCAGACTGGGCGGATGCCCAGGCTGATCTAAGTCTGCGCTGGGCGCACAACCACTTTGTTGGTTTTTTTCGTGTCGCGGCTCATTTCTTTAGAAAGCATAACTGCATTTATAATATAAACGTACCTTTATGAAATTTAGTGCGACAGACGCGCGTGTCTGAATTCAACTTCTTTAGTGTCGCTATAGTAAGGAGGCAAAATCTCAGGAACTGGCAAAACACAAACGCAGATGCAACCGTAGACACCATGTGGGAAAGAGGCAACACAAATTTAGTCACCAACATATACAACAACAGCGGCAACCATGTGAGCAGCCATTTCCCATGTAGGTTGTCAAAGGGGTAGCCTGAATATCTCAAACAATATATCAATAACAGACATACATGTAGCAACTAACAACACATTAAATAACCAAGAAGAACAAAAACAGGACTGCGGCCTTGGGATGGCCAGTGGTGAAATTACTGGGGGTCATAAGAGCTTTGTGTCGACAAACTCATGCCCTTTGTTCTGCCTTGGTTCATCAGATAGTTAGTTGTTCAACCCAAAAGATATAAGCACCGCGCAAACAACAGTCTTACAAAAAGCACCAACCCTGACAATAAAAACAAATTAAACATAAAACATTTACCCTTGAAGGTTTGAAAGAAAGGAAGGTCATGGACACGTCTCGGCAGTCAAAAAATCTCTCTTCGAGCCTTACTTACTGGTGCATTCCGCAAGACACAGCAGCTACAAATTTAGGAAGACTTCTACCTATTAACTCGCGAGCGCAGGCGTCTCAATCCGAGCCGTGTCATTAAATAAACTTTACAGGGTACAGTTAGGGCCAATTATTGTAAATTGTGGGTTTATCCCTAAAAGTCCAGAACCTTAAAATTTATCCCTAAAAGTCCAGAACCGTAATAATGTTCCAAATTTCAAGTGTCGCTGTTATCTTCCACAAAGCCTTTCGTAAATAATTTGTCTTCGATAGAAAAAAAGACCTTCAGTAGTTTTAAACGCAATTTTCCGTATCTAGATAAATAAGTTAAAACAAGTAAATTTGATAAATGCCTATCCTGTAAAGTAATTTCTATATAATTTGTGCAATTTGGGTCTGGTCGCCGCTGTAACTGAATCCTTAGAACGGTTTATTAACGAGAATTCTGCCGGCTATATGAATGAAAGCTGATGTAAGAGTATTGATTCGTTTTGCACTACAATCCGTGTGCGCTGTACACGAAAGGATTGCCATCTTACAGAACTTTTATCTTCGTAAAGGAGCTATTTTTACAAATCTTCCTCATCTTTGATACGAAATCAAAAACAAGAGGGCCATGAGGCCCTGAATTGCTCACCTGAGCAATTGGTAAAGTGGCTTTTTCTTATGTGTGAAATTGTCAAAATATGAGAGATCTGGGTCAAAAGTCAAAGAATAACCATGACCTCTTGTACTCATAAATCTTCATGTACTCATTAAAACAACCATATCATTTTTAGGCAGAAATCTTTAAAACTTTCCAAGAAATCTTATGTTCTAGCATTTTTCCATATTTGATCATGCTGCAAAAAAGGTCAAGGTAAACCCAAGGTCATCATTTTGAACAATCGTGATAGTACTGGAGTATCCAATGCTACATAACAAGTTTCAAGGCCATCGGTCAATTGGTTCTAGAGAAGAAAAAATTTAAAGGTTTTTAGCATATATGGTTATGGCGGTCATGTTGGTCATGTGACCTGGACCGTTTGAACAAATTTTTGTTCAATCAACCCCTGGAGGCACTATATGAAATGATTTAACAATTGCCCCTTTGGCTTTTGAGGAAATGTTTGAAAATGTCAAGAAAATGAGAGATCTGGATCAAAGGTCAAAGAGTGACCTTGACCTCTTGTACTCATAAATGTTCATGACATCATAAAGATGACTGCATATACCAATTTTTAGGCCAAAATCTTCAATACTTCCCATGAAATCTTATGTTCTAGCATTTTCCCATATTTGACATTGCCGTAAAAAATATCAAGGTCAACCCAAGGTCATAATTTGAACAATCTTGATAGTACTGGAGTACTCAATGCTACATACCAAGTTTCAAGGCCATCAGACCATTGGTTCTGGAGAAGAAGATTTTTAAATGTTTTGTACCATATATGGGCATGACGGCCATGTTGATCATCTGGCCCAGACCATTTGAAGAAGTTTTCCTTCTCTCAGCCCCTGAAGGCTCTATATGATTTTTGGTTACAATTTGCTCAGTGACTTTTAAGAAGTTTGTCAAACTATGAGAGATCTGGGTAAATGGTAATAGAATGACCTTGACCTTTTGTACTCACAAATCTTCATGTACTCATTCAGATGACTGCATATACCAATTTTTAGGCTGAAATCTTCAAAACATTCCATGAAATCTTATGTTCTAGCATTTTCCCATATTTGACCTTGCCGTAAAAAGGTCAAAGTCAACCCAAGGTCATCATTTGAACAATCTTTATAGTACTCAAGCAGCCAATGCTACAAACTACGTTTCAAGGCCATCGGTCAGTTGGTTCTGGAGAAGAGGATTTTTAAAGGTTTTTACCATATATGGTCATGGTGGCCATGTTGGTCATGTGACATAGACCGTATGAATAATTTTTTATTCCGTCAACCCCTGGAGGCTGTATATGAAATTTGGTTTCAATTGGCCCAGCGGCTTTTGAGGAGATTGTTTGAAATTGGCGAAATGAGATTTCTTGGTCAAAGGTCAAAGAATGACCTGGACCTCTTGTACTCCTAAATCTTCATGTACTCATTAAGATGACTGCAGAAACCAATTTTTAGCCCAAAATCTTCAACAGTTTCTAAGCATTATTTTCTAGCATTTTCCCATATAAAAGCACCAACGGCCAAATTTGAACTTATCGTACAATAGGTCAAGGTCAACCCAAGGTCATAATTTGCATAATCTTGGTAGTACATGTACTTGCATACCTTATGCTACATACCAAGTTTCAAGGCCATCGGCCTATAGGTTCTGGAGGAGAAGATTTTTTAATGTTTTGACCATATATGGGCGTGGCGGCCATCTTAGTCATGTGACCAAGACCGTTTGAACAATTTTCCGTTCCTAAGACCCCAGGAGGCTACATATAATCGGCCGAAAGGTTTCAGAGGAGAAGTCGTTTGAAATTGTTGACGAACGACGGACGAACGACGGAGTATGTCTATACTGTAAGCTCCCCCGGAGCTCAGGTGAGCTAAAAAAAAGTAAAAGAGATAAAAAGATATGATTAACCATGGGATAATCTAGGCGAGGGTTGACGAATCTTAAGGCAGTTTAAGCTCAAAGCCCTGTCAAACCTCAGCCTCTCTAGTAAAGTCCGTCCAGTCTGATCAGAATCTTCGCTTCGCGCTTAAAGGGTAGATAAGTGTCTAAGCTAGCTTCATGTGGAATGCAAAGACTCTGCCCGGACTGGGCGGATGCCCAGGCTGATCTGAGTCTGCCCTGGGCGCACAACCACATTGTTGGTTTTGTCGTGTTGTGGCTCATATGTTTGATGTTAAGGGTTTTGAGATCTTATATCATCTCAATCCTTTGTTGGGTTTGGTTTATATTTGGTATGCTGATAGGTTTTAGACAAATAATTTATCCTTTAACATCCTCACATATGCCTTAAGGTCAAGGTCACAAACTTATGCTTCACCATGTTAGAGCTTTGTGTTAAGATTATATTCTTTGATTATTAATGGGATGTTTTGATTATCGTTAGGTTACAACAATTCAAATCATCTGGGTGCTGCTGTTGACATAAGGTCAAGGTCACATACTTAAACAGTTACATCAATGCAGACTGCTTTATTTTGTTTCTTATAATTGAGATATCCTTCAATGGCACCTTTTGACATATTACTAGGTTTACTTTTACGTTGCAGCAGATTAGTTGACATTTTTTTGCTGCTGACCAAAGGACAAGGTCACATACTTTAAAATTTGTATCTTATATGTGTTAAATTTTTGTGTTTGAAGTTTAGTATCATTAGGCGGTGGTGCTGGCCGGGGGTATACGTGAGTCCCTGCTCACTTGCTCTAGTTTCACTTATTTTTAATTTTAGTTGCAAAAAAAAAGAAGGCAGATTGGGCAGATATTTCTACCCACCGTACAAGACGGTGCTTCTCTTTTTCAGTTTATCTTTCTTAAGCTTGTTCTGTCTAGCTTCTAACTTTGTCTTAGTCTTTGACAATAGAATTGTCGCTCGTTAACTCAAACACTGATACCTCAAAGTACAATCTTATATAAAAAAAATATAGTTTGGACACATGTCATATTTTTCTTTTCATTTCAATTCCTTTTATATCAAACTACCGGTATCTCAAAGTAAATTTTCTATGGCTCGAAAACTTACTCTGATCTCAGTAGTTTGAGATTTACTTCTACTTTGAGATTAGCTAGTTAATATTGAAAGTTGGTTTTGTTGATGCTAGCTTTGTTGTCTTATATTCTGGGCGTGATGCTCTATTTCTACCCGATCTCATATCCGTACCAGATGACTTTGTGTGTGTTTGTAATTTTGGTCAGTGGCCTATGTTACCAAAGAAAATAAACTGTAGACTACATTACCTTATTTATACTATATCTAAGCGCCCGATGATCTATACGCGACAGTTCTCCTATCTTAACCAATTTATTGCCAATGATCTCGGCTACATTTTGTGCAGTTTAATAATAACTTTGCCTCAAAACGCATTTGTTTTATCTGCATGAGTCTTATCAGTGGTAGTGCACAGCACATTTTGTTGTCTATTACTTTTATCGCTAGGTATAAACGAATGTTATTTGCATTAATATTTTAAAAATATAAATTTGATATTTATTGTAGCGGTCATTCGCTCATTTATTTGTACTGTATGTTTATGGTCTACTCGAACAGCAAGCGCTGAGTAATTTTTATAGCGCCTTTGTGAAAGCAAATGAGAGCAATGCTATACTCCTGGTGCCGTTGTCCGAGTATGCTTCAGCGTTCGTGTCCGCAGTCACGTTCGCAAATGCGATCAAGTCCGTATTCAGGCCCAAGGTTATAAAATCATTTTTCATGCTCAACTCAGCTGAGCATCAAATTTTACCTGCTTATAAATAGCTTATTAATGATAAGCACATTTGTTTTTCTTGCTCAGTTTAGCTGAGTTATATGTAATTTTCTCTGCTAATACATGTAAATATGAAAATGCCAACATTAGTTGGCATTTACATGTTTATCAGCAGAGAAATTTCATGCATTTAGCAGCAGAGAAAATTTCATGCTCAGCTGTAGCAGGTTCGAAAAAAGTTTTATAACCTCGGGGCAAGGTTAACTTATTTTTTGGTTGAGGTAATTTACGTATAGGCAATTATTGTATAAGGACTAGAGTTGTGAAACATAGTACACACTGACAAACACATATGACCACTAGACTGCATGCACCATTTGTGAAATTGACCTACTTTCATGTTCTACTGACGAAGACATATTTTGGTTGACGTATCGTAAACACTCGCGTTTAAGTCAGTAACTTTATGGGCTAGTGTCATAGCACTATTCTGATATGGACAGCTGGAGAAAGGATCCGAATACAAACCCCGTATATGACAATAATCCTTATTAAACGCTTTACTGACTTTATGTATTTCTTATCCGGTGTATGGAAAAGGGTCGTGATATTTTGCACACAATTACATCTAAACAAGAGCATTTTACATCCGCTATATAAGCGAAGGAAAATTTTCTTGTTTTAAGGCTCAGTGAGTTTCGGTACACGAAAGTGACATTTTCTGTGTGCTGGAATCAAGGCCCTTGCCGGCCAAATCATGTCTTTAAATAAATAAATACATCAGATTTAAGTATGGCTTTTTAAATACATATGAGCCGCGACACGACAAAACCAACAATGTGGTTGTGCACCCAGCGCTGACTCAAATCAGCCTGCGCATCCGTCCTATTTGACCAGACTCTTCGAAAAGTGCCCAAAGGGTAGCTAAGGGTCTAAGCTACCTCCATGCGGACAGCGAAGACTCTGATCAGACTGGGCGGATGCCCAGGCTGATCTGAGTCTGCGCTGGGCGCACAACCACATTATTGGTTTTATCGTGTCGCGGATCATATTGACATTCTAAATAACACACAGGCTTCGATATATACATTAATTGTCCTTCTTAATACCACACAGACTTCGAGATATATATGAACAGCAAGACGACTAAACCAACAAAGTGGATATGAACCAAACTTAGACTCACATCAGCCTGGGCAGCCGCCTAGTGTAATCAGGATCTTCGATTTTCGCTTAAAAGGAAGCTAAGCGTCTACCTCCATGCCGACAGTGAGAACTCGGATCAGTCAGGGTGGGTCTTCGCTAGGCGCTCATGCCACCTTTTTAGTTTTATCATGTCGCGGCTCATGTGTATAGTAACTGTCGTTCAAAATGGCACACAGGCTTTGACTGCATGTTGCAGGTTTAATCCATATATAAATTTAAATTTATTACAACACTTCTAGAAACTTTGGTAATTTTTTTTAACATTTTCCAGGCAATTTACTACCGCACTATGGTTTTGCACTGTGCACTATGTCCAGACATATTTTCGTAAATTCATTGGTGATTTATCAGAAATTAACTTTATCCATTTCCTGAACCGACTTTTACAACCGTCTTATTATTGCGATGTTTTCGTTTTAGGACATCTAATACCAGTAATTTTAGGAAAGTTAGCGTGGTCGTTTAAGACTTCGCTCATTATCTGATTTTAGATACTTGAGTCTGTAACTGCTTAACCGTCTAGCCTAATTTGAATCATAAAATTGTAGGTTCAGACCTTCAAGTAAAACGTTGGAAAGTGTGTCAAGTGGAGCAAATCATCTGCCCGAGTGACCAAAACATGAGCACTAAAAACGAAAGTTAGGATCCCGTGAATCAAATGTGCTCAAGTTAAGCACCAGAGTGCGCACTGTTAACGAGTTCTTATGTGCGAAGATGATGACGCATACAGACTAAAAACAACGAAATACTCAAGGAAAGAAGCAAAATTATGTCAGACTCTACAATGTAAACAATTGATACGAACGAACATATATCGAATTCCATCATCAAACGCGAAAATTAATACCCTATAAAATAAGTTGGGTTTCATTGGTCTTTTAAATCATTTAGGCATTGTGATGTAACAAAAACATATTTATACAGACACTACTGGAATAAGGAATATTGGTTCAGTAACAAATAAATGATTTATTAGAATTTATTTGAGCCCCGACACGACAAAACCAACAATAAGGTTTGTGCACCCAGCGAAAACTAAGATCAGGCTGGGCATTCGGCCAGTCTGATTAGACCCTTAGCTACCCTCTAAGTGCTTAGCTACCCTTTAAGCGCTCAGCGAAGAGTCTGATCTGACTGGGCGAATGTCCAGGCTGATCGGAGTCTGCGCTGAGCGCACAAGCAATTCGTTGGTTTTCTCGTGTCGCGGCTCATTCCAAGTGTACAGACAAGTTTCATTGCTGCATGGGATATAAACCTTAGATCGTTTATTTTAAGACTGTATCAGTTTCATTATAATAGGTCATTGCAGAACTGGATGGATAAGGGAATTTCAAATTAAATAATTGGTTATAAATAGGTCCTTGTCCCCAAGAACTGCTAAATTAATGCGGTATAATAATCAAAGCCCGTGAAGTACAAACTTATTCTGAGCTAAATTTTTAATTAAGCGTTTAATATAGTGTCACAGGTTTGGATTAAACAAACCAGCTTAATCTTCTTCTATCTGTTTTCTTTTATCCTCTTTGACACTCATAGTCGGGTTAGAACTAAGGATAATTGGTGAATCTGCCAAGGCCAAAACTAGCTAGCAATGCCCCATAAATTAAAGCCGAATACGCTGGATTCATTTTCGTGGAACCCGAATGGAAACTTTATTTACAGATTCAGAAAAAAATGTTATAAAGAAAATGATTTTCCGAACCAAAGACTATATGTGAAAGGGGCGACATAAAAAGAAAGGTGTCATGTATGAAATTAATGATTTTAGGGAAACTCAAATCTGTTTTAAGTATTTTAAATATAATATGTAATGTCTGTATTTGTTTCAATAATAAAAAATAATCAGACATTCTTTTTAAAAGATTTGTTGACAATTTGCTCCTTCGGAATATTTTTATAGTCTGTATACCTATCATGTGTAGACATTATTATGTAAATGCATGAAATGTTTGTTGATATTACAAATTAATTTGCTCATTTTCTTGACTTTTCAGTACTTAATCAGCTGCTGTCGTATTCGGAAACCAAATACCAGAAATTTCTTTATAATTACTGCGGCCCTTTAAAGACTCCTCTTATTATCAGACACTCGATGTCCGTTGCTGTTTAACTTTCTTTTTTAGCCATAAAGCTGTCTGTTTAAATCGCGAACTATTACATCGTAAAGTGTATCATGCGATGCTAATTTTCCGTTAGAGACCAAAAATTGTAGATTGGAATTAGGTCAGTCGGATGTCCTACAGAATAAAGCATCATAAGTGCTACTTCTACAATTAATTGCTTTGAGGACAGGACAACGAATGCCGGCAAGTAACAAGTGCTCTACAGTGCCAAAAACCTCCTATTTAAGCCAGCTAGTTATATTAAATTTTGCATCATCGTAGTGTGAAAAAAAAATTATTATTCAATAAATAAGTACATTTTACTAAAGTATCATGTTATTTTGTTATTTTGTTATTGACTTATTCAATTTCAAGAACTTGTTCTATTTCAAAACCAGTTCTTTTTTATTTCCCTGTTGGAGCATATACTGCCACCAACGTCTCAGTTCTACTCGTGCATCCGTGACATCATTGTAGTCTGTGTGATTATATCAAAATGACTTCGTGATTACTGAAGCGTGCATCGCAATACACCAACCGTTAAAGCATCGAAAATGCCGACGAAACATTTCTCGCCTGCGTAAATTTCAAGTATTTTTCGTCCAAACTAAATCAGACTGATAATTTCGAAGGATAGAGAGCAAACAAGGTAGATCCAGATGAGGCGGCTCATCATGAGCCGCTTCCTCTTGATTTACCCTGTTTGCAAATTGAACTATGTTCATTTCGAGTGCTTCAAGTGCTAACTACTGCATGTGTTGGTAAATATACAGGCTAATGTATAAGGCTTTTCTCAAGCTCACAGGCTTGTATCGTCGTGATGTGGGATATAAATTAGATCGTTTAATTGCTCATACTTCAAAAGAATTGTTAAAGCGAGACAATATAAGAAGCGATTTCAGACGAACGGGATTTAAAGGCTCGTTGCGTTGGTTATAAATAGGTTCCCACAATTAAAACATTCTATTAATACCCTGTCTTATTTCCTCTGTCAGTAAGTTGTTTCAATTAAATCAAACTCAGAACTTGATTGCAATACTTTATCACATGGCGTCACATCTGAGAGTGTAATAAAGCCATATCGGTATTCAGATTGATCGCGTGTCATCTGATAAGAAAAAGAATAATAATGGCTACCGACTTGTAGATATATGTAAAAATAATAATTTAACAATTCTTAACGGCAGGTTCGAACAAGACCAAAACGTTGGTAAACCGACTTTTCGGGGAATATCCGTACTTGATTATACGATTTCGTCAATCCATGGCTTACGATTGCTCACCGACTTCCAAATCACCGAGCTTGATAGACTCTACTCGGATGGCCATGCTCTCCTGTCTTTCAGTATAAATATCAGTCTCAACGACCATTTGCATAAAAATGTACAACAACAACCAAGAAAACGTCCACTTTGGAATGCAAGGGACAGCCATATATTTCAACAAAATATTGACATTGGAAAGTACACACCCTTACTGACCAGATAAAGCAGCACATGCATGAGAATACATTAAGTCAGTCTTCTGTCGATTCTATAGTGAACGAAATTGCTGAGTTATTTGAAAGAAGTGCTGTCACAAGCTTTCAAACTAATACTAAACGCATATTAAAAAAAAAACAAGGAAAAATAAACCATGGTTTGGCCCTGCATGCCATAACACGCGTAAAGCCTATAATATTGCAAGGAAAAAATATAACAGATGTCGTTCAACTCGCGATCGAACTAATTTACAAAGGGCATGCAAAATATATAAAAATACAATGAAAAAATTTAAAGATAAGCACAATCACTCTAATGAGCAAAAGTTGCGAAAGATGCACAATAAGGACCCAAAGGAGTACTGGAAATTTCTTAATAGTATTAAAAATAAAGAGACGTCAGAACTCCCTGGTATTGATACGTTTTATGAATATTTTAAGGAGGTTAATTTATCTGAGTATAATTTGGGAGAAGACAGTGAAATAATACATGACTGTAACTCTGATGATAATGAAGATCTCAATATCCCTATTACTGCAGTAGAAATTGGAAAATAAATAAAAAACTTAAATCCTTCTAAATCGCCTGGTATAGGCAATATCCTAAACGAGTGTATTAAGAATAGTAAAGCTATTTTATTACCATTTTACGTACAACTTTTTAACTCTGTACTGGATACTGGAATTATACCAACATCCTGGGTTGAAGGCATAATCATACCTCTTTATAACGATAAGGGTAATTCAATGGATCCAGATAATTATAGGCCTATAACATTGCTTAGCTGCCTGGGTAAGCTTTTTACAGCTGTTCTAAACAATCGTCTAAATGCATATTTGGAAGAATATAAATAACTTAATGAAAACCAAGCCGGATTTCGTAAACAATATTCCACCACTGACCACATTTTTACCCTCAACTGCATAATAGAATTACTTAGGTCCCAAAAGAAAAATAATTACTGTACATTTATTGATTTTTCTAAAGCTTTTGGTTCGGTATGGCGTGTAGGTTTAAGGAGAAAATTGCTAAATACTAAAATTAATGGTAAGTTTTTTAATGTAATACACAATCTTTATTTAAATATTAAGTCTTGCGTTTCGCTTAATAATGAACAGTCGTCGTTTTTGACAGCCACTGCGGCGTCAGGCAAGGAGAAAATTTATCCCCGGTTTTGTTTTCCCTATTTCTAAATGATTTAGAAGATTACCTTCTTCGCAAACACAATAGCGGCATAGAAATGGACATAAACAGTGACGATATTTCTGTATTTCTTAAACTCATTATTTTACTCTACGCTGATGACACGGTTATTTTGGCACAGGATATTGAATCCCTACAGAAAAGCCTAAACGATTTCTACGATCACTGCAACGAATGGAAATTGAAAATCAATACTAATAAATCAAAAGTTGTTATATTTGGCTCGCGTGGTAAACAGTCTGCTTCCTTTAAAATTGGACCGTATACACTGGAAATAGTTGATAACTACAAATATTTAGGTGTCTTTTTCGCTAAAAGCGGTAGTTTTTTAACTGCCAGGAAATATATTGCAGCACAGGCCCGCAAAGCACTTCACCTGTTATATACAAGAATAAATAATCTGTTTCTCCCAGTGGATCTGCAACTTAAATTATTTGACCACACTGTTCTTCCCATACTTACATATGCTTGTGAAGTATGGGGGTATGAAAAAGCTCAAATACTAGAATGAGTGCTTTCAGATTTCTTGAGAAAAATTACAAAACAAAGAAAAGCACACCACATTATATGTTGTATGCCGAATTAGGACGTTATCCCATCGATATCATAATCAAATCTCGTATGATAGGTTTTTGGAATCGCATTATAACTGGGTCCCAATGTAAACTGTCTTACTTGCTTTACAGTACAATAAATCATAATCCAAATTTTGAATCGAAGTGGTTGGCTTATATAAAGAGAATTCTCAGTGATACTGGTAGATTTGATTTTTGGCTTACACAGTGCAGTATGAATTGTCATTCTTTAAGCAAAATAGTTAAACGAATTCTGATTGATCAAAATTTACAGAACTGGCACTCAAGCCTGCAACATTCCTCTAAAGGCACAAACTATCAGTTGATTAAAAATGATGTTAATTTAGAACCATATTTCTTATTACTACAGCCTACGAATTTTATCCCGCTGGTTAAGTTCCGAACAGGAAATCACCATTTCCCTGTTGAAACCAAAAGATGGGAGAGAATACCCTTAAATGAACGTCGATGCACGTTGTGCAATTCCAACGACATAGCTGATGAATTCCATTACCTATTTACATGCAGTTTTTTTCTCTACTCAAAGGCAAAAATACATCCAGCGGTATTATTATATCAGACCGAATATTCTAAAATATAAAGAGCTGTTATCGCTGACTTCCCCAATTAAGCTGAAAAAATTAAGCGTATTTATTAATATACTTCTAAACTAAATCATTTTCTACGAGACGCTAAACTCTATGGTTTGAGGGCTTGATTTGGATTTTGATGTTTCAGTTCCTGGTCTTTGCATACTTTTTACTTCTATGCATTCTCTTTAAATTACTATCCCACTGGGCGCACAGACTTAGATCGACATTGAGTCAACGACGTCTCAGCGTTAATTCGCTGAATCGACGTTGATTCAATGTTGATTCGGCGTTGTCTGCCCAGTGGGAAATGCCCATTCTTAAAAAAATGCAGCATGTGCACGTTTGTGTCGACCTTTAAGCCAGAGTTTATGGATTCGAGGCTGATTTAGGCATCCGCTGCGCTATTTTACGATTGACAGTATCTAGTCAATTTCTTACGTGCCATAAATGACGGAAATACTGTTGGAAGGGCTGTAATAATCCCATTTTAAAACACACCCTATCAGTGTGTCATGCTGCCACGCTCGTTGGTTTAATACTAAAAGAAGTTTGAAATTGATACTTACGGATGATCTAGTAAGTAAGTAAGTATCTAGTATCCATTAAAATAAAAACACATAGAAAACACCAAATTACAAATTCGTAGTTCATTGCTTTCGCACGTGAATCACACTGCAGTATATTCTCACTAGAAAAACCTCTTACTCTCACGACATAGTTTAAAAGGCGGCATATCTACAGGTACACATTGAAAGTGGACGGATGCATAAAAGTAGTCCGTAGCGATATAACTTGCAAATCTGAATGGAGCCTGAATTTTTAGGATATAAAGTAAATTAAATTATTTAGGAAAATGTAGGCGACTGGGTGCGCGCCGTTTGATCGCATTGAATCGACGTTGATTCAACGCAATGACGTTGAATCAACGTTGAAACAGTGCTGGCTTGGTATTGCGTGACTGCTGGGTATTTTGATTTCTAGCTGACCTACCTGTAGGGATGAAAAAAAAATTGCTTGACTATTGTATACTGTTTCATATTTCAGTTATTGTTCTTGATGCTTTTTATTCCTGATTTGTGTCGCATGAGGTAAAAATTAAGGTCTCGTGTATGTAATACTTTGATAGGATTGAGCTCCCGCACGGAATGTCTGATTTTTTTTTTTTTTTTTTTTTTTTTTTTTTTGCTATATAGATTCCTTAGGAGCACACAGGCTTCTAGTTGTGTGGAAGTTAAGAATGAAATAAGTTTGCGCGATTTCCCCTCGTGTGACCACAATCACTTACATGCATAGCCCATGCCATGTCTTACATGCTGTTTGAAAATAGTTTCTGTTTCCTCTCTTGCTCTCTGTGTTTTTTCTTACTGTATTTTTCTTATTTTCTTGCTTTTCTGCTCATGGCTGTTCTCCATAGTAGATTGGGGCTGTAGGGATAGTTCTGGGATGATTTTTTCCCTATTTCTCAACAAATGCATATGTTTGTACCCTTCATTGGAGGCGTCTCAATGAGACGGCTCTAATGATGGGTCACTTACGTGTGTATGTAAGTGCGTTTTTTTTTTTTTTTTTTTCTATGGCTTAGTGTAGAGGGTTGCCCCGGAATTGTCCCCTTTTAGCCCCTCTTGCCTGGAGCACTGTCACGGTATTTCGTAGCAAATTGTATTTTTGATACTGTTGTTTTGTTGTCGCAATTATTGCTAATCACATCTAGTAGCTAAAGATTTCATAATACTTGTAATTCATTTAACTGTAAACTATAACCCATGTGTTTTAATGCGAACAGGTCCGATCCTCACCAGCTTGACTGCCGTCCATGCTGGTCTGTTTTGGGAGAGCTCCCCTGTACGGTTTAGGCCTAGCCGTCCAGCAGATAGTCATGGGCCCTGCGGGGGACACCGACGTTTATTGAGCCGTTGCTGGTGTTTAGAGCACCTGCTCGCATTCAAATGTGGATAATGTTTAAAGGAAGAAAAAAATCTTGCTCTGTTGTTAATGTAATGTATAACGTTAAAGGCACTGTTACTTCAACTAGCAAAGACTATTCCCTGCGAGCACGCGATGCTTTGCCGGCGTTGATATAGCGTTGGATAACGTTGGATGGACGTCGTACCGGCGTCGTGTGTTCTCTGGATAATATTGATGCGCTGTTATTGCAATATTGCCTTTTCCATCGCCAATATTATTACTATTATAGTTACTATTTAATTATTAGTTTTATCTTTATCTTTATCATTATTATTATCATTACTATTATTATTCATTCCTTTTACCCTGCTCAGTCGCCTATTTGCCCACCTGATACATATTAGACATGATAATTATAGTCAAGCTTGTCCTCGGTGATGCTAGAATCCACCTGATAAAGTCTTTCTCAGTTGAAAGCCAGGCGACTGTTCGGGTAAAGGGAGTGAATTCAAATATTTTTCTTGCATAGAAGATGAATTGTGGCTTCCCTTTGATTATGCAGACTTATTCTGCTTTCCCCACATACAATACCACGCTGCGTTTGCTGCGTGGTTGCGTAACACTTTCCTATTTCATTGTGTAATTCTGTCACTACGCCATGATGTTTATATGTTGTATTGCTGTTCTCATATATCACTCTTGTGGTGATCTGAGCTAATAAAGAATAAAACTGATTAAAAACGATAATCCACTTGTGGATTAAATATGCAAATTACGCCGAAACGTTATGCGTTGACGTCCATAAAACGACGCGTTTTCTAATGGCGAAATCGAGACCTTTTAGTGCAAAATTTGCTAATAAAGTGCAAATTTAGTGTCATATGATAAATAGAATCTTGCATTCGTGCTCCTGTATTATTGAATTTAGTAAACTCTTTGGTGAAACCGATAAGATGCTCGGCAGAGCCTCACATCTTATCTTTTATCTTTTTCCCCAACGCGTTTAATAAATTCAATAATACATGAGCACTCATGTAAGATTCTCTATTTAATTTATAGTCCCAGTCACTCGAACGTTCGTACAAATAGATTGTCAGTGATAGTGAAACAAAAACTTTCTGCAGTAAAACGACTATTTAAACTAATACTTTCATGCTGGTATTTTCAATTAGTTCTGAAGTTATATCCTTTGTGAGCAAGGCTGAAAGCAGAAAAAGCAGACTCGGTGTGTGAATAAGTCTGTTTATAACCGGTAACTAAATCTGCAAAATCGGCCAAACTCTCTGCTCTCAAATATAGTGATTGTTATACACACTGTTTTGTGACTTCTTATGTGACATGTAGGGACACATTAAATTTTCTGTTAAAAGTTCCTGCAAAAAAAAATCTAAATGGACTAAAGTGGTCTAAGCTTTAATTTGATTTTAAATCTGCATTCACAGAGAGCACTACTGAACAAAGCTTTTCCGCGAGTTTGCTTTGCTTTGTTCTTTTCCATTTATTGAAACGCGTCTCGTAACAACTACGTAGAGAAAGTGACATTTCTTAATCTTTCTAGATTATCTAATGCTTTTTGAATGTCAAACGAAAGATAGAAGATTTTTTGCTAATGTCAATCAAAGTAACTTCAATCAATTACCCTATGTGGTTGGAATACATTTTTGTTATAATTCTAAAATATTTGCAGCATTGAATCGATATTCAAACTAACTTGTTATTAGAAGATATACCATAATGATTCTACTTAAGGTGATGATAATCTCTGATTTGGGGCAAAGACAAACATCTGCATAAAACGCCGAAAATACAACTGATCTTCCCAAAACTTAACAGATGCCTTCTTTAGTTTGTTTATCATAATTTAGAATCCCAAAATGCAGGATTTGTTGTTGTTAAAAAGTGTTTAATAAGGAAAGATCAAAGGGTAATTTTCTGCGCAGAAATAAAAAAAAATAAATAAAATTGTTATTGAAAATATACTTAGAGCTGAGGTTACCTTGTTGCATTACGGAGAGTGTCCTAGCAACTATTTCTTCCAACTCTTTCACTTATTATCGGGCTGAGCATATTCAAAGGACATAGCCTGTGTCCGAATGTTTTGTCAAAACACACAGTTGAGACTATTTTAACAAGCTTGAACAATTCTTTTACTCACCTGTCCATAGTGTCAGTAATGCAATATTTATATTGTAGATGTTATATAGGTATCTGGTCTACATTTCAATTTGAGAAAGAGTTGGAACAAATAATTGCTAGGACGCTCTTCATTATGCAATAACGATGTTATGTTTTAGAATTCTGCGCAGAAAACTACCCTTTGATCTTTCCTTATAAAAACACTTTTTTAAGCAGCATGTACCCCTATTTTGTATTCTACACTGTAGAGAACAACAAAAATAAGAAGTCTGCTAACTTTCAGGGAGATATGTTATTTTTTTATGGTTTTATGCAGATTTTTGCATAAATCATTAATCACCACCTTAATTAATCAACCGGATCCTCACATGTTTACAACTGTTTCTCTTTGACTTAATTTAACTTTATAAATCTGATTTATTGTCAATATAAAATACGGTAGAGCTTCAATGGCTCGAACAGACTTAGGACCATGAAAACTAGTTTCAGCCAAAGGTAGTTCTAGCCATCTAGGGCTAGATTCTATATAAATTGACCTCCAGGGATACAAGAAAGAGTTTTAGCCAGGAATGGTAAACGAGCCGTCAGGGTTCGAGCCATTGAAAAGTAAAATATAGGCAACGATCAGGAAATAATACAATCAAATACCACATCCTTCCCTCAAAACCAATAGGGAAAGAAGCACACACACACACACACACACACACACACACACACGGAAAAATTGACGCAAGTTCACGAAAGACACGCACAGTAAACCGAATGAGCAACCCTTTGTCAAACAGGTGGTCATTCAGCGACCCTAATCAAAAACAGCATCAACATCTATTTTTTAACTTACAAAGCAAAACAAAACAAAAGGCAGATTAGGTAGCAAAACAGGTGACCAAACCGCCAAAGAACATAGACAAGCGGACAAAGCACAATGTAACATCAAGGAACCACAACAGAAGTACCGCCTTGGAACGGTCAGCAAGGATTACTGGAGGGTTGAAACATATTTTACTGGCAGTTTCACTGTAGAACAAACTCAGGTTGTAGTCATTTTATCAAGCTCCTTGGCTTTTAATTTCTAAATGGTAGGTTGTGTTTGCGCTTTTATGCTATAAACGAAAATATTACTTCATAGACAAAATGAAACTATTTCCAAATCCATGTATGAATCTGAATTCTGTTTTTCTTTTTGGTTTCATTATTGGAACAAATATGGTGACCATTGACTACTTATGAAATTTTTGCAGATAATATCGTCAATTGACTTGACACCAGAGTCGTCACTGATTGGTCGTTTTGGGTTTAACGGCCCTTTGAGACAGTATTTCAGTCTATATCGGGCCGTCTCCCAGAGGGAGGGAGAAAGAAGAGAAATGATAGTCGAGAGAACATGTCCATACAACCCCCACCCACACCTACTGCAAGCACAGTAGGCCCTTGCCCTTCAATGTTCCAAATCAACAGGACGCCCCGGCACTGGAAGTTATACACAGCACCATCGCACCACCCGACCACCCCCACCAGTGTTGTCATATTTGAAAGTTTGGTTGAAAGACTGATAACACAGATTCACACGCACTCATAAGTAACCAATACGTATTTTTTCTGCCATTTTTTTTTTTTTTAGTTGTTTTTTTTTTTTTTTTTTTTTTAGTTTTTTTTTTTTCGAACACATTGTACAGCATTCTATGTTTTGAGACCATCAGCAACAGAACCATCATCTATCAGATAAATTTAAGACCAATGTACTTCTGCGCTTGGCAATGTGTGGTGGTCTCAGATTTTGACGAACGCATGGATGGAATGACAAATGGGTGGCTGATTCGAAAGCCAGCACCTACGTATCCTGCATCTTGATAAAGTAGGTGAACAGGGTACAAATTTGCTCATAATTCAATATTGTTTTACTATAAGAATAGATTCAAACGCACAGAAACAAATTTCGTGAACAATTTGGATGACGTAAGCACTTTACCACCCCCTGCATATTATACTACTACATCTATAGTATTCTCAAAATCATTTAGAAGTGCATTCTGGCTCTTAATTGCCAGTCGTACGTGTCTAAAACAATTTGAATCGAAAACAACCAGGGGCCATATTCATAAAGCCACTTAAGTCGTTGCTATGCGGTTGCTAAGGGTAAATATCTATAAAGGAGATTCCCTACAACTATGAAAATTGGTCTGGAGGAACAGTCTTTGTAAGACTGTTCCTCCAAACCAAATTTCATAGTTGTAGGGAATCTCCTTCAAAGAAATTTAGCCTTAGCAACAGCATAGCAACCACTTAAGTCGTTTTATGAATACGGCCCCTTATGTTCAAGTCTGAGTTACATACATGATAATATGGTGCATATTTTGCATCTATATTTAGCTAATATGGGCTAGGTTGCACTCCTTTGATTTAATAAACCTTGATTTTGACTATGTTTGACAATTTTCGGAAAAATACCACCTCTAGAAGAGCCTGATGATCTCTTCGAAAATAGTATATTCCTTCGCCATGGTGACTTAAATGTGGTCTGCATGGTTTAGAGTTACTGACTCCGATTCGAGACAGACACTGGCAGTTATAATATGCCAAGGAAACTGAAGGCATAAACACACTGCGAAAGTCTGATTTGATAAGAGCCACGACAAGAGAAAACACAAGTCTGATCAGAGTCTTTGCTGTCCACATGGAGGTAGCTTACACCCTTAGCTACCCTTTAAGCGCATAGCGAAGGGTCTGATCAGGCTGGGCAGATTTCTAGGCTCATCTGAGTCTGCACTGGGCGCACAACCACTTTGTTGGTTTTCTCGTGTCCCGGCTCGTAATGACTATGTTTTAGTGGAAAAATATAAACAGAAATGTTGAATTAGAATAAAGGATCCCAAGTTAGACAGGTTAATAGTCGAAATTTGCCTCGCCGCGTTCATAATAATCTACAGTATTGCCCCATTTGAAACGGGGACTCTTTTACACCCCTTCTTTCATATTTAAGTGATAAAGTGTGCGTATGTTTTGTAAATTTTAGAAATATTCAGACATTAAGAAACGGAAAAATGGACTCTTTTGTGATTTAAGAAAAGTCAAAATTACAGCATTGCCATTGCCGTTTGCACACCTGGAGAACCTACATGCACAAAATGACAGGTAGTAAAATGTAAAGCACCATTTGTAAAAAGAACCTTTTAGGTGCTTTTATTCAGGAAACAATGATTATACTATGCAGTTCTTGTTTAGGTCTTGTAAAAATGTAAAATCTGGTAGAAAACTCAGCCTTTTATACTTTGCAAGAAAATATTTTAAGAGCTGGAAGATTGCAAGTATCAACAAACGTTTAGCCATTTGAAACTAACTTTCTGTATGGACCCTAAATATTCGACCAGGGTTCGAGGTTGTAAAACTTGAGAATAATCTCAAACTCAAAATAAAGCACACTGATTGGATGCTTCCAATCGTATGCTTTATTTTGAGTTTGAGAATGTCTCAAAATAAAGCACACTGACTGGCTGCTTCCGAGCATGTGCTCGGAAGCAGCCAATCATGTGCTTTATTTTGAGTTTGAGAATGTACTCAAGTTTTATAGCCTTAGGGCCAGAAGTGCTTGAGCAGATACTGCAGAGGCATAATAAACTGCCATTTAACTGTATGGATACATATCCATAGTTTTCCACTCTTTTATGATTTTTTTTGTGACTTCCTTCTGACTTCCTATTTTACATGCCCTGACGACGAAGCCATTCAGAATAACGTGTCTACTTGTAAAGGCAAGAACAGCTTAGGGAGCAAATACTTTCCTTCCAGAGTAGGAGAGGAAAAACAGAAAATGGCTGAGTTACTTCCCGTGAATGTTTTGCCATTTATCTTAAGGAATAGCTTGATTAGGGCTGCACAGTTTCCCATTCTGCCAGACAAATGTGTGATTTCGGTGAAATCGAAACTAATAACACTTGTGAAATTATTACATTTTTACACGAAATAAAGAAGAATTGCAAACTCTCATAAACTCGCTAAACTTAACAGTTTCAACAGAGGTCACAGATTGCAGACCAGAGCTAAATGCATAGTAAAAGAAAAACTCCGATTAAGATGAGTTTTAGAGGATAATTCGGAGATATTTTCATTTCCAAATGACAAGATATGTTGTGATCCCTCACCAAAATAGTCCAGTCAAATTGCGGGAGGACCTAAATCAAATTGCAACAAAACGTTTCTTTGCAGTAAAAAGCTCCTAAGACCTACATTTTTAACATACTAAAAGTAGGACAAAATCGGAGAATGCGAAACTTGATTTTTTTATATGTCTTGGTTTTCGAAGGGTTTAAACCACTGCACAGCTACTTTTGGTCGGAAAGCCACTTCTAAACATCATTTCTAGACAAGTTAGATCCATCGAAGTCGTTGATAAAGCAGTTATATACTGTTCTTTAGCTTTTGTCTACCATTAAGTTTGCTGATTATGCATAACCGGTCGATCATATAGTATATTACTATTGGTTTACCCCACCCACCAGTGCAAATTTTGCTTTTACCATAACCTCTATTCAGATGGACAATATGGATAGTAACGAAGATAGTAAACAGAATCAATGTTTTTAAATGAAGACTGTGACAGAACAATAGAAGAAAACAGCTTAATGTAACTCCTTTTTATCTCATGATGGGACATCTGAGAGTGTTGTTTTGTTGCTTCACGTCCACGGGAACGGCCATGCTCATGTCGGGACGGCCAGTTAACCTTACAACACTATTCTTAGGCCGGCTTAGACCTCCTATGCGGTTAAGCAGTACTAAGTGCACATACTTTAGCCAGTAACTGACAACTGTCCTTCTTGAATCAGGGGAAGGAGAAACGGAAGTGAGTAGCCGGACTGCGTATCGAACACAGGACCTCTGGTCAGACGCGCTACCAACTGTACTATGTGGCCCGGCTAAATCCTTCATGTGTTGAAAGGATAATCCACTAGGGTGTTAAATATGCAAATAACTTGGACATGCTTTGGCATATTAGGTGATGACCTCCATGACATTTTTGCATTAACAAAAGGTAAAATGTTTACTTTTCTTGTTCAAAATTTACAAATTATACCTCCTTCCCGGCTAACAGCCACCTCCCCACCCCGCCCACTCCTCTGTAAAGATGTCATTGTTTTAGCTCGCCTGAATGACCTTCAGGAAGAGCTATTGTTGTGACCCCGGTGTCGGCCTCCGGTTTTGCACCCGCGTCCATGTCCATCTTTTAGGTGTTTTAGATATGTTAAAACACCCATTTCTCTTTAACCCACTGATAGCCTATATTGATACTTTCACTTATGCTAGATAATGGTCTTACGTTTTACACCATTGCACCCTCAGTTACATTGAGGTCAAGGTCATGGAATTGGAAATTTCATGTTAAAATATGGGATATTCTTTAAGGTTTTATCTCATCTGCCAAGGTAAGCATATAGTATAGCCTTGGTTCATAGTCCGTCGTCGTCTTCCACACTTTAAAAAATACCTCCTAAACCATCTGCCCAATCTTGACCAAATTTTATGTGTAGCATTGTTGGGGTAGGGGCATACATTGAGGTCAAGGTCATGGAATTGGAAATTTCATGTTAAAATATGGGATATTCTTTAAGGTTTTATCTCATCTGCCAAGGTAAGCATATAGTATAGCCTTGGTTCATAGTCCGTCGTCGTCTTCCACACTTTAAAAAATACCTCCTAAACCATCTGCCCAATCTTGACCAAATTTTATGTGTAGCATTGTTGGGGTAGGGGCATACGATTTAAGGGCAGATCAGATTGGAACTCTGGTTGCCATGGCAACATAAAGCTCCCGTAGACTTATAATGGGAAAAACTTAAAAACATCTTTTTCTCTGAAACCATGACTCTCAGAGCTTATATATTTAGTAGTTAGCAATGTTTTGTGGTCCCCTACATCACTCCTGCCACTCCATCCCCTGGGGTCCAAACTGGCCCCACTCTAGGGCCCCACTGCTTTATATAGGGCTATATAGCTAAAGAACCTTCAAAAATTTTCCACTATGAAACCATGAGGTCCAGAGCTTACATATTTAGTATGTGGCAATGGTTGGTGGTCACGTACTTAAATCCTGCTAACCGTGCCTCTGTGATCCAAATTTGCCACCCAAGGGGTCATTAGCTCCCACAAAGTTTTGACGAGAAAAACTTAAAAAATCTTCTTTTTTTGAAACCATGAGGCCCAGAGCTGATCTATTTAGCATGTAGCAGTGTTAAGTGGTCCCCTACATAAATCATGCCAACCATGCCCCTGGGGTCCAAACTGGCCCCATCCCAGGGTGGTTATTTGTTTATATAGGGCTATGTAGCTAAAGGACCTTCAAAAATTTTCCTCTCCGAAACTGTCAGGCCCAGGGCTTACATATTTAGTATGTAGCAATGGCTAGGGTTCACCTATATAAATCCTGGCAACCATGCCCGTAGGGTCCCAATTGGCTACGCCCCAGGGGCATTAGCTCCCATAGTCTTATGAAGTGAAAAACTTAAAAAAAATCTCTGAAACCATAAGCCCAGAGCTTTAACATTTAGTATGTAGCAATGTTTAGTAGCCCCCTGCATAAATCCTGTCAACCATGCCCATGTGGTGCAAACTGGCCCAACCCCAGGGGTCATTTGTTAATATAGGGCTATATAGCTGAGAACCTTCAAAAATCTTTTCTCTGAAACCATAAGGTCCAGAGCTTACCTACATATTATTTAGTATGTAGCAATGGTTAGCAATGGTTAGTGGTCACATACATAAATCCTGCCAACCATGCCCCTGAGATCCAAATTCCAAATTGCCCCCCCCCCCCCACCCACCCACCCACCGGGATCAATCTTTGGCTCCCATAGACTTATAATGGGAACAATTAAAAAAATCTTCTTCTCTGAAACTATGAGGCCCAGAGTTTATATATTTATGCAGTATGTAGCTCTGTTTAGTGTCACATAACTCCTGCCAACCAAGCCCCGGGGGTCCAAACTGGCCCCACCTCAGGGCGTCATTTGTTTATATAGAGCTATATCGCTAAAGAACCTTAAAAATCTTCTTCTATGATACCATGAGGCTCAGAGCTTACATATTTAGTGTTTAGAAATGTTTAGTTGTCACGTACATAAATCCTGCCAACCATGCCTTGGGTCCGAATTGGCCACGCCCCAGGGGTCATTAGCTCCCATAGACTTATAATGGGGGGGGGGGAAATCTTAAAAAATTATCTTCCCTGAAACCATGAGGCCCAGACCTTACATATCTAGTACGTAGCAATGTTTAGTGGTCCCCTTCATAAATCCTGCCGAGGAGATTTACAAAGACTATTCATAAGCATGTTGCACTGTTTGTGTTATTATGCATGTAGTATTCTGCTCTTTGTGCCATTGTTTCGGGCTTCTCTTGCCTTCAGAGATCAGTATTCTAAATTGAAGAATGTTTATGCCAAGCTTAGTCATCAGTATGACGTATTTCTTGTTGCAGTTCGGTTACTGACCTTCAAAAATTCACTTCAGATTTTAAGGCAGAATAAAGTGGGTGGGGTAATTTATACCATTTTAAGACATAGATGGCTTTACATTCAATAACAAAATATGTCAGATTCAATCTTAAGCTTCTAGATTCAATTCTGGCAGAGGCAGAATAGGTTCTTAGAAATAAAACTCACAGCAATAGTGTTATGTCATATAAAACATTACAAATAATTGGTATATTTAAGACGCAAATAGGCGCAAGTAAAAATGCAGAAAAAATATATTTTGCATTATCCGATTTTATCCTACTTTTGATATGTCATATGTGAATGTTAGTCCTCAACAAAAATGCAAAAAAAGCTTTTGTTGCAATTTGTTTTGGGTTTAGGGAAAAAATCGACAGTTTGCCTGGACTAAAATAAGAAAAAAAATGACCGGCCAATGTTATCCCTGTTATCGCCTCTTATCTGGAGCACTGTCAATGCTACTTTACAGACTTTATCCTACAGAGCGTTAACTTCTTAATTGTTACTCTGGTTTCTCAATCCTAATAACAGTCAAAAGCCTGTATTAAGTCGATAATAACAGCTTGTCGCTTTGGAAATTGTCTGTCGAGAAACCAATTTTCACCGATGTATCATCACGGAAGCCTCTCGTTCTTGCAGATCCCTATGATTTTTAGACATTTCGTGATGCATAATTGCTATTAAAAGCAAATGGAAGGTGCTTGTCAGAGTTGGATTAGCTGGTGTATAATTATAGGCACTCCGCTTAGAAGTCATATTAATTCAACTTTTCTCACTCAGTTTCCTTCCTTAAAAGGTTGATGTTAATCTGTTTTAATCCTTTGCGCAAATTTGTTGTCCAATATCAAATGCAATAGTTGATTGTATTACAATTAGTTCCTTACAAATAAAGAACGACAGTCAACAAATCTGAAAGCATTAAGAAATCATGGCTTCAAAATAAAACGGCTCTTTTAAAGGGCAACGACAAAGTCCTCAAATAGCTAGTAATATCAAATATTAACTCTGCATTTATTTGATATATCTAGTTAATGATGCTGCACACCTGTCTGATAGAGAGCTGTTTATTCGGTTTATCGGCATACCATTTGTGAACAGCTGTCAATGTGTGTGTGTCTCTTTCATCTTTGGTTTTGAGGACAGGATATGGGATATGATTGTATTAGTCCCTGATAACTACTTATCTAAAACTGCAGAAAAGGCAATACAATACAGTGGAAAAGGACTGGTAATGATTATGCAAAAATTAAAGAAACAAGAATTTCGCGGAATGCTATGTCGCGCCTGCCTTGAGCTTCCTCAGTAGTAAAGACTTCAGTTAAAAGAAAGTGTATAAGAAATGACTAAAATGCCAGGGTCAACACAAATTTGGATGTAAAATTTTACTAGGGTCAACACAAATTTAGATGTAAAATTTTACTAAGTCAGTAGAGCGTGAAATATAGATCAATGGTAGGAATAACTGCAATATCTCTCATGAACAATTTATGCCAGGTGTGATGACTGTAGGTATCATACTGTGAGACAATAAGACTAAAACGCTAGGGTCGACTTAACTTTGGATGTAAAATTTTACGAAGTCAGCAGATCATGAAATTTATGTCAAGGGTAAAATTAATTACTACAGCCCTCAAGAACATTGCAAAAAGAAACTTAATGCCAGGTTTGATGATTCTAGGTATCATACTTTGTGAGAAATGGACTTAAAGGCTTGGGTCGATTTAATTTTGAATTTAAAGTTTTACGAATTCAGCAGACCATGAAATGTAGGTCAGGAGTAAACATAAGAGCAACAACCCTCGAGAACATTCTAAAAAGAAGCTTTATGCCACGTTTGAAGACTGTAGGTATCATAGTTTGCAAAAAATGGACGTAAATGCTAGGGTTGACGCTAGTGACGAGGCAATTTTGCATATGAAATTTTAAGGAGTCAAAAGGGCACAAAATATAGTTCAATGATAAAATTAAGAGCAACAGCCCTCAGGAATATTCTTAGGAGAAGCTTTATACCAGGTTTGATGATTGTAGGTATCGTAGTTTGCGAGAAATGGACTTAAACCACGCCTGGTAAACTATCACAGGTACCTCCGGTGGAGATACTGTTTATCGGTTGTGACAGGCATCTGGAGCTGCCTGTGACTGTCGAAAAAAATGAAAACAAACGATAGATATTCCTCTTTCTTGACAAAATACAAAATAACCAGGGAATTTATTAAAAATCAAAAAGTGCTTTTCGACCCTTATAGACATAAAGTTTTGTCACACGTCATATCCCCTAGAACTTTACATATTTACCAAAAGATACGACTTTTAAAGTGGCTTTGGTGTCAGCCCAAAGTACTCAAAACATAAAAAAATCGGCCTTTTTTGTCTTAAATGCAGTGTTCTAGCATATGAATCTGTTTTTCGCGGCATACTGATGTTAAGCTAACCTCCTTGCCAAAATATAAATGTCGATTGACTTCAAATAAGGCTTGATTTTTCAAAACAACATCTGGGGGTTCCTGCAGATGGCGTGGAGGTGCCTGTGATGTAAGAAAATATAGTGAAAGTCTGAATAATTATTGCAGCTGGAAATATTGACATACTTCTTCTCTAGACCACAGCCTTGAAAAAATCATTCATTCAACGTCCCAGTAAGCTATCACAATGCGTATATTATGAAATTTCATGTAGCTGGAACAGCTATGTACAGCTATCAGGAGACGACCACTATAAGCTTTTAGCTTCCTGTCAGATCCTGATACTTTAAATTTTAAATTATACAATGTGAATTGATTAATAAGATATTGTTTAACCAAATACATGTAAACATTCCTAAAAAAAACATCTCAAAGAGTTATTGTCCATTTGTTTCCGCTTCTGTTGGTCAAACAATGACGAATTCCACATAGTTGTTGAAGATTATCTGCATAATTCAGTGTTAGAATCGATATGAAATGCGCGCTTAAATAAGAGTCAACGTTTTTGTGAAGGTGGTGACTGTGATCTTGAGGGGCTGCCTGTGAGTCATTCCAACTTGGTAGAAATTGTCGAGGTCACACGCCATGCCAGCTACACGTATGGTGTGTCAAATGGGTCAAAATTATCGATACCTGTCAACGTAGATTATTTCATTATACCGGAGCACGCATATAGGGCATACACGTACAGGAATCTATAGTGTTGATCCTTGTTGTACCTCATATGCATGTCGTATGTGCTCGCATGTGTCGTATGACGCTAGCAGTATGTGTTTACTTTGTGATAACTGGAGTGAAAGGTGCTACAAGTGATTCAGTATGGCTATTTTTGAAATCCAAATACACCCATTAGGCCGAAAGACTACATCATTGGCAGGTGACATATTCTCGACATTTCACGTTGAAGTAATTGGAATCTTACTGTAAAGTATACTCAGAGGCAGAAGAAAGTATACACTTTTTGAATGCCTATATTTTACTTATTTTTCACTGCCCAGGTCTGAAATTGTGCATGATTTATTTTTACTTAAGGTGGATCAATGTGGTGTAGTAAAATTTCTGATTGAAACGCTTGACTAGCGGCACTATACAAACATGCCGCTTTTGCACGTTTCTCACGTGCCGCAAAATGGACAATATGATTTTGCTGTTAATCTGCATTTGAAATTTCCGGTGTTTTTCTAAGGAAACCACAACCGTTGCATTTGTATGATAATATGGCTACCTGCGGCAATCACGATTCCTACACGCAGAGGCAAAAGAAAGGATACATTTTTGAGTGCCGGTATTTTTCTTATTATTCACTGCTCAGGTCTAAAACTTTACACGATGCATCTTTCCTCAAAGTACAAAAATGTGGCATCGTATGATTTATAAATGAATCGCTTGCCTAGCGACACTATATGTACATGTTTGTTTTGCCATTTTTGCACGTGCATGATACTAAACAATATGATTATGCTGCAAAATCAGTATTTGCATTTTCAGTTGTTGTTTTTTTTCTGAACAAACCACAGTGTACATGACGACAATGCTTTTGCCGCAAACTGAAGTCGTAACAGGCTGACCACTCATGGCTAGCTTAATAAAATGCACTAGAGTCACGACTGATTGGCGATGAAGTGTATACTTTCTTTGTGCCTCTGGCTACATTTTTGTCTGCGTGTATGATTTCTGTCTGCAACAGAGAGCTTTGTCACCACGCAAATGAAACGCAAGCGTTGTGGTTTGTTTAGAAAAACAACCGAAATTTCAGATACAGATTTACAGCAAACTCGTATTGTCCAGTTTGCTGCATGTGGAAAAAGTGCAAAACCGGCATGTACGTTCAGTGCCACTAATCAAGCGTTACAATAAGTAATTTTACTATACTGCACTGATGTACCTTGAGTAACAATAACTTATGCAAAATTTCAGGCCTGAGCCAAGAGAAACGAGTAAAATGTATGCATTCAAAAAGTGTATACTTTCATTTGCCCCTCAGTATATGTGTAATTTAAAGTGTCCGAATAACCACTGCATCAAATTTGGTAACAAAAGAACACTTTTACTACATAAAAGTCATTCCGTGTGGTGGCATGGCGTGTGACCTCGACAATTTCTAACGAGTTGAAATGACTAACAGGCATCACCTCCCGATCACAGTCATCACCATTCACAAAAACGTTGACTCTTAGTTAAGCGCGCATTTCATAACGATTCTAACACTGAATTAGGCAGCTGAATTTTCAACAGCTATGTACAACTCGTCAATGTTTGACTAACAGTTTTGGAAACAAAATGGGCAATGACTCATTGATATGCTATGCTTTGAAGTTTGGATGTCTGTTGTGAAGCATCAATGTTACGTGTTCTTGTGTCCGCTTGTCTGTAGTCTTCTAGCGTAAGGTCACCTGTGCAGCTGCCCACTTTGCCTTCTGTTTTGTTTTCACATTCAAAATATAAAAAAGGTAAAAACAGAAGTTAATGCTGTTTTCATTTTGGGATAGATGAATGGCCATCTGTCTGGGAAAGAGCTGTTGATTCGGTTTATCATACGTGTCTTTTATGAACTATTGTCAGTGTACCTATATTAATTACTTCCATCTTGGTTTTGAGAGTAGGTGTAGGATCTGAATGTATAAGTTCATGATCATTGTCTATCGTTTTACTTTTAACAAACATATGCTTGATATACGCATTATGATAGATTATTGCGACGTTGAATGAACGATTCTTTCAAGGCAGTGGTCTAGAGATGAATCTTCAGATTTTACTATATTTTCTTACATCACAGGCACCTTCATGCTGTCACAGGCACCTCCAATTGTATTTTTACTTTACGTCAGTGTGTCCAGATAAACAGATTCTTATGCAAGAAAAGCGCATTTAGGACATAAAACAAACGATTTTCTTGTTTTGAGAACTTTCGACTGACCTTAGAGCCACTTCAAAAGGTACTTGTGATAGTTTACCAGGCGTGTAAACGCTAGGGTTGATGCTAGTGTCGACGTAATTTTTGACGGCCGGGCGTACGGACGGACGGACGACCGGAATGACTGACTGACGGACGGAAAAGTGAACTCCTATATCGCACCTAGCTATCATCTTACGTGTATTAATTTACATGCATGAACATATATACTAGCCAAAAGCTCTAACCGGCCACATACATTGTATCGACTTTATTCAAACCCGATAATAATCCTTCAGTTCTATTGACATCCCTAAATAGGCAAACGTGTCAGCCAACGTATCCAAGTTTGATAAAATTCTCAACATTACATCCAGGCCGCGCCGATGAACACGAGTACCCCCACTTTTAATTTCACAAATTTCCTCATTTCGTCACGATTTGTGAAACATCAATTTTTGAAATATCCAGTTCACGTGAGCCGAACCACTCCATTACTAGAGCAAATGACTGAAGAAACAGATTTATGCAGAAATAAACATTCGTTCTGCACGACAGCGGTCGCTTTGGGTCAAAATGTTAAAACTTACCCCCCCCCCACCCACCCACACACACACAAACACACACATACACACACACTCAATGCGAATTCTTGTTAATTTTGCAAATATGGGGGATACCCGTATTCATCTGTGCCTCCTGGATACAGTGTACTTAATAATGCTAAACATTTTAGTGGTATGGTTTACCGACCTATTCGCCTATCTATTATGGCTGCAAACTGAATTGGGAGATTGCTGATAGCATTGAGGAAAAATTATAAAACTAAGTGGCTGGTTAGAACTTTTGGATAGTACACGTTTCCTTACTCGTACATCTGATAATGCACTAATTGAGCCACGACACGAGAAACCAACAATGTGGTTGTGCGCCCAGCGCAGACTCAGATCAGCCTGGGCATCCGCTCAGTCTGATCAGAGTCTTCGCTGTCCGTACGAAGGTAGCTTAGAGTTCGCAGACTCAGATCAGCCTGAGCATCCGCCAAGTCTGATCAGAGTCTTCGCTGTCCGCACGAAGGTAGCTGAGAGTCTAAATAAAGTCATTTACTGCTGCCATTGCAAGGGTATGATATGGCCCGTTAACCCAAAAACAATCAACCAACCATGTTTACTCTTCTTTCTGCTGCCATTGCAAGGGCATGATATGGCCCGTTAAACCCCAAACAATCAACCAACCATGTTTACTCTTCCTTCCATTGCAAGAGTATGATATGGCCCGTTAAACCCCAAACAATCAACCAACCATGTTTACTCTTCCTTCTGCTGCCATTGCAAGGGTATGATATGGCCCGTTAAACCCCAAACAATCGACCAACCATGTTAAACTCTTCCTTCTGCTGCCATAGCAAGGGTATGATATGGACCGTTAAACGCAAAACAATCAACCAACCATGTTTACTCTTCCTTCTGCTGCCATTGCAAGGGTATGATATGGCCCGTCAACCCAAAAACAATCAACCAACCATGTTAAACTCTTCCTTCTGCTGCCATTGCAAGGGTATGATGTAGCCCGTTAAACGCTTGTGCATTTCATTGCAGAGATAAATTGAGCCGCCACACAAGAAAACCAACAATGTGGTCGTGCAGCCAGTGCAGACTCAGACCAGCCTGGGCATCCGCCCAGTCTGATCAGAGTCTTAGCAATCCGCATGCAGGTAGCTTAGACCCTTTGCTACCTTCTAAGAGCTTAGGGAAGACTCTGATCAGACTGGGTGGATGCCCAGGCTGATCTGAGTCTGCGCTGCGCGCACAACCACATTGTTGGTTTTCTCGTATCGTGGCTCAAGTGGCTTATTTGATTTTGCTGCACTTTTGAGGCTATATTTAGAACAATGAGTTCCAGTACAATTAAGATTTTCGGTCGATTCAATCATTTGTATATTGAACTTACTATTGGAGAGGCACAGTTGGATGAATTTATCCATCAGATGCCAAGAATCAAATGACATCCCAATTCAACCACTGGAGAAAGAAACGAAGTTAAACATGAAAAACAACAACAACAAATAAATAAAAAACACTTTTGCATCAGTGGAACAAACACAAAATGCTTGGTAAACGTGCAATTCAATTCCCATCTGGAAATTTAACATTCAGGCTTCCACTTAGTGATAGCCAAAATATAACAGCGCAATACAATTAGAGCCGCGACTGAACAAAACCTACGAACTGGCACGTGCGCCCAGCGAAAACTTAGATCAGCCTAGGCATCCGCCCAGTCTGATCATAGTCTTAGCTGTGCGCTTATAGGGTAGCTAGCTTAGGGTCTAAGCTACCTCCATGCCGACAGCGGTGACTCTAACCAGACTTAGCTGTGCGCATTTAGGGTAGCTTAGGGTCTAAGCTCCCTCCATGCCGACAGCGATGACTCTGGTCAGACTGGGCGGATGCCCAGGCTAATTTGAGTTTTCGCTAGGCGCACATGTCACTTTGGTGGTATTGTCGTGTCGCGGCTCATTTATATTAAGGTGGTGATTTATGGTAAATGTAAAAATCTGCATAAAACCATAAAAAAGTAACGTATCTCCCTGAAAGTTAGCAGACTTCTTATATTTGTTGTTCTTTACAGTTTAGATAGAATACAAAATAGACGTACATGCTGCTTACAAATGTGTTTTTATCAGGATAGATCAAAGGGTAATTCTGAAAAAAATAATATCATTATTGAAAATTTACGTAGTGCAGAAGGTGCATTATTGCATAATGAAGAGCGTCCTAGCAATTATTTATTCCAACTCTTTCTCAAATTGTAATGTAGACCAGATGAAAACGGTAGCTTTTTCTCAAATGTTCAACCATGTACAAAGTAAATGTACACTGGACGCGTTTATTAAATATAGGGTAGGCAAGCATACCTATATTAACACCTACAATATAAATAATACATTACTGACATGATCAGTGGTGCGTAGATGAAATTGTTCAACCTTGTTAAAATAGTATCACCTGTCTCACCTGTGTATTTTGACAAAAAAATTTGGACACAGACTGCATCTTTTTTCATCTGCTCAGCCTGATAATGTGTGAAATAGTTTGAAAAAATAATTGCTAGGACGCTCTCCATTATGCAACAAGGTACTCTAAGCACTAAGTATATTTACAATAATGATAGTATTTTTTCAGATTTATTCGCAGAAAATTACCCTTTGATCTTTTCTTATAAAAACACTTTTTAACATTAACAAATGCTGCATTTTGGGATTCTAAATTATGAGAAACAGCATAAAGAAGGCATCTGCTAAGTTTTGGAAAGATCAGTGTTATTTGAGAATTTTTGCAGATTTTTGACTTTGTCCCAAATCTGTGATTATCACCACCTTAATATGCACCATATTGGTACAAATTATTTCCAGCTTAATGAAAAGATTGGTGGTTGGTTGGTTGTTTTTAGTTTAACAGCTCTTTGAGAGAGTATTCAAGTCTATAGCGACTACAGAGTGGGAGTCCCGGTACCTCAGTGGGTTAATCGCTGGCCTACTGATCTAGCGGACCGGGGTTCCATTGCACACAGCCTTTCATTACCCTTCTCCCATCGTCCTGATATGACTGAAATACTGTTGAAAAGGACGTAAAATCGGATGTCATCCATCCATCCATCCCAGCGAGTTGGAGAAGACAAGAGGGTCCAGCGGGTCCTAATTCGCTCACATGAGTGTCAGTCTTTAATCATCTTCAGTTACTTGAACAATTGAACAATGCAACATACTATCATCTTCCTCTTCATTGGACTTTAGTTTACAAGTTGTCCAAACACGACTGTTATTGGATGGTAGCCTGGAGGTTTAAGTAGCTCAATTGTACAGGCCTTTGGAGGGGTGCTGGTGCTTGGCAAATATAATGGCATATTGGACTGTAAAGCTTTATAGGCCTCGGGGGATTTGAGAGGAAGAGGGGAGAGGGAAAGAGAAAGGGGACTGGTACCTGACAGCGGCATGGTGGCTTGTAGAGATGTCTTTGGCTGAGGTGTAGGGTGTGTGGGGTGGGAGGGAGCAGGGATTGATGCTTGAAAATGACAATGCATAGAGGGGGACAGGCCTATATAGACTTATATGGAAAATTAGCCCCACCATGGGGGCCATGCGACCCCAGGTTGGGGTCATTTGACCCCTGAGGGGCATAATTTAAACACTGTTGGTAAAGTCCGCCAGATGAGGCTACAAACCAAATCTGGAAGCTCTGACCCTTGTAGTTTCTAAAAATAGGGTTTTAAACGGTTAAGCCGCATATCAGTTTGTGTGAAACATGTGACCCCAGGAGCAGGGCCATATTTGACCCCAGGGGCATAATTTGAACAATATTGGTAAAGAACTACCAGATGTAGCTACACACCAAATCTGGAAGATCTGACTTTTGTAGTTTCTGGCAAGAAGATTTTTAAAGGTTTCAGTTCAGTTCAGTTCATTTGACCCCAGGGGCATAATTTGAACAATATTGGTAAAGAACTACCAGATGTAGCTACACACCAAATCTGGAAGATCGGACTTTTGTAGTTTCTGGCAAGAAGATTTTTAAAGGTTTCAGTTCAGTTCAGTTCATTTGACCCCAGGGGCATAATTTGAACAATATTGGTAAAGAACTACCAGATGTAGCTACACACCAAATCTGGAAGATCTGACTTTTATAGTTTCTGGCAAGACGATTTTTAAAGGTTTTACCCTATATGAGCCTATGTAAAACATGTGACGCCCGGGGCGGGGCCATTTTTGACCCCAGGGACATAATTTGAACAATCTTGGTAAATGTCTACCAGATAAAACTAAATACCAAATCTAGTAAATCTTACTCTGTAGTTTCTGACAAGAAGATTTTTTAAGATTTACCCTATATGAGCCTGTGTAAAACATGTGAGCCCCGAGGCAACTGCATGTAGATGAAAACATCGGTAATACTCTTGACTTTATTTTTTGATTACATTGATTCCTGATCATTGCCCATCTTTCTACTTTATTTCACTAAATCAGTGTAAATTCTCATTTGTTTCAACAGTTGAAATAGAAGCAGTTGTATTAGTGTTTCAATTCTGAATCAGCTTAAGTTAATCTGTTCCATTATTATTAATAATAATTTTACCACACACGTGACGTGTGCAAACAGAAGTTATAAATGTTACATGCTTGGAGAAATGTTACATGCTCACAAGGTATAATCGATTCCGCTAATTTTCGCTTCCTGCAGAGACTGTACATCATATTTGGCTTCCTGCAAACTGTCCGCGATCATTTGCTTCCTGCCGAGACTTCTGTACAGGATAAATGGCTTCCTGCAGACTGTCCGCGTGATTATGCTTCCTGCCGAGGCTCTCGGCAGGGAGCAGAGTAACGCGGACAGTCTCGGCAGGAAGCCATTTTTCGAGGACAGTAGTCCCTACAGGAAGCAAGAGTTCGCGGACAGTTTCGGCGGATGCCAAATATAACGGACAGTCTCTGCAGGAAGCGTAAATTGGCGGACTGGTTTATACCCTGTGATGCTTGGAGATTATAATCGTTAGCAGTTTACACTGTAAAGAGCGCTGACTTGGAATTAAGAAATCGTCAATTAACGTATAATATCTGAAACTGCACTTGAATGCATCCCTATTGAACACCAGTCTTCCATAAGCTATTCTTTACTCTTTTCCAATTAATCAAAACCTCTCTCCTGAATTATATGAAGAGAAAAAGACACCTAGTTAAGCATGCAAGATTATCTAATGCTTTCTAGATGTCAGAGTTATGTTAGAAATTCCAGTGCGAATGTCAATCAAGTGAGGCTAAATCAATTACTCAAATACGGTTTGAAGACAGTTTTAAAACAGAACTATTGTCTTGAGTGAAACACTAATCGAACTAATCAGATAATTGAAAGCAAATACTTTTTACGGCCTTGATAGAGTATACGCTGAAAGACAACCAGAGGGGAAATTCTGTTACTGGAAAAATTTTGCTGAAGCCGTTGCTATGGGCAAGGACAGTGCTTCACTTTATTGCCCATGAAAAGACTCAAACCGAGTCTGCCGTTTTCGATTTTAAATGCGCCGGGCAGCGTAGCGCAATCGGTAGGGCACCTGACTCATAATTCAGAGGTCATGGGTTCGATACCCGGTCTGGCCACATACTTTCATTTCTCCTTCCGCTGATTCAAGAAGGGCAGTTGTCAGTTACTGGCGAAAGTATGCGCACTTAGTACTGGTTTACCGCTTAGGAGGTCTAAGCCTGCCCAGAAATAGTGTGGTTAGGTTAACTGACCGTCCCGACATGACCATAGCTGTTTACCGTGGACGTAAAGCAACAAATTAATCAATCGATTTTAAATGCGTTCCTCGCTTCCAGCGGATCTTATGAGCCGCGACACGACAAAACCAACAATGTGGTTGTGCGCCCAGCGCAGACTCGGATCAGCCTGGGCATCCAGCCAGTCTGATCAGACTCTTCGCTAAGCGCTTAAAGGGTATCCAAGGGATTAAGCTACCTTCATGTGGACAGCAAAGACTCTGATCAGACTGGGCGGATGCCCAGGCTGATCTGAGTCTGCGCTGGACGCACGACCAAATTGTTGGTTTTCTCGTGTCGCGGCTCAATTATCAATTAATCCTGAAATATTTATTTTAAAAGCTACAGATTCTAACCTACACCACGTCTACATGTATCTTATTTAATTGTTGTAATTCTAGAGAGGAGATAATTCCATCATCCTGAAACCTAATATAAATGAGCCGCGACACGACAAAACAATGTGGTTGTGCGCCCAGCGCAGACTCAAATCAGCCTGGGCATCCGCCCAGTCTGATAAGAGCCTTCGCCGTCCGCATAGAAGTAGATCAGACCCTTAGTTACCCTTTAAGCGCTTATAGAAGTGTCTTATCAGACTGGGCCGATGCCAAGGTTGAACTGAGTCTGGGCTGGGCGCACAACCACTTTGTTGGTTTTCTAGTGTCGCGGCTCTATTATGTTTGCAACTGCCACCATTTTAATCTCCTGCCTTTCAGTAGCAGAACTTCAGCTAAACCAGTGTTTTAGTATACTGCGAAACGCGAAATACTTTTCGGAAGTCAATAAATTAAGTTAAAATGATCAATACCATTAATTAATTTAATTGACTGTTAGCTTTACGTTTTTGCCGTTAAGAAAGTAAAACTCTTTCACCTGCTCATTTAGTATGTAAATCGAGTTGAGTAACATATACATGCTCAACTGCGTATTAATTTTTATCGGGTCACAAAAATAAAGCAAACTAACAATAAAGCCAAAGTATCATTCCTGCTTGTAAATGAGTCCTGAAGTGAATGGAAATCAGAGTTTTAGGGTTTACTTGCATAAAAATTCTATATCATGAAGAGAATCCGTGTAGGGATAAGAAACATTATATACTCTGAGCAGTCACTCTTTATTTATGACGTTTCGGCATACTGCCTTTATCATCATTTGATAAAGGCAGTATGCCGAAACGTCATAAATAAAGAATGACTGTTCAGAGAATAAAAAATTCAATACAAAAGTTTTGAGAAAATGTGTAATTTGGACAGGAACACTGCCTAAAGGTGTAAAGGCACATCACCATGTTTTTGTCCGCATAGTTTTTTCAAGGAAGACAGCAATTTTGCTTTCCCGTTGACCTGTACGACGAAGTCATTTCAACAGGGCATCTGCTCTTGCAAGAAAGATTTTGCATCTAGGAGAAAAATTGCATCTCGGAAAAAAAATTGAGCCGCGACACGACAAAACCAACAAAGTGCCATGTGCGCCAGCAAATAATCAGATCAACCTGGGCATCCGCCCAGTCTGATCAGAGTCTTCGCTGTCCACATTGAGGTAGCTTAGACGTTCAGCTACTCTTTAAACGCTTAGTGAAGAGTCGGATCAGACTGGGCAGATGCCCTGGCTGCAGGCTGATCTGAGTCTGCGCTGCGCGCACAACCACTATGTTGGTTTTCTCGTGTCGCGGCTCAATTGTCTTAGCTTTAGTTGTTGACCTGTTGAAAAAAAAGGCTCAAATGAAAGTTACCCAGTTGCTTCCCTTGCAGATGAACCATCTATCTTATATATCTCTAAATTTAAGCGGTGGTAAGGTAGGGCGATGTTGATGTGTAGCTTTCAGTGCCGGAACGTCCTACGAATTTGGATCATAGTAAGGCAAGGGCTGTCGTTTGACCAAATCGTCCTCGGGCAGTAGGGATAACTGCGTTCATTTTAAGTGATTTTAAAAATAGATTTTTGCATAAGCCGGTGCTAGGGAGAGTGGCCAGTCTTGATAATTGGTCATGAACAGACTCAATTAAACCGAGTCTGCTATTTTCGTTTACATTTCTTTGCTAAAGTGCTTGTTTACGAAGATTGTTACTTTCAGAACATACTTATCATCACTGCAGCTGGCTTTAAGTGATATGGGGAGGCCGTAAAACGTCTCCCCGTACTCAATCATTGGGTACATTTTATATTTGCAGGTCCTTTTGCACAGGGTATAATCGATTCCGCCAATTTTCGCTTCCTGCAGAGACTGTATATCATATTTGGCTTCCGCCGAAACTGTCCGCGATTTATTGCTTCCTGCCGAGACTTCTGTACATGATAAATGGCTTCCTGCCGAGACTGTCCGCGTGATTCTGCTTCCTGCCGAGGCTCTCGGCAGGAAGCAGAGTCACGCGGACAGTCTCGGCAGGAAGCCATTTCTCGAGGACAGTAGTCTCTGCAGGAAGCAAGAGTTCGCGAACAGTCTCGGCGGAAGCCAAATATGACGGACAGTCTCTGCAGGAAGCGAAAATTGGCGGAATCGATTATACTCTGTGTTTTGGATCATCAGGTTCATTTCGAGTAATTTTGGAAATAGAGTTCTACTTAAGCCTGTGCTAGGGGCATAACCGGTTTGACTATTTTATTGCATGTACTTGTCATAACCAGACTCAGCCAGACCCATTTTGCTGTTCCCTTTCTTGAGTGAACTTCTTGCTTACAGAGGATCTAGCTTGCATATCTGAATATAGCTTCCTAGACGCTGGTGTAAAGTGCCCTGTGCTGGCCGTAAAACGTCTTCATCATAGTGCAGATTGTATCTGCAGTGGTTCTTTGGGATCACTGTTTTATTTAGGCATTTTGAAATATTTGAGCCGCGACACGACAAAACCAACAATGTGGTTGTGCGCCCAGCGCAGACTCAGATCAGCCTGGGCATCCGCCCAGTCTGATCAGAGTCTTCGCTGTCGCATGGAGCTAGCTTAGACCCTTAGCTACCCTTTAAGCGCTTAGCAAAGAGTCTGATCCGACTTGGCTGATGCCCAGGCTGATCTGAGTCTTGTCTCGGCGCACAACCACATAGTTGGTTTTCTCGTGTCGCGGCTCATTTGATGTTTGAGCTGATGGTAGGGGCGAGGCCAGCGTTGCACATTTCATTGCTAGCCATGAATAGACTCGTCCAAACCAATTCTGCTATTTTCGTTCCTTTGGCGTGTTTGTTGCTTGCTTCAAATCGATTTAACTTTTCAGAAACATTTGTATTGAATGTCATACGTAATTTCTCACTTATTGGTCAGGAGCCCTTCCTAAGCAGACCGAGTGGGTGGTCTGGTCGGGCGATGGTGCAGGGTACCTTTCAGTGCCGGGGCGTCGTACTAATTTAGATAGTAGTAGGGCAAGGGCCTACTGTGCCTGCAGTAGGTGCGGGTGGGGGTTGTTTGGACATTTTTCTCGCGCTATTATGATCTCTATTCTTTCTCCCTCTCTCTGGGAGACGGCTCGATATAGACTGAAATACTGTCTCAAAGAGCCGTTAATCCCCCTAAAACCAACAAACCAACCTAGGCAGACCGAACCCATTCTTATTGGTTTAAACATATTTATTTCTCTTTTTTCATAACATATATATATTACAACATACAAAATATACTAGGATTGGAACGAAAGCAACTTGCTTATTTAGTTCTTCTCCATTCTTATTATGCATGTTATGGGCTGCATCAGAATAAATACAGGTAAGGATATTTGCCGATAGCCATAAATTTTACATCCGATAGCTCCATTGCAGTTCCGCTTTCCTAAACAATGGCACTGTTGTTGCAAAGTTTCTAGACTAAGTGTTGCTTTTACTTGTTTTATTTTCTTCTTTCGGTGTTTTTCTACATATTTTTCTGTCATTGTTACAAAGGACAGCAGCTTTTACCACTGGCTTACAGTTTAACAGACAGTTAGAATATTTCAGAATGAATCATAGGTTTGAGAACATCACACTATTCAATTGTAAGAATTTCAGGTAGCATCTCCTTTATAATTTGAGAGGAGCATGGCATACAGTGTATGCCATGCTCCTCTCGAATTCTAAATGAGATGACGCAATAGATCTGTTACCATAGCAACTTTGGAATTTCCAACTGTTGTGCTTAGTACCTTGGCAGAATGCCATAACGATTACCTCACCTAGTTATCACTATGAAATCTTAGTTGGTATTGTAACAGATATATCATCATTTGTATCGGAGCATGGGATGTAACAAGCCCCATGCTCCTCTGATTTTTTAATGACATTACAAACTGAAATTCTTTCAACAGAAACTTCTCAAAGATTTTCTCAAAGAATGAATTCCAAAGTCATTTAATTCCGTGTTATTTGTTTTCTCGAACGAGGCAGCCCTTCCAAAACACAGGGTATAAACCAGGTCGCCAAATTTCGCTTCCTACAGAGACTGTCCGTCATATTTGGCTTCCGCCGAGACTGTCCGCGAATTCTTGCTTCCTGCAGGTACGACTGTCCTCGGAAAATGGCTTCCTGCCAAGACTGTCCGCGTGACTCTGCTTCCTGTCGAGAGCCTCGGCAGGAAGCAGAATCACGCGGACAGTCTCTGCAGGAACTTATTTATCAAGTACAGAAGTCTCGGCAGGAAGCAAGAGATCACGGACAGTCTCGGCGGAAGCCAAATATGACGGACAGTCTCTGCAGGAATCGAGAATTTGCGGACTGGTTTATACCCTGTGAAAACGGATTCTACACATAAAGGACAGAATTTGCGTTCCTTGGGGCAAATACTTTCCTTTAAGAATAAACCCCAATAGTAAAGGCAAAAATCAAATTGAGAGCTTCTTCTCTTGAAGTGTGCCAATTCGACTTTGCTTTGTTATTTAAGCTTCTTCTGGATAACTTCATTGCACTGCGACTTGTTCATGGTTACAGAATTTTTAAGTCCACGGAGAATGTAACTTGCAGAATTTCAAATAAATCGCATTATCGCTGCAATAAAATTCACAAGAGATTCAGGAAAACACTAAAATTGCCAATTACATAAATGATTAAGTGTCTCTGGTGGACTTAGCAAAGCTTAAATGCTCAATAAGTAATAAAACAACATTCTCACCAACCACATCGACTGGCACCAAATGAAATGCAACAGCACAGTGAACAGGCTTTTCCCAGTCGTTGCGCAGAGGGCTGAGCTAGAGAAAACCGAAAATGGCCGAAGAGAGAAAAAAAGAAAAGGCAGACAAAGAAAGGCAACACTAAAGATGAGTCAAAACACTAGCAACGCACTGGAACTGTACACTAAAGATGAGTCAAAACACTAGCAACGCACTGGAACTGTAAATTACAGTTCCAGTGCGTTGCTAGTGTTTTGACTCATCTTTAGTGTTGCCTTTAAGATTTGCCTAGGTTTTGACTGATAATTCTGCCATAATTCATCAGATACCATTATCCTAGGCTCTGTCATGATTTAATCACAGAAATAATAATCAGGGCCCATTTGTTCAAAGCATTGTTAGCCGAACGAGCTCGTTGAGAGGTCAACTGCTTAAGTGTTTTATGACTTTATAGCCAAATTCACCGATATTTTTTGTTGAAAATGTGTGACAACTTTTGCAATGCAAAAGCTTCTCACATATTACCAACAAAAATATTAACACATATAAGATACTAACATTTGAAATTTTAACGTCTCATTATCTAACGACGTGATAAGTTTTAAACAACTAAGCCCGGGCAATTTTTACTATATTTTCCTATGCATTTTTTGTTTGTTACAATTAGATATCTACATTGTTCTTCAATCCTAACTGAAGCGAGGCAAGTAATTGCATGAAGACAACAAAACGATAGTCACTAGTTTATAGTGGATGAAGAGTCACGCAAGTAATTCGAATTTCGATCATGGCATATTAGGAGCGGACTCGCATGAAAAAAGCCTATGACCATTTTCGAGTATCAAATGCTAAAATCAGCCTAAGCATCGTGAGTATTCATATTACTGATTTCCCAGAATACGTAGCGTGTCTATGTGACCAACGCAAACTCTGTTCAGACGGGCGAATGTGAAGGCTGATCTGGGGCCGTATTCATAAAACGACTTAAGTGGTTGCCATGTTGTTACTAAGGCTGAATTTCTATGAAGGAGATTTCCTACAACTATGAAATTTGCTCTGGAGGAACAGTCTTTTTCAGACTGTTCCTCCAGAGCAAATTTCGTAGTTGTAGGGAATATCGTTCATAGAAATTTGGCCTTAGCAACAGCATAGCAACGACTTAAGTCGTTTTATGAATACGACCCCTGGATTTTCCATGCTCATGCCTGCCATTGCTTGTGTCATACAAAGATGTCGACCCCATTTAACAGTGTTGTTAGACTTGTTTTTTATGCTGCCAAGGGCGTAGCTGCCTATACATAAATACGCAGGTGCGTATTGAAATTTTGTCAAAATGACAAAATTTCAATACACACCTGCATATTTGCATTCTGAAATGTTACAAAATGGGCCAGATGTCAATACCAATTGCCAGCTGACATGATATCCTTGGGGCTTGGCCCTTATATTTTATGCCAAGGCGCCTAAAGCCTGGCAGTGCGTATCATGTAATCGCCTCTACCTACGCCCATGCTGCGACCAAGTTTCCAGGGTTTTAAATGCAAGGAATCAAACAAAACACATAAATGCTTTAATGCATTTCAAGTCTCGCTTTGACGCCCTGCGATGCATGCAAATGATACTGGAATTTAATAGCTGTTCTAGTATACAAGTGAAGAAGTGTTTTTAATGCAACACGATAGCGTGATGCGTACTTTTAATTCGACAGAAAGCCGTTATTATGTGGAGGTATTATATTATCATTTTAACGATGTTAATAAAGATGACTAAATGAAAAGTCACAACTAAGAGAACAAGAGCTGTCGCCTGACAGCATAGCTCGCCTGAATAAGTGCTTGCCCATGACACAGTTGCTATGGTGGTGTGGACTGCCAGGCATAAAACTTCAAACAAGCATGTCCATAATGACAACACATTTATAAACAAACACTATCTCAGAAATAAGTCTTAAAATAAAAATAAAAAATCCACATGAAATTTCGAAGTCCATGAGCTTGAGGACAAAGAACTAAGGGGTAGAGGGGTAAGGGGTGGTGGTGTGTGTCTCTGTGTGTGTGTGTGTGTGTGTGTGTGTGTGTGTGTGTGTGTGTGTGTGTGTGTTGGGGGGGGGAGGGGGCTAGGATGTATCAAAACCTTGAACCATTATCCAATATCAGTCCAAGTATTAGTATCAACTGAGTCCATTGTGGCCCTGTCAAATTATGTCTTATAAATACTATAACTTTAACCAAAATCCTTCATAGAAATTTGGCCTTAGCAACAGCATAGCAACGACTTAAGTCGTTTTATGAATACGACCCCTGGATTTTCCATGCTCATGCCTGCCATTGCTTGTGTCATACAAAGACGTCGACCCCATTCAACAGTGTTGTTAGACTTGTTTTTTATGCTGCCAAGGGCGTAGCTGCCTATACGTAAATACGCAGGTGCGTATTGAAATTTTGTCAAAATGACAAAATTTCAATACACACCTGCATATTTGCATTCTGAAATGTTACAAAATGGGCCAGATGTCAATACCAATTGCCAGCTGACATGATATCCTTGGGGCTTGGCCCTTATATTTTATGCCAAGGCGCCTAAAGCCTGGCAGTGCGTATCATGTAATTGCCTCTAGCTACGCCCATGCTGCGACCAAGTTTCCAGGGTTTTAAATGCAAGGAATCAAACAAAACACATAACTGCTTTTATGTTATCAAATACATGTATCTGCATTTCAGGTCTCGCTTTGACGTCCTGCGATGCATGCAAATGATACTGGAATTTAATAGCTGTTTTAGTATACAAGTGAAGAAGTGTTTTTAATGCAACACGATAGCGTGATGCGTACTTTTAATTCGACAGAAAGCCGTTATTATGTGGAGGTATTATATTTAAGAAATAGATCAGCTCTAGCAGTGAATTGTTGAGTAATAATTCACTGTTTGGAGGTCAGTTGTAAAGTAGATCATATCACGAGCGCGGAGCGCGAGTGATATATCTTCTTACAACTGACCGACAAACAGTGAATTATTTCTCAACAATTCAATGCTAGAGCTGAACTATTTCGATTCTAACACTCATAAACGCCGAAAAACTATTCTTTTCATTCAAACTCTCCCAACCTTCCTGCCAGCGCGTTCATGCTCCCGCCAATATTGTTAACTGTATCTTAGACAAATGTGCGTTTTTATGGCGATTTTCGAAAGAAAATGAGACGTTACACCGTCTAACGTCTCAAAACGTCACAAAATTACGTCAGTAATTGTAGTGACGTCAGCCGTTAGACTCACGCGCTCCGAAACAGTGAATTGTTGCAGAATAAAACACGGTAACTTTCCATTGCTTCTATAGGCGCACTGTGTTAGAATATCATTTTAACGATGTTAATAAAGATGACTAAATGCAGTCACAACTAAGAGAACAAGAGCTGTCGCCTGACAGCATAGCTCGCCTGAATAAGTGCTTGCCCATGACACAGTTGCTATGGTGGTGTGGACTGCTAGGCATAAAACTTCAAACAAGCATGTCCATAATGACAACACATTTATAAACAAACACTATCTCAGAAATAAGTCTTAAAATAAAAATAAAAAATCCACATGAAATTTCGAAGTCCATGAGCTTGAGGACAAAGAACTAAGGGGTAGAGGGGTAAGGGGTGGTGTGTGTGTGTGTGTGTGTGTGTGTGTGTGTGTGTGTGTGTGTGTGTGTGTTAGGGGGGCTAGGATGTATCAAAACCTTGAACCACTATCCAATATCAGTCCAAGTATTAGTATCAACTGAGTCAATTGTGGCCCTGTCAAATTATGTCTTATAAATACTATAACTTTAACCAAAATCCTTCATAGAAAAAATTCAAAGTTGATAACCTTGACTTCAAGGTCATCCAGTGGGGTAAGTATATAGTGTTTTATAAAAACTCAAAAGTGTCTAACATCAGTTCAAGTGTAAACTAAATCTCTGTCAGGTTTAATAGTTTATTTAAGTCTCATCATGGTACAAATAACACATACACGTATACATAAAATCAATTTCCTGCACATACTAAGACAAAGTACCATGCCATTCTACATCAGAATTATAAGAGACTATTGGTAAAACATTATACAAAATTAAAAAAAAAAAAAAACAAAAAAAACTAACCACTATACAATATATGTACACAATTTCTACCTTTCCACATTAAAAAGTAACTATGTAAAATAACCATTTAAAAAGAGGATACAAGTGATTTCCCCCTGTTGTCCCAGGGCCACACAGCCCAACACTTCAAACAGATCTCACAGTGAATGGCATCACAGTCAACGGCTGTACGGCCAGTCCACACTCGCCATTGAGCTGTGATGTCACTCACCGTTACGGACCCGCTCCCGCAATGGGGCGGGGCAGCACTGAAACAACAGAAGACAAACATTTTGCATAAAATCCAGAGCTAGAGATATTGGGAGTACCTGGTGATAGCTCTGGGGCAACTCCCGCCAATTCCCTCCACAGAAACACGCTCTGTAACCCATCACTCGAGCCCTCTCGCCGGGACGGCTCAAATGTTGGACCAGAACGCAGCTCTATAGGGGACAAGGAGAATCACCCCAGAACTACCCTCCATCAGTCCCTCATCTCATACGGTTTGACCATTAATTATGTAAAAGACAGTTACGCCTCTGAAGAATTTTGAAACAGGTTTTGGCACAAAGCTTTATCAAATCTGGGTGGGAAAAAAGAAAAGACACTGAACTCATTAGATATTGTACTAGCTCTTTCTGTCAAGATTATTCTGATATCATCATACATTTTACAATGCAAAATAACATGTATTTCATCTTCTATGTCAGTATGGCAAAAGGGGCACAGACGGTCGTTCACATTAACATTCACATAACGACCGGTCTCAATTCTAATAGGAGCCACACCACAACGAAATTTTGTAAATGCTGATCTATGCTGCAATGGTAAAATAATTTTACAGTAACTTTCAACACCAAACTCCTTCTTGAAATTTTTATATATTCTTATTCTGTCAAGCATTATGGGTCAGTATGCAATTAGAACACTTTAATAAAGACCAAATTTCCTAAGTCCCTGACCTTGACATCAAGGTCACCGAGCAGGGTTGGGGTAGTACTATGTAAAAGTTTATACTAATATATAACTACAGTGCAAATATAAAAAGAATTCATCTATGGGTTCAGGAGATATGTGTCTTTAAAAAACGTTAACCAAAACATCCAATCAATAAAAGGACAATTTTCTAAGTCCATGACCTTGACATCAAGGTCACTGAGGGAGTGGGGGTAGTACCTTGGAAAACTTTGAACCAATATCTAACTATAGTGCAAGTATCAAAGGAATCCATCTATGGGTTAAGGAGATATTGGGCTTTATAAAACTTTAACCCAAACATCCAGTCCAAAAACCTCCCAATTTTCTAAGTCCATGACCTTGACATCAAGGTCACAAAGTGGAGTGGGGGTGGTATCCTGTTAAACGTTGGACCGATATCTAACTACAGTGCAAGTATCAAAAGAATCCATCCGTGGGTTAGGGAGATATAGGTCTTTAAAAAACTTTAACCAAAACATCCAATCCGGACGCCGACGCTGACGCGGACGCCGACGCCGACGCCAAGGTGACAACAATAGCTCTTCCTGAACTTTCGTTCAGGCGAGCTAAAAATGGATATTCTTTTATAATAACTAAGATTGAAACTTGCATGTCAGCAGAAAGCACTTCGTAAAATGATTATGAAATAAAGATCATACTATTAATACTGACAAGATAATATGCTATTGACGCTTTAAGCGCCAATAAAGTTTCCTTTTAAAAGGAAAGGCTTGCAGAGTTTTCACTGACGTCGCACTGCGATGTAAGCGCCTGGCATCGACGTCATTTTGACGTTATGTGCCCGCTGGGTTAATACCAACGGAAGGGGAATTACGAGAACTAGCGTATGAGGACTAAACAAAAAGAAATTTAGTCTAATTATGAAGTTGTTGTCGTACACTTCTCGTTACAATTTATTTTTTAACTAAATCCCCTCTTAGGCCAGCGATTCTGCAGTGTTTGGATTCCAGTTGCATACAAAGGTTCTTCTTGCATGTCAAGAAATTCCAGGACAACCAAAATGACTTCATAATCACTGACAAACTGCTTTCCAGCCAATTCTTGAAAACGGTGAAGGTAATCAACAGAAATGTAGCGACAACACGCCTTTGATAACTTTACTCGGCGATGGATCTTGATTTTCTGTCTCAGCTGCTTCAGTAATTGACCTCGCATTCCCCACTATTTACCTGTCCCTGAACAGGTGGTTAACATGCAAACACTTTATGAATCCCGAATGACTGAAGCTATCACTTTGTCATCCGAAGGCATAGCCATTGCCTTCTTTGGAGACATGGCGAGGCGTTGTGGCATGTTTCCATAGTTTCGGGTGTTGGTTCGGTTCTGGCTGAGAGAGATAGACCAGTGGCTCATCCAGTGTCTAAAAACTGTCAATGAATCCCTCAGAGAGATTAAAATCTCAACGGTTCTGAAATTGTCCACTCTTTCCTACAAGAGGTTTCAAGGACAGACTATTCATGAATGGACAAACGGTATTGTATTAGATGTTGAATTGAGTACATTACACCGCTGCTTGCCATCGACATGGCCTATACAATGAATACACGTTACCTATACACCGGCGTTACCGTATTTTGCATATATTAACATGGCCACTGTGCATATTAGCCACACACACACACACAGATAGATGGGATACTTTATTTGGTAAAAGGTGATGAGTGATGAGGAAAATCTCCAGAAGCGCCTGCTAGTTGAGTTTAAACAATAAATTTGAACGTTGATTTTTTCTGCTTTGACAGGTTTTACAGATACACAAATCTCCAGACGCATCAGCGCAGTCTGATCAATCCATCCTCAGCATGACGTATTCCTGGATCATGGAGAATATGAATACCGAAAAAGAAAGACCCTGATCAGTCTGCACGGATGCATCAGCTCGAGCGTGGTGACTGCTCTACGTAGTTACATTACACAATACCCTACGGCGTTTTTTCGCCCAAACGCCGCTGTATGCTAAAAACAGCCAGCTTTTTGGAAAAGCTAATTCTTGTAGGATAAGCGTCATGTGTACGGAAAGTGCCGACCGTTGGCGGCAATGCGATCAAAAATAGATGTTATTTTTAGCAGATGCGGTAAACCAGCTATGGATATAAATGGACTAAGTCGGGCGAGTTCTCCGGTTGTTGCAATGAAACGTTCGTATATGTAAAGAACAACATGAACAAGTGCAGTCTCAAACCGGAACGAGCTTTTCAATCTATATGGCTGCCGCGAACAAGTGCAGTCTCAAACCGGAACGAGCTTTTCAATCTATATGGCTGCCGCAAGCCAAAAATGAAAGTACACACAATGTAGCTCAATTTGCATACAATTGTACACCAAGATTCGCGGCGCATTTTGAGCCGCCTCATCTGAATATAGACTGTTTGCCCTCTAGTCTTTGATTTCTCAAAATGATAAAGCAAAACATTGATGATAAAGCAAAACATTGTTTGAAATTTCACAGACGTAATCCGCATTTTTGGCAATTTAAGGGTAAACCTTTTACCTGCTTCAAGTACAATGATATATTTACACAAAATGTTTAGCCGCGACACGACAAAACCAACAATGTGGTTGTGCGCCCAGCGCAGCCAGATCAGCCTGGGCATCCGCCCAGTCTGATCAGAGCCTTCGCTGTCCACATGGAGGTAGCTTAGACCCTTAGCTACCCTTTGAGTTGAGTCTGATCAAACTTGGAGTATGCCCAGGCTTATCAAAGTCTGCGCTTGGCGCACGACCACATTGTTGGTTTTCTCGTGCCGCGGGTCATATTAACACAGATTAAGCTACAAAGGAATTGCCACTACAGATGGCTTAACAAGCATAATAACAAATACCAGACAGGCCATAACGTATGAAGACTTTATAGAAACACATGCAATCAAATATGAGCCGCGACACGAGAAAAACAACAAAGTGGTTTTGCGCCCAGCGCAGACACAGATCAGCCTGGGCATTTGCCCAGTTTGATTAGACTCTTCGCGAAGGGTAGCTAAGGGCCTACGCAACCTCCATGCGGACAGCGAAGACTCTGATCAGACTGGGCGGATGCCCAGGCTGATCTGAGTCTTCGCTGGGCGCAAATGCCACTTCGTTGGTTTGTGGTGTCACGGCTCATACTAATAATAGCAATGAAGCAAAGAAGAGGAGTCATACTACAGCACTGACTGTCATAGGTGAAGAAAGCCGTAAGTTGCATCACGCGCAGGCTCGCCCAAAGACACCATCTATCATGCGTACGCCTTGTCCTGCTTTATATGATTCATTGTACCCTATACGCGGTAATTTTAGCGGCTTCAAATTTTCGCGGTTCAGCGGCAAAAACATAAACATTAATTTTCGCGATTTATAATTTTGGCGGTTAGCAACATGCGCAAAAAGCAAAATTGCTTAATCATTTGAGCTAGTTCTTTCATTAACCTGTGGCCACAGGTAGATGAAAGAACTGGCTCAAATGAAAAGTACCAGACTTTACCGAAGCAAACAGAAACAAAATATATGGACGCTGTGCCTACTAATGATACTTTATAAGAAATAGGAAATTATTTCGCGTTTTTAACATTCGCGGTTTCTAAGTGACCGCGAAATACCGCGAAAAATGGAACACCGCGTAAATCATCGCGAATACGGTATTTGTTTGATGCTTTTCTGTGCATTCTTGAACTATGAAAATTTTCGCCAAAGATGTCGCCTTTATCATGCAAGCTAGAAAAGTCATATTTTGGTATGCAGGTTGATGACGAGTTGTTGTATCATTGAATATTGAGCCAGCTTTCTACTGCTTATCCTTTCCTGTATTTCTCCTGTTTTCTTTTTCTCCTTATGTTGAAAATGCGATTTTTCGTAACAGATTTCACAGCAATCCTTAAATGTTAAATATTTAAAATACATATTGATTTATATCATTGATTTGAGAACCAATCTTCTGCGTAATTTTGCCTTATAGATATTTCTCGGAGTTTTTTTCTCTTCCAAATGCAAAAGCAAAGGTAGAATGTTCGATTTTGGTATACAGATTGATAAAGAATTGTTCTATCGTGGGAAATATTCTTCCCTGTATTTTTCCCATTTTCTTTCTCTCCTAACTTTGAGTAACGGAATTTTTCGTATAAGATTTCAAAGTAACTGTTCGAGGTGCAATGTTCATTTCTGATATACAGGTTGACAATCGTTTAGTATGTTATGGAATTTAGAATCGGCCTTATCCTGTTTATACTTCCCTATCTTTATTCAAATTTTATTTTTGTTTTGGCAATGAATTTCAAAAACACTACCGGTACTAAGTATACAGGCTGACAATTACACATACTCGCTATATGATGTGGGATTGTGAGCAGTCTTCTACTGCTTCTTCCTACATGTACATGTATCTATTAATGTCCTTTTCCTTTCATTCAGAATTCTTTATTCTGTATTTCATGGAAATTGTTTAAAGACAAATATTCTCTACTATATAGAACACACCCTCAGTCTTTATTGGCTTTTAAGACCCTGCTATGTCATTACCTATGTGAGAAAGGGCTATTCCTTTGATGAAATAGCAGTGCCACTGGACTGTCGCATAATAGGATTATGATACCCAATAAACAAGAATATTTGTCTTTAAGATAGAATATTTGATATTGGGTACACATTCTTTCACTCCAAATAATAAAAATATCACGACTTTATCAAAATTGTTCAGTGGGATTTAAGACGGATTATCCGACAGTTCTAGTTCAAATGAGAAATACCCATTTAAAATGCAAATAGTGGAGACCCTGTGCAGACGCCGCGTTTTCTGGCGTCTGATCTGGATCTGCATTGTTTGCCGATGTCCCTTTATGGAACAATAGGTATAAATGTGTTCGACAGGAAAGCAAAGCTGTCAACTTGATCCAGTTAAAAACAAACAGGGTTCGAGGTTATAGAACTTGAGGATAATCTCAAACTCAAAATAAAGCACACTGATTGGCTGAGTCCGAGCATGTGCTCGGAATCAGCCAATCAGTGAGCTTTATTTTGAGTTTGAGAATGTACTCAAGTTTTATAACCTCTAACCCAGGTCATACTTCCACGTGTGTTGTTTTACAGTCCCGCATACTCCAAACATACTGTATCGTGATGAACATTCCATTTTTTTTTCTTTTGATTCTGCTTGATGATGAGCTGTGTACTTTGTACACTCAGGGTTAACTGAGTTGTTAACATAATTATTGGGCGATTGCTATTAAATGGATTCTTTAATAGACAATTCTAGACTATTTTACTACACTTAAATGTGTTCTTACAGATATTCTACTTAATTTTGTCCAGACGTATTTGTCTAAATGTGTAAAACTTTAGGTAATAATTCTGTGTTAATATAAGACAAATGTAGTCTCAGCAACCCTAAAATGGCTCAGTTGTTATTTTAGGAAAAACAAAATCAATTTGCAAATTAAGACTGTCCTACTTGTAAGACACTTATTTTTTTTTCTTATTTATTTTTACAAGAACGTTATGTGTTCAGCAGTTAAATTGAAAGCACACTCCCTAAATGCTGCACTGCAGTAAAGTCGTCTTTATTAACGACCAGGCTGTTAACGCATTGCAAAAGGGCACGTTATGAAGACTGACTGGAATTCTTCTCTAGCTAAGATATCTCTCTCTCTATTTCTGTTTCTAGCTGCCCTTATTGCGGGAACTTGCAAAACACAAACCCTTAGTTTTAGTCGGACCGACGAAAGTGAAAAGGTCATATCCTTATTCCCCGCCGAAGGCGTGGGATATTTCTTGTCCATTTCCGTCCTTTCATCCGTCCAGATTTGTCCGTCTAGAGCCATAACTAAGAAACTATCTCACCTAATTTCATGAAACTTAAAATATAAACATATCACTACAAAGCGGTGATGCATGTCAAGTTTTTTCGAATTTCAGTAGTGCATGAGCTATTGCCCTTGAATTGATTTACCATTAACAATTATGTCCGTCCTAAGCCGTAACTCAGGTATCGTTTGAAGGACTTCTACGAGGGTTGTCCCAGAAAGTCATGGACTTTTGTAATAGAAAGAAAACTGTACAGTCTATTTCAATTAAATTTTACTTGTGAATTTCTCTATCATTTCTGTATCGACATGCAAAGGACCTGGTATGATAAGGCCCATATTTGGCCCCCAGAAAACTCATTTTTCAAAAGTTCTATTTCGATAATTAAAATGCATTCATAGGAAAGTTCTAACCTTCAATGTAACAGCAAATACAAAATCAACCAGTTCTTGCATAAAATATTTGTGTTTTTAATGTGGAATATACCCATACCCCCAGCGGATTCTGACGAAAAATACGAATTTGGTAGCCTTTGTGGCTTTCAAAATATATGAGCCCGGCCTCCAGCACATTTTATATTTTATATGCGGACATGATTTTAATATATTTACATGCCATGAAAATATTAAATGTGCTGGAGACCGGGCTCAATGTTTATTTTTACATTTTTGTTACCAAACTGGCAGCGTTCGGAACATTTTCCCTGTTTTCTCAACACAAAAACGCCCATATCTCCGCTCATAGAGAAAATAAACAAATGTTGTGGGTATTCATTTTCTTAGTTAGAACACAAGGAATAATTTGGTACACATTTCATTTTGATCTGTTGAAATTTTTCGGTTAGCGTCTCTTGACTTGCAAACTTGAGTGGGTGGGGTACCTTGACAGGCCTTGTGCAGTGCACAGGTAATTAGCCGTGGTACCCAACGTATAAGCATTTCATCAAATGCCTATTATCAAGAGCTTTCAAAGGCTATTATAAATGACTTATTTCTTTTAAGGAAAAATGATTAAACTCAGTTTTTCTTTCAATTGTCCTTCATATTATTGAACCAACATAAGCATGTCAGAAATCATGTTATTCTGAGAATTAACAAAAGTGAAACATATTATTTCTGTTTGTTCCCATACGCTCAAATGATAAGCAATAGAAACCATACAATTTTAAGAGAATTTGAGTGGGGGCCAAAAATGACCCTTATCATACCAGGTCCTTTTGAAAGAACTAGAAATGTGTCCATACGACACGGATGCCCCCGCCTAGTGCCCCAAGTAAGATGGCGCCTTGTTTAAGGTAAAGGCACTTGTAGCATAACTAGGTTCACAAAGGCAGACTTCTGTGGTACATGTTTTATTGTTTTCCTTGGGCAGATGTATTGTGCTTGTTGGGGGGGGGGGGGGGGGGGGGGAGTGTCACGACTGATATGTGATGACATTCTGTATCTTATCACAGAAATGGATGCCATGCAATTTTCGCAATGAAATAGCCGGGAAACAAGTAACTTTTCAAAAACTAACAAACTGAAACCATTATTGTATGAAATGAAGTCGAAAAAGGGCCATAACTCCCACAATAATTGACGGATTTTACCAAACATCGAACTTGACGAGTATTTTATGATTATATACCTGTGTATAAAATATGAATTCAATATACCAATGCTTTCATAAGATAATGAACCTAAACCAGTTTTTCATACAAAATGACGTCGAAAAAGGGCCAGAACTCCCACAATAATCGACAGATTTTGCCCAACATCGAACTTGACCTGTATTTTATGATTATATACTTGTGTATAAAGTATGAATTCAATACACCGATGCTTTCAAAAGATATCGAACGGAAACCAGTTTTTCATACAAAATAAAGTCGAAAATGGGCCATAACTCCCATAATAATCGACGGATTTTGCCCAATATCGAACTTGACCTGTATTTTATGATTATATACCTGTGTATAAAATATAAATTCAATACACCAATGCTTTCAAAAGATATTGAACGGAAACCATTTTTTCATAGGAACAGAAGTCGAAAAAGGGCCATAACTCCCACAATAATCGACAGATTTTGCCCAACATCGAACTTGACCTGTATTTTATGATTATATACCTGTGTATAAAATATGAATTCAATACGCTGATGCTTTCAGAAGATATCGAACGGAAAGGATTTCTTCATACAAAATAACGTTGAACAAGCAAATTCGGTGAATTTATATCCCCCGCCGAAGTGGCCCTGACTCGTTAATTATGGTTTACTTAAAAGTTTCATATAATTTTGTTCACTGGACTGAACTTGTGGAATGTAAATCAAATCAAGGACTAATACTCTGGCATAAATGAGACATCTTAAACACTTGCCTCAATATCACTTCACTATAATGATACATTTTTAATTCAGTTTCAAGAAATTTTGTTCAGTCCAGTATCTAAGTTATGGCTAATTTGTAGATTTTAAATCAATTCAAGGGCATTAAACCATGCACTACTGATGCAATTATAAGACAATACATAATTATTTTAAGTTTGATGAAATTCCATTCATTGGTTACTTAGTTATGACATAATTTGTTGATTTTAAACCAAGTCAAGGGCAATCACTCATTGCTAACTGAAGCGATTTCGACAAAACGTAAGATGCATCAATGTGTTATGGTGATGGGTATTTGGTAAAAGTTTCATAGAATTTTTTTCACTGATTACTTAGTTATGGCTAAATGTGTCAATTTCAAATTGATTCAAGGGCAATAATTGATGAACTTCTGATGCCATTCGGATGAAACTTTATGTGCATAACCACCTTATGGTGATACATATTAAGTTTAAGTTTTATGAAATTTTGGTAATTGGTTACTTAGTTACGGCTCATTTTACTGGTTGGTTGGTTGATTTGATGATTAACGTCCACGGTAAACAACTAAGGTCATGTCGGGACGGTCAGTTAACCTAACCACACTATTCCTGGGCAGGCTTAGACCTCCTAAGCGGTTAACCAGTACTAAGTGCACATACTTTCGCCAGTAACTGACAACTGCCCTTCTTGAATCAGCGGAAGGAGAAACGAAAGTATGTGGCCAGACCGGGATTCGAACCCAGGACCTCTGACTTACGAGTCAGGTGCCCTACCGATTGCGCTACCCGGCCCGGCCTCATTTTACTGATTTTAAGTCAATTCAAGGGCAATAACTCATGCATTCCTGAAGCCAGTCTGACGAAATCTAACATGCATCAGCAGATTATAGTGTTACATATTTATTTTAAGTTTCATGAAATTCTGTCCAGTGGTTACTTAGTTATGGTTCATTTTATTGATTTTAAAACAATTCAAGGGCAATAACTCCTGCATTACTGAAGCCAGTCCAATGAAACTTGACGTGCATCAGCGGGTTATCGAGATATATACTTATTTTAAGTTTCATGAAATTCAGTCCAGTGGTTACTTAGTTATGGCTCCGGACGGACAGACGGACGGACGGACGGACGGAAGGATGGACGGACATGGAGAAACCTATATCCCTCCGCCTTCGGCGGGGGATAAAACCAGCCATAACTCCCACAATAATCAACAGATTTTGCCCAACATCGAACTTGGCCAGTATTTTATGATTATATACATTTTGCCCAACATCGAACTTGACCTGTATTTTATGATTATATACCTGTGTATAAAATATGAATTCAATACAACAATGCTTTCAAAAGATATCGAACGGAAACGATTTCTTCATACAAAAAAAACTATTTTTTCATACAAAATAAAGTCGAAAATGGGCCATAACTCCCATAATAATCGACGGATTTTGCCCAACATCGAACTTGACCTGTATTTTATGATTATATACCTGTGTATAAAATATGAATTCAATACACGAATGCTTTCAAATGATATTGAACGGAAACCATTTTTTCATAGGAACAGAAGTCGAAAAAGGGCCATAACTCCCACAATAATCGACAGATTTTGCCCAACATCGAACTTGACCTGTATTTTATGATTATATACCTGTGTATAAAATATGAATTCAATACACTGATGCTTTCAGAAGATATCGAACGGAAACGATTTCTTCATACAAAATAAAGTTGAAAAAGGGCCAGAACTCCCACAATAATCAACAGATTTTGCCCAACATCGAATTTGACCAGTATTTTATGATTATATACATGTGTATAAAATTTGACTACAATACACCGATGCTTTCAAAAGATATCGAACGGAAACCATTTTTTCATACAAAATAAAGTCGAAAAAGGGCCATAACTCCCACAATAATCGACGGATTTTACCCAACATCGAACTTGACCTGAATTTTATGATTTTATAGCTGTGTATGAAATATGAATTCAATACAACCCTGCTTTCAAAAGATATTGAACGGAAACCATTTTTTCATAGGAACAGAAGTCGAGAAAGGGCCATAACTCCCACAATAATAGACGGATTTTACCCAACATCGAACTTGACCTGTATTTTATGATTATATACCTGTGTATGAAATATGAATTCAATACACCAATGCTTTCAAAAGATATTGAACGGAAACCATTTCGTACGTACGTACGCTACGCTACGTACGCTACGTACGTACGGACAGGGGTGATACTATATCCCCCCCCCATTTTAAATGGCGGGGGCATAAAAATCTTAAATAATAAAGATTTTGCACTATTTTTACCAGCTATAGGTCTGGCCCACCCGTGCACGTCAATTTAATTATTAATCACGTCATGACGTCGAAAAGATTGTAATTGTTACGTACCGTCTATTCCTTCTCAAAGTATTCGCCTCCATGCGCTACACACTTTCTGTGTCGATCCAGGCAAGAGCTATACATGTCTTCAAACCATTTCTGGGGTAAAGTTCTATTAAACGAGAGTATGGCATTCATTATTTTGTCCCTGCTATGAAATCTAGTACCCCGCAAGTGATTCTTCAGCTCCGGGAAGTATTTGAAGTCAAGTGGCGCTAAGTCCGGCGAATATGGGGGATGGTCGACCCGCTGAAATCCCAAAACATCAATCTCCATCTGGGTTGAGTTCGCAGTATAAGGCGGGGCATTGTCTTGATGCAACACTACATTTTCGATGTCGTTAATCAACTCGGGTGTCTTCTTTCTTATGGCATTCAACAAGTCTCGTCTTAGAACCTGAAAAGACATCAAAATGAAAACTCAATACGCTTTGTATGCATGTTTACATGTATGTTTAACGTGTGTTCTATTCTGTAGGCTTACTTGCATTGTTGTATATTAAAAGTAAAATGAATTATGTTTTAAAATTGATTCACTATTAAAGAAATTAAAGTACCTTGGAATAGTAGTTGGCATTCACCGTCTTTCCTTCGGGTACCATATGGACTAGCAGCATTCCATGCCTGTCTAGGAACATTATGCACATCACTTTGCCGATAGATTTTACAGTTTTTGCTTTTATGGGCGGCGGGCTATCAATGTGCTTCGAAATCATGGAACTTCTCTTGTCTTCAGGTTCAAAGAAGGGAACCCAAGTCTCGTCCGTTGTAATGACTTTGTTGAGAAAGTTCCTATCACGCAGATTTCCGTGAATCACTAACACGCTGAAGTTTCTCATCTTCTGATAATAATTGCTGATGCCTTTGACATTTTCAAGTCCGATTTCAACACTCTATGTACTGTAGACTTCCCACAGCCTGTCAGTTCAGCTAGGTCGCGCACCGTGTGTCTTCTGTCATCACTGACGGCTGATTCAACTTTCATAACGCTGCCAGTATTTTTGAGCGGTGGTCTTCCCATAGGCTCTTGTGCAGGTTTTCCCTCTCGAAATCTCGATACAATTTGTACACTAAAGACCGTGATACATTCTGGTACATTCTGGTGACGTTCGACTTGTTTAAATTGCTGTAAAGTATCAAGTGGTGTCATTCCTGACTCATAACAAAACTGTATCACTGTCCGCTGCTCCGCCCGTACGTCTGACGTAGTCATTTTTTCAGCACTCATGCTCGCACTGACTTGTTTTGATCGTATGCCGTCAGTTTGTAATTGACGTCGTCGCTTTGCGATTTTGTGACGGGACGCGCAACTCCATGACGTTCCCGCCAATATCAAGGTTTTATTTGTACCATCCCTAGTTTGATACAATCACTTGTCAAATGTGAATTATACATTTTCATTTATTTCGTTTTTTGACGTGCGCCGATGACGCATACCTTACCTAGATAATATGAACATAAAAACGGTCCCGTTACATTTTCCTTGTTGTAAATACACTCAAAATATTAATAAAAGATAGTCCAATGCTTCTACAAAATATAAATGTGATCGAGCGTTAACTTTTCTTCTATTTCAAAAGTCCACGACTTTCTGGGACAACCCTCGTATATACATGTCATTATAAGACGGTGCTGCACGTTAAGTTTTGCCAGAATGGGTTTAGTGGTGCATGAAACATTGCCCTTGAATTTCACGGAAGTTCTTGAAACTTAATACAGATCTCTGTGTTTGTATGTGTTTGTGTGTGGGTGTGGAGGGGTGGCGGTTGCGGTCGGGCGATGGTGCTAGGTAACTTTCAGTCCCGGGGCGTCCTATTAATTTGGAGAGCAGTAGGACAAGGGCCTTCTGTGCTTACAGTTGGTACGGGTATATGCCCAGCTGAACCAAGGGATCTTTCGTTCGAGGTAAAATTTATCATAAAACTTACATTGAGCATTAAATTTGAATACAACCATAACCTATGGCAGCCGACGAAATTTTAAGTAAAATTCGACCGACTTAGTCAGAAAACTAATAAGATTCCACACCAAGCATACAATTCAAAAGGTTTTAGTTTGTGCAAGATACAGATATAACTTAAGGCAGTAATTGAACTAGTCGTCCAAATATGGGCCTCTGGCTGAGTTAAACATAAGTGAGCTTTGAAAAATCTTATAGAAATTTTCTTGCGCATGCGTTTTGCCTACCTATGAATTATTTCAATATGTGAACAGCAATATAACAATGACTGGTTACACCGATCAAAAGGGCGGGCGGGTTGGGTGATTTAACATGCAATTTATGTTCCATTTTTTGACTGATACTGAGTTTTTGGGATTCGATGATTTTCTGATTGGCGACGTCCATATTGGTGAAGAACGTCACATCATATTTGTTACGCAGACGCAGTTACGCCTTCTTAAACAAGCCAAGATGTGGACGGGATATTTAAAGTGCTACGCGACCCATTCGAATTTCTAAATCCACGCATTCATCCAAAAGAACGATTGTATGGAACAAGTCCCGCTGGTGTTTGTGCTTATGTCTAAATTAAGAAAAATGGATTACATAGCTGTAAGAATTTCTGAATATTTATAAAGATTTTATTAAAGATTAACTCCCTTGCTCATAACTCTAGATATATTGTTTTCATCGTAAATCCAAAATGGCCGATCATTTCATTGGTTTAACACAGGTATGAAATGATTGGATATGTTCAAAATGTATATGTTAATTGAAGAACGAATGTATGAAACAGGTCCCGCTGGTGTTTGTGCTTATGTCTAAAAGAAGAAAAATGGATTACATAGCTATAATAATTTCTGAATATTTATAAAGATTTTATTAAAGATTAACTCCCTTGCTTATAACTCTAGATAGATTGTTTTCATTGTAAATCCAAAATGGCCGATCATTTCATTGGTTTAACACATGCATGAAATGATAGGATATGTTCAAAATGTATATGTTAATTGAAGAACGATTGTATGAAACAGGTCCCGCTGGTGTTTGTGCTTATGTCTAAAAGAAGAAAAATGGATTACATAGCTATATTAATTTCTGAATATTTATAAAGATTTTATTAAAGATTAACTCCCTTGGTTATAACTCTAGATAGATTGTTGTCATTGTAAATCCAAAATGGCCGATCATTTCATTGGTTTAACACATGCATGAAATGATAGGATATGTTCAAAATGTATATGTTAATTGAAGAACGATTGTATGAAACAGGTCCCGCTGGTGTTTGTGCTTATGTCTAAAAGAAGAAAAATGGATTACATAGCTATATTAATTTCTGAATATTTATAAAGATTTTATTAAAGATTAACTCCCTTGCTCATAACTCTAGATAGATTGTTTTCATTGTAAATCCAAAATGGCCGATCATTTCATTGGTTTAACACATGCATGAAATGATAGGATATGTTCAAAATGTATATGTTAATTGAAGAACGATTGTATGAAACAGGTCCCGCTGGTGTTTGTGCTTATGTCTAAAAGAAGAAAAATGGATTACATAGCTATATTAATTTCTGAATATTTATAAAGATTTTATTAAAGATTAACTCCCTTGGTTATAACTCTAGATAGATTGTTGTCATTGTAAATCCAAAATGGCCGATCATTTCATTGGTTTAACACATGCATGAAATGATAGGATATGTTCAAAATGTATATGTTAATTGAAGAACGATTGTATGAAACAGGTCCCGCTGGTGTTTGTGCTTATGTCTAAAAGAAGAAAAATGGATTACATAGCTATATTAATTTCTGAATATTTATAAAGATTTTATTAAAGATTAACTCTTGGTTATAACTCTAGATAGATTGTTGTCATTGTAAATCCAAAATGGCCGATCATTTCATTGGTTTAACACATGCATGAAATGATAGGATATGTTCAAAATGTATATGTTAATTGAAGAACGATTGTATGAAACAGGTCCCGCTGGTGTTTGTGCTTATGTCTAAAAGAAGAAAAATGGATTACATAGCTACATTAATTTCTGAATATTTATAAAGATTTTATTAAAGATTAACTCCCTTGGTTATAACTCTAGATAGATTGTTGTCATTGTAAATCCAAAATGGCCGATCATTTCATTGGTTTAACACATGCATGAAATGATAGGATATGTTCAAAATGTATATGTTAATTGAAGAACGATTGTATGAAACAGGTCCCGCTGGTGTTTGTGCTTATGTCTAAAAGAAGAAAAATGGATTACATAGCTATATTAATTTCTGAATATTTATAAAGATTTTATTAAAGATTAACTCTTGGTTATAACTCTAGATAGATTGTTGTCATTGTAAATCCAAAATGGCCGATCATTTCATTGGTTTAACACATGCATGAAATGATAGGATATGTTCAAAATGTATATGTTAATTGAAGAACGATTGTATGAAACAGGTCCCGCTGGTGTTTGTGCTTATGTCTAAAAGAAGAAAAATGGATTACATAGCTACATTAATTTCTGAATATTTATAAAGATTTTATTAAAGATTAACTCCCTTGGTTATAACTCTAGATAGATTGTTTTCATTGTAAATCCAAAATGGCCGATCATTTCATTGGTTTAACACATGCATGAAATGATAGGATATGTTCAAAATGTATATGTTAATTGAAGAACGATTGTATGAAACAGGTCCCGCTGGTGTTTGTGCTTATGTCTAAAAGAAGAAAAATGGATTACATACCTGTAGGTATTTCTGAATATGTTAAAGTGTTTATTGATTAACTCCTTGCTTATAACTCTAGAAATGTTCTGTTCATTGTAAATCCATAATGGTCGAGCAATTTATTGGTTTAAGACAGTTATGAAATAAAAGGATACGTTCCAAATGTATATGCTAATTGATGAACGATTGTATGAAACAGGTCCCGCTGGTGTTTGTGCTTATGTCTAAAAGAAGAAAAATGGATATCAAAACTGTAAGAATTTCAGAATATTTTTGAATATTTTATTTAAAGATTAACTCTTCCTTATAACTCTAGAAATATTGTTTTTTTGTAAATCCGCAATGGCCGAGCAATTCATTGGTTTAAGACAGTTATAAAATAAAAGGATATGTTCAAAATCTATATGCTATTTGAAGGACGATTGTATAAAACAGGTCCCGCTGGTGTTTGTGCTTATGTCTGAAAGTGGAAAAAGGGATTACAAAGCTGTAAGAACTTTTGAATATTTTTAAAGATTTTATTTAAAGATCAACTCCCTTGCTTATAACTCTCGAAATGTTGTTTTATTGTAAATCCAAAATAGCCGAGCAATTCATTGGTTTGAGACAGTTATGAAATAAAAAGATATGTTCAAAATGTACATTGTGTATATGCTTTTAGATTATATTTTAAGATTTGATTTAAAAATTAACTCCCTTGCTTATAATTCTAGAAATATTGTTTTCATTGTAAATCCAAAATGACCGAGCAGTTCATTGGTTTAAGACAGTTATAAAATACAAGGATATGTTCAAAATTAGGCTAGTTGAAGAAAAGGGAAAAATGGATTTCATAGCTATAAGAATTTCTGAATATTTTTAAAGATTTTATTTAAAGATTAACTCCCTTGCTTATAACTCTAGAAATGTTGTTTTTATTGTAAATCCAAAATGACCGAGCAATTCATTGGTTTGAGACAGTTATGAAATAAAAAGATTTATTATATAACCTATAAATAAAGGAATTTTTATAGGCTCAGAGCTTACTTCAACCCATTCAATATTTTGTTATATTCACTGGCTTGGGGTTTTTCCCATTGAATATTAGTTTCTAAATTTAGATCACGTGCTGACGCAATAAGTATTGGAAAACCAGGGTAAACTTTCATATTTCTGCAGTCTGCCTCAAACACTATATTGTGAAATGGGTACCAGTATCTGTTGCACATAGCAAACATGGCGGATGACACAGATGCTGCCAGCAATCCAAGCAATAAATAAAGATTTGCGAGCCTAACTGAAAAAATAACAATATTGTTGTTGTTATACAATAAAACAATTGTTGACTATGGAGTCATTGGATATGTTATGTTATGATATGTTATACAATAAAAAATTGTTGACTATGGAGTCATTGGATATGATGTGATATTCACCAGAAAATACCAATATTGACCTCGGCTGTCGCCTCGGTCTATATTGGATATTTTCTGGTGAATATCACATCGGACAGTCTCGGTCTATATTGGATATTTTCTGGTGAATATCACATCATATCCAATGCCTCTATAGTCAATAATTGTATAATGTTCAAAATATACATTGTGTATATGCTTTTAGATTATATTATAAGATTGTATTTCAAGATTAACTCCCTTGCTTATAATTCTAGAAATATTGTTGTCATTGTAAATCCAAAATGGCCGAGCAGTTCATTGGTTTAAGACAGTTATGAAATAAAAGGATATGTTCAAAATTATGCTAGTTGAAGAACGATTGTATGAACAGGTCCCGCTGGTGTTTGTGCTTATAACTAAAAGAAGAAAAATGATTTACATAGCTGTAAAAAATTCTGAATATTTTTAAAGATTTTATTTAAAGATTAACTCCTTGCTTATAACTCTAGAAATATTGATTTCATTGTAAATCCAAAATGGCCGAGCAATTCATTGCTTTAAGACAGTTATGAAATAAAAGGATATGTTCAAAATGTATATGCTAATTGAAGAACGATTGTATGAAACAGGTCCGGCTGGTGTTTGTGCTTATGACTAAAAGAAGAAAAATGGATTACATAGCTGTAAGAATTTCTGAAAATCTTTAAAGATTTTATTTTAAAGTTTAACTCCCTGGCTTTTTTTTGTCATTGCAAATCCAAAATGGCCGAGCAATTCATTGGTTTAAGACAGCTATGAAACAAAGGATATGTTCAAAATGTATATGCAAATTGGGAAAATCGCGAGCCAGTAAAAAATCAATAGTTTGTACGATTTATCATTCGCGCACGCGATTGCTATGCCCTTCGATTTTATTTGGACAGGTTCAATTACGATCGATGTGAGAGATTTCTCCAAATTTGTTTTTATATTCATCCGCAACATTATGTCATAATTGTCAGTTTGGACTTTTTCAGAGCTACACTTGTTTTTAATTATAATAGAAGAAGAAACCTGAACACAACCACGTGACATAACCGACATTTATATTGCCAGCATAGATCATTTGCATTTTAATATGAGGACTAATTATATTAAAATACAGAAAAAACGATAGAAAAGTGTATAATAGCATTATACATTTTTGCTTTTTTATGCCCCCGTGACGATAGTCAGGGGGCATTAAGATTTGCTCCTGTCTGTCCGTCCGTCTGTCTGTCTGTCCGTCCGTCCGTTCGTCACACTTTACGCTATAGAGTTTGTGTAATCAACTCCTCCCACAGTTTTCAGTGGATCTTTTTCAAACTTCACATACATGTTGTGGACATATCGAAGATGTGCATGTGGGATTTTGTTGGAGCTAGAATTAATTTTGACAGAATTACGGCCTTTTGAACTTAGTCATTTTAGGCAAATGTTTGCATTGTAGGGTATGCAGTTTGTGTAATCAACTACTCCCACAGTTTTCAATTGATCTTTTTCAAACCTTGCATACATGTTGTAGACATATTGAAGATGTGTATGTGGGTTTTTGTTGGAACTAAAGTTGATTTTGACAGAATTACGGCCTTTTGAACTTAGTCATTTTAGGCAAATTTTTGCATTGTAGGGTATGCAGTTTGTGTAATCAACGCCTCCCACAGTTTTCAATTCATCTTTTTCAAACCTTGCATAAATGTTGTGAACATATTCAAGATGTGCATGTGGGTTTTTGTTGGAACTAAAATTGATTTTGACAGAATTACGGTCTTTTGAACTTAGTCATTTTAGGCAAATTTTTACATTTGTAGGGTGAGGAGAATGTGTAATCAACTCCTCCCACAGTTTTCAATCGATCTTTTCCAAACTTTGCATACATGTTATGGACATATTTGAGATGTGCATGTGGGTTTTGGTTGGAGCTAGAATTGATTTTGACAGAATTATAGCCTTTTGAACTTAGTCATTTTAGGCATTTGTTTGCATTGTAGGGTAAGTACTTTGCGTTATCAACTCCTCCCACAATTTTCATTGGCCGTTTTCAGACATTGGAGACTTGTTGTGGACACAGTGAAGTTGTGCATGTTGGTTATGAAAAGAAAAAAAATAGATATTATGGCCTTTTAAACTTAGTCATTTTGGGCTGCATTTTGCACTGTAGGGTATAAAGTTTGTGAAATGTTTTCTGTGGATTCTTTGTAAATAGCATTTGTGCTTGAAAGGTGCTTTAGGGATGTACACATGTCCTGTGATAGGCGCTGCACGGGGGCATCATAAGTGTCTTACAGACACAATTTTCTAGTTTTAAACTGATTTTCAGGAGACTGACTGAAATCATGGGCCAAGATATCGCAGACCTGGGCTTTGTCATGATTTTTGAATGTGGTAAGTTAAACTACATACTTTATTGCGTTAGCCGGGCCGCATAGCGCAATCGGTAGGGCACCTGACTCATAAGTCAGAGGTCCTGGGTTCGAAACCCGGTCTGGCCATATACTTTCGTTTCTTCTCCGCTGATTCAAGAAGGGCAGTTGTCAGTTACTGGCGCAAGTATGTGCACTTAGTACTGGTTAACCGCTTAGGAGGACTAAGCCGGCCCAGGAATAGTGTGGTTAGGTTAACTAACCATCCCGACATGACCATAGTTGTTTACTGTGGTTGTTAAGCAACAAATATCACTTTATTGCGTTAAATTTTGAATAATATTTTGTCGCTTTGGCATATGAGCAACTGGCGTGAAATGATTATAAACTGTAAACATTCGTTTCACAAGAAAACAAATTCTTTAAAATCTTCGATAATAGATAAGGATAATTCTGAGATAGTTTATATTACTAATCCATAAAAAATGTTGCGGACCCCATTAGAACTACCTCGCTGTAAGCTAATTCTATATGAGGCATAACAACACATGTTGTCGGAAAAAAGCACAGTTCACCCAACACACACACACACACACACACACACACACACAGAACGGACATTTTTCTCTCAAAGAGAAGTCCATCTGACAGACAAACTGTCATGGAAAGATAGAAAGACAGTGTACAGTCATTTAATGCTCTTATTATTTCAATCCTCAGGGATTGTTTTGCACTCAGTTGCCATTCTCTTGTCCCTTTGCATCAATTCTTTTCGATACCGTATTGAAGGTCAGGAGTTGACCAGCATTCGTATCTCGTTGTATAGCGGTTCCTTGCTTTTCGTTCTGTGGACTTGAATTAGACATAGATATAAATCGCGGGTATTTGTTATATCATTCCTTGTTCAAAAGGAAATTGTTATGAGCATATTTTCATTAGCCTTGTCTGATAACCGGTATGGGTGTTGCTTCTCTCTTGACGGTATCACCACCAATCAAACAACTATGAGTATCACTAACAGGCTTAGAATTAATTTAACTCCAATTAGGCTGCATTCCGCGTCTTCTGTACGGATTCCTAATTCAATAAATGCTTTTAAAACTTTCCAACCTTCAGTAAGAATAAGGCCTTTAAATTTATGTTCTTCCTTTTCAGTCAACCTCAATGGGGTATCAGATTTTAACGTTCTTCGCAATAACTCCCATTTTAGATTAACTCCAATTAAGTCCCCAATACTTCACAAGTATTCCAATCCCTTCAAAAGACCTGGAATGTATCCTAATATCTCTAAGTGCAATGCCAAGAGGTGTAATTGTTGTAAACATTTATGTACCAAATCTACCATTACATCATCTGTCAATGGTAGAACATTTTCAGTCGTCAATAATTCTGAACTGGACTGTAGATCGACTGATCTGATATACCTTTTAACCTGAAGTTGCTGACGCCCCAGGGACCTCCGGGTGTCTCAACATGTTTTGGTTGTCGAGTCCTCATCCTTGCTTCATCACGGTCTTTTCTTGATCTTAATTGTTGACCTTGATGACTCTCTGATGAGTTAGGGGACCTGCATGCGAACCGAACTACCAACTAATTGTGTGCACCGCAGCGGAGGGTGGGGGTAAAGGTTTGGGCCCAGAAAAAACGGTTTAAACCCCCCAGTAGTTATAACTGACCGTCCCAAGGCGGTACTTTTGTTGCGGTTGCATTTGTTTTATGTTCGGTGCTGTTTAATTTATTGTGTTCTCAGTTTAATCCTTCTATCATAAAAATAGAAAATAGGTAAAAATAATTGTTAAATGTTTTTCATATAATTTGCTTAGTCCGTTGTAACCCGTCTGTTGGTCTAAATTATTTAGTTCAATAAAGATAGCTGAGTTGCCATCTATTTGGGAAAGAGCTGCTGACTCGGCTTATCACTTGTAATTTGTTGTTTGTTGGGATGTCTTTGTCAATCTTTCCCTTGGATGTTGGGGATAGGGTTTGGGATCTGATTCAGTCAGTTCCTGAAGTGTAGTTACTCTTTAAATATCCATTCACTTATATTATTTTTGTTTGTTTGTTTCAGGATGGCATCGCAGAATAAATGGCAAAACTGACAGGTCCCTTCTGCATTTTACCTGTTGATGCAACTGCTACGATAGGAAGCCAACACCGTCGACATTCAGATGAGACAGTTGGAGGAGCAGATCCAGCGTACAACGTACAAGAAACTACAGGGGAGAATCTTCGAGCTTTGGGAGAAATATAATTATAAACAAGTGAAGACCTTGGAGTTCCTACGAGAAATTGGCTACCTGTATGGCCCCAACGAACGAGTAAATTATGAGAGTGGAAGGACTTGACAGACTTCTTCTTGCTTTCTTACCAAATTATCCGAATTCTAATGCCCACAATGTAAAAACCGCTTGGATTTGCAAGTTATTTCTTGGTTTTATTTAATCCGTTCCCTACTGTTTATTGGACTTAGCGCCACTGAAGAGCAAACAGTATAGGCACTTTGAGGAGAGCTTTGTTTGGATCTACAGTACATAAACTTATATGTCTGTCCCAATGCTTAGAATTATCAATCATTGCCATGTCAATTTGTATATGAATCATAACAATCATGAAAAAAAAAAGCCTTACCATATATATAATGAACGAATCTGCAAGCCTGTCCGACTGCACTTAACGTTTACAATTATGCTTATTAGCAATATATGTTGTTTTCTTGTTTAATCTGTTTGTTTAAATTTGAATGAGAGAACAAGTACACAAATACACAAATAAAATACGTCAAGCTGAAACGTTGTTTTTGTTGTTGTCTTAGTGTGTCTTTCGTCGTTGCGTTAACAAACCCACAAAATCTAAATCCCGCTTTACCAGTATGTTAGCCGTTATCCTGCTTCATGCGGATATGTTTATGCCCAGAGTGTTAACTAAAACCAGAGCATATCTGACCAGGGCCTACACTGTTTCCCATTTGGAATGTATCTCAAAAGATGAAATGGTCCCTATTCAAAGAAGTTGATTGACGAAATCAGCGGGTAACGGCTAACTGTTCGGGGTTAAGATATAAAAAGATGGACTTAACGCAGCCAAAAATAATTCCAAGAGAATAGTTTTGGAATATTCCGCCATGAAAAGTGTCTGAAGTATCGCAGATCTTCTAATAATTGTTAGTTACGACATGCAAATAATGGTGCTTAACGCATATGTGACCAACAGAGGCTAAGACCAGCCTGTGTATCTTCGCAGTTAGAAAACGATATAAGGACTCTGAGAAATCTGCTATCATTAGATAAGGCTTTCGCTGAACTGTAAGAACTCACATATACATACTGGTTTTAGTTTTCTCTGTTCACAGATACGTTAAGCACATTCTGGCATAATGCGGCTTTTATAATAGAATAAACAATAAATGAATGTAAGACTTGCAATTTCATGTACTTTTCAACAGTATTTCAGTCATATCAGGACGATTTCGCTTGGTGTGGGGCGGAGTTGATAATAGAAAGATTATGCAATGGAAGAAAAATAGATGAATGGATGACTTTGGGATTTTATGTCCTTTTCAACAGTATTTCCGTCATATCAGGACCATGTGAGAGTGATATTGAAGGATGCATGCGGCACGTAACCCATTGAGTGACGGATGAGTTTGTGATTTTATATCCTTTTGAGCAGTATCTCAGTCATATCAGGACAATGTGAGAGTGATATTGAAGGATGCATGCAGCACGTAACCCATTGAGATGCGGATGAGTTTGCGATTTTATATCCTTTTCATCTGTATTTCAGTCATATCAGGACTATGTGAGAGTGATATTGAAAGGATGTATGCAGCGCGTAACCCATTGAATTAACGGGTTCCTAAGAATAGAAAAATTAACTGAAAGGACTTAATTTCAACATACAGACAACTATAAGGTCAAATTAATACTAAAAATATTTATATTAAAAGTTCAAAAGTAAATAAAATCCTGTAAACATAACTGGAATAAAACTGGGACCGAGGTGTATAGGCGCCGAAATAACTAGGGGCCGAAGTGCCTTAGGGGCCGAGATGACTTGGGCCGAGATGACTGGGGCCGACGTGTCTAGGGGCCGAGATAGTTTGGGGCCGAGGTGTCTGTAAATTCAGGATTCGAGCCCCGCTTGAGGCGAGAATCTTTTCTACCGTAGACGGGGTTCCGTTGCACACAGCCATTTATTGTCACCGTCCCATCGTCCTGATGTAACTGTAATTCTGTTGAAAAGGACGTAAAATCGCAAGCCATCCATCCATCCATCCGCCCGATGAAGAATTCATGGTAGCGACTGAGGAGTGCGATGACCTCGAACTGTTAAATTATGGGATAAGGGTACTAAAACACCGATGGGCCAATTGTATCATGCTGTTGGGTAAGTAAAAGAGGTTTATCTCGACCAATAGTAAGCTAGGCGGGTATACACTGACTTGCACTCGTATTGCCAGACGTATGTTTAATCATTTTAATCGTTTCTATATTTCCATGTGTATTTATTGTATAAATGCGTTTCAGTTCCCATTTAGACGCTTAAAATAAGCCCCCCCCCCACACACACACACACACAAAAGAAACATATCACAGATCTCAGGACCTCCAAGCTCCCGCAACTGTTCCTCCGAATTCAACTATCCGCCTGTCAAAGTACCTCCGAAGTTCCTGTTAACAATAAATCTGAGAGGTCTCATTTCCACTAAACCATTTTGCCTTTTATTTTCGGTTAGATGTGTTTAGGAATCGCTAATTGTACACACGAGACATCTCATTTTGATTGTGTGGTGCAAACGGATATTTAGAGAGGATCGTCCAATAGAAACTAACTTTTGGAGGTAAAAATTCAAACTTTCGAAGTCAAATTCTTTATTTACTGTTCACAGGTTGGCAGTTAAATATTTGCAGGTGTCAAGTATCTTCTAAACTGGACTATCTATTCAATAAAGCGCCTAGACATTCGTTCATATGAAATAAAGCAGGGTGAATTATTGTCACGTGACCTCATTCTCTTTCCCTCCGAATTCCAGCAACCACCAAAATCCCGATATCGGGCTTCCCTGCACGGGGGTAAATCAATACGTGAAGGGACACCCTAGTCTTGCAAAATTACGTTAATTTTGTGTAAGTATTGCCAAAGTTCTGCGACTCACGGAGTAAACATCTCATTTTTTTCAAAAAAACACGTTTGCAATGGTGTTGTCAATGAGCGCACGCTATGTGGTAATAATTTGTTTCGAGATATATGCAATAGAAACGGCACTTCCATGTAAATTATGCGAGTTAATTTGGTCACAAATGCCGTTCTGTCTGTTGATTTCAAGTACATGCGACTTTGGAACAAATTTAGAAAGGAATCAAAGAAGATGCGAAGTTTGGCTTATATTTTTCATGTTAATTTAAGCTTCGGTTTAATATTCTTTCTGGTCGTAATCAAATTATTTTTCATCGTTTTAAGGAAGAGAACAACTACGCATTTTATTGACCGTTTTGCTTAATGTACGATAAATTTTACAGTTTATGCTGTGACATTTTCTTTGACATAGTCAGAGTTCTTCATGTTTTTAACCCATGTATATGGCGGATTCACAAATGTATGAGTCAAAGTATACATTCTATATTAGAAATACGTTGAGTCGAGAATTTTAACGAAACATGTCCGTTTTTGATTGATTGATTGATTTGATGCATAACGTCCAGGGTAAACAACTATGGTCAGGTCGGGACGGTCAGTAACCTAACCACACTATTCCTGGGCAGGTTTAGACCTCCTAAGCGGTTAACCAGTACTAAGTGCACATACTTTCGCCAGTAACTAACAACTGTCCTTCTTGAATCAGCGGAAGGAGAAACGAAAGTATGTGGCCAGACCGGGTTTCGAACCCTGGACCTCTGACTTATGAGTCAGGTGCCCTACCGATTACGCTACGCGGCCCGGCCAACATGTCCGTACGAGAGTAAACCCGAAGCAGAACCAAATGTTTTTATGCCCCCGTGACGATAGTCAGGGGGCATTAAGATTTGCCCCTGTCTGTCTGTCCGTCTGTCCGTCCGTCTGTCTGTTCGTCACGCTTTATGGTATAGAGTTTGTGTAATCAACTCCTCCCACAGTTTTCAATGGATCTGTTTCAAACTTTGTATACATGTTGTGGATATATTGAAAATGTGCATGTGGATTTTTGTAGGACCTAGAATTAATTTTGACAGAATTACGGCCTTTAGAACTTAGTCATTTTAGGCAAATTTTTGCATTGTAGGGTATAGAGTTTGTGTAATCAACTCCTCCCACAGTTTTCCACGGATCTTTTTCAAACCTTCCATACATGTTATGGACATATTGAAGATGTGCATGTGGATTTTTGATGGACCTAGAATTAATTTTGACAGAATTACGGCGTTTTGAACTTAGTCATTTTAGGCAAATTTTTGCATTGTAGGGTATAGAGTTTGTGTAATCAACTCCTCCCACAGTTTTCAATGGATCTTTTTCAAACCTTGCATACATGTTGTGGACATAATAATAATAATAATAATAATCGACTTTATTTCTAGAGGGTGACACATTTAGCAAAATCTAATCTTCCATGAGGCCCTCACTAACTACAAATATGTACATACAGAAATTGAAAAAAAAAAAAAAAGAAGACATAATGCATTATATAAACATAAACAATGATATAATAATACCAGTCACACACACACATATTGAAGATGTGCATGTGGATTTTTAATGGACCTAGAATTAATTTTGAGAGAATTACGGCCTTTTGAACTTAGTCATTTTAGGCAAATTTTTGCATTGTAGGGTATAGAGTTTGTGTAATCAACACCTCCCACAGTTTTCAATGGATCATTTTTCAAACCTTGCATACATGTTGTGAACATATTGAAAATGTGCATGTGGATTTTTGTTGGACCTAGAATTAATTTTGACAGAATTACGGCCTTTTGAACTTAGTCATTTTAGGCAAATTTTTGCATTGTAGGGTATAGAGTTTGTGTAATCAACTCCTTTCACAGTTTTCAATGGATCTTTTTCAAACTTTGCATACATGCTGTGAATGTATTGAAGATGTGCATGTGGGTTTTTGATGGCACTAGAATTAATTTTGACAGAATTATGGCCTTTTGAACTTAGTCATTCTAGGGAAATTTTGCATTGTAGGGTATGGATTTTGTGTTATCAACTTGCTCCACAGTTTTCAATGGATCTTTTTCAAACCTTGTCTACATATGGTGGACATATTTGAAGATATGATGAGGCATATTGATAGGTCTAGAATTAATTTTGACAGAATCACAGCCATTTTAACTTAGTCATTTTGGGCAGTTTTTTTCATGGCAGGTTATGTTTTCAATGGATTCTTTGTTGGTGCTTTATGGATATATACATATCATGTGACAGGCGCTGCACGGGGGCATCATTAGTGTCTTACAGAAACAATTTTCTAGTTTGTTTTTGTTTTTGTTTTTTTTCTGACCACCATTGTCACAAACGATCGGCAATTGTAACGAAGCGGATGAGACTCTGCAACTACCCTTCATTTCTATGTCTGGTGGCTTTACCTGAAAGTGGATAATAAGCCATTATTCCACGTGCCAAAAATGAGAGTTCATACGAGGTATCTTTTGATTCATGTACGAATGGCGTTGTCCCATTTTTCCTTTTTATGCCCTCGTGAGAGTATTCAAGGGCCTTAATATTTGTTCCTATCCGTCCGTCTGTCTGTCAATTCGTCTATACGTCACACTCTTAGTTATAGCGTTTCTATAAGCGGATCTTCTCATTTTTTATGGTATGCTTTTCAAACTTTGTACATATGTTGCAGAAATAATGAAAATGAACATGTGTGTTTTAAAGGAAGTAAAATTAGTTTTGACAGAATTAAAACCTCTGGAGCTTGTCATTTTGGACAGTTTTTTGTACTATACGAAGGGTATGAAATTTGTGTGATCAACTCCTCCTACAGTTTTCAATGGATTCTTATCAAACTTTGTACGCATAATTAGAGTTTAATGAAAATGTGTAAGTTGTATTTTGACAGGGGTAAAAAGAGGATCTTACACGAGTGGTCATTTCATGTGAAATTTATGAAACGAGCCTTGGCAAGTTTCATAAATTTCACATGTAAGATTCTGTTTATCATATGGCCCTTTAAATTGAGATTTTAACGCCTTCAAACTGAACATTATTTCAATAAGAAAACCGCGATCCTTCTTAAAAATTCTGCAAAAGAATCGGAAATTTTTGGCCACTGGAAGTCAGATTTATGGGCCTTTGAACTGGGTATTTGTTACCGTAATGTCTTTGGGAAAATACCAGTTGCTCCGTTTAATATTTTGAGCAGTGTATATGTTTGAGCGTTTGCCTAATCATAATGCAAATATCGTAACCGACGGATTACATATGTAATTACGACTGTTTGAGCGCCTGTGCGCTAAACGTTTTTGAAACGGAGGCAAATACTTGTAGAAACCTTTCTGTCTTATAAGCGCACGTCGAATTAATATATTTTTAAGAAAGCAAATCAAAAGTTGAAACATAGGAGAAAAGCTACTTATATCATAGGATAGAATATCTTAACGAATGAAAACTGAAAGAGTCAACAGCATTTTCAGGTCTTGTAAACAAACAAACAAAATGGTAAACCAGTAAAATATGTACGCTTATAGTCATATGCCTCAGAAATTATCATGATGTGCACTTGAAGAGGCATGTGCGGTAATTGAATGGAATGAGGTATACATGTGACGCGATAGTGTTTGCTGTTAATATATATTTTAGTGATGTACACAGCCCTGTGACAGACATCACACGGGGGCATCGTGCGTGTCTTACACATTTTTTTTAGTTTCTTTTCTTTTAAATGTCGGTACTGCCACTACGATTTTACACGCCCTATCACACCAAATTAAACCAAAATAAATACCTTGCGTCACCATAGATTATAATGTAACTCGTATGATGTGGATGCGGTCAACATTTCGAATATCTATACTGAACATAAAAATGCAGTAACATGCGCAGGTTTTAATATGAGGTGTCCACCGCATCCTTATGCCAACATAAATCAGCTTGTGCGGTGGGCCTGGCGGTGGCACAGTCTCATCACAGACATTCTGTTTGTATGAACGACCCATTAGACCTGTGGAATCAATACAGTGAAATGCCAATTTTCTAATTTGCTGTATGGACAACTATAAAATTTAGAAGGGACCTGAGGTCATTTACACTCCTCGACGAGCAAAGTTTTTCCTTTAATAGTTGATCTCATTGAAAGAGGGTGCAGTTATTAAAAGCAGAGTTGCTTCCCTTGAAAGTGTAATCACCCACCTTTTAAAAAGAATGGTAAACTTTTCTTATAGCCTTCACTGTATCTTGGTACAGAATATGCATTGCTTATTTTTTATGAGGCAAGTGCTGCCGAGATGGTTTATGTCTATATTTCTAAAGCAGTCATATGGTAAAGTGTATCAGTAAGCAGCCAGTTCTAGCAAAAAAGGCCGTGCGGCGGCCGTAAAACGTCTCCCCGTACATCATCATAGTGCAGATTATATTTTCTGGTCCTTTGTGATCATTGAGTCTTATAAAAAGAGTTCCGCTTAAACCTGTGCTAGGAGGCGTGGCTGGTGTCGCACAAGTCATTACTAGTCATGAACAGACTCAATTAAACCGAGTCTGCTATTTTCTGTTCTTTGATGTATTCCTTGCTTCCAAAGGATCTTACTGTTCAGAACTTATTTATACTGTGATGTCGAATGGGCAATCAACTTTAGTGAAAAGTAGACGTCGGTTAGCATCGGAAAATTTTTTTGTTTCAAACTCGTATACATGCAACACTATAGTATAGCCAAACCTGTCTTAAAGGGTCATCCAAGGGAAGGACAAATTGTGGCTGCTAAAGACACGTAGCCCCTTTAAACAGGTTCAGTTGCACTTTATTTTGGCTAGTGGGACCCTGAAAATGTGTTTTCAGAAATCGGGTGATCCCTTAGTAGAAGAGGGTACATGAGCCGGTTTGACAGAGTTACGGCTCCTTGAGAGTTCTGGCGTTTTGAACAAACCATTCCCTTTAGTGGCGTGTCCTTTTAGGACCAGGCGCAAGGCTTGGGGCACAGTGTTTTACAAACACATTTCTTGCCACTATTTGTCACTAGTGATATGGAGAATACAGGTTTATGATACGCTCGTATGGTCTGATAGCGTAGTACACGTGCAGTACTTATCTGCTTATTTATCCCTTATTATTTAAATAGGTTTTAGTTTGGTGAAATGTACATGTAAACTGGGAGAGAGACAAACAAAATTATACCGATAAAAATTACTCGGATAATATAACAATTGTGATATTTTCGAAAAAAAAAAGGATATTGTGATTTCTTACGGTAAGCAAAACGTTTGTATGATAGTAATTTTCTAACGATTTAGTTTGTACACAATACCGTTTCTAACACAACAATTGTTCTCTCAGTGGACACCTTGGCCGGACTGATCCGGTTCTACACCGTTTGACCAGACATGTCGATGGTAGAGTTGTCCGAAAACTCCTGCCGGATGCCGTATAGACATTACGTGACCTACCACTTTGACAACAAATATTAGGACACTGTTATCTAAGCACACGGTGTAGTCCCAAGATAGACTTTTCTTCCGGAACAGTCTGATTGGGGTCCGCAAATCTTGGCAACATCGCCTCACAGCAAAATCAAAGACGTTGTAAAACTTTAGGACATCAATAGTCATTTGACAAAGGCATACTTGATTCACCACAATTGAGACAGTGGAATTACGCAGTTGGTGGGAGGTCACCTCAGGTCCGAAAATATTAGGGTTTTTTTTCTGATCAGCTATTATATGTTAGATACTTATTTTATGAGTTCTTCGTAGCATTAACAGTATTTTACTAATGAAATGCCAACGTGCATCTACCATCTACTGGAAATAAGTGGGGTAGGCCTTCACCGTTATTTTCTTTTTGGCAATATAATGCAAGGCGCGACGCATTCGTACAGTACATCATTTAATCATAACAAGAGCCTATAAGTCGGTCACATTGATTCAGAGGAAAGAAATCTAACCTCCAGACTGCCAGTTTCCAAAGTTTCGAGCAAGTATATATTAAGTACTCATTTGTAATGAAAAGTAATCATTGGAGCAATACTAGTATTTGCACTTATTAACAATGGACATATACAGGTCTATACTAGGAAATCATGTGCGTACACCGTTGTTTTTATGCATGGAAACGCATCCTGCAACACGTTCTTAGAGTGTATCATATAAACAATCACAGAGGAAGCTAATTTTGTCAGAAAAAGAGACGAAAAAGTTCAGATTGATTCAAAAGAAAGAAAATTCCTACCTTCAACCAGCCAGCCTCAAAAAATGTACACTACTTTGACAAACTAGAACCGAATTGGCACGTTAACTACTGCATCTCACGTGAAACATTTTTAAAGAATATTAACTTTAAAGAATCCTCCAAAGCGTGACCAGTTCACTTTTTCTATAAATGTCCCGTCATGCTTATAATTGGTACTTATTTCACCAAAACACTCGTGTTGACATAATGTTTCATCAAAAACGAAAGTACACCGTGGCAAGACTTTTACCAAATACGCCCGGAAACGCAAGACTAGGTTGTCTCTTCACGTATTGATTTACCCCCTTGCCCTGGGTGGTGTTGTGCTTTACTAGCCGACCACTGAATAACTCAAGTAGGATCCGAAAGATGCATGATAAAACAAGTGCGTTAAAGTGATTCTGACAGTTGTTACTCCTTGACCTTACCAGAATGGTTTCAGGCTTCACTCCGATTTTATCTTGTCAAGATGACATGAATCAGCATGAGAAGTCCTCAAGGACTTAACAGATAACATTGCTTAAACAAACCTGACAGCAACATTTCTTTACAAACAACATGCATTAAGCATGTGTGACTTGAGTGTCAGAAATGTTGTATTTTATTTTTTTATTCTATAATTTTTTTCAAAAAAAAAATAAACTGTGGAAATTCTAAGAATTGGGGCACCTGAAATAATAAACGTTAATTTGTCTCTACAATGCAGTTATGCGTTCAAAAGGTGCAGATGGAGTGGAAAACAGTGTAGAACCTGGTCAGACTGCTCCTGATCAGTCTGATCTGAGTCTACACTGTTTGCTTAGACCTATCTGCGCCAATACATTGATTTTTTATGATACACTTAATGTTAATTCCGGCAAGGCACAGGTTATGCGTAGATCTCTGGGTAAAGCTACAGATACTTCGTGTTCTGAACATGCTGTGCATTGCGCGGTAGACACAATTTAAACGACGTGTTTTCCCATTACGCAGTTTAACTATTGTTTACATTCTGTCTTCAATCGTCAAGTGATTCAATGGGATAACACAGGCAAGTGTGGCAAAATGATTGTGACAATCTTTACTCATTGAACTCAACAGCCTCTTCACAGGTTTCGTTCGGAATTCATGCAGTGAAAATGACATAGTACTCTTGAACAAACAGAATGTCTTAAAAAAGTTGACATATTCTGTCATTTGGACTGAGTAACCTCGGTTTGTTTACAGTGGTTCTCTCAAATGACTTCTGAAAGCACTGCTGCAAATGGTTTTGTATCCGTATGCATGGAAGGAAACCAGTATGGCTTATGATTGTTAAAACTGCATGTACTACTTGTACACTGTGATAATCTGATCTGATTTACTCACTTAGTACGCTTATGGAAAAGGGCTTTCTCACAATTCGTCTGTGTATGGCATTTCAAAACCCTAGCCCAGCCATTTCTAAGCCTCATAACTGCAAAATATAAGTAGCAAGAGTAAGTTACTATGTCAAAAACAAATATAGAATAACCTCCTCTTAACCAAACTATTTCTATCAACGGATGCATGTATTAGGATTAAGTGGTTCAAAAGTTGAAAAAGAAAAACTAAGCCAAACAAGGGCAGATAACTCTGAAAATGAGTCTGAATTGCTATAATATTATTATTTATTGTTTGCATCGTATCAACCCAGTATCAGTTCGGAGATATGCTCAGGAAGAACATGCTCCTACAAAAGGAAGAAAGGGACACTCCATGATTATTTGTTATACGGTTATGTTTCTTGCACACTGCACTTCCTCTCATTGTCCTTATCAATTTCTACCATTTTCCTGCATTTCATTCCATTCCCTTCACTTCTTGTGAGATAAGTTTCGGCCAAGCGTGTTATAGCTACAAACGCTAGGAAGACAGATATTTATGTAATTACTTTTGACAGCGTTTTGTTTCTTCCACAGCACTTTCTCTCATTATCTTCTACCAGGGTTATCCAAGAAGTCTTGCAAACGCCGTCATAACTCCTTTATTATTTAAGCTAGAGGTATAAAATTATACCATAAGCAAATCACGCACAATATACATATATGTTCTTGAAATCATGCATGTGGCATATCTCGGAAACTGATGGGTCTTGAATTCAAAGGTGTAGCCGATACCGGCGGCGAAAGTGCACAAACACATCTTTTTCAAGAGGCGAGGGAAAGAAAAATCTCGTATTCCTGTTTATAACTCTTTCAAGCTATACGAATTCGTATCTTTAAATGACTGTCTTATATTTAAGTAAACATAAAAGTGACAGTTATCATTTCACATTACCAAACACATGCGGTCGCTAGGTAACAAAAGAATATTACAGAATGTTAAAAAAATTCTAGTTTTAGACGTTTTCTTTTGATTTTCGAGGGCTGCAAATGATAACTAGAAAATGTGTTTATGACACACTATGCCCCCAACTATATGCTTGCCTCTAAAGAAGGTTCATCCAATAACGTTTGTACCATTGTACCATAGGCTTCAAAGCACTAAGTCGAAAAAGGGGCTTAACTCAGTCAAAAATTTAAGAATGTTTTCGAAAGGAAATCAGGTCATTTGCACCTTGGGCAATATCTTCCTGCAAAAAATCATGCCCCTAGCTTCAGGGGTTCTCGAGATATTTTGTTCACAAGGTTCCATAGGCTAACAATGCACTAAGTTGAACAAGAAAGGCGGAAAAAAGAAAAACACTAATTCGCTTATTTTCCATGCTGGTCATGTGTATAAAGTCTCAAGTTCTTAGCTCTTACCGCTCTTGACCGTATGTTACGGTACCTTTTACTATAGGCTTCAATGTACTAAGTCAAAAAAGGGGCTTAACTTGGCCAAACATTTATGATGTTTTTATCAAAAGTTAATTTAGAAATGTTTTTCAGATAAAAACTGATGTCCCCCCCACCAGCCCATGCAAGTCTGGTGAATATCCATCCACTGGTTCAAGATATCTCATTTTAAAGAGAGAAAAATACGCATTTGGAAATTAGCTTTTGACTTGAAAATGGGGTCAAGGTCATCAAAACACAATACACTCTTGAGACTGTCCCATAGGTATATCTATGAAATTAAAGTGGAAATCAAGCCAAAGGTTAAAGAGATAAATCAGTTTTAGTGAAATTTTCACATATATCAATCCAGCTGTGACCTTGAAAATGAGGTCAAGGTCACCAAAATTTTGTTCAGCTCTTAAACTTGTCCAAATCATGTATCCACGAAAGTTTGGCGAAATTCCATCCGTTGGTTCAAGAGATATAGTGGGTACAAGAAATTGCAATGTTAGTCCTCCAGTGACCTTTAAAATAAGGTCAAGGTCACTAAAATCTAAACAGCTCATAAACTTGTCCCAATCATGTATCCACGAAAGTTTGGCGAAATTCCATCCATTGGTTCAGGAGATATAGTGGGTACAAGAAATTGTCATCCAAGTCCTCCAGTGACCTTGAAAATGAGGTTAAGGTCACCAAAATCTAATCAGCTCAAAAACTTGTCCCAATAATGTATCCAAGCAAGTTTTGTGAAATTCCATCCATTGGTTCAGGAGATGTAGTGGGTACAAGAAATTGTCATCTAAGTCCTCCTGTGACCTTGAAAATGAGGTCAAGGTTATCAAAATCTAATCAGCTCATAAGCTTGTCCCAATGATATATCAATGCAAGTTTGGTGAAATTCCATCAATTGGTTCAAGAGATATCGTGCATACATGAATCTGTCACGCCGACGCCGACGGGATCCGCACTGAAAACAATATGTCTCCCCTCACCTGGTGGGGGACATAATAAGGTCATCTACACCTTGGGCAATATCTTTCTGCAAAAAATCATGATCCTAGAGTCAGGGATTCATAATATATTTTGTTCACAAGGTTCCATAGGCTTACAATGAACTAAGTCGAAAAGGGGGCATAACTCGATCAAAAATTCACGATTTTTTAAAAAAGTTAATCAGTTCATCTAGTCATCAGTCTTAATAAGCTTGCAAAGTTTCAAGGCTCTAGCTAAAACTTTTGTTGAGATATCTTGCTCACAAGGTTTCAGTTTGATTTTTTCTCAAGGAGCATAACTTTAAAAGGGAGACAACTCGGACAAGAAAAAAATACGTGTCAGATAATTTGTTATGACGAATCCAGATGTGAAATTTCAAAACTCTAGCATGCACGCTTCCTAAGATATGGTATGCGTGACAGGTTCCATAGGCTTACAATGCACTAATTAAAAAGGGGGCATAACTCGGTCAGAAATTCATGTTTTTTTTTTCAAAAGTTAATCAGTTCATCTACTCATTTGTCGTAATAAACTGGCAAAGTTTCAAGGCTCTAGTTAAATACTTTTAAAGATATCTTGCTCACAAGATTTCAGTTTGATTTTTCTCAAGGGGCATAACTCCAAATAGGGAGACAACTCGGACAAGAAAAAAATACGCGTCACCTTTTTTTAATGACGAATCCATATGTGAAATTTCAAACCTCTAGCATGCATGCTTCCTAAGATATGGTATGCATGACAGGTTCCATAGGCTTACAATGCACTAAGTTGAAAAAGGGGCATAACAAAGTCAAAAATTCATGTTTTTTTTTCAAAAGTTAATCAGTTCATCTACTCATCAGTCGTAACGAGCTGGCTACGTTTCAAGGCTCTAGCTAAAATACTTTTTGAGATATCTTGTTGACAATGTTTCAGTTCGATTTTTTTCTCAAGGGACAAAACTCCGAAAAGGGAGACAACTCGGACAAGAAAAAAAAAGGTGTCAGATAATTTATGATGACGAATCCAGATGTGAAATTTCAAGACTCTAGCATGCACGCTTCCTAAGATTTGGTATGCGTGACAGGTTCCATAGGCTTACAATGCACTAATTAAAAAAAGAGGCATAACTCGGTCAAAATTCGTGTTTTTTTCAAAAGTTAATCAGTTCATCTACTCATTTGTCGTAATAAACTGGCAAAGTTTAAAGGCTCTAGTTAAATACTTTTAAAGATATCTTGCTCACAAGGTTTCAGTTTGATTTTTCTCAAGGGGCATAACTCCAAAAGGACAACTCGGACAAGAAAAAAATACGCGTCACCTTTTTCTCGATGACGAATCCATATGTGAAATTTCAAAACTCTAGCATGCATGCTTCCTAAGATATGGTATGCATGACAGGTTCCATAGGCTTACAATGCACTAAGTTGAAAAAGGGGCATAACAAAGTCAAAAATTCATGTTTTTTTTTTTTCAAAGGTTAATCATTGCATCTACTCACCAGTCGTTACGAGCTGACAAAGTGTCAAGGCTCTAGCTAAAATACTTTTTGAGATATCTAGTTGACAATGTTTCAGTTCGATTTTTTCTCAAGGGGCATAACTCCAAAAAGGGAGACAACTCGGACAAGAAAAAAATACGTGTCAGCTGTTTTTTATGACAAATCCATATGTGAAATTTCAAACCTCTAGCATGCACGGTTCCTGATCACACCTCTATTTTGGGGTCCATGTCTGTATATCTAGAATGTAACAGTATTGTCAATGTTGAAATGACTTACAAGTTTTGACTTCTGGTTTGGGTACTTTGACCACTTTCATTCATACCTAAGGAATAATTGGGACATGATGTGAGATATGCAACACCACAAGAAAGCGTTATTAATGTGTGTGCGCCCAGCGGCAGCTCCATTCAAATGTTTAAGGAACCTATTACGTGATAAGCAAAGACTTATAATAAGCTAACGCAGATCCTAAGGCTAGTCAAAACTAGAAATGTGTCCATAGGACACCGATGCCCCCGCCTGGTGCCTTGAGTAAGATGGCACCTTGATTAAGTTACTGGCACTTGTAGGATAACTAGGTTCATAGAGTCAGACTTGTACAATATAAATGGAAAATCAAGAAACATGAAATAACAAAACGACCTATGCAGGACTAAGTTATAAGGCCAGACACAAAAAATGCTTTCACTATAGCCTATACATAAAGTTTACTGTCATGCGCAGTGTGACCTTGACCTTCAAGCTAGGGGTTTATCATGATGATCATTTATGCCATACAGTTTTGAATCCCACCATGCAGGATAAAGTTATGGACAGGACATAAACATGTTTCACTGAAGCCTATGCATAACGTTTAAGTGCAGACTGTGACCTTGACCTTTGAGCTAACGATATGAGTCTTGTATGTGACACGTAAACTTGTCATGATAATTATTCATGCCAGATAATTTTGAAATCCCATCATGCAGGACAAAATTCATTACAGCCTATGCACAAAGCTTAAGAGCTGACTGTGACCTTGACCTTCAAACTAGCAGCGTGGTTTTTGCACACAACACACCATCTTGTCATGACAATTATTTATGCAAATTAATTTTTTGATCCCACTAAGCAGGACAAAGTTATGAACCAGACACGAACATATTTCATTATAGCTTATGCATAAAGTTAAAGTGCGCACTGTGACCTTGACCTTTAAGATAGTGACATGGTTCTTGCAAGCAACACATTGTCTTATCATCATAATCATTTGTGCCAAATTATTTTTAAATCCCACCATGCAGTCCAAAGTTATGGATCGGACACGGACATATTTCATTATACCTTGACCTTTAAGATAGCCAAGTGGTTCTTGCACACGACACACCATCTTGTCATGATGATCATTTGTGCCAAATATTTTTTAAATTCCATCATGCAGTCCAAAGTTATGGGTCAGACACGAACATATTTCATTAGAGCCTATGTACAAAGTTTAAGTGCGGACTGTTACCTTGACCTTTGAGATAGCGACATGGTTCTTGCACGCGACACACCGTCTTGTCAAAATGATTATTTTTGCCAAATGCTTTTTGAATCCCACCATGCAGTCTAAATATATGGATCGGACACGAGCATATTTCATTATGGCCTATGTACAAAGTTTAAGTGCGGACTGTGACCTTAACCTTTGAAATAGCGACATGGTTCTTGCACGCGACACACCGTCTTGTCATAATGATAATTTTTGCCAAATGAATTTTGAATCCCACTATGCAGTTTAAAGTTGTTGATCGGACACGGTTTCGGTAACACACAAACAATTAAACATACATGCCTTCCGCCTTTTCATGGCGGGGCATAAAAACTCAGTGATTTTATTAATAGCTAGTAGCTAAACACACCTTTTACAAGTCTGGATGTAGTTGGAGCTTATCGAAATGAACTTCTATAAAACGCTGTTTTGTGGCGTGGACTGTGTAACAGGAAAGAAAACGGCTGAGTATGTCCCTGTTAATGCACAACCTGCGCAATTAAGGGCCATAGCACCTCCTTAGCTCCAGAAAGGTTTGTTTTCTCAATTGCGTCCGGGATAGCTAACTCAGCAGGCCAGTGCTTAACCCATTGACAGCGACTTACAAGATGCGATTAACACAAATTACTTTTTTTTATTTTTGAAACATTCACATTAGCAGAGTTTCACAACGAAGTGTCAAATTTTATAGTACAGAAAAAGGTTTAGTTCGATATGCCAAACCTCACAATTATTTCGCGACATCTTCTTGTTTCCTAAACTTGAGTTTTTGTTAATGTTTCTTTATTTACAATACCTCGTTGTAGGTATTTATAAGCGAAATTACATTTATAAATAATGTCATCATCAACATTCTTATAATTTGTTTCATTAACTCAGTGTTGTTAGGGTGGAGAGAATATATCGCGACAGTTTCGGCCAAACTGATATTAGTAAAAACTGGGACATTGCCCGAGGCAAATGCGGGATAGTGTATTTCTTCCTTTAACTTATATTTTTTCTTCATGCTTCTCACCCTCAGACATCGGGATGGAACTTCCTTTTTTCAGATTCAATTACTGTCGCAGTATCAAAAGAATCAATTTTCCTATCATTCATAAGCTGGACAAAGTGTCTTCAGAACAGACAGAAAAAACCATAGATCTCAATAGCTGTTTATTTCAAACCATCATAAATTCTTCAGATGTGCTTTACAGCTTATTTCTAGTCAAATGCGAAAGAAAACAAACAACATCAAACAATACTTCTTGCCAAGCAAAAATGGAAATCTGTCTGGAGTGTAAACAAAATTAAGAAGTGGCTAGACATGTCAACAATGCATCACGCCAAGATTATAAGCTGCAACAATGTGTCCAGTTACATGTTACATTCTACGTAGACAAATGGTTATTTGATAAAAGATACTATTTGCAGTGTCTGCAATGGATTTTCTGGTAAACATAAACATAGCTTCAGATTGCAAGAGTCCACGTCTGCGTAATCTGATCTGAATCGTCTTCATTTCCGTAAAGAATCAGCAGGTCCCAGAATCAACTGTGTTAGCTTAGTAACATTACGTCATACTAACGCAAATGACATATAAAAGGTTTCAAAAGTAATGATTTTTCAGATCATTCGTAATTTCCATGCAAATAATTCAGGTTCAAAAGTATCAGAACACTAATGAGTTTTGATAAAGTATATCAATAAATACGAAACATGTTGTCATGTGAGGCTTCATCCAAGGTCGAGGCTTCATCCAGGGTTGAAACATATTGTCATGTGAGGCTTTATCCTCGCCAAAATGTTTAGCAGTTAAAAAGACCAAGAATATTTGAAAGAACATTAAATAGTATGATTTATATGTAATATGTACGTCATTACACGCACAGTTTGCCAACATTATTAAATTTGCTAATGACATTTTGCGCTTCTAAAATTCTTATCTTTGTAATTAATGAAAATAACCGCAAATCTCGAAATATTCAGACAAATAGTTTATTTTTATCTATGCAGTTTATATACCAAATTTATTATATAGATAAGGACTATCTCGGAATGGATAGATGTCAAGTTAAATAAATCATGCAAAATTATAAGTTCATAAATGTCCTGCCCAAAGTTATCTAATTTCATACATCTTAATAAATCATACCTAAATATCATTTTGCGCGTGCGCAGTTGCATATTGTCTTCTTCGCATTGAACACTTGTGTCGGTACGCATATAAATCACAGGAAACGCCTAAGTAATGCTAATCGAATCTTGCAATTACATTTTAAGATTCAAATCTGTCGAATTATCTTCCTTTCAGTTAAACGCTATGATTTCTTTTATGCTCATTATGTCCCCCCCACCAAAGGTGAGGGGGGACATATTGTTTTCAGTGCGGTTCCCGGTGCGTCGGCGTCACACTCTTGTATGCACGATATCTCTTGAACCAAATGATGGAATTTCACCAAACTTGCATGGATATATTATTGGGACATGCTTAAGAGCTGATTAAATTTTGGTGACCTTGGAATTTCACCAAACTTGCATGGATATATTATTGGGACAAGCTTAACTGATTAAATTTTGGTGACCTTGACCTCATTTTCAAGGTCACAGGAGGACCTAACTGGCATAAAAATTTCTTGTATGCACAATATCTCCTGAACCAATTTCACCAAACTTGCATAGATATATTATTGGGGAAAGCTTAAGAGCTGATTAGATTTTGGTGACCTTGACCTTATTTTCGGACTTAAATGGCGTGAAAATTTCTTGTGTGCACAATATCTCTTGAACCAATGGATGGAATTTCACCAAACTTGCATGGATATATTATTGGGACAAGTTTAAGATCTGATTAGATTTTGGTGACCTTGACCTTATTTTCAAGGTCACTGCAGGAATAAGATGACAATTTCTTGTACCCACGATATCCCTTGAACCAATGGATGGAATTTCACCAAACTTGCATGGATACATTATTGGGACAGGTTTAAGAGCTGAGAGGATTTGGGTGACCTTTATCTTATTTTCAAGGTCACTGGAGGACTTAGATGACAATTTCTTGTATCCCCTATATCTCCTGAACCAATGGATGAAATTTCACCAAACTTGCATAGATACATCATTGGGACAGGTTTAAGAGCTGATAAGATTTTAATGACCTTAACGTTATTTTTAAGGTCACTGGAGGACTTAGATGATAGTATCTTGTACCCATGATATCTCTAGGACCAATGGATAGAATTTCACCTAACATGCATGGATACATCATTGGTATAGGTTTAAGAGCCTTTTTAGAGTTTGGTGACCTTGACCTCATTTGCAAGGTCACTGGAGGGCTTAGATGACATTCTTGTACCCACCATATCTCTTGAACCAATGGATGGAATTTCCCCAAACTTGCAGGGATACATCATTGGGACAAGTTTAAGAGCTGATTAGATTTTGGTGACCTTGACCTCATTTTCAAGGTCACTGGCAGACTCAGATGACAATTTCTTGTACTCATTATATTTCCTGAACCAATGAATGGAATTTCACCAAACTTGCAGGGATACATTGTTGGATCAACGTTAAGAGCTGATTAGATTTTGACCTCATTTGCAAGGAAATAGTCATCTATGATGGATATCTTTAGAACCAGTGGATGGATTTTCTCCAAATTTGCATAGTAGTTTGATTGTACAGGTGTTTTATTCCTAAGGAGGCATTGGAAATGGGCTGGTGGGGGGACATCAAGTTTTCTCTGAAAAACATTTCTAGTTCATATATTAATATCGTTTTTACGGACTGGTTGGATTTCTTGAAATCTAAAAACTGCCCTTTCTTAGGCAGGAGTGTTTTCTTGAACTGTTACCAAGGTTATAATATGCTATGGAAATTACACTGCATTTGTGAATGAATCATGACATGTGACTACCTCCGACTTTATCGTGATTCAAAAGTGAAAACGCTACAAGTGATTTGTCTTGATTTTTTCTGTTTTGTGGAACCCGAAACGGTTCATGAATAAGAACGCATTTTAAGGTCAAATGCATTGGCAAGGCTATGATACCAGTAGATAACTGTAAAGACCGTTTCAGATAAAACGAATATATTTCGAAGTGACCAGGCGTCCGATTTTCTGCTATGCAAATACGGAACAGACGATCAGTCATTTTCAGCTTTATATCAAAAGGATTTCATGATACTATTGTCCTTATTTTGCATTTGGTATAAAACCAGAGTACCAAACATATCGCAAGAGAAAGTACACATCAATATGTGGTTTTAGTCATTGAAAAATAGTGTTGAAACATCGCTATTTCTTCGTAAACACAATACGAATCCGTGCACAATGGAAATTCCTATAAGAAACTAATTGGGCGGCATCATCAAGCTGTAGAGGTTTATACTTTTTCAGCTTGCTGCTTGTGGCGGTTTGTACACCCCAACTTTTCGATGGAAAAGTAATCATGATATGTAATAACTTCAGTTTAAGTCTAAGTAGACTGATAATATGCTTATGGTAGTTTATGAAGTTGTATTTCAAATAATGACCTTTTACTTTCGTCATTGACCCACAATCCGTCTTCTTTGTTTTCCATCTCAAACGAGCTCGGACCTTGCAGGACTGGTTTGTTATCAAGTTATCACATATTATCAATATATAGATGCCATGCAAATGCGGCTTATTGTAGATAAGCAATTTTGTATGTCTCTGTGACGAGTCTATTCGTTGTGTTTGTACAGTTTTGTGTCCTTCGTATTCAGCTCTTCATACAGTCAACACAGAACAGCGTCGTGTGTAAACATTATTCGACCGCCTCCCTCCCTATCTCCTACATTTTGTTTCAGTCTGATTAAGCTAAGATAGCTCTATGTCTCAGTCACTCAGAAGGTTTTTCTTACATTTGGCTGCGGTCTTACTGCTCACATGAATTGCTGAAAACTGTTTTGTGATCTCACAACTTTACATGGCATCATGCCTTGATATACATAGTTATATATTAGCCTTTGTTTCTGTGAACACTTTGTAAGTTTCATGGTGGCGGTTTGTACACCCCACCTTTTCGATGGAAAATTAGTCATGAAATGTAATAACGTCAGCTTAAGGTTGTGATAATCACTGATTTTGAGCGAAGTAAAACATCTGCATAAAATGCTGAAAATATAACAGATCTTCCCCAAAATTAACAGTTGCCTTCTTTATGTTGTTTATCACGATTCAGAATCCAAAAATGCAGGACTTGTCAAAGTTAAAAAGGGTTTATATAAGAAAATGTCAAAGGGTAATTTTGTGCGCAAAATCTGAAAAATAACCATCGTTATTAAAAATATAATAGAGTCTTAAGATTCTTCAATGCATTATGGAGAGCGTCCTAGCAATTATTTTTTTTTCTTTTTTTTTCACAAATTTTCAGGCTGGGCAGATAAAAAAAAGGTCTTTTCTGTGTCAAAATATTTGCCAAAATACACAGTAGAGTCCATTTTCAAGTTGAACAGTTTTATATACACACCTGTGTCATGGTGGTAAAAATTCTAAATATTAGAACACTAAAAATAATTACCAAAACTGTCCTACAATTGGAACAGTTTGGTTTTACAGTGCAGTAATGTGCCCAAAAAATGCAATGGGATGGCAAATAGTGTAGACCCTGATCACACTGCTCCTGTCTGATCTGGGTTTGCACTAATTGCTCAGACCTAACTGTCCCAATATATAGAATTTTTATGGTATACTGTGAGTATGATAAAGGTATAACTGCTCTACCTGCATTTAATTAATGCATGCAGTGTACATGCACTATACATGGTCAGATATTTGAGAAAAAGGGACTGTTTTCATCTGGTCTACCTTACACATTTAAGAAAGAGTTGGAACAAATAATCGCTAGGACGCTCATTTTAATGCATTAAAGAAACTTCAGAGCTAAGTATATTTTCAATAATAAAGTTAATTTTCCAGATTTTTGCGCACAGAATTAGCCTTTGATTTTTTCTATTTAAACCACTTTTAACAGCATGTCCCTCTATTTTGTATTCTAAACTGTAGAGAACAACAAAAATAAGAAGTCAGCAAACTTTCAGGGAGGTACGCTAATTTTTTATGGTCTTATGCAGATTTTTGTATTTACCACAAATCATCATCTTAAATCTAGGTAGGCAGATAATATGGTTATGGTAGTTTATGAAGTTGTATTTCAAATGATGACTCTCCTCTTTCGCCTTTTATTACATAAATGACATTAACACACAATCCGTCTTCTTATTTATTTATGTTAATCTCAAGCGAGCTCGGACTACCATGACTAGTTTGTTATTAAGTTATCACATAATATCAATATACAGATGACATGCAAATTAATGTGTGGTTTCCTAACATAGTGTCACAATTTTGCTTGAAATTATGTACGATTTATAGCACGGCAAGACCGAGAAAAAAGTTGCTCAGCAAATTGATAAACCAAACAACAACTGAAATTTACAAATACACATACACATAATATCACATACTAATAGGGGGTAGCTAGAAGAAGTGCAGCATGTAAGAACCATAATATTATCGCAAGTAGCTTTGAGGTAAGTTCCCATATTCTTTTTGCACTTGTTCAGAGTATATCTCTAATACTGTTCAAGTAATCAGATGAAATTTAGAATTGACAGCTGGCAACAGCAATATAATGAGGTGTCAACGTGAAAACATAATAACCCGTAACCAACGCGTGGCGGACTGAAAAGAAACTACTATATTACATCTGTCCCAAAACAGTTACTCTACAAGGTCGTTGGGGCATCACAGATGACTTCGAAGCAGTCCCTTTCCACTTTGTCCTGTTTTCAGCTGTCCAAGTAGAGCTGGCAAAGTATATCCCCAGCCATTCCCACCTCTTCTTCTGTCTACCTCTTCTCCTTTATTCTTTCACTGTGCCCTATAGAATTGTCCAAAGCGGCGAAAGCTATATAAAGTTGTATAGTTTATCTAATATTATTTTGAAAGAGAAATTGAACTTAAAAAAAACATTTAAATTTTCTTAAAGTATTTATAAGATATTTGGTCTTAGGGTAAAAATCTCAGGGAATCTACTATTTGCGCTTCATTGTGTAAAGCCCATTGTGTCGTTTTCGTTGTTGTGCATAAAGCGGCAGTTTATTGTCTAATGTTGGTTTAATGTATACACACTACTACTTACAGTGTCATACATTCTGTAAATTACTGACTGTACTTTTATTTGCGGCACCATCATATACGGAACTAAGTTTTGTGCAAGAGCATGAACTGTATGTACATACATGTGGATGTTCTGGCCCAAAAGACAAAATATCGCCCGCCGTACACAATAAGTAGTACACAAGACATTTTTCACAGTATGCGGTACGTAGTAAACAATATTCAACAGGCAGAATTTCACACGATACGCAAGTAGACATTGCAAAGCGAATATCAGACAAAGTAATGTATTCCTTTACATTCATAATCGCCAGAAATGGAAATACGTCTTTATGCTTGATTTACTGACTTCACTGGTTTTGAATCACTACAACATGAGTTTCAAACTAGGGCACCCTTTTGAAATACAGATTTGATATACAAGTTTCAATTCCAGATGTTGTTATTGCATACCAGGTTTGTCTCGTGACACAGTACCTGAGGGATAGCGAGCTAGCAGAGAATAAAGCAGTTTCCTTGAAGATTTCGCTTATATGCCATTTAAAAATGTGTTATTGAAAACCTCCAGTCTGCAAAACTCTTAGTAGAAAGGGCAACATATTTGCTAAATTTAGCGACAATTGATTGATTGATTTCTTGGGTTTAACGGCCCTTTGAGACAGCATTTAAGTCTGTATCTGACTATCAACCAGAGAAAGGGAGAAAGAAGAGAATAATGATAGACGAGAGAAAAAATGTAGAGCTGTCATTAATTTGCCATTTGGCATATCGATATATGGTAAGAAATATCGCGATATATCGATATATATCGATAAATTGATGATTTTTTTTACAAAAGGTTTAAAATACAAATTTTATAGACCCTTACTGTTATTTTATGCCCCTTTTGTATATGAATGATTAAAATATAAAAATCCCAGCCTTCTCTTATTTTTTAAGGCCAGCAACACTTATTAGATGAAGGTTCAGACTACATTTGATATTATATTTGTAATAGAGCCATAAACTCCAAACGTGATAAAACTTTAACAAAACATGTAACAAGTCAACACTAACAGTAACAACAACTGGCATCACAGTACTTCTTTTCCGTAAGATACTGACTAGACTGCCTGGATTTTGTTGGTGTAATGACAATTTGACTTATTTCTATATAAAACATTGTGTATTGGGTATTCATTAGAGGCCCCTCAACGAGGCAGTTCTAATGAATATCCACATCATATGGTTTTTATTCAGATACCGGAGATGAAAATTATCCATCCTTATCTTTAGCTAAATGTTTCACCAAATCTTTAGTTCAAAGTACTATAGATTTCATCACCAGTATGGATTGGCATTAGAATGCCACTTTTCGATATTGATTTTTGCCTTTTCTATATCGATATCAATGTCGCAACTCATTCGATACATCGATATCGTCGATATCGATGACAGCTCTACCCAACAACCCACCCACACCTACTGCAATCTCAGTAGGTCCTTGCCTACCATCATCTAAATCAGCAGGATGTCCCGGCACTGAAAGTTGCACGCAGCTCCATTGCACCACCCGGCCACCCCTGATTTAGCGACAAATATTTGTGTGAAGCCGCGGAAAAAGTAAAGTCAAACCATATTACAGATGCAATTGAAGAGATTGCTTCAGCAAACTTTCCTCAGAATGAACTTACAACATTGTCTGGGGCCTTGGGTAAAAACATAGACAATACTTCTTAAACGAATCCTAAGTCGCTGCCAAATCATACAAAGAACGGTTGGAAAACAGGAAGGACGTTGTTGCTTTGCAGGAAAAAAAGAGAGATGAAACTAAATCTTGCTGCATCAACAGATTGTCTAATGACAGCTAGGAAGAAATGTATAACACCACTGTTTTTCAATCTCAACCTCACAAACTATTTCATTTGCGGCAGAAAATCTACAGCTTCCGTCTTACCAGCCATCTCGCCTGCAGGCTCCCACTGGTCCCTGAAGAACTGGTAAAAACTGAAACTTCTAATCAATGTGAACTACCTACTGACTTGACGACACCCTCAATGACATTATTGCATTTTTGGACAGTAACCAAGTTTTAGCGAGGAACTGGCGAGTGAGATACAATGAAAAATCTACGCGAACAGTCATGACATCCACTGCTCGTATTTTACACCATAAACGTACGAATTTACAAAACGCACCTCATTTAGACCTACATACATGGTTTCACAGAACAAATTTACATAGACCATTATTCAAAATATTGCTGACTAGCTGAAAACTGTCTTCTAGGGCTGTTTGACCCAAAACCAGCGACCAACTAACCAAATTATTGAGAAATACCCAAAGGATTTTTTGATTGATTGATTTGATGTTTAACGTCCTCGGTAAACAGCTATGGTCATGTCGGGACGGTCAGTTACCCTAACCACACTATTCCTGGGCAGGCTTACACCTCCTAAGCGGTTAACCAGTACTAAGTGCACATACTTTCGCCAGTAACTGACAACTGCCCTTCTTGAATCAGCGGCATGAGAAACGAAAGTATGTGGCCAGACCGGGTTTCGAACCCAGGACCTCTGACTTATGAGTCAGGTGCCCTACCGTTTGCGCTACGCGGCCCGGCAAATACCCAAAGGAAACACGAATCATGATCCATACGGATTCATGAACAATAACCATCTTAAGGAACCTCAACCGGTATTGTAGGTGTGCTGAATATGAAGATTGAATCTATCCTCATATGAATCTGTCAACCTAACGACTGTTTTAGAACATCCTTTTGTATATTACTAAATCCGGATTACAGGAAGTGGATATTAGTTTGCTGTAATGGACTGCTATATATCCTTGCTGCGAGACTACTATCGAAAGAGGATAGGCTACTGTAACAGCATATATTACTACAACCTGGTCGTCACCGTTACGATATCAATATGATAAAGGCCAGTTTCAAATTATTATGGGAAGTTGAACATCAGATTTGGCCAAACTGCTTGGTTTCAATTCAGTTAAAGGCACAAGCAGCACGTAACAATCCCACTGATCACCACAAAGCTAGGCAATTCATTGAGAATTTTACATAATGCAACCGTCTACAAAATGACTGGACATTATGTAAAGCACTGTCAAGCTGCCGTTGCACGCCAGTCCTTAACGGAAATCTATATCTGAATGTCAAATATAAAAAAAAATTCAACTACATGGTCATGAACGATGCAAACTTTCCATATATGTTTGCTCTAACTTTATTGCGCACCGCATTCCGAAGGAACAAAAATGAAGTTATGATAACTGCCAGGATAAAATGCTTAGCCCTTTCTTATGGTTGACTGAATAATTGATTGGTCTGGTTTAACGGCCCTTTGAGACGGTATTTCAGTCTATATCGGGCCGTCTTCCAGAGAGAGGGAGAAAGAAGAGAAATGATAGACAAGAGCAAAAATGTTCAAACAGCCCCCACCCACTGCAAACACAGTAGACCCTTGCCTTACAGTGTTCCAAATCAGCAGGACGCCCCGGCACTGGAAGTTATAAACAGCATCGTCGCACTACCCGACCATCCCCCTTTCTTATAGACTGAATATGATTTGCTACCAGGCAACTGACTTTAGGAAATCATGTCCAGATGAAATTCGAAAATATATAGCAGAAAATGAAGCATTCTCAATCAGCGGACATCACAGTAATGGACTGAATATGACTTATCAAGAAATCGACTTGAGAGATTTAAAAGTAAGAACTATTTGTCCAGCCGAAATTCGAAATCACATCTCAGGAAATTAATCATTCTCTGTCAGCGGACATCCAAGTAAAGGAAAAGGAGGAGGGAGACTTTGTGTTTGAGAACAAAAGCAAACGTCTCAAAATGATGTTACCTACTGGTTTGCCATCTAAAGAGGTGTAGCTGCGAGCATGTCGTACAATTGATAAACTGGATAAGGTTAGTATATTGTGAATATCTGTTTTCTCTAAATTCGAAACATTCAATGCCATAAAACATCGCTTATCTAGTTGCGAAACTAAACAACGCCGCCAGGGATCAAGTGATTACAATCAGTAAACAGCAAATACTTAAGATGTGAAAAGAATGATTACAAATGATATGATGAGAGGTACAATCTGCAGCAAAGAGACGGTCAAATACCAAAGCTTTTGGTTAAAAAACGTTGACGCTTTAGGGGTCTGACAGTCCCATCATTATTGATATAGCCCTAGCAGTAGTCTCGAGATTCCGCAATCCAAGATGCACATCAGAGCCAGGGTTTGTCATTCCGCCAGCAACGTTTTCAGATCGCCAGACAGCACAATTTAAAAGTCAGTTTATTCAAATTGTACTCAGAAATCCTTTTGTTTGCATTGTATTCAGTTTAAACCCAAATTTAGTGTCTTGTTATCTTTCGTGTTCCTTGTAGTTATGTTTAACAGGCTTGTCGAGCAACTGGAATCGCCTCTTTGTGGAAGAAGGAACTAGTTATACTGTACACGCCATCAGTGTTTGTACACGTCATCAGTGTTTGTTTACTTACTCCTCTTGGTGTCACTTTGGTAGGCTGTGATTCTTAATTGTGGCTGTTCCTGGGTACCTTGATTTTTTATTGTATGGCAAAGTCATTGAGATAAATGAGCCGCACCACGACAAAACCAACAAAGTGGCATGTGCGCACAGCGAATACTCAGATCAGCCTGGGCATCCGCGCAGTCTGATCAGAGTCTTCGCTGTCCGCATGGGGCGAGCTTAGACCCTTATCTACCCTTTGAGCGCTTAGCAAAGAGTCTTGTCAAACTGGGTGGATGCCCATGCTGATCCTAGTCTGTGCTTGGCGCACAACCATTTTGTTGGTTTTCTCGTGTCGTGGCTCATTTAGGAACCGACCATTTGATATTCTGGGGGGGGGGGGGGGGCCTGGTATATTTATCAAAAAAAATTCCCTGTCTTTGGATATGCAAGAAAAAAATAACCTGGCTCATAAGGGGGTTCAAAAAAATAATCTGGTCTCAAAAGTAAGAGAAGAAAATAACCTGTCTCCACCCAAAATTTCAAAAAAAAAATATAGTCTGCAGATAATTCCATTGGAATTGATTTTTATAACATCTCTGGCTTCTGGGGGGCTGCGCCCCCCAGACCCCCATATTTATAGTAATATTTTAATATTATCTACAATTAGTTTATACCAGCGGGCCCACATGTGCATACATTTACAAAAACATCCTATACAACATTCACATACATGTATTATTGATCTACCACATTACTAAGTAAATGTTTCCACTAAAACTGAATTGCAAAAGAGTCACTAGCTTATGGGAGACAAAAACATTATGGCAAAATAAACACTCTAAAAGGCAAAAGTCCTAATATAAAAACCCTTATTTATATCATCATTCCTAGCTTTTCTCTATTGTTTCCAGCCTTAAAATTGCCATTGAAACTGGGAAATTGCTTTAGCTTCTGGGGGGCCCCCAGGCCCCCTTTGTTAACTTCTTAGCACATAACTTTCAGCCATTTTATTAATTGCCATTCATGTATAATGTGACTCTATCGTGTAAGTAATGTGACTCTATCATGTAAGTATTTATCAAACTTTCTAAAGTACGAATAAAGCATGTTTGGGCATATATTGGGATAGAAAAGAAAACTTAAGTTCCTAATGTTAGCCCTAAAACTTTGCCAAAATAGCCCTAAATGGCCAAAATATCCCTAATTTAAGGCCTAATTTTTTGCCTCAACAGGGATGTTTGAATCTGTACCTTAGATGAAAAGAGTAACATGCTCCAGGCACTGGCTTGCAAAAGCAAGCTAAGCCATGCCCTTGGCCTGGTTAAAGACAGCACCATGTTCTTTTTGTGAGAAAAAAGGTGTAAAAAATACTGATGTGGGTAAAATAAAAGGACATTAAGGTCAAGTAAACAAGGATCTGATAGTTCAGCTATAAAATTAAAAAAATGATAACCTGTTTGAGTTAGTTTGTAAAAAAAATAAATTAGCTCCCACAAGGTGAAAAAAAAAGAAATTGTTTCCAGAGGCCAGTGAAATAAAATGTCGTGTTTCCATCAAGAATACCAGCCCCCCCCCCCCCCCCCAGAATATCAAATGGTCGGTCCCCCCCCCCCTCCCCCCCCCAGAATATCAAATGGTCGGTCCCTTATTGTATGGCAAAGTCATTGTAATAAATAAGTACACCTCCGTGTTTTGACTTGACATCGTTATTATTACAAGTTCCTTCCAAATTGGAGTCGACTTTTGACGGAAAGAATTTGCTCTGACTTCTTCCTTTCTTTAAATAGTTGACTACCACTGAGAAGGAAGACATAGAAATTGCAGAATTACTCCCGACACCCTAGAAGTTTGTCCAGTCACCTGTATTGGTTAAAGCTACCAATATTTGCGATGAGTATGGTAGACATCTTTGTCATTGAACATATTACTGGTAACTCCACACCATTCAGGACCAGTCCTCAGGACCTTTTAAGCTGTAGATATTTTCTTTCCTCAATTTCGTCTAGACGCATTTGTCTTCAGTAGCAATTTTACGATGATTTAATAATGGACATTAACTGTCTTTTCTTTTCGCAAATAGCGTATAGCCCGAACCAGTATTTTGAAAACAGTGAGGAGTTGGTTGGAGCTTGATGATTTATCGTTAGTCGGGCTCGTCGGGATTCAACTGTTGGACTTTTACTCCGGCGTTTGAGTGTTGCTCTTCCTGTTGTGTGCCTATCTTGTTTCATCTCATTAATATTTACACTTGCCACTGACTTCCCATAGGTTAACCGTATAGAGCATAGGCGCTTGAAGTTCTATGCTCAAAAGACCCTCAAAACCCATTATACTTGACGCAGTCTATAGGTCATTTCGTAAGAAATGGCCAGATGTGCAAGCAAAAATGCCTCGATTTTTTTGACTGCTAAAACTGCCAGTTAGAAACACCCCAACAAAAGCAAACTTTTTACCTGTAAACATCGTTTCAAAATGTATCTATAAACATGATAAATTTGTTCAGTTATGGTTCATGCGGTGCTGTAATCCTGAATTCAAAATTTGCCAGAAAATACCGACGCCATTACGGTGTCCAGCTTCCGGTTTACTGTGCTGCGCCAAAGTTGAGCATGTGCTTGTCCGCTTTGAAATTCACACATCAGCAAAATCATTCAATTACTCTTTTAGATATGACCAATGTCGTTTTATATCACCGGGTTCATGTATTTACAATATTAGGTTTGTTCTAATTTCGATCAAAACGTTTCTAACGAGTGAAAACTTGAAACAAACATGATGAAAATGACGTCATGACGTTCGTGTCAACAACGTCAAAACTACGCAGTAACGTTGGCGTAAAATTTTTATATGTTGACTGAGGCCTACATGTACAGACAAAGATGCAGATTAGCTTGCACATCGGTACAGTCTGATCGTTGATTTCGTTGTTTGATGATAGGACAGAGTAGGAAGCTGTACATTTAAGAAGATCGTTATCCGCAGAATCACTTCATTTTTCCCGTAATAGAACCTGATGACGTTGCTGTGCGACGTTGATACGCCGGAAATTGGAGACCGTAATGGAGTCGAACACAAACTTGCACATCTGGCCATTTCTTCAAAATGGCTCATAGCCTAGATGTTTAGCGGCATTGAAATATGTTTCATAGCATAGAACTTCAAGCGCCTGTGTATAGAGCAACTGGCTTCATACACCGATGAACGACAGTTGCTCATGTGACATTGTCGTCAAGCGAGGTCTAAGGTAAACAAACGTCTTGATTGGTCCACGGAACGTTCGACTGACGTCACGTTATGGCGACGGCTGTTTCACGCAATGGCCGAATGCGTCGTTTCTGTATTTCTTCGACGCATATTTGGCATATTCTACATTAAATTACCACGAAAACAGCACAGGAAGGGTAAAAAAATAAAGTATAAATATAAGAATAAAAATCTGATTTTTTAGCGTTCATCGTGTGAAGAAGCCAGTGGTCGTCGCCAAATTCTACAAGAAGCGTAGTAGCTTCTTGTCTGCACTCCACCTCCTGTTTTTTTGTTGTTAGTAAAAATTTTGTCTATTGATGGGTTAGAAATCCTTCACATGGTTGGCTGGGTGGTTTGGGTTTAAAGCCCCGTTGAGACTATTTCAGTAAATATCGGGTCGTCCCCCAAAGAGAACCAAAGAGAACGAAAAAGAAGAGAAAAATGATAGACGAGAGATAAAATTGTCCAAACAACTCCCACCCGCACCCACTGCAAGAACAGTAGGCCCTTCCTTGCCCTACTATATCCAAATCAGTCGGACGACCGGGCAGTGGAAGTTATACCCAGTATCATAGCACCGCCCAAATACCCCTCCTTCCATTACATGGACCAAGTAACTTGTATGTAAATGAACCACAGCAAAATCCAGCTCGAGGGATATGCGCATGTAATAACGGTTTATTGCTATTTATTGCTTACTATTCAAAGGCGCTGCTTTTGTATAAACGTTGTTTATTGGCTTTTAGACCTTGAGCTGACCATAGACCCCCCTCTCCCCTCCCCAAGGGGGAATTTTGGACACTATGATTTTCTAAAACTATATTATATACGAAACAAAATGACACATGTTAGCCCTCTGTACGAAGGGGCATTAACGTGTAACGTAAATGTTAATTACGCTACCCAAAGGGGGGTCTCATATGCGCCCACACTTAGATTTTCTTGTTACTATGCATGCTAAGTGCCACTGTCCTATCAACTATAAATATGTATTTATTATCTTCAAAAAGGTATTTTAGGTCTCAGGAGAGCACCTTGAGGTACTGCATTTTTTTCCTGATACCTGCCATTCATTTTTTTAGTCTTAAAGTATATGCTTTCCTTAATTTCATAAACTTTGAACTAGAATTGTTAAAGGACTGTTTATAAATACCTTCAATACCATTTGTGATTGAATAGATATATACACATGATTTTTCTCGCAACATAAAGTCTGAAACTATAAAATAATTAAGGCTGAAATTACCAAAACATGATTTTCAACTTAAAATTTAAAAGGGTTGCAGTCTTTGTCAACCTTTGAAATTGCTAGCAAAGTAGGCCCTGTGTATCCTCTCAATACCTTTAGAATTTTATGACATTTGAAAACCGGTAACATTGTCAAATATGACGTAATATTTATGAAGGTAGATTTTAAGAGAAAAACCCATGTCAGAATTAAGTGTGAATAAGTTCGCAGAACCACTTCCTTTTGTTATAATATAACAATTAGTATACATAACAATCATAACAGATTGTTATACATGCTAATACACTGATTTGAAAGGTTTATAAAAAATCTATTTTACCCTAAACAATTTGCATATATAAAATGTACTAATTCTGTAGCTGAATTTCATGCATAAATATTTTTATTTGTGTAAAGTATATCATACAAAGCAAATACATATATATGAATAATTGCTTGACTGCTAATTGTCCCCTTTAGTCAATTTGACTACTTAAGTTTCTTTTCAATTGAGGTGTAAGTCGGGGTGATCCATTTTTACCAAGATTGTATTCAGTAAAGCTTTTCTAATTGCAACAACAGTAAATACTTAGTTCCATCCCATACCTTACCTAAGGGTAAGCTTGCCTATGGGTAAGAATAGATAACCGATTAATCTGGACACCGGATGTTATTATTTACATGTGAATAAGCTAGCTGAAATATTGAACTTTCTGAAAGAGACACAATGCTATAAACACTGAATACTTTATGTACATGGTTGCATTCATTACCAATCTTAAGTCAGATTGGATTTGTTTCAGGAAGAAACAGGTTTTTGATTCTTCCTTCCACCTTTTAATGTATCACTCTCCTGCTTGTCAGTAGGTTAAAAGGGCGAAGCTTGACACTTTTGTAACTGCTTGTCTGAATAAGCCTAATCCTCAACGGGATGCAAGGGACCAGCGACTTGCAGAGCGCATGCAATCCCGATTAACAAATGAAAGTCATCTGGCTGGGAGAGTTAAGGCTGATCCTAACCTAAGCAAGAGGTGTAAAGCTGAATGGAAAAAATTTGATGCCTCTGACATTGCCTTTCCACAGCTAGATATGTAATATCTGGAAACAGTTGCCTGTGGTACTTACCAACTTATTCAAGCTCCTGGTTACATTGCGAAGCATACCTCGGAAGACGGTGATTATCAGATCTGGGTTTACCAGCACTCGGATGATCTGATAAGGGGTCAGATTCAGTCCAGACACAAATCCCAGACCAAATATAATGTCTGGATTCAGTATGACCAAAATGATGATACTGACCCAGTTAAAGATTATTACTGCATCTGCCCCGCTGGGAAGAGGACCATTGGCATGTGTGCTCATATCGCCAGTATCATATTATCTTGGACACATGGCTTATCACCCATCAATAGAGGCACTGCCAGATGCAAAACGGTTCAAGTCAGCTGTGGTATCTTACGGAAATGATGGATAGATTCTGTGATTGGTTAGGGCTTATGAATAGAAGCAAAACACTGCAAAATTAGGTTCTAGCTGGAAAATGTTATGGGATTTAGTACTGGTTAACAGTATAGTAAAAGCGACAAGTAAGCAATTACCATGAAGCCTTCTACAAGAATTGTTGATCTGGCAGTACCACACAAATATGGAAAGTATACTTCTCATGAAATTAGAAGAATAAACGATAAACATTCGTTTAATTAAGACTTATCATGAATATATTTAAAGTTCCACTGTGGAGTACAACAAGGTGCCATGATCTCGGAAAAATACCTTTTATCATAGAAACAGAAACGTCTTATGTGACTTGGCAATGCAAAACATGATAGAAACATAAAATTGGCCTAACAATGAAACACAAAGATACCAAAAAAAACAAAATTCTGTGAATAATGTGGATTTTACACTTTTCAAAAAATTTGACTGTTAATATAAAAACTCTAAAAAAAATAATGTTACCGGTTTTAATTTTTCTTGATTTTTTAATATCATTACCTACACGTGTGTGGTCAATTTTGATGTGAATTTCATAGGTTGACAAGAACTATAACAAACTAAAATCAACATTTTAATTTATTGAAAATAATTTATGGATCTGAAATATGGGGATATTTCAGTTGAAATTTTATGTGGATATTTTCATTTGATACATTGATCTACAATTATGTTACATACATACTCAAAAATTACTAGGCATCGTTTTGAGACAAAATTAGGTACAAAAATCTAAAATTTCATAGCTCTGGGGGGATTAAAACAAGGGCACCAATTTTTTCCTCGAAAAATACAAAAATTGCTGTTATTTAAATACTGAAATAGATCAATGGATAAATATATCACAAATGCAAGACTCATGTGCTTGACAATCTTTATGCATATTTAGATTAAATTCCGAGCGTGGGCAGAACTCTATGTAAATTTCCTATAGGGTGAGACCCCCCCCCCTTTACATATTCACGTTATAATAGAAAATACACATTGGTATACATATGTTAGTATTTGCCCTAAATAATGTTAGGTTTTGTCTGCTAGTACATAAATCGCTGTTTCAAGGTAATTGACATTGTCAAGGATAAGTTGACTTACACGTATAACGTAGTTTACATTGTATTTGATATTTTTCCCCTTTAGTGTCTAAATACATGTAATATAAGGAGCAAATTGTAAAAACTGAAGTGTAGAGAAAAGTAATTGTCATATATATGACTGTTTCAATAGTCTAGTATAAAAACCAAACAAACTAAAGTCTTACAAAACTCGTCAGCAGTCACGATAAATATGTAACGTATTTAACCACAACAAAAATTCGAAAATAAAACAGACTAAATCGCTGAATTGGTGGACTGAAATTTATATGTGCTCCATCCTTCCTCTTTGATTCATGCCCAGCTTAGATAAGTTAGGCAGCAGTTAGCAGTGGATATATTAAATGTGGACAGAATCTTATTTTTGAAGAATTTAACCTACCAAATGACGAGAAAAGCTAAGAAAGCCAACATCAGCTGCATTTCATTTTTAATGTTATCTGTATTATGTCTTAAGAAGACACTGTTGTATATGTAAATATGAAGAAACGCCAATGTTATGGGTCCCCAAACTATAAAAAAAAAACATTGGATAGTGTATATTTAAAAAGCAATCTAACAGTAACATTGCGTTACATAATTGTAATATGTCGGGGGATAGGGTTTGTGAGTCATTTGTTATCATAAATTTAGTTCCCAGGCCATATGAATTATTCGATGCTGTTGTATTGGCTTACCACTGGTAGTCAGATGGCAATTTAGCTCTTTGAAATACACAAGAACTCAGCAGGACGCACATAGATTGCTATAGCTGAAGCAGTTCGACCTTGCCTTCAGTTAAGTTTCACTTAAAAGCCCCCCAGTAATCATTACTGACCGTTCCAAGGCGGTAGTTTTGTTGTGGTTCTTTGTTGCCTGTTTTTGGTGTCAGAGTTTCTGTGATGTTTTACCTTATGTATGTTATTATTATTTTTGGTTCGGTATGGGTTGCTGAGTGGCCACCTTTTGGGAACAAGCTGCTCACTCGGTTGGCCATATGTTCTCTGTATCTTGATTATTTGTAATCTTAGTTGTTTCCAACTATGGTTTGAGGGCTGGATTTGGATTTTGATTGTTTCAGTTCCTGGTCTTTGCATACTTTGTACTTTCATAAAAATGATTTTTTTTAATATTATGCATAGAATGACATAAGTAAGAGTTGATGTATGCTGCAACTGATTAATATTTAGGTTCTCGTCATGATGGGGATAAAAGCAATTTCGCTACCAGTGCTGTTAGCTGAGCCATTCGTTTACCCTACATACAAATATGCAACTGTGACTGCCAGCCTAGGCAATCAAAATCAGTACCAACTCTCCCAACAGGGATAAATACCATTTTTGCTATGCTGTCAGTCGAATCGTCAGCCACGAGCCTCTATGCACAGTAACTGCTTTACATAGGTTAGCAAATATGTGTGGCTCCCGTGATCATAACTTACATGTTAGTTTGTGATCTACGTGATCTGTTTATGCAGCTCCCGGCCATCAAATACAATTCAAACTATCAACAATGTGAAAATTTAAGGCTGATAAAAAGTGACATACTTTATAACGCATGCATCATTCTGTCATCAGCTTGTTCAGGAGTTCTAATTTTCATTATGTTGTTACAAATATTTAATTGGTCAGGTAATTTTGCAAACCCCATGGTTTTATTCCCACTTGTTGTTACTATCAAGGACTAAAGGTGTTACGAAATACAAATTTCAGTCAGACAATTTTTCAATATGTAAGCAACTAAAATTGTTGTTTGGATATTGCCAAAATGCTGTATTCCCTAACAGTATTTAACATATTTGAACAAAGCAGTAAGATATCATTAATAAGCAGTTTTCAACCATATTTATTGCGTAAAAGTAAACAATATGGTAATACAACGATCAGAGATCAAATGCAGTAAGTTATTTAGGTTAACCCTTCCTTGGCATGTATAGGTATGCACTATTTCTATTGTTTGATTATTTGCTCTTTAGAAATACTGTATTGCTCGTTTAGAATATCGGAAATGAAGAATCAATAAACTCGCAATGAATACGTTGTATACGTTACTTTTTCGGTCTTTCTTTTCTTTTTTCCCTCAGTATTATGCTGCAAAGCATAACCACAGTGTCGGCAAATACAATCTGAAGGAGAACAACTAAGATTTTCTCATAGATATCTGAACAGGGAGGACCAGCATTAATATATTCTGTCATTTTCATTTGCCATTTCATTATGTGTGCAGAGCTACTGGAACACGCTCCCTGAAAAAAAACAAAAAAACATTTTTGTCCAACTAAACCTATCTTTATGTTCTTTGGTGAATAGATGCTTTAATAGATGGTTGAATATAGTTAGGTTCTTTAAGAGAGGATCGAAAGTTTTAAAGAGAAAGAAACAAAAGCATAGAAATATAGATCATCTTAAACATAGCACTTATAGATTGCTACAGTTTGCTAGTAAACTGCCAGTGTCTCTTTTCTGTATTAAATGCTTCTGATACTATTCTCCCAAACTCCTGGTTGACACATTATTGTTAGTTACATAAATGAACTAAATAAAGCAATGTATTGACACTACCATTAATTATTTTCAAAAGTTTGTTTCTTAACTGTAACTCAGCAATGTTGTTTCCCTTGGTAACGTAAAATATACGATAGTCTTACATAAGTAAGTATACACTGCCAGCAAATTTCTACATTACCTTTGATGCAGAACTGTATTTGGCTTAAGTCTTCAAACTTCAGGTTTACTGTTCTGCTTTATAGTTTTTTTTAGTGTGCACGTAAAACTTATACCAAATCCTGTCAATAAACAAATTGGTGCTCCATTTGCATTGTTAATTACTGATTATTTTTTAATTTTATACCAAACACGTCAAAAGCACTTAGCTTTTAATGTTATCAAACTGATTGTATATCATCTTATTCCAGCCCTATATGCAAAATCTATGCTGGCTTTGCTGCGGCTTTATCTTTTTTTTATATCTTTTCTGATGTGGTATTTTGATTATTTTTTTTAAGTTGTATATATGACAAAATTTCATATATGTTACTGTCTTTAGAACTCAAATGTACAAATTGTAAAAGAAACAAATTGGACAATGCAATTATGAAATACCTTTATTTTTGATATAATAACAAAGTTGCCATTAAAAAGAAAAACATTTTACATGTGCAGAATATGTCAATGCCCTTAACATTACAATTTGTAGTTAACTGTATTTAATCACGTATAAAACACACCTCATGAATCCCTAAAAGTAATAACTGAGAGGAGTGTTGCTAGGTCCAAGTACACAATATATCATAAGAACACCCACACTTATATATGTTATTGTTTTTTATGTGACAGTGGGAAAAACCCTGATTAAAGGTATTATAATGAAATATTTTAAATGTTAATGTTATTTACGTTACAACTAGTGATGACTTATCATAGAAAATAAACCAGAATGCATTTTTTCTTTTATGTTAAAAGATTTTTTATGAAGAAACTGCTACCAACGAAAATAAAATGATTTTATCGTCAAACCATATGAGTTTAACAAAAATAGCCCTCGGTAACGTATATAATCGATCATTATGGCCAACTAAAATGCGTTCAAAATATTGTGGAACAGTTCCTTGCTGTTTAGATAGGCTGGCATATTCATTATTACCTTTTGCTGTTGTTTTTTAATTCATACAGTGTAGTTCAAGCACTTGAATTATACAGAAAGTGATAATTGTAATATGGAACATTTATAAGGGGGTACTGTGTTGAACATCCTATTTCTCCCAAAGTATACAAGATAGGATAATAATTTTTGCAGATCTGCAAAGATCAATTAATTGTCTTTAATACAGTAACAAACATTTGGTCTAATAATAAAGGAGTAAGCTACAAAAAGAAAGTATTTTGGATGGAAATAGCAATTTTAATGGAGTGTAAAGACAAATGTCACGTATATGACACCATGTAAGCTAAAGTGACCTGTCAATCATCATAACTTTTAGCTACTTGATTGTTCTATTAGACTCTACTATAACTTTAAACACTTAAAAGTGACTTCTATTTTTTTATAATTTTTGATCATTTTTATTTTATGTTTATTTTTTAATGGGTAACGTTTGTAACAGGCTGTTACAGCTTAACGCCCCACTCGCCAGAGGGCTAACATGCTGCAAAATACTTCTAAGATGCTGGGCTTTAAGGAAAGTATGGTCTACAAAATTCCCCCTGGGGGTGGGGAGGTAAACCATATCTGGTTCATGGCCTATTTGTATTTATACATTATTTAGGATACCATCTGTTGGGAAAAGGGTGATCTCTTGGCTTTTCTCTTGTTTTGCTTTGTGTGCCGTCTTTAATATTGTTTTGCATTCCCATTAGATGTTTCGGGCAGATTGAGGAAATTGATCGTATCTGCATCTACTATTTACTCCATCTACTATTAATGCCCACCACCATGGGAGGCATATTGTTTTTGGTGTGGATCACGTCGGCGTCAGCGTCGGCTCAGTGTAGCTTCTTGTCTGCACTCTACCTCCTGCAGGGATGTATGGATTTTGACCAAACTTGCATAGATACATCACTGGGTGGGGGAAAAACTGATTAGATTTTGGTGACCTTATTTTCAAAGTCACAGGGGGTTAAAGATTGATTAAAAATAGCTTGTCTATCCCATATCTTCTGAAGGAATTAATGGATTTTTATCGAACTGGCACAGATATATTATTGTGAGATGGCAAAGAACTGATTAGATTTTGGTGACCTTGATTCTATTTTGAAGGTCACATGAGGTAAAAGAGTGTGTCTGCATCATATCTCCTGAATGGAAAAATGGATTTAAACCAAACTTGCACAGATATATAACTGAGAGATGGCCAAAAAATGATTAGGTTTTGGTAACCTTGACCACATTTTCAAGGTCACAGGAGGTCAAAGAGTGTTGAAAAATGGCTTGTCTGCACCATATCTCCTAAATGGATGGATGGATTTGAACCAAACTTGCAGATATATAATTGGGAAATGCAAAAGAACTGATTATATTTTGGTGACCTTGACCCTATTTTCAAGGTAACAGAAGGTCAAAAATATTGAAAAATTGCTTGTCTGCACCATATCTCCTGAATGGATGGAAGGATTTGAACCAAACTGTCACAGATACGTCACTGGGAAATGGAAAAGTGATTAAATTTTGGTGACCTGGACCTCTTTTTCATGGCCGCAGAAGGTGACCTTGACCAAATTTCAAAGTCACAGGAGGTTTCAACTTGGCAGTATTTAGGGAAAATGAGACTGCTGGGAAAGCGTTGGTGGGGGGACATCTTTTTTGTCAAAAAACATTTCTAGTTACTATTAATATTAAGCACACACTTTTCACGATCAGAAGGGAGCATTGCTGCAACTGTCTTATGAAATAAGCTTTGTCCTATTTGACTGCGGCCTTTCTTTTCTATCCATCACTCTGCGGAAAACAGCAAGACTCGAGATGTCTTCTTTCGCACAGCAAATATCTAAGAAATATGAGAATATATAAAAATCCAAACCCGTCACCTTTCGTCTTAATTTCTTGTCTTTTGAAAAAGGTGGAGATGATTATCCCCTCTACGTCTCTTCTACATCTCTTAAACTCCACGAGAGACTCCAAAGTACAGACACTTCAACTGCGTTATTGACTGATGACCAGGGGCTGATGACCAGGGGCCGTATTCATAAAGCCACTTAAGTCGTTGCTATGCGGTTGCTAAGGCTAAATATCTATAAAGGAGATTCCCTACAACTATGAAATTTGGTCTGGAGGAACAGTCTTTGTAAGACTGTTCCTCCAGAGCAAATTTCATAGTTGTAGGGAATCTCCTTTATAGATATTTAGCCTTGGAGGACTGTTCCTCCAGAGCAAATTTCATAGTTGTAGGGAATCTCCTTTATAGATATTTAGCCTTAGCAACCGCATAGCAACGACTTAAGTGGCTTTATGAATACGGCCCCAGTTTGCCAGCAAAGAACAATTTTCTTGTCCCATGGCGGTAATTAATGTGACGTAGAATAGAAATTGAGATCGATTAATTGCTCGATACTTCAGTTTTGCAATTAAAGTGAAACGATATAAGACGCTGGTTTAAGATAAATAAGTTCAATAATCATTTACAAGAGAAACAAGCCTTAGTTACATGTATGTTCCGCAATCAAAACTTCCGTATCATATTTGCATGTAGAACACGGAATTAAATGACTCGAGAGTAATAAAATGTATGAGAAATCTGAAGTTGCAGTTCAAGACTTTCAGTTTGTTATGGCGTTGAAAACTTGACAGAGTATGGCTTACACTCTTTGCCATACTCCGATACCAGTGACGTCATAGATAAGTTACCATGACAACTTAGAATAAATTTTGATGTAAAAAGGACGTCATTCCGCCAAGGTACTTACCACAACAGTTGGTATTTCTATTGATTGATTTGATGCTTAACGTCCACGGAAAACAACTATGGTCATGTCGGGACGGTCAGTTAACCTAACCACACTATTCCTGGACAGGCTTAGACCTCCTAAGCGGTTAACCAGTACTTTCGCCAGTAGCTGACAACTGCCCTTCTTGAATCAGCGGAAGGAGAAACGAAAGTATGTGGCCAGATCGGGTTTCGAACCCAGGACCTCTGACTTATGAGTCAGGTGCCCTACCGATTGCGCTCCGCGGCCCTGCCTGGTATTTCTATAGTTGCTTTGGTAATAGATCTATTACATCATCTTATAACTCGAGGGGAGCCTGGCATACAGCGTACGCCATGCCCCTGTCAAATTGTGAGACGCTACAAAATTGAAAAAGTGTAATTTTCTCAATTCTCTAGTTCATTCTCAAATAATTAAAATATTTGTTGTTGGTGGAGTGAGGGATGCGTTACCGTTACTTTTCTTATGAACAGACTCAGTCGAAACTGAGGATATAGTCGCCCTCCGTCCGTCTGTCACACCTCTGTCCGGAGCATATCGTATGAAAGGGAGCTAAATAAAATTTCACAAAATACAAAGCGCAAACAAAACATGACCCGATCTCATGTCATTTTACAGTTACTTCCCTGGTCCAAGGCAGAGCTATGGACACTCCAGCGTATACAAATACCTATATGGGACCTTTGGAGTGATATTTTCTCGTATCAGTCTAAAACCATTTTCATTATAGGGTTCAGTGACGACGTGATCATGAAGTGGACGCATGGCCATGACATTTGGAGATTTTCCTCTAAGAACGTAAGATTCGATACCGAGGTCTTCAATGAGGAACATGCGTCTTTGAACATCAAGTCTAGGCTTGTTGCTAACGGTCTAGGCTTGTTGCTAACGAGATTGATTTGGAACTGTACATACGAAACTACAAATACACGCAAGTACTCTTTACCCTACAGCTGCCATTCGAAACTCCTTTACAGTAGCAGAAATGTCCGTATACATTTAGTTTGGCACTCCGTATCAGACGCATATGCTAAAATCCTGATACATTTGAGTCTTAGTCAACAGAGTTGTCGGGTAGGGGAGAGACGGGTAACTTCGGACATGGGGGTAAATTCGAAAATACCATTGCAAACAGTAAAATTCCAGATGAGCCGTCTCATCAGGATTTTCACTGTTTGGCCGATTATTTTTGTTTTAGTTCCAAACAACTGACATATAATGGAAAAAAATGTAACTGTCCGAATTTACACGCTGTCCGAAGTTACCTGAATCTCCCCTAAGCTTCGAAGACGAGTTACAGCACATAAGCAACTGCCACAAGATATCCGAAAGCTAAAACACAGAGAGTGGAGGAGAAGTCTGTAGGGATGACTTATTTCATATGCTGTCTTTTTCCCACATGGTGTCTTGGATGGGGTCTGAGATTGAATTGAGTTTCTGAGAATTTTTCTCTTTACTTTTGCTTCTCTTCAAGTCAAAATAAGAACCCTGAAATACTTTGACTCCTTCGTACATATCATCCAGAGCTACCAAACGTCAAGGAGATTGTAAACAAACACTGGCCGATCATCGAGTTTTCCAACGCTTAATAAGCTTTCCCTTAAAAATCAATAACGGACATTCTAGTTAGTGCAAAGTTTACCTCAGTCCTTAGTGATGATGGGCCCACCTTATGGTAACAAAATATGCTTACTTGTCAATTGATGACATCAACCCAGATAGCTAAGTAATCACCACAAGCATCAGTGAAACTAAATAGCAAATCTGCAAGTGGCATACACCTAAATACATGCACATACAGCAAACAGTACGTAGGTCATTGTGTCGTCCTTTTAGGATTTGTAGGGAGCAGCGAAGATGTGAAATTGTCTCTATTGAGGAGTTCTACTGACAGTGGGTAATGTCGCACCAGGGCCTGCTAAACTTGTAGGTGCAGTTTGGGGTTGTTTGGATTTACTCTTCTTGTCTATCACGTCTCACCTTTTTCTTCCTCTTTCTTAAAGACTTTTAAAAAGAGGCTGTAATACTGCCTCATTTAACCATTAAATCCAATTTACCGCGGGAAAATATCCGAGTGGGCGCGAAACTCCGATATTGTCAAAAAAAAGACAAGAACCTGTTGTGCTTGCAGTAGTTACGGGACTTTTTTTCCTTTTGATTTTGTCCCGGATGCCGTGAAACTTTCGATTTTGTGGCCTTTACCGATATTGACCAACGATAGGCTAGGGCTTGCAGCAGGGTTGAGTTTTTCTCTCTTTACCGTTTGTTTCCCCTCTCCCTGGTAAGGACTAAAGTGCTGTCTCTGGAGCATTTGGGTCAAATATAACCAACAGAGACCTTACTCTGGTACATATCCATGTTTAAGACCTTGATTTTTGCAGTGTTATTATCTTTTTTGCGTGTGTGTATTTACATGAAAATTACGTTTCGGCCAGTCTTTAATCGGCAAAAAATTCCAATTACACATTTTAGAAAGTTGTATAATTTGACTTGTATATGGGAAGATGTTGTTCCTCTTATATTGAATTGAAATCGTCCTATCTATCTCTTTTTTTTCGACATGTAAGTATGGTTGTTCAGTTTTTGTTTTATTTTACTATGGTTTGACTATACATGTACCCCCAGACTGGAAGCGCGGAAAGCTGAAAGCGTTTAGTATGTACAAACAAACTAGGCTCTCTTCGTAATCAATTTCATATTTTAGTAATCCGAAAGCATCTATTGTTACGGAAATATTTTGTTTTTGTCACATGTTTATTTAAATGATACGATGATCTGATACTTTTGAGTCCCCTGAACCTAATCTAAAAGTGTTAATACTGATAAGGCTGTTCATAAAGGGGACAGTATTTACAGTATATGGTTGGTAGCTTTGGGTTTGACGGCTCTTGGAGACAGTTTTTCAGTCTATATCGAGCCGTCTCCAAAAAGGGAGGGAGAAATGGTGAAGAAGAGAATAAAATGTCCAAACAACCCCACCTGCACCTACTGCATGCACAGTAAAAGTAAAAAGTATGCAAAGCCAGGAACTGAAACAATCAAAATCCAAATCCAGCCCTCAAACCATAGTTGGAAACAACTAAGATTACAAATAATCAAGATACAGAGAACATATGGCCAACCGAGTGAGCAGCTTGTTCCCGAAAGGTGGCCACTCAGCAACCCAAACCGAACCAAAAATAATAAGAACATACATAAGGTAAAACATCACAGAAACTCTGACACCAAAAACAGGCAACAGAGAACCACAACAGAACTACCGCCTTGGAACGGTCAGTAATGAATTACTGGGGGGCTTAAATCGTTTTTACAGGCCCAACCTCACCCTCAGTTTCTGAACCCATGTCTACTATTACAGTAGCACCTTGTCCTACTATTATTACAGTTGGACCTTGTCAGACTATTATAGTAATCTATTTTCTAAATAATAGTAATCTATTCTCTTAATCAGTAGGACGCACTGAAAGTTACTCAGCACAGTCGCCCAACCACGACCACCCCAAGGTATTAGCATTAGCAGTAGTCTGACCCGGGCTTTTTGCAGTTCCACCAGCTTAAAGTTCAAATTATTCAGCTTTCGTGATACTTTTAGCAATCGGTTAATTACCATAATAGCAAATCGTAAAATGGCGTCAAGATTGAACAGAGATTTGTCTCCCACTTGTGCAGCCTGATGTCGACATCCGGCGTCGGGGATGAGATAGGTTAGTGATAACCCATGCAAGGCCGGTGGTTTTTTCCGAGTTTCTTCGGGGTTGGTGCCATGGTGCTGGTTATAACTTCCAGTGCCGGGGCGTCCTACTGATTTGGATCATTGTAGGGCAAGGGCCTACTGTGCTGGCAGTAGGTGCGGTTGGGGGTTGTTTGGACATTTTTTCTCTCATCCATCGTTTTTCCCTTCTTTATCCTTGTCTTTGGGAGACGGCCCGATATAGACTGAAATACTGCCTCAGAGGGCCGTTAAACCCAAATAATCAACCAACCAACCGGGTTTCTTCGGTTTCCTCAACCAAGTCGACGACAAAACGCCAACATATGTCCTTGCGAGAACGCGCTGTAAGTTCTTTAAACTTTCTTAAAGGTTGACTGAAGTAAAGTAAATAAAGTTTAAACCATTTATGCTTGATGAACTTCTGATACGTTTCTGCACTGAATACGAATGTCCCTTGTATTATACAATAGGCCACCCCAAAGAGGATCGCGAGATTGTCACTGATTTGCAATTTTTATATTAAGGTCTTTTCATTGAAAAAGTCTGTCATTTACAAAAGGCTTATTTGCAAGAGCCGGGCCGCGTAGCGCAGTCGGTAGGGCGTCTGACATAAGCCAGAGGTCCTGGGTACGATACCCGGTCCGGCCACTTAGTTTCGTTTCTCCTTCAGCTGATTCAAGAAGGGCAGTTGTCAGTTACTGGCGAAAGTATGTGCACTTAATACTGGTTAACCGCTTAGTAGGTCTAAGCCTGCCCAGGAATAGTGTGGTTAGGTTAACTTTCCATCCCGACATGACCATAGCTATTTACCGTGGACGTTAAATAATAACACAACAACAACAACAACAACTTTTGTAAGAAGTGCTTAGCGACAATAAAGCTTTTGCGAATACTTTCAAATTGTCATGATTTTTCTTTTCAAGCACAGTATTATTTTGAATCCAATACCGGCGTAAGGGAAACAAATGCTGGCGATTCAATCAAAATCAATGGTTGGATTGCTCGCAGTTTCTGTTGGTATTATCTAGCGATTCATATTACACTAATGATAATATATATAATGTTTGCTATGTAAAATCTAACCAGTTAGGAAACCAACGTCTTTAAATTCTAGTTAGAATCAATCAGTCCACTAAGATATTTCTGAGAACCCCCTTAGCAGGGGATGGTGGGATGTGGGCGTATACAGCATTGCAAATGACACTGCTGTTATAAAAGCTAAATAAACATCTTTCTTACTTGTTGGTCCTTGTCTCCTAAGGCATCGTTTATGGGCTGTTATATGAACATTTTACATTATCAGTTGGTTGTTTCGTTTTTAACGTCTCTCCAAGACAGTATTTTGGTCTGTATCGAGCCGTCTGGGATAGTAGGAAACAAAAAAAAGGAGGTAGGATATAAACGAGCCCTTTCGCACATGTGCTGCAAACGCAGCATGTCCTTACTCTGCTGTTTTCTAAATTAGAACGACGCACCAGCACTGGACGTTATCCAGCAATTTCACTATCAAACGTGGCTTAGTTTCTCAAGTATCAATGTCTTACTACAGTAGAAATTCTCACTCAAGGCGATTAGCAGTACTTTGTCACTTCCAGGACAAGATATGGGGATGGATCACCTAGCGGTTTTATGCCCTTTCTAACCGTATTTCTGGGGTGGTTCGATGGTGCTGTTCATTACTTGCATTGCCAGGGCGTCCTACTGATTTGGATAATTGTAGGGCATGGGCCTACTATGCTTGCAGTAGGTGCGGATGGGGGTTGTTTGGACAGTTTTTCTCTCGTCTATCATTTTTCTCTTCCCCCCCGTCTTTGGAAGACGGCCCGATATAGACTAAGGGCCTTTAAACCCGGAACAGCCAACCATCTAATAGTATGTCACTCCTTTTAAGATAATAGCAAGATGATTATGAAAGGCTCTATGCAAGAAAGTGCCGTTTCGATTAAGACAGAATCTCGCCTACAGCGGGACGCGAACCGGCGACCCATTTTTCAAAGTCGGGAGCCTTAACACGACCACGTAATCCCTTCATTCTTCATATATATACATATAATCAGCATGGCGTGGATTTGTCATAATTACTAGTGTTGCCATAAGCGATTACATTGGGTGACGCAAAAATTGATTCGATTCCGAAGTTATCACTTACAAAATGTTACTTAAAACGAGTGAGGCGCAATACGTTAATTGCTCATCGTGGAATGATGTCAAAATTATCACGGATTGTCTGTAGGGGTCGCCAAGTTGTATGACCGTGAATAATAAAAATAAAGTAATTTCTCAGTTGAGAAGTAGGACGTGAGACAATTGCTGATTTTTATTGAGCAGGTGGCGGTAATGGCTGCTTAGTTTCAATAGTTATATGTTCAAGATCTCTCAGTGCCTTCATCTTCTCTTTACGAAGTTCGGACAAGGTTGTTGATGGTTCTGACTGTACACTATAATTTAGTGGTTCTGATCGTACTGATACTGGTTGATCTATACTGGACGTCTCACTGTAATTTGTCGACTCTATAATTGATTGGCATTGCTTTTCAAAATTGCCTGACTTCTTAAAACAAGAAATGTTCATAATGTTACGTTTACGTTGCTGAATTTTAGAACCGGTATCTCTTTGCAATGGTGTACGCCCAAGGAAATTAGCTTCCATACATCTCCTCTTTGCTTGGCAGCTGTATGGTTAAATAACTTGGTGTGTGTGTGGGGGGGGGGGGGGGGGGGCAGGGCGGTGGTGCAGGTTGTAGCTGCCAGTGCCGGGGCGTCCAACTGAATTGGATGAAAACAGGACAAGGATCTACTGACTGTGCTTGCAGTAGGCGCGGGCGGGGTTTGTTTGGAATTTTTTGTTTGGAATTTTTTCTCTCTTCTATCGTTTCTCTTTCCTTTCTCCCTCTTTTGGAGATGGCCCGAAATAGACTGAAATAATGTCTCAAAGGGCCATTTAACCCAAAATAAGCAACCGACCAGGCAACTTGTGAAGAAAATCTATTTCTTCTCTGTTTATAAACTGGTTCCTGAAGAGTTGTCTTGATGTGGCGTGCCTCGTTGCAGGTAATGGATTCTATGCCCTATAGTTCAAGAAATGTCTTCAAATCCGAACTTGGTTTTGACATCCTAGAACCAGTGTTGTTCAGGAAGAGGCATTTGCTGTCTGCCTTTTGTATTTGGATCATGACGCATGCTAATCCTGTAAATTTTGAACAGTTTTCAGTCCTCTTTCTCAGCATATATGTACGCTAAGTCGTAGGTTGACGCCTTGTGATCAGCGGTGGACAAGAAGTAAAACGCTGAGCCATGTTCAAAGACTCCACGAAAATTGTCTGCCATTTCAAAAACCTCTAGAGGCATATATTTTGAAATACGCGTGGTCTGTTTCCTACGGCGAGGGTTGAAATATATATCGAAGAAACCATTGATTATATTTAATTCCCTGTCATTATTTAGTGTCCCTTTTCAGCCTTCACGATCAGTGGTTTGGTTTTTTTCTTCAATTTCTAAATATATTTAGGTAGCGTAATTCCATTTTACTTGCTTCAGAATAAGTCTGCATTTTTTGCATTCTTTCTCTATCTTACAATGTCTTTTATATTCCACTTTTGACTTCCTGACCAAGCGAATCAAAATGGGGTTTTTCTTTCAGGTTGTGTTAATTTGAAATTTGCATCCGCCAAAACTATGCCAAAGACTTTACAGCGCACCTTGTAGTAGTTTAAACATTTTTATGTCCCCGCCATTTCAATGGGGAGAGGGGGGACATATTGACACCTATATCTGCCCGTACATCCCCAACCCGTCCGTACGAAAACTGGTTGCCGTTCGATATCTTTTGAAAAGTTTGGTGTATTAGATTCATACTATATACTCATGACATACAGCTCAAGTTCGAGTTGGGTAAAATCCACCAATCATTATGGGAGTTACCAAAAATGGTTTCCGTTTGTTATATTTTGAAAAGATTGATGTATTGAATGCATATTTTATACACAGGTATACAATCTTAAAATATAGGTCGAGTACGAGTCCGAGTAAAATTGACAAACTATTATGGGAGTAATGACCCTTTTTTAACTTCATTTTCTGATGACAAAAATGGTTTCCGTTCGTTATCTTTTGAAAAGATTTGTGTATTGGATCCATTTTATAAACAACAGTTTATAATCATAACCGCTAGGTCAAGTTCGATCCACCAGCTATTATGGGAGTTATTGTCCTTTTTCAAATATCTTTTTAGCAAAATGTTTGATTACAGGCCATATGGGGGTGGTGGGGTAGTGCGATGGTGCTAGTTATAACAGTGCCAGGGCGTCCTAGTGTTTGGATAATAGTAGGATAAGGACCTACTGTGCTTGCAGTAGGTGCGGGTTGTTTTGACACTTTTTGAACTCTTTTTCTCTCGTTCATCATTTCTATCTTCTGTCTTCCTCTCTCTGGGAGACGGCCCGATATAGACTGAAATATTGTCTCAAAGGGCCGTCAAACCCAAAACAACCAACCATCCAGGCTATATATTCTTGAACAGTTACTTGTTCCAGGGCTGTATCTCCTGGAAAATTGCGTAGAATCTATTTCTATGGTGGGATACAGAATTTTATCCATATCACATACCACAGAACCCCTCCCCACCCACCTACCCTGCACTGCATCCATCCACGAAACATCTGCTAATTATATGGATACAGAGATGTTCTTACAGTTATTTAAATCTCTCGTAAGACCACACCTCGAATATGCTTCATCTGTCTGGTCACCTCAATATAAAAAAGACAAAATTGCTTTGGAAAATGTTCAACGCAGGGCCACCAGACTAGTCAAATGTTTAAATGGACAAACATATTCTCAGCGCTTGCGTTCTCTTGGTTTGCCATCACTAGAATACAGACGAGAACGATCTGGCATGGTAGAAGTTTACAAAATTCTAAACAATATTGATAAAGTGGAAAAAAGACAAATTATTCACAATGGCACAATACTCCTCCACTAGAGGACATCAGCTCAAACTGTTCAAAAAAAGGTCAAAACGGAATTTAAGAATGAATAGCTTAAGTAACAGAGTGGTGGATAAATGGAACAATTTACCTGAATATGTACTTATGGCACCCTCCGTTAATGCTTTTAAGAGTAGACTGAATGACCATTGGAAAGAACACCCTAACAAGTTTGATCCATCCTGCTACACAACGCACGCAACCGGCTTCAACGCAAGATGGGGAGAACAGTGTCCAAATGCGCCTGGAGAAGCTGCAATTATAGCTTAATTGGCGTCGACTATCGGCAAGTTATTATCGGCAAGTTAATTAAAAGGAAAAAATGAAACATGTCTCTGCACATTAACTTTTCGTTAGTCACTAGTCTGATACAGTTCTTTATTCTGTTGCCTATGTGGTCTTGTTTGTCTCTGGCGAATAAAGGATCATCTGATACCTTGACGTTAAATGATTAAATATCGGCTTTATGTACGGGTGTTGGGGCTTTAGCATCCTCAGGAGCGACGATGAGTCTATGCTTGATCATCTTTGTCTTCATTATTTGAAGCTTAACACCATATAACAGACTGTATAGTCGCCGTGTGCCATCGCTTTAGCCACCTCATTTATTACGGCACTTCCACAAGTCAATATGACTTGGTGTGCGGTGTATTTTGAGGTGTAACAGGAGTAATTTCGTTTTTCATTTATTTAACGGTTCATCTCCCGCCTCGGCCTTTTTCCATGGCTTAAACCAGTTATAGACATCCGTAAACTGTGTCAAGTGTGCACAAGACATGTCCTTAATCGGCCAATTGTCTGCAAAGAACTCAAAAAGAGAGCTTATGTTCTCCAACAAAGAAATGGCCGCTTTAGTATCTTCGTACCAATTCGCCAGGCTTTCAGTTTTCATAAGATTTTACTTGCCTCTTTCTAAGACATGAATTACAAGTTTATTGCGCATATTTAGTGCTTTATTTGGACTTATGTCTTCGTCGCTGAGCTTACGACGGATTGGGAAAGGTTAGTTTCGGTCCCATAAACGTCTGCCAAACTACAATTTTACCGTTTATACTAAGTACACTGGTGTGGAAATCTGTATGACCACTGAATATGATGCTATTGCGTATTTTGTTTAATAAATGAGCAGAATCCAGCACGAGAATGTTTTTTCGACACGGATTTTTTGCGCGCCTTTGCGAAGCAAAGGAGAGATTATGCCATACCCCCGGCGTCGTATTCCGAGTATTCATTCGCATCCGCACCAGCGTTCGCATCCGTGTCTGTGAGCAGTTTAACCTACTGTAGTTGGACTTAAATATTCGTCAGAAAGTGACATTGCCTTTTAAATCAATGTATTTACACAATTTTTTGTAAAACGTATTACCGTAAAACTAAGACAACAATCACAATACTGTTTTTACTAGGTATATGCAAATTGATTTCCACAACAAACAAGTATTGCAAGAAATTCGACTCTTTTGCTGTTGTCTTATACCAACATTTTTCAATGAAAGTAAAACAAAAACTTCCATTTTTCGATGACGTTAACATTAACATCCTTGGGGATCAAGATTTTAATTTTTTTTACATTAATTTCAGTCACGCCGAACTCCTATCGTTAACATAAAGCCATCTTAACATTTTATTTAGTATTGCTGTTTTCAATTCACTTTTAATACTTGCGAGTTTCATTGCATTACCTTAACCCTTCTCATGCTACGAAAGTAGCTCACCTGACCCTAAAAAGGGAGTACCCTTACTTATTCTATTCTATTGTATCCCATAATCTTACTAGGTCATTGGGGCACACCATAGATGATTTCGAAACAATCCCTTTCCACCTTGTCCTTTCTTCAGCTGCCCTAATTGAGCTGACAAAGTCCACCCCTGTCCACTCCTTATGGTGGCGTCACACTGTCCAGAAATTGACACCCGATGGCCATACGAATACGAAATTTTGATTTTCGCATGAAGTTGGCACCGAATTTGGTCAACAGCCAATCAACAACCGAAGAAAGTACGGTGCCTACAGAAGGTCCTGCGATGGCCCTCGAACCACACATGAAGGCTATGCGAAGGTTATACGAAGATGTGTATTTTTATTAAGATATTTACCCGAAGTACACACGGTGAACACATGATGGTTACACGACGTCGGATTGAGAGTGCAGTGGCGGGGTATTACGCAGTCGTTTACGGTGCTTTTATTTTGATATTTTATAAACTATATAAGATATCTAATACAACATGTAAGATATTTCATATAGTATATAAGATATCTTATACTGAATATCAGATATCTAATATATTATACGAGGGGTGATCACTAAATAATTGATACACGCATATAGCTCATTAGTGATCACTAAATAAATCACACGTCGTATCCAGCATGTACGTGACGTCATATGTTGCTATGGTTACATGATGAAATCTCAGTTTCAAACAGAAATTTGAAAGCTCATAAGAGACTTTTTGGTGTAATATGAAAGATACTTACTTATGTATAACATTTACAAATCTGCAAAGGTGTTTCCATTATTTAATGATCACCCCTCGTACAAGATATTTCATTTAATATATTAGATATCTTAAATGTTAAATTAGATATCCAATATATCATATTAGATATCTAATCTGTAATATTATATATCTTAAGAATTATAAAAGACATCTGATGTAATATTTAAGATATCTTTTTTTCAAAGTAATTGAGATATCTTATTTAACATTTACTAATAATAATGTTGTCTGAAATGTTACATAAATTTATCTTGTACAGTATATTAGATATTTTATATAGTATATCAGATATCTTATATAGTATGTCAGATATCTACATTAAATTAGACATCTTATATATTTTATTAGGTATCTTGTTTAACAAATAAGATAGCTTCTATATTAAATAAGATATCTTATATATAGTATCAGATATCTGCTTTTTTGAGAAATAATATCTCTTATTTGCCATATCAGATTATCTTAAATCGTTTATAACATATCCAATATGTCATATAAAATATATGATATATATTAGATATGGTTCATACATAAAGAAGGATATTAAATATATATTTATACATATAAGATATATTATTTAACAAATTAAATTTATAATTTAACATATTAGATATATTATTTCGTAAATAAGATCTCTTAATTCCCATATAAGATATCTTCGTTTATAAATAAGATTTCTTAATTTTGGAATGTAAAATAAGATATCTTATATATCATATCATATATCCCATATGAGATGCCTAACATACGATATAAGATACCACATTTCTAAAAACAGATATCTGCTATATTATATATCTTATATGTTAAATAAGATATCTAATATAATATATAAGATGTCTCATTTAATATGATATCTGATACATCATTTTTAGATACCTAATTATACTAGGTATCTTATATATTTTATCATAAGTCTCTTTAACAGGATAAATAGTAAATTGGTTTGCCATAAACACAAGATCAATATGTAAGTACTTTTTTACAGCTTTGGGAGTTACACATTACTGAGAAAAAATTAATGTTTAAGTTATTTATAGACGCTCAACCCTGGTAAGGACATATAGCGTCTAAACGTCAGCAATTTAAAACGTTTCTATAAGACAAATTCAAAAACGATCAAATGTTTAAAGTATTATGTTACGTCCAAATGATAAAAATGTTATGTACAATAAAAGACTAAATCGTGTTAAAAAGTCCAGCTTCCTTTAAAAAATTAATAATTTGGATTGAAGAAACTTTGCTAAAAAGCTCGGTTATGGTTTTAATGTTGTAATATTTTGAACGAATATGGTTAAAGTCAATGCATGACACAAGAAGATGTTTGATAGTAATGACTTCATTGCATGGTATGCAAAATGGTGCAATCTCATTATTTAATAGAAACAAATGTGTAATTCTGGTATGCCCTATTCGGCATCTGGTAATGACAGTCTGTTCTTTTCTATTTGATAGTATATTGTCCTTGCCGTGAAAATCTGGTTTAATTTGTCGGAGTTTGTTATGAATTTGATTATCCCAATTAGTTTGACATTTTGATTTGATATATGTATTAATTTGAGATTTAAAATCTGAGTGCGGAATTCGGAAGGTACTTTCTGGTAAATTTAAAGCCGCCTTGGCCTCTTTATCGGCCAGGTCATTTCCACGAATATTGACGTGACTTGGAACCCAACAAAAGATTATTTCTTTTGATGGTAACTGAAAATATTTACGAAGTTATTGTTGTATTAAAGGATTGGGGTGATTGACGTTTTTAAGTGATGATAAAACAGAAAGTGAGTCTGAGAATATAATGAACTGATTGTTTTCTTGAACTGAAATTTGATTGAGGGCCAAACCTATGGCTTTAGCTTCAGCTGTAAATATAGAGCTGCCATTTGGTAATCGTATAGTATCTGTGAATAGGGAACTTACAACCGAGCATGCAACTTTATCTTCTTGTTTTGAACCATCCGTATAGATTGTGGTATGGTTCGGAAAATTAGATTTTACTTGCAAGAATTCTGATTGAAGAAGGTCAGGGTTCGTCTGTGATTTTTTATTCTTATGTAATGATAAAATAACATTAGGAGGTTTTAATGTCCATGGCTCTTGGACTGGTAAAGAGAATTTCTGGATGTTTTTAATGTCAATATGAGAATCTACTAGCAAAGGTTTAATACGTAAACCCAAGGGTTTAATAGACCTCTGTTTGTTGTTATAAAATATTTCATACCGAGGGTTAAAAACACAATCGTAAGCAGAATTCTTTGGGTTTGCAGCTATTTTTGATACATATTGTAGTGATAATTTCTCTCTTCTGATATATAGAGACGGTTCATTCGACTCTGCGTAAAGACTTTCTACGGGAGATGTTCGAAATGTTCCAAGAGCAAGACGTAACCCCTGATGATGAATGGTGTCAAGACATTTAAGGTATGATTTTCGTGCCGAACCATATACGACTGAACCATAATCCAGTTTAGATCTCACAAGGGATCTATACAGGTTTAGAAGTACAGTACGATCTCCTCCCCAATTTGTATTGGAGAGCACTTTTAAAACATCTAAAGCTTTATGTGAGGAATAAAAGTGAGTTTCTTATCGAACAGAAGGCCTAAGCTTTGGCCTCATTTACAACTGAAATTGGCGATCCATAAATGTTAAGAACTGGGTCGGGGTGCAAACCCCTCAACTGACAGAAATGAACACATTGGGTTTTAGTTTTAGAAAATTTAAAGCCGTTTTCTGTGGCCCAGGTTTCTACTTTATTCAGGCATCTTTGAAGTCTGAATTCTATGTTTTCCATATTTTTCGATTTGTAAAAAAATGCCAAAGTCGTCGAGATATAATAAAGAATCGGTATCGATAACACATTTAACAATGTTATTGATTTTTATATTAAATAAAGTAGGTGATAAAATACTTCCCTGAGGAACGCCCTGTTCTTGTTTAAAAGTGTCAGACAATGTAGACCCTATTCTAACATTAAAGGATCTGTCAGATAAGAAATTCGAAATAAAGTTTGGAAGTCGGCCTCGAAGGCCAATATTATGTAAATCTTTCATGATGCCATATTTCCACGTCGTGTCGTACGCTTTCTCCAGATCAAAAAATATTGCGACGACATGTTCTTTTTTCACAAATGCATCACGAATAAAAGTTTCTAATCGAACTAAATGATCTATAGTACTGTAATTCTTACGAAAGCCCGCTTGATTTCTGGAAATCAAGTTATTTGACTCCGGGAACCAAACGAGCCTATCGTTAATCATTCTCTCCATTGTTTTACATATGCAACTTGTTAACGCTATCGGTCGGTAATTTGTAGCTTCCGTCTTATCCTTTCCCGGTTTGGGAATAGGAATGATGACTGCTTTATGCAAGCCCTCTGGAAAAATTCCAGTATGCCAAATATCATTCAACATATTAAGTAAGGTCTCCAATGCATCAGATAGTAAATGTTTAAGGATTTGATAGTGAATATCGTCTGGCCCTGCAGCCGCATCTTTACATTTATCAAGAGACTCCTTTAGTTCTGATATACTGAAGGGAAGATTATATTTTTCGTTATTTAATGATTGAAAAGGGGGTGGGTGTCAATAAGGTGGGTTTTCTGCGTCCTACCAAAGTTTTATTTTTTTAACTGATGGTATACTCTAGTGTGTCTAGTTTATTGAACCATATGTGACTTTGCGCGGAAAGCCCTAGTTACTGAGCTATGGGTCTACAGAAGTGGGTGGGGTAATTCAACATGGTTTTAGCTGGTCTTGTAAAAATGTCCTCATTTGGTAGAAGAGTACAGCAGACAGACAGGATTTGATAAAATGATTAACAGAACATTTCAACTATATTTCCATATCATTTTATTTGGTCTAATTTGAACATATGTTGTCAAAAAATACTTCCTTTGACATTTAGCATTTTTTGATATTTTTGACCTCAATTTTCAATATTTCTTGGCCTTATTGTTAAATGAACAGACATGTTATCATCAAACTCATGTCAAGGAAGTACCTTGAGAAGGACATTCGGATGATGTGACCAGAATATCACAATAGCATAGTTTTCATGGTCGACTGAACACATAAACTTGCTTGGAAGATGGTTTTTTTTCTATTTTGACCTAGAATTACGAACCTTTGGTCAAATTACTATTTTAACTGCTATATTATGCCCCACGCCCCCGCCACTAAAGGTGAGGGAATACATATTGGCTTCAGTGCGGATCTCGTTTTCTTTCTATTTTGACCTAGAATTACGAACCTTTGGTCAAATTACTATTTTAACTGCTATATTATGCCCCACGCCCCCGCCACTAAAGGTGAGGGAATACATATTGGCTTCAGTGCGGATCTCGTTGGCATCTGCAATTGTGTATGTGTCACATATTAAGTCCTTCTGTGACCTTGGAAACAAGGTCAAGGTCATCAAAATCTGACCTTGACCTTGTTTCCAAGGTCAAAAGTATGTGACCCAGACACAGATGCAGACGCCAAGGAGATCCGATCTGAAGCCAATATGTATTCTTTCACCGTTAGTGACGGGGGTGTAGGGCATAATATAGCAGTTAAAATAGTAATTTGGCCAAAGGTTCGTAATTCTAGGTCAAAATTAAATGAAAAAACATCTTCTGAGCAAGTTTATGTGTTCAGTCGACCATGAAAACTAGGTCATTGTGAAATTCTGGTCACATCATCCGAATGTCCTGGTCAGGGTGCTTCCTGGACATTAGTTTGATGACAACTGGTCTGTTTATTTAACCATACGGCCAAGAAATATTGAAAATTGAGGTCAAAAATATCAAAACATGTTGAATGTCAAAGGAAGTCTTTTTTGACAACATATGTTCAAACTAAACCAAATAAAATGATATGGAAATATAGTTGAAATGTTCTGTTAATCATTTTATCAAATCCTGTCTGTCTACTGTACTCTTCTACCAAATGAGGACATTTTTACAAGACCAGCTAAAACCATGTTGAATTACCCCACCCACTTCTGTAGACCCATAGCTCAGTAACTAGGGCTTTCCGCGCAAAGTCACATATGGTTCAATAAACTAGACACACTAGAGTATACCATCAGTTAAAAAAATAAAACTTTGGTAGGATGCAGAAAACCCACCTTATTGATACCCCCCCCCCCCTTTAAATTTTCTGATTCTTTTTCAGTTTTCAGTTCCTGAAGTCGTTGACTGTAATTTGAACTTGAAGAATTTTTCTGAAAGTTTTTGCCTAATGCATTGGAAATCTCTGGAGTGGAAAAACATTTGTTACCGTTGGAAGATTTAATATGAACACATTCAGATTTCTTGTTTTTTCCACTGATTTTTCGTATCATTTCCCATATCTTTTTTACTGGCGTTTTTGGATTTAATTTATTGACATATTGTTGCCAAGATGAACGTTTGGCTTCTTTAATAGTTCTTCGTGCTTTAGCACGAGTTACGTTTGAGTGTACATGATTTTCATGAGACGGATTTTTATTAAATTTTCGTAAAGACGATTTGCGTTTGTTTATTGCAGTTTTACATTCAGTAGTAAACCATGGATTACGCCTTTTTGAACTTGTCGAGGATTTCGGAATACTTTCTTCCGAAATTGCATGTAATGCTGATGTAAAAGCAAACATATCTTCTGCTGTTTTGAACTTTTCTGAGCTAAGCCGCTCCTGACATGATGTTACGAACATTTCCCAATTTGCTTTTTTCAATTTCCATCGAGAATGCTGTTCTTCATCAGATGAATCAATTTCTTTAATTATAATTGGGAAGTGATCGCTTCCATGCAGGTCATCACAAACTGACCAGTCAAAATCTAAATATATATTAGGATGACAAATAGATAAATCTATGGCAAAATAATTTCCCGTGGGAGGATGAAGATATGTAGGCTGTTTTTCATTAAGTATACACAAATCATTTTCAGCAATTGCATCTTCAATAATTTCTCCTCTGTTATTTGTATTCAAACAACCCCAGGTTTTACTGTCACCATTGAAGTCACCAATTAACATAAAAGGCTGCGGCAATTGGTCTACTAGATTGACCAAGGAATTTTAGAAAGTGCATCATTTGGTGGAATATAAATAGAGCATATCGTTACTTTTTTAGATAAAGTAACATTGACGGCAACTGCTTGTAAGTTTGTATTTAAATTAAACTGACTAGGTGGGATGTTAGAGTTCACGAGAATCGAAGTTCCTCCTGATGCTCTTTGACCATCAGGACAAATATAGTTAAACATACTAAAATCTCTAAAACTAACATTATCTGACTGCTTTAAAAAGGTTTCTTGAAGACAAATGACACTTGGAGATAAAAGAGACATTAAAATTAGTAATTCATTATAATTTACTTTAAGACCACGACGGTTCCACTGTATTATTGACTTTTTATCCATGTTTAAATGAATGGGAGAGAAAAAAACGTGTCAGGAGACCAATCAGGAGAATATACTTCTCCTAAGCAGTATCCATATCATCTTCCAAAGCGCCATATTTATTGACCGTTTTAACAGGATCTGGAGATCCTTTGCCGGTTTTGGAGGACGAGCCTCCGATTACAGGTTTATTGGAGGACGATCCTCCTCCAGAATGTGATCGACGGCCAGAGCCATGACCAGAAGGAGAACGATGTTTATCCTTCTCCTTCTGCGCTTTAGCCGCCACTTTAAGCTGTTCCTTAGTCTGTCTAGCAGACTGCGAACCCGACGAACTAGACTGTGAACTAGATTGTGAATTAGACTGTGAACTAGACTGAGAATTAGACTGAGAACTAGTTGGACGAGCCGCCGAAGCGGCCCGAGGCTGTGAACCTGAGCCAGAGCGGGCTGTAGTTGCTCTCGGCTGAGATGTTGGTTTTACAGATGGTGTAATAAGTTTGGAAGATGGCAGAATGTCAAAGTCTTTTTCGAAAAATTGGGTACCAGTAGTTTTTGTTTCGGGTCTTGCAAGTGAGTGTACAATTTTTGTGAAGTCTAATTCCGATGTTTGAGTTTGGCTTTCATATAATTTCCTAGCTTCCAAATATGTAACATTTTTGTTGACCTTAATTTTCAAAATTTCTTTTTCTTTTTTCCATATTTCACATACGCTGGATCGAGAGACGTGATCTTTGCCGCAGTTAACGCATTTGGCCGGATTTTTGCACGCGGAGGTATGGTGGTCATGACCTCCCGCGCCACAAGTCGCACAAACAGATCCGGTTCCAACGGGGCAATTGTTTTCGTGATGACCAAACCTCTGACAATTGATACACCGCAGAGGGTTTGGCACATATACGTCAACTGGAACAATTCGGTAAAAGATTTTTTAACGATTTCGGTACTGTGACAGAGTTGAACGTGAGAAGTAAAGTATTCGTCTCAACAGTTTCGTGATCTTTTTTGATGGTAAAGCGTTTGCAGGCGGTCACGCCCTGTTCTTTTAGGTAGTCGACGATTTCATTTTCTTTTTCCCCTTTCAGCATCCTGTCACGGATGATGCCTTTTGAAGAGTTAAGGCTTGTATGCTCCGTGACAGAGACTTTAAGGCCAAAAAAGGTGGAAATTTTCAATAGATTGTCGGTTTGTGCCTTTCTACATGTTTCAATAAGGAGAGTCTTGTTTTTTAGTTTTTTCACAGATTTAGGTGTCCCAATTAAACTTTCAATTTGTTTCTCAATCACGAAAGGGGAAAGGGTCGTGACCGCCTTCTCTTCAAGTGATTGAATGACTAGAAATTTAGCGAAAGTAACATTGCCTTGAAATGCGAAAAATGAGGGCTGGTCCGCGTCGTCATCAGAGTCCATTCGAAATGTTCTTTTTCTTTTGGATGCCATGATTGATGTATATTATTCATTGGCTATGCGTTTCACCCTCCGCGGAGTCCTACAAGGGGCCGTTTTAGGGGAAAGGACCTCCTATTCCCAACGACAAAGCTACATAACCATTATACTCAACGATCAAATCCCTCGGTTTAAACCCCCAATGCTGAAGGCCGAAAAATATGCCCGTCAATTAACCCATCAGCCGCTGCCCATCGAAAATACCCATATAGAAAGAAACGAAGGGAATATTTTAAGCCCGGTATGTACAATTATAGATACGTATAAAGAAAGAAGGAAGTGAAGGATCAAGAAGCGTATTTCTAGAGCTTAGCACGACTGAGCCGATTGAAACGGGTCGGGCCTAACCCGAAACGCTCGTCTATCTGAAGCCAGGGCCAAGGTAGTGTGTTGGAAAGCTGGAGATCCCTGGGCTTCCCTCAACTACCAGGATCCCTTTTTCCAGCATACGAGACGCCACCCACGGCAAACAGGTGGCTCCTGTTTTGACAGGGAATATCACCCCGTCCACTACAGAAGTAAAGTGGTCTGTAAATTTTATTCCCCACGGACAAAGGGAAAAAGAGAACCGATTGCTGAAAAGACGTCTTTGGCGTTGTCGGAATAGAAGATCCATATCCGGAGTATATGCAATGAGACTAAGAAGTTGTCAAAGTTACTATATAGGTAAGAAGAGGTAGCAACATATAAGATTTGTTAAATGATTTGAAACTTTAGGGCATATGCAAACAAAACGTAGCAGACAATTGCTACAGAAGACAAATTGTTTATTATTTTTCTGTTGAGACAAATTTCTTTCTTATTTTTAAAGTGCAACGTGCTCGAGTTTGGAAAAGTGATACAAACACAAGACAATTGTTATACACAGATGAGGTAATAATCTTCGTCCCGTGTGCGACCCACGGGCACAGAATGATACACAAACAAATGAAGCATGTTAGTATCATGAAATAGTAAAGATCGAAAGGATAGAATTCGCGTTTGATGCCTACTTAAATATTTAATAAATTTCTAAATGGGGTTTATTTAAATTCGCACGTTGGATCTGTTTGTACGGAAGATTTGATCATTTAAATTTGATCAGTTAAACTGTATGAACTATATAACGGACGGTTGCTTGTATAGTGGGGTTTCACCACCTGCTACAAGCGAAAGCATCCAACTATTTATACCCCCCGGTTGGCACGGGGCACATTACTGAGAAAAATGTTTTGAGGCTGCTCTTATATATGTCCCCGTTATTATGACACTTAGAAATATAATATATAAGATGTCTCATTTAATTTGATATCTGATACATCATTTTTAGATACCTAATTATACTAGATATCTTATATATTTTATCCTAAGTCTCTTTATCTCGATAAATAGTAAATTGGTTTGCCATAAACACAAGATCAATATGTAAGTACTTTTTACAGCTTTGTGAGTTACACATTTCTGAGAAAGATGTTCTGAGGCTGCTCTTATATATGTCCGCGTTATCATGACACATAAGAAACGCTTGAACTATTCAAATTCGGCTGTCTTCGCCGACACCGTGGTCCCATCTTGATGCAATCGTACTATAATTCGATGGCCACACGCCGGCATTACGAGGGCTTTACGAAGTCGTGTTGCCTTCCGAAGACAATCGGGCTGCTTCTTGTTTCCTTCGTAATGTCTTCGTGAGGCGAAAAATGCCCGATGGCACCGATGATCACACGAAGTAAAGACGAAGATGACACGATGCTCTCACGATGGCCGTACGAAGGCAAAACGGACACACGAACTCTACACGAAAATAAGCCTTTGCAATGGCCTTCGGTAATTGTTTGGCATGCTGAAGATTTTGCCGCCGCTCACGAAGTTTCTGCCGAAGCATGAGAAAATCATTCGGCGGTCATACGATGGCTTTAGATGCTCTCACGAATGACCCGATGTTATTACGATCAGAGCCGAATTTGAACATTTTCATTATCGTATGGCCATCGGGTGTCAATATCGGGACAGTGTGACGCCTGGGATATTGTCTTCCTACCTCTTATTCTGTCTACCTCTTCTTCTTTTTTTTCACTGTGCCCTAGGCCTTGAAACGTGGCTGTTACGCAGAAGGTTTTACACATTGTCGACACGGGTGTAGAGCCTTATGTGTCGCCAGGACGGCGGAGGGTGATTTCCGGTTAAAGGGTTATCTACCAGTGTATTACACTAACAAGGAAACTCTAACAACGTTAGAATATTTAAAGTTTATATATAATGTAAATTCTATATACAACAATACAATTTACAACTGTCACAATTACAATAATATACAACACATATCAGTTCATGTCGCTGGCCCAAGTAAGGTGTTTGTTTCAAATCTGCAATCGATTTGCGTACAATACGCAAATAGATTACCGTCTGACGTCAACACCGTACTCGGCTCAGCGCCATGAACTAAAGGAAAACACAAAGAACAAAAAACGTTAGTTTGAGCTCATACAAAAAAACAAGGCCTTATGTTGGTAGACTTCAATTTGTCGTTCCTTGGATCATATCATGGGCCAGTCCATATAACACGAGGAACACCAACTTATATTAATATGCGCACGCTTATATACTGGTCGCTCCCTGGATCGTACCAGGGACCAGTCTAAATATAATAAGACACTTTAGTGGACTAACACTGTCCCACTTTTACCTTCGCAGTAATAACATGGTCTTCGCCTACATTTTGTGCTTCCCGCCTCTGCTTGGGAAACCTGCACAAGCGGCGTTGTAACTGCCTCTACCTGGGTTGGAATTAACCTGGAGATGGGTATAGGATCTCCAGGTGAGACGTGGCTCTAAGCCCTAACAGCTGACTGCCGGACTTGATGTGCCTAAAAATAACGAACTTACACTTAATACATTGTAACTACATAATAACAATACGTAAGACTTGGGCCTGTCTTGGAAATACCATACAACGCCCTCGGCGAATGTCGAGCATAACGTGCACACGCCAGCCGTGTCACTAGACACGACTCGAGCTCACGATGTAAAGCCAAAAGTGTGCTTACCACTTCTGCCAATGAAGAAACGTAGATCCTACCACGCATGCGCGTCGAATGATCTGACGCCAAACATTGTCGAGAAGTATACTGACGTCAACAGGTATTACCATGACATATCCCACATAAAACATGAATGAATCTAAACAACGACCTATTTACATTAAATTGATTTACCAAAAATCTAACTCGCATATGTATTAATTCATTTCTTTCAACAAAGCGTATTACCATTTGCCATAGAATATAATAACTTAATAAGCATTTCTAACACATTTGGGATCATAACGTTTGATCTGACATCATGACGCCAATGATGTTATACCATATGACGCCATCTAGTGAAGGCAAATCAAACGCATGATGACCAAATGTTACCATTATAACGTATGGAAAAAACCCTTAATGCGGTGCATGCTATGACGTCACTGGACGTCGCGAGTATGTAAATTAGTTCCATTACAAATCAATCTACTTCTATAGGCCTCGTATACGTGAAACTAATATAAAAAGTGCTGACGTCGCAATAACATGAATGCAACTGACGTCACATGAATAACATGAATGCAACTGACGTCACTGGACGTCAAATAGACGCACACCAGTGAAACTAATATAAAAAGTGATATAAACTATTTCCGTAGTTTACAAAACTTCCTAATATACAAATATTATGCGCAGCATGATCAGTACCAACAAAATCAGTCGATAATTCTAATATACAAATATTATGTGCAGCATGATTATTAACAAAATCAGACGACACATGCGCAGTCTGATCACTGTCAACAAAATCAGTCGACACATATAATCATACCATATCAATCAGAAGTCACATTTTTCATTCTTAGCCAAACTATTCTAAATAAATATAATAAAATCTTACCCTTCAGGTCTTAACACAGAAACTAGGCACACGACAATATAACATCCATCAATTCACCTTAGAATTAAACAGCCACGTCTAATTTTTCAGTGAAAGAATAGGAGTATAAATACTATGCGTCTCACTTTTAAATCATGCGACACGAATCTAAGCGTGCAGGTATTCACCTTAAAATCATGCAACACGCTGTCTACAATCAAGAGACTCGTGCAGGTATTCACCTTAAATTCATGCAATACGCTGTCCACGAGAGGTATTCACAAACAACCCATGCATAACGTAGCCACAATTTCCGTAAATGTTTAATTACCACAGTTACCCTAAAAACTGTAGCCCTACTGGTTGAAAGGATTAAAATAATAGTCGACGATGCGATTCATTTCGTAACAGTGGCCATTCTACCTTAGTTTCCGTTTCTTGACAAGCGTCAGGAGTCCATTATATTCTCCAATGGCTGCTTGGATCTTCCTGCGAACCTCCTCATTGGTTATATGGTCCGTGTATGAAATGTTCAGTAACCTTTGGTAGCATCTCATCTCAAAAGCCTGCGTTCTTTTCTCTAACTCTGCTGTCAAGTCCATGATTCGCGGGAATACAGAAATATGGAAATAACAAGGGAGCGTATAAGTTTCACCTTTGATCTAAGAGATATGTTGTTATCTCTCCAAATGGGTTTCAGCTTGGTAAGAGCTGAAGTGGCTTGTGCAATCCTTGAGAGAACCTCTTGTTTAGAGCCATCATCTGAAACACCTGCTCCAATGTATTTGACGCTAGTTACGATACTCAGCTTCTGCCCTTTTACCTTGATCTCCCTCTGGATGCCATTTGCGCTGTTCGTCATCAGTTTGGTCTTCTATGCACTGATCTCCATCTTATACCTTGTGCAGGTTTAGTCGAGATTTTCAACTAGAGGTTCTAGTTTCTGCTGTTCCTCAGCTAGAGCGTCTATGTGATCGGCAAACCGCAGATTGGTAATGTTTCTGCCGCCTATGCCAACCTTTCCGTCATGTTCTTCCAGAGCATCAGACATGATCCGTTCGAGAAAAATATTGAAAAAGTTGGGTGACAGAAGATATCCTTGTTTTACTCGAACTGTTGTTCTGAAACATTCTCTTGTGCTGCCATTTACCAGGACTGCACTTGTAGCCTTGTGTATAGCTGCTAAATGGTGCAAACTAGATTTGCACCGATATTGTACTTCCGCATGGTGGCCCATAAGGCTGCATACCCTGTCAAAGGCTTTCCTGAAATCAATGAAGACATGGTGCAGATTCTGCTGATGTTAGAGATAGTTTAACATAGGATTCTAAGGTTGAAGATCTGTTCTGTGGTGCTCCTTCCTGCTCGGAAACTAGCCTATTCCTCAGCAATGATCTCTTCGACTTGTGGTTTAAGCCTGTTCAAGATGATTTCAGCATGGCTTTGCTCGACTGATGAGGCTGATGGGGTAGGTCATTCTCCTGTTCTCCAGATCCTGTTACAGATATTTGTTAAAACATCAATCATGGTCTCCCCGCCTGATTGAACAAGTTCTGCTGGTATATTAAAACCTCCGGCACACTTCCCCTTCGTTGGTGCTGCTACTGCAATCTCAACTTCCTCACGAAGGATCGGTTGTTGATCTGGGGCTGATTGCAGTCTAGAACCGCATTGTGACCGTAAGTCTCACGGTTGTTAAATTCTGAGACATATTCTTTTCATCTGCTGAGAATCTCTTGTTCCTCTGTAAGGCATTTCCCAGACTTGTCCTGGATAGTTGTAGATCTACCTTGTTTCTCTTAAGTTAGATCTTTCACTAGCTGGTATTCTTTGATTTCCTTTCGTTGACTGGGTGTTGCTATTAGAGGCTTGCCATTCTATGTCAAAATCGAGCAGTCCACATGAAAAATTGGTAAAGTAGCATACGCGTGGGTTGTTATGCATAATTGTGAGATTAAAAATGCATAGTAAACGCCATCGGTCATCGCAAATGATGAGGCAGTTCATACCGGCACACTACGTCGAAACAACGTCGGAGGGACGTCGATGCAACATTATGACGCTTTATTGACTTCTATACAAGGTTGTTCCGATATCATAATGTTGCATCGACGTCGTCACTGCGTTATTTAGATGATATATATATGTATGCTGGGTTGAAAAAAGTAAAAAGAAAATTGTTGTGCGATATCCGATCATTTTATGCATGCCTTTTGTAAAGGTAAGCTTTGTTCTACCCGACTAACCGTAAAATCATTACCGCATTATACCTTTTCAGAAAATATACTCGTCGAAGGTAAGGCTTGAAATAAGCACCGCCCAGTCAACAAAAGGAAATTGAGGAATATGCTTTCTTGCTATTGTTTTTGTTTAGGCAAGTTTCAGTCTCCTCGCATTGATTAGCTATTCAGTCCTTCTTCGCTTTCCTCACTGCCTTCTGAATCTTCTTGTTTGCTTTTCTGTTTTCTTCTGCTCCTCCTGCTTCATACATCTTCAAATTTCTCCTCTCATCACAGAGATCGAGAACATATCTGGTGACCCAGGACTTTTTCCTGCGACGTTCCTTCCCAAGTATCTCACTGGCTGCCTCAGTCACTAATGTATTGTAAGTGAAAATCATGGTATCTATGTCCATGTCAGATGATCCCTCAGACCAATGAGTGATGCAAATTTCCCACCTATTGTTGCTTGAAAAGTGCAGCCAATCTGGGTCCCCTAGCTTCTCAAGATCAAACTTTAGTATTGGCTGGGTTGGCTTTCAAATTTAAGGAGTAACTACACTTCAGGAACTGCCTTGATCAGAGCCCAAACCCTATCCCCAACATCAAAGGGAAAGATTGACAAAGACATCCCAACAAACAATAAATTACAAGTGATAAGCCGAGTCAGCAGCTCTTTCCCAAATAGGTGACAACTCAGCTATCTTTACTGAACTAAATAATTTAGACCAACAGAAGGGTTACAACAGACTAAGCAAATTATACGATAAATAATTTAGACCAAAAGAAGGGTTACAACAGACTAAGCAAATTATACGAAAAACATTTAACAACTAGTTTTACCTATTTTCTTTTTTTATTATAGAAGGGTTAAAATGAGAACAGAACAAATCAAACAGCATTGAACAAAAAACAAATGCAACCGCAACGAAAGTACCGCATTGGGACGGTAAGTAATAACTACTCGGGGTTTAAACCGGTTTTACTGGGCCCAAATCTTCATCCTCACCCTCCGCCGCGGTGCACACAATTAGTTGGTAGTTCTGTTCGTATGGAGGTCCCCTTCTTCAGACGAACTCGGAAGGTCATCATCACCAGGTCATGGTCACTTCCTATGTCTGCTCCAGGAAAACGCGTCCTGTGGATGTGACTCCTGATCGGAAGCGCTTTCTCGCCAAGATGTAATCAATCTAATTGTGGTGTTATCGTCTGGACTGTGCCATGTCCATCTTGATGGTTTGTGAGGGCCAAGGGTGTTTTGACAATACTAGGCTGTTACAGGTTGCAAACTCTAGAATTCTGAGACTTCATTTGTCTCGACATTGCAGTAGGTACACAAACGTTTTCCCAGTCTGCCTGTGCATCCTTTTCAACTTTAGTATTCCAATCCCCTTGTACAACCATACTGTCCTTCTTGGGTGTTTGGTCTATGATTTCCTGGAGTTTCTGGTGGAAGTGTTCTATCTCATTGTCATCATGCCCAGATGTTTGTGCATAAACCTGTATGATGGTGATGTTGAAAGATGCTCTCAGGCGAACTGAAATTAGTCTGCTGGAGACTAGTCGGCATCCCAAGACAGTACTAAACATGTTCGCATGCACAAGAAATCCAACCCGATACTCATGTTTGTCCTCTTCACCACTGAAATAAACCTTGTGTCTGTCATCTTTTGACATCTCACCAAAGGTTTTCCAGCGCATCTCATAGAGCCCCAGTATATTCCAGTGATACTTGTCAATTGCGTGTGTCAGCTCTTCAAGTTTCCCAGCTGGCATCAGAGTCAAGTTCCAGGTTCCAACTGAGATGTTCTCCGTACCTCTGAATTTCTTAATCTGTGTTACACCATTTGCATACTTGTCACCTATGTCCTGGTGTCCAACAGTAGGCGCGGTCATTATTAACCCAGGCTGCGACCGATCCGATATTAAGGTATTATTTAGGTTGTCTACCATGATGGTGTTTCTAGGGCAGAGTTCAGCCTGACGTAGCCCATCCCTCTCCAGGCTATATATGTTGACCACAGCCGAAATCCACGATTATTGTATGGCCCTCCTTGGTCACGAACGCATGGCCGTTGACTCAAAGAGTTCTTCCGCTCTGGCCGTTGACTTCTTCTAGGAAGACGTCTGCCCAGTGGTGTTGTGTTAACACCACCCCTTGTTGACCCATAGGGTTGGTAGACTCATGGAAGTGGGGCGTCTTATTTCCTCCCATCAAGTCGTTTACTTGTCCACTGCCTATAATAAAAGCAACCTGATTCAAAGAGTCAAAGTGATCGGGTCATGCCCCTACCTATCAGTGATCTCTTTAATCTAGCTGTTTCACCAAGCTGAGCAGGGCTCGCTCGGGTCTAGCTGCTAACACTTGATTTAGATTTGAGTTCCACTCTCAGACTGGCCGTTGACTTCTTCTAGGAAGACTTCAACACCAATGGTGCTGTGTTCACAGGTTTGTTAATAGGTTTCGTTTAGAGACCTAGCAATGAACTCTTAGCTGGACTGCCTGCCAAGGCTAAGAACTCCACCTACCCCTTCTAGTTTTAATAAGAGACTAGTAATCTTAGACAGGACTTCTTCCCAGGTTGATGAGCCCCATCTGCCCACATGCAACAGGTAATACTAGTTTACTTAGTAGCAGGTTTTTGCCTGACCTGACGTGTATTGCAAGTCAGGTCAGGTCTTATTATATGGACCATTAAAGCTAATCAATGATGGAATGTAACGTTCTTACCAATGTAATCTTGGATATCTGCATTCATTTTCGGCCAGAGTAGCGCTCTTCGATTTTCTATGTAGTTTTGTTTACTCCAAGGTGACCAGCGGACTTGGCTTTGTGGCACGCATTTAAGATAATGTCTTTCTATGTCTCTTTTATCACTCTTAACTGGCCATACTCTCTGTGCATATAATGCAGAGTTCCACTGACCACCACGTACCTCCACACAGTTCCTCCTGAAATTTCTCCTTTCAGTGCATTTTACATTTGCTGGCCATACTCTTTTGTTATTGTCACTACCCAAGAAAGTGCACAAGTCCTGATACTCTATTTCCTCTATTACTGAACGAACACTAAAAAACTTGCATATTTTAGAGCAGAACCCGAGTAATTTTGATTTTTAAGTACAGATCACATGAATGAAAGAATGATTTTTTTCTGTTAATGCAAGTTCAATTAAGCAGTGTCTATTTCATTCTATATTTTATAATTTCAAAACTTATAATTGATATTTTTTAAAACTCTTTTAACCACAATTAATTATGCTTTATCACTTAACATTTCATATTTTATTCAAGTTTTGCATTTTGATGCTTTAAAATATCAGGGCTCAGAAAAACTATCCAATCAAACAGCTTAAATTATGTTGTTGAGAACCAATCGAAAATGCTGCTATAAAACTGCATTCAATTGTTAATTGTATTCTATCTGACAGGTATACCTGCCGGACATAGGTGTTACAATAGAATATGCAAAACACCCTTTCAGCTGAAGGTGTGAAGATATACAGTGGCAGCATGTACTATTAGAGATGATTAGGCGTGAAATCAAAGATGTCAGTTAATTGTCAAGCTTGATTTGAAGATGACATTTCAGTTGTGTTACAGCACGTTGGCAAATATTAGAACACTACGATACTGTGTCTGTATATGGAGCAAATATTAAGCCTTTGACCCTGTTGTTAATTTTATCCACAGACATTCCATAAGTTGCGATTTGCAGACTGTGAGATTCAATGAATTTTTGCAGTGAGATTTGGTCCATTTAAGTGAGCCACACAAAGATTTCTTCTAAGATAATCCAAAAAGGTTCAAAACTTTTCATTTTGTTCTTTTATACAAGAAATACATAAAACTATATTTGCAAACAATTTTTGTTAAGTTCTTCTTACAATGTAAAGCTGGATCCATTTTTGTCTTACCTAAGAAGCCATAAATTCCACAAACTTTCACCGATATTGTTGAAAAGTTACAACGAGATGTAAGCAGCCACGTTCCAGAAGTCAAACTGTCACGTGACGTCCAAATATCGTAGTCACGTGACTAAGCAATGACCATTTAAGACACTTAAAAAATGAAAATCAATATATTAGCTCCAAATGTATGCTTCGTAGGAACAAAGCGATTGCTTCCCTGGGGCCGGAATTATTGCTGAACATTTATTAACAGTAAAAGTTTAGATGGATTAATTCTGATTTGCAGAAATTCAGTGTCAACCAAGTGAGGGTGTCACTGGAAACATTGATATTGAACAATACGTAAGGTTTTTAATTATTTTCGGTGTTTATATATACAGTACCAGTGGTGTAGGTAGAAACTTGCTCTGTTAGGAAACAAATCCCCTCCTTCGTAGGACAATTTCCACAACAGTGGTGTACTTAGCGTCTAGCGTTCCTACCAGCTCACAAATGGAATTACCCCCCCCCCCCCCACCCACCCACCCCTCACCTCCCCAGCCCAGCCCCCTCCCCCCTCCCCCCCCCAAAAAAAAAGTCTATGATTATTCATATACAACTACTAGCCATGTGCTAACTGCACATGCCGATATCATGGGAAAGTAGATGGGCTATTAGGGCAAGGCGAGGTGCAATCCGGTTGAAATTTTTACTCTTCCCGGGTCCTTAAAAGATCCTGTTCATTTTGGCCTTTAACCCAATTTTAGGCCGACAGACGACTCAGTTATTATTAGCATCGACACATACATTTTAGGGAATAGAAACACTTTTAGAAGACGGAAGTATCAGAACTTAATCCGTTTTCTACTCTTAAAGGGAAGAGTTTGTTCATATAATCAATCCTTTTAGGGAAAAGACTTTTAAGAAGGGACTTTATTTAGGAAAAGCAAACATGTCGAGAAAATTACATCCCTTGGTAATATGACACAAATATAGAGATATCTTCTCACCTAAATTTGTAATGCTAAAATTAAAAACAAGATTGTAGATACTATAAGGCGGTTCCAACGAGCACACAGAATGTATGATTGAGAGAAAAATAAGAAAGTGTCACAAATTATCTTATGACAAACTATTAACGAGCCAAACGAATAACAATAAAGAATAGCAGTTTGTTGTATTATTAAAAAGAGTTCTTTTGAGAGCAGAGAACATATTCGAAAGAAGGAACATGGGCCATACATCGAAGTTTTGGACTGTAATTTCTTAAGTTTGCCTCAGGGCGGCCGCTTTCTAGCAAATAATTTTCCAGGCTATAATAAAGGGTGAGAAGGATAAGGATACCTAAATCATATCAGATAGAGAATTTGCGTGAAGAAAAGAACTAACACTGCTTATGGTACAACACCCCGGGGTACAATACAAGCAACAACATAAAAAAAAAGATGTTAAAAACACAAGGCATTCCAAGTAAGTAATTTTCGACGAACTGCTACCATTTCTGTCGAGTTTCGAAAAAGAAATGGATCGTTTTGAAATTCCCTCCAAAACAACTTGGGGGTACTACTCAACACCCCACGGCACCACGCCACCTCACTGAAGCAAATGCACAAAATGATTCTAAAAGATTATATTATTTTTATATATTAATGATTATTGTGTTAAATTACCATCACCATTTTTCTGATATATACAGCACCGTGCCAAAAGTGAGTCAACTTTTTTTAAAATCCCATTGACTTAAATGTATTTGTCAGTGTGCAAGAAAATTAAGAAAACAATTGTGCTGCATCTGCTCAGCAGATCGCAATAAAATATATACTGTTAGAAAGTTAGGTGAATAAGGCAATATACGAAAATTACTCAACAGCCATATTATTATGGATAAAAATATATTTGTTGACTTTAAGGTATTAAGATACACAATAACTTTGTATTGACTTGTTAAAACAAGTTATTGAGTTATTGTTCATGGTGAAATCAATCAACTATGGAATATATACACACTTACAATGTCTATCATAAAGATCCTAAGTTTTCGGGTAGATACGTCTGTACAAACAGTGGAAACCGTGATCAGACTGTTCCTTAGGAACCAGAATGATCAAGGTCTTTACAATTTCAATTCCATCTGCGCATATTTTGAGGCATTACTCTCTGGTAGATCCGGAACAACAGGAAAATAGATAACAGGGCAAGGACCGGCTGTGCTTGCAGCAGGTGCAGTATTCGGGCAGTCTTTTGGGGGGATATTTTTTTAACTTAAACATTGTTTTTCTAGGAAACAAAACGGTGAAATGTTTTGGGGTTTTTTTCTGTAACATATAATGTAAGTTCTACTAGAACAATATGCATAAGCATGCCCCATCGATTGAATATATTTTTCATGATGTTTTTCATGAAATTCAATTTTCTTGCATTTTTTTAAAAAAAAATGTAAATATATACTTATTATCAAGATAATTGCAATTTTTCTTACCAGTTTGTTTCAAATACCCTATATTGAAGATTATATGATTTGCAGAAATGAAAGTGCATTCATGTGCTAGAGACATGAATTTTAATGGAAAATGTGTAAAAAATGTATGTATAAATACAAAAGTTTGTTTTTAGGAAAACAAAACGGTGAAAAATTTTCTTTTCTTATCCAAATGTTTTATAGCCCTTTGGATTATTCAGCTGGTAATGAAATGAATGCCCTACCAATATTTTTATTCACTATTCGTCTACCTTAAGGGAGATTTTGTACTTTCCTGCAGAATTTAGAGTGTGCCGCACAAACAACCCCTGGTAAATTCTATACAAGAGCAACTTATCTATTCATTTGAAAAATCAAAATTCTATTAGTAAGCAGATATACAGGTGAACTTTGGGTTTCTCGCACATAAACATTAAATAATTTACAAATTGAGTGAAATTCACCCATTAATTTTAACGTTTTTTTTTCAGTTAAAATATATATCAAAAGAAAGAAAAAATATTGCAGATTTCGAATCTGTTTGCATAAAATATATAACTTTGTGTTAAAAAATTATCTCGCGAAATAAATAGAGATCCCTCTGCATTTTTAGTGCAATTTACATATAAGTATACCATTTGAGGGGTTATTTTACAACTTAAAAATCCCCCTATTTAATATTAACACAAAATTATAAAAAAATGAAAAAACATAACAATCAGAACACTGAAGAAGATTGAATTTCAAGAATCTGTATGCAAAAATGTCGGTGATAATAGATGCTTTAATAATATTGTATATACGTCTCTCTCCTATATTTCCCGCTATTGATTGTGTTGCTACGGATAAGATAAGTTGCGATTGAAGAATAAGCGACATGCCATTTCATTGTATATATTTATAAGTAAACTTTTCGCTGCACGTTTTGTACTCAAATGCCGGGCTGCGTAGCGCAGTCGGAAAGGCATCGGACTCATAAGTCAGAGGTCCTGGGTTCGATACCCGGTCTGGCGACATACTTTCGTTTCTCCTTCCGCTGATTCAAGAAGGGCACTTGTCAGTTACTGGCGAAAGTATGTGCACTTAGTACTGGTTAACCGCTTAGGAGGTCTAAGCCTTCCCGAACAGTGTGGTTAGGTTAACTAACCGTCCCGACATGACCATAGTTGTTTACTGTGAACGTAAAGCAAAAATTCAATCAATCAATTTGCACTCAAATGATTTCAAGTCATGATGAGCAACCTTATGTGCTTGCAATCGATACTGTGTAGTGCACTCGTTGTTGCAAGTGTCAATTTAAAATGCCCTGGTGTTGAGACTGAACGTGCATCTGTAGGTACCGTGCTGAATAAAAACTCTTTCCACAGGCATCACACAAGTGTTTGTCTTCTTCAGTGTGTCTATTCACGTGGATTTTATAGAGATCTGATCGGTAAAACAACTTTTTACAAAAGGTGCATTTGTATGCTTTACCCCCGCGAGTTCTCTTCTGTCTACAGAGGGCACATTAAGATTTGAGCCGCGACACGACAAAACCAACAATGTGGTTGTGCGCCCAACGCAGACTCAGATCAGCCTGGGCATCCCTTTGAGCACAGAACGAAGAGTCTAGTCAAACTGGGCGGATGCCCAGGCTGATCTGAGTCTGCGCTGGGCGCACAACCACATTGTTGGTTTTGTCGTGTCGCGGCTCATTTATAGGCCTTTTCACAAATGGCATTAGAAAACAACTTGTGGATCCATTTTCTCTAATGAAAGAAAGAACACTGAAGAATTTTCATATACTGGAGAGAACACACTGGAGAGTTTACATACTGGAGAGAGTTAACTGGAGAGTTGTCATCCTGGAGAGAACACACTGGAGACCGTTCATACTGGAGAGAACTGACTGGAGAGTTTTCATTCTGGAGAGAACACATTCTGGAGAGAACACATTGGAGTTTTTATATACTGGAGAGAACTCAATAGAGAGAACATATTGGAGTTTTTATATACTGGAGAGAACTTACTGGAGAGTAATCATACTGAGGACAACGCACTGGAAAGTTTCATCCTGGAGAGAACGCACTGGAAAGTTTTCATACTGGAGAGAACTCTTTGGAGAGTTTTTATATTGGAGAGAACATACTGATGGAGTTTTCATCCTGTAGTGAACACACTGGAGTTACATAGTGAACACACTGGAGAGTTACATACTGGAGAGAAAGCACAATAGAGTAATCATTGTGTGGGTTATAAATTAATAAATCTCTCCTGATGAAATTTGAAAACTGGTGTTTTCTTTTTGTCACGGAACACTATAACCGATATCCAGCTAAAAACATGTTTAGCTTATACACACGTATATCCAATTTAACACATGTTCAACCATATAATAACATAACACAATAAGGATCAGAACGAAAATTTGTAAGCCTATTTTGTTCTTGTCCCTAACATGGCACTGAAAATATGGGTAGAGATGGTTAATGCAATTTCAATATTTGAACGCAAATAAGATTTTCCGGTATAAAAACTCTCCAGTATGATCTCTCTGTATGGAAACTCTCCAGTGAGTTCTCTCTAGTATGAAAATTGACCACTGTGTTCTCTCCAGCATAAAAACTCTCCGGTGAGTTCTCTTCAGGATGAAAACTCTCAAGTGAACTCTCCAGTATGAAAATTCTCCAGTGTGTTCTCTCCAGGAGAACTCTCTCCAGTATGCAAATTCGCCGTGTATTCTCTCCAGGATGAAAACTCTCCAGTGTGTTCTCTCCAGTATATGAAAATTCTTCAGTGTTCTTTCTTGGATCAAGTTGTTTTCCTATGCCTATAGATCTCAAAGTGTCCTCTGCAGGCACAAGAGATCTCGGGGAGTGCAACATACAAATGCACCTTTTGTGAAAAGGTGTTTTACCGGGCAGACCTCTATAAAATCTGCATGGATAGACACACTGAAGAAGACATTGTCGTTAAAGTGTTACTGTACTGAGTGTTTTGGTGGGAAAAGGGGGTATAAGTGCACTTACAACTTTTCCGCGCCACTTTTTATGTCCCCCCTGCCGTTTTTAATGGGGGAGGCATATAGTTAGTATCACCGCTGTCCGTACCTACGTCCTGTCCTGTCCTGTCCCATCCCGTACGAAAATGGTTTCCATTATCTTTTTAAAACATTGGTGTACTGAATTCATATTTCATACACAGCTATGTAATCATAAAAAACAGGTCAAGTTCGATTTAGGGTAAAATCCGTCTATTAACATGGGAGTTATGGCCCTTTTTCGACTTCATTTTGTATGAAAAAGGGTTTCCGTTTATTATCTTTTGAAAAGATCAGTGTATGGGATTCATATTTTATACAAAAATATATAATCATAAAATACAGGTCAAGTTTGAATAAGGGTAAATTCCGTTAATTATTATAGGGGTTATGGCCCTTTATCGACTTAATGGCTATCGTTTGTTATTTTTTGAAAAGATTAATTTATTGGATTCTTATTTTATACACACGTATATATATTGGAGTTATGGCCCTTTTCAACTTCATTTCGTACAAAAATGGTTTCCGTTTGTTAGTTTTTGAAAAGCTACTTGTTTCCGGACTATTTTTCTTTTGGAAAGTTGCATGGCATCCATTCTGGGATAAGATACAGAATGTTATCATTCACAGTCATGACAACCCCTCTAACCCCTCCCCCCCCCCCACACACACACAAACACACACACTTCTCTTGATCCGAGAATCACAATACATCTGCCTAAGGAAAACAATTAAACATGTATCACGCAAGTCTGATTTTGTGAACCTAGCTATCCTACAAGTGCCAATACCTTAAACAAGGCGCCATCCTACTGAGGGCACTAATGAGGGCATCCGTGTCCTATGGACGCATTCTAGTTTGTTTATCATTTTTCATAGTACAGGGGTAGATTAAAGGAACTGGGAATCTAGTATGTTATATTTTATACCTTCTGGTTGGTACTGTTTCTCATATTTTACAATAAAAACCGACAGCATTTAATATTTTTAAGTTCTACAAAAGTTGGCGCAAAGAAGGATGTAAGAGCATTTACACCTTTTGTGCCAAAACGTTTAGCGCGGAAATGCTGTTACAGACAAAAATTGCACAAAAGCTACTGTGAAAATGCTGAAATAATTAAAGATGTAGACCTAATCCAGCTAAAATAAACTAAGTCAAAAAAGTTCCTATACGTGAAATTTCTTATGTTGCTATGGCCATTGCGGAAGTTATGAACATTTAGATTTTACTCATTTCCAAAGAGTACCCATCTGCCAATTGAACAAACTTACTGGTTTTAGTTTCCTAACATTACACATGATACAATGGTCGTTTGAATATGCAAGGGGTGTTTTTCATTTTCACAGACTAATATCATTCAAACTGCTCAAGTTAGGAGTTTTTAAAGTTGGTTTGTGAATAATGATTCCCCAGATATTGCAGTCCATTCACTAGAGCAATGCCTTAGGCAAGGCTACATGCCAAATAAATCGACGTTTGACCCCTTCTGATGCGAGAATTTGTGCCACAAGTCAGGGTACTGTGATTCCTTCAAAGGCTGTTTAAATGCCACTTTCAATGGGATTTCCATTGAAAAACGAAATCGTAATGGCTAACGGGCGTGAAACGGATTCTTCCAACTTTGTCATTATGCTATGAAAATGATGACAACAAGAAAATGTTGATGAAGAAACTTAAAAAAAGACGGAAAGGTACAGTAATAATGACGCTTTGAAATTCGGTATTTTTTTATTCAAAGGGAGATAAACTGAGAATTTGAAGAATTTTAACCACTCAGGTAAAGCCTGAGTACAAGATACTGGGCCTTTTAAGTTTTTTTTTCTAGATTCCTGCATAATTGACTTTTCTGCGCATTAGAAATTTTATTCTTGCACATGCGCAGAAATGATGTGCAATCCGATTGCCTCCTGTCGAATATTGCCAGATAACTCTGATGTGGAAAAGTATGGGTTGTCAATTTTCTGAATATTTTGTCTCTTTCCGTCTCCACAAACATACATGAGCCTCATTAACTCCAATATCCACTAGGTTCCTCGAAAATATGCCCGATAGTTGGTATCGTTACTTTTTTGACTGAGTATATTTTTTCTAAATGTATTGTGTCCATAGGCATCAAATTATGCAAAAAAGCTTTCCGACCACAATTTTAGTTACAGCCTTTTTGCGCCAAGAGGACGAGCTACTACCGAACACATAACCATACATGTACCTATTCTAAATGTTGCAACGTATATTACAGGTTATGATAATGCCTTTATAAACGAGACATTAAGCCGACAATTTGTCACACACATTATGGGACATTCAGTAATCTTGATTCTGAACCGAAAGTGAGGCTAGCTAGAAGTGGTGATCGCAATTACGTTTGGACCAGTAAACAACATAAGTGTCGTACAGTTGACCAGAAGCAACATTAAATGGCTTACACCTTTTTTCCTCGTGATGGAGGGGTGTTCATAGAGTAAGAACAGGACCAACAAGCGGGACTCATTGTTTTTGTGACATAGACACTGAAATTAATCCAAAACAACGTGATTTTCGATGCTAAGCGTGATTTTATGCAGGTCAAAATCGGTTCCGATTTTCTGGTCGATTCGAGCTTCACAATTGACCGGACATCACTTCTGTTTGAGGAAAGATCAGAAGATATGGCTGATTTTCCAAAGACACTGCATAATTTCTCCACATCTTGCACAAGGTGATATAATATTTCAGGGTTAGCAAACATACTCACTTTGTATTCTTGTCGAACAAAATTCACAGGTTTGATGCGTTATGACGCTATCTTTGACCGGTGGCGATATATTTTTGACCTATTGACCGTAAAAGCGTAATACGTTGCACCCTTTGATATGTGAACTGATACACTTAAATGTTTTTAGCTCACCTGAGCACGAAGTGCTCAGGGTGAGCTTTTGGGATACCCTGATGTCCGTCGTCCGTCGTACGTCCGTCCGGACGTCCGTCCGTCCGTCAACTTTTGCTTGTGTACACTCTAGCGGGCACAGTTTCAATCCAATCTTTATGAAACTTTGTCAGAATGTTAGTCTTTATAAAATCTAGGCCAAGTTTGAAATTGGGTCATGGTGGGTCAAAAACTAGGTCAGTAGGTCAAATCTTAGAAAAACCTTGTGTACGCTCTAGAGGGCACAGTTTTCATCCAAAGTTCATGAAACTTTGTCAGAATGTTTATCCTTATAATATCTAGGACAAGTTTGAAACTGGGTCACGTCGGGTCTAAAACTAGGTCACTAGGTCAAATCATAGAAAAACCTTGTGTACGCTCTAGAGGACACAGTTTTAATCCAATCTTTATGAAACTTTGTCAAAATGTTTATCTTCATAAACTCTAGGCCAAGTTTGAAACTGGGTCATGTCGGGTCGAAAACTAGGTCACTAGGTCAAATCTTAGAAAAACCTTGTGTACGCTCTAGAAGGCACAGTTTTGATCCAAAGTTCATGAAACATAATCAGAAAGTTTATCTTTATAATATCTAGGATAAGTTTGAAACTGGGTCACGTCGGGTCAAAAACTAGGTCACTAGGTCAAATCATAGAAAAAACCTTGTGTAAGCTCTAGAGGACACAGTTTTGATCCAATCTTTATGAAACATTGTCAGAATGTGTATCTCCATAAACTCTAGGCCAAGTTCGAAACTGGGTCATGTTGGGTCAAAAACTAGGTCGCTAGGTCAAATCTTAGAAAAACCTTGTGTACGCTCTAGAAGGCACAGTTTTCATCCAAAGTTCATGAAACTTTGGCAGAATGTTTATCCTCATAATGTGTAGGACAAGTTTGAAACTGGGTCATGTCGGGTCAAAAACTAAGTCACTAGGTCAAATCGTAGAAAAACCTTGTGTACGCTCTAGAGGACACAGTTTTGATCTAACCTTTATGAATCATTGTCAGAATGGTTACTTTTTATAAACTCTCGGCCAAGTTTGAAAGTAGGTCATGTCGGGTCAAAAACTAGGTCACTAGGTCAAATCTTAGAAAAACCTTGTGTAAGCTCTAGAAGGCACAGTTGTGATCCAAAGTTCATGAAACTTTGTCAGAATGTTAATCCTCATAATATGTAGGATAAGTTTGAAACTGGGTCATGTCGGGTCAAAAACATGGTCACTAGGTCAAATCTTAGAAAAACCTTGTGTACGCTCTAGAAGGCACAGTTTTCATCCAAAGTTCATGAAACTTTGTCAGAATGTTTATCCTCATAATATCTAGGACAAATTAGAAACTGGGTTACGTCGGGTCAAAAACTAGGTCACTAGGTCAAATCATAGAAAAACCTTGTGTACGCTCTAGAGGACACAGTTTTGATCTTATCTTTATGAAACTTTGTCAGAATGTTTATCTTCATAAACTCTCGGCCAAGTTTGAAAGTAGGTCATGTCGGGAAAAAACTAGGTCACTAGGTCAAATTTTAGAAAAACGTTGTGTAAGCACTAGAAGGCATAGTTTTGATCCAATCTTCATGAAACTATGTCAAAATGTTTATTGTCCATATATCTAAGCCCCCTATGAAACTGAGTCACGTCGGCTCAAGGTCAAATCTTAGAAAAACCTTTGTATACACCCTAGAGGGCACAGTTTTGATCCAATCTTCATGAAACTCTGTCAGAATGTTTATCTTCATAAACTCTCGGCCAAGTTTGAAAGTAGGTCATGTCGGGTAAAAAACTAGGTCACTAGGTCAAATCTTAGTAAAACGTTGTGTAAGCACTAGAAGGCATAGTTTTGATCCAATCTTCATGAAACTATGTCAAAATGTTTATTGTCTATATATCTAAGCCCCCTATGAAACTGAGTCACGTCAGCTCAAGGTCAAATCTTAGAAAAACTTTGTGTACACCATAGAGGGCACAGTTTTGATCCAATCTTCATGAAACTCTGTCAGAATGTTTATCTTAATGAAATCTAGGTAAAGTATGAAACTGGGTCGTGTCCGGTCAAAAACGTGGTCTCTAGGTCAAATATAAGAACGACCTTGTATACGCTCCAGAGGGCACAGTTTTGAGCCAATCTCAATGAAACTGTGTCAGAATGTTTATTCTTACAATATTCAGGCCAAGTTTGAAACTGGGTCATGTTCGGTCAAAAACTAGGTCAAATGTTATTATGGTAAAAACTCTTATAAATCTTCACCGGAGCCAGTGAACTGATTAATGCTCAGGTGAGCGATTCAGGGCCACCATGGCCCTCTTGTTTTACCTCCCTTCTCAGTAGGATCAACTCTTAAATGAAAGAATTTGCTCATCGAAGAGCGAATTCTTTCTTTTTAGATTAGTTCCCATCTTTTACAGGGCCTTGTTGTACAGGGAAACAGAAAAGAAGCAACTAGTTTGCTTCCCTTTGTTGAAAATGGCGGGAAAACTTGCAGATGTAACAATAAATCTGAATATGTTCAAAATTACGACAAGATGTTTGGTTCCAAAATTGTGTCCTTCTGACATTGAGAACGATCTTCTGTATTTTTTCGACCAAGCAGAGCCCTGGTACCTCAATTGGTTAAACACTGGCATGCTAATCTAGCGGTCCTGGGTTCAAGGCCCGCTGCAAGCGGGAATCTTTTCAATCGTAAGCTGGGTTCCACTGCATACATCCTTTCATTATCATCCACCCATCATCCTGTAAGGAGTGCAATACTGTTAAAAAGGACATAAAATCGCAAGTCATCCATCCATCTATCAACCAAGCAGCCCTCCATCATTCTTTCGTTTCCATTCAGAGAAACAGAAAAGAAGTAACAAGGTTGCTTTCCTTTGTATAAAATGGCGGGAAAACATGCTGGTGTATCAATACAGCTGGACATGTTCAAAATTACGACACAGAATGTACAGTTCCAAAAAGTGTTTTTCTGACACGGAGAACGTTCTTCTGTATGTTTTTCGACCAAGTAGCCATCCACGTATCATTCTGTCGTTTCCATCCTGTTTCGCATTTCTTATGAGCACATTTGCGATAATGACGTATGTATCCGTCCTTGGCTTGCACATTCTTCCTGCAAAAATAAAAAAAAATGTCAAAGTATACAAGGTGGCTTTTTTAAAGAAGCCAAGTGAGGGCCGCAACTGTATTTTGAAAAAAGGGGCATAACTCTGCAAGTACAAGACTGATGGACAAGAAAAAAGCACACGTGTCCTCCTTTTTATACCCCGCCACACGTTAGTGGCGGGGTATTATGTTTTTCCGCTGGCTGTCCGTGTGTCTGTCCGTCCGTCGTACGTACGTACGTCTGTCCGTCCGTCCGTGAGCACTTCGTTTCCGTTCGATAACGAGTATTTATTAACGGATTTTCTTCAAACTTGGCATATGAATTGGTCTTGGGAATATCTGTTGGGATTGAGAATGGGCAAATTTCGATGTCTTATGACAGAGTTATTGCCCTTGCCAGTGTCGCAAAAGTGGTTTTTGGTCTGTTATTCCTTTACATTTCGAAATATCATAGTGAAATTTCACAGAAATGGTTGAAATAATACATTTTTTCTGCTGTTAGCAGAATTTTGTCCACCAGGGTTATATGGCCCTACCCCGGGGCTATATACATGTATATAATCATGAACAATTCTGTATAAAATCGGGGTTGAAAGTGATTTTCCTGAAACTTGCTACAGCTTCTCGAAGCAATATAAGCTTTTTGCATGATCAAAATTTTGTCCCCAGGGGTTATCTGCCCCTGGCACAGAGCTATATACATGTATAAAATCATGAAAAAATCCATATGAAATCAGATGTTTGGTATATCTTTATGAAATTTCACAGAAATGATATAAGTAACATTAGCTTTATTTTACAACCAGAATTTATTCCATTAGGGTCATCTGCCCCTGCCACGGGCATATATACATGTATAAAATCATAAAATCAGAACTGAAAGGAATTTTTACGAAACATGTAACAAATGATCAAAGCAATAATAGCTTATAGTGATGGTTAAAATTTTATCAGAAGGAGGTTAATTATCTGCCCCAGTCCTGGAGCTATATACAAGTATGAAATCATGAAAAAAAAGTTATGAAAGAGTTTGCAGTGGCGGGGTATTACGCAGTCGTTTACGATACTTTTATTTACCTATGAAATATCAAGACCCCAGCAGTTATGGTTCTTGACTAAATGTAGTGTTACGTAGGACGGACAGTCAAGCCCAAACCAATATGCCCACTCAACGGCTTCGAAGTTAGGGGGCATAAATGCATAGAGGATCTTTCCGATCAGGACTACACTCTTTCCCATCAAGCAAATTAGGTTATTTTAGCCGCGACAAGACAAAACGGACACAGTGGCTGTTCGCCAAGCGAAGACTCAGTTTAGCCTGAGTCTGCTACCAGTCTGATCGACTCATTGCTAAGCAATTAAAGGGTAGCTAAGGGTCTAAGCTACCAGCATGCGGACAGTGAAGACTATGGTCAGACTCGGCATTCCCAGGCTGATCTGAGTACGCTGGGCGCAATCACTTTGTTGGTTTTGTCGTGTCCGTCTCGCGGCTCATTTAAAGCCCCATTGGTCTTACCAATGGTATAATTTTTTAGCTATACTGAACATCAACAGAAACGCGTACACTGCATAAATCCAATTTATTTGACGGTATAGGTATATACATATATGCTCTTATTTAGACATTTAAGTTACTTTGTATAATTATGTTATTCCGACAAAATGAGCACCCTTCTTAACGCATCGATATGCCATAAATTTTAGAGACCAGAACGCTTGCTTTTGTGATGGGGTTACACTTAAAGTCTCCTTACTTTCAGAAGCTGAATTTTTAATTCCATAAAATGCTCAGCCAATTACTTTCGCCAGACATAATGTCCGCAGCAAGGGTAAAAAAAAAAACAGCGAAAAAATTAAAAAGCAATCGAATCTTGCCTTTAAGAGTAACAGTCAGGTGAAAGTTGGCAGTAGAAACAGTAACACTGGCTCACCATTGGATTTCCATAGAGCTTTTAACACCCTGTATTTCTTGAAAAGAACAGAAAGCATTCATACGAAGAAGTTAAATGAGTTAACAAGAGTAAAATAAAAAGATTTGCAAAGACATTTTTCGTAGCACTGCAGAACTTTTGATGTTATTCGACTTCCATTTTGCTATTTGTTCAATTGCAAGGGAGATAATTTGACGAGTGTTCAACTTCAAACTGCTGTCATGTTCCTAAGAAGAATACCATGGTAATAAAACCGACATTTTTTCATAACCACACATTAGAGTCGCGTTCTGGAAACAGTTTGTTATACTGCCAAAGGAAAAACAACTCTCAAAACAAAGTTGAATGTTTCACGATAAACTGAGATAACTCTTTAATCAAGGTTTAATTTTGCAAGAAGCTGGGTTTATATTGTTGGCAGACGTCAGTAGTGCTTTCTGCTATATGCGATTTAAAACCATAAATCAGCTGACAGAAGAATACTGAACCTAAACTTGTAGGCGTTTCTTCTGATGCTCAGTATATTTTATCGTGAGGCATCGCAGCGAGTTTGTCACTAGTTTCGTCATTGTAAATAACGGTGATTAGCTAACTTTATGCAAATAATCCTTAAGTTTCACATAAAAAGTTTTGAAAACTCTTGAATAAAAAAGTAACTGAATGAGCAAACCTATGCTTCGACCGTGTCCATCAAGTCGGAAACGGCCACACTGTAGGGATCAACGAGGTCATTGTGTCTCCCTTAGAAATGTTTAGGGGTTGACACAAGCTTCGTTATGGGACACCCAGTGACAACAATATACAGGGGAGTATGTTTCCTTCTATCTGCAAAGTCTTGTTACTTGAAACAGGCTGTTTTAAAGCGGACTGAGAGACATAAACTCCGTATGTAGGTGCCGGAAGATTATTGCTACTTAAAACCTCAAAGTAAAAAGATGGGCAATGATCAGGAATTGCCCAACCCTCAGGTTTGCACTATAATCACTGTATGCGTCCGTTATCAGTTAGCGAAAACGCTTATAACTCTTGAACCGCATTCTATATTTTGATAAAGTTTTTCATACTTATACATGTCAGCATTATCTAACAACTCGCGTGCATAACCGTCTTTTTTGATGGACGAGGCTTTGCTGAGCACAAGTTGAAAATTTACGGTCAAGTAGTGTAAATGCTCATAACTCTTGAACCCCGTGGCATATATGGTTCAAATTTTGTATACTTATGTATTTTAACACTGTCCAGCCACCGGCATGGAAAACGGTGAGTCGGAGTCGGACAGTACGAGGCTTCACCGAGCATCTTTTGGCCGGTTGAGCTATTTTGTCCGTCCGTCCGTTATCAGTTAGCAAAAACGCTTATAACTCTTGAACCGCATGAGATATTTTGACAAAATTTTGCATACTTATACATGTTAACATTGTCTAACGACTCGCATGCATAACAACCTTATTTGATGGACGAGGTTTTTGCTGAGCACAAGTTGAGCATTTACAGCCAACTACTGAAAATGCTCATAACTCTTGAACAACGTGGTAAATATGGTTCAAATTTTGTTTGCTTATGTATTTTAACATAGTCCAGCCACCGGCATGCAAAACAGTGACAAGGCTTCACCGAGCATCAATTTGGCTGGTCGAGCTCTTTTATTGAAAATGCTCATAACTCTTGGACCGCTTGATATATTTGCTTCAAATTTTGTATACTTATGTAATTTAACATTGGCCAGCCACTGGTATGCAAAACTTCTTATTGCACAACCCGCAGGTTTGCACTATAATCACTGTGTAAGTCCGTCCGTTATCAGTCAGCGAAAACGCTTATAACTCTTGAACCGCATTCTATATTTTGATATACTTATACATGCCAATATTATCTAACGACTCGCATGCATAACCGTCATTTTTGATGGACGAGGCTTTGCTGAGCACAAGTTGAAAATTTACGGTCAAGTAGTGAAAAGGCTCATAACTCTTGAACCCCGTTATATATGGTTCAAATTTTGTATGCCTATGTATTTTAACATTGTCAAGCCATCGGCTTGCAAAACGGTGACGAAAGTCTAACCAGTAGTGCACGACCCACAGGTGTGCACTTTAATCGCTGTGCAAGTCCATCAGTCTGTTTGTCCTTCCGCTGTAGTCAGTGAGTGAAATTGCTCATAACTCTTAACCACATGGTGTAGTTTGATAAAAATATGCATCATTCTATTTCATTTGCATACATTCCTTCTGGCACCAGAAACTGATTATTCTACTTTCACCACGGGTTGTGACCGTTACAATCAGTTGATTGATACAATCAAATCCCACATTCCGCTCTCAAAACCAACGGGGAAAGAAGCACATACACACAGAAAGTGACACAAGTTTACGAAAGACACGCACAGTAAACCGAATGAGCAGCTCTTTTCCAAACATATGGTCATTCAGCTACCCCAATAACAGCATCAACATCTATTATACCCCCGGCATATATGCCGGGGGTATATAGCGTTCGTCCGATTCTGTTCGTCCGTCCGTCCGTCTGTCCGTCCGCGAGTTAACATTTGCGTTAAAGTTTTGCGTGAAAGGTTTTTTTAGATCTTATATTATCCAAACCGTATGTTAGATTGGGTTTATATTTGGCATGATGATAGATAATGGTCCAAATGTTTATTCTGTACCACTCCAACTAATGTATGTAACCTACAGGTCAAGGTCATTGATTTCAACTTTTCATGTTAAAGTTTTGCGATAAAGTTTTTGAGATTTCTATAGAGTTGAAACTCTTTGTTGAGTTGGGTTGCTGTTTGGCATGATGATAGATGATGGTCCAAAGTTTTATTCAGTACCATCTCATCCATGCATGTGACCTAGAGGTCAAGGTCACGGACTTGGACTTTTTGTGTTAAAGTTTTTAAGATCCTATATCATCCAAACACTTTTTTGAGTTTGGATAATATCTCCAAAGTCTTATTTTGTACCATCTTACACATGCCTGTGACCTAGGGGTCAAGGTCATGGACAAATACATGTACATTTTCAGCTATTTTTATGATAAAGGCCTTATGATCTCATATCAACCAAATCCTTTGTTGGGTTTGGTTTATATTTTGGTATGATGATATGTGCTGGTCTAAAAATTTATTCTATACTGTCCCCACACATGCCTTGACTGAAGGTCAAGATCACAGACTTATGCTTTTCCATGTTAAGGTTATGTGTTAAATTCATATTCTTTGCTTATTTTCCCCATCTTCTTGAATAGGATCTTTTGATATGTGACTGTTTACCTCAGGGTTCCAACGGTTTATATCATCTGGATGCTGCTGCTGACATAAGGCCATGGTCACATACTTAAACAGCTGCATCAATGAACTGTTTTCATATATTTCAGAAATACATCAGTGGAATCTTTTGATATGTTACTCTGTTTACTTTTAGCTTGCAGCAGATTAGTTGTGCTGCTGCTGACCAAAGACAAGGGCACTGACTTTAAATTTGTGTTAGTGTTTAAAGTTTAGTATCATTAGGCTGTGGCGCTTGCCAGGGGTATACGTGAGTACCTGTACGCTTGCTCTAGTTTTACTTTTTTGTTTATTTTCGCTACAAAACAAAGCAAAACAGAAGGCAGATTGAGCAGCACTACGGGTGACCAAACCGCCAGAGACCATAGACAGTTGAACACAGCACAATATAACATCAAGAAACTGCAACAGAAGTACCGCCTTTGAACGGTCAGCAAAAGATTACTCGGGGGTGGGGGGGGGGGAGGGGGAGGAGGGGGTTAAACATGTTTTACTGGACCCAAACTTTGACTTCTGCTTCTGCAGTGGTTTGAAACATTAACTTAGCTGTTTGGTCGGCATGAAGGTTTCCTAACTTATCAATGAATCACACCGGAAACAAACAAATCACGGATAAGGCCTATGATGAATCAGAGATGAGGACTCAACGGAAAGAACGTATTGCGACACCAGGAGACCGCTTGGAAGTCAGACAACACCACTGAAAGTTGACTGCGGGAAAATTGTCAAAAAGCCCAGTAACTGAATAAATAATGGGAGTCGCGTGATAGTGGACTGTACGACATCTGGCTACGGTAACTACCCCATCCTTCGTGCGCATCAGCTCAGACTGACCAGTGTTTTCATTGTTCACTTTTTTAGATTGCCCTGTATCCACAGACTGTTGGGCGGAAAAGACTTTAGTCAGACTGCGCAAATACGCAGGCTGATCTAGGTCTTCCGTGTTCACGCATGCTTACAAGGTATCCTTTCACAAAACACACATCGTTCGATAAAAAGCAAAGGCTCTGATCAGACTGCGCTGATGCGCAGCCTAGTCTGAAGCTCTGCTGTTTGCAGATGCTGTCCATACCGTAAACGGTGTTCCATTGCACACCACCTTCCATATCACCCTCCCATCGTCCAGGTATGACTGAAATATTGTTTAAAAGGAAGTAAATTCGCAAGTCATTCATCCATCTATTACATGTTATTCAGTTCCTTTCGGTATAGTTAATATGTCGCCACGTACATGCTCATTCCTTCAACAGGTTTCGGTCTGTGCGTATGGGCACCGCCGTTTCGAATGTACTTGGGCTGAACAATGTTCTTTTGAGCTTGTGAGGAGGGCTTACTGGCGGCTCGGGTAATGTATCGGCCAAGAATCAGATCATTTTCTTCACCAAAGCTTCTCCAAGATAAAGCGTATTGTTGTGTATAAAACGTAAATCCAGCAGCATTTTGATATTTTTTGTTCAAATCGGCCTGAAAATGAAACATCAAGCATTAAACAAACGAGCCGTGACACGAGAAACCAAACAAAGTGCCATGTGCGCCCAGCGAAGACTCAGATCAGCCTGGGTATCCGCCCAGTCTGATCAGAGTCTTTGCTGTCCACATGGAGCTAGCTTAGACCCTTACCTAGCCTTTAAGCGCACCGGAAAGACTTTGATCAGGATCAGACTGGCCGGATGCCAGGGCAGATCCGAGTCTTCTCTGGACGCCATGCCATTTTTTGGTTTTCTCGTGTCGCGGCACAAATAATGTAATACACAACCGAATGATGCACGGGATATCGTATTTAAAACATAGAAGTTATTGGCGTTGGAATGCATAGCATGCTGTATTACAAAGAAAGCAGTGCTCGGTCTGGACAAGCATAGAACGTCAAAATAAATTTATCAGTGATTGGCCTGGGGCCGTATTCATCAAACGACTTAAGTGGTTGCTATGCTGTTGCTAAGGCTAAATTTCTTTGAAGGAGATTCCCTACAACAATGAAATTCGCTCTGGAGGAACAGTCTTACAAAGACTGTTCCTCCAGACCAAATTTCATAGTTGTAGGGAACTCCTTTATAGATATTCAGCCCTAGCAACCGCATAGCAACGACTTAAGTGGTTTTATGAATATGCCCCCTGGACTCCTAGGGAGCCCGCATACCAAATTTGGTAGTTGAAACACTAAGTGCTACTTTGGTTACATCCCGCTACATTAAGTGACTAAGAAAATTGAGCCGCGACACGACAAAACCAACAATGTGGTTGTGCGCCCAGCGCAGACTCAGATCAGCCTGGACATCCACCCAGGCTGACCAGGCTCTTCCCTAAGCGCTTAAAGGGTAGCTAAGGTACTAAGCTATCTTCATGCGGACAGCGAAGACTCTGATCAGACTGGGCGGATGCCCAGGCTGATCTGAGTCTGCGCTGGGCGCACAACCACATTGTTGGTTTTCTCGTGTCGCGGCTCAATTATTTATCATTTACTAAGAAGACTTATTTTTATCGTTCAGTTCTCATTACGACATTCTCAGGAGGTCAAAGGGAACGAATCCTTTAACCCAGCAGGCAAACGACGTTGAAATGACGTCATACTGACGTCGATGCGGCGTCATTTCGCCGTCATGTGCCCACTGAGATTACATACACTTTCTGGCACCGAGTCTATCATTCAAAGAACGGAGGTTTGTTAGAAAAAGTAAATAAAATTTGACTGCATTAAAAGTAAGCCACCTTTTTATTTCGTTCATTTTCGTTTTTGTTTTATTATTACTTTTTGTCATTATTTCGAGTAAACAAGAAGAAACACATTTTGGGCATGCATATGGCCCTGTGGCAGAAGCACACCTTGTTAACTATGTTTTCAAGGGCTGTTACGAAACGAAAAAGATTTGTTACGAAACGAAAAAAAGTCATATTTACCAAACGACCTGGTCATCAGGTCGTTTGGTAACTACGACTCTTTTTCATTTCGTAACATCTCTTTTTCGTTTCGTAACAGCCCTTGTATATACATAGTTAATCAGGGCTGAGAAGCAGAGCAACCCATCAGACAATATCAGGCTGATTGTAATAGGTAGCTTGTTTTCAATCATTTCTGTAAAGAAGCTGCAGGACGAAAAACAATATTTGACAATCCCTTACGAGATGTTTTAAAAACCTCCGAACGCACCAAGTTTGAAGAAAATCCATTCATATATTTTTTACATGTTATTAATCAGCAAATAAGTGCAGACAAACGGAAGGACTCACATACGGCAAAGGATACAACATAAACCTTCCAACTATATTCTTAAAAAGTATAGTGTTTGAAATTTCCAGTCTTGGAGCTTAATCCGGTTTTACCTTAGAAGAAGTTTGTGAGAGAAAATCGTTCATCCAAAGGCAGTCTACATAGGATATTCACACTAGGTGTCGAAATTTCGACAAGTGGAATCGCAAGCCCAGAGCCCTAGATAAGAGGGAGCACTTGGTGATAATTAGGAATAATTTTTGTTAGTTCAGCATAAAAACATGTTGTGACGTCTCATCTGAACCGTCTCGACGAGACGGTTCAGATGAGAGGTCATAACATACGGTTTCAATGAGAAATATAAAAAAAATCGTCCCTCGATTATCATCAAATACTCCCTCTTATCTAGAGTTCTGCCTCCTCCATTGTTGAAATTCGGGCTTCTGTGATGAGATTTTTCCCACTCTACATGGACACTCATGATGAATTATGTTCCTATACACTTTCCAACGCATATGTGTCAATGAAATTTCAAGAGCTATGACTCACCTCACTTTTGGCATGCAGTATAGGTACTGAATTCCTTTGCATGCTCAAAGGGAGTTAGCTTTGAAAACATAACTTGTACTTGACTAAAGGAAATCGATATTTCGCAAAAGGAGAGAGTACATGTATAATGGAACCTCTTCGCAAATTATTCGTTTTTCCTTTACAACTCTACGTAGAATCAACGTTGATTCAATGTTGATCCAACGTTGTGTGCCTGTTGGGCTTTGTTTAGAAATATTTCGGCACTTAGTGACACTACAAGACTGTGTCCGTGCCGATCCCTTTCTGGTACTGTGGATCTGATCAGCTGTAAGAGGGAGCATACTTATCCAATCGCCAGGGTCAAAGGTGAACAGCTTGAAGGTGAACACTGGACTCCTCACCACCGTAGCGGTTGGGAATAATTCATGATTTATAATTGTCCCAGGCTGCATTCGAACCCTCACGGATCCAGGATCCGTGAGGAGTCAAATCCGGCCAATGACAGTAAAAAAAAATTCATTTACCAATGTAAAGGAATTCGGTATTTATCTTTAGCAGAAAGGCGGAAATTGCCCCCCTCCCCCCCTCCCCCCCCCCCCCCCCCCACCCCCCATTCCACGCCCTTTGCAAATATTTACTTCCGTACCCATATTATTCCTTCATTTTGAACATATTAAAGCATCTTCCCTGACTGAGTTGGGTGGTTATCAAGAAATATCTGTATTTTGATCTTACCAGTAATTGTTTCAAAGACCTGTTTTTCGACGGAATTAGAAACTCGTCATGGTCTATAATGCCGACATATGTATACCCAGACATTCTCTCAAATGAGTCAAATACTGTCATTTGTCTGTCAGTCATGCTTTGTTGATCGGAGGGATGGTAAACTCTCTGTAAAATATCTGAAACATAGAAATGAAAAGAAGACAAAATATACTATTCACTATTTAATGAGCATAAACTAGTAGTTTGGATATAGTACCTGAACATAATGGCGTGTAGGTTTCCTTTTACAATTTTAACGTTAAATACTTGGGATTACATACACGTATAAACAAAATACAAAATCAGACTCTTGGATAATGAAGTTAATCGTTTGATATTTCCTTTCCAAGACAATATTCATTAAAGTTTCAAATTTTGATGAATTTTGAGAAGCATACAAAAGCTAAGCTTTCAGGCAATATTTACAGTACGTATTAACATTTACACTTAACACTATAATCTATACCAAACAAAACAAGTAGCCCAAAGGGCAACAATTGCTCACCTGAGAGACATTGTAAACCTATAGCGATATTTAAGATGCTCAAGGGCAGCTAACTCCACAGTCAGTGGTCCAATCAGGCTGAAAATTAAACTCATCCAAAACGTTATGTATGCCCTCATTTAATATATGCAAGTTTAAAAAGTATCCGATCAAGAGCACAATAGAAAGAGCTGTCAAGGGCAGCTAACTTCGTAGTGGTTGGCCTGATCTGGCCAAAATTTGAACTTGTTTAAAATATTATGCATTTCCTCATTACCTGCAAGTTTGAAAAGGATCGGATCAGTAGAAACCAAGAAAAAGTGGCGACATAGATTTTTTGGATGCTCAGGGCAGGTACTCCATAGTCAGTGGTGAGATCTAACCGAAATGCTAACTAATCCAAGCTTTTTTGCATATCCTCATTACCTGCAAGTATGAAGAAGATCCGATGAAAAATGAAAATGTGATGACGTGGTTTTCTCCATTATAAGACTATGGGATTTTTTTCAAACGCTCAAGGGCAGCTAACTCCGTAGTCTGTGCTCGAATCCAGCCAAATTTCGAACTCATCCAAGCTCTTATGTATGTCATCATTACCTGCAAGTATGATAAGGATCTAATCAAAAACCTTCATTGCAGCACCCTGAAAGTCAAACTTGCTCGAGATATTGTCATGCCCTACATTTGTATGAATTTATTTTAGAATCCGTTGAGAAATGTAGGTGCTAGAGCGCTGACAAAGTTTTTCTAAAAATAGCCACAGTGACCTTGACCTTGGGCGCAGCACCCTGGAGTTCAAACTTGCTTGAGATATTGTCATACCCTACATTTGTGTCAAGTTATTTCAAAATCCATGGAGAAATGAAGGTGCTAGGGCGATGACAAAGTTTTTCTAAAAATAGCCACAGTGACCTTGACCTTGGGCACAGCACCCTGAAAGTCAAACTTGCTTGAGATATTGTCATGCCCTACATTTGTGTGAAGTTATTTTAAAATCCATTGAGAAATGTAGGTGCTAGAGCGCTGAAAAGTTTTTCTAAAAATAGCCACAGTGACCTTGACCTTGGGGGCAGCATCCTGAAAGTCGAACTTGCTTGAGATATTGTCATGCTCTACATTTGTGTGAAGTTATTTAAAATCTGCTGAGAAATGTAGGCGCTAGAGCGCTGACAAAGTTATTCTAAAAATAGCCACAGTGACCTTGACCTTGGGCGCAGCATCCTGAAAGTCGAACTTGCTCGAGATATTGTCATGCCCTACATTTGTGTGAAGTTATTTTAAAATCCGTTGAGAAATGTAGGCAATAGAGCGATGACAAAGTTTTTCTAAAAATAGGTGATGACGACGTTTTCTCCATTATAACACTATGGAATTTTTTTCAAACGCTCAAGGGCAGCTTACTCCGTAGTCTGTGCTCGAATCCTGCCAAATTTCGAACTCATCCAAGCTCTTATGTATGTCATCATTACCTGCAATTATGATAAGGATCTAAGCAAAAACAGTTGAGAAAACGTGATGACGCCATTTTCCCCATAATAACCCTATGGGATTTTTTTCAAACGCTCAAGGGCAGCTTACTCCTTAGTCTGTGCTCGAATCCGGCCAAATTTCGAACTCATCCAAGCTCTTATGTATGTCATCATTACCTGCAATTATGATAAGGATCTAAGCAAAAACAGTTGAGAAAACGTGATGACGCCATTTTCCCCATCATAACCCTATGGGGGCTATCTGTTGCCATTGAAACCAGAGTTCTGAGCTGATCGGCACCAAAACCTAATGCAGCCTTACCCCTACCCCAATGATGCTTCAGATAAAATTTGATTGCGATCGGCCCACTGGTCTCTGAGATATTTATGTTTGAAATGGTTGACGCACAGACGCACCCACGGACCCACGGACGGACGACGGCTCGACTCCCATCCTATAAGCTCACCTCTGAGCCTTCGGCTCAGGTGAGCTTAAAAGAAACGCACACAATAATATATTGGTATTTTTATGGAAATTACAAAGAATTTAAGAAAATAATTCATAGAGTATTAGAGGTAGACAAGCGTACAGTTCAACCCGCAAATTTGATTTAAATGTGTCAATTCAGTACTTTGACGGGTCTCTGAACATGGCAGGGGTCAGTTTTCAATGTCACACTTTTCAATAAGAGGTGTGACCTCCCTTGGTTCGTGTGCACGCCGTACATCTTCCGCGCATAGAACTGATGATTGTCCAAATCGAATGCTAAGGAATCGCATTCTATTTTTGATGTAAAGCAGCGACGTTCTGCTGACGTGTTTTAACGTATAAAGCACAAGCAAAACTCACTTACAATATCCGAATACACATTTATACTATATAGTCTATGCAGACAGTAATCTTGAACAAACGCATGGAAATCACTGTCATCGATTTCATTAATGCTTATTAATCATGCATATGGTAGGTACAGATGCTCGTCTACGCGATGATGAACTTTGAATGAGATTTGATTAGAAAAACTGATTTATAGAGATTTTCTAATCATGCTTTAAAAGGTTAATTAAACACTAAAATCTTACTTTGTGCGTTTCTTTTTTTTGCTTGGTATATATTTACTGGACTTGCAGTAGTAGGCCAAAGTAAGCGACATAGTTCAGTAAAGTATTTCTTCGGTTAAAAGGGGACTGAAATTCCCCTTCCGAAACAATCTCAAATAGCTAGATCCGTCTTATAAGACGGGTCTACATTTTTGGGGTTGTTTTAGAAGGAAATCCCCCATCTCATAGCAAAATTTCATACGCCTGATTTAGTTATTCGGGATCATTCTAGAATAGAATAACACCGTTTGCAACCATATAAATACGATAGGCCACCAGAGACATTTACGGTGTTAATTTATGCTCAACAGGAATTAAATAATTTGTCAAAGTATATTTCATGTTTTGACACGTGTTCTGTCCCGGAGCAGAAACACATGTTCCTCTGGCAACATATTTGAATGTTAAAATGAAAGTTGTTGTCGCTTCAAGTGTTTTTGCAAAATTGAAAATAAATCACATCATTTAGTAAACACCGTAATAGTAATAAGCGTTCGGACTATAAGTATCTTTCAAGGATATGAGGTGTGGGTAGTATAAGTATATTTCATGGGTGTGAGATGTGGATAGAAAAATCCGTCACGAGCCTCGTGATGCCGAACAGTGATCCCGAGTGACGGATTTTTCTATCCACACCTCAGACCCATGACAGATACTTTTTCTTGCACATCACATTTTGTTTTAACTTTAGAACTTAATAAAGTGCGTAACGCTAGCGCTTGAGAGGTATCTGAAGCGGCCCGCTTTCAATGACCGCCATTCTGCTCTTCGTGCATAAATTGACGTCATTTTTGCCGCCTTCGTGACGGTATCATCTAAAACGCCAGCGTCACTTGACGACGCAGGTACGTGAGCTCCTTTACAACCAATGCATTGACTGCTCGTGATGTTTATCCGGTCCTGAGTGAGATAACACGTGTGAGATAAGATTTGTAGGTGAATGTGAAGCACGCGGAATTCCTTATCTGGCGTGCAAGAAAAGATTTGTTGGTGCAGGTGAAGCACGCGGATATCCCTATCTGGTGCAGTGCAAGAAAATACAAATCCGTCACGAGGGACATTGTTCGGCATCAAACATCAATTGGCAACGTCTTAGAGCTGGCGGCACCCTCGACGGTGTTTGGGTGAAACAGAATATTTCAAGAACTTTTAAGATATAGAAACAGATAATATAAACAGCGGAATTATAAGGAATGAATTACCTTTCTTGGGATTTTCTTAATGTTTTAACGCCGGCGAATCTCTTACAAACTGGACATAAAGCCATTCTGGTTTATTTTACTTTGTGAGCGATTTTCCGGCGTTTACACAGCGATAATTCCCCCCAAAAAAGAAATTCATCCCTATAAAAAAATGCATAAAGTATAAAACCGCCAAGCAGGGTGCGCCGGATTTCAATGAGCACGTTGTGATACACACAATTCAAGCTCGTGTGAGCTGTCACAGCACTCTCCACTCCTCGCATCTCCAGTCTCACATCCTTAAAACATACATTAGAATAACATTCTAGATAATCAAAATGTGCTTTTAATGCACTCACGAATGTAACGCGACGTCTGATTGGATAACGTCAAAAAATGGAGACAGTATATTCTGCGGTAGACTCTCGCAAACCCGACGTACTTTTAAGATGCGAGGAGTGGAGAGTACTTGATAAATTATTGCCATGCTTACCTTTAATAAAAATAAACTCTGACAGACAGGTGAAATATGTCCTTGTGTCACATGGCAGTTATTCTCTATCAATTAGAACATGGCAGTGCAGTTTTAACAGACATGTATGTCGGCAACAGCAGTTGTCGAGACTTGGAGTAAATGCATTATGCAATTTGCCAGTAGGCTCAACAATCTTGCTGTTCATGATCACAACGTTTTACCTTTGCTTCAGGTAACCATCTTCTATTTAAGTCATACTTAGAATGGGCCGTCAAAGATACCGAAGACTATAAGTTTGGTAGAGCTGATCGCCGAAAGTTATGAAAAAATGGTAATAGAGCGGTCCTTTACCCAGACAAAGATTCATCTATGGGGATATATAAAAGGCCAGAGTAGGTGTGCAATTGCTTGTCGTGGAATTAGCTCCTTGCAAGCATCATGTGGTTTGGTACGCTTACCGTGGCTTTGACTTTGTCATGTTATCTTTGCTTGTCATGTAAGTTTATATGTCTTGTTACTGTTTAAATCCATTCATGTTGTCATTGGGGTAGTTTAATCATGATCTGCATGAGTTGAATTTGATTACTGTGAGTAGCTATTGCAATTGTGAAATTAAGCTGCGTGCCTGTTTTGTGCATTTTTGATAAAATAAAAATTTCAACAGCCTCTCTATCGACCGCATGAGGTTTTTTGGAAGATTCCATATTTGAAAATATTGTCACTTAATTCTGCGAGAATGCCCACACCAAAAAAATCAAATAGACAAACACCATGCTATCGAACTCTCTTTAAAAAGAGAATTCAGCTAAAGGCAGCTCAGCTTCGAGGTGTGGGTTTATTTAAATTAGTCCTTTACGACGGAAATAATTTTGTATTTCTATTCTGTCCCAGCGTGCACATTTTAAAACAACATAATGGCGTTACACTGACGTCAAAAAACTTGCTTCCACATTGTGTTTTCGCTTTCTATAAAAACGTTTTGCGGCAATGCTACATTTTGGTCTACCACAAATACTGCCAGTTTGTAACGTGTTCAACTTCTAGCGCTAGAGTGAAATTCAGTTTGAGGAATTTGTTTGACGGCGTTTAATCATATTTCTGATAAAGCTTGACGTCACCTTTTTCAGCTTATATTCATGCCCAGCATATAAAACCCGATGCCAAAGGTCATGACATGACACGAGAAAACCAACAAAGTGGTTGTGAGCCCAGCGAAGACTCAGAACAGCCTGGGCATCCGCCCAGTTTGATCAGACTCTCGCTAAGCGCTCAAAGGGTAGCTAAGGGTCTAAGCTTCCGCAATGCGGACAGCGAGCACTCTGATCAGACTGGGCAGATGCCCAGGCTGATCTGGGTCTGCTCTAAGCGCACATCCACATTGTCGGTTTTGTTGTGTCGCGGCTCATATACACTGCAAAAATAAACGGTAGATTTTACGGTAAAATAAGTGGCAACCAGCTGCCAGTCCTTTTACCGTTATTTTTACGGGCGCCCGTAAAAATTGCAGGAATCATCAAGCAGAGTGGGACAGAAAAGAGCAGATGTCGTTTTGGTTAGATAGCCCTTCAACAATACAAAGTTATTTTCGAGTGCGCCAAGTTAACATAAAAAATCCATTTCGTAATTTCCAACAATGTCTTACAGGCAAAAGCCCGTAAAAATAACGGATAAAGGACTGGCAGCTGGTTTCCAGTTATTCTACCGTAAAATCTACATAATTTTTTTCGGTATAACTCGGCAAGCCTCGTGATGCTGATCAGTGACTTTCTTGACAGATTTTTCTATCCCCACCATACACCCTTGAAATATACTTATAATTTACCTCCCACCTCATGCATTCATTCCCACACTCTGAATTTGGTCAGCGTTGTATAAAATTGATTTGAGCCGCGACACGAGAAAACCAACAAAGTGGTTGTGCGCCCAGCGCAGACTCAGATCAGCCTAGGCAGCTGCCCAATTTGATCAGACTCTTTGCTAAGCGCTTAGAGGGTAGCTAAGAGTCTAAGCTACCTCCATGCGGACAGCGAAGACTCTGATCAGACTGGGCGGATGCGCTGGGCGCACAACCACTTTGTTGGTTTTCTCACGTCGCGGCTCATTTGTTTTTTTCCACAGATGCATCTGAATGTCCCGATCTAGGCTGCAGTGCCGAAATTGACTGTGGTATTAGAGGAACACCGTATGATACACATTTCTACATAGGTGACAACACGAAATGCTCGGGCTGCAAGAAATGCGTATACGGAGGTAATGCAATACTTTGCGCATAAGATTATAATTTGTTGGATACACAATTTTGGAGCGACATAGCAATGCAAAGACGTGCTTATGCAAAACCCTTCGTGTGTGTATGCGTGCGCGTGCGCCTTATAGTCACCTGGGGCATAAAGCTCAGTTTCTAAGTAACCACAAGGGCTAGAGTCTTCAAACTTGCTCCATAGATACAACTGAAGATCTACTGATAGCTGCGATGCATATCGGACAATGGCTTTTATTTTACGGTTGGTTAAACACACAAAAAATCTACCTGTTGCGTTAGCTGAATTTCTAAGTACCACTTTTCAAATTTGCTCCGAAGATACAAATTGGGGAGAGGAGATCTGCTGCAAGCAGTGATGCATATTAAGCCATGATCCATATATTACGGTTGATTGAACTTAGAAAAAATATTCACCTGTTGCATTAAGCTCAGTTTCTAAGTCACCACAAGGGTAAGATATGTATGTCACGGTTGTTTGAACATAGAAAAAAAATCACCTGTTGCGTTAAGCTCAGTTTCTAAGTTACCACAAGGGTAAGATATATATGTCACGGTTGTTTGAACATAGAAAAAAATCACCTGTTGCGTTAAGCTCAGTTTCTAAGTCACCACAAGGGTAAGATATATATGTCACGGTTGTTTGAACATAGAAAAAAATCACCTGTTGCGTTAAGCTCAGTTTCTAAGTCACCACAAGGGTAAGATATATATGTCACGGTTGATTGAACATGGAAAAAAATCACCTGTTGCGTTAAGCTCAGTTTCTAAGTCACCACAAGGGTAAGATCTATATGTCACGGTTGATTGAACATGGAAAAAATATCACCTGTTGAGTTTAGCTCGTTTTCTATGTAACCACAAGGGCTAGAGTCTTCAAACTTGTTCTCCTGTTGCATCTGCGGAAGATCAATCGAAAGCAGTGATGCATATCGAACCACGACTTTTATATTAAGGTCGATTGAACACAGAAAAACATTTACCTGCAGCCTTAGCTGAATTTCTAAGAACCAACAAGGGCTAAAGTCTTTACCTTTGCTCCGAAGATACAAATTGGGAAGATCTACCGAAGCAGTGATGCATATTAAGTCATGACCTATATATTCCGGTTGATTGAACTTATATTAAATTATTCATCTGTTGCATTGAGCTCAGTTTTTAAGTTACTAGAAGGGTAAGATCTATATCTCAAGGTTAATTGAACATAGAAAAAACATTCCCTTTTGAGTTTATTTCAGTTTCTAAGTAACCACAAGGGCTTGAGTCTTCAAACTTGATCCAATGTTGCACCTGGGGAAGATCCACCAAAGTTGTTATTTTTTGCTTAACGTCCACGGTAAACAGCTATAGTCATGTTTTGACGGTAACGTGGACGAAAGTTTTTTTTATTATATTTATGCGTATTTATTTTGCAGATTTAAAATGTATTGTGTCTCTATTTGACGCTTTACGGGATAAGTTAATTCTTGACGCCATATAGTACTACATGTATAAAGAGCATCAGCCTTGCAGAGATTTTGAGCGGGGTCATGTTTGAGCCAGGTCCTGACTGGTCATTTTTTCAACTTTCATCGATAAGTCTGTTATGAATTGCTTCACAACCCACTGCTTTCATCACAACATAGATGTTAGTTGGTTGGTTGTTTTTGGTTTAACGGCCCTTTGAGACAGTATTTCAGTCTATATCGGGCCGTCTCCCAAGGAAAGGGAGAAAGAAAAGAGAAATGATAGATGAAAGAAAAAAATGTCCAAACAACCCCCACCCCCACCTACTGCAAGCACAGTAGCCCCTTGCCATAGTGTTATCCAAGTCAGTAGGACGCCCCAGCACTGGAAGTTGTACCCAGCACCATCGCACCACCCAACCAAAATGAGAAGCAAAATTCGAATTCGTTTAAAAAAGAAATGAGAACCATTCTTTATCCTGCGCTCTAGCTAGATGCTATCAATTATATTAGCAAACTGAAAAACACTTCATATCTGGGGTATCCGAAATTCACGGTTAAGTGAAACTGACATATAGACGCAGATTAATTTTGGCGTTCACGGTATACCATGGCTCCGGATAATAAGGAAATTTGATATATACACATTATTATAATAGTAACTTGATCTAAAGAACTGTATCACGTCGAGTGGATGGGCTCATAGCATCGGATCTCCCGAGACGCTTGCGTCGAGGGTGATCCGATGGTATGAGCTCATCCACGAGACATGACGTGATACAGTACACAAAGTCGAGTTACTGTTTTAATAATTTGATTATTATATACCTTAGAGAACAGCTAACCATTCATACTTGCCAGCGCTAATGCATCGACCCGGATTCGAACGTTCGCAGCAGAGGTATGTAGCTAGTCATGAGACAAACGCTACCGACTGAGCTATCGAGGCGCGCCTTTTGGCGTGTTTTTTGACGTTACGTCACTTATTCCGTTCCTCTGGTTCTCATTTCAACAATACACGTTAAAAAAATGACGCGCCCGAAGCTGGAGCTCAGACACAGCCTCGTTTAAAGGGATAGTGATACGGATTCAGAAAACGTCAGTTTGGTTTAAACAATATTTATTCATACAAAATATACTGACAAGATATATACATGTAATATTCATTGAGGATCTGAACGGAAGCATATTGCTTATATAGTTCATTTCCTCCTTCATATAATTTACACTATATATTCCTTGCATTGTAACAGCATGACTAACATATTATTTAAACGTTATTACTCATTTTTTGCTAAGGACTAAATACCAAACAAACACAAAACGTCAGTTTGATACGGCTTTCTGTACCAGATGGCCAGAAAACAGGCAGTTCAAAGGATGTAGGGGAGACCGGGGATAGTTGATGCACGGGGCAAGTTGATGCAATGGGAATAAAAAGACAATGACGTCATTATGGACGTCAGAAATGACGAATTAAAGTAGTCATTGACAGTCGCCATCTTTTCCCGAAGTTTTGCGGAATTTCGACAACAAATGAGAATTTGGTGAAGAAAAGTTCATTTTTGACACATCTAAGTAAATTTATGGTATTTTGCATTTTTTCGTTTAGCATGCATTTGATTCTGGTTGTTCATAATTGTTTTATGCACACAGGTAGAGAAATCTTTCATCTTAAAAATCATACGCTCTTCTGAAGAAAAACATTGTGTGTTAGTTGTCTACCTTGCTGAATGTCACGTGGGGTATGGTTGGGGCAAGTTGATGCAATGAGCATGGGGCATGTTGATACACCATAGAATCCTAATGTACTGCATGAGCAGTTCATAATATTTGGATGGACTTGATCTCTAACTGATGTAGAACTAAGTACACTACTTTAAGCATTTCGGATTTGTATTATTTTAGAATACGATGTATTTAATTATATTCAAACAATTATACAATGGCATTCGAGCCATGTCACAGCAATTCCTACAATTTATATGTGCGCCCAGCGAAGACTCGATACATCCGCGCAGTCTGATCAGAGTCTTTGCTGTGCGGTCTATGGATAGCTAAGGACCCATACCTTTTTGTGAAGACCTGACCCGAAGGTGATGATGCACAGGCTGGTCTGAATCTTCGCAGTGCGCATTTGTAAATTGTACGAATTGCTGGGCTCCGCCTTTTTCAATATAGCATCTACTACAATGAAATGTTCTTTTCCCGTTTAAAATGTTCTAAAGTTTCAGAAATAAAAGTACAGAATGTTTTGATCATTTTTATCGTACAATTATTCATATACAAATATCCCTTCTAGAGATCTTTTACTGGAGAAACATGTAACTTCAATGGCTAAAATAATTTTGATAAATGCATCTAACTAGAAAGCAAAGAACCCCCCATTTATCCATAAAAAACGGTCAGTTTACAATAGTATTCGTTAAACGGACTTGTAAAGGCAAGAAAAAATCTGTATCAACTTTCCCCAAGCGTTGCATCAACATGCCCCACTACTGGGGCAAGTTGATGCATTCGACCGCCTAAAGAAATCTACTTAAACGGAGGGAAAATATACCGAAATTCAAGGATTACTATTTGATTTTAAATGCAGAAAAGGCATAGCTTTTAGTATATACAAAGATTATCAATATTGGGCAGTCCGGTCACGAGATATTTCAAAAAGTCTAAAAAGTGCATCAACTATCCCCGGTCTCCCCTATCATTGATAGTTATATAATAAAAATTTGCAACAATTTTTCTTGCTTTGCTGTAAAACCATACATTATGGCTACCATTAGAAACGCCTCATCGAGGTGATTCTAATGGAAAGCCACAATGTAAGTTTAACGGAACGATAAACAAAATATCTCACATACTCATAAGGCGTTCTTCTTAGTCTGAATCTCTATTATGCTCTGCGTATGTAAATGTATTGCAAATCAAATATAAGCGGACTTATATTTTAAAGCTCTTTGCTTTTTTCCGCTAATATCGCAAATTTTCAGTAAGCGCCAAATATGAGTGTTTTACAGCAATATAACGTTTATGTAATCATTGTCTTGACATTCAAAACAGCATAGCAATACGATACATATGATAGAATTTAGTTTTAGTCTATAGCACCAACACGGCTTTATATCTGAGCCGCGACATGATAAAAACAACAAAGTGGCATGTGCGCCCTGCTAAGACTCAGATCAGCCTGGGTATCCGCCCAGTCTGATCAGACTCTTTGCTAAGCGTCTAAAAGATAGCTAAGGGTCTAAGCTACCTCCATGCGGACAGCAAACACTCTGATCAGACTGGGCGGATGCCCAGGCTGATCTGAGTTTTTGCTGGACGCACGTGCCCATTTTTGGGGGTTTTCTCGTGTCGCGGCTCATTAGTGTTTTGCAATATCAAAACAGCATAGCAATACCATACAGTATAAAAGAATTTAGCTCCAGTCTGCAGATTGAACCAGTAGGGATTTATCGCGTTTCTGTGTTTACATCTTCTAATTAATTGTTTCTTTTATTACTTTTAGAACCCCTTCCTGGCAGGAAGTGCCCAATGATGGCATGCGAAATGTGGTCGCTTCCAAGAACCTGCGAGCCTGTATTTTATACACTTTTCATTAACTACAAGGGAGAAGAATGTAACGCATGTCAGACATATCGATGTACCGGACAAGCCTAAAACGGAAAATAAACCTACACTTAAGAATATGATTTCCATATTTTTTCTGTAGTATATAATTTATCCGCATCAGCTACGATCAAAAGAATGTGTACCGAATGATCATTTTTATATGCAGATTATTTTAAATAACAAGGTTTGAAAACAAGCAAATTCATTGAATTTATATCCCCCGCCGTTGTGGCACTGATTTCTTTATGAGTTATTTTAAGTTTCATAAAATTTTGTTCACTTGTTATCTCACATTGATTCAAGGGCAATAACTCATGCACTAGTGATGCCATTCTGATAGAACGTTATGTGCATATCCACGTTATGGTGATACATATTCACTTTAAATTTCATGCAGTTTTGGTAATTGGTTACTTAGTTATGGCACATTTCATTGATTTTAAGTCAATTAAAGGGAGATAACTCATGCATTAATGAAGGCAGTCTGACGAAACTTCATGTGGATCAGCGTGTTATAGTGTCATATACTTACTATAAGTTTCATGATATTCCGTCCAGTAGTTACTTAGTTATGGCTCATTTAATTGATTTTAAGTCAATTAAAGGGAGATAACTCATGCATTAATGAAGGCAGTCTGACGAAACTTCATGTGGATCAGCTAGTTATAGATTCATATACTTACTTTAAGTTTCATGCTATTCCGTCCAGTGGTTACTTAGTTATGGCTCATTTAATTGATTTTAAGTCAATTAAAGGGAGATAACTCATGCATTACTGAAGCCAGTCTGATGAAACTTCATGGGCCGCAGCGCATTATAGTGATATACATTTGTTTTAAGTTTCATGAAATTCCGTCCAGTGGTTACCTAGTTATGGCTCCGGACGGACGGACGGAAGGACGGACGGATGGAAGGAAGGATGGACAGACGGACGGACAGACAGACGGATGGACGGACATGGAGAAAACTATATCCCTCCGCCTTCGGCGGGGGATAATAATATGACCCACCTCTGACCACATGTTCTTTCCATATGTCTGATTCCTGCATCAGGTTCTTGATTTTAAGTCAATTAAAGGGAGATAACTCATGCATTACTGAAGCCAGTCTGATGAAACTTCATGTGCCGCAGCGCATTATAGTGATATACATTTGTTTCAAGTTTCATGAAATTCTGTCCAGTGGTTACCTAGTTATGGCTCATTTCACTGATTTTAAGTCAATTAAAGGGGGATAACTCATGCATTACTGAAGCCAGTCTGATGAAACTTCATGTGCCGCAGCGCATTATAGTGGTATATATTTATTTTAAGTTTCATGAAATTCCGTCCAGTGGTTACCTAGTTATGGCTCCGGACGGACGGACGGAAGGACGGACGGATGGAAGGAAGGACGGACAGACGGACGGACAGACAGACGGATGGACGGACATGGAGAAAACTATATCCCTCCGCCTTCGGCGGGGGATAATAATATGACCCACCTCTGACCACATGTTCTTTCCATATGTCTGATTCCTGCATCAGGTTCTTGATTTTAAGTCAATTAAAGGGAGATAACTCATGCATTACTGAAGCCAGTCTGATGAAACTTCATGTGCCGCAGCGCATTATAGTGATATACATTTGTTTCAAGTTTCATGAAATTCTGTCCAGTGGTTACCTAGTTATGGCTCATTTCACTGATTTTAAGTCAATTAAAGGGGGATAACTCATGCATTACTGAAGCCAGTCTGATGAAACTTCATGTGCCGCAGCGCATTATAGTGGTATATATTTATTTTAAGTTTCATGAAATTCCGTCCAGTGGTTACCTAGTTATGGCTCCGGACGGACGGACGGAAGGACGGACGGATGGAAGGAAGGACGGACAGACGGACGGACAGACAGACGGATGGACGGACATGGAGAAAACTATATCCCTTCCCCCTCGGCGGGGGATAATAATAAGTTGGTTTACCTTACAAATCAAATGAAACTGAGTAATAACTGTTGTAAAAAAAGAGTATAAATCATTTGCTATATAAAACCCTAAAGCTGGTGGCTGGTCGGATGAATTCGAATTTCTTCCGTACGACATAAAGATATTACTGAAATTATTATTATACTGAATTATTGTCAAGGTAATACCATCGTACGTGTCACATCTATATGGAAGAGTATAAGGGCCAGGCATTCTTTCAGTCTATTTTATGTTTCGTATCTCGAAATTTCGACTTAGTATCTCGAAATGTCGACTTATTAACTCGAAATTTCGACTTACTATCTGGAAATTTCGACTAAGTATCTCAAAATTTCGACTCGGAATTTCGACTTAGTATCTCGAAATTTCGACTCGGAATTTCGACTTAGTATCTCGAAATTTCCACTTAGTATCTCGAAATTTCGACTTATTTACTCGAATTTCCGACTAAGTTTCTCGAAATTTCGACTCATTATCTCGAAATTTCAACTTATTAAGGAGGCCGACTCTAATTTTTTTCTGAGATACCTGTGCTAGAGAATTTCCTTATATTATAACAGTGTATCAATCAAGGACTGAACTTTAGATAAAATTAATAAAAACACCATGTCACCGGCACTGGTTTCGAATGGGGGTCGATCCAAAAGTAACACCATTTTTACACTTTTTTGCATTGAGTGTAATGGGAAATTGCTAAAATCTGACACAAATGTGAAAATTAAAATGCCTTCTGTGCTAGAGATTTTGGTGTAACTAAGATATGCAACGTATTTACATAAACTCTGTGGAAACATGAAATAAAAACAGGGGGTCATCGGTCATATAAGATAATGAGGGTCGTTTCAAAAGTAGGAATTAGGGGCAAAACACCATTATTTTATCAAGATTGCAAACATTTAAAAACATTTTCGCTAGATATGATAGTGTCACTAACAAAGGCGCTGTATCTGTAAAGGATCTTTAAAAATATGAACAGAAAACAGGGCATCAGCGTTCATATAAGAAAATTGGGGTCGTTTCAAAAGTAAGTTTCAAATGCAAAAAACGCCATTTTTGGTCAATATCACGAAATATAAAGTAACTTCTGTGCAAGATTTGATGGTTTCATTACGACAGGCAGTGTATCTTTATGATCTCCGAAAACAGGAAATAACAAGCAAATTCAGTGAATTTATATCCCCCGCCGTTGTAGCCGATTTCTTTATGAGTTATTTTAAGTTTCATAAAATTTTGTTCACTTGTTATCTCACATTGATTCAAGGGCAATAACTCATGCACTAGTAATGCCATTCTGATAGAACGTTATGTGCATATCCACGTTATGGTGATACATATTCACTTTAAATTTCATGCAGTTTTGGTAATTGGTTACTTAGTTTTGGCACATTTTATTGATTTTAAGTCAATTAAAGGGAGATAACTCATGCATTAATGAAGGCAGTCTGACGAAACTTCATGTGGATCAGCGTGTTATAGTGTCATATACTAACTATAAGTTTCATGATATTCCGTCTAGTGGTTACTTAGTTATGGCTCATTTAATTGATTTTAAGTCAATTAAAGGGAGATAACTCATGCATTAATGAAGGCAGTCTGACGAAACTTCATGTGGATCAGCGTGTTATAGTGTCATATACCTACTTTAAGTTTCATGATATTCCGTCCAGTGGTTATTTAGTTATGGATCATTTAACTGATTTTAAGTCAATTAAAGGGGGATAACTCATGCATTACTGAAGCCAGTGTGACGAAACTTCATGTGCATCAGCGCGTTATAGTCATATATACTTATTTTAAGTTTCATGATATTCCGTCAAGTGGTAACTTAGTTATGGCTCGTTTCATTGATTTTAAGTCAATTAAAGGGGCATAACTCATGCATTACTGAAGCCGGTATGATGAAACTTCATGTGCCACAGCGCATTATCGTGATATATATTTGTTTTAAGTTTCATGAAATTCTGTCCAGTGGTTATCTAGTTATGGCTCCGGACGGACAGACGGAAGGACGGACGGATGGAAGGAAGGACGGACAGAAGGACGGACAGACAGACGGATGGACGGACATGGAGAAAACTATATCCCTCCGCCTTCGGCGGGGGATAAAAATAGGGCTCATTGTTCATATAAGGAAATGAGTGTCATTTCAAAAGTAAGCATTACATGCAAAACACCATTTTTTGTCAAGATCACAAATATAAGAATAAGTTCTGTGCTAGATTTGATGGTGTCACTTAAATAGGCGGTGTATCTACACATGATCTATGAAAACAGAAAGTAAAAATAGGGGTCATCATTCATATATGGAAACGAGGGTCGTTTCAAAAGTTAGCATTACATTTTTTCCTGAAAAACCTGTGCCGCAGAATTTCTTTATATTTAACAATGTATCAATCAATGATTTAACTTTAGATAAAAGTAATAAAAATATTATGTCTCCGGCACTGGTGACTAATGGGGGTCGATGGGGGTCGATCCAAAAGTAATGCAAAATCGCTTAAATTTGACACATTTGCGAAAACCGAAATTATAACTTCTGTGCCAGAAATTTGGTGTCACTGAGATATGTCATGTATCTACATAAGATCTGCAAAAAATGAAATATAAACTCTAGCACCTACATTTCTCAATGGATTTTAAAATAAATTCACTCAAATAAATTCATGACAATATCTCGAGCAAGTTTGACTTTCAGGGTGTAGTGCCCAAGGTCAAGGTAACTGTGGCTATTTTTAGAAAAACATTTTCATCGCCCTAGCACCTTCATTTCTCCATGGATTTTAAAATAACTTGACACAAATGTAGGGTATGACAATATCTCTAGCAAATTTGACTTTCAGGATGCTGTGCCCAAGGTCAATGTCACTGTGGCTATTTTTAGAAAAACTTGGTCATCGCTCTAGCGCCTACATTTCTCAACGGATTTTAAATCAACTTCACACAAATGTAGGGCATGACAATATCTCAAATAAGTTTGATTTCCAGGATGCTGCGCCCAAGGTCAAGGTCACTGTGGCTATTTTTAGAAAAAACTTTGTCAGCGCTCTAGCACCTACATTTCTCAATGGATTTTAAAATAAATTCACACAAATGTAGGGCATGACAATATCTCGAGCAAGTTCGACTTTCAAGGTGCTGTGCCCAAGGTCAAGGTCACTGTGGCTATTTTTAGAAAAAACTTTGTCATCGCCCTAGCACCTTCATTTCTCCATGGATTTTGAAAACTTGACACAAATGTAGGGTATGACAATATCTCTAGCAAGTTTGACTTTCAGGATGCTGTGCCCAAGGCCAAGGTCACTGTGGCTATTTTTAGAAAAACTTTGTCATCGCTCTAGCACCTACATTTCTCAACGGATTTTAAAATTAATTCACACAAATGTAGGGCATGACAATATCTCGAGCAAATTTGACTTTCAGAGTGCTGCAATCAAGGTTTTTGATTAGATCCTTATCATACTTGCAAGTAATGATAAGATACATAAGAGCTTGGATGAGTTTGAAATTTGGCCAGATTCGAGCACAGACTACGGAGTTAGCTGCCCTTGAGCGTTTGAAAAAATCCCATAGTCTTATAATGGAGAAAACAACGTCATCACATTTTCATTTTTCATCGGATCCTCTTCATACTTGCAGGTAATGAGGATATGCATAAAAGCTTGGATTAGTTAGCATTTCAGCTAGATCCCACCACTGACTATGGAGTACCTGCCCTAGGCATCCAAAAAATATAAATGTCGCCACTTTTTCTTGGTTTCTACTGATCCGATCCTTTTCAAACTTGCAGGTAATGAGCAAAAATGCATAATATCTTAAAAAAGTTCAAATTTTGGCCAGATCAGGCCAACCACTACGAAGTTAGCTGCCATTGACAGCTCTGTCTATTGTGCTCTTGATCGGATACTTTTTAAACTTGCATATATTAAATGAGGGCATACATAATGTTTTGGATGAGTTTAATTTTCAGCCTGATTGGACCACTGACTGTGGAGTTAGCTGCCCTTAAGCATCTTAAATATCCCTATAGGTTTACAATGTCTCTCAGGTGAGCAATTGTTGCCCTTTGGGCTACTTGTTTCATGATGTTACACATGTATAGAACCCCAGGGGCAGGGGCAGGTAACCCCTGAGGACAAAATTTCTATGGTAACACAATGCTGTTGTTGCTTGGATCATCTTTGTGAAGTTTCACCATAATATTCCACACAGTAATGGAAGTAGAGTCAAAAAACTTTGTTTTTTGTACATTGACAAGTGCCATAACTCTGTCAGAAATGAGGAGCGGCTGTAGCGTAGTTGATAACACTCCAGACTACCAATCCAGGGGTCGCATGATGGATCCCCCGCTTCTCCGGTCTTTTGGATGAGACTTTAAACCGAGGTCCCGTCTCCATATGACCTCGTTGTTGGTGGGACGTTAAACCCGAGTTCACTCACTCACTCACTGTCAGAAATGATCGAAGTTAGCCCATTAACAGTCCCAAGTGAGACAACCTTGGTATAAATGCATATGCAAAATTTAAAGAAAAAAATCTGTTCATAAATACTTATGTGATCGAACAGAAACGACATGCGGATGGATGGACGGACGGACAGACGGATGGATGGATGCACTACGGATGGACAGACAGACAGACAGCCAACGTGAAAACAAAATACCCAGCCACTAACGTGTGGCGGGGTATAAAAAGTAAGAATTACATGCAGGACACAATTTATTTGTCAAGATCTCCAACATTAAAGTAACTTCTGTGCTATATAATTCTATGATGGTTAGGTGATCTTACTACATATTATGTTCTGCGAAAACAGAAAATTCTTAAATAATTTCAGTCCGGAGCTGGACTAGTTTCTATATAAACTTTACTCTAGGGACCCAAGAACTGGTGCTGGACAGCCATCAGGGGTTTGAGCAATTCAAAGTCTACTGTTTAGACCTGAGAACAATTCTTTTTCCCCCAGAGAAACAAATTGCCAGCATCATACAAAAAACTATATTTGAATTCCTTCAATAAACTACAGGAGCGGCTGTAGTGTAGTGGATAACACTCCGGACTACCAATCCAGAGGTTGCAAGATCGATCCCCCACTTCTCCGGTCTTTTGGATGAGACTTTAAACCGAGGTCCCGTCTTCATATGACCTCTGTGTTGGTGAGACGTTAAACCCGAGTTCACTCACTCAATGAGCTACAACACTATTAAAAAAAAACCCAAATTTTCCCTAACTTGAGCCCTAATTACCATCTTTCTACAATTTATCCTAACACCCCAAAAATTGCCCCCACTACATTTAGCTCTATCTACAACAGTCACCAGAAAAATTTTGCCAAACCAGTTTTTGGCAAACTCACCTTGTAATTTTACTTGACTAAGAGACCTCATATGACTTGTGTTATATGAAATAGAGGTTTCTAAGTAAATCCTGTACCTTCTGGTCCAAAAATAATAAGAGGTCTAAAAATTATTTAGCAAAACAGGTCAAAATCCCCATGGGGTTTTTGAAAACCCCGCAGAGAAAAAAATCCCCATGGGGAATTATGACCCTCCCCATGGGGAATATTCCCCATATTTTTTCAAGGGGAAAAATTCCCCATGGGTAAATGTAATGAAGAAATATTTATTTAATATTCACACTTAGAATATCAACAAAGACAAATATTAAACCTGCTACCCAATATTAGCCACCCAACCAAACCTTGATATTTTCCCCATGGGGTTTTGTCCCCGCGGGAAAATTTTGGACAAAATTCCCCATGGGGTTTTTCAAGAAATTTAAATCCACAAATTTGTCAAATCTTAAATTTGACATGGATTTTTATCTTAAATAATTCGTTATGGATTGATTTCTGATTAGTTTGCTAAAATCAAAATTTTCCCGCAGGGAAATTTCCCCATGGGGATAAAAAGTACGCTGAATATTTTTCCCATGGGGAAAAATTCAGTGGTATTCTGAAAAAATATAAGTTTTACAGTTAATTAATAAATGAATGAAACAGTTCAGTTTGACTATATCTGTATTAAGTTTAAAAGTAAAAAAAAAATAATAATCGAAACAAATTGACATTATCCCCATGGGGATTTTTGGGCATGGGTTTTTTTTCTCATGGGGAATTTTTTCCCATGAGTAAAATTTCCCATGGGTCCCTAAAGATTTTGGTGAATATTCCTGTCTTTGCTCAAAATGTTTGTCCTGAAAATTATGTGTGATGTTATTCTTATGTATATTTAGTTTTAAGTATTAAGTTTAAACGTAAAAAAATAACATAACAAAAATTGAGATTTTCCCCATGGGGATTTTAGGCCGTGGGGATTTTTTTCTCATGGGGCATTTTTCCCGCGGGTAAATATTCCCTTTGGTTCCCCAAGTCCGAATAGTTTGTCCTGAAGATGTATAATTTTCTAAATTGTGTTGCTAGCGCTCATTTGAACTAACTCCATGAGTTCCCAGCATATATTTTTGAAGTAGAAATTATGCTGAAAAATAAACAATGTCTCTGCAACCCAATTTTTTCTTTTGTATAAAATTGGCTTTTGGGGATCTTCAGCATTCTATTGTTGGCTGTCCAAGCCTACCACCTAAGAGTGGAAGTCATCATCCCTGCTGTTCCTTGTGACTTTCCCTGTAGGTGTGGTGTAGTTACTAAATGTGACTACTGCATAATTATGTAATATTTGAGCCCCGCCACAAAAGGGCCGGGTAGCGCAATCAGTAGGGCACCTGACTCGTAAGTCAGAGGTCCTGGGTTCGAATCCCGGTCTCGCCACATACTTTCGTTTCTCCTTCCGCTGATTCAAGAAGGGCAGTTGTCAGTTACTGGCGAAAGTATGTGCACTTAGTACTGGTTAACCGCTTAGGAGGTCTAAGCCTGCCCAGGAATAGTGTGGTTAGGTTAACTGACCGTCCCGACATGACCTTAGTTGTTTACCGTGGACGTTAAGCATCAAATCAACCAACCAACCCGCCACAAGAAACCTACTTTCAGAGTTCTGACTTGTGTAGAAGTTTTGGTAATTGGTTACTTACTTATGGCTTGTTTTATTGATTTAAAGTCAATTCAGAGCAATAACTCATGAACTACTGAGGCCAGTCTGATGAGACTTCATGTGCATCAGCAGGTTATTGTGATATATAATAATTTTAAGTTTCCCGAAATTCTGTTTAGTGGTTACTTTGTTATGGCTCCGGACGACCATACGGACGGGAGGATGGAGGGAAGGACGGACGGACAGACAAACGGACATGGGGAAAGCTATATCCCTCCGCCTTCGGCGGGGGATGATGAACTAAATACCGTTTAGGCATACCATTCAACTTTTCCATCTGCTGCGTTTTTTGTGGTCAATGTGAATGGAACCATATGTGAAAAATTAAACTAATTGTCATTTCTTACCAAAGCCTTACAAATTCTGAAAATAAAATGATTTAATAAAAGCATTTGGGTTGGAGTATTTTATTTATTTATTTTTTTTTTTTTTTTCATGGATAACTTTCCACGCCACCTGTAAAATCGATAAGCGATAGACATGTATTTGACAGGTAATGAAAAATACACAGACGTCTATGGGGAAATTTTCTTTCCGGACCGATGTAATTAATATTGTCAGTTATATTCATTTTTCCGTGTCCATTTCGAAAACCTTCTTCTCTTACGAATATTTTGGTATATTTTTCATAATTCTCGCATAAAAATCACCGCGGTCATTTTTTGGTTAAAGATGGCAACCCTCAAAATGTATAGATTATATAGTAAATTATGATTTTTACACTAGGGTGATCGAAGGTCTTTCTTAAATATTTCGCCTTTTTCTTTAAAATTGGCAATTTTCCGTGTTCATTCTGAAAAATACATTTATTAAGGATTACGGTGATATAATTTTTATTAAAATAGATTAGAAATTACCGCGGTCATTTTTTATTTTTTGATGGGTACCCTATAATTTTTCCCAAGTTACATATGGTTTGCCAGTAACGACTACCTGCACCAAAAACAAAGGGACTTAACCTACTACGCTATGTGATATAGGTGCACACATGGGCAGATGGAAGAATAGTGTTTAACTGAATATAACCTTCTGTAAATTAAATTAAAGTTTTATTATTTTATTTGATGGATGGATTGATTTTCATTCAAATTACATTAGCATAATAACATTTTCTGAACACATAGAATAACAAAACATGATAAAATTATTAACAATATTTTACAAATTCAAAAGTTTAAAATTATATAAGACAACTAAAAATGGATATTATTAATAAGCGTATCAATCATTTATCACAAATATCAGCAAACAAAAGTAGATTGAACGGGTGCCAATTAAGGAATACTAAGTACTAAAAAGGACATTTTATAGAATAACAAACTTTCACGCTGCCAATCAACAGAATAATAACTGTTGAACCAACAATTAAAGTACACATTTTAAATCACGCAAAAGGACAGATGCGTTTTGTTTGGTGACCAATTAGCCTGATGCGACAATAATTACGTCGGGCAGCTTGAAAGGTGTCAACCTTTACTCAAAGTTCTCAAAACCGAAACAAAGTGTAACGATAAAAAGAGAAATAGTGTACCCTTCAAACACAACTGCGGTCATGGCATAAGTCTCAGACCTCGTAGAATTACAAAATTCTTGATAGTGAGGAGAAGCTACCCACATCGCGTCGTCGCCAAAGAAGTTATTCCATCGTTACCTGACTTATACAATGTTTAGAGGATATTTTTTAAATTATACGAATCAAGTTCATTTTTATTTAAATTATAAACTATGCAAACTATTAGATACTATTAGAGAAGACTGTTATCAATCTCTCAGAGAGAGTGACGCAGGTCCCAGTTTATTTCAGAACATTTTTCTGAATAATCAGGCATAAAAATGCACAAACTGAATGCGCCAAAAATGGAACAATCTAAATTTTCAAGAACAGGTTTAGATGAGGCGTTTCTTAATAAGCCGTCTCATACGGGTTTACAATGTTTGCCCTCTAGTTCTTGAATACTCAGAGTTTTCTTTTTATTTATTTATTTACTTATTTATTTTGCACTTTAAAGCCTTGTTCGTTTTATGAGTTTCAGATACATGTAGTCTAAGGAGTGAGAGAAAACAAGTATGATATATACGTATGAAAATTAGCTTCAAAATATCAAAAATGGAATGGCATTTTACAGTCTGTTATACGCCACATACTGTAACGCGCCTAACGACACTGCTTCGCAAACTGCGGAAAAAAAGAATAGACGCCGCAGTATTCGTTAAACTACCATAGATCACATATAAAACTACAATACACATTTCCGAATTTTTATATTACAATCTTTATGACATTGTTTATTGGCCCTATCAGCAGGGTCATAAAACTGATCCCTAACACCAGACGCGACCTGCAATTATTCCGCGTCAAGATAAAAGCTGCGAACAATGAAGAGTCGAACCAATCCGTGCATCCGTGCGGTCTATCCAGATATTTCGCATTGCGCCTGGATTCCTCAGGACCAGCACATTATACGTGCGAACGGCCAATAATAGTCCGATCTGGCTGTATGTCCATGCAGGCTGGTCTGAGACGTCTCTTACTGTATGTGCGATAGGCCCGTTTTCTCCATGCTCAAAACCGACTTAAGTAAAGTATTGCGGTACTTCCAACAATGTAAAAATATTGTTTGTCAATTTTCTTCTTCCATAGAAGTTCTCACTGAGCCACTTTGATATGCAATCTTTAATTAGCTTGGATAATGATGTTTGTAAAAAGAACATTAAATCCAATGATATGCATGTGTCACAATCTTTAGTCATTATTAACAGTTATTTTAATCTTTTATTTATTTATTTATTCAAAATGACAGAAAGAAAAAACAGATATATTTGAAGATACAGCATATTATCTTTGGAAATTTTCATGATTTATTTCATATCAGAAGTTATATTGTATATTTTCATGTTAATAGCGCAGACTCTGATTAGACTTCAGCACTAGGATGCGTGGTCTGATCAGAGTCTCTGCTATTCACATTAGATTATATGTTGTATTTTTTCATGTTAATAGAGTTGACTCTGATTACACTTCAGCACTAGGATGCATGGTCTGATCAGAGTCTTTGCTATTCACGTCAGAAGTTATACTGAATGTTTTCATGCTCATAGCGCTGACTCTGATTAGACTTCAGCACTAGGATGTGTGGTCTGATCAGAGTCTTTGCTATTCACGTAAGAAGTGATACTGAGTGTTTTCATGTTAATAGCGCAGACTCTGATTAGACTTCACCGCTAGGATGTGTGGTCTGGTCAGAATATTTGCTATTCACGTAAAAAGTTATATTGTGGTGTTTTCATGTTAATAGCGCAGACTCTGATTAGATTTCAGCACTAAGATGCGTCGTCTGTTTAGAGGCTTCGCTGTTCACATGAGAGGTTATGTTGATTTTTTTATGGTAACAGCGCATACTCTAATTAGACTTCAGACTTTCATGTTAGTAACGCAGACTCTGATTAGACTTCAGTAATAGGATGCGTGGCCTAATCAGGAAGTTCGCTGTTCACATTAAGATGCTAGTTACTTTTAATAGTGTGATGTTTATGCATTGACTTGATTCAGAGAAATAGTTTTTTGTTGATACGTTTCTTAACTATCATTTTGTCACAATATTTGCTTCACCTCGGAATTCAGTCGAAATAAGCAAGTATACATGCAACTGTTTTCGCCTTCGGGCAAGGTCTTAAAACAACAGATTTCTGGCGTGAAACAAATATTTGGAACAAACAGGGCACAATTATTGATTGGTGAGTGCATGACGCTCCGTGAAAAGGGAACTACGCTATGTGCGAACTGTAAATACTACAATCAGCATGATTCTTCTGAGCATTTGCCTTATCATTTTTGAGATTCCCATGATTCATAGATTGTGAAATCGAAAAGGGAAAGCTCTGTTTAGAATGCACGGATGTGCTGGCTCATCCGCGTCTTCCCTGTTTGCCATATCAAAGGTATCTTTTCATTCGACGGCAAACACACAATATTCGTTGGAAAAGGTGTCAAATACAATGTCTTGACTTCGCCCGATGGTTGCCATTTTACGTCCCTTTCAACAGTTTTTCAGTTATATCAGCACGATGGGCAATAATCAAAGGCTGTGTGCAATGGCACTCCGTGATCGTTAGATCAACAGGCCAGCGCTCAACCCATTGAGCTACCGGGGTCCTCAGTTGCTACTAGTAATTAAACAAATGAGCCGCGACACGAGAAAACCAACAATGTGGATGTTTGCCCAGCGCAGACCACTTCGATCAGACTCTCCGCTTGGCGCTCAAAGGGTAGGTAAGGGTCTAAGCTACCTTCATGCGGACAGCGAAGATTCTGATCAGACTGGGCGGATGCCCAGGCTGATCTGAGTCTGCGCTGGGCGCAAAACCACATTGTTGGTTTTGTCGTGTCGCGGCTCAAATTCATTATTGTAAATGACAGCTTTTGTTAAATCGATCCGTGAAAACATGCTAATGGCGGGAGCTATGATTACAGAATGGACGGATGATTTGTGGTTTTCCCGGCCTGTTCAATGGGATATCTGTCGTATCAAGCTGATGTAAAGGTTACAGTGAAATGCTGTTTGCAATGAAGTCTGTTTTAAGGTTTGAAAGAATTCCGACTCAAGCGAGATTCGAACCCGATTCGCTAGCTTAGAAGGCTAGCTCTTGACCATTTGAGCTTCCGGGGCCGTATTAAATGACAAATAAGCATTGTGCATATTCGTAAAAAGAAAGAAAACGCTTTTTTAAACGTTCATTACTTGCAGCTCATAGTAAACATTTTCCCGTTAATTCTGATGCCATTTCAAATGAAGCACTATAAAAGAGATAACCAGAAACTTCATAATGTTCAGCATAACGATTAAGTAAAAGGAACATCTGTGTTGAAATCTTATTAATAAATTAAGAGAGCAGATGCCAGCTATATATTGTATAGCTAAATCTACCTGTCAGTTCCCGTTACCTGGATTACAGCAAACCGGGTGTATGGGGAAATACTCTGTTGACCTTATCGGAAAACTGCAAAAGTATGCAGGTTATTGCCCTTACCAATTTTTACCTGTCCAATTCACACTTTGATTCAAGTGGCGTGGAAAGTTGCGGACGTTCTTGTATCGTTTTTTTTTTTTTTTTTTTTTTTTTTTTTTGAAACTTTCCGTCAGGGTAATATTAGACTAATTGACGCTGTATAGATAAATAAAGGCAAAATAGCCAATATAAATACCTTCCTTTCTAAATCTAAATCTTATTTTCGCAAAAAGAGCGTTCCTTTATTAAAAAAATGCAGAAAGAAGTTTCCTTTCGCACCGTAACAACCCGCAATGACGCTGAAATTACAGTTGCGGCTATACTCTATTTGATAAGAGTTACAATTATTGTACTTCAAATCTCTTTCCCGTTTCGATTCACAGGTAAAGCAAGTGGTCAAGTGTATTGGGTGTGTGTGTGTAAGCCCAGAGCTGACTCCGATCAGCCTGGGCATCTTTGCTGTTCGCATGAAGGTAGCTTAGACCGTTATCTACCCTTTAAGCGCTTAGGAAATACTCTGCTAAGACTAGGCGGATGCCCAGGCTGATCTGAGTCTGCGCTGGGCGCACAACCACTTCGTTGATTTTCTCGTGTCGCGGCTGAGTCTTAATGTTTTGCAGCGCGGTGGCTCAGTGGTTAGTGAACTTGTCTGTGAAGCCATAAGGTCGTGGCTTCGATCCCCGCCCAGGACAAAGTCTTCCTATGTCCGAGGAGTCCCGATAGCTCAGTTGGTTAAGCGCAGGTCTACTGATCTAGCAGATCGGGTTCGAGCCTCGCTCCATTTTGACACAGCCTTTCATTATCACCGTCGCATTGTCCTGATATAACTGGATTACTGTTGAAACGGACGTAAACTCGCAAGTCATAAGTATGCCGTCCTTCGGATCGGTACGTTAACTGGAGGCCCCCTATGCAGGTTAAACATCCCTACTACCATCATATTTCATTTCTCATATCGACGTTACCCCCGCACCAATGCCGTCCTTCGCATCGGTACGTTAACTGGAGGCCCCCTATGAAGGCTAAACATCCCTACTACCATCATATTTCAATTCTCATATCGAGGTTACCCCCGCACATCCCTACCATAAAGCTACATGGCTATATGTAGGCTTTCTTCGTGCAACAATGGAGTGTACAAAAGTACACCTGCTCATAATGCTGTAGCAGTATATATAGGAAGAAAGAAAGTTTTTTCGTAATCTTATCTATCTTTATATATGACATTGACGAAATCGGTCAACCGGGAATTGGAGGTTACAGAGAATTCCCTTTAATAATCAGGGCATAGTTTTGAACATGAAGTAATTTGGAGTGGAATCTACAATTTGCTCTATGATCCTTGAATTGTGCTCTTACATAAAAGAAGTTGCTTCCTCGGAGGGAGAAAATTGTTTCTTTTAAGACTAGCATTCCTATGGAGGAGAGTCTCTATGCGTGTCCATTTCACTGAATGGAGGAGTGAAATGGACAGGCAGGGAGACTCTCCTCCACTCTATTCCATCGATAGGGATGATAGTCTTATAAGAAAAAAATTTCTCCCTCCGAGGAAGCAAATTCTTTTATGAAAGAGCACAATTCAGAGCTCAAAGAGCAAATTGTTGTAGACAACAGAATGTACATTATCTCATGCATTCTATTCCATTCCATTCTAATCTATTTCATTCTAAGGTTTAAACTATGCACACCGTAAAAACGTCCTACTTGCAACACGGATAAATGGAGATTATTACATGTTATTTATTTATTTTTTTTTTCGTTATTACCTGTTTCTCAGCCCGAGTTCCAGTATCGGGCCAAGGGCTTTCCCGAGGTCCGATATTGGCCGAGGGCTAGGAAATAGGATGATAACAAAAACATGCTATTATCTGTTTATCATCATATAGATTCTAGCTAGAAAAATAACATGTCCAGAAACAATTATAAGCATGTTTGAAGTTGTGGAAACTTGCTACTGCTGAAGCCGGGCCGCGTAGCGCAGTCGGTAGCACGTCCGACTCAAGAGCCAGAGGTCCCAGGTTCGATACCCTGTCCAGCCATATGCTTTCGTTTCTCCTTCTGCTGATTCAAGAAAGGCAGTTGTCAGTTTATAGCGAAAGTATGTGCACGTAGTACTGGCAAGCCGCTAAGGGGGTCTAGGAATAGTGTGGGTAACTGACCGTCCCGACTTGACCATAGCAGTTTACCGTGGACGTAGAGCAACCAAACGACATTAACAATGCTACTTCTGAAAGCCTAGGCCTCATAGGGAATCTAGAAAATACAACAGCAGCGGCATCCGAGTGTGATTGTAATATTGAATCATGAAAAGAGTCAACATCTGACGATAACTATCTAACGAAACGAGGCAGGCTGATAAGTGTTAGACAGGCCCGGATACTAGTGGGGCTCTGGATGGCTGATAACTGGCGGGGCTGAGAGGTGCCGAGAGCCGAGATATATTTGGGAAGTGGGAGGGGAAGGGTTCACTGATTCCATTGTAGAACTTTGAAAATATTTGAGGGTCACTGATGAGGCCTAATTGGCCGAAACTAGCTAGTCTGGCCCAGAAAACTTGTACACTCGACAGTTTTCAGTTCTTTGGTGTGATCCTTGCTTCCAAGGGATAACCCTTTCATAGAACATATTGTTTGGGCGGAGGTGAGGCTTGAAAATATATGACATAATAAGGGATCCATTTGATGAGAGTTTTTGGTGTCTTTTTGCAAGTTTTTGGTGTCTTTAGATTCGCCACACCGAGGCGATTCTAATGAGATCTCACAACATATATTTTAATCTTACCGGGTCCAGGTGGCGGGGCTGAAGCCCCAGAGCCCAACCCCTGGATCCGGGGCTGGTTAGCAAAATCATACAGCATCATTGCGCCAGCTGAAATGTTTTCCGGCCATCCAATCTTGTAGCGGTTGCCGTTTTGATGTGAAACAAAACATTCAGCCATTTCATATTAATTTTGACACCAACGTGTTCCTTGTGATCTAGTTAAGACAAGAATTCCTCGGAATGCTATGTCGCGCCTGCAATGCACTTCCACAGAAGCAGAGGTCATGGCCCACTGATCTTCCATGCAATATTTCAACGGAATATACCAAGAGGTTCTGGAATAGAAGCTGACTTTGTTGTTTTTGCCATATTTAGTAATGGTAGTCATCTTAGATTCTCGACCTGGCTGAATTTACCATTCTGACGTGTTGCAGTCTGGACATACTCGGTATGAAATTGGAGAACTATGGGTGCAGTGGTTTTGGAAGAAATAAGTTAAATAGACTTTAACGCCAGGGTTAAAGTAAATGTGAACGTTTTAGTTGCAATGACGGCCATCTTAGATTCTCACCCTGGCTGAATTTTACCATTCTGTAGTGCTGCAGTCTGATTATGCTTCATATGAAATTTGAGAACCATGGCTGTCATGGTTTTGGAGAAATGGTACTTTATTTTACTTCCGTTAATGTGATTGACGAGTTATGTCCCTTTTTGTTGTTAGTCATTTTTATTCCCCACCGAAGGAAATATCTAAGGTTCCAGGATGATATATGTAAGGGACCAGTCATTTATTATCAGATGGGGAGGGGGGGGGAAGGTACATTTTCGCACTATTCATCGAATTTTTCCGCCAACCCCCACCCAGTCTCGCCAGAAGTTTATTCTCCCCCCCCCCCCCCCGATAAGTGACAAAACGGTTTATGACCCCCCTCCCACCCACACACGACCCCCCTCGATAGATGAGAAAAACATTACAACCCCTCCCCCCCCACCGCGACTAACAATCACACACATCCCAGCTACCCTGCACAAAAACACCATATTACCTATTTTATGTCAGGCTGACCTCATTCAAAACATGCATGAACAATTTCCTTATTCTCCTTATTCTGACAGGTTAATTAATCATGCAAATTAATGGTCTGTTTAAAATTTGTCTGCTTTTTCTTGCACTTTTCTTAGAACTGCTTATGGTCATCCTGAATTCTATTGTTGAATGCTCAATAAAAATGTTAATAATATTAATGGGGAGGGGGTATGGGGGCTGTATCCCCAGAAGCCACGGTAGTTTTTCTGATGACAAGGCACCTGGGGAGTTGGTATTATAAACGCAATCATTTAATTTGACTGAGAACAAAATCATCTGCACGACATGATTTTATAGTAAATTGTATACTGTCCTACTATACAGAAAATCGATGAAAATATCTGTTTTTGAATATGAAGCGGCCCAAACCTTTTGTGTCATTTCTATAAATGTTTGTAAGTTTTGAGTGAGAAATTTTAGGAGTAATGGGGGGGGGGGGGGGGGGGTGAGCTGAGACATTTAAAAAAATGAGGACTGATGGAAGGATTCTACCCCCCAACCCCCTACTTTCCGCCCAATATGCCTAATAAAATATATGACCCCCCGCTTCCTCTGCTCCAAGAAATATTGATTTCCGCCCCCCCGCGCCCCACCCACAGTACATCACCAAAAAATCGCCCCCCATAAATGTACCCCCTCACACGATAATAAAGACTCGTCCTTAACTACTGCGTGTCTCCATTGAGAGAGTTCAGTATATTTGTCCATTCTTATTTGTTTTCATTGAAAAAATGTAAATTCATATTTCGTGTGAGTATTTTGAGCGGACAGGCATATGTACGACTTATTTTTATCCCCCGACCGAAAGGTTCGGGGAATATAGCGATGAGCCTGGCGTCCGTCCGTCCGTCCGTCCGTCCGTAAACATTTTCTTGTCTGCTCTATATCTTGAATAACCTTTAGAATATTTTCATGATACTTCACAGTTATGTAAAACAGGCCATGACGATGCGTCATGTACAATTGTGGTAACTCTTGCTATTGTACTTTTTGAATTATCTCCCCTTTAGTGATTTGTGGCAGATTCGTGTCTGCTCTGTAACTTGAAAACCCTTTGGAATATTCTCATGTTACTTCACAGATATGGAGAACAGGCCATGTCGATGTGTCGCGTACAAGAATGACAACTCTTGCTTTCTTACTTTTTGAGTTATTTCCCCTTTATCATTTTAGGTGTGATTTCATGTCCGCTCTATAACTTGAATACCTTTTGGAATATATTTTCATGATACTTCACAGATATGTAAAACAGGTCATGACGATGTCCCGCGAAGAAGAATGACAACTCTTGTTTTTTTTACTTTTTGAGTTATTTCCCCTTGATGGTTTTAGGTATGATGTGTGCCCTATAAGTTGAATACCTTTTGAAAAAATTTTCATGATACTTCACAGATATGTAGAACAGGTCATGACGATGTGTCGTGAACAAGAATGACAACTCTTGCTTTCTTTTTGAGTTATTTCCCTTTGATGATTTTAGGTGTCCCTCCATAACTTGAATACCTTTTAAAATATTTTCATGATACTTCACAGATATGCAGAACAGGTCATGACGATTTGTCTCATACATGAATGACAACTCTTGCAATTATACTTTGTGAGTTATTTCCCTTTGGTAGTTTGAGCTGCTGTTTGAGTCTCTGCTCCATATCTGTATAACCCTGGCCTACTCCACAATTTTATTAACCTTATACCTTTTAGAATATTGATGATCATACTGTGATATCTTATCAGTCAGTGCTCCTAACTCTCTCTGACCCCGCCCCCCCCCCCCCCTCCCCATCACACACACACAAAAAATTTTTTTTTCAAGATTTGGATTCTTTGTCCAAATTCACTTACTAGAGAGCTCAAAATTAGATTTGTAGGGTTTGTCCTTTAGAAGTTATTCGCACATTTTGAAAGTTGAGTGTATCATATGCTAAACATTTGTGTACATTGTGGCTGTTTGAGATTTTTCCTCTTTTTAGCAATCTGGCATACTGTTTTAGTCTGAGTGTTAGATAATCATGCATCCGTTAAACAGATAATGCCAATCAGAAGCATTAAAGAATGACAATATATTACTTATATGTGTTTTGAAGTGCACCCTTTTTACCAAGGCCCATGGGGGTCTTCGGTCGGGGGATTTGCCATCTCCTCTGATGGCTATTTTTATGTACGTTTAAAGGGACCCGATTTTCTTTTTCATGATCACCCAGAAATCGAGGCGCTTTCATGAATTTCGTTTTCGGTAAAGGCAGGCTACAGGACTGGGCTTCCATATTTAAATTCCGTTATACCATAACATTCTAGGTATTGGGGCAGATAGGTATGGGCGGACAGTACAGACTCGGATTTGGCTGTTCCTGGATGAGCAGTCTGATCAGGGTGTACACTGTTTGTTATTCCATCTGCATCTTTTGGTTACCGCATTGTAAAACCAGACTGTTCCATGTTTGAGACAACTACGGTGATTATTTTGGGTGCCACAATATTTGAAATCTTATGGTAGTACTGATTGCTACTAAAGTCTTTTCTTTTCTTGTGAGAGGGAGTGATGGTGATCAGGCCTGTTGTATTTTTTCTATTTGATATATGTTTCTGACTTGTACATGCTTTGTTAAGTGGGCCTTAAGGAAGAGTAGTGTGTAGCTGATTGTGTCACCCACTGAAAATAAAGTCTTTATTATTAATAATAGGCCTGTATTAATGACCTAACTTTTGAATTTCGGTTTGTTTGATTTACGAATGAGAAAACTGAATAACCGTCAAAATGGCGAGTCGGAGGATCTAAGGGGTCGGGGCGAGGGAAGGCATGGTTACCCCTCTGGGGCTATGTACTGTATGCCAAGGTAAGAGGTTTTAATATGCAAATACGCAATGATAACTACAGTTGCAGCTGTAACGTTCCCCGTAGTGACTAAACGTGCAAACCTGTGAATGTTCCCAGTAGCGATCTGTTGCGTGTTGCAATTATACACTTACGGATTGAACACCTCTTTCCGAAACAGGTGGTCACTCAGCTACCCTAACTTTAAACAGCAGCAACATCTATCATTTTGAATTACAAAACGAAACAGAAAGCAAAATGTGCAGCTATTCAGGTGACCATGTTGCTAGATGACCATAGACAAGCGGACATAACGGCATATAAAATTGAGGAACCACAACAGAAGTACCGCCATGGAAGGGTTAGTAAAAGATTACTGGGGGTGAGGGGTCGGGGACCTACTGTTCTTTTCTGGATCCAAACCTTTGCTCTCTGTTGTAATTGGGAAAGGACTCAAATTCAATAAAAGCACCGTATTTTTCATGAACTAGTCGCCCTTTCAAAAACAATGTGTTCATTCACATTGAATATCACTCTGAAAAAAGCATTTCGACATTTCTCCTCTCGAACATATACAGCTTGAACTTTTGCTTTCACTTAGAACGGGCTTAGAACTTTAGCAGAAACAATTTTGATAAATCATAGATTCGCCGTAAATAACTCCGGCAAAGCTATAGCTACACTCCACCGTAGATAACTCCGGCAAAGCTGTAGCTACACTCCACCCTAGATACTCTGACAAAGCTATAGCTACAGCTGCAAACTGGCTGCGACATTGTGAGCCTCTGTAGCGAATCAATGGAGCTTGAAACATTTGTCCTCATCGTTTCTTATTTCTGACAGTTAAAGGCAGTGCTTTCGTTTTCGTTTGTCGATGTTTTTTTTTGTCCGCTTATTTGTAGCCACAAGGCGTGGCCGTGTACCGCAGTCGGTAGAGGTCCTGGGTTCGATACCCGGTCTGGCCACATACTATCGTTTCTCCTTCTGCTGATTCAAAAAGGGCAGTTGTCAGTTCCTGGCGAAAGTATGTGCACTTGGTACTGGCTAACCGCTTAGGAAGTCTAAGCCTGCCCAGGAATAGTGTGGTTAGGTTACCTGACCGTCCCGACATGACCATAGCGACCATAGCTACTACCGTGGACGTGAAGCGACACATCAATCAATCAGTTGTAGTCACAAGGCTGTGCACATTCGGTTTATTTTGTATGTTTGTGTAAAAGCTAATGGTCGCCAGCTTTTTTAAAAAGCTAATACTTTTTTGGATAGGGGTTATGCACGGGCGTCTCTAAGATGTGTGACTCTTGAGAAAACATTTTTGAATTATATCTGCAGCTGCAAAATCATGTCGGAAAAGCCTGGTTTGGCTAAAAAGAAGACCAATTTATGTATGTTTGTTTTTCCATGTGTGCGATTATCTGTATGTTTATGCATCTTCTTGCAAGCTTGCATGCGTATATATGTTAAAGGTAAAGGTAAAGGTTTCCCATAGCCTAATAGCCGTAGGGGCAGTGGGGGTTAGAGACCCACTGTATCTTGGGCACAGCTGATGAAAGGCGGAGCCCATCCCTCTCCTCTCGCTGCCTTAGCCTTCCCTGATTCGAAAAAGGTACCCATTTACTGCTGGGTTGACAGAGAAAGTTTTCCAGTCATCGCATGGCGATAGTGAGCCGCGAACTCACGACCTTACGGTGACTTTCTGCACAATAGCCGAGCCACTCTAACCACTCGACTACGGCGCCTCTCTAAGTGAAAGTATAAATAGCGAATCTCAAAAAAGGGTTAATTTTCTAAGACCCATGCATATTTTCGTGTTTCTGTCGGTACGTATCCGTCTTTCTAGGAAGAAATATGAATGAAGAAATAATCAAATGTCTTTGCTGGTTATTTTTGCATTATCAGCCACTTCCAAGCTAAAGGAAATGATGAGATGTCATTGTCTCCACACCAAGTATTGCGCGATAAACGCATTTACATCATAGAAACAGCAAAATTGCAGTTGCAGATATACTATACATCGAGTAAATTCGAGTGACGCATTTAGTCCGGGTGCCTGGACGAGAACCCGAAAAAATAGTCCGCAGAAATGTTTGATGCAGATCCACACTATTTAGGATATCCTTAACCATAATCTAAATGATGCCACGTTGGCATCCTTGGGGAAATTCTAAATATGCATATTCTGAGAACTTACTGGAATTGCTCATTGAGTCAGTTCCAAGGTGTACTTGCAACATAAGAATAACATCACACATAATTTTCAGGACAAACATTTTTGAGCAAAGACAGGAATATTCACCAAAATCTTTAGGGACCCATGGGAAATTTTACTCATGGGAAAAAATTCCCCATGAGAAAAAAAACCCATGCCCAAAAATCCCCATGGGGATAATGTCAATTTGTTTTGATTATTATTTTTTTTACTTTTAAACTTAATACAGATATATTCAAACTGAACTGTTTCATTCATTTATTAATTAACTGTAAAACATATTTTTTCAGACTACTATTGAATTTTTCCCCATGGGAAAAATATTCAACATACTTTTTTCCCCATGGGGTAATTTCCCTGCGGGAAAATTTTGATTTTAACAAAATAATCAGAAATCAATCCATAACGAATTATTTAAGATAAAAAATCCATGTCAAATTTAAAATTTGACAAATTTGTGGATTTAAATTTCTTGAAAAACCCCATGGGGAATTTTGTCCAAAATTTTCCCGCTGGGACAAAACCCCATGGGGAAAATATCAAGGTTTGGTTGGGTGGCTAATATTGGGTAGCAGGTTTAATATTTGTCTTTGTTGATATTCTAAGTGTGAATATTAAATAAATATTTCTTCATTACATTTACCCATGGGGAATTTTTTCCCCTTGAAAAATATGGGGAATATTCCCCATGGGGAGGGTCATAATTCCCCATGGGGATTTTTTTTCCCTGCGGGTTTTTCAAAAAACCCATGGGGATTTTGACCTTTTTTGCTAAATAATTTTTAGACCTCTTATTATTTTTGGACCAGAAGGTACAGGATTTACTTAGAAACCTCTATTTCATATAACACAAGTCATATGAGGTCTCTTAGTCAAGTAAAATTACAAGGTGAGTTTGCCAAAAACTGGTTTGGCAAAAATTTTCTGGTGACTGTTCTACCATATTTATCATCATCACTAGGACATCATATACACCTAAATCCATATCTTACCCTACTAAGCATTCTGTTACCACATCTGTGGTTTGTAAAGGAATACTAACACTATCAAATAACTATCCTGCTTCTTCCAAAATATTTAGACACCAATGAAATCTTAGTATGGTTTATCACTTGCACTAAGGTCCTTGACCCAATAAAAATCACCAGCTGCATCTATCAGACTATAATTATAATTTTCTTATGTTTGTGCTTTATATTATCTCTCTCTTGGCAATTGGGGTGGTTGCGGTAGGGCGATGGTGCTGGGTATCCTTCAGTGCCGGGCCGTCCTCCTAATTTGGAGAACCTACAGTGCTTGCGGTAGGTGTGGGTTGGGGTTGTTTGGACATTTTTTCTCTTGCCTTTCTTCTCTCTTTCCTTTCTCCCTCTCTCTGGGAAGACAGCTTGATATAGACTGAAATACTGTCTCAAAGAGCCATTAAACCAAAAACAACAAACCAACCAAATCTTGGCAATAGGGAAAAATTTAATATGTCTCTGACTACCTTAATCGCAGACTAGACCCAATATACTTGAACACTAACTACATATTGTATGAAGATTCAACATCCATGCCGCATTACCATAAGCAAAACAAATTATTCCCTCAAACCAATAGCTCACAATTAGAATTCTGCTTTGATCATGCCACACTATCCTTTCTCATATAGACACACTAGAGGGCAAAATCTAACCTATACCATACAACCTTAATTCAACATAAGGATCAAAACACATGATCACCAAATATACCATAGTAAGGTTTAGAACATAAACCACAATCCCAGACTATTAGAGAATCTTTCTCTCTAAATATTAGCTTCTAATCAGGATTCCACTATGGTCCTGTTGCAATTCTTCTTCTACAGACACTAGGGTAACATTTCATCTGTATCAGGCAACCTTAATCATACACGAGGACTAAAATATTTAGACGCTAGATAAACCATAATAAGGTTCAGAACATATATCACTTTTCTACTCATAAAAATCATCTCCATCCCCACCTATCAGCCTGTACTCAAAATTCCACTACAGTCCTAGGGTAAAATTTCATCTGTATCAGGCAACCTTAATCATGCACGAGGACTAAAATATTTGGACACTAACTAAACCATAATAAGGTTAAGAACATATACCACTATTCTACACATAAAAATCATCTCCATCCCCACCTATCAGCCTGTACTCATAATTCCACAACGGTCCTGCTATCAGCATAATTATAACACTTTCTCCACAGAATTTCACTAGCGGAAAGGCACCTTAATCATATTTAGGGTGTCAGAGCGCAAAGCCCAAGTCAGAACTTTATTTGAGCCTCATTCATGGCTAACTGTGAGCTACTAAAATCAATCTAGTTCCACCGGCATTGCCTCCAGGTGCCTTTGGTGCCTGGCATCATTAATCAAAGGGCCGATAGCCCTGAAATGACAGATTCTATCAGAATAAAGTCATGCTACATCGGCTCAAAATAATTTCAAACTTCAGTCCTGTTGTTAATGGTCCAGCTCCATTAATGTAAATAAGCCATTTAGCGCAAATCACTTCATACACCTGCATAAATTCTATCTCTTGTGCACAAGGAATATTTAAATTCTGACAACTGTTACTGCTTTTCACTGACTGTTAGCGGTATTTCTCATTACCTATGGACCATGAGGATGTCCACTCCAATGTTTACAATATGGCAGTCTATGAATAGCCACCGATAAACACACAAATACCATATGATGTCCAGTATAACACTTGCGGGATAAGTGGATATACCTACAGAATTTCTTTTACACAACATTCCCTGCAATGATTGACGTGCTCGGAATACTGCTTTAGGCAAGTTTATAACTGTAAAACAGTTTTTTTTTTTGTCAGCGGCAGCTGATTTATTTTACTTATTAAAGATTGAGGGGCGTTTGAAGAGGGGGCGAATACGGTAATTGGCGGATTGGTTTTTAATATTCAGTTTGTATTCGTTATATTTTTTGACCGCTGATGTCATTAGTTGGATACTTCTTATTTTGCAAAACTACTTATAATTATACCTGCACAAGAATACGTTATATAAGTTTTCATTTAACTTCGTACAAAACTTGTTTTCAATTCCAGACGTTTTTCAGCGAAATGAGGTTACGGTCACTTCATTTCTGAGCGGAAGAATACAGCTGTGAAAGCCACTTTCCAAAATACGCTTGTGACAGCATTGAATGACTGATAGAATCAGTCATTAAAAACCAACAGATATATAGATAGATGGATGGATCGATTTGATGTAGTTGAGATTGATTTGATGAAACTGAGATTGAGACTGAGGATGAGATGAGATAGAAAAGAACAGGCAACTCTGGCTATGACCAGATCACAGCAACAATTTATTAACCTGTACTGTATGTTTTTTTGTAACATATTTTATACATGTCTAACAGGGATTTTCCAGAAGTTCCTTGTGTTTTATGGCTTTTCATGAATCTTGCACATTTGTTTACAAATAATGACAACATGGGAAATGACAATTTGTGTTGACATCAAAGGCCTTCACTTCTCTTGTTGCCCACTTTCAGCAGTGAAGCTTCTCTATGGCCACTCAGACAAATGAGGAACAATCGTGCATCTCACAATGAGATATCCTAAAACTCTACAGGGCGCATCTTAGCTCAGAACAATTTTGCAAGCCAAGGGTACTAAGTCTACTTTGTTCCTTAGTACCTTTGGCATGCAAATATCCTCTGAGCTAACAACGGCCCTGTGGAGTTTAAATTTAAGTCCACTTTGTTCCTAACATACCCATGGCCGATGGCCAAGTTGCAAGTCGGATTTCCAGCAGCGCCGCTTTTTGGCTGCAGTGAGTTGCTCCCCTTGGTGCGTGTTATTTTTAGACCAATCAGATGATCCATTGCAAAACACAATTGTCCTACAACATTGCATAATTGTTCAAAACCACTGATAAATTAGTTAAATCCTGACCATCTACTCTTGTTGGTAATTGTTCAAAGCAAACTTATTTTCTATTGACAAGAGCGCCTGCAATGCGGAAAATGTTTTGTTACTGATAATTTGATTGGATGCAATGGAAGTTGCTCGCATCAAATGAAATGGCCTATTTGGAAATATGATTTATGAATAGGCTGTCAGCCAGTGGTTTATTAGGAACAAAGTGGACTTAGTACCCTTGGCTAGGCTAGAGAAGATGAGCTGGGAGTTCACACAAAAACACATTTCATGTTAGGGGCCAGTCATTTATTAACAGGTGTGTGTGTGTGGGGGGGGGGGGGGCTGGTACATTCGGGGGGGGGGGCATTTTGTTGATGTACTGGGGGAGTAGGAAATAAATAAGCCCCTTGGAGCAGGGGGTGGGGTCATATATTTTTATAGGCATATGGGGGGGGATGTCAGAATTCTTCCATCAGTCTTCCAGTCTTCATTTTAAAAAAAAATGTCTCAGTTTCAGTCGGACATAAAATAGGTTATGGTGTGTGTGTGTGTGTGTGAAGGGTTAGCTTAGATGGGGTGGGGCTGGGTCATAAACTTTTTTGTCACCTATCTTGGGGGAGGGGGGAAATCTGGCGGGACTGTGTGAGTTTCTACAACATATAAGCCAAAGGAATTTTGTTGATGTACTGGGGGAGTCGTAAATAAAATAAATAAGCCTTGGAATGGGGGGGGGGGGGTCATGTATTTTAATCGGCATATTGGGATGGGGGGAGGGAATGTCAGAATTTTTCCATAAGTCTTAATTTTTAAAGAGCGTCTCAGATTCAGTCATACATAAAATAAGTTATATGGTGAGTATGGAAGGTAGCTTGGATGGGGGACGTGGTTTTTTTTTTTTTTGTTTTTTTTTTTTTTTTGGGGGGGGGGGGGGTCATAAACATTTTACCTATCTGGGGTGGGGAGATCGGAAAAAAAATTCTGGTGGGACTTGGGGAGTGGTCTACAACATATAAGCAAAAGTCTAATGTCTTCAGTCTGCCGGAAAAGAAAGAGCTCTTGATATTTTCAAATGACATGTAGACCAAAACAAGAGTAAGAAGCTGAGAAGGTGCTGCCAGCAGCTGGCAAATAACGGGACTGGTAAAAATCATGCTGATCTGAATAAAACACCTTCTCCTTGGCCGCGTCCACCTTGAATGACTTTTCAATCCTTGTCCTATAGTGATCGACACTTTTTTCTTCAGGAACTTCTCTTTCCATTGTTTTTTTTTCTTCTACTTTCACTTCTGATGACAGCTACCGGAAATGATAACCGGTGACGTAATTGCAAAACGCAGTTGCAAGTACAGTGTGTGGGCATAAATTAGTTGTAAAATTTATTCTGTTCTATTGTCGACGGTAAGAAACGGTAAGAAACATAAGAAAGTATCGCGTTGAAAATATCAGGCCGACCTGTCGTGCTCACTTTGTAAGAAGAGAATGTCGTCAGAGCGCCGAATGACGGCAATGCGCAGAACGTTGCGCAATCGAAATTAGAGTCGGCCTCCTTAAGTTGAAATTTCGACTTACTATCTCGAAATTTCGACTTATTATCTCAAAATTTCGACTTAGTATCTCGAAAATTCGATTTATTAACTTGAAATTCCGTGTTAGTATCTCAAAATTTCGACTTATTAACTCGGAATTTCAACTTATTATCTCGAAATTTCGACTTAATATCTCGAAATTTCGACTTAGTAACTCGAAATTTCGACTCATTATCTTAAGTCGAAATTTCGAGATAATAACTCGAAATTTCGACTTAGTAACTCAAAATTTCCAGATAATAAGTCGAAATTTCGAGTTAAGTCAAAAGTTCGAGACATCTAATAAAAAAAAAAAAAAGTACGTCTGGCCCTAAAACTCTTCCGTACATCTAAGTACGGAAGCGTATTGGTGCCTTCACTTTTTGTGTTACGTTTCAACTTGTCGACTTCAGATCTAGTGATTTGGTGCAGTTTTCGAGCATATTTTGACTTCTATTTGTCGACATATTTAGTTGTGTCGACGTAAATCAACTAGGATCAACTCGAAACAAAAGCAAAATCACAAAGAAGAAATTGACATCTCTGATTTATTACAATAGTCGACATGAACAGAGTCGTGTGGAAAATATAATTGTTATTTTGACTTATGAGAACTTGACTTGACTAGGAATGAAGAAAGAATCACACTTTAGAAAAGACAATTTAATCGCTTGCAGCGTAACTTGGTGAGGTTTCCAAGTCGATATATTGCAGCTATATTTAGCTACTCTAAGCTGAAGACTCCTGCGGTGCTTTTAAGACGGTAAAAAAGACAGTCTCCGTCATCCGTTGTTGTCAGTCGTTGTCCGTAAAACCTCTGTAAAATACCTTTTACTTGTAACAAATCTGAGCTTAATATCAAATGCGAAATCCCTGGGGTTGGAAATTATAACTGCGTAGAGGTTTTGGTAGACAGTCTCAGAAATTTGATTCTGTTGAAACTTAAAGGCTATATAGGCTTATAATGAGAAAGCTAGTTCACGCTACTGAAGCAATATTTCTGAATAAACCTTGAAAATTATACACAGTAGTGATGTTGATTTGAAATTCGCACCAAGACAGCAAGGGGATGGAAAACGTGGTATCAGGGCGGTCGGTTATTACTCTGAACGTCGGCTGTGGCGTCTGCCTTATCAAACTGGCAAAACTGTACATGAGCAAGCCAAATACAGCATACACAGAGGTAATGTGCATAATGATATCGCATCCAGGGACTATGACCTGATAAATCAAGCCCAACAGTACAAACACCAACCAGACACAAGCAATCTCAATTGACTGCGCTTACAAAATTGCCATTGACAATACAGTGAGTGAGTGAACTCGGGTTTAACGTCCCACCAACAACGAGGTCATATGGAGACGGGACCTCGGTTTAAAGTCTCATCCGAAAGACCAGAGAAGCGGGGGATCGAACTTGCGATCCCTGGATTGGTAGTCTGGAGTGTTATCCACTTCGCTACAGCCGCTCCTCCATTGACAATACAAGGTAGTGCCTAGAGGCTTTATAACTTATAAGTGTGAACTTAAGCACAATCGAGTCATATACTTCATGCATATTGCCTCCTGTTTACTGCAAAAAAAAAAAAAAAAAAAAAAAAACTCATAAATTCGATACAAACAGAACTTCTTAAAACTTTTATACATCTTCGATGCTTGTATTCAGTAAACCACTGAAAGCACAGAACTGACCAATCTCATGCAATTACCGCTAACCAATACAATCAAATTACCGCGATCGCGCGCAATATCACATGATAAGTAACAAGAAACATCTTTAAAAAAGATAATTGTCGAAGATGAAATTCGTTTTTAAAGAACAACTTTTTAGTCATGTCAGGACGGATCCACCGCTTCCTGGGTATTATCAGTACTTTTGTAAAGTAAACGTGTCTTGTTCAAGGACAAAACATGAATTCCCGAGTGAGGATTATCGTGATCAGCCTTGGTCGAGTTCGATTACAACTATTGTCTGGCGACAGTATGTCATGGAAGAAGCGGGTCAACTCGGCCTGCTTTCTGTAAGCCTGGGGTCTTCACGGCTCCTGGGTCAACTAGGCCGCCATTCAACTCGTCCGGGTCAATTCGGCCTGCTGTCATTTGCATCCTCGCCCTAACCTACGAAGATGGGCTGCGCCAGGAATGAACGGAAACACAATAAACGAATAGAGTTTGTTGGGTTGTTGATTTAATAAGAAGTCCTTCAAAATGGTGGACAAAACATGAATTAATATAAAGGGCAACCCAATAATCCCTCAACGGATAACTGCAACTGCAGCTAGACTATGGTAACGGGGCGTTCCGGGCCTACAATAATACAATGGCGCTGGGATAGCCGGACCAAGGTGCAGGGCAATTATATTTTAATTGTTTCCATAGTGCCGGAGTTTTAAGATTGGGGTCCTTTACCCTGTGAGATTTTCCGTAGTATAGGGTCGAAATAAGAGCAAGGTTGTTACCATCAGCTAATCATCACAGGTCTCTGACATGTAAAAATTCCGTTTCTGTAGGTGGGGTTTGTGGATACAAATGACTGGCGCATAGATATATAACCATGCGGCACCATGGCCAAAACTGATCTTTTCCTTTCTCATTTTCATACAACTTCGATATCCTAGTTTATTTGCCACAAGTAAGATTTAATGGCATGACTGAACTGCAAAAATACCGATACCTCACCAGGAGCTAGCTGTAACCGAGGGAACACTGATTAAAAGTCTATTTCTTAGCTTTTTCTGCCTCATATTTTCATGATTTTCCCTGACTCCGTTTGGCCCAATTGCTAAGGGAGTGAATTCGTGAGTTTGTGAGTGAGTGAGCGTGTGTGCAATTGAGCGAATGAGTATCAAGATAAGCCTGCATCGAAATAATTCCTTATCTAGAAAATTTTATCGCCGATGCAATGAATTGGTTTAAAAACTCAATGTCAGGTTAAAATTACTTTCACATGAAGGCCTATCGGAACCAGAATTTTATGACGACTTAGTATACAAATTCAAAAAGTATGACTGATTTTTTGTTCAGCTTCGAAAAAGTAGTTTTTTGTTCTCATTGTATTCTGTTCAGTGCTAGCACTAACCATCAAAATCAGGAAGTCATATGACTTCCAAGGTTTGTCATTTGGAAGTCATGCTGAAGGATAGACTTGGTTTCTTCCAGAATGTCCATATTTATATTGCTTTCTCCTTCATTTATGGGTGAAATACCATTATTACAACAAATTTAACTCATTATTTAAGTCAATGTTCACTTTATAAATGGTAGGTTATGATAAAAATTGGAAGTCACTGACTTCCTGCCATTCAGTTTTAGAAGTCACAGACCCCCAGACTTCCACTAGTGGAAGCACTGTTTGTTTCTTTGTAATTTTAGTTAGAAATACATCAGTTGTTAAAGTAGACTGATTTCTGGCGCGGCAGATCGGAAGCGCGGTGCGGTTATGGCTTTCATACTAGACCTTTAAATACACGATTGGAAAACTCGAATGCGCCTAATCTACGGCTGCTCAAACGGGTCATGAAATTTGCAAATACACTTTTCGTCATTCGTTATTATTGAATAAAACACGTCTATCCGCAAATAACGGCGATTAAATTAAAAAGGAAACGAAGCCAAAATAAAGTTTATATTCATAAAACGTCATTTTAAAACTGTTTCTTTTCACAAATGGTAGATTGTGTTTATTATCCCCCATACAATAAAAACCCGGATGCAGGTCATGCATGCTCTGATATGTCTACGACAAATAACAACACTTGTTGTAGACAATAACGAGCAGATAGCAATGTTAGCAGGTCTTTTCAAAGTAGGTGATCACAAGCTAGTTCTAAGAAAACTAAGATTAACGTTTTTGTTATAAGCCTGAGTAGTCTAAAAGTTATTGTATTAATATCGGTGTCACATGCTATTAACAGACGTTTTAACGAACACAAAACCATGTATTTACAAGACGATTCACGTGCTATAATAACAGCCTCTGCAATTTTTCGTATGCCAGTTGCAGGGCAATAATCGGTCAGTATAGACGCAAGCGGGTAGTTTGCAGCTGAATTATCGATAAAAAATCATTTTAGAGTTATACAGATTCGAATATTGTAAAAAAAAATGAAAAGCAGATGACATCGAAGTGAAAAATTTCGTGAATATGATTTAGAATTGTGAACTGCTGCTAAAGATTGGAGAAAAAATATGGCCTGAAACGAGGATTTTTATAGAAACGCATAGTACGTGTAGGGATCAGCAAGGTAATGGCGATGAAGTAAAAAAATATTGCCTAATATTTTGGTTATTATTGTAGCATAGTGGTTGAATTTATGCCGTACTAACGATCAAACATCGTTTGTTATTGCATTTACATTTGCCAGGTCTTTCGGGGCCTTCGGTCTCGGTTTTCAACAGCTTTCTCGGGACTGGTTAAATGTTAATGCATAAGAAACCATGCTTGATCACTATAATAGAACCAAACTTCTGAAGCTGCCTGTCCCATATTGTATGAAGTTAACCCCCGAGCCCCGAAATACTTCATATGACATTACGATCAGGTTGCTTAAAAGCAACAGGTAATTAACAAAGGCTACACGGATGACAACTAACAACGATGTCCGTCTTATAAGCACTGCAGAAGCCTTTACCTTAGAGTAGCTAAATAAAGCTGCAATATTTCGACTAGACAAACTCATAAAGTTACACTACAAGTATTTATATCGCCTTCTCTAAAGCGTGATCCTTCTTCATTCTAAGTCTAGTCAAGTTTTCATTAATCAGTTTAGCCAGTATTATTTCCAAGACGACTCTGTTTATGTCGATTATTGTAATGATTTAGATATATCGATTTATTCTTTGCGAATTCAGTTTTAATTCCCGATGATCTTAGTCGATTTACTGCGATCTAACAAAATATGTCGACAAATACAAATCAACATTTGCTCGAAAACTGCAATAAATCGCAATATCTGAAATCGAGATGTTGAAATATAACACAATAAATGGAGGCACCAATACGCTTCTACGGAAGCGTATTGGTGCCTCCACTTTTTGAGTTATATTTCAACTTGTCGATTTCAAATATAGCGATTTATTGCAGTTTTCGAGCAAATCTTGACTTGCATTTGTCGACATATTTTGTTAGATCGCCGTAGATCGTCTAGGACCATCGGGATTTAAAACTAAATTCGCAAAGAGGAAATCGATGTATCTAAATTATTGCAATAATCGACATAAACAGAGTCGTCTTGGAAATAATAAGGTAAGAAACATAAGAAAGTATCGCGTTGAAAATATCAGGCCGACCTGTCGTGCTCACTTTGTAAGAAGAGAATGTCGTCAGAGCGCCGAATGACGGCAATGCGCAGAACGTTGCGCAATCGAAATTAGAGTCGGCCTCCTTAAGTTGAAATTTCGACTTACTATCTCGAAATTTCGACTTATTATCTCAAAATTTCGACTTAGTATCTCGAAAATTCGATTTATTAACTTGAAATTCCGTGTTAGTATCTCAAAATTTCGACTTATTAACTCGGAATTTCAACTTATTATCTCGAAATTTCGACTTAATATCTCGAAATTTCGACTTAGTAACTCGAAATTTCGACTCATTATCTTAAGTCGAAATTTCGAGATAATAACTCGAAATTTCGACTTAGTAACTCAAAATTTCCAGATAATAAGTCGAAATTTCGAGTTAAGTCAAAAGTTCGAGACATCTAATAAAAAAAAAACAAAGTACGTCTGGCCCTAAAACTCTTCCGTACATCTAAGTACGGAAGCGTATTGGTGCCTTCACTTTTTGTGTTACGTTTCAACTTGTCGACTTCAGATCTAGTGATTTGGTGCAGTTTTCGAGCATATTTTGACTTCTATTTGTCGACATATTTAGTTGTGTCGACGTAAATCAACTAGGATCAACTCGAAACAAAAGCAAAATCACAAAGAAGAAATTGACATCTCTGATTTATTACAATAGTCGACATGAACAGAGTCGTGTGGAAAATAATAATTGTTATTTTGACTTATGAGAACTTGACTTGACTAGGAATGAAGAAAGAATCACACTTTAGAAAAGACAATTTAATCGCTTGCAGCGTAACTTGGTGAGGTTTCCAAGTCGATATATTGCAGCTATATTTAGCTACTCTAAGCTGAAGACTCCTGCGGTGCTTTTAAGACGGTAAAAAAGACAGTCTCCGTCATCCGTTGTTGTCAGTCGTTGTCCGTAAAACCTCTGTAAAATACCTTTTACTTGTAACAAATCTGAGCTTAATATCAAATGCGAAATCCCTGGGGTTGGAAATTATAACTGCGTAGAGGTTTTGGTAGACAGTCTCAGAAATTTGATTCTGTTGAAACTTAAAGGCTATATAGGCTTATAATGAGAAAGCTAGTTCACGCTACTGAAGCAATATTTCTGAATAAACCTTGAAAATTATACACAGTAGTGATGTTGATTTGAAATTCGCACCAAGACAGCAAGGGGATGGAAAACGTGGTATCAGGGCGGTCGGTTATTACTCTGAACGTCGGCTGTGGCGTCTGCCTTATCAAACTGGCAAAACTGTACATGAGCAAGCCAAATACAGCATACACAGAGGTAATGTGCATAATGATATCGCATCCAGGGACTATGACCTGATAAATCAAGCCCAACAGTACAAACACCAACCAGACACAAGCAATCTCAATTGACTGCGCTTACAAAATTGCCATTGACAATACAGTGAGTGAGTGAACTCGGGTTTAACGTCCCACCAACAACGAGGTCATATGGAGACGGGACCTCGGTTTAAAGTCTCATCCGAAAGACCAGAGAAGCGGGGGATCGAACTTGCGATCCCTGGATTGGTAGTCTGGAGTGTTATCCACTTCGCTACAGCCGCTCCTCCATTGACAATACAAGGTAGTGCCTAGAGGCTTTATAACTTATAAGTGTGAACTTAAGCACAATCGAGTCATATACTTCATGCATATTGCCTCCTGTTTACTGCAAAAAAAAAAAAAAAAAAAAAAACTCATAAATTCGATACAAACAGAACTTCTTAAAACTTTTATACATCTTCGATGCTTGTATTCAGTAAACCACTGAAAGCACAGAACTGACCAATCTCATGCAATTACCGCTAACCAATACAATCAAATTACCGCGATCGCGCGCAATATCACATGATAAGTAACAAGAAACATCTTTAAAAAAGATAATTGTCGAAGATGAAATTCGTTTTTAAAGAACAACTTTTTAGTCATGTCAGGACGGATCCACCGCTTCCTGGGTATTATCAGTACTTTTGTAAAGTAAACGTGTCTTGTTCAAGGACAAAACATGAATTCCCGAGTGAGGATTATCGTGATCAGCCTTGGTCGAGTTCGATTACAACTATTGTCTGGCGACAGTATGTCATGGAAGAAGCGGGTCAACTCGGCCTGCTTTCTGTAAGCCTGGGGTCTTCACGGCTCCTGGGTCAACTAGGCCGCCATTCAACTCGTCCGGGTCAATTCGGCCTGCTGTCATTTGCATCCTCGCCCTAACCTACGAAGATGGGCTGCGCCAGGAATGAACGGAAACACAATAAACGAATAGAGTTTGTTGGGTTGTTGATTTAATAAGAAGTCCTTCAAAATGGTGGACAAAACATGAATTAATATAAAGGGCAACCCAATAATCCCTCAACGGATAACTGCAACTGCAGCTAGACTATGGTAACGGGGCGTTCCGGGCCTACAATAATACAATGGCGCTGGGATAGCCGGACCAAGGTGCAGGGCAATTATATTTTAATTGTTTCCATAGTGCCGGAGTTTTAAGATTGGGGTCCTTTACCCTGTGAGATTTTCCGTAGTATAGGGTCGAAATAAGAGCAAGGTTGTTACCATCAGCTAATCATCACAGGTCTCTGACATGTAAAAATTCCGTTTCTGTAGGTGGGGTTTGTGGATACAAATGACTGGCGCATAGATATATAACCATGCGGCACCATGGCCAAAACTGATCTTTTCCTTTCTCATTTTCATACAACTTCGATATCCTAGTTTATTTGCCACAAGTAAGATTTAATGGCATGACTGAACTGCAAAAATACCGATACCTCACCAGGAGCTAGCTGTAACCGAGGGAACACTGATTAAAAGTCTATTTCTTAGCTTTTTCTGCCTCATATTTTCATGATTTTCCCTGACTCCGTTTGGCCCAATTGCTAAGGGAGTGAATTCGTGAGTTTGTGAGTGAGTGAGCGTGTGTGCAATTGAGCGAATGAGTATCAAGATAAGCCTGCATCGAAATAATTCCTTATCTAGAAAATTTTATCGCCGATGCAATGAATTGGTTTAAAAACTCAATGTCAGGTTAAAATTACTTTCACATGAAGGCCTATCGGAACCAGAATTTTATGACGACTTAGTATACAAATTCAAAAAGTATGACTGATTTTTTGTTCAGCTTCGAAAAAGTAGTTTTTTGTTCTCATTGTATTCTGTTCAGTGCTAGCACTAACCATCAAAATCTGGAAGTCATATGACTTCCAAGGTTTGTCATTTGGAAGTCATGCTGAAGGATAGACTTGGTTTCTTCCAGAATGTCCATATTTATATTGCTTTCTCCTTCATTTATGGGTGAAATACCATTATTACAACAAATTTAACTCATTATTTAAGTCAATGTTCACTTTATAAATGGTAGGTTATGATAAAAATTGGAAGTCACTGACTTCCTGCCATTCAGTTTTAGAAGTCACAGACCCCCAGACTTCCACTAGTGGAAGCACTGTTTGTTTCTTTGTAATTTTAGTTAGAAATACATCAGTTGTTAAAGTAGACTGATTTCTGGCGCGGCAGATCGGAAGCGCGGTGCGGTTATGGCTTTCATACTAGACCTTTAAATACACGATTGGAAAACTCGAATGCGCCTAATCTACGGCTGCTCAAACGGGTCATGAAATTTGCAAATACACTTTTCGTCATTCGTTATTATTGAATAAAACACGTCTATCCGCAAATAACGGCGATTAAATTAAAAAGGAAACGAAGCCAAAATAAAGTTTATATTCATAAAACGTCATTTTAAAACTGTTTCTTTTCACAAATGGTAGATTGTGTTTATTATCCCCCATACAATAAAAACCCGGATGCAGGTCATGCATGCTCTGATATGTCTACGACAAATAACAACACTTGTTGTAGACAATAACGAGCAGATAGCAATGTTAGCAGGTCTTTTCAAAGTAGGTGATCACAAGCTAGTTCTAAGAAAACTAAGATTAACGTTTTTGTTATAAGCCTGAGTAGTCTAAAAGTTATTGTATTAATATCGGTGTCACATGCTATTAACAGACGTTTTAACGAACACAAAACCATGTATTTACAAGACGATTCACGTGCTATAATAACAGCCTCTGCAATTTTTCGTATGCCAGTTGCAGGGCAATAATCGGTCAGTATAGACGCAAGCGGGTAGTTTGCAGCTGAATTATCGATAAAAAATCATTTTAGAGTTATACAGATTCGAATATTGTAAAAAAAAATGAAAAGCAGATGACATCGAAGTGAAAAATTTCGTGAATATGATTTAGAATTGTGAACTGCTGCTAAAGATTGGAGAAAAAATATGGCCTGAAACGAGGATTTTTATAGAAACGCATAGTACGTGTAGGGATCAGCAAGGTAATGGCGATGAAGTAAAAAAATATTGCCTAATATTTTGGTTATTATTGTAGCATAGTGGTTGAATTTATGCCGTACTAACGATCAAACATCGTTTTTTATTGCATTTACATTTGCCAGGTCTTTCGGGGCCTTCGGTCTCGGTTTTCAACAGCTTTCTCGGGACTGGTTAAATGTTAATGCATAAGAAACCATGCTTGATCACTATAATAGAACCAAACTTCTGAAGCTGCCTGTCCCATATTGTATGAAGTTAACCCCCGAGCCCCGAAATACTTCATATGACATTACGATCAGGTTGCTTAAAAGCAACAGGTAATTAACAAAGGCTACACGGACGACAACTAACAACGATGTCCGTCTTATAAGCATTGCAGAAGCCTTTACCTTAGAGTAGCTAAATAAAGCTGCAATATTTCGACTAGACAAACTCATAAAGTTACACTACAAGTATTTATATCGCCTTCTCTAAAGCGTGATCCTTCTTCATTCTAAGTCTAGTCAAGTTTTCATTAATCAGTTTAGCCAGTATTATTTCCAAGACGACTCTGTTTATGTCGATTATTGTAATGATTTAGATATATCGATTTATTCTTTGCGAATTCAGTTTTAATTCCCGATGATCTTAGTCGATTTACTGCGATCTAACAAAATATGTCGACAAATACAAATCAACATTTGCTCGAAAACTGCAATAAATCGCAATATCTGAAATCGAGATGTTGAAATATAACACAATAAATGGAGGCACCAATACGCTTCTACGGAAGCGTATTGGTGCCTCCACTTTTTTAGTTATATTTCAACTTGTCGATTTCAAATATAGCGATTTATTGCAGTTTTCGAGCAAATCTTGACTTGCATTTGTCGACATATTTTGTTAGATCGCCGTAGATCGTCTATGACCATCGGGATTTAAAACTAAATTCGCAAAGAGGAAATCGATGTATCTAAATTATTGCAATAATCGACATAAACAGAGTCGTCTTGGAAATAATAATTGCTAATTTGACTTATGAAAATTTGACTAGACTAGGAATGAAGAAAGGATCACTCTTTAGAGAAGGCGATATAATTGCATATAGTGTAACTTCATGAGTTTGTCTAGTCGAAATATTGCAGCTATACATGTATTTAGCAACCCTAAGCTAAAGACTTCTGCGGTGCTTACAAGATGGACAGTCTCCGTCGTTGTCAGTCGTCGTTCGTAAAACTTTTATAAAATACCTGTTGCTTCTAAGCAATCTAAACTTAATGTCATATGAAGTATTTCGGGGCTCGGGGATTTACTTCAAAAAAGCATGGGGCAGAAGGCTTTAAGAATTTTGGTTCTAGAATAGTGATCAAGCATGGGTTCTCATACATTAACATTTGCCAGGTCCCCGAGGAAGCTGTTGAAAATCGTGACCGAAGGCCAAGCTTTTCAACAGCCACCGAGGGACCTGGCGAAAGTAAATGCAATGTAAAAATGCAATGTAAAACCATTTACATAGATACAACCACAATGCTATAAAATAACAAAACGTTTTTGCACTATTTTTCATCGCCATTACCTTCCAGTTGGTGATTCCTGCACGCTCTATGCATTTCTATAAAAATCCTCGTTTCAGGCCATGGTCAGCTATAAAGAATTTTGGTTTAAACAGTATTTTATTCTTTTATTAAATACATAATAAATGTATGTACATAATATTCAAATATGGGTCTGACGGTAAGTGTGTTGCTTATCTTAAAGTCAGGGAGTTAAAGGAGATGACTTTAATATAAAGAATTTTTGTCCACCTTTAGCAGTCGTTCACAATTCCAAATCATATTTACTATTTTTTTTCACTTCAGTGTCGCCTGCTTTTCATTTTTCACAATATTCGAATCTGTATAACTCTAAGATAAAAGTTTTTTTATCGATAACTGCAGCTGCAAGCTACCCGCTTGCTCAGTCTATACTGACAGAGTATTGCCCTGCAACTGGCATACGAAAAGTCGCAAAAGCGGAGATTATTTATTATTATTCGATACGACTACTCAGGCTTAAAACGGGAAGTCTTAGAGCTACTCGTAGCTTGTAACCACCTATTTTGAAAATAGCTGTTAATATTGCTATCAGCTCGTTATTGTCTACAAGTATTGTTATTACTTACCATTCGATATCGCGTGTGATCGTGCACTTTAATTGTATTTGGTTCCCGGTATTTGATTGGTCAATGCTGTTCTTTCTGTGGTCTACTGAATACCAGCATTGAAGATGTATAATCAGATTTTATTTATTTTTTTTTTTTTATTATTTTTGCAGTATAAACAGGAGGCCAAAGCTATGGAGTAAATAGTTCGATTGTGCTTAAGTTCAAACTTGTAAAAGGTTTCATTAACATGCATTAAGTTAAAAAAATCCTGTAAACAACACCTTGTATTCCATTTCATTCAAACGGAATTAATGAGCCGCGACACGACAAAACCAACAATGTGGCTGTGCGCCCAGCACAGACTCAGATCAGCCTGGACGTCCGCCCAGTTTGACTAGACTAGTCGTTTTGTGCTCAAAGGGTAGCTAAGTGTCTAAGCTACCGCCATGCGGACAGTGAAGACTCTGATCAGACTGTGCGGATGCCCAGGCAGATCTGAGTCTGAGCTGGGCGCACAACCACATTGTTGGTTTTGTCGTGTAGCGGATCATTAAAGTCGCTTCTGATCTGCTCCTACATTGATAGTTTCTGTTTCTTTCTCTCTTCCTCTCTCTCCTAATATTGTAAAGTCAAGATATCAGTAATGCCTATGTTATTTTCACAACTATAGCTCTTGTTGTTAACTTTGTTGACCTGGTGTAATACAGACTGTTGGGCGTGATTAATGAGGCCATAGTCCCTGGATGCGAGTTTTGCCAGATTGATAAGGCAGGCGCCACAGCCGACGTTCAGTGATAGAGTAATAGCCGACCGCCCTGATACCCCTTGCTCACTTGGTGCTCATTGATGAAAGAAATTCATCGGACATATTTCGCCCTAGGAAGTCGACCCGCAACGCCTTGCGTGAAAGCTCCACTTTTCTGAGGCCTTATGATGGAGAAAACAATAATGCTTATATTTTATGAACACGCTTTTCGCAATCAGAACAAGGACTGTGATAAACGTATCTTTTTTGTTTATTTTTTTTTTCATTTATCTATTTATTTATCTATTTGATACTATTTTTTACGGTCCTTAAAAGGTAAGTTCACGTATATTGTTAAGCAGAAGTGGGCGTATACCGGAGCTCCCAGGGGAAGTCCACCAGACCTTCTGCAAGCAGAACTTGCTCTTCTCATTACTGCACCAAAGCGGCCAGACATAATGTTTAAGAGCTAAACCTCTGATCCAACCGTTCCCTTACTCATAAGGCTTACATAAGTACATGCCTGAGATCTCTGATACTAATATTATATTCCAATTATCTTCCAGCACATAGACTAGACTAGAGATTAAATTGTGTACTGAAATTCTAAAAATGCTGAAATTTCAACTCATTCAAGGTTTTGTGCATATTAATATTGTATGTAACTTTCAAGGACATCTAATGACAAAATACAAATTTTATCGCGTGAACATACATCCGTAGCATTAGCAAGGACCAATAACTTTATAGCTTACTGTCAGAAAGAGCAGATTATTCTTTCTCAAAATCTTGCTCAAAGTGAGAAAAGTCGAAATCTTTAAGGATCATTCAGAAATGTGGCTTTAGTCGCGTGAACTAGCCTATGTAGCCTTTAAGTTTCAACAGAATCAAATTTCTGAAAATGTCTACCCAAACCTGTACGAAGTTATAATTTCCAACCCCAGAGAATTTGCATTTGATTTTAAGCTCAGATTGGTAAGAAGCAAAAGGTATTTTACAAAGGTTTTAGAGATGACGACCGACAACGACGGAGACTGTCCATCTTAGCATCTTATAAACACCGCAAAAGTCTTTAGCTTAGGGCAGTAAATATAGCTGCAATATTTCGACTTGGAAGACTCATCAAGTTATGTTGCAAGCGATTAAATCGTCTTTCCTTAAGTGTGATGCTTTCTTCATTCCTAGTCATGTCACGTTTTCACAAATCAAAATAACGGTTATTATTTTCAACACGACTCTGCTAATGTCGACTATTGTAATAATTCAGAGATGTCAATTTCATCTTTGCGAATTTGCTTTTGTTTCCCGTTGATCTTAGTTGATTTACGGCGATACAATTAAACATGTCGACAAATAGAAGTCAAAATATGCTAGAAAACTGCACCAAATCGCTATATCTGAAGTCGACAATTTAAAATATAACACAATAAGTGGAGGCACCAATACGCTTCCGTACGCTTCCGTATCTAAGACTGATGAAATCTAAGGGTATTATTTGTCGTCGTTAAAGTATACTTAAGGACATACGTTCTGCACGGATGTTAAAAGAACATCCGTGCAGAACTTTTGCCCTTCAGTATATATCGTCGTAAAATGGAGAGCATCCATACTCTTGTTTCCCTACACATGGTATCAACTGAAGGTATGTTTGAGTCTAGGACGGTAATTTAGTATCTCTTTATCCGAGGACGGCTCGCTTGCTGTGAAGTTTTCCGCGTCAAAGTGACATCTTGCAAGTAAGAATATAAGACTGGCAAGTCTGCGAAGTCTTTCAAACGGAAGTGGCGTGAAGTAAATGGAGCACACAGTGGTGGATGACTTGCGATTTTTCGTCCTTTTCAACAGTATTTCAGTCTTTTCAGACCGGCGGATGGGTGATAATGAAACATTGTGTGCAATTGAACCCCGTCTACGATTGAAAAGATTCTCGCCTACAGCGGGGCTGTAACCCGGGACAGCTAGACCAGCAGACCAGCGCTTAACCTACTGAGCTACCGTGGCCCCTTAAGTGGAGCAACTGGCCTTATTAAATGCAGCGGGACAGAGAGTCAAGATTTTTAGCCGAATTTAAAATGTGCATACGACTGTTCAGCCTGGTCATAATCCTCCCTATTCACAATGTCGGTCTGATGATCAGAGCCTTCGGTGGTCGAATATGAGATTAACCGCGACACGACAAATCCAACCTAGTGGCATGTGCGCCCAGCGCAGACTCAGATCAGCTTGGGCAAGCACTCAGTCTGATCAGAGTCATCGCTGTCTGCATGGAGGTTGCTTATACCCTTGGCTACCCTTTAAGCGCTTAGCGAAGACTCTGATCAGACTGGGCGGATGACGAGACTGATCTGAGCATTTGCTCTGCGCACCTGCCACATTGTTTGTTTTGTCGTGTCGCGGATCAAATAATGGTTGGTTAGTTGTTTTGGGTTTAACGGCCTTTTGAAACAGTATTTCAGTCTATATCGGGCCGTCTCCCAAAGAGAGGGAGAAAGAAGAGAGAAATGAAAGACGAGAGAAAAAATGTCCAAACAACCCCAACCCGCACCTACTGCAAGCATAGTAAGCCCTTTCCCTACTATTATTCCAATCAGGAGGACGCCCCGGCACTGGAAGTTACACGCAGCACCTTTGCACCACCCAACCATCCCCGCGGATCAAAAAAAGCTGTAGGTTAGTTTTTTTTATTTAACAGCCTTTTGAGATAGCATTTCAGTCAATGTCGAGCCGTCTCCCAGAGAGATAGAGAAATATGATGAAGACACGAGACAATAGTATATGAGCTGCGACACAACAAAGTGGCATGTGCGCCCAGTGCAGACTCAGACCAGCCTGGGCATTCCCCTGGTCTGATCAGATTCTTTGCTTTGCGTTTAAAGGGTAGCTGAGGGTTTAAGCTAGCTCCATGCTGTCAGCGAAGACTCTGATCAGACTGGGCGGATGCCCAGGCTGATTTGAGTTTTCGCTGGGCACACATGCCACTTTGTTGGTTTTGTCGTGTCGCGGCTCAGTTCCTATTGCAGCACTGCATGCGCCTACCCTTCCTCTCGTCGATATCAGTTGGTTGTTTTGGGTTTAACGGCCCTTTTACTTAGTACTTAAGTCTATATCGGACTGTCTCTCAAAGAAAGGGAAAGAAAAGAAAAAATGATAGACGAGAGAAAAATGTCCAAACAACCCCCACCCGCACCTACCGTAAGCACAATAGGCCCTTGTCCTACTTTTATCAAAATACGTAGGACGCCCCGGCACTGTAAGTTATAACCAGCACCATCGCCCGACCACCACCCCCTTCTTTACTCGCGACATGTTTTCCGTTTTCGTTGAAAGCATTACTACAGTGGCACATTGTCAGGGTGGTTTAAAACGCTGTTAAAACCCTGAACGGTCTCATTGAGTTTCTCTTTATTTATGTCAAGGTCAATAGCTCGCTCTTTCTGTTTCGAATATTTTACATTTGCTAGGCTGTCTTTCACGTTTGAGTCTACATTTGTCTGATTCTCACGACGTTCTTTTCTTATCTATTGCATATTTATTTTATCTATTCATACTGTGGGCATTGAATCTGTTAAAAGACGAATCGGGGAATACTTACACCACAATGGCGACGTAATCTGCACGTACGTCGATTCAAAGCTGTCAAAAGTGGGACTGTTTGCGGCGCCGTCACTTTTTGGTAAGAATTTAGAATATGTTAAAAGAAAAATTAGTCTAGGCGCAAAGAAGAAACTATTAACCCTTCACATAAACAAAATGTGAACCGCGACTCAAGAAAACCAACAATGTGGTTGTGCGCCGAGCGCAGACTCAGATAAGCTTGGGCATCCACCCAGCCCGATCAGAGTTTTCGCTAAGTGCGTAAAAGGTAGCTAAGGTCTAAACTACCTCCATGCGGACAGCGAAGACTCTGATCAGACTGGGCGGATGCCCAGGCTGATCTGAGTCTGCGCTAGGCGCAGCTCTTTGTTGGTTTTCACGTGGCGCGGCTCAATTGTCAGTTGATAAATCGCTATTTTTTTCATGCAGCGTATCAACATCCCCCGCCATTTTGCTCTTCCCAACGGCGACGTTGGGTAGAACAAAAGGGCTAGGAATCTTGAAACGCTATCATGCGCTTACCTTCTAAAGCTGGTTCAAATTTGAAGAGGTCCAGAATTCCAGTAGAGGCGTAATAACTCAGTACTTTCTTTGCGTTTGTATTTAAATCCTTCAAGAAGTATGTCAGCACTTTATCAACTCCAAGGTAAATGTACGTCTCCATCCATTCAATGATCAGCTCGGCACTTACATTACCGTATGCCCCTTTATTAACGAGCGCTAATGTCGTTCCTTGATTTTGAGCTTGTGGCAACAATGGCCGTACGTAAGTCACGTGATCTTCTTTACAGCCTCGCTTCTCTGTTGTAATGGCAACTCCATTTGGAATGGAACTGTGTTTTCTATTTTCACAAGTGTAGAGATACGATGTTAGTTTTGTTCTTGGAAGAGGCTGACTTTTACTTATGACTGGCAGTTTAAAATAAGTTGAGCCATAGGGACTGCTATATCTTAAACAAAAAACTCATTTCAGCGATGCAGTGAGAAGATATGGCTACATATGAGCCGAGACTAGAAAAAACCAAAAAAGTGGCATGTGCACACAGCGAAGACGCAGATCAGCCCGGGCATCCGCCCAGTCTGATCAGATTTCGCTGTCCGCATGGAGCTAGCTTAGACCCTTAGCTATCTTATAAGTGCACAGGGAACATTCCAATCAGACTGGGCGGATGCCCAGGCTGATCTGAGACTTCGTTGGGGTCACATGCCACTTTGTTGGTTTTGTCGTGTTGCGGCTCATATAATCGCATCAGCGAAGACTCAAATCAGCCTGCAAACTCACGCAGTTTGATTAGAGGCTTTCCCGTTCTGAAATATATAGTTTCTACGGATCCTGGTTGCATGAGCCGCGTAATATGAAGATTCAGAACAGCTTGCCAGTGCTGTTTGCAAGATTTTATATCTTTTTCTTGTGCAACGCCTCGTGAATAGAATCAGCAAGGACAAAACGTTGGAAGTTTAACGTCGATGCAACGTTTGCATCGACGTTGAAACGACGTTTTTCACTTCGCATCGTCGTTGAAATGAGGCTACACATTGAATCTACGTGATTGCATAAAAAGCAGTGCCGAGAGCCTCAGAGGTATTAATAGCCGTGCATCAACAGGCGAAAAGCCGTGTTTCAACAAAGGTTTTCACGCGCTGTTCAAGCACGATGACAGAACTTTCATTATGCTTGTGCCGGGCCACGAAAAACCGCCATGCAAATTTGCCTCTCCCGTTTAGGTCGAATTACAAAAATTGGTGGTGCGCTACCTATGTATGTCTATATGACGTCATCATGCCTTTGTAATCTGACGTCATCGTCGTGACTCAGGTTAAAAGCGATGTTGGTCACATTCTTACGATGCCAAATGGAGAGTAAATAAGTGTTTAAGAAAACATGCATCTCAAGCTTTCAGTAATCAAGAACTGCGGGATGGTATATGAATGGATCAGACTTGTTCTGCATGGAAATTATTGCTCAAGGTATCTGCTTTTTGTTGATTAATTTGCAATCTATTTTGCATAAATTACAACGACCATCTTGGACGCTTTTCCGAAATATTGAGGTTGAATAGGATGATGGCAGCCATTTTGAAAAGAATGAATGCTCTCGGGCCCGGAAGACGAATATAAGTAAAAGATGCACCAGCGCGTTGGCTGTCAAACGGTGACAAAATAGAGTGCCAAGTTTTTTCTCAAATTTTAGCGAATAATTCGTTGAATTTATGCAATAACAGCGATCAAACATTTGTTTCCAATGCATTAACATTTGCCAGGTCCCGAGGGAGATGTTAAAAACCGAGGCCGAACGTTAATGCATGATAAACCATGTTTGATCACTATGTTGAAACGACGTTGTTTCAATGCTGTGTTCCAGCTGAACACGTTTGTTGTTATACCTAAGACAACAGCTGATAGTTGTATTTCCAAAAATAGTATCGGTCATACTAGCGTATATTTTTACAATGTCCCATGATGCCTTCTGAGAACTATTTCCTAGTGCCGCCCCCAAAACATACGCAGGACCAAACTTCATTTGGGTGAATTTTATAGACTGTATTAAGTTTTCAGCCAACTTTGGGTTGGTAAGTTTATTGACAAATGACGTTCTGGCAGTTTCTGGTGACATGGTCTGGAATTCTAAAAGAAGAGAAAAAAAAAACAATAATGAGCCGCGACATGACAAAACGAACAAAGTGGTTGTGCGCCCAGCGCAGACTCAGATCAGCCTGGGCATCCGCCCAGTCTGATCAGAGTCTGCGCTGTCCGCATGGAGGTAGCTTAGACCTTTATCTACCCTTTAAGCGCTTAGCGAACAGTCTAACTAGACTGGGCAGTTGCCGAGGCTGAGCACACAACCACTTTGTTTGTTTTCTCGTGTCGCGGTTCAGTTAAGGCTTTTTCCAAACATGCTGTGATTACCCTCTGTCTTCGGATACTTTAAATGGTTCAGTACTCCTACAGATGTTTCCGCCATTTTTATCATACTTTAGGGAAACATCTTTCATGACTTCCTGTTTGCTTTCCCGAACACCGAAGCCATTCCAAAACGGGTCAATCCATAAAGGAAAGAATTTGCTCTCACACAGCCATTATTTTTCTTTCAGGTCAAATGTACGTAAATGACCACAACACATTTTTTCTTTTGCATATGAGTACATTTTCATGCGTTACATCGAGCTGTGCAATAAAAAGGATAGGTCACTAGGTTCTTTTATTCGTCAGATCAAATTGAAAACCGTCGGGGTTGGTTCAGGCTCCTCTCTACTGACGACAATGAGAATGCGATTAATATACTCAGAGTTTCAAACTTCAGCGCAAACACCTTGTTAACCACAACAGATTTTTTTTACCAAAAGCTGATGTTTCATACCACAGGATATGTCGGTTAAAATAAGCCAAAAACAAAAAAGTCCTTGGCAACCAGGGTTCGAGGTTATAAACCTTTTTCATGATCAACTACGCTGAGCATGAAATTTTCTTTGCTGATAAATATGAAAATGCCAACTAATGTTGGCATTTTCATATTCATAAGCAGAGAAAATTTCATTCTAAGCTCAACTGAGCAAGAAAACAATTGTACTTATCAGTAATTTTGTAATGTTTTATTTATTAGCAGGTAAAATTTCACGCTCAGCTGAGTTGAGCATGAAAAAAGTTTTATAACCACGAGACCAGGTTCGTTTTTACGTAGCGCTTGATTAGTAACTGAAGGTGTGTATCAATTTACGCCATTTTGACGTCATTCATACGAGGGTAATCCAAGAAGTCTTGCAAACGCTGCCATTACATCTTTATTAATCGAGCTAGGGCTAATAGAGCTAATCAAGTTCTACCATAAACAGATCACACATAATAAGCACATATGTGCTAAAACCCATGCATGTGACTATCTTTCTCGGAAATGAGAGGGTTCTAAATGCACAGGTGTAGGTGATATCGACGTAAAAATTGCACAAACACGACGTCTTTGACAAGAGGTGTAGGGAAAGAATCCCCGTTTATCTTTTTAAAATTATTTCAAATCATAAGAAGTTGTCGGCTAAAATAATTTAGCATTTATGGCTTAAAAGGGGCCTTTAGAATGTACTGACTTAGATGTAAGTGTAGTTTATGAAATTTCAGAAATAACTACGTTTTTCCGCATTCAGTACCATATGAACCACGCTGAATGGATAAGCAATGCAGAGCGAAAGGAATCATACAAACTTTATCAGTATACATCATATACTGCCAACCGTCTGAGTAGCCATAGCTATGCATTGTGTATGAAAGAGCCAAATAAGCAGACAGAATAACAATAATAAACACGACAGTACATAATATACCTGTAATGTTCTTGTTTGCATCTATTGTTGGAACTCAAGTCAAATACATCCTGCTAGTTTTACAGTTTAATCTATTCTAAAGACCAAGCATGCTACAACATACATACGGTATAAATCATGTCAAACCTAATTAAAGTTAAGACCTACAGGAGAGGTTAGCTATTACCAGAAACTCTCACATAAGCTCTCTGGCTAATACATAACATCCCTTTCTTCCTTTAAAATAAGAATTAAATTTAAAACATTAAAACTGAAACTTAAAATTTCAACTTATGCGAAGGAGAGATGTTTTACTAGAGTAAATACAGTAATATCCAATTCACAAATTTTCTCCTACGCAACTTCATATATCAAATTTAATTGTAAATGATAAAGATAAATTGTATCATGGCCTATATTTTTTCCTTTGATGTTTGGTGTGCAGTATTTGAATAACCACCAGACACCAGCATCTTATCAAGTAGGCGGAGCTTTAGATTCCCATTCAGTTACACTGAGATTAATTCAAAGCAGTGCTATAACTATAGTGCGGTATTTAAAATACCGCACAGTTCATACAGTTCATTCTACTAAAGACAAAAGAAGCTGTCGCATTTGTTTTAATTTTCAGATACCTGTTGTAGCATCGTTACAAAAAGGAAACTTAGTTGGGTAAACAGAGATGTATTTAACATATACACAATGCACAATCAGATATCATGTCAAGTGTTAAAGCATTGTGACTTTTATCAAATTCATCATTAAATACAAATTTTCAAATAAAGTAAACCTCAAATGCACAAAACCATCATATTGAAGTTTAAAATTTCCTGTAATTTTTGGCTCAGGCAATTAGCTTATCAGCGATGTTAAGAAATGGGCTACATAGCATAGATATGCCATTTTTGATTGTGGGAACTGATTTAAACAAAGCAATAAATATTCTGGAAGAGACAGCCACTGAAGAAAAATCTGGTTTCTGATTGGCCCATGATACAAAACATTTAGAAAACTGACTGTACTCGTAATTGATATAACCATCTCGGGGGCTCCGCCCCCTCGAAGGTTATATCAATTAACTCGTACAGTCTGTTTTCTAAATATTACATGTATACTGAACCATGGCAGACTGTTAATTATTTCTGCGGATGTGGTATAAAATCCAACACTTTCTCACACACACATTCATTTCAATGTCACTGCTTATTTCGAAGTCCTGTTTCAGCATGCTGTTTACTGCTAATTTTAATTTGGTTCATTTAGGTCTCTCACATGGCTGATATGTCTGTAAAATAATTGATTTGATTGTGATCTGAGTTTTACACGAGGTCCATATTGACCTACTACGCTATACCAGTCATTTTCCCATTTTGGATCGGACTTCCGCGACTGCCTGCGTAGAACCAGAACTTTCTGACCAAGACGAAACCGTTTGTAATTCTTCCCGGCACGTTTGTCTGCATTTTTCTTCATAATCGCCTTTCGTTTAGAGTCTGTTTCGCGTAGTTTTTCTGGTACAGTTCCCTTATCAAATGAGGGGAGCTTACTTCTCACCTTCCTGTTAAAGAGTAACTCACTCGGAGGTATGTTTGTAGTACACTGAGGTGTCGTGCGATAGTTAAGTAAAAACTTGTATATTTCAATTTTCCAGTTTTTCTTCATAAGGCAAGCTGCTTGAATTGCCTTTTTCAGACTTTTGTTGAACACTTCAGTTAATCCGTTGGCTCGAGCCCAATATGGTATTACTTTTCTATGTTTTATTCCATTTTCAGCTAAGAAATTTTCCATCTCCTCTGACACAAATTGTCTCCCATTGTCAGATATCAGCTCATTTGGAAATCCATGAACTGCGAACACTTTTATCAACCTGTTTATGATTGTAGTGGAAGTTATACTTTGTAAAATTTCTACTTCAGGGTATCTTGAATAATAATCCACTAACACCAGACAATATTGTCCTCCTTGAAATGGACCTGTAATGTCAATTCCTACTTTCTCCCATGCACTGTTGGGTAGATCTGTTGTTTGTATGGGTGGTGGTTTTACTGGATTTGATAACCTTTGGCACACACCACAATTTGATATTAGTCTCTCTACATCATTGTTTATTCCAGGCCACCATAGTTTTTCACGCAGTAAAGCTTTAGAGCGATAAATACCTTGGTGCGTTTCATGTAATATTGAGAGCACACGTTCCCGTGATTTATGAGGTATTACCAGTTTGCTACCGCGCAATAATAAATTTCCATGTAATGATAATTCAGAGCGAATTTTAAAGTATGGTGTCAAAGTTCTGTCATGCGCTGGCCATTTATTTGTTTTCAAGCATTGTTTTATTTTACCGAACAGTTCATCCTTTGATGATTCTGAGTCAATTTCGTTCAATGTCATGGCCTTTGGAACTGAATGTTCAGCCACGTAATTTATATATTTTTCAGCTTCTTCACTCAAACAGTCATTTTGCGTGTCCTTGACTGGGTATCTACTCAGCGCATCATACCTCGTGGACTGACGTCTTATCAGTTACTAGCAGCTAGTAAAACCACAGCATGAAATATAGGGAAAATACACGCCCACTTTTGAGAAATTCTGCTGTGAGTCTCTAAGGTAATCAGATGCGTTTAGAACTCCTGGCTGAAATTCTAACTTAAATGTATATGGCTGAAGACGCAATAACCATTTGGTTATTCTTGCGGGTGGTTCATGATTCGGCTTGAAGATACTGATTAACGGTTTATGGTCCGTCAACACAGTAAAGTTTATTCCGTACAGGTAAACATGAAATCGTTCTATACCCCATGTAACTGCTAAGGCTTCTCGTTCGATCCGTGAATACCGTCTCTCAACCGCATTCAATGTACGGCTGGCATAGGCAACTGGCCTAAAATTTCCTTTATGTTTCTGCTCCATTATAGCACCAAGTCCTACAGGACTTGCGTCAACGATCAATCGAGTTTCCGCATTGGAGTCATAATATGACATCACTTCAGCACTTGTTAATGCTGATTTAAGAGTCTCGAACGCTTCTTGTTGCTCTTTTTCCCAGCAAAACTGTTCCTTTTTTCGCGTTAATTTTCTCAATGGCTCACTGATAGCTGCGAATTGTGGCACAAACTTAGAGCAATATGATACAAGCCCGAGAAAGCTTTTGACTTCTTTTACATTTGTCGGCCTTTCTGTTTGAAGCACCGCCTGAATTTTACTGTCCTGAGGTTTAAGCCCTTCGGATGTCAGCGTGTGTCCCATGAATGATATATTATCTTGACTAAAGATACATTTTTCTGCATTTAGAGTTAGACTTTTGTCTCTGAGTCTTTGTAACACCTTTCGTAAGATCTCATCGTGTTCAGATTTTGACTTCGCAAAAATGATGATGTCATCTGATTTACAACCTTCAATGTCCTGTAAAGTCTGCTGAATAATTCTCTGATAAATTTCAGGAGCACATGAAATTCCGAAATTTAGTCTACGAAATCTATATATTCCGTCATAAGTCACAAAGTTTGTTATGTCCCTACTACCAGGCTCAATTTCAACCTGATAGAATCCTTGTCGCAAGTCTAATTTGCTGAAAACTTTTGCTCCATTCATTTCTTCTAATGTCTCGTCAATATTTGGTAATGGAAAACGTTCTCTTAACACGGCGGTATTTGCTTGTCGCATGTCTACACATATGCGAATATCATTATTTGGCTTTGGTACGACCACGAGGGGTGACAGCCATGAAGTAGGCCCTTCTATTTTCTCTATAATGTCATGTTTGAGAAGTTCATCAAGTTTATTTTTCACCTGTTCTCGCATTTTAAACGGCATTTTCCTAGCGGGTTGAGCTACCGGCTGGACGTTTCTGTCGATGTGTAGTTTCAACTGGAAATCCTTTAATTTTCCAAGCCCTTCGAATCGATCCTTGTATTCGTACAATATTGAATCTACATCTCCATTGCTTTTCTGAGCTTTCATAGAATTTACACACATCTTTAACATTCCAAGATCCACAGAACGTTTATATCCAATTATTGGTTTACACTGTCCATCAATTATGTGGAAAATTAATTTATGTAATTTCCCATTCACTACTACATTTAAATTTGATACTCCAAGAAGCTTTAGTGGTATTTTAGAGGCAAAAGGATAAAGTTTTGCATTTGATTTTTCCAATTTTGTAGATGACGTTTTCACAGAATTAAACGTATTCTTATCCAAGCAATTGACTGAAGCACCTGAATCAATTAACACTTTGACTGAATTTCCTTCAATTAATATTTCCGTACTATTAGAATCAGAATTTGATAAGTGAAACACATGCCCTACACTTGCTATATCCTCATTATCACTGTCATCAGAATTTTCTGAATTTTCATCCACATAATTTACTTTTTGCTTCACTTTTGACTTACACATGTGACTGAAATGATTTTTCTTATGACATACTGAACAAACTACATTTCGCGATCTTAAACACTTATATCCAGAATGACCTTCATAACCGCACCGAAAGCAAATTAATTTTGGTTTCCTTGCTGATCTGGGTTGAGTACGCGGATAATACTGTTTCCTTTTTGGCTTCTTGTCGATTATGTAAGCGTATTCCTTTTCCTTTGTCGCTCCTCCATTTTCCTGTGTTGCGCCTCCTTTTTGTTCTACCATTTTTGTGCAGTGTAAATCTGCAAGATCTGAAGCTCGAGATATTTCCTGTATTTTCTTTAAGGTCAAGTCTTTCTCTTTCAAGAATTTTTTCCTTAATTCATTTGACTGACAACTGTCCACAATTTGGTCTCTGATCATGTCATTGACAGATTCCTCGGCATAATCACATGAGATTGCCAATTTCTTCAATCTTATGATGTAATCGTCCATTTTCTCATTTTTCTCTTGTTTACATGATTTGAATGCATGTCTCTCATATGCTATGTTCTTCTGTGGCTTGAAATAATCACTTAATTTTTCTTTTACTTGTGCATAATTATTTTCCTGTAAATTTCCTAGGGTCTCAAAAATGTCTTGCACTTCTTCTCCTGCCAGATGTAACAACATAGCTTTCTTTTGCTCATCTTTTGTAACACCGCTAGCACAGATATAATAGTCAAATCTTTTGAGATAAAGTTCCCATGCCTTTGCTAAGTTAGTATTTTCACCTATCACCTTAAATGGAGGTGGTGTTGGCAAGTCTAATTTAGACGCCATAGTTCATGAACTTTGGAAGTTTAATTTGATGTCACGAAAATTTGTTGTCACCAAAATCCGTGGAGAATAGATGTCCCAACAATAAACAACAAAAAGTTTGTTCCTTTGAACAATTATTTTCTGTGTAATATGTTCCTTTGAACACTTATAAACAGCTCCTTTGAACTGGATCCATAATTCCTTTTTTCTAATATCCCATTTTTCGTCGCCAAATTATGTAATGTTCTTGTTTGCATCTATTGTTGGAACTCAAGTCAAATACATCCTGCTAGTTTTACAGTTTAATCTATTCTAAAGACCAAGCATGCTACAACATACATACGGTATAAATCATGTCAAACCTAATTGAAGTTAAGACCTACAGGAGAGGTTCGCTATTACCAGAAACTCTCACATAAGCTCTCTGGCTAATACATTACAATACCCAAAGTAAGGAATAAGTAGACTGAGCAACCATAACTTTGTACTGTCCAAGGTAAGCAAAGTAAGTAATACAAAAACAATCTGAGATACAACACCCCAGTCTGATATATGAGGGTCATCCAATAAGTCTTGCAAACGCCGTCATAGCTGCTTAAATTAATTGAGATAGGCTAATCAAATTACACCATTAACAGCTTACGTATATAATACACATATGTGATAAAAATCATACATGTGACATTCCGTTCTCAGATATAAGAGGGTTTTGAATGCTAAGGTGTAAGCGATACCGGCGGTGAAATTGCACAAACACTTCATCTTTTACAAGAGGTGAAGGAGACAAAATTGCTGCATATATGTTTATAATTGTTTCAAATTACAAGAATTCATGTTCTAAAGTAATCGCCTTATATTTAGGAGCTCGAATAAAAAACAGTTATTATTTCACATTACCAAACAAATGTGGTTGCTAGGCAACAAGAGAATATTACAGAATTTTAGCAAAATTCTAGTTTTTGACATTTACCTCTGGTTTCTTAAGGCTGCAAACGATATCCAACAAGGCTCAAAGTATATATTTTCTTTCATGTCTACGTTTAAGCATCTCGGGACTATTCTTTGATAACAAATTAACCACAGTTTAGGAAATACTTCATCTGCTGTGAAAGCCTTTTCTTCATATACTCATTTTATATGATATTTAAGCTGCCCGAAAAACATGGTGATTTTCCTTTGAACAATAAAAATATCTTGACTGACGGCAAGATCTTAACCTTGGTACTGTGTGCATACTTCAGTAATATTTTCCGTATCTCACAGCAATCTTCAGATATTTACAAGCGTTCTGAACCAAGCTACGGGATCTTAAAAAGACAACTAGAAGCCAACGCCGCATCCATAAATGTAATATTCTTCAGTTGCCTAGCAACGCCATTTGCAAGATCATGGCGTTTCTGGAAGTTGTCGACTGGAAACAAGGGAAGATGCAACGTAGGGATGTGGATTGCTTGATACATTTTAATGATCATTTTCCTAAAACTTGGCCGTCTGCAGGACTTATTGGATGATCCTCGTATAGCATAAGTAAACGTAAGAACGGTAAGCAACGTAAGGACTTCAATATGTACGTGCTTCATAATAAGCTAAGAAACGTAAGCGCAAGGTAAGCAAACTGAATAGTTAGGCCAGTAGGCTAAGACGAAACAAGATTGGCTAAATATACACCTCGTTCACGATGAGCTTAGCAACGTAAGTAAACTAAGCAGCTTCACTTAACCCAGTCTTAACGTGAATAGGCTTAATAACCTAATAACGAAAATTAACTATGTCGTAATATGAGTTGGCTAAGTAACCTAAGTAGAAGGATGATGACGTCACTTAGAAACCAAGAAGAGCTTTTAGTTGCTATGGTAACAGATCTATGACGGCATTGATTCTGAAGCATGGCAATCAATGTTTGCCATGCTCCGCCAATTTTTCAATGACACTACAAATTGAATCTGAAATTGTTTCAACAGAAAGATCAGATTTTCTCCTACAAATAATTATTCTCAAGTCATTTGATTCCATGTTACTAATAAGTAGTAGATATTATATTGGGCTCTAAACATCAATCTTTAAAGATACGCTAAGTGGTGGAAGTAGATTGACAAACGTAAGTAAATGAAGTCGTAAGATGAATAGGCTAAGTAACCGAAGTAGCGTAAAGGCCCTGTCACACTACAACGTTTCAGACAACGTATGCCAACGTATGAAAAATTTATCCAATACGCTGCCATACGCTGGAGATAAATTAAAACATCAAACAGCAGCCGGTTTTGGAACGCACACATAGCGTACTGAAACGTATAAATAACTTATCCATAACTTATCCCTAGCGTATACATAACTTATACAAGCGTATAACAGCGTGTTCCCAGCGTATCTGTAGCGTTCTTGTCTTATGCCGAACGCATGCACAACGTTAGTCTAACTTACGCCGACCTTATGTATAGCGTGTTGGAGCGTGCTTCGACAATCAGATGTAAAGCGACGGCTCTCTACAACACTTTTTATTGTAGTGGACGTTGATCGATGGACATGCCTAAAGAACGAAAATTAGAGAACTTTGCAGGTAGTAGCTGACCACCTGAACCTACCGTCGTCCCAATCATCACCCGACTGCCGAGCCTATGATGGTAGCCAACCTCCCTCCCGTGCAGACTCCAATGCCTCTTTAGTGGTATCCGTGGCAGCATCTGCAGCAGCTGTGGTGGCATCTGAAGTATTAACCCCCTCTCAAGCCCACAACGACAAGCGGACTTATCCCTAGCGTATACATAACTTATACAAACGTATAACAGCGTGTTCCCAGCGTATCTGTAGCGTTCTTGTCTTATGCCGAACGCATGCACAACGTTAGTCTAACTTACGCCGACCTTATGTATAGCGTGTTGGAGCGTGCTTCGACAATCAGATGTAAAGCGACGGCTCTCTACAACACTTTTTATTGTAGTGGACGTTGATCGATGGACATGCCTAAAGAACGAAAATTAGAGAACTTTGCAGGTAGTAGCTGACCACCTGAACCTACCGTCGTCCCAATCATCACCCGACTGCCGAGCCTATGATGGTAGCCAACCTCCCTCCCGTGCAGACTCCAATGCCTCTTTAGTGGTATCCGTGGCAGCATCTGCAGCAGCTGTGGTGGCATCTGAAGTATTAACCCCCTCTCAAGCCCAAAACGACAAGCGGACGCAGTCCAAGAAGATTCCTTATTTAAAAGTGATGAATTGCTGATCTGTATCCAATATATATAGCTGATGCCCAGGTCGCTGGCGGATATGTTACCTAAATACGCTCAGTGCGTTCGCGATACGTTGAATAAGTTCTAAGGTCGTCAGGCATAGGTTGGATACATTCTGGATACGTTCGGTATACGTTACAGGTAAGTTACATGTACCTAGAAGTTAGAAATAAGTTACGCGTACGCTCCACAATGGACCTGCTGGCTGCCGACGTATGTCAACGTATGATTAACTTACAAGTTACGTGCATGAACGTATGCATAACTACCTGTTGCGTACACCAAACTTATGACTAACTTATAAACAATACGTCGGCGTACGCTGAAAATTTTATGCATGCACAAAATTTTGGGCCGCATTCGACGTATAACAACTTATACCAACGTATTTGAGCGTACTCGTAATTTGTTCATAACGTACCCCTAACTTATTCAACGTACACCAGCGTGTTTACTAAAGTTCTCATACGTCGGCATACGCTGATGCTATACGTCACTGTGTGACAGCCACATAAGTAATCTAGCAACCTGGCGACGTCATCAAAATTTAATACAAAAGATAACACTGCTGTGTTTTCGCAGAGCTACAATGGAGCAATAATTTGTGTGATAGCTCCATAAATCTTGCTTTCTGCCAGTATATGAGCCGCAACACGAGAAAACCAACAGAGTGGTTGTCCGCCCAGCGCAGATTCAGATCACCCTGGGCATCCACCCAGCCTGATCAGAGTCTTCGCTGTCCGCATGGAGGTAGCTTAGACCCTTAGCTACCCTTTAAGCGTTTAGCAAAGAGTCTGACCGAATTAAGTGGATGTTCAGGCTGATCTAAGTCTGCGCTGGGCGCACAACCACTTTGTTTGTTTTTTCGTGTTGCAGCTCATATATTTTCACTTTGAACTGGCTGAACAGAAGCAGAGATATTAATTTTCTTTTACTCTAAAAATGCATAATAGCCAATAGAATGTTATAGAATAATGAGATACGTTGGCCACTGACTGTATTCAATTATGGCGGAATAGGATATATGAATAGGAATAACAAATAATATATTAGAAGGTACACAAACGAATTGAATATTTGTCACTAAACAAATATTAATTAATTCATTAAAGTTCCACAATGTTCAGTGCTGGTCAGTTGGCGAAAACTTGATAATGAACATTTGTATTTCTCGGAAAACAATAAGATAAAATTACAACAATTTGAAAAATTATTGATTTCTTGTTTCTTTTGAAAATGTACGTGTACATCGAAAATAAAATGAAAAGTGATAAATAAAAAATACACAAATAAGCATTCCAAAAAAAAAAAACAAAGTAAAAAAAAACACAAAAAAACACGAACCTACCAAAACAAACAAAGAAGCAACTTTTCATTTGAATAAAAAAAAGAGAAGAAGATGATGATCTCTGAAACAAAGCCGGCACAATTATATATATATTATGTGTTTCATATAATAGTTTTTTTAACCTGCTTGCTATTCTGGTTTCACTTCTAGGGTAAAATAGATAATACTGATCAGGGTCGCAATAAACCTTTAGATAAATTTACCAACGAACAAAGTTCAGCCGCGACACGAGAAAACCAACAAAGTGGTTATGCGCTTAGCGCAAACTCAGATCGGCCTGGGCATCCGCCCAGTCTGATCAGAGTCTGCAATGTCCGCATGGAGGTAGCTTAGACCCTTAGCTACCCTTTAAGCGTTTAGCAAAAAGTCTGATCAGACTGCGTGCATGCCCAGGCTGATTTGAGTCTGCGCTAGGCGCACAACCACTTTGATGGTTTTCTTGTGTCATTTAGTTTCCGATGATTGCAAAAGCAAATGCGTCAAAGACGGAAATTTTGAGGTCAGTCGAATTTCAACGGTGTATTTTTCGCACATTCTTTAGCAAAATTAGCATAAAAATACTTAACAGGCTTTACTTATTTTTTTATTGCATTGACTTATTTGATTCACTCGCTGCTTAGGTTACTTAGCCTACTCAGATACGATGTCGCCATCATAAAACGCTCATACAACATGACGTCGTTGAGATTGCACGTCGACGTAAACAGATTTCGTCGCACTTGTTAGTTGGTTTTCAAAGATACTGAAATTAGTTAAACTCCGAGCATACTTCCTGAATTAAGTTTCCTTAAAGGTTATGTTTTATCAGCTTCATGCATGGACGAAGGATGCTTTGGTTAGTTGGTTGTTGGGTTTAACGGTCCTTTGAGACAGTAGTTTGGTCTATATCGAGCCTTCACCCAGAGTGAGGGAGAGAGATATGATAGGCGAGAGAAAAACTAGTCAAACAATCCCCACCAGCACCTACTGCAAGCACAGTAGGGAATGCCCTACTGTTATCCAAATTAGTAAAATTTAATTAAGTAAAATTAGTAGGAGGTCCCGGCACTGAAAGTTACCCAGCATCATCGCCCGATCCGACACCCCTGTAAGATGCTTTCTTCACAAGATGGTGAAAGTTAAAACTGAATATGGGCCAGACGCCTACCTGAGTTCGTTTGAAGCGGCTCTTTGAGGTAGTATTTCGGTCTACATAGGGCTTTCTTTAAGAAATGAGCCGCGACACGAGAAAACCAACAATGTGGTTGTGCGCCCAGCCTAGACTCAGATCAGCCTGGGCATCCGCCCAGTCTGATCAGACTCTTTGCTAAGCGCCTAAAGTGTAGCTAAGGGCCTAAGCTACCTTCATGCGGACAGCGAAGACTCTGATCAGACTGGGCGGATGCCCAGACTGATTTGAGTCTACACTCGGCGCACAACCACATTGTAGGTTTTCTCGTGTCGCGGCTCAAATAGCTAAAATAATTGACAGCAACCCCAGACCGTACTTCTGCAAGGACAAGGCAAGTCCTTTCCCTACCGGGCCACACGTATGTTCTTTATCAAAACAATATCAGAGAGGTTTATATCTGACAGTGAAATACAACTGTTTACCCCTTATTTTTAAACTTATTACTATTTAAAAAAAAAAGAAAATGCCGAAGAAGGCGATTCCCAGTGAGCAAACAAGATTCACACAACACTGAATCAATGTTGGTTTAATGGTGATTCTACGTTGTTTGTCTTTTGGGGTAATTTGTTAGACCTGGTCTTTGGGAACTAAAGGTGCCTTCTAATATTAACAAATAGCAAAGACTCAGGTCAGCCTTCATATCCGTCTTTTCGCCATAAGTGTCCTTAAGAGCTCATCGGGCACATGACGTCAAAATGACATTACAGTGACGTCGATGTGTCGTTATTATGTCGCATCGACGTCAGTATAACGTCATTTGGACGTTTTATTCCAGCAGGGCATTATGCTCCTTGAGGAAATTTATATTGAAAAATAAACGAAGGCTCAGATCAGACCTCTCTGCCAGTACACGCTATTGCAAGGCATATTTTCTCTTTAGCGGCTCATCAACGTGTTCCATAGCAACAGAACGAAAGTATCGAATTCAGAACACAAACAGATCTGGTTTCACGAATTGAAACATCTGCGTTTACAACTAATTTACTTGATGACAGTCTGTCTTCAAGCAATCGATCTACCCATACTCAAACCCAGTGTGGGGTAGAGGGATGGGGACTTGGTTTTTCAAATGGTACACACGTGCAGCTGAGGTATTTAATATCACCCAAAATACCTACCCTGTAAACGTATATTGGCTGTCAGAAAAGAATACCTATTCATATACAAATGTATGCTTCCATATTCCACTGATACACGTAAGCCTTATTGTGTTATGGGTCATACAACCAAGTCCATAAGAAAACGAAAATAGAAATACATAATGTATACTGATAACATAGAATAGGGATGATTGTATAATATGAGCCGAGACACGACAAAACCAACAATGTGGTTGTGCGCCCAGCACTGACTAAGATCAGCCTGGGCATCTGCCCAGTTTGGTCAGACTCTTCATTAAGTGCTCAAAGGGTAGCTAAGGGTCTAAGCTACCTTCAAGCGGACAGCGAAGATTCTGATCAGACTGGGCGGATGCCCAGGCTGATCTGAGTCTGCGCTGGCCGCACAACCACATTGTTGGTTTTGTCGTGTCGCGGCTCAATTATTGTCTCATGGATTTCCTAGTACTATCAATGTACGAAAGTGAGGAATTTGATAACTTCATGATGAATAGCCAGCCTGAAAAATGGAGGCTATTCCAGCGCACGTCTGTAGCATACTTGCTATAGGAAAATACCCCTCCCCGGGACTAAAACCAGCCGGCGTACATTCGCAGTCCCAGCGCACGTCTGTACCATACTTACTATAGGAAAATACCCCTCCCCGGGACTCAAACCAGCCGGCGTACATTCGCAGTCCCAACAGATTATTATATTTTACATCATAAAAAACACCGTTGATCAGTTAACCGCACATGGCTTGACCAGACTGCGCACATGGCAAACCTGGTCAAACCATACCCACTTACCAAGACTTACTTAGACCACTGAAATTATGCAAAGGTGTACACCTCTATGTTTGTGCCGTATTTTTAAAGATAACACTTCCGGTAGGCATATATCGACGTAATGACGTTTAACGTACTTCACTGCGACGAAAATACGTCGCATCGACGTCAGTGCGACGTCATTTCGATGTCATGTGCCCGCTCGGTCTGTGTGACTTCTTGCTTGTGTGCATGGACAAGGTAGCCCTTCCCGAAATGGATTTTACTCTTGAAGATAAGAATTTGCCCCTCTAGAAGATAAGAATTTGCTCTTCTAAGAGCAAATTCTTTATTTCAAGAGAAGATCCCTTTTTGGAAGGGTTTCATCGTCCTGGGAAGCAAACAGGAAGTCAAAAGGGTTTTGATACTCTAGCGACTTACGTATAAAATATCAACTGAAAGAAAACTTCTGAAGAACAAGGGTTATTCCAGCCAAAATACCTTCACTCAATCTTTATGCAATACGCCAACAAAGTAAATGAGAAGGCAATACCAGGAATTGACAATTTGCTGTAAATTTTATGGAAACAGTGCAGATCCTGATCAGACGCCGCGCTCTGCGGCATCTGAACTGTGTCTTCACTGTTCTATTGGCTACTAGGCATTAATAAGTTAGCTCTTTAAGCACCAGTGACGAAATAAGCAGAATTTGCAAACATTGTAGATCCTGATGAGGCTGCTCATAAAGAGCCGCCTCGTCTAGATCTACACTGTTTGGCCTCCAGTCTTTGAATTATCAAAATGAAATGTCTTGGACAAGGCATATTTTGAATTTTTGCAGACGTAAATTTTGTCGTCTGCTTTTTGTGCTTAAAGAGTTAAACAAATGCAACTTGCGTTTACATCTCATTTAGCCCAGTCTTTTATTTTTCTAACATTTACCTATAGCTCTTATACAAATTTTAAGAACAGGTCTGATGCGGAACCGCCAAGTCCACTTTTTGCTAAGGTTGACTGCCCATTTTAGCACAATTTAAACCTATTCTGCTACAGCTGACTGCTTATGCCTGATCTAATACCTTATCATAGCAGCTTTAATATTGACAGAAGCCATCTCTGCAGCAGATGCCATTGTAAACCTAAATTAAGTTGATTTTACCAGAAGCTTCACTGATTTGACTATCATCAATTTAGCACAAAGGTGCTGGCTGAATGGGAAATACTATTGCTGTCCCTGAACAGTCTGGTCTTGGTCTACAGTGTTTGCCCAGACATTCCTGTCCCAATATTTAGTGAGGTGGTGCAAGTTTTACAGATCATTTTGGAACTTTATTTGCTTGTAAGACCACATTCACACCTGTGAATTTATATCACTTTGAGTAAAAATCCAAGTATATGCATGTACATGGTAAACAGTAAAATGAATAAGATGAAGAGGGAAATATGTCAGAATCCAATGATGTTTATGCAAAGAGATATATTGATAAGCATCAGTTATGCAAAGCCTATACTGCTAGGGCGAAAGCCAGTCAAGTTCTTATAAATAGTTTGAAAACTGTTTCTCAAGACCTTCAGTATTGCATATGTCCTTTATTCAATGTCTTCTGAATAGCTGTTTTTGGGTCCAGTTTCCACAAATATCTAGTTTTAGTTAAGAAACCAGTTCAAATCAGAGATGGGGTCAATTATATTGGAAAGTAATTAATTACCATTACCATTACATTGCAGTGTTAGCATTACCATTACCATTACACAGTTTTGGGACAAGTAAGTAATTAAATTACCATTACTTGGCAAATGTAATGCATTACCATTACTCATTACATTTTTCCATCATCACTTTTCACCTATGATATATAGTGCAGGGAAAATATATTTAAACCTTAGATTTATTTGCTATGTTACAATAGATACAGAGATTCTTTGAGAGGGGCGGTTGTACTTGAACTGGCTGTAGAAGCTTGATATTCATCTCTGTGTTTTCTCTGAAAAAAATAGCAGTTGCTAGTGAAAGTTTTGAATTTTTACCCTAAGGTGTCATAAAATAGGATTATAGTCAATACACACTATAGACTTTATCTGTCACCTTATGGTTCATTGCCTGAGAGACAAAAAGGTGTGATCCATTGACATTAATTAACAAACAAAACAACTGACTGGTCCATAAAGATTTGGCCATAGCTCGAATTTGGACTGGGTAAATATTTTTCTTTTCACATCTGTCTATAGAACTACAGACTTGTCTAAACGATCTGGATAACAGCTTGACTTTGGATTGCTTAAATATTTTTCTTTAATACCTGCCTAATTAGACATACAGACTGGTCAAAAAAAATTAAGATAACAGTTTGACTTCGGTGTTTTTTTTTTTGTTTGTTTGTTTTTTTCTTTGTCACAACTAATAGCAGAATAAAACTTACAGAGTAAGAAAGTTATTAGGTGGCCTTTGAACAATATCTGATAGAGAAAAACTACTGTTGTAACATGTACATGAAAACAGAATACGGTCTTACCTTCACATGTGTTATGAAATTTGATGTCACTTTCTAGCTCCTTGATATAAAATTGAACAGTTTCAAAGAAAAAAAAATGGACTTGTAGCCATTCTCCTGAATGCCATTGGTGAATATGCCACAATTAGTTGTCACGGTTCACTCAGTGTTCAAAGGGTAGTTCACTAGAGGGACGGGATCATAGATATCCGGAAAGAACAAAAGTGGATAATAAACAGTCAATAAATAAGAACATTTATTAACAGCAGATGTCTTTTGAGCAGTAAAATGGATTGCTATTTTTGCATTGTTGTTGTTGTATTTATTTTTATTAATATTATTATTTTCATTGTTGATTAGAATAATATTCACTATTCTTTTTTCACTATTTACTGTACTAATAACTTAAGTTGTTTTGGTCTTGAAAAGCAGCTGACTATCATGATGATGAACATAAAATACTACAAAGTAATGAAAATGTAATGCCAAAAAGCATTACATCATTACAGCCTTTTTGTACTTGTAATTAATTAAATTACCATGACATGTAATGAAAAATTCCTTCATTACTCATTACTTAGCATTACTTTGAAAAAAGTAATGCATTGTAATGCATTACCATTTCTCATTACCATTACCCCATCTCTGGTTCAAATATTTCAACAGTAGAGTATTAGCATTGGAATCATGAAGTCCAGAATTTGGCCTTTTTAAGGAGTCATAGGATGCATGGCTTCGAAGCATGTATTTACGCACAATTAGCCAGGTAAGAGATTTTGAACAGTGCATTGATTGCACATGTATAGGATGCTAAATCAGACAGGTGTGACATCCCTTATTCAGTGAATAAACCTTACCACTACTGAACTAGAAAGTGTAAACAGTTTTTAAAATTCGTAGAAGACCTATGTCGTGGTGACCCCAATGTCCGAGGGATTGTCCGTTGCGGTCAGTTACTGGTCGATTTGGTTCAGCTTATAGATGGCGCTAAATTCGCATCACGTGACTGTAGAAGCGCCCTCTCACCACCTTGACGCCTCTGCGGGAACACACTTTCTCTGGAGCTCCAGACGAGACAATCTACCAACTGGCTAAGAAGGCTTTGCGGCTCTGGTTGAGACTGTACAAGGACAGCAAGAAGTAATTGGTGAGTTTTACTTTAATGGTGGCAGCGCAATAGAACTACCAACGCTTCTGAGAGGAGAATTTTCTGGAAAGTCTTGACCAAAAAATTTGCACCTCGTGGCTCGGCAAAACCGCAGACATCTTCAGACTTGGTATTTGAAAATTCTAATTAGTGCACGGTTTTCCAAAGGTTTACTGTCGTTTTTAGAATTATTCTGCACTGTCTGTGACTAAATTTTACCAATTTTGTTTGGCATTAAGGAAATTAAAAATTTTCGGCTGACGAAATTGCGCACGTGCTCACGTGGCGGCCATTTAAAAAAAGTGAAGCAAAGCTTATTTTTTTCATTCAATTGGCTATTCCTGCAACTGTTTAAAGCTTAATACCCCAGTTTAAAAGTTAAATTTCTTTCAAAGAAAGAAGAAAAATTTAATTTCTTGAAAATTTCCAGGTTTTCACAGACAATTTTTTGTTTCAATTAAAATTGTTTGCAGGCCTGTAATGCATTCGGTTTCATGGCATAAGTCAAAGACTTGGGCAAATACTGAACCGTGCGTTAAATGAAATACATACTCAGAGGGGTATAAACCGGTTTTGAAGCTCGTGTTAGTCAAAGACGTTCACACCAGCAATAACCTTGGTTTGAAAAACAGTTTCGGCATCATTGTAAGTGAGAGCCGTTTTGTTGCAGGTAAAAATAAATAAAATAAATTATAAAATTTATTCTTGTGTATTTACTTTGCGACAAAATGTCAAAAGACATGGAAACACCAATTCGTGTGAATTTTGCGACGGTTGAAGATCTCCAGCGCATTCCACATATTGGCCCTAAGGTCGCATGCACATTGATTAAATTACGAGAAAGTCAGGGCAACCTAACCCTTGAAACATTGCAGACGTTTCTCCGAGCAAAGTTCGATGAGGAAACGTTGACAATGTTGGACTTTTCTCGTAATGATGGCTTACCCACTACACCACAGTATGGATTGGAGGAAAGGGAAAGGGAGGAACTTAGGCTTGAGCCAGAAAGGCCTGAGCCAGAGGCACCTAGGCTGGAGGAAAGGCAAAGACCTAATTCACCAGCCCGGAGTGTGTATGAGGACTCCTTTGAAGGAAACCCTTCAATCCCTGTAAAAAAGAAATTATTGAACAAAGGCCACCCATGTATGAAAGGTCACCCATGTTTGAGCCAAGGCCAACCATGTTTCAACAAAGGCCACCCATGTTTGAACAAAGGCAACCTACGTTTGAACAGAGGGCACCCATGTTTGAACAAAGGCCACCCATGTTTGACCAAAGGTCACCCATGTTTGAAAAGTAGGAAGATTTTAGACAGCAATTTTCCCCAATGGCCAACATGTATGACCAGAAACCATCTATTCCTATTGATTGGGGTAGTGTGCCATTTGAAAAGCCAATTCCCACCTCCCCGGTTCTAACGCCGACAGAGTTGGCCAAAGAATTAAGTCGTAAGAGTAGGAAGAAAGCGGAGAAGCTAGGCAGGCGAGAAAAGAAACATAAAAAAAGTGCAAAGCACAAGAAAAGAGCTCATAAAGATTCTAGCTCTTTATCCTCATCCCCATGTAGTGACAACGAAAAGAAACCTGAAGAGATGGGGAAAATAGCAAAGAGTAAACATGCTAAGTCTGGAAAGAAAAAAGAAAAGAAAGATTCCAGCTCTTCATCTGAGGATCAGCAATACATTGAAAAAGGGGCAAAGCCCAAGAAAAAGACAAAGAAACCATCTAAATATGATTCTCCCAGTTCGCCTAGCTCTTCCGGTTCTTCTAGCTCTTCCGATTCTTCGAGCTCAGATTCTGATGATGATGCAAAGCATCGTTCTCGTCGAAAAAAAATCGAAGAAAAAGGGTGGGGCTGAAATACTGAGATTATTACCAAAAAATCTCATTTATGATGGCAAAACAAATTGGCTGGCATTCAAGCAGAAGTTTACTCGTTATGCCATTGCATGTGAATGGACTTCTGATGAATGTCTGAATTGTTTGTGCTGGTGTCTAACTGACAAAGCGGCAGAATTCTACGCCATGTTGATGGAACAAAACGAGGATTTGACGTACCGACGTCCAATGACACGGTTAGAGAAACGTTTCGGTGTAAAAGAATTGGCAGAAACTGCTCAAGCAAGGTTTCAGCAGGCAACCCAGGCATCAGGAGAATCACTAGAAGACTGGGCTGATAGAATATTGACGCTGGCAACCAAGGCATTCAAGACGTTGCCAGAGCATTATTCTAGCAGGCAGGCTATAGTGAGATTTTGCGAAGGTCTGCTTGACAGAGAAGCTGGATTGCGTGTTGGGATGGATAAGCCTTTCACAATGGAGCAAGCTATCAACAGTGTAAGATGGTATCAACATCTTCATCAGTCCGTTTATGGAAAATCCAGTAAACGTGACCAAAAGAAACAGGAAGAAAGTTTTGTCAGGGCTGTTCAAGAGACCAGAATCCATAATGAGAGTTCTGATGGGCAAAGCTCATCAAGAATCTCTGCTCTTGAAGAAGCCATGGCGAAACTACAGAAAAGTTTCGATGCTATGTCATCAAAGATGACACAGCAGCAACAACAAAAGAAACAGGGTGGACAGCCATCCTCATATAGGCGCCCAGGTACTTCGACTGGAGCCTGTTATAGATGTGGGGAGGTAGGGCATTTTCGTCGGGACTGTCCAAACAACCGGGGTAGACAGGAAACAGGCCAACAAAATTTAAACGGCAGGGGGCCGGGGCGCAAGGCCGACCCTCGACCCAAGAACAAGTAGGCCTTGAAGGTATAATTCCTATTCCGGCTAGGGAATCGCGCGAGAGTACAAATCGTTCACACTCGCCAATAAAATCTGTTCGTGACAGCCATCGCACCATAAAGGAAGTGGAATCAATCCAAAAAACTAAAGATAAAAACAAAAATAGGTCGAACAGAGCCACAGGTGATGATGTGCAGGGTTACGAGTCAAAGCCTACAGGTCCTTTACATGGTTTACCTGGGGTGGTTGGTTCGACCACAAATTCAGCAATTTCACGGTCATGCGGTCAGAAGGAAAATAAATCAATCAGGCAAACAGTTGACACACTGCGGGGTCCCGAGTCAAAGACTATAGATCCTGTAGTGCGTTTACCTAGTGTGGTTGATTCAATTAAAAGCTCTGTACAAACAGACAACAGAGTGCAGGGTTATAGGTCAAAGGCCAGTGACTCTTCACAATTTATGACCGGTGTGACTGAATCAATTGCGCAGACTGAGACGGGTTTACCTGGTGTGATTAAGCCAACTGCATCTTCTGCAAAGATCTCCACAGGTTTACCTAGTGTGGAAGAATTGATTCCAGTTCCTTTACAGCCACAAACACGCGCTACCAATGAACAGGCTGCAACCAATTTGCAACCCGCCAATTTGCAACCTTCCACAAGTTTATCTGGTGCGAGCCAGTCACAGCAACAGGAAAATGTGACCGTATGCCAATTACAGTCTGTGTCCCAGTTTAGTTTGGAAATTAAAATTGGGGATAAACCGGTGAAGGCTATTGTAGATTCAGCTGCGCAAGTGACAATAATCTCGGATAAGCTGTATCATACCTTGAAAAAACCACCTAAGAAGTTGCGAGATGTAACACTATCAACAGCAAGTCGTCAACTTTCAATGCAAGGTTTTGTAGCAGGACCGGTTAGACTGAAAATTGGTGAACAATGGTACAGCGAAGAGATCCATGTGGCACCTATTCAACAAGATATGCTTCTTGGATTCGACATACTGGTGCATCGAGGCAAGTCCGTGCTCGACATGGCTCAAGGTACATTGTTGTTTGATGGTCAGATGCTTAGCCTGAATGTGGACAGTCACCATGGGACACCTGAAGTTGCCAGGGTAACAGTTGCAAAGCGACGAGTTATTCTACCCAATTCTGTAGTTCAGATGAAGTGCAGTATAGATGTTGAGATGCCAGACTATGTTATTGAGCCCACAGAGAATGTTAAAGTTTTGGTGCCAAGAGTGGTAAGGGCTGAGGGAACAGAACCAATTATATGCGTCGTCAATCCGTCTGATAGGTATCGACTACTGAAAAAAGGGAATCAGATTGCTAGGGCATATCCGATACATAAAATTATTTCTACGGAATCCCAAGTGAGTCCATCTGAAATAAGAACAGTTCAGGATACCAGACCTGTCACAGTCTACAGTCCAGGTCAGATTTCAAGTCTGATTCCAGACCAGGAATCATGCCAGATCCCAGACATGGAATCAGACAGGATCCCAGACATGGAATCAGACAGGATCCCAGACGTGGAATCAGACAGGATCCCAGACGTAAAATCAGGCAGGGAATCAGACCAGATCCCAGACTTGGAATCAGACCAGATCCCAGCCCAAGAATCAGACAGAGATTCAGACCATCACCAGACGGTTCCTGAGCATTTAAGACAGATGTATGAAGAATCAAAAGAGCATCTCTTTACACAACAGCAACTTCAGTTGATTCATTTGCTGAATGATTTCCAAGATGTTTTTGCTAAAACCGAATTCGATCTTGGACATTTCACACATATCCAACACAGCATTGATACGGGGGAGGCAAAGCCTGTAAAGCAGCGAATGAGACGCACCCAGCTTGCTTTGTTGGTGAAGAGGAGGCGCATTTAAAGAAGATGTTGCAAGCACGTGTCATTCAAGAATCAACTTCAGAATGGGCTTCAGCACCTGTACTTATTAGAAAACGGGACGGTTCAGTCAGATGGTGTATAGATTATCGGGGGTTGAATAATGTAACCGTCAAAGACGTATTTCCCTTACCGTTAGTCGACGATTGTTTAGACACCCTGGCTGGTAATATTTGGTTTTCTAAATTAGATGCTAATTCGGCGTACTGGCAGGTGGAAATTAAAGAAGAAGACCGCAAGAAAACCGCATTTATTACAAAGTACGGGCTTTTCGAGCACATTAAAATGGGTTTCGGTCTTTGTAACGCGCCGGCAACGTATGCTCGCGTCATGAACCTTGTATTAAGGGGGCTCACCTGGAAAACAGTATTAGCATTTTTAGATGACATACTTGTCCTAGGTTCAAGCTTTGAAAATCACTTGCAAAATCTGTCGGAAGTGCTTACTAGGATGCGCGAGTATGGTCTAAAATTGAAGCCGAAAAAATGCCTTCTCTTCAAAAAAGAAGTAGAATTTCTGGGTCGCATAGTTAGCAGTAATAAGCTAGCTATGTCTGCTCAGAATACTCAAGTCATACGGGATTGGCCCTAACCAGCATGTTCAAAGGATGTGGAGAGGTTCTTGGGTCTGGCTAATTATCATAGGGCTTTTGTCAAAGACTTCTCTAGATTAGCTGAGCCGTTGTACAGGGTGGTTGGGAAAAGGAAATTTTTGTGGGAACAAGAACAAGAAACAGCTTTTAAGATATTAAAGATAGCGCTATCTGAACCACCGGTGCTTGCTCTACCAAACCACAAAGATGACTTTGTCCTGGATACCGACTCATCTGATTTAGCCATAGGAGCAGAACTTATTCAACTCCAAAATGGGGAAGAAAAAGTTGTGGCCTATGGCAGTTTTGCCCTGACTCATGAACAGAGAAAATACTGTACTACCCGTAAGGAGCTGCTAGCAGTGGTACGGTTCACTAGACAATACAGGTACTATCTGCTGGGTAGGCCCTTTACGGTGCGTACAGATCATTCCAGTCTAACTTGGCTATTGTGTTTCAAAGACCCACAAGGGCAGCTAGCCAGATGGATAGAAGAATTATCACAATACAATATGATTCTTAAACACCGAGCTGGCCGTTACCATGGCAACGCAGATTCTCTGTCTAGAATACCGATATCTAGAGAGCATTGTAATGCGTATATTCCGGGGGTAAAACCCTCTGATCTGCCATGTGGGGGTGTGAATACTGCACAAGGGCCGATAAAAACTGGGGTTCCTTTTCCAGGGAGGTAGATGATTCAGTAACAATGGCATCTCCGGCGTTGCAGATCATAGGTACCAATGATCAACGCACGAGGGAGGATGTAACTGGGGAATGTTCAATTGGTACGGATGAAAATGTTCAGGGAAATCCTGGGGAATGTGGCATAAGTACAATCGAATTGGAACAAGGGGGCACTCCTGGAGCACGGCGTCGTACCAGAAAAAGTTCAGGGAAAACCTGGGGTATAGAAAAACAAGTAGAAATGAATCGGGTAACTCCTGATGGGTGGATTAAAGATACCATTGGGAATGCACAGATTAATTCTGGGGATTGCAGGGAATGTCAAACTGGGTGTAATCTGGAAATATTTAGGCACTATGAACGGGGTATCTTAGAAAATGATCAGGTAGAACCTGGGGTATGTCGTAGAGGGGGTATTTCCCAGAGGCCTGAGGGGTTACAGGCAGTAAGCAATAGCCAGTTAGAAACTCCAGTTACAGCAACAAAGTTGTCTGGTAGCTGTGAGAGTCAGGGTAAATTAGTCCACATTGATATAGTCACGTTGGATGGGACGGCAGACATCATGACCCAGGTAATCAGCCTTGGAGTAACTGAGGAACCATCATGCTGGGGCTTCTCTTTGAAAGATTTAAGAGAGGCGCAGGCTAAAGATGAAGATCTGCAAATCATACTTGACTGGGTGAAAAATGCTATTAAACCTGAGGAGGGAGTTCTGTTCCTGGCAAGCGGCAAAGTCGTACTGGCTTGACAAGGAACAGTTTCTCCTGATTGACGAGGTCTTGTATAAAACTCGAAATGAATCTGACGAGAAAGACCTAGTCATGCCAAAAAGTTTGAGAAATGAGGCCATCCAGTTAAGCCATGACTTGCCATCTTCAGGACATCAGGGAGTGGCCAGAACCAAGGTTAGAATGAAAGAAAAATTCTATTGGTATGGCATGGGCAAAGAGATTGCAAATTATGTCGCGACCTGTGAGATTTGTAATCGTAATAAAAAGCGCGATAAATATGGGAAAACCCCCATGAAAGAATATCAAGCTGGGGCACCCATGGAGAGAGGCCATATAGACTTCCTGGGGCCATTGCCAAAAACTCCCAGAGGAAATGAGAATATACTTATGATGGTTGACCAGTTTACTAAATGGGTAGAATGCATACCTCTTCCATCACAAACTGCGGAAGTAACAGCCAAAGCCGCTGTTGACCATTTTTTCTCTAGGTTTGGGCACCCGTTCCATTTGTTTTCAGATCAAGGCCGCAATTTTGAGTCAAAACTCTTTGCCGCCTTATGCACTGCCCTTCAGATCCATAAGTCCCGGACTACGACCTATAGAGCATCTGCTTACGGCCAAGCCGAAAGGTACAACCGCACTCTGATGGATGCTGTTCGTTGCTTTATTGACAAATCGCAAAATCAATGGGATCTTCATTTACAACAGATTGCAGGAGCCCTTAGATCATCTGTCAACCGAAGTACGGGCTATACTGCCAATATGATGATGTTGGGAAGGGAAGTAAATCTACCAGCACATCTGATGTTCCCACAAGCACAAGCATCCCCTAGAGAGGAAGATACAGATGGTTATATTGCTCGACTAACTAAAATATCCAGAAAGCTCACGAGACAGCCAGATCATCGCTTAAAACGTCCCTTCGTCGAATGAAGAGGGACTATGACCTCCGTGTACTTCAGAGATCTTACGAAGAGGGGGATCTGGTATACTTGCTGGATACTGCCAGTATAAAGGGCAAATGTAAGAAGCTTTGTCCTCCATGGAAAGGTCCGGCAGTTATCATCTGTAAAATTTCAGGATCTCTCTTCAGAGTGAAGTTGAAAAATGCCATATTTGTTGTCAACCATGACAGATTAAAGCCATGCAAAGACAGACAGGTACCAAAATGGGTGAAGCACTGGCGTGAAACCCCAGATTCAAGATCTCCAGATCAAGGCAACATTGATAACGACCTCTACTGCCTATGTCGGAAGCCTTGGCAAGGACGCTTCATGATCCAGTGTGACTACTGCGATGAATGGTACCATGGTTCCTGCGTGGACGTGACAGCAGCCGATGCATTAGAGATAGATAAGTACAAATGTGATTTATGTAAGGCAAAGTCTTAATAATGTTCATTTGTCCTCAAATGCTTTCTCCTTTGTGTCGTTTCAGACAAAATGGCAGAGTACATCCGTAAGAGGGACTACTTGGACGAGGTAGAAGAATCTACTCGCAAGGGCAGATTGATGAACTGTGGGGATCTGGTCCGCCAGCTACTATTCTGTAGAAGGGCTAATCCGCAGACGAAAGTGGATGCGCTATATGGCCAAGCCAGAATAGCTAAAGAAATGGGGAGGAAAGAGTGGCTGAAGTGTGTGGAAAAGGATGCCTTGGATTTTCAATTTGTCAGCAGAGATTGGCTTTCCAGGAATGTGTTTTCTTTCGGCAGGGAGAAGCGGAGGAATCCAGTTTGTCAGATGCCGATGGGGAGAAGTAGGGATATCCGCCTTCTGACCAACCCCAACTTGGAAAGGAGAGAGGAGAATGCAGCAACTTCTTATTCTGCACCTATCCCTTCGACATCTGCCACACCAGTGGAGGACGATTTTCCACCATTGACTGTTTCTGCAGCTGCAGCCAGCGTTCCCATTGCGGCTACGGCTGCCGTTCCCATGTCAACAACATCTGCCAGCTTAGCAGAGGAAGATCTCCTACCTCTGAATGTTTCTTTGGATGCCTCCGTCCCAAGTGAGGAGGAGAGAGCTCTTTTGTCGGAAGGAGACCCAGACCAGCAATCTGCGGAGCCAATCAAAAGTCATGAGTTTATGGAGACACAATCCTCCAACATAGATGGGAGCCCATTCACAGATTACCTGTGCCCTCGGAGAGATTTGGTCAAGGAGTTTGAGCCTGTGGTGAGACCTATGGGCCAGAAGTATGTCCCTGTCAGCCGGTCGCCTGTAAGGTACCAAGCAAGGGAACAGAGTCGTCCAGTCACCAGCCGGAAACCTTATTTCCAAGAAAGCCTGGAGTTTCGACGCTCTGACCGACGCTCATCTTACAGGGGATCTACTACGGCAACATCGAAACGCCGATCAGACACTTCAAGCCCTAGGAGACGTCAAGATCGACACCAGGACTCCGACAAGCGAAGACGCCTTGACACTTATCATCCCATGAACCGTGCGGTAACTGTGGAAGAACCATGCCAGCCAGTGATCAGGTCTGACGGGAAGTCAAAGACTTCTCCTCACAAGGACCTAAGTATTACAGTTTTCCGGTCAGCTGAGGAAGACAATCCACAATCACAGTCCAAACACAAGAATCAGAAGCAAAGAAGGGCAGCAGCCAGAAGGTTGAAGAAGAGAGAACAACAACCACCGTGCCCTGTGTCCGGATGTGATGTTCCAAACCGATATCCGAAACGTCACGCCTTTGACTGCCATGTTCCCAATCTTTTTGATGAAGACTTGGATGTTGAAGACGTTACATGTCGGAGATTTGCAGCACTGAAGCTTGCAGCTGTCTGGTTACTTGGTATGAGGGCTACTGTCTTCGAACTCACGAGATATGTGGATAGTATGGGTCTACTGTCAGGAGATGCTAACAGAGAGGTTACTGCTAGCCAGACCACAGCAATGAGGGCCCTTTGTGAAGAGATGTGTATCGAGCCACCAGAGGTGTTTACACTCTACCCATTGAACTCGCCGGCATCTCTTTTCCATTGGAAGGCCATGCTCCTGATAGTCGCCCAGTTAGAACCTCGTCATAGGGAGAACTTGTTCAGCCAGTTCCAGTACTTTCCGTTGGAGGTGGCAGCCCAGCCAGAAGTGGGGGAAGTGACTGAGCAGCCTCAATCTATATTCCCAGACGCATACGATAGTCATTTTCACCTGGATCGGAGCAGGGATCATCATAACCTCAGCAAGATGGCTACTTTACAACAACTTTGTGCCAAAGTCACGCCTACTGATAGAGCACGAGTCAGACTTGTTGGGGCAGTTACCAACTACTGCGATCCAGACACATATCCAACCCGGGAGGAAGTGGCTGCCTTATACGGACGGGGAATCAAGGTCTGCATTGGGATGCATCCAAACCCAAGAAAGGTGGGATCTATCACTGAAGGTCATCTATCTGAGATGAAGAAGCTTCTTCAGCTACCAGAGATCTCAGGTCTTGGGGAGGTCGGATTAGATCGTACTGCGCCTATCTCGAAGTGGAATTCCCAGCTTCAAGTCTTGAATAGAGTCTTGAGATTTCTCCAGGATCGCCATGTCTTGGTTCTGCACTGTCGAGGAGTGGAGAAGGAGGATCCGTCTGAGGTGTACAGCACAGTGCTGATGCACCTCAAGGGCCAAGTCCGAAGGGATCAAGCTATCCACCTCCACTGTTTTACGGGAAGTAAGGATGTAGTAAGATCGTGGTTGGAAGAGTTCCCTAGAACATTCTTCGGGTTTATTCGGATAGTGCAGAATTTCACCAGGGACCAACTGGAGGGACTTCGAGCTGTAGACGATGAACGTATACTCCTGGAGACAGATGCACCATATTTCGGCTTTCGCTCACTTAAGCATACAGCTCCCAAGACAATTGGTATGACAGCAGAAGTGGTTGCAAAAGCAAGGAATTCATCAACAATGCATCTTCTCTTGGTGTCTACGGCCAATGCAAAACATCTCTACAATGGCGGGTTGATCAATCCTATTTAGTCACAACTTGAAGGACCAAGCTGTTTCCATGTAGCTTTCTAAACGTCTAATGCTAGATCACCGATCAGGATCCTAGAATTCAGATCAGGCTGTTTACAGATAGCTTTTCTGCACGTCTGTTGCCAGATCACAGATAAAGATCCAAGAACCCAGATCAGGCTGTTTACAGATAGCTTTTCTGCACGTCTGTTGCCAGATCACAGATAAAGATCCAAGAGCCCAGATCAGGCTGTTTACAGATAGCTTTTCTGCACGTCTGTTGCCAGATCACAGATAAAGATCAAAAAGCCCAGATCAGACTGCTTACAGATAGTTTTTCTACACGTCTGGTTCCAGATCAAGACTTCGGATCTGTTTTCGATCAAGTTATCTAGTGATTTCACGTGATTGATAGCCACAAGTGAAACAAATCCAAGGCATTCCGAGCTAACACACTCTTCTTCGTCCTCTTTACCCCCACTGTCAGCCATGGTAAAACTGATAGCTTCTTCTGCACGTCAGATGTATCCATAACAGTTCACACCCCACAGTCAGCTAAGATACAACTGATAGCTTCTTCTGCACGTCAGATGTATCCAGAACAGTTCACACCCTACAGTCAGCTACGATACTACTGATAGCTTCTTCTGCACGTCAGATGTATCAGGAATCATCAATCAACTACGATACAACTGATAGCTTCTTCTGCACGTCAGATGTATCGGGAATCGTCAGTCAACTGCGGTACAACTGATAGCTTCTTCTGCACGTCAGATGTATCACGAACAGCTATGACACACTACAGAGATCGACGAAACATCTGGGAGCTTTACTGCATACCAGGTGTTCTACAGACCCAGAGAAACGTCCAAGTAGTCGTCAACTCTTTCTTCGTAAAATGGGGAGGAGTGTAGTGGTGACCCCAATGTCCGAGGGATTGTCCGTTGCGGTCAGTTACTGGTCGATTTGGTTCAGCTTATAGATGGCGCTAAATTCGCATCACGTGACTGTAGAAGCGCCCTCTCACTACCTTGACGCCTCTGCGGGAACACACTTTCTCTGGAGCTCCAGACGAGACAATCTACCAACTGGCTAAGAAGGCTTTGCGGCTCTGGTTGAGACTGTACAAGGACAGCAAGAAGTAATTGGTGAGTTTTACTTTACCTATATCAATAAAGGTTATTCAGATTTTTTTCATTAATAAACCCATGGAAGACTCTTAATTTTAGAGTATTTTAAATTACCTTCATTTAGGAGTCCTCGTCTACAACCACCCAGAATCAGCAGTATGCATGAAACTAACAAGCACCCGAACTTTGATTTCAATGCCTTCTTCATAATCCGTCCCTTTTCTAATTAACTACAGTCGTTTGCCGGAGTCAGGTTTGCTGTAATGTCACTACAAGTATATTGAACTATCAGATTTCTGTAACTTTAAACTCTTCTGTTCTTATAAACTGGATGAGAACATTCATCATTTAAGGGGTCTCTGGTATACATATTTATATATATATAATATATATAGTTTCATAGTAACTGCTGTGATGTTTTTGCAAACAGTGTAGACCCTGATCAAAAGCCGCGCTTGGCATTTTAAATTTGTTAAACAAATGCAGTCATTACATCTCATTAGGCCCGCTCTTTTTATAAGCCCGTTTTGAAAAAAAAACGGTCGTATTATGGCATGGAGCTGTCCGTCCGTCCAACATTCTTGTGTGCACCATATCTCAGTAACCGTTTGAGATATCTTCATGAAATTTTGTAGACATATATATTAGGATGGGGCCAAGTGTCGCGTACAGTTATGGTTGCTCCTCCTTTCTTAGTTTCCAAGTTATGCCCCTTTGATTATTTTGACCCTGCAAGTCTTGTGCGCGCCATAAATAGATAACCGTTTGGGATATTTTGATCAAACTTCAAAGCAATGTATATAAGGGTCTGACGATGTGTCACGTATAACAATGGTTGCTCTCCCTATCTTCGTTTTGGAGTTGCATCCCTTTGGTTAGATGGTTAAGGCTATTTTATATATATACTAATCTTGTGCATTCAATAACTAAGTAACCATTTGGAATATCTTGATGAAACTTTCTAGCAAAGTGCATGATCACAAGACGGTGTGTCGCATGTACAAATGGCTGTTCCCCCTTTCTTAATTTTGGTGTAACCTCCCTTTGATTTGTTTTTTTTTTAGGCTAGCCCCGTTTCCCCATTCACTTCATAACCCCTTAATCCTTTGAAATATTTTAATGAAGCTGTAGAAATGTGTATAATAATGAAGCATTATAGAATGAGCATGAACCACAACTCTGGCTTACTTACTTCTGAATTATCTGCCCTTGCATCCATTTCCGTTATACTCTTTCCTTAACCATTGGAAATATTTTTACAAAAAATTATGGTGCTGTGTATATTGTCAAGGGCATATATTATGACCAAGAATGGTACTCTAGTTTAGATCTCCCTTGTTTGACTTTGGCATTTCTCAGTTTCTGAGCTGCTTCACCCTGGAAGCTGATTTTTGGTATACTAATAGTATTTGATGTGTAAGATGTTTTAATAACATCGCAGTCATTAATTACAGAGTTGTTTCTCCTGTTTGTCTGCCTGTCTATCATTTATAAACAATCTTGTTCATTGGTTGGTTGGTTGGTTGATTTGATGCTTAACGTCCACGGTAAACAACTAAGGTCATGTCGGGACGGTCAGTTAACCTAACCACACTATTCCTGGGCAGGCTTAGACCTCCTAAGCGGTTAACCAGTACTAAGTGCAAATACTTTCACCAGTAACTGACAACTGCCCTTCTTGAATCAGCGGAAGGAGAAACGAAAGTATGTGACCAGACCGGGATTCGAACCCAGGACCTCTGACTTACGAGTCAGGTGCCTTACCGATCGCGCTACCCGGCCCGGCAATCTTGTTCATTCTGTAATTCCTTCATGACACTGAAACGGGCGTATTATGCGCCGCTTGCGAAGCTCTTGTTTGTTTTTCTAACATTTACCTAATTGGTATTCATCAATACACAGGTTATTCAATTGTTTTCACAACCCACAGAAGATTCATAATTTTGAAGTAAACTAACTTACCTTCATATAGGATTCCTCGATTATAGGCACCCAGAATTAGTATTATGCATACAACTAACAAGCACCCTAACATCGATTTCAATGCCTGCTGCATAATCCGTCCTTTCTCTAACGACAGTCGTTTGAAGGTGTCAAGTTTGCTCTAATGTCACTACATAATATTGAACTATCAGGATTATATAACCAATCAATGCGAACGGTTCAATGACTTGGCTGAAATGGTCAGTGCCTACAAGTAAGGTTAATTGTTTCCCGTAGCGTTGTGATCATATGAACAGTGGGTGGTAGAGGCCCACCATATCGTGGGCATAGCATGTGAAAGTTGTTCCCATCCTTCTTCTGTTGCTGTCTTTAACCTCCCTGATACACAGGTACATATTTACTGCTGGAATGACAGTTTACTGGGCGTTGGCCCGAGGGGGACCAGAACCCGCGACCTCCTGCGTCAGAGCAGAGCGCCTCCAACTACTCAACCACGGCGTTTAGTTACAGGGCAAAACATTCTGTCAGAATCTGTTGACATGTGCGCCCAGCCAAGACTCTGATCAGCCTGGGCGGTCCGCCCAGTCTGATCAGAGTTCGCTGTACGCTTAAAGCGTAGCTGAGGACTTATGCTACCTCCATGCCGACAGCAAAGTCGCTGGTTATACTGTGTGGATACCCAGACTGAGTCGCGTGGCGCACATGCTACTTTGTTAGTTTTGTTGTGCCGTGGCTCATTTAGTCTACAGGGCACATAGTTACACTAATTGGTTACATGCGACTCTTTAAAAAAAGTTCTGGCTGAAAAACAAACAGTGCAGACCATGATCAGACAATCTCCTATGCCGCCCTGTCTCAACATTTAATGTAATTGCGTTACTTTTGCGAACAACGTAGAATGATGAGCCGCCTCATCTTGATGTACGCTGTTTGCCCTCTTCTCTTTGAATTCTCAGAACCATAAAGCTTTGACAAAAGTGTTTGAAATTCTGCAGACGTAAATTTTGTCGTCTGCATTTAGGCGCTGAATGAGTTAAGAGGACATAATTATTCTGAAAAAAAAAAATGGAACCTTAATGAAATGTATTACCAACTGCGTCTCGCTATAAGAAAACCTTTACGTAACATCTCCATGTTTCCCCCTTCCCAATCTTTTCTACAAAGGGAAACAATTTTTGTCACTACCTATTTGTTTCCTTGGACGACGAAACCCTTTCAATAGGGAGTTAACTTTTGGAGCAAGTTCTTTCATTTTGAGCCGCTTCTCGACACAACCAACAAAATGGCATGTGCACCCAGCAAAGACTCAGATCAGCCTGGGCATCCGCCCAGTCTAATCAGAGTTTTTTGCTGTGCGCTTAAAGGGTAGCTAAGGGTCTAAGCTAGCTCCATACTGACAGAAAAGATTCGATCAGACTGGGCGGATGTCCAGGCTGGTCCGAGTCTTCGTTGGGCGCACATGCCATTTTGTTGGTTTTAGTCGCATGGCGGCTCCTCAGTTGGTAGAGACGCAAATATTAAAATGGCATTGCTTCTTCGGGAGAAGAGCTATATAAGCTATCAGCTTTCGTTCTGATCCTATTGCTTTGTGTAGTTGTGTTATTTATATGTTGTTATGTGCATATTTGAAAATACAATATGTTTAAACCAAAATGGTAGAGTTGTTTCCCCTAAAAGTGCACCCATTCACTTTCAGACACAAGCGAACAGCATACACAGTCCAGGGGCCGTATTTATAAAAGCACTTAAGTCGTTGCTATGCTGTTGCTAAGGCTTAATTTCTGTAAAGGAGATTCCCTACAACTACGAAATTTGCCCTGGAGGAACAGTCTGAAAAAGACTGTTCCTCCAGAGCAAATTTCATAGTTGTAGGGAACCTCCAACAGAGAGTGTTAGCCTTAGCAACAGCATAGCAACCACTTAAGTGGTTTTATAAATACAGCCCCAGCTAGCTAAGAAGTAAGTAGTATCTTGTTCTTAATGATTGCCTGGATGAACAGTGCATTATGTAAGCCGCATTTCTCAGATTCAGGCAGGTTTGCTTCCAAGCTGATCATCGATTTTATCACTATAATAAATTTAAAGCGTACAAAGTTTGTTTTATGTCTGTATATTGTCGAAATATAGTACACTGAACATAAGTCAGCCAAGACGCATGAATGGGAATATGCTGCGATTTTCCATGGTTTTCGAGTATGGGGGAATCCGTGAGTTACACACGTGCAAAGTCCTAACAACAGAAATGTGGACGACCTTCTTTATAAGAAAACGTCGAAATACAACTCAGCAATGCCAAGACTGTCTGAAATCGAACGCCAAAAAGCAATATGAATGATAACGTCTTTCAATTTATATTTCTCGATAATTTGGATGTCTTACACGTGTAAGGACACTCGAAGAACAAGGTGTTACAAAGATCGTCAGCTTGTTGGATGTCCCCGTGTTACGAGTCCGCTGCAAGGTAGTTACATACGGACATCGCACCTTCGGACTCGTTTCCTTCTGGCGAACGACGCCTAGACGTCATAATGCAAGAATAAGTGGCTAAAGAATGATAAGCCGCTGCGAAAGCATGGCATAAAATGTCGCCGCTCATATGCTGGACATTAGCTTACGTTACATCACCATCGTAACCGAGTGCAATGGGTCAGGACTCACCAACGCTGTAGACTACAGCCATGGAACATACTTTAGTGATGAATTGCGGTCCTGCTTGGAAAGAAGTGACGGGCGTGCTCGGATATAAGAACGTTAATACGAGAACTTGGCCGACGCTGGCATCATGGAAAGACACAAGTTCGGCTGTGGTTCTGTAATAGTTTGTGGTGGGACTTCCTCTGTCCGTCATACAAAACTAATCGCACTACGAAGGACTTTAAACCCACCGCATATCAAACTAGCATTTGGCCGCGGAAGTTGTATCTTTCGTAGCGAGACAATGTGCATGCCACACGGCTGATGTTACGCGAGTTTACCTAACAACCATTATGTGAACATGCCATTATGGCCGTCCAGATCCTAACTACATTGAACCTCTTTGGGACATTTTGAGACAGAAAGTCTTACAACTGCGCCTAAAACCCTACCAGCAGTAGGACAAGTGCTTGTCCGTGAGTGGAAGAATATCCCTGAGCACAGAATCCGAAATCTAATATACCCATTAGGAGATTCTTTACCAAATGCATTCAAGGCAACGTAACCCTCCCACTCCCTCCCCCAATCAGAGCTTGGCATTAGCCTAACACTCGTCCCAGCAGGTTTGAAACGACTTAATTGACAGTTTTCTGATGGAATTGGCTTTATTTTCTAATCATCGGTTTGCCTTATATCATAAACTGAATAATCTCTAAATTACAACCAGCGTATAGTTACTGCGTTTGTTTTTTATTTTAGTTACTGCTTTTTTTTTCTTTCTTTTGGAAAGGGGGTGGGGGCGGTGTTCTTAATTAGTATATATTTTATTATATTGTATTATGATATATTTGAGACAGCTGTCGACGATAGGTGTAATTGCTTATTTCACTTTGTCCTTTCATGGGATCTTCTACTATGATACACTTCTGGCTGGGGTGGTTGCGGTCGGGCGATGGTGATGGTAACTCAGTGCAGAGGTGTCCAACGGTAGGACAAGGGCAACTATGCTTGCAGTAGGTGCGGGTGGGTGTTGTTTGGATATTTTTTCTGTCGCAATCATATCTTTTGTTTTTCTCCATCTCTCTTGAAGACGGCTCGAGATAGTTTTAAATACTGTCTCAAGAGCCGTGAAACCCGAAACAACCAACTGTAAACTTACAAGTGACAGGATGTTTAGGCCGCAATAACGGTGCGCAAACATTTCGGTAAATGGGAACTATTGGCCCAGGTCAACAACTTGATTTCCCTAGAAATGTTTATGATTTACCCTTCAAGGCATCCTATTGTCACCTCTTATAGCGCTGCGCAGATTACACGCCAGCCTCATCACATGCAACGACAAAGTCGCCATTAGGGAACGGGGAGTATATGTAGAGAATGGGATTCTTTATTAAAGCTATTTAAGAGCCATTCTCTGTAACCACTTAAAAAGCCGCGCCACGCATAGTCATCGATTTTGCTCAAACTTTCCTTATTTACTTATTGTGACACCAAAGCAAGAAAACCATGTCGATTTCATTCCTGCATGTGCCCGTTGCCATGGCAACGGCTGTTGAATATTTTGTCAGAAATTGAGGTAAAAATTGTACTAAAATAGACATATTTCTAACAAATTTATGTATTAGAAAAAGAATGACATACTCTGAATGCTTCTCATATGTAAATGTCTTGTTCACTTTGAGTCAACACCAAAACTTTGAATTGTATTTGGAATGCTTGTAATGTCATCAGGCTTGGTCAAAGTGGGTGGGGGTAGTGCTATATTGCGAAAGGCTATTTCAAGGCAGTTTTAAGGTTACTTGTGGAATTCTTGCAGCCATACCGGCATATGTGTACAGCTTCATCTAACAAAGCAAGATTCCAAGAATAAGTTTCTGGAAAAACATGCCTGGGAAAGTATACTTCCTGAAGCGTTACCATAGCAACAATAAGTGGACCGTCGCAAAATTCCAAAATGTAGGGTAATAACACTTATAATGTCAAATCATCATATCTTATAAATATATGTGTTCCTAAATTTTTAAAAACACTTTATAGTAAATTGGTCTTTTATAAAATATCAACATATTGCTAGTTTCTCTGTTCAAGGTCAAGGTCAAGGTCACAGAAGCACGAAAAGATGCCTAAAATGTTTTTTTCCCTTATACTTTTGTGTTCTCTAGCAACAAAATATTGCATCATTGTCTTTGTACTTGGAATTTATTTAGTGAATGACAACAACTTTCAAATACACATATAGCTGGCTTTCTCCAGTAACAGCCAAGGTCAAGGTCAAGGTCACAAATACAAGAAAAATGCTAAAAAATGCACATTTGTGTTATTTTTTTTCCTGTATCAACAGTAAATTTATATAATGTCTTTCTACTTGGCTTTTATTTAGTATATATCAATAGCTTTCAAATGCACATATAGCTTGTTTTCTCCAGTAACCTCCAAGGTCAAGGTCAAGGTCACAAAAACAAGAAAAATGCTAAAAATGCACATTTTGTTCATATTTTATGTTCTGTATCAACAGTAGATACAGAAAATGTATTTGTACTTGGTCTTTATCTAATATATTTCAATAATTTTGTAAAGCACATATAGCTTGTTTCCTACAGTAGCTTCCAAGGTCAAGGTCAAGGTAACAAACACAAGAAAAATGCTAAAATGCACATTTTTCTCAGATTTTATGTTCTTTATCAACACTTAATAGAGCAATTAAGTTGGTCTTTATTTAATATATTACTATAGCTTTCAAATGCACATATAGCTTGTTTCTTCCATTAACCTACAATGTCAAGGTCAAGGTCACAAAAACGAGAAAAATGCTAAAATGCACCTTTCATTCATATTTTGTGTTCCCTATCAACAGTAAATACAGAATGTGTATTTATACTTTGTCTTTATTTGGAATATTACAATAGCTTTGATATACATGTACAGTTTGTTTCCTCCAGAAACTTCCAAGGTCAAGGTCAAGGCCATAAAACAAGAAAAATGCTAAAAATGCACCTTTTGTTAATATTTTGTGTTCAGTATCAAAATTAAATGTAAAAATGTATTTGTGCTTGGTCTTTATTTAGTATACATCTCCTCTTAAACGACAAGGCTCATTCTTACCAAATTTCATATCTAGCATCTATAGGCAGGGGGAACCAATAATGCTGTTTTTCATCCAAATCGCTTCTGAACTTTGGTTGCTATGGCAACTTACAGTTTCCATTGACTTGTATGGGAAAAATTGAAAATTTGCATTTATTGCTATTTCTCTGCAGATGATTCGACAAATCTTTTACGGCAATGTTCCTTGAGTAACTCTCTATCAATAACATGAAATTTATGTTTATTGCAAATTTCGCTGGTTGCCATGGCAACTGAATGGTTAAAAATAGAGAGAAAAAATATTCAAACATCATCCCTTCAGAAATTATGCAACCAATACGGCTGAAACTTCACAGAAAGGGTCTTGGTACTTCCCTCTATAAAAGTACTGTTTTTCTTGGCAATTGCTTCAGCAGTTTGGTTGCTATGGCAGCTTAAAATTGCCATTGACTTATAATGTGAAAATAGTAAATTTGCATTTATTGCTATGTCACTGCAGGTATTTTGACAAATTTTATAGAAATGTTCCCAGAGTAGTCTTCAACCACCTTCATTCAATCTATGCAAATTGCACTATTTGGCTGATTGCCATTGCAAACAAATGGTTAAAAATAGAAAAGATATTAAAATATCATTTTTGCAGGAACTGTGTCGCCAATAAAGCTCAAACTTTACAGAAAGGATCTTAGTACTAGCCTCTATATAATTAGTGGTTTTCATGGGAATTGCTTCAGCAGGTAGGTTGCTATGGCAACTTATAGGTTCCATTGACTTATAATGGGAAAAATTATAATTGGCAATTTTTTGCTACCTCACTGCAGCTATTTGGGTTTTTTCTACAGAAATGTCTCTTGAGTAGTCCTCTATGATTCATGTTAATTTTGTCCAAATCACTGAATTCGATTCGTTGCTGTGGCAACATAAAGGAAAATTTTTTGAAACAATATTCAAAAATCTTTCCCACACAAACCACATAGGGGGATTCTCTGCATACATGTTTATGACATTAGCCACTACATAAATATTGTTCTTTTTTATTGTTGCTTACGTGGTTTCATTCCTATGGCATTTTAAAGTTTCTATAGACTTGTATTGGGAAAAGTACAAATTGGCATTTATTTCTGTGTTACTGCAATATTTAGGCATAAAGTTTTACAAACATGTATTTTATTGTAACTTCATCAATTTTGCTAATATTAACTAGGACAAGCATAACAACTCAGTCAAAGTTGAAATTAGGCCATATTGTACAATTTACCTTTCAGTTACTTACCCCTGAGTGCTGAGGGTGAATGGACTCAGGTGAGCTACAGAACCAATGGTCCTCTGGCTAGATCACCTGAGCCAGAGGCTCTTGGTATTATTATAGTATAGGTGGGATTCGTCGTCCGTCCACAATTTCAAATGACTTCTCTGAAACCCTTGGCCGATTGTAACCAAATTTCATATGCAGGCTCCAGGAGTCTTAGGAACGATAATTTGTTCAAACATCCTGGTCACATGACCAACATAGCCACCACGCCCATATATGACAAAAACCCTTAAAAACCTTCACCAGAAGCATAAGGCACATGGCCTTGAAACTTGGTAGGGAGCATCGGGTAAGAGAGTACTACCAAGATTGTTTAACTTATGACCTTGGGCTGATTTTGACTGTTTTTTACGGTAAGGTCAAATTTGCTTCCTTGTGCTTTTATATGGAAAAATGCTAGAACATATGATATCTTGGAAACCGTTGAAGATTTTGGGCTAAAAATTGGTGTGTACAGCCATCTTACTGCGTACATGAAGATTTATGAGTACGAGAGATCAAGGTCATTCTTTCTCTCATGTTTCAACAATTTTAAACATCTCCTCAAAAGCCACTGGGCCAATTGTAACCAAATTTCACATAGAGTCTTCAGGGGTTGATGGATAAAAAATTTGTTCAAACGGTCCAGGTCACATGACCAACATGGCCGCCACACCCATATATGCTAAAAAGCTTCAAAAATCTTCTGCAGAACCAATAGACCAATGGCCTTGAAATTTGGTATGTAGCATAAAGTACTCAAGTACTACCAAGATTGTTCAAATGATGATCTTCGGTTGACCTTGACCTTTCTTATGGCAAGGTCAAATATGTGGAAATGCTAGAACAAAAGATTTCATGGTAAGTTTTGAAGATTTTGGCCAAAAAATTGGAAAATACAGTCATTTTAATGAGTACATGAAAATTTATGAGTACAAAAAGTCAAGGTCATTCCTTGACCTTTGACCCAGTCACCCAGGTCTCTTATATTTTGACATTTTCAAACATCATATCAAAAGCCACTGGACTAATTGTAACCAAAATTCATTTGTGAGCCTCCAGGGCTTGAGATAACAAAAAGTTGTTCAAACGATCCAGGTCACATAATCAACATGGCCACCATGCCCGTGTATGGCAAAGACCTTTAAAAAAATTCTTCGTAAGAACCAATTGACCAAAGACCTTTAAACGTGATAAGTAGCATCGGGTACTCAAGTTCTTCCAAGGTTGTTCAAATTATGACCTTTAATTGACCTTGTCCTTTTCTACAGCAAGTTCAAATATGGGAAAATGCTAGAACATAGATTTTATGGGAAATTTTGAAGATTTTGGCCAAAAAGTTGGTATATACACTCATCTTAATGAGGTCCTGAAGAATTATGCGTACAAGAGGTCAAGGTCAGTTTTTGACTTTTGACCCAGGTCTCTCATATTTTGGCATTTTCAAACATTACCTCAAAAGCCAAATTTCAACGAATTTTCATATAGAGTCTCCAGGGGTTGAGGGAATGAAAATTTGTTCAAACGGTCCAGGTCACATGATGAACAGGGCCGCCATACCTATTTATCATATAAAACTTTAATACTTTTTTTTCTCAAGAACCATTAGACCGATGGCCTTGAAACTTGGTAAGTCGCATGGAGTACTGGAGTAGTACCAATACTGTTCAAATAATGACCTTTTGGTTTACCTTGACCTTTTCTGAGGGCATAGTGAAATATGGGAAAATGGTAGAACATAAGATTTCATGGAAAGTTTAGAAGATTTTGGCCTAAAAATGGTATAATGGTGTCTTAATGAGTACATGGAGATTTATGAGTTATGGTCATTCTTTGACTTTTGACCCAAGACTCATATTTTGACAATTTCAGACATAAGTAAGAGCCACTTGGCCAATTGCTTAGGTGAGCGATTCAGGGCCTTATGGCCTCTTGTTTCTGTGTCCTTGACCTCACCATTTGGGGCCACTGAAAGAAAGTTGTTTGTTTGAAAGCTTTTGTAATATACTAAATAAAGACCAACTACAAAGACATGGCTGCAATGTATTGTTGATATAGGACACAAATACCGAAATTTTGTGCATTTTAGCATTTTCGCTTGTTTTTTGTGACCTTGACCTTGACCTTGGAGTTTATTGAAGGAAACTAGCTGTATGTTTATTTGAAAGCTATTGTAATATAGTAGATAAAGACTAGGTACAAAGACATTTCTGCAATATATTTTGATACAGAACATAAAAAAATAAGAAAAAAATATGCACTTTTAGCATTTTTTCCTTCTTTCTCTGACCTTGACCTTGACATTGACCTTAGAGGCTACTGAAGAAAAGTTGTTTGTTTGAAAGCTTTTGTAACTTATTAAATGTATGCCAACTGCAAAGGCACTGTTGCAGTATATTGTTGATATATGAAACAAAAGTTTGCAAATATGTGCATTTTTAGCATTTTTTCTTATTTTATGACCTTCACCTTGACCTTGGAGGTTCCTGAATGAAACAAGCTATATGTGTATTTGAAAGCTATTGTAATGTGTTAGATAAAGACCAGGTACAAAGACATTGCTGCAATATATTGTTGATACAGAACACAAAATATGAGAAAAATATGCACTTTTAGTATTTTTCTTGTTTCTGTGACCTTGACCTTGACGTTGAACTTGGATGCTTCTGGAGGAAAGTTGTTTGTTTGAAAGCTTTTGTTATATATTAAATAAATTCCAACTAGAAAGACATTGCTGAAATTTATTGTTCATAAAGGACACAAAATGTTTCAAAAATATGTATTTGTAGCATTTGTTCTTGTTTGTGTGACCGTGACCTTGACCTTGGAGCTTCCTGAGTAAACCCAACTATATGTGTATTTAATAGCTTCTGTAATATGTCAGATAATGACCAGGTTCAAAACCATTGCTGCAATATATGGTTGATACAGAACACATAATATGAAAAAATATGCATTGTTAGCAGTTTTTATTGTTTCTGTGACCTTGACCTTGACCTTGATAAGAGAAACCAACAAAATGTCCATAGTTTATAGAAGATAAATATATTGTAAAATGAGTTTCAAAATTAAGAAACAAATATGATCATTAACTATGATGATTTGACATTTCAAGGACTGTACCCCTAAGAACTTGCTTTTTGCAACGGTTTATTTATTGTTGCTATGGTAACGCTTCAGGAAGTATACTTTCCCAAGCATATTTTTCCAGAAACATATTCACAGAACACTGTTCTGTAGGAGAATGATGCACACATATATATTGACGAGGCCGCAAGAACTCTAGAAATGTCCTTAAAGATGTGTGAAATTGGATTTTTGCCATATATGGAAACCCCCACCCACTTTGCTTGAGCCTGATGACCACAGAGGTTTTCCAAATAATTTCTTAATTTCTTTTTTAAAGTTAGTGTGAACAATTTATTTGTAGGTAGAAAGAAATTAGAGCTTGTCATGCATTTGAAAGTTAATATATTTGTTGAAAAATTGCCCATTTTAGGACATTTTTTAGCACATTTTTCCCCAAAATGTATAGCTGCTGTTGCCATGGCAACGGGCATGCTTTGGAATGAAACTGATGTTGTTTTCTTGTTTTTGTGTCACAATAAGTAATATAGGAAAGTTTGAGCAAAATCGGTGAATATGCGTGCCACGGCCCTATGTAAAAATTTAAAAGTCATTACAGAGAATGGCTCTTAAAATCTTAGGGACTTTGTATATAGACATCAAAGAAGACATTTAGCTTCCATTGTCAATTTATGTGCTGGACTTGCAGTAAGAAGAGAAACACTGTTTTTTTCTGAACTTTAGACTATTCACTTCTAAAATTTTCCTGATTAGGCTGGTGTCTACTGCAACATTTTCTCTCAGATGCGCATGAGCATGGAACATCTGCTGTATAATGTTGAAATCCCGTGGATTTTACAGCAAAGGAGTTGGCAAACGGCTGCCAAGCTCTATACCGTAAAAATTACGGGATAGAACCGTAAGATTTAACATGGAGACAGACTGCATTGCTTTAAATGCGCATTAAATTCCTTCATTACCTGTAATCAATGAAATATCAAATGCGGAATTTTACACAATGCATTCATTTCTCATATTACAAAATTACGGTACTATCCCGTACTTTTTCTCGTAAAGGCCTGGTAGGTAGTTGCCAGGTCTTCAACCGCGTAAAACCTACGGGATTATTTTTCAGTATGACATGTATTCTGTACGTCTTGCTAACAGTTAGATTTTTTCTCAAGGGGCATAACTCCAAAAAGGGAGACAACTCGGACAAGCTATCTTTTGATGACTAGGCTTTCAATGCACTAAGACGAAAAAGGGGCATAACTCGATCAAACATTCTCAATTGTATTTCAAAATTTAATCAGTTCATTTACTTATCGGTCCTAATAAGGTGGCAAAGTTTCAAGACTTCAGCTGAAAATCTTTTTGAGATACCTTGGTCACAAGGTTTCAGCCTGATTTTTCTCCAGGGGCATAACTCCAAAAAGGAAGACAACTCGGACAAGAAAAGAAATACGTGTCAGCTACCTTTTGAAGACGAATCCTTACGTGAAATTTCAAAACCTTAGCATGCACGAACGGACGGGCGGACGGACAACCCAGAAGCAATATGCCCCTTCAACTTCTTTGAAGTTTGGGCCTAAAACGGGAGGTGCACATCTTCAATATGTTTGGATCATCTTTGCAAAGTTTCAGATTGATAGCCTACAAACTGTTGGAGGAGTTGATTATACAAACGTGTAATTCTGTTTTAGCCAGAACCTGTAAAATTTCAAAGTCCATAAAGGCCATAATTTTGTCAAAAATATTTTTTTTTCTCTTCGAAAAGGCAGGTGCACATCTTCAATATGTCTGCAACATTTGTGCAAAGTTTCAGATTAAATGCTTTAAACATGTTAAAACTGTAGGATGAGTTGATTATACAAACTTTTTAGGCGCGACGGACAGACAGACGGACAAGGGTAAAACATAATGCCCCCTGACTACCGTCACGGGGGCATAAAAAACTAAAGACAGCTTAAGACCAAAATTAAATGTAGCATATTTGCCCCGATAAAAGGGAGAAACCTCGGTAAGTTAAGCGCTGGCCTAACGGATCTAGCGGTCCCGGGTTCAAGCCCCGATAGAGGCGGAGATCTTTCCAATCATAAACGAGGTTCCATTGCATACGGCCTTTCAATATAACCTTTCAATCGCCCTGATATGACTGAAATTGGTTGGTTGGTTGATTTGATGCTTAACGTCCACGGTAAACAACTAAGGTCATGTCGGGACGGTCAGTTAACCTAACCACACTATTCCTGGGCAGGCTTAGACCTCCTAAGCGGTTAACCAGTACTAAGTGCACATACTTTCGCCAGTAACTGACAACTGCCCTTCTTGAATCAGCGGAAGGAGAAACGAAAGTATGTGGCCAGACCGGGATTCGAACCCAGGACCTCTGACTTACGAGTCAGGTGCCCTACCGATTGCGCTACCCGGCCCGGCGCGATATGACTGAAATGCTTTTGAAAAGGACGTAAAACGCGTAATCCATACATTCCTGATGAAAGGGTCTCACAGTGCAGGCGAATGGTGATTTTACAATGGCTCTGCAATTGAAACTGCAATCTTTCTTAAAAAACATTGCCTGTTACTCTTAATTTTACCACATGCGGAAAAGAGATTCTGAGTCTCAGATAATCTTTGCTCAAATTCTCATACACACGTCAGACTAGCATGACTAAAACTAGAAGAAGTTCTCTGCATTTGCAAATTCATTGTATCTACTTGGTGGATATTTCTTTTGGCGTTCAGGATGTAATGAGTGCGGTCACCTTCCCGCTAAATACGGGTTTGATGAACAGAGATGGTCGAGTTGGGCGATGGTGCTGTGTATCTTTCAGTGCCGGTGCGTCCAACTGATTTGGATAAAAGCAGGACAAGAGCCAGCTGTGCTTGTAGCAGATGCGGGATGCGGTTGTGTGGATTATTTTAATCTGATCTCTTCCTATTCATTGTTTTTTTTCTCCGTCTCTCTGGGATACGGCTCAATATACATGTAGATTGAAATACTGTCTCAAAGAGATGTTAAATTTGAAACAACAAACCAACCTATCAACGACTCGCTAACACACGGGTCATAGGGAGACGGGACCTCGATTTAAAGTCATACGGGGCCGGAACCTCGATTAAATTAAAAGTGTCATCCAAACAATCCGTTTCTAGGTCCATTAGGGTAATTATTTTTAGTTTCCAATGTTTTTCATTTGAGCCGCGACACGACAAAACCAACAAAACGGCATGTGCGCCACACGAATACTCAGGCCAGTCTGGGCAACCGCCTTATCAGATCAGAGTGTTCGCAGTCGGCACGGAGGTAGCTAAGACCATTAGCTACCCTTAAAGCGCACTGTCTTTTTTTTCAGACTGTTCCTCCAGGGCAAAGGACAAGGTGCGCTAAGGGCGGTTTTCGGCCTATCCGTAGTTTTTGGTAAAAAATTTATGAGCTGTTATATAGAGTCTAACTAGATGAAAAACGAAAATATTGAATGAATATCTCATTCCATCTTTCAGAGAGAACGATTTTAATACGTCAGGGGTTCAAAGATTTTCGATGACGTTTCTGTCGCTTAACGTGACGTCGCGCGAATCACAACGTTATTCCGTGTCTTGCTGTTCTTAGTACATGTACATGCGATGTATTGTTAATATTGTTAAACTGTTAGAAATTAATCTAATTAGACACCATTGTTGCGCAATATTTCTCTGTAGAAAAGTTTGCCATCGTAGGAAACGCGGAATAGACTAATATTTTAATAATAATTTGTATTGCTAAAAGCTATAAAACAAAGGGTAAGTAGTGCAGGCTTCTTGTGCTAACGCTACTGGGTTCGAAATATATATATATATAACGCATTTTATCACTTGTTTTCAGAGAGAATTACAGCTGGTCAGGATATAAATTTTATCACGTCACCATAAGGCTTTTAATTCCTATGCACGCAAGCTGCCATTTATAGCTCTTTCAATTGCGGCCGGTAATATTATTCTTCTTAAATCCGGCACCGAATTAACTGTTCCAGTTTTTGACTCAGTTTCAATGGCGAGGACTGATCGGACACAATGTGTTGCAGTGTGTGTGTGATTCAGGTTTCAAGACACCTATATTGTTGCCTCCAGTTGAAAGAACAAGGTAGGTGATGACCGGACAGCTCGTTCCAAGGTCTTTGCCGCTGCTACATGTATCATCATTACACAGCAGAAGACAAAATAGAAAACGTCTACAAAGCAATATATATATATGTACATATTTCATTTTAATAAGGATACACTTCATGAACAAATAATTCAGATACAAATGAAATAATCATACGAGACATGCAGACTACGCATGCCTAGGCCAGCCTGCTTACATGCTCGTCCAGTCAGGGCATGCACTTTATTGTTAAGCATAATTTGTAACAGTGAACAGCTTGCACATGCGTGTCTGACCATGCGAACGCAGCTATAAAATCTCGTATGTGTGATACGGCTTAAATGTAACAACAAAGAACAACACACTTGCCCTGCTCGAGGGAAACATATGGAATTCGAATAATCACGACAGCAGCTTGATCAGGACTTCCAGTGTTTAACCAGATAGTATGCAAACTTTACAGACTCGGATCAGATTGTTTGACAAGAAAAGCTTCTTTTGGGTTTCTGTTGCAAATAAAGTACAATAAGTTATATACTGCATACACTGTAAAAATCCATAGATTTTACGGTAAAATAACTGTCAACCAGCTGCCAGTCCTTTTACCGTTATTTTTACGGGCGCCCGTAAAAATTGCAGAAATCATCAAGCATAGTGGGACAGAATAGAGCAAGTGTCGTTTTGGTCAGACAGCCCTTCAACAATACAAAGTAATTTTCGAGTGCACCAGTCAACATAAAACTTCAATTTCGTTATTTCCAACAATGTCTTACAGGCAAACGCCCGTAAAAATAACGGGAAAAAGACTGGCAGCTGGTTTACAGTTATTCTACCTAAATCTAGAGAATGTTTTACAGTGTATGGACGTTTCTAACACAAGGATGGACAGCATGACACAGCCGCTGTCTGGACAGTGAGCTGACAAGCATAGCAGACCCGGATCAGAGAATCATGATCATATTCCATATTGTCTGGTTACATATTGTGTATTGTAAGATATACATTTGCATTAATTATAAAGCTCACTGCAAGCACTGGGCAAGCAGTGCAGACACTGACCACATCTACAAAAATGTGCACTAAATGAAAAACTAATACGTATACTATAGAGAGAGAGAGAGGGAGAGAGAGACAGAGACAGAGACAGAGTAAGAGGTATTGATACTTCATGGGTAAACACACTGATTGATGGTGTGGAGGTTGTTTTAACCTGTTTCAAACGTTAAAAGCATATTCACGTTGAAAGCGAAAGTAGAAACGTTAAAAAAGTTAATGTTACAAAGATTCTGTGTCGCACTTTTTTGCTCCGTGTCAACGCACAATGTTTGCCAAAGAAACTATATGACCCCCGCCACTAAATCTGTATGAACTAATGGAATTCCAGTAAGAGGTATTGCGATCTCATGTCAGCTTGCACATTCACGTAGTCTGACCAACCCTTTGCGGTTCCCATGATCATTCAGCAGGCTTGGCAGAGAGATGAACGAAGACTAAGCGAAATGCATGATTACGCAAACCAATTTGAATTCGCTATTATGACCAAGTATGTCACAAAGCAATACGAGTGCAAATGGTGAAAGCAATATTCCAGATTAGTTATTATCATTATTATTAGTATTATTATTATGTTTAGTAGTTTATTTCAGTCTCATCATCATGGTGGTATTAACAATTTTGCTACCTATGCTGTCGACCGCTACGGTACTATACAAAATGGCTGTCGACCGAGAATTCAGTGGTAAGCATTACCAACAACAGTAAACGATACTTTTGTAAATGGCTGTCGACCGAGCTGATACTGTTGTCGATTGTCTCGGTCGACAGCCACTTTTGCATGTATGGTAATTGACTGGTTTGGTTGAAAGCACAGGTAGGGAATTTGGTATTACCATCGTTATCAAGGTACATAAATATACATAGATATACATAAATAATGATGCATGATCATAAGCAGTACCATGCAATTCTTAAATAGAATTATATTTTGCGCCGAGTGAAAACGGATACTACACTGTAAAAAATAACTGTAGATTTTACGGTAGAATAACTGGAAACCAGCTGCCAGTCCTTTTCCCGTTATTTTTACGGGCGTTTGTCTGTAAGACATTGTTGAAAATCACGAAATGGAAGTTTAATGTTAACTGGCCGCACTCGAAAATAACTCTGTATTGTTGAAGGGCTATCTGGCCAAAACGACACCTGCTCTATTCTGTCCCACTCTGCTTTATGATTCCTGCAATTTTTATGGGCGCCCGTAAAAAAATAACGGTAAAATGACTGGCAGCTGGTTGCCAGTTATTTTGTCGTAAAAACAACTGATTGTTTTTTACAGTGTAGGCGATTTGCGACCAGTGAATTAGCGTGCGCATCTGTACTTCCGTATCTGTTTGCACTTATCAACTTTTATATTCCCGAGTATTCTTAGAGATACGCAGATTTGCGACAGATTGATCTGATGATCTGAATCTATTCTGTCTGTGCGTGCTATCAGGTACCTTTTCACTCGACGCCAGTCATATGGCGATTCAGACAGTAAACAACAACAGAAACAACGTTGCCGAACTTATACTATAAATCCTGTCATAATTCAACAGATGGATGATTTGATAGATAAATTGTGTTTCGTCCTAAACACTTCAAAAGTTTTAAGTCATATCAAGGCGATGGTTGAATGGGCGCGTGATGACGGGGATGACACAACGCAGAGATTAGACGGCACTGGTCTGAATTCGACGACCTCTGGATTACATCTCTGTCTAAACGAATCATTTATTATACAAATACTGCAAAAGTTAATGATTATATGGCAATTTTTGATACCGGGATGCACTGACCTGTTTCAAAACTGATAAATTTTATCGTATGAAAATAAATCTCACTGCATGTACAAAGTGAAAATAACCTGATTAGCATGCGCATCCGCGCAATTTGGGCAGTACGTTCTCTTTTTGAATAAATGGTCGTTGAATCTTGCGACAACTAGATATTCTGACCAGTTTGCACAAAAGCGCAGTCTGATTTCTGTGTATCCATCTTTTAAGGTCCATTTTCACGCGATGCCAATCAAATTCGCGAAGTTATTTTCAGCCTCAAAGATTCGCGTTGTGCATAGAGCTTTAAAAATTGATCAATCTAACCTTCAAAGCCGATCTCCATCTCTCTCGCTCCTCTCTTTTTTTCCCGACTCCCCCACCCCCCTCGCCCCCAACTCGCTAATTCTCTCAGAGGAGACCCGGTAGCTAGGTTAAGCGCTGGCCTACTGATCTAGCAGTCCCGGGTTTGAGCCCTGCTGGAGGCGGAAATATTTTCTATCGTAAGCGAGATTCCTCTGCACTCAGCTTTCGTTATCACCCTACCTCTGTTCTAATATGACTGCAATACCGTTGAAAGGAACGTAAACTCGCCAATCATCCATCTATCCACTCAAAACACACTAACTTAAAATAATGGTACATGTACATGCACACGTGAAGTGTTACCGTTGTGTTCATTATGCAGTCTGGTCACGATATCTGCAAAGCTTTTAGCTTTTGGTGTTTACGAATACCGCGTTTGCTTCGTATATACACTCAGTAACGTTTCTACGAGGCAAGTAAAGGATGTGAAATGATACTTGATGGCTTGATGGGGCACGACATATGGACTTGATGAAGACACCTTGCTCTTTGCTAATTTCTGTTGCTGTTGTTGTTGTTTTTATTAAATTCCACAGACATGATGATGCTCAAATAACAAAACTGATGTTCAATATACATGTTTTCATAATTTTTTGGCATGGTTTGAACCAAATATGGATTAAAATGGTGGAAACAAACGGTTAAACCTGCAATTTCACAGCAGCAACAGACAGAAAAAGTTAAATTAAAGAATGATCGCATGCGTGTACCAAAGAGACCTTTTGACAATCTGTCGGTCACTCTCTTTCGACGATCTGTACAAAAAATCGAGTTGGTACAGCCATGCGGACATATTTTTATTTTGCAAAACGTACCTGAATTTGTTCTTTTTCTTGCAAAAACCCGCAAAAATGGTGTCTTTGACGTTGTAAAATGACGTCACGTAACGTCATGACGTAATTTGTGTGTGCGCACGCGATAGTCCTTATGTTGTTACGTTCAGGGACGGTGGTGGTAATTTGCTGTGACGAGTTTCATTTTTCCCGAAATTTTAGGCCGCTAGCAATACACTAGCGCACATTGTCCTTTCGTAGTTGTAGGGAATCTCCTTCAAAGAAATTTAGCCTTAGCAACAGCATAGCAACGACTTAAGTGGTTTTATAAATACTATAAATAGACCAATAAAATTTACTTCTCTTGACGTTACGTCATTTGCGTGATGGCGATATAATCACTGAATTAAGATTTCCACTGAACCATTCTTGTATGTTTGGTCTGCAAATATAATATACTGTTCACAAAAAGTAGGGGATATTCAGGTTTGAAAAATTGAAGCACCTACAACAAATGTGATATCCATATGAAACGCTTAGAATCGATAAAAATATCTGCTAAGACACTTTTTATGAAAGTTTGGACGATATATCCTGTCATGTGATCTGCATACAGTTAGTTTCAAACGGGGTCAGGACAAAAATGTGGTAAATTCGAACAAACATTTATTCAAATTCTTCAACTAAGCTAACCTTTCAATGCGTTTTGAAGTGTTTTGTATTATAAAAGATTTCTTTTCCTCTTCAAACGGTCATTTTGGGAAGAAAACCAGAAAACAAACATCGAACAGGTGCATCGAGTCACCAAACAAATTAGACGTTTATGGCTTGCACTCTTTATTTTGATGAAACAGTGTGTAAAAGCAATTTTCAGTTTGTTGAATGAATCATGGCGAGTGTTTCTGTGTAAATTTTGTAATCTGAAAAGGATCTGTTTCCACAGCAGATTCGTGTGAAATTTGGATGTCGACCCCGTGTCTAAAACGAATTACACGCAGATCACGTGACAGGATATAGCATCAAAATTGTAATGCAAAATGTCTTATCAAATATTTATCTAATGGACACTCGCCGTTTCAGATGGATTTGATATTTTTTCTAATTTATACAATTTTTAATATCTTAATATCCCCTACTTTTTGTGAACAGTATAATTTCTAAACACACTTATTGTCTAGAATGAGTATATTTCAACTTCACAAAGAATCAAAGCGCTGGTACTTTCTTTTATCTTTTGTATTTGGACAAACTGTCCATACAAGAGTTTTTCACACTCGAAAGTCAAGATGAGATTCGTCGCAGGTCCTTTGAAAAATGCACAGTTTAATATATTTCCTATGGATGCTTCAACAGTAATACTAATATCATGCAGCCGTTCTGGACTTTCAGCTCGATTATAAATCACAACGCGGGTAATCCAGTAGATATCACCCAAGTCAACCCTCCACCAAGGGTAACCCTCGCCTTGACCAGCAGTATGTGTGCAAGACTGACCACTAAACATTGTATTAGTATTCCCATCAACTGCCTTGTCTGCTGTCCAATATTGGTTTGCACCACTATACATGCTTTTCATCCAGGCAACCTTGTTTAAAGCAATATTTTCCGAAGAGTTTTGGACACTGTGTATGGCAGCTGAAGTCCAAATTGCCTTAGACTTACATTTCAGTATAATTGGACATTCGGGGAGTATATTATCTAAGCAATCAAACCGTATCCTAGAGCCAATCTTTGTCATAATATTTGTTGGATAATAAGTTCCAAGGATAACTGGAGGTAGTTCGCAATCCCTCATATGACAGCCTTTTGCATTGCATACCTCCGTTCTATTACATGTGGTTGTTAAACAGAAATTGGGTACCAGATCAGAAAATTTTTCACGGGTTTCTTGAACGTTGATAATAATGTCATCAGGCAAAGTCTGACTTTGATAAGTGTCCATAGCATCTTCACAGAGGAAACACACACGAAAACGTCGATTAAAACGGATATATTTGCATCGACCGTGTCGTTTTAAACACTTTCTAAGACAGACGGTAACGCTGATTCTGGTGTAAACTCGATAGCAAACAAGCTCTGCCTCAAGATTAAATATCGCCGTGCTACCGGGAGCTGTAGTGTCATGCGATTGTAGTAGGCCTTTTTGTCCTGCCATCAAATAGAGCATCAGGCACCAGAGCGACGTAGCTGTCATACTGAAACATTTGCAAATATAACTGATGAATCAATGTATAGAATAAACTAGAAATGTTTTTCAGAGAAAAACTGATGCCCCCCCCCCCCCCCCCAACAGCCCATTTCCAATGCCTCCTTATGAATAAAAATCCTGTACAATCAGAATACTAGGCAAATTTGGAGAAAATCCATCCACTGGTTCTAAAGATATCCATCATAGATGACTATTTCCTTGCAAATGAGGTCAAAATCTAATCAGCTCTTAAGGTTGACCCAATGATGTATCCTTGCAAGTTTGGTGAAATTCCATCAATTGGTTCAGGAGATATAGTGAGTACAAGAAATTGTCATCTAAGTCTGCCAGTGACCTTGAAAATGAGGTCAAGGTCACCAAAATCTAATCAGCTCTTAAACTTGACCCAATGATGTATCCATGCAAGTTTGGTGAAACTCCATCCATTGGTTCAAGAGATATAGTGGGTACAAGAAACTGTCATCTAAGCCCTCCAGTGACCTTGCAAATAAGGTCAAGGTCACAAAACTACAATAAGCTCTTAAACCTGTCCAAATGATGTATTCATGCAAGTTTGGTGAAATTCTATCAATTGGTTCAAGAGATATCATGGGTACAAGAAACTGTCATCTAAGTCCTCCAGTGACCATAAAATGAGGTCAAGGTCACCAAAATCTAATCAGCTCTTAAACTTGTCCCAATGATGTATCTATGCAAGTTTGGTGAAATTCCATCCATTGGTCCAGGAGATATAGAGGTTACAAGAAATTGTCATCTAAGTCCTCCAGTGACCTTGAAAATAAGGTCAAGGTCACCAAATTCATCTCAGCTCTTAAACCTGTCCAAATGATGTATCCGTGGAAGTTTTGTCAAATTCCATCCATTGGTTCAAGAGATATCATGGGTACAAGAAATTGTCATCTAATTCCTGCAGTGACCTTGAAATCAGGTCAAGGTCACCAAAATCTAATCAGCTCTTAAGCCTGTCCCAATGACGTATTCATGCAAGTTTGGTCAAATTCCATCAATTGGTTCAAGAGATATCGTGGGTACAAGAAATTGTCATCTAATTCCTGCAGTGACCTTAAAAATCAGGTCAAGGTCACCAAAATCTAATCAGCTCTTAAACTTGTCCCAAAGATATATCAATGCCAGTTTGGTGAAATTCCACCCATTGGTTCAGGAGATATTGTGCATACAAGAAATTTTCACGCCATCTAAGTCCTCCTGTGACCTTGCAAATGAGGTTAAGGTCACCAAAATCTAATCAGCTCTTAAGCTTGCCCATTGATGTATCCGTGCAAGTTTGGTGAAATTCCATCCATTGGTTCAGGAGATATTGTGCATACAAGAAATTTTCGTGCCATTTATGTCCTCCTGTGACCTTGAAAATGAGGTTAAGGTCACCAAAATCTAATCAGCTCTTAAACTTGTCCCAATGATATATCCATGCAAGTTTGGTGAAATACCATCAATTGGTTCAAGAGATATCGTGCATACAAAAGTGTGACGCTGACGCCGACGCACCGGGAACCGCACTGAAAACAATATGTCCCCGGGGGACATAGTAAGCGAGAGGAACTCGATTAGCATTCTGCTTCCGTTCTAACCCCAAAGCTTGTATTTGTTTGTATGTGTGAACTATAGCAGAGAAACCATAATTCATGTTTAAACCAAGTGATAAGCGTCTCTTGGAAAGGTACCTTGGTGCCTATGCGTACAAAGTTTCACCCACGCACTCTGATCAGGTTGTTTCCTTTGCACAGTTCATGGTCATGAAGCATCTTAAAATCAGGACCAAGTTATTCAAAGCATCGTTAGCTTAACGATGTCGTTAGTTACTGATTCGTTACGTTGTCGTTAGTTACTGATTCGTTACGTTGTCGTTAGTTACTGATTCGTTACGATGTCGTTAGTTACTGATTCGTTACGTCTTCTAGTATGCATAAATTCAAGAGGGCTTATATTTTTTGCCAAAACAGTCTGAGGAACTTTTGCAGTGTTAGGATTTTGTTGGCCAAAATGGTAACGTTTTTGTATATAATACGTTTGAAATTTTAACATAGGTTTGAACAACTGGGCCCTGATTGGTTTGAAGTGATGTGCAGACTTGTTCTAGTATTTGCAAAACAACATCGGCTTAATGTCCCTTTTCACGTGGCGTCAAACAATGTTGACATGACGTTTGAATTTTGTGTGCGCTCAGTTGTTAATGGAAGCAAATAAAACTGATTTTAAAAATTGTGATTGCACTAGGTTCACAGTGCGCGAACAGCATTCAGTGCCTGATTCTAGCAAGTTATGTATTTAATTATGTATTTTCTTATGTATTTTCTAACTTTTTAACATTATCGGTCTAAGAGCTTATGTAAAACATACGAGACAAAATTTTATTGTTACGCACCTTCACGATTTTTTTAGGAATATCCGCTGTCAAAGAGAACTGTTCTAGATTCCTGTAGTGTTATGTACATGTTGCAATAGATACGAGGGATGGTCGCAAAATACCTGGACTGTTTGCTCTTTCTCAAAAACCGTTCAATATTTTTCAAAAATTCATTTTGTTCTTTTTCATAGTTCCCCACCCGCAACAAACACACACACATGAGCCCTGACACGACAAAACCAACAATGTGGTTGTGCGTCCAGCGAAGACTCAGATCAGCCTAGACATCCGCCCAGTCTGATCAGAATCTTCACTGTCCGAATGAAGGTAGCTTAGTCCCTTAGCTACCCTTTAAATGCTTAGCGAAGATTCTGATCAGACTGGGCGGATGCCCAGGCTGATCTGAGTCTGCGCTGGGCGGACGACCACATTGTTGGTTTTCTCGTGTCGCGGCTCATATGTCTACACACTTTTGTCATCTGTATTCCCTCTGCAAACCATGAAGTAGACCTACTGCTGAGGTACCGATTTACAGCTGAAATCAAATTTCCCACAGCTGAAATTTTATTTCTCATATTTCTCATCTGGTCTCATATTTGCATCCAGTGAGCCTTTTTTTTTTTAGTTCCGGAATCAAACATCACAGGGGGCAAAAGAAAGACATTTTCTGGACTTTCCTGGGACGGAACTTCAGAGCCCATGGTAGCCCCAACACCTACCTAGTTTAAATGCTGAAACTTTCTCATTGAAAAAGAACTGGCCGATATATAGACGATCAAAAGTAGTTTTTGCTTTGTATATTATGGGTATGTAGCTGCAGATAGGATCATGAAAAGTCCGGGTATTTTCTGACCACCCCTCGCATGTCTGAAGTTATCGAATTGTTAGATACATGTACCTGTAATCTCTCGTTAAACATTCACATAACTGTATTGTGTCTAGAAACATACACAAGAGAATTAACTTATATGAGCCGCGACACGTGAAAACCAACAAAGGGTTATGCGCCCAGCGCAGACTCAGATCAACCTGGACATCTGCCCAGTTTGATCAGACTCTTCGCTAAGTGCTTAAAGGGTAGTTTAGAATCTAAGTTATCTCCATGCGGACAGCGAAGACTCTGATCAGACTGGGCGGATGACTAGGCTGATCTGAGTCTGCGCTGGGCGCATAACCACTTTGTTGGTTTTCTCGCGTCGCGGCTCATATATTCATAATACTGTTTCCGTCTCTGCTTGAGCAAAGCAACAGTCAGTCGATGCATATATGATAAAACTAATTAAAAGTAATCAATGACAGATCTGTCATACCGTAATTATTTTGCTTTTTGGAACACTTTATTTTTATAATAACACAAAAACTTGAAAAAGCTGCGATGCGTAAAACAAATGATACTGGAAAGGGAATCAGCGTTGTCTTGGAACAGTCTGCTACTGACAGCAGATTAATCAGAGTTCATACTGTTTGCTCATGCATATCCGTCCTAATATTTACAGTCATCACACACATTACTTTTTAATTAGATTATTTAAGCCGAGACACAAACACAGATATACACACTTTAATAAGCAAGAAAAGCTGCGATGCGTAAAACAAATGATATTGGAAAGGGAATCAGCGTTGTCTTTGAACAGTCTGCTACTGACAGCAGATTAATCAGAGCTTATACTGTTTGCTCATGCATATCCGTCCTATTATTTACAGTCATCACACACATTACTTTTTAAATAAATTGTTTGAGCCGGGGCACAACCACAGATATACACACTTTAATAAGCAATTTCTGAACAATGAAGACTTGCATCAGTCTGCAGACCCCTTCCTCTTTCAAATATACAAGTTATGTATGGTGAGAGATCTAAACAGTCCAGGATCCAGGGGGTGGGCTTTGGGTCTTAAGCCTCGACATCTGGGGCTCTTTGTCCAATATAATGAAGGAATGTAGGTAATAAGGAGCACCTGATGATAATTTGAGATGATATTCCATAAGGTTAGAGTGAAATATATGTTGTGACATCTCATTGAAATCGCCTCACCGAGGCGATTCCAATGAGATGCCATAACATATATAAAAAAGGTAAGCTTGATATTATCTTGAGTTTTCATCAAATACTTTATTTTATCTGGAACCCTGATCATAGCCTCTTTCTATGGGCCCTTAGCCCCATCATTTGTCAAGAGAGAGCCCCGCCAGCTAGGCTGGTCTGGATCCGGGCCTGCTATAGAACGACTACAGAATCGGCATGCTGAGCAGCACAGGCTTAGCGGACGTCGCTAAGCCTGTGCTGATCTGAAGGCCGATTTGCACGGCAAATAAAAATCTTAAAGAGTTCCTTGAAGAGCAGAGTACACATTCAGAAGAAGGAACATGGGCCATACTTCGAAGTTTCGATTATCCAAGCCTCGTCAGTGACCCTGATAATATCTGGCGACGAAAGCCAGAGAAAAGTTTACTTTAATTTCTTAATTGGCAGTCGATTCAAAGTCTTAATAGTATCAAAAGCGGGGTCCAAATGAATATAAAAGCGATGGTCTAGAATAAAAGACTGAACCAATCAAAAATTTCCGATTTCTCAGAATATTTCCTCTGATCTTAAAGGGCAAATATAAAATATAATCTGCACTATGGATGATGTACGGAAAGACGTTTTACGGCCGCCACATGGCACATACCCAGCTGCAGAGAAGCCAAATAATGCTTCAAGAGCAGAGAACACATGAAGAAGAAAGAACATGGGCCATACTTCGAAGTTTCGGTTATCCAAGCCTCATCAGTGACCCTGATAATATCTGGCGACGAAAGCCAAAGAAAAGTTTACTGTAATTTCTTAATTTTAATAAGGCAGTCGATTCAAAGGCTTATTAGTAAAGAAAGCGGGGTCCAAATGAAAATAAAAAGCGATGGTCTAGAATAAAAGTCTGAACCAATTGAAAATTTCTATTTCTCAGAATATTTCCTCTGATCTTAAATATAATCTGCACTAAGTATGATGTACCGGGAGGCGTTTTACAGCCGCCTATACCGGGAGACCTTTTACAGCCGCCGCACGGCACAAAACCAGCTACAGAGAAGCCAAATAAAAATTTAAAAGAATTGCTTCAAGAGCAGAGAACACATTCAGAATAAGGAACATTGGCCATACCTCTTTGAGACAGTTTTTAAGTGTATATCGAGCCCCCTCCCAGAAAGTGGGAGAAAGAAAAGCGAGAAAAAAGTATCCAGAATCCTCATCCGCACCCACTGCAAATATTGTAAGCCCTTGTCCTGCTATTTTGCAAGTTAGTAGGACGCCCCGGCAATGAAAGATACCCAGAACGATCGCCCGACCCCGACAACCACCTAGAACTTATTTCGTTTCGTCAGCATTGAGAAATGGAGCTAAACGCAGTCGGCGGACGTTCAATCGTGCATAAAATAAAGTCTGTGAGGAATCCAGCTATACGCCGTGCTGTCAATGTGATAATGTAAGCCAGTACTAAGTTTCGTCCTAAAAAGTCGCGGTCATTGAAGATAAATGCCGGGGGTAGGTGTATATTTTGCTATTACGCTGGCGTTGCAAAGACAATGAAATGATGTATGCTTAAAAGAAGTATTTTAGTCTCTGGCGGAGTTAATTGTATCAAGTTAGTTGGTTCTTTTGGCTTTAACGGCCCTTTTTGTATATACAGGGGGTCGGTCGGGTGCTGCGATGGTGCTGTGTATAACTTCCAGTGCCAGGGCGTCCTACTGATTTGGAACATTGTAGGGCAAGGGCCTACTGTACATGCTTTAGGTGCGGGTAGGGTTGTTTGGACTTTTTCCTCTCATCTATCATCTTTCTTTTTCTCTCTGGAAAACGGCCTGATATAGACTGAAATACTGTCTCATAGGGCCCTTAAACCCATAACAATCAATCAATCAATCAATTTATACAAAGAGAGAAGAAAAGACAAGAGAGATAAAATTGATGAAAGACAAAATGTATGTCATAACAGCCACGCCCGCTCTCGCACCTACTGCAAGCACAGTAGGTTTTTGTCCAACTTTGAGTCATTATAAAATCGCCCGATCCTGCCATTCGCTGTATGTAGTGATTAAACTTTGCTGACGACGCCGGAAAGCGACCCCTGTATACTGCGCGTCTGTTTGTAAAGCATGGCAGTGAAAACCGCGCTTTCGAGCAAGATGATTGATTTATTGCTTTACGTCCACAGTAAACAGCTATGGTCATTTCGGGACGGTCAGTTAACCTACCCACACTATTCCTGGGCAGGATTAGACCTCCTAACGGTTAACCAGTACTAAGTGCACATACTTTCGCCAGTAACTGACAACTGCCCTTCTTGAATCGGCGGAAAGAGAAACGAAAGTATGTGGCCAGGACCTCTGATTTTGAGTCAGGTGACCTACCAATTGCGCTATGCGGCCCGAGCAAGATGAAGGTGCCGTTGCAGAAATTGTTCATACTACATAAAAAAAAGTATGCTATAATCATTCTTAATCATGTCAGTATGTAGCCAGGTTACATTCGTTGTCACTTTTAGTCAATTTGTGACCATTTTGACAATAACCGTTAAAACCGAGGGAAAACTTCACATGAATAAGAAGCAAACTAGGACGACTTCCGTACGATAGGTTTGGTTTATGTTACGAGGAGACACAATCTGCGATTCTTCTCTGAAATGCGAGAGAAACAAGGCCCTGAGGTTATAAAACTTGAGTACATTCTCAAACTCAAAATAAAGCACACTGAGACATGCTCGGAAGCAGCCAATCAGTGTGCTTTCTTTTGAGTTTGAGATTGTACTCAAGTTTTATAATTTCTAACCCAGATGCGGTGTCTCGCCTATCTAACGGAGCCTAACCAGAAAACTCAATGAACGTTTAAGCCGATGTCTCCTTTCTGCTTGTGCGGCAGAGACACAAAACTCACTTACCTTAGTATTTAAGTCCCATCACGGCATTTAGTAGCCGGACCGCGTAGCGCAATTGGTAGGGCGCCAGACTTATAAGCCAGAGGTCCTGGGCTCGATACCCGGTCCGGCCACTTACTTTCATTTCTCCTTTCCATGATTCAAGAAGGGCAGTTGTCAGTTACTGGTGAAAGTAAGTGCACTTAGTACTGGTTAAACGCTTAGGAGGTCTAAGCCTGCCCAGGAATAGTGTGGTTAAGTTAACTGACCGTCCCGACATGACCTTAGCTGTTTACCGTGAACATTAAACAATAACACAACAACAGCATTTAATAGCTTTCGTGTTTATGCGGGGATTAAAGGGACATTCAATGGCTTCACGGTATGCATTAGCTGTTTAGCAGAAAGTACATGTTTAAAGCCTGGTTTCTGTTCAAGGACAGATTTTTTTTAATCATGGGTAGACCTCTCGGCGTGGGCTTAGTTGCTGAGGTGTGCGATTACATGCATGATTCTAATGCTAGAATATTGACTTTCAAAAATGTCTGCCGTTACGGTACTGGCCGTTCCGGACAAAATATTTTGATTTAGAGTCGTTTGAAAATAGTTCTGCTGAAGTCGGCGCTAGGGGGGTGGGGCGTGGCCGGTGTCGTACATTTCATTTCTGGTCACGAACAGACTCAATTAAACCGAGTTTACTATATTTGTTTCTTTGGTGTATTCTTTGCTTTCAGGGGGTGGTCGGGTCGGCGAAGATGCTGGGTACCTTTCAGTGCCGGGGCGTCCTACCAATGAGGACAACAGTAGAACAAGGGCCTACTGTGCTTGCAGTAGGTGCGGCTGGGTGTTGTTTGGACATTTTTTCTGTTGCTGTCACATCTCTTATCTTTCTCCCTCTCTCTGGGAGACGGCTCGTTGTACTGCAGTGAGTGAATACTAGCACTGTCAGATGTTCATTCTTTTGTTTGTAAAGTTACAATGGAATTTTTCATCGAAAACGGACGCAGATATACAAATTATTCTGTTTTTCAGTGTAGGGCCACCTTCGATTTCTACTTTCGGTTAATATATGGGGTGGGTGGGTGGGGGTGGGGGGTTGCAATGGTGCTGGGTTAAACTTCCAATGCGGGGGGTTCTGCTAATTTGGATATTAGTAGGGCAAGGACCTACTGTGCTTGCAGTAGGTATGGGTGGGGACGGGAATTCTCTTGCCTATAATTTCTCTTCTTTCTCCCTTTCTTTGGGAGACGGCCCGATGTAGACTGAAATACATACAAGGTGGTATGAAACACTGTCTCAAAGGGCCGTTATACTCAAAGTCAACCAACCAATAATACACACAAACACTAAATCATGTTGTTAACTGTTTTGGAATCAGGCCAATCTCAGGACTGTCCCCATGAAAAATAATTAGACAGCTCAATCTTGAGATAAGTAATTGTCGGTACCCAGTGTCAAAATTACGGTTGCGGATGCCTACCGCCATAGCTCACTAGAGTCCTAGCCAGGAAAGTTACATGTATTGTAAACTCTTCACCTAAAGGCGTATTACAAAACACTCTTCCATTATATCTGCGACGAGTATTTTTTTTTTTTCAAGATTTTTCTTGTTTGTTTTGTTGGCTTGCGATGACGGTCGCAAGCCAGTATTCATGCGGTTTAGTGATACCGAGTTATTTTCGAAAGAAACACTACGTCACGCTTAATCGGAAAATACCAATAGAGTTTGTACTGCAACGACTTCTTCTAAACCTTTTTAGGGACGCAAACCATATAGATCGGAAAGCTCAATCCGGTTTGAGACTGCCTTTCTTCATGATTTTCTCCACAAAGACGAAAATTTCTTTTTAACAACAAAGAACTCGTACGATTTGTCTATTTTTATCCACATCCGATTTACCTCATTTGCTAAAAATAACAGATGGAAAATCTATTTTTGATAGTGCATATACTTTGTTTTGATATTTCCGTTAAAAAGCACGCGTTTCCTTCACAAGTGCCTTGAACTTGGCCACATATCTTTTGCTTTTTATAAACTGATTGCATAAATATAAAACTCTGAATTTAATGCAAACTATTTGGCTTTGCATCCTATGAAATAAACCAAAACCTGTGTAAGACACAGTGTTTATGTATAGCTTAGCTTACAAGCATTAGCTTTTCCAAGAATCATGCAGCGGCATCGCGAAAAAATAGGCCTTAGGGCATCGCATAATCTGACTAGTCAGAGCAGCCGGCACACTGTCCAGAGCCGGTGCATTCTTGGGGTCTGATCAGTCTTTTTCGGCATATATGTTCTTCATGATGCAGACTTCTTTCATGCTGACGATAGACTGATCAGACTGCGCTTATGCCGGAGTGGGCTGAACTGTGTTCAGTGTATCTGAAAACCTAAAAGAGCATCAAAAATAGCGAAGTTCAAATTCATTGTTTAAATTTAGAAGCAGGCGCTTTTGACGATTTTCCCCTTATCACTCATCACATTTACTTAAAAAAATGTATTCCATCTATCCGTGTGTGTGGCTTATATGTACAACTGACCGTGTGATATATGTAAAAGCTGGTAATGCAGGTGCGTAATATTAACGCATACGCATTGCAACAGGCATTTTCATGACAGGAAGCGATATAATGTACAAATTTTTAGCATCTGATAAATTTCCTATTGGCCATCATGTTCATGAATAGCTGAACTGGAAACCTCTTGCAATGATACAAGTACAGCTGAAAAAGGGGACAATTCAAAGTCGTTAAAATTTGAATCTCGTTCAGCATGACTGTTAGGAATTCATGTACAGCTTTATGACAATGGAGGGGCACAGGCAGTTATACCCAGCATCATCGCACCATCCAGCCAACCGGGGCGTCCTACTAATTAAGATTATAGTAGGGCAAGGGCCTACTGTGCTTGCAGTAGGTGCGGGTGGGGGTTGTGTGGACATTTTTCTTGCTTTTATTACACTCTAATTTTGCCTTTTAACTTCACCTATACAAATGTACAGAGAGATAATTACACTCGTCGACGATTTCCTTAGATGAACCTATACTGAACTGACGATGTTCATACATCCATGAACAACACTCATTCATGCGGTGTTATGCGTAAGCGACGTCACGGATAATTCAAATAGATGATGGGCCGACGTAACATTTGATATACGTCATGTCCTAGTGGCGGCTTTTGTACGTCATTATAAAATACGATGGTTAATAACTATTCTTCGTCCTTTCCTCGGCATTAAATTAGTCAGAACTTCACGATTAAGCAACAAAATTGATGTGAAAACATAGCATAAATATAAAAGATAAATTTCATTTGTCGGAAGTTCATGGAAGTACGAACTCAATGGGTTCCATGCCTTGTTGTTCCCAAATGGTGTAAAGCAAATTATTGTCTCAAACAATAGCAGCATGCATTTTCTTCTCTGAGTATCAAAATTTTGTTTTAGTCACTGCCACTTATGCCTCTTAAACCAAAAATAAACTTCAGTAAATATAACTTTATTGTCTCCTTTTGATGCCAAGTTCAGATGTGCCAAGATTCCATAGACATGGATTTGAAACAGTCTTTCCTAAAATTTGATTCAAATTGAATGCGACTTAGCAGCCGTAAAGAAAAGACTTGAAATATGTTCATATAGTAATTTTCCTTGAGAATGCCTAACGGCCAAAACGTTGGAAAACTTTTGTGTGTGTGTGTGTGTGTGTGTGTGGTGTGTGTGTGTGTAAATATTTCCTCAATTTGTTTTTCAAATAAATTTTACACTTGTTTTAACCTCATACCTGTGGATAATGACACCATTCAAGAAGTTAAGAAATTAAATACTTTGCTAAATAAAAGTTAGCAACAGAAAGTGCACTCTTCAATAACAACTCATGAAAATTTCACTATCTTAGTTGGGCAAGCCTTCCTTTCAAAAGGAAATTTTATTTTTCATGTCTTTTCGAAAGAAAACCGATATGCAGCAACGTAACAATTTTTATTCTCGCTAACCAAGAGTAGCTTTCACATTTGAATAGATGACTCTTAAAATTTTACCGGGTGGGCGTTATTGGTTGGTTGGATTGTTGTTATGGGTTAAACGGGCCTTTGAGACAGTACTACAGTCTAAATCGGGCCGTCTCCCAAAGAGAGGGAGAAATTAAAGACGAAAGAAAAATTGTCCAAACAACCCCCACCTTCACCTACTGCAAGCACAGTAGGCCCTTGCCCCACTATTATCGAAATCAGTAGGACGCCCCGGCACTGGAAGTTACACCAGCACCATCGCACCACCCAATCACCCCTGGCGTTATTAGTATGAAGTGCTTACCCGCAGCGGAAAAATTCATATTCCTCCTTATAAATTGCCTTATTCTTCCTTTAATGGGACACTAGGCATTAATAGGTAAATGTCCGTGTGTTTTTTTCTCTCAAACTTGCAACTGACGATGTTGATTGTTGTTGATTTGATGCTTAACGTCCACGGTAAACAACTAAGGTCATGTCGGGACGGTCAGGTAACCTAACCACACTATTCCTGGGCAGGCTTAGACCTCCTAAGCGGTTAACCAGTACTAAATGCACATACTTTCGCCAGTAACTGACAACTGCCCTTCTTGAATCAGCGGAAGGAGAAGCGAAAGTATGTGGCCAGACCGGGATTCGAACCCAGGACCTCTGACTTACGAGTCAGGTGCCCTACCGATTGCGCTACCCGGCCCGGCTGCAACTGACGAACGGATTAAACAAACGCTCTACATATTGACGTGTACTGATAAGTATCATCAGGTTTTATGCTATACTTTATTCGAAGAACCATATGGTTATACATATTTCATAAACTAATTTCACGTTTGAGCAATGCCACTTCAAATTACAAAGTATGTGTCAACGCAGACTCAGCAGTTATAAATTTTTAGTGTGTATCTTATAACAATACATCTAACAAGCAAAGGCATATTCAAGTGATTTGGCTGGTTAAGGTGATTGCACTCGCCGCATGGTTTGGGGTTCCTGTTTAGGCGACTGTGTGTATTGATATGACACAAATTGTGTCAACCTAAATTCTCATATGCCACTGCATGTGTCAATCGAGTTTTGTTCTATTCCTTACTTTTTGGGAACCGTTACTAGTAAGCAAACGCCAAAAGATGTCAAACTGTTCCCGTGCTCCCCGTTCGTTCTCCCGTAGCTGATGATCTGACAGACAGTATATGCCCATTGATGCGTGAATGACCTGGCGGTTTAAGTCCTTTCCAATGATATTTCAGTCATAATAGGACGACGAGAAAGTGATTAAAGGGCTTTATCATATGACGTCGCATCTGAGAGTGTAATAAAGCCATGCAGTAAAAACGATAATCCGATAATGGATTAAATATGCAAATTACGTCGTATTGTTATACGTTGACGTACAAAAAACGTCGCGTTTTCTAATGGCGAAATTGTGACGTTTTAGTACAAATTTTGCTAATAAAATGCGATTTAAGTGTCATATGATAAATAGAATCTTGCATTCGTGCTCCTGTATTATTGAATTTATTAAACTTGTTGGGGGAAAACCGATAAGATGCTCGACAAAGCCTCGAATCTTATCTTTTCCCCAACTTGTTTAATAAAGCCGAGCATCTTATCGGTTTTCCCCAACAAGTTTAATAAATTTAATAATACACGAGCACTCATGTAAGATCCTCTATCTGTGCCATGAAGCGCCGTTTAGGTACGGACAGAATCTCTCAATTCCCCATCCTCACCCGTCAGTTGGGCGTGCTAGCCACTCGGACACGGGTTCGCTTCTAGTAATAGCTGAAGAAGTACATTCTTATTTGTATCTGTCATGGAGTTAAAGTAAATATGACTTGTAAGTATGACAAGTGATGTTTGATATCCTGTATTAGCTGCGTAAAAGAAAATTGGGAACAGACCAAAATCCGCCATGCTTATAGCTTGGCAATTTAGAATAAAGTGTTCATTTGTGTGTCCAATATTTACTATTCTGTATGGTGTACTTTAGATAAACTGTTACATATTAATCATTCGCGGGGATCGAACTTCGGCAAGAACCTGAAGCGTATCTTTAACTAGCCAAAGGCCAAAATCCGCCATGCTTACAGCTTGGCATTTTGGAATAAAATGTTTATTTGTGTGTCCAATATTTACTATTCCGTATGGTGTACTTTAGATAAATTGTTACATATTAATCATTCGCGGGGATCGAACCTCGGCAAGAACCTGAAGCGTATCTTTAACTGGCCAAAGGGGTGGGATGAGGTTTCAAAAGTGACCCTCAGGGGGGGTGTCGCTTTCTGATCAGCTTGGTATCGTTGTTTGAACAAAACATTGCGACGCACACCTTCGACAGTTCCTCAAAATATCGAAACTGACACCCTTTGCACTGTGTTACCTGAACACAAGTGTTCCTTTTCACTATTTTCTCTTAAAAATGGGACCCCTATTCACTGTGCATGCGAAAAGTTGAGGTTTGACAAACTATGCAACTTAACTGTTATCACGAGTACCAGATGCATAACTATACCGATTGTTTTCTGTCAAGTATCCGTCACATATCAAAGCAGCTATATACAGGCAAAGCGTATCGTTTTCTTTTTTTTTTCAGATGTCACCTACTGTGTAGCGCTTTCACTTTGCTCAGTATGTTTCCGATTATATGAATGGAATCACCAATTATGGGACTAGCTGTCGTAATCTCAGCCATAGACCCTACCAAACAAGAAATTCGAAAGCGGCGCATATTTACGCCCATTTTAGCGTCATGGAGTGAAAAGAATGCAAACAGTAAAGGAGTTACAGAATGAAAAAGATTGTTTACAGAGGGATGGACAGGCAGACAAAAGGGACAGAAACTCTAAAATTAATGACCACTCCTTTATTAAAACATTTAACACATCAAATATTATTAGTACACCAAAATAAGTTTCCAAGGTAAGCGGCTCAGAAGTTGAGAAATGCCAAAGTCAAACAATGGAGACAATTCATAAATAAGTAACCAAGAGTTCCCATTCTTGGTCCTAATACATTCCCTTGCCAATATAGACATCACCATTGAGTTTCGTTAAAAAATCGTTTACAAAGTGAATGGTAAATTTATGCAAGAACAGATAATACAGGAAGTAGGTAGGTCAGAGTTTTGGTTCTTGCTCGTGATACATTGCCCCATAATAATACACATTATTACATTCTAAATAAGATCTACATAGATAATTTCCCATTGCCATCCATTAATATTTTCTGGATCCATAAAGGCACAGTCACGTGACTGTGCCAATTTTCCATATAATATGGATTTTTGGCATTGCCTCTTTTTAATTGGTCAAATCCTTTCAAGTGCTGCATTTTTACGTTCTGTCCAGTAATTCAAAATGGCGGAGAAGGTGATGGAATCTTTAGCTGATCGAAATCTAGACCTAGATACTAAGATTGAGGAAAGAAATTTGTCAAGCTTTAGGGAAGTTTCAGAGTCAGAAACATTTCAGTTTGTTGACAGTACGAAAATATCCAAACACAAAGATAAAAACAACTTCTGATTTGAAGAAATTCTACGAATGGCTTGTGGGCGTCGGCAAAGAAAGAAGCATAGAAAATATACAGCCGAATGAGCTAGACATATTCCTTGCATGTTTCTTCCCTAGTGTAAACAAGAGGGCCATGAGGCCCTGAACCGCTCACCTGAGTATGGTGGCCATGTAGGTCATGTGACCTAGACTGCTTGATAAATTTTTGTTCTATCAGCCCCTGGAGTCTGTGTATGATATTTGGTTACAATTAGCCCTGTGGCTTTTGAGGAGGCGTCTTAAATTGTCAAAATATGAGAGACATTGGACAGAGGTCAATGGATTACCTTGACCTCTTGTACCCGCAAATCTTCCATGTACTACCTAAGACGACTGTTTATACCAATTTTAGGCCAAAATCTTCTAAACTTGCCATGAACTCTTTTGTTCTACCATTTTCCCATACTTGACCTTGCCTTAAAAAAGCTCAAGGTCAGCCCAAGGTCATCATTTGAACAATCTTGATAGTTCTCGGGGTACCTGATGCTACAAACCAAGTTTCAAGGCCATCAGCCTATTGGTTCTGGAGAAGATTTTCTAGGTTTTTACCATATATGGGCGTGGTGGCCATGTTGATCATGTGACTAGGACCCTTTGAACAAATTTTCGTTCCCTCAGCCCCTTGAGGCTCCATATGAAATTGGTTACAATTGGCCCTGTGGCTTTTGAGGAGATGTGTGAAATTGTCAAAATATGAGAGACCAAGGTCAAAGGTCAAACAATGACCTTGACCTCTTGTATGCATTAATTTTCATGTATTCATTAAGGTGACTGTATATACCAATTTTCAGGTCAAAATCTTCAACAGTTTCCAAGAAATCTTATGTTCTGGCATTTTCCCATATAAAGGCTAGAGAAAGCAAATTTGACCTTACCGTAAAAAAGGTCAAGGTCAACCCAAGGTCATAATTTGAACAATCTTGGTAGTACTCATGTTCCTGATGCTACATACCAAGTTTCAAGGCCATTGGCCTACTGGTTCTGGAGAAGAAGATTTTTAAAGGTTTTTACCATATATGGCATGGCGGCCATGTTGGTCATGTGACCTAGTCCGTTTGAACAAATTTTTGTTCCCCTGCCCCCTAGAGGCTCTGTATGAAATTTGGTTACAATTGGCCCAGTGGCTTTTGAGCAGATGTGTGAAATTGTCAAAATATGAGAGACCAGAGTCAAAGGTCAAACAATGACCTTGACCTCTTGTACGCATAAATTTTCATGTACTCATTCAGATGACTGTATATACCAATTTTCAGGTCTAAATCTTAGACAGTTTCCAAGAAATCTTATGTTCTAGCATTTTCCCATATAAAAGCTACAGAATGCAAATTTGACCTTACCGTAAAAAAGGTCAAGGTCAACCCATGGTCATAATTTGAACAATCTTGGTAGTACTCGCGTACCCGATGCTACATACCAAGTTTCAAGGCCATCGGCCAATTGGTTCTGGAGAAGAAGATTTTTTTAGGTTTTTACCATATATGGGCGTGGCGGCCATGTTGGTCATGTGACCAGGACCGTTTGAACAAGTTTTCGTTCCTAAGTCCCCTAGAGGCTACTATATGAAATTTGGTTCCAATTGGCTTAGCGGTTTCAGAGGAGAAGTTCTTTGAAATTGTGGACGGACGGACGGACGCCGGAGCCTTACCATCCTATAAGCTCCCCCGGAGCCGCTGGCTCAGGTGAGCTAAAAAGGTCAAGGTCAACCCAAGGTCATAATTTGAACAATCTTGGTAGTACTCGTGTACCCAATGCTACATACCAAGTTTCAAGGCCATCGGCCTATTGGTTCTGGAGAAGATTTTTTCAGGTTTTTACCATATATGGGCATGGCGGCCATGTTGGTCATGTGACCAGGACCGTTTGAACAATTTTTCGTTCCTAAGGTCCCAAAAGGCTCTATATGAAATTTGGTTTCAATCGGCGCAGAGCTTTTCAGAGGAGAAGTTTGAAACTGTCAAAATATGAGAGTTCTGGGTCAAAGGTCAAAGAATGACCTTGACCTCTTGTACTCATAAATCTTCATGTAGTGATTAAGATGACTGTATGTACCAATTTTTAGGCCAAAATCTTCAACAGTTTCCAAGATATCTTATGTTGCAGCATTTTGCCATATAAAAGCATAAGGAAGCAAATTTGACCTTACCATAAAAAAGGTCAAGGTCACCCCAAGGTCATAATTTGAACAGTCTTGGTAGTACTCGTGTACCAGATGCTACATACCAAGTTTCAAGGCCATCGGCCTATTGGTTCTGGAGATTCTGAAGAAGATTTTTTCAGGTTTTGACCATATATGGGCATGGCGGCCATGTTGGTCATGTGACCAAGACCGTTTCAACAACTTTTTGTTCCTAAGGTCCCAGGAGGCTCTATATGAAATTTGGTTTCAATCGGCCCAGCGGTTTCAGAGGAGAAGTCGTTTGAAAGTGTGGACGGACGGACGGACGCCGGAGCCTTACCATCCTATAAGCTCCCCCGGAGCCGCTGGCTCAGGTGAGCTAAAAAAAGTTAACAAAGGCCAGTATGAACCTGACACCCTTAAATCTTTCCAATCAAGTATCCACGGTTACCTAACAGACTGTAAGCTGTACAGTGGTAACATTTTAAAAGATGAGGTATTCAAACACTCAAGGGATGTTCTGAGAAAGGCGTTGAAGCAGCAAGATCTAGGGAATAAAATTTTAAGAGCAGACCCATTCAATGATAGATACACATCTTCAAACAGAAACAAGTAGCCCAAAGGGCAACAATTGCTCACCTGAGAGACATTGTAAACCTATAGGGATATTTAAGATGCTCAAGGGCAGCTAACTCCACAGTCAGTGGTCCAATCAGGCTGAAAATTAAACTCATCCAAAACATTATGTATGCCCTCATTTAATATATGCAAGTTTAAAAAGTATCCGATCAAGAGCACAATAGACAGAGCTGTCAAGGGCAGCTAACTTCGTAGTGGTTGGCCTGATCTGGCCAAAATTTGAACTTGTTTAAGATATTATGCATTTCCTCATTACCTGCAAGTTTGAAAAGGATTGGATCAGTAGAAACCAAGAAAAAGTGGCGACATTGATTTTTTGGATGCTCAGGGCAGGTACTCAATAGTCAGTGGTGGGATCTAGCCGAAATGCTAAACAATCCAAGCTTTTATGCATATCCTCATGACCTGCAAGTATGAAGAGGATCCGATGAAAAATGAAAATGTGATGACGTTGTTTTCTCCATTATAAGACTATGGGATTTTTTTCAAATGTTCAAGGGCAGCTAACTCCGTAGTCTGTGCTCGAATCCGGCCAAATTTTGAACTCATCCAAGCTCTTATGTATGTCATCATTACCTGCAAGTATGATAAGGATCTAATCAAAAACCTTGTTTGCAGCACCCTAAAAGTCAAACTTGCTTGAGATATTGTCATCCCCTACATTTGTGTGAATTTATTTTAAAATCTGTTGAGAAATGTAGGTGCTAGAGCCATGACAAAGTTTTTCTAAAAATAGCCACAGTGACCTTGACCTTGGGCACAGCATCCTGAAAGTCGAACTTGCTTGAGATATTGTCATACCCTACATTTGTGTCAAGTTATTTCAAAATCCATGGAGAAATGAAGGTACTAGGGCGATGACAAAGTTTTTCTAAAAATAGCCACAGTGACCTTGACCTTGGGCACAGCACCCTGAAAGTCAAACTTGCTCGAGATATTGTCATGCCCTACATTTGTGTGAATTTATTTTAAAATCCGTTGAGAAATGTAGGTGCTAGAGCGCTGACAAAGTTTTTCTAAAAATAGCCACAGTGACCTTGACCTTGGGGGCAGCACCCTGGAAGTCAAACTTGTTTGAGATATTATCATGCCCAACATTAGTGTGAAGTTGATTTAAAATCCGTTGAGAAATGTAGGCGCTAGAGGGATGACCAAGTTTTTACTAAAAATAGCCACAGTGACCTTGACCTTGGATGCAGCACCCTGAACGGCAAACTTGCTCGAGATATCGTCATGCCCTACATTTGTATGAATTTATTTTAAAATCTGCTGAGAAATGTAGGTGCTAGAGGGCTGACAAAGTTTTTCTAAAAATAGCCACAGTGACCTTGACCTTTGGCGCAGCATCCTGAAAGTCGAACTTCCTCAAGATATTGTCATTCCCTACATTTGTGTGAAGTTATTTTAAAATCTGCTGAGAAATGTAGGTGCTAGAGCGCTGACAAAGTTTTTCTAAAATTAGCCACAGCGACCTTGACCTATGGCGCAGCATCCTGAAAGTCGAACTTGCTCAAGATATTGTCATGCCCTACATTCGTGTGAAGTTATTTTAAAATCTGCTGAGAAATGTAGGTGCTAGAGCGCTGACAAAGTTTTTCTAAAAATAGCCACAGTGACCTTGACCTTGGGCGCAGCATCCTGAAAGTCCAATTTGCTCGAGATATTGTCATGCCCTACATTCGTGTGAAGTTATTTTAAAATCTGCTGAGAAATGTAGGTGCTAGAGCGCTGACAAAGTTTTTCTAAAAATAGCCACAGTGACCTTGACCTTTGGCGCAGCATCCTGAAAGTCGAACTTGCTCGGGATATTATCATGCCCTACATTTGTGTGAAGTTATTTTAAAATCCGTTGAGAAATGTAGGCAATAGAGCGATGACAAAGTTTTTCTAAAAATATGTGATGACGTTGTTTTCCCCATTACAACACTATGGGATTTTTTTCAAACGCTCAGGGGCAGCTAACTCCGTAGTCTGTGCTCGAATCTGGTCAAATTTCGAACTCATCCAAGCTCTTATGTATGTCATCATTACCTGCAGGTATGATAAGGATCTAAGCAAAAACAGTTGAGAAAACGTGATGACGCCATTTTCCCCATTATAACCCTATGGGATTTTTTTCAAACGCTCAAGGGCAGCTAACTCCGTAGTCTGTGCTCGAATCCGACCAAATTTCGAACTCATCCAAGCTCTTGTGTATGTCATCATTACCTGAAAGTATGATAAGGATCTAATCAAAAACAGTTGAGAAAACGTGATGACGCCGTTTTCCCCATTACAAGTAGCCCAAAGGGCAACAATTGCTCACCTGAGAGACATTGTAAACCTATAGTGATATTTAAGATGCTCAAGGGCAGCTAACTCCACAGTCAGTGGTCCAATCAGGCTGAAAATTAAACTCATCCAAAACATTATGTATGCCCTCATTTAATATATGCAAGTTTAAAAAGTATCCGATCAAGAGCACAATAGACAAAGCTGTCAAGGGCAGCTAACTTCGTAGTGGTTGGCCTGATCTGGCCAAAATTTGAACTTGTTTAAGATATTATGCATTTCCTCATTACCTGCAAGTTTGAAAAGGATTGAATCAGTAGAAACCAAGAAAAAGTTGCGACATTGATTTTTTGGATGCTCAGGGCAGGTACTCCATAGTCAGTGGTGGGATCTAGCCGAAATGCTAACTAATCAAAGCTTTTACGCATATCCTCATTACCTGCAAGTATGAAGAGGATCCGATGAAAATGTGATGACGTTGTTTTCTCCATTATGAGACTATGGGATTTTTTTCAAATGCTCAAGGGCAGCTAACTCCGTAGTCTGTGCTCGAATCCGTCCAAATTTCGAACTCATCCAAGCTCTTATGTATGTCATCATTACCTGCAAGTATGATAAGGATCTAATCAAAAACCTTGATTGCAGCTCCCTGAAAGTCAAACTTGCTCGAGATATTGTCATGCCCAACATTTGTGTGAATTTATTTTAAAATCCGTTGAGAAATGTAGGTGCTAGAGCCATGACAAAGTTTTTCTAAAAATAGCCACAGTGACCTTGACCTTGGGCACAGCATCCTGAAAGTCAAACTTACTTGAGGTATTGTCATACCCTACATTTGTGTCAAGTAATTTCAAAATCCATGGAGAAATGAAGGTGCTAGGGCGATGACAAAGTTTTTCTAAAAATAGCCACAGTGACCTTGTCCTTGGGCACAGCATCCTGAAAGTCGAACTCGCTCAAGATATTGTTATGCCCTACATATGTGTGAATTTAATTTAAAATCCATTGAGAAATGTAGGCGCTAGAGCGCTGACAAAGTTTTTCTAAAAATAGCCACAGTGACCTTGACCTTGGGCGCAGCACCCTGGAAGTCAAACTTGTTTGAGATATTGTCATGCCCTACATTTGTGTGAAGTTGATTTAAAATCCGTTGAGAAATGAAGGCGCTAGAGCGATGACCAAGTTTTTCTAAAAATAGCCACAGTGACCTTGACCTTGAGTGCAGCACCCTGAAAGTCAAATCTGCTCCAGATATTGTCATGCCCTACATTGGTGTGAAGTTATTTTAAAATCTGCTGAGAAATGTAGGTGCTAGAGCGCTGACAAAGTTTTTCTAAAAATAGCCACAGTGACCTTGACCTTGGGCGCAGCATCCTGAAAGTCCAACTTGCTCGAGATATTGTCATGCCCTACATTTGTGTGAATTTATTTTAAAATCTGCTGAGAAATGTAGGTGCTAGAGCGCTGACAAAGTTTTTCTAAAAATAGCCACAGTGACCTTGACCTTGGGCGCAGCATCCTGAAAAGCGAACTTGCTCGAGATATTTTCACGCCCTACATTTGTGTGAAGTTATTTTAAAATCCGTTGAGAAATGTAGGCAATAGAGCGATGACAAAGTTTTTCTAAAAATATGTGATGACGTTGTTTTCTCCATTATAACACTATGGGATTTTTTTTCAAACGCTCAAGGGCAGCTAACTCCGAAGTCTGTGCTCGAATCCGGCCAAATTTCGAACTCATCCAAGCTTTTATGTATGTCATCATTACCTGCAAGTATGACAAGGATCTAATCAAAAACAGTTGAGAAAACGTGATGACGCCATTTTCCCCATTATAACCCTATGGGATTTTTTTCAAACGCTCAAGGGCAGCTAACTCCTTAGTCTGTGCTCGAATCCGGCCAAATTTCGAACTCATCCAAGCTCTTGTGTATATCATCATTACCTGCAAGTATGATAAGGATCTAATCAAAAACAGTCGAGAAAACGTGATGACGCCGTTTTCCCCATTATAACCTTATGGGGGCTATCTGTTGCCATGGAAACCAGAGTTCTGAGCTGATCGGCACCAAAACCTAAGGTAGCCTTTCCCATACCCAAATGATGCTTCAGATAAAATTTGATTGCGATCGGCCCATTGGTCTCTGAGATATTTATGTTTGAAAGTGTTGACGCACCCACCCACGCACCCACCCACGCACGGACGGACGACGGCTCGACTCCAATCCTTTAAGCTCACCTCTGAGCCTTCAGCTCAGGTGAGCTAAACAAGAGGGCCATGAGGCCCTGAATCGCTCACCTGAACAATTGACAAAGTGGGTTTTTCTGCAACTGTCAAAATATGAGTCTTGGGTCAAAAGTCAAAGAACGACCATGACCTCTTGTACTCATAAATCTTCATGTACTCATTAAGACAACCATATAAACCATTTTTCAGGCCAAAATCTTCAAAACTTTCCATGAAATCTTATGTTCTGGCATTTTCCCATAAAAAGGTCAAGGTAAACCCAAGGTCATCATTTGAACAGTCTTGGTAGTACTCTAGTACTACATGCTACTTACCAAGTTTCAAGGTCATAGGTGTTTTGGTTCTGGAGAAGAAAAATATTAAAGGTTTATAGCATAAATGGGTATGTTGGTCATGTGACCTGGACCATTTGAACAAATTTTTGTTCAATCAACCCCTCTGGCTCTATATGCAATGTGTTTACAATTCGCCTTTTGGCTTTAAAGGAAATGTCTGAAAATGTCAAAATATGAGAGATCTGGATCAAAGGTCAAAGAATGATTGACCTCTTGTACTCATAATTCTTTATGACCTCATTAAAACGATGGTACAATCCAACCTGTATTAAGCAAGCACCTAAGGGATTATCAAGATTATTAAGACAGGTGCTTGCTTAATACAGGTACATTTCAATGTATGTGCATGTTTCGGGAACTGACTACATTCTTGCTTAAATACAGGTTGCTTGCTTAATTGAGGTGGCCACTACTAAGACAGGTTTTACTGTATATACCAATTTTTAGGCCAACATCTTCAAAACTTCCTATGAAATCTTATGTTCTAGCATTTTCCCATATTTGACTTTGCCAAAGGTAGTACTCATGGTCAAGGTCAACCCAAGGACATCATTCTGTAAAATCTTGATAATACTGGAGTACCATATGTTACATACCAAGTTTCAAGGCCATCGGTCAGTTATTCTGGAGAAGAATATTTTTATAGGTTTTTACCATATATGGGCATAGTGACCATGTTGGTCATGTGACCTGGACCGTTTGAACAAATTTTCATTCCCTCAACCCCTGCAGACTCTATATGAAAAAATTAAGTTAAAATTGGCCCACTGGTTTTTGAGGAGATTGTTTGAAATTGTCAAAATATGAAAGTTCTGGGTCAAAGGTCAAAGAATGACCTTGACCTCTTGTACTCACAAATCTTCATGTCTCTTTAAGATGACTGTATATACAAATTTTTAGGCCTTAATCTTCAAAACTTCCCATGAAATCTTATGTTCTAGGATTTTCCCATATTTGACCTTGCCTTAAAAAGGTCAAGGTCAACCCAAGGTCATAATTTGAATAATCTTGATAGTACTCGAGTGCTCAAGGCTACATATCAAGTTTCAAGGCCATCGGTCAATCGGTTCTGGAGCAGAAGATTTTTTAAGGTTTTTACCATATATGGGCGTGGCGGCCATGTTGGTCATGTGACCCAACCCGTATGAATAAATTTTCGTTCCCTCAACCCCTTGAGGCTCTATATGAAATTTGGTTCCAATTGGCCCAGTGGCTTTTGATGAGATTGTTTGAAATGGTCAAAATATGAGTGTTCTGGGTCAAAGGTCAAACAATGACCTTGACCTTTTGTACTCATAATTCTTCATGTACTCATTAAGATGACTGTAGATATCAATTTTTAGCCCAAAATCTTCAACAGTTTCCAAGATATCTTATGTTATTGTGTTTTGCCATATAAAAGCACAAGGGAGAAAATTTGACCTTGCCGTAAAAAAGTCAAGGTCAACCCAAGGTCATAATTTGAACAATCTAGGTAGTACTTGCGCACCCAATGCAACATACCAAGTTTCAAGGCCATCGGCCTAGTGGTTCCGGAGAAGAAGATTTTTTCAGGTTTTTACCATATATGGGCATGGCGGCCATGTTGGTCATGTGACCCAACCCGTATGAATAAATTTTCGTTCCCTCAACCCCTGGAGGCTCTATATGAAATTTGGTTCCAATTGGCCCAGTGGCTTTTGAGGAGATTGTTTGAAATGGTCAAAATATGAGAGTTCTGGGTCAAAGGTCAAACAATGACCTTGACCTTTTGTACTCATAATTCTTCATGTACTCATTAAGATGACTGTAGATATCAATTTTTAGCCCAAAATCTTCAACAGTTTCCAAGATATCTTATGTTCTTGTGTTTTGCCATATAAAAGCACAAGGGAGCAAATTTGACCTTGCCATAAAAAAGGTCAAGGTCAACCCAATGTCATAATTTGAACAATCTAGGTAGTACTCGCACACCCAATGCTACATACCAAGTTTCAAGGCCATCGGCCTATTGGTTATGGAGAAGAAAAATTTTTCAGGTTTTTACCATATATGGGCATGGCGGCCATGTTGGTCATGTGACCCAACCCGTATGAATAAATTTTCGTTCCCTCAACCCCTGGAGGCTCTATATGAAATTTGGTTCCAATTGGCCCAGTGGCTTTTGAGGAGATTGTTTGAAATGGTCAAAATATGAGAGTTCTGGGTCAAAGGTCAAACAATGACCTTGACCTTTTGTACTCATAATTCTTCATGTACTCATTAAGATAACTGTAGATATCAATTTTTAGCCCAAAATCTTCAACAGTTTCCAAGATATCTTATGTTCTTGTGTTTTGCCATATAAAAGCACAAGGGAGCAAATTTGACCTTGCCGTAAAAAAGGTCAAGGTCAACCCAAGGTCATAATTTGAATAATCTAGGTAGTACTCGCACACCCAATGCTACATTCCAAGTTTCAAGGCCATCGGCCTATTGGTTCTGGAGAAGAAGATTTTTTCAGGTTTTTACCATATATGGGCATGGCGGCCATGTTGGTCATGTGACCAGGATCGTTTGAACAACTTTTCGTTCCTAAGTCCTCAGGAGGCTACATATGAAATTTGGTTACAATTGGCCCAGTGGTTTCAGAGGAGAAGTCGTTTGAAATTGTGGACGGACGACGGACGACGACGACGGACGCCGGAGCCTGCCTATCCTATAAGCTCCCCCGGAGCCTTTGGCTCAGGTGAGCTAAAAAACTCTGGGGAAAGGTTCGTTTTGTTGCAGTGTGTCGAGGGTTACAGACGCTGAACAGGGTTTCTGGTAGTTTCTCATATGAAAATCAAGATAATTTGTCGAAATTTTATTAACATACACAAGCCTCGGGCCAATATCCAGTGCCAATATGTCTTAGAGGCACACCTCCGCCAGGCAAATATTGAGCACTATCCAGAGGGAAAGGGCCTGCTGTGCTTGCAGTAGGTAGGGATAGCGGTTGTTTGGACATTTTTTCTCTCTCCTATTACTGAAAGTTGCCTAGCACCATCGTCTGATTACTACCACCCCAAAATTAAGTAAGGAGAGCAAAGATTCTAATATGCGACACATTGTCTTAGTTTAAACAATATTTTATTCGCATATACATACAAACAGCAATTGTACTATTACAAACAACAAGTAATATATGCAAATGGGATTCAGAAAAAAGTCAACAGACTTATCTAAATCTGTATCCCAAGATGCCAACATAATATAATTACTTTATAAGTGATTTGGATGGAATGAAGCACTGTTAATAATCGTATAAGGAAAGGCATTTGGACATTGCAGACTTTCTTAAAAGAAAATTCTCCACGGGGAGTGGACGGTGGTAAGTGCATAAACTATTACAATAATGTAAGACATGGATTGCTATTGGAATTGCAAATTGTTGAACTTTCTATTTCTCGCCAAAGTTCCTAATAGTGTTACTGCGTTACTTAACTTAAACGTTGATGGTTGAAGATATAAGTAAGACTCTTAGATAAGCAGAAGATAAACAGGAAAAACTAGACCGCTTCTAGAAGACAATGAAGGTTTGCGTTGTTTCGTCAACGCGTTGAATATGATTTATCTACTTAATGAATCTGAAATCGCTTAGATTTTACAATATAATTTTGAACATTTAAAAATATTTGCTTGTTTTGTTCATACGACAGTTCACTATTCCCATACAACAGTACGTTAAGCGTTGGTTCACACATTTCAGACACAGCATCGATCAATTCTTGTCTTATATCAAGATACCGAGTACAAGCAAAAAAGTAATGTTTGGTGTCCTCATTCACCCCACAAATGCATGACGGACTGTCAACTATATTTTTAGAAAACAGATGACTATTTAAGAAGCTGCAGTTTGTTCGAAGTCTCGAGTGATAAATATGCCCAAGGCGGTTGCCCACGTTAAATAACGACGGCGGCTGCGTTAGATTCGCGTTCAACAGATATTTAAATGGTTATAGTAGTAGAGTTGCGAATAACTGGAGATAGCTCATTCCACTCGCGTATTACTGATGGCAAAAAGGAGTTAAAATACTGCTGTGTATTAGAATGGATAGTTTGCAAATCAGCAGCATTACGAAGACTGTATGACGATACGCTTCCGACTGTTGGGGGGGACGAGCGAACATAAATAATCCGGACATAATCCATTTGTCATTTTATAAAATAGAATTAGTTTGTGTTTACGTCTTCTTGAAGCCAGAGGTTCCCATTTAATTTCGCTGAGAAGAGAATAGATCGAAACCAGCTTTGTCGCTCCTGTAACTATGCGCGCGGCTTCATATTGTATTTTTCAAGCTCATTAGATTCATACATAGTACAATTATTCCAGACTACATCTCCATATTCGAGCAATGGTCGGATAAAAGAAAAATATATAATTTGAAGGGATTTTCTATCTAACTGGAATTTGAGTTTGCGCATAACGTTTATCCTTGTCCAAGCTTTAGCTTTTATATGTTCAAAATGGTCATGCCAAGTGCAGTCACTACTAAATACAAGACCCAAATGTTTATGAATATTTACTTCAGCAATTGGTTGATTATTCATACAGACAGGAGGATGATAGAGTCTGTTGAGCTTTCTTGAAAATAATAATGATTCAGATTTATTAGGATTGAAGGTAACAAGCCAGTTTGTTGCCCACGTATATACATGTACTTTCGAAATATCAGAATTGAGAAGTTGTGCTGTTTCCAGCGGATCATCGACTATAATATATAAACTGGTGTCATCTGCAAAAAGTCTTACTGAACAATTAATATTTTCAACAATATCATTTATATATAAAATAAAAAGTAACGGACCAAGTATAGAACCTTGAGGAACACCAGCTTTCAGAGTGGACAGGTCAGAAGTTGCACCAGGAAATACAACCTGCTGTTTTCAATTACTCAAGTAATCAGTAAACCATTGTAACAGAGATCCAGATATGCCTACAGTACGAAGTTTGAAAAGCAGCCCTTCATGCCACACTCTATCAAAGGCTTTACTTACATCAAAGAATATAGCTCGTACTTCTTTGCCATCGTCAAGTGCTTTGCAGAAGGTATTATAGATATCTACAAGTTGGTTTACAGTAGAGTCTCCCGGCACAAAGCCAGATTGAAGTGTAGACAAAACTTCGTGTTCATGAAAAAAATTAAAGACGTACTTGTGTATAAGCTTTTCAAGAACTTTACCAATAGTACTGAGGAGAGAAATGGGTCTATAATTTGATACATTTGACGGGTCGTCTTTTTTCAGAATGGGGGTTACATTTGCTAATTTCCAAATGCTAGGTATTTTACCACTGGCAAGAGAAAAATTAAAAAGTTCACATAACGGAAATGATAACGGATGGGACAGTTCTTTCAGCAGCCTATTATTAATATGATCTGGTCCAGCAGCTTTACCAACTTGGAGAGAGTTAAGAATAGATTCTACTTCGTGGGGTATTAACGTGATAGATTCAAGAGTCGAATCAACGCGAGGGATGAACTGTGGTAAAAACGCATTACCATCATCAAGTATTGTTTGTTCAGTAAAAAAATTATTCAGTAGATTAGCTTTTTCTTTATCGTCTGAGTAAATTTTTCCATCAAGGTTAAGTGGTGGTACTGAGGATGTTCTAGAGAGTTTGATAAAACCCTTCAGCGTCCTCCACCAGTCTTTAGGTCCGGTACTACTGCTTTTTAATTTATCTGATAACTTGTCAAGTTGTAGTTTTTTCGATTTGCGAATTTCACCAGTAACCTTAATTAAAATCTGCTTATAACGTTCAAAGTCATTCATATTATTAGTCCTTTTATATTTATCAAATAAACGTTTCCGTTTCCTCATAAGAGCTTTATTATATTATTCAGCCATGGTGGGTCTGATTGTCTTACCTTAAAAATTTTATTGGGTATATGACTACGAGCAAGTTCTGTTATGCGATTTGTTACATTATTTGCATATGTATCAATATCATTATCCTTCAGGGTATTCCAGTTTGTGTCTGCAACTTCTCGGGAGAAAGACTGATAATCTCCCCTATCATATAACCAAATATTCCTGGTAAATATTGAAGAGACATTCTTCATAAATTTAAAAACACAAAAAATTGGATAATGGTATCTGATGTTTTGTTCTAAACAAGGTTCACCGACACCACTTATAAGTGTACTATTTATATTAGAAGTTAGGAACAAATCTATCAGAGAAGAGGAATGTTCTTTAAAATGAGTCGGTTCCGATATTAAGCTTTCCAAACCAAAATATTGACAAATACCGTCAATTTTCCTGAAGCTGTTTTGTTTTAAAAGGTCCAAGTTGTCTTGAGATCAGACACAATGTTAAAAGTTTCAGAGATACTTCAAACGGTTACCACGTTATATGATGCGTAAGATTGCTTTACATAAAACTAGCCTCTTATCAGAGGGACGTAACTCCGAAACAATGTAACGGAGAACAACCATTCTTTATACGCGACACGTTGTCAGGACTTTATACACATTGCTATGAAGTTTCATCAAGACATCCCAAACAGTTATTTTGTTATGGTGCGCATAAGACTAGTCTGGAAAACAACTAATCAACGGGGCATAACTTAGAAACTAGCATAACTTGGAAGCAAAGAAAGGATGAGCAACCACTCCTGAACGCAACACGTTGCTCTGACCTAATACATATTCTTATAAAATTTCATAAATCCATCCCAAACAGCTACTAACTTATGGCGCGCAAAAAAATGTTAACGGACCGACGGACGGACGGACGGACAGCGCCATGACACAATACGTCCGTGTTTTTCAGAACGGGAGTATTAAAATGGAGCATAGACCCAACAAACTGTCATCATAGCTCGCCCGACCTGATGCTTGCGCATCGGGCAGGCTAAGTTCTATGTCTGTGACTTTCCTTGAAGATTGGACTGCATAAACAGTAGGCAAGTATGTATTGTCAACATAATTTTAAACGAAAGCTATCTAACCAATCGTTAAAACCCAAAACTGAAACATAGATATTCTAAGTCCATTTCCATGAGCTTAGATGGAGCTCCCCCACCCACCCCTTTTTGCAGTAGGTGCCTAGTGTACACGAATTCTCCTACAGATTTTCATGAATTATTCTGAAACTTTGCAGACTTGTTAATCATGGTCTGCAGATGTGCATGGGACTCAGGAGTCATTTTCGGATAACTGTTTACCACTATTTTGCTTTGCAAACATAGTCGATTTTCGGCATCAGGGGCCGTATTCATAAAACGACTTAAGTGGTTGCTATGCTGTTGCTAAGGCCAAATTTCTTTGAAGGAGATTCCCTACAACTATGAAATTTGCTCTGGAGGAACAGTCTTACAAAGACTGTTCCTCCAGACCAAATTTCATAGTTGTAAGGAAATTCCTTTATAGATATTCAGCCTTAGCAACAGTATAGCAACGACTTAAGTGGTTTTATGAATACGGCCCCAGAAGATCTATTTAGTTGGTACTTTGTGCTCACAACTCCTTTTTAAGTTGTTCGTAATGTAAAGGTTTCTCTTAGATGTTTTTTACATATGCATGCGACTTTAGTTGTTGTGTTATTGTTTAACGTCCACGGTAAACAGCTATGGTCATGTCGTGACGGGTCAGTTAACCTATTATATCACTCTATTCCTGGGCAGGGAATCTGAAATTTTAGATTGGTTTAACCTCTAATTCAAAATCGTTGTTTTTTATATAATTTGAACCCTTTTTATGCTCCCCGAAGGGTGAGCATATAGTTGCCGCTTTGTCCGACCGTCTGTCCGTCCTTCCATCCGTCCGTCTGTCCGTCACACTTTTGTCCGGAGCATATCTCTGAAAGTATACGGGGGAACTTAATGAAACTTCACACATTGATAGAGGACAACGAGGGGAAGTGCAGTGCACAAGAACCGTAACCCTGACACAAGCATTTACGAAGTTAGCTCCCTTTGCAGTTTTTTCAATATTTTGCTTGTCCGGAGCATATCTCTGAAAGTATGCGGGGGAACTTAATTAAACTTCACACATTGATAGAGGACAATAAGAGAAAGTGCACTGCACAAGAACCGTAACCCTGTCACAAGCATTTACGAAGTTGGCTCCCTTTCCATTTTTTTCAATATTTTGCTTGTCCGGAGCATATCTCTGAAAGTATAAGGGGGACCTTAATGAAACTTCACACATTGATAGTGGACAATAAGAGAAAGTGCATTGCACAAAAACCGTAACCCTGTCACAAGTATGTACGAAGTTAGCTCCCTTTCCAGTTTTTTCAATATTTTGCTGGTCCAGAGCATATCTCTGAAAGTATAAGGGGGAACTAAACGAAACTTCTCACATCGATAGAGGACAATGAGAGGAAGTGCAGTGCACAAAAACTGTAACCCTATCACAAGTATTTACGAAGTTAGCTCCCTTTGCAGTTTCTTCAATATTTTGCTTGTCCGGAGCATATCTCTGAAAGTATAAGGGGGAACTTAATGAAACGTCACACATTGATAGTGGACATAAAGAGAAAGGGCACTGCACAAAAACTGTAACCCTGTCACAAGCATGTACAAAGTTAGCTCCCTTTCCAGTTTTTTTCTCAATATTTTGCTGGTTCAGAGCATATCTCTGAAAGTGTAAGGGGGAACTAAATGAAACTTCTCACAAGGATAGAGGACAATGAGAGAAAGTGCAGTGCACAAGAACTGTAACCCTATCACAAGTATTTACGAAGTTAGCTCCCTTTCCATTTTTATTCAAAATTAAGCTTGTATGGTGCATTTCTCCAAAAGTATTAAAGGGAACTAAATGAAACTTCTCACATTGAAAGAGGACAATAAGAGAAAGTGAAGAGCACAAGAACCATAAACCTGTCTTAAGTTAGCTCCCTTCCTATTGTTTCTGTATTTTGCATGTCCATGTCCAGAACATATCTGTGAAAGTATAAAAGGGAACTTAATGAAACTTCACACACTAATAGAGGGCAGTGAATGAAAGTGCAGAACACAAGAACCATAACCCTGTCATAAGTAATTACAGAGTTAGCTCCCTTCTTAATTTTTGCTATATTTTGCTTGTATGGAGCATATCTTAGGAAGTATTGGAGGAAACAAAATGATATTGCACACATTGATAGTGGGTAATGAAAGAAAGTGCAGAGCTTAAGAACTATAGCATTACCTTTAGGAATTCCGGAGTTAGCGCCCTTCCTAATTTTATCAGTTATTTAGCTTGTCCGGAGTATATCTCTGTACATATTTAAGAGAACATGTTCACATATTGATAATAGAGGGCAATGACAAGAAGTGCAGAGGAGAATAACTATAACTGTATCCCAAGTTATTTTGGAGTTACTTCCCTTCTTAAATTTTTCTCAATTGTATGCATGTCTAGAGCATTGGTCTAAAAGTATTGAAGAGAATTATTTTTTTTCCATTTTGAACTGCATTTAGTTTACACAGAAAATCACTCCTTCACCAGGATACCCATTTTCCTATTCCAAGCCTTCGGGGAGCATCCATCGGTTCCACCGATTTTCTTGTTGATACTAGTCAGTCTCTGAATCGACTGCCCAATAAAAACTGTGAAATTACATTATGCTTTTCTCTGGTTTCGTCACCAGATATTGTCAGGGTCAATGAGGCGGCTTAATTAGCCAAAACTACGTAGTCTGGCCCATGTCCTTCTTATGAATGAATTCTCTGCTCTTCATTGATTTCAAAAAAGCCTTCGACAGGGTATGGCATGCAGCCTTAGAGGCCACCATGCGGAAGTACAATACCAGTGCAAATCTAGTTGGCACCATTGAGAAGCTATACGACAAGGTTACAAGTGCAATCCTGATAAATGGCAGTACAAGAGAACGGTTCAGAACAACAGTTGGAGTAAGACAAAGATGTCTTCTGTCACCCACTCTCTTGAATATTTTTCTCGAACGAATCATGTCTGATGCTCTGGAAGAACATGACGGGAAGGTCAGCTTAGGCGGCAGAAACATTGCCAATATGCGGTTTGCCGATGACATAGACGCTCTAGCTGAAGAAGAGCAGGAACTAGAAGCTCTAGTTGAAAGTCTCGACCAAAACCTGCACAAGGTATAAGATGGAGATCAGTGCTGAGAATACCAAACTGATGACGAAAAGCACAGATGGCATCCAGAGGGAGATCAAGATAAAAGGGCAGAAGCTGGGTAACGTAACAAGTCTCAAATACCTTGGAGCAGTTGTTTTAGATAATGGCTCAAAACAGGAGGTTCTCTCAAGGATTGCACAAGCCACTTCAGCTCTTACCAAGCTGAAACCAATTTAGAGAGATAACAACATATCTCTCGGATCAAAGGTGAAACTTATGCGCTCCCTTGTCATTTCCATATTTATGTATGCCTGTGAATCATGGACCTTCACAGCAGAGTTAGAGAAAAGAACGCAGGCCTTTGAGATGAATTGCTACCGCAGGTTACTGAACATTCCTACAAGGACCATATAACCAATGAGGATGTTCACAGAAAGATCCAAGCAGCCATTGGAGAATATGATGAACTGACGCTGGTCAAGAAGCGGAAACTAAGATGGTTTGGCCATGTCTCAAGGTCTTCTGGTTTAGCAAAGACTATTCTGCAGGGCACAGTGAAAGGAAAAAGAAGAAGAGGTAGACAGGAGAAGAGGTGGGAAGACAATATTAAAGAGTGGACAGGGATGGATTTTGCCAGCTCAACTAGGGCAGCTGAAAACAGGACAAGGTGAAAAGGGATTGTTTCGAAGTCATTTGTGGTTCCCCCAACGACATAGTAAGGTTATGGGATAGAATAGAATAGATATTGCCCCATTATTATACAAAAGTTTCATTAAAATATATTAAAATGTTAAGGAGTTATGGAGTGAATGGGAATAGCCTAAAATGCTAATTAAAGGGAAGTTACTCTAAAATTAAGAAAGGGGGAACAACCATTCTTATACGTGACACATTGTATTGTAATCATGCACATTGCTATAAAGTTCCATCAAAAACTTCGAAAGGGTTACCAAGTCATGGTATGCACAAGATAAGTATGCACAAAATAGCTTAAACAAGAGCTCCGCTTAGCGGGGCAATATACGCCCGTTGGGGCTTTAAGTTGGAAAGACAACAAGAGATGAACTTTCGTCAGCAGCTTAAATCTCATACAGTTTAGTACATTGTACATTCTGTGACTATAATGATTCCTTTTTTGCCAAAGGCGGGAGACATAAATTCATCGAATTTGCTAATTGTTTTGGGTTCAACATGTTGCAGTCTTGGTCGAGGCATCTGAAAAGAAATGAAAACAAGAAACATCTTTAAAAAAGATAATTGTCGAAGATGAAATTCGTTTTTAAAGAACAACTTTTTAGTCATGTCAGGACGGATCCATCGCTTCCTGGGTATTATCAGTACTTTTGTAAAGTAATTGTGTCTTGTTCAAGGACAAAACATGAATTCCCGAGTGAGGATTATCGTGATCAGCCTTGGTCGAGTTCGATTACAACTATTGTCTGACGATAGTATGTCATGGAAGAAGCGGGTCAACTCGGCCTGCTTTCTGTAAGCCTGGGGTCTTCACGGCTCCTGTGTCAACTCGGCCTCCATTAAACTCGTCCGGGTCAATTCGGCCTGCTGTCATTTGCATCCTCGCCCCAACCTACGAAGATGGGGTGCGCCAGGAATGAACGGAAACACAATAAGCGAATAGAGTTTGTTGGGTTGTTGATTTAATAAGAAGTCCTTCAAAATGGTGGACAAAATATCAATTAATATAAAGGGCAACCCAATAATCCCTCAACGGATAACTGCAATTGCAGCTAGACTATGGTAACGGGACGTTCCGGGCCTACAATAATACAATGGCGCTGGGATAGCCGGACCAAGGTGCAGGGCAATTATATTTTAATTGTTTCCATAGTGCCGGAGTTTTAAGATTGGTGTCCTTTACCCTGTGAGATTTTCTGTAGTATAGGGTCGAAATAAGAGCAAGGTTATTACCATCAGCTAATCATCACAGGTCTCTGAAATGTAAAAAATCCATTTCTGTAGGTGGGGTGTGTGGATCCAAATGACTGGCGCATAGATATATAACCATGCGGCACCATGGCCAAAACTGATGTTTTCCTTACTCATTTTCATACAACTTCGATATCCTAGTTTATTTCCCACAAGTAAGATTTAATGGCATGACTGAACTGCAAAAATACCGATACCTCACCAGGAGCTAGCTGTAACCGGGGGAACACTTATTAAAAGTCTATTTCTTAGCTTTTTCTGCCTCACATTTTCATGATTTTCCCTGACTTTGTTTGGCCCAATTGCTAAGGGAGTGAGTTTGTGAGTGAGTGAGCGTGTGTGCAATTGAGCGAATGAGTATCAAGATAAGCCTGCATCGAAATAATTCCTTATCTAGAAAATTTTATCGCCGATGCAATGAATTGGTTTCAAAACTCAATGTCAGGTCAAAATCACTTTCACATGAACGCCTATCGGAACCAGAATTTTATGATGACTTAGTATACACATTCAAAAAGATAAGGGGTATGTCTGATTTTTGTTCAGCTTCGAAAAGTAGTTTTTTTGTTCTCATTGTATTTTGTTCAGTGCTAGCACTAACCATCAAAATCAGGAAGTCATATGACTTCCAATGTTTGTGATTTGGAAGTCATGCTGAAGGATAGACTTGGTTTCTTCCAGAATGTCCATCTTTATATTGCCTTCTCCTTCATTAATGGGTGAAATACCATTATTACAACAAAATTAACTCCATAGGGAACTTAATGCTTCAATACGGCGGAAACTACCGATAGCGAATTACGGGTTTATCCGAGAGCTTACCTGTTCAAATAATGCCGAGTGTTATATGCAATTACATAGGAATATAATGTAAAATGTGAAATTAAATACATATATGATATTACAACAATTTTTTATAAGTTATGATCATAAACTTCAGTCTTTGTCCGTTAATGTGGTATAAAAATATACAAATTAACTTCATGTTTTGATTCTTCCATCGGCTTTTGAAGTTTGAAGCTTCAATCACATGAAATTATATAAGAATAATGTCGAAAATGCCTCAGAAGCTATGTTCAGCCTAAAATTTGAAAATGATCGGATTTTCTATAAAACTATTATAAGTTATCACCACTGAGAGATTTTTACAATGTTTACATTGATGTAATTTATTATAAAATAAGTATATTATAAGTTTCTTCCATCGATCTCTAAACATACAGAAAGTCGCGTTTCGAAACAACCTCGCTCATAATAGTTTCAAATAGTTTAGGTCCAAATCCGCCTATATTGCTTAAAGGCTTACACCACTTCATTTCTTGGTATTCGTATTTTCCTTATGTATTTATATATGTGCTTTTATGATCTAACTAAGAAAGGAAGAGGAAGAATATTTATATTGTCTTATTAAGAAAGAAAGAAGGAAAGAAAGAATAAAAGAATGAGCACAAGAAAGGAAAAATGAGAAAGTCACGTAACTCCTACTCGTGACCATCAAAAATGTACAGACAGTTAATCGACTACTTGTAGTTTTAAAAAATCCCTTCATAAGCTAAAACAAAACTGTGTAAACCAAAAATTACATATTTTTGGTAATGTTCGATCAATCTATTAATTATTATCCTAATTGCTAATATTTGTGCTAACATTTTTGATTGAAATTTATTTGAGTATGGTGGGGCGTATTTTGTGTATCCCAGGGTAGAATCTTAGAATCAACAGAATTGTATTATTTCAGTTCAGTTCAGTTCTTTTATCGACGTTACCCAAGTGGCTCAACGGTACGTAGCCATAGTTGCACACACTTGGCGCCGTGTGTCCGTCCAAGAATTGTATTATTGACTGGCAGATTTGCTCAATCCTAATCAGGAGACACGAAGATACATACACTGTATTGCTCTCTTAAGATATTACTGTCGAAAAAAAATTGTTTATTGTAAGAAACTAAATCATGGTGAAGATTTTCTCGTAACCATGGTAGTGTAAGGATTAATGGCTGTGGGAAAAATTGCTATGAAACATTTTTCTTGCAAATTTAAAGAGTAACTACACTTCAGGAACTGACTGAATCAGATCCCAAACCCTATCCCCAACATCAAAGGGAAAGATTGACTCAGTGCTTATAAAATTATATTAAAATATTCTTTATCCTTAACTTTATTTGTAATATTTCTATTCATAATTAAAGTTTGTCACTTTAATCATGACTTTTCTAAGTGAAGCTAGAAAGGAATATCTAAAGATAGTTTAGTGCTTTTTTCTGTATTTTTGCTAATATGAGTACTTACGATAATCAAACTGTGCGCCTGCGGAAACTTATCAACCTATGATATGTGCAAACTGATGAGACTGAAGAGTGTCTGATCAGTTTGCGCAAGCTGGTCGGAATTTGTTGACATTATACAGTACAATTAACATGCTTATCACACGAGGATTAATCGATTATCGATCATAAAATCCGATATTACCTCTTAACTGTTTTCGTAATTGTCAAACCGTTAAAGTTTGTTGTTAAGTCATCATTAAATGCAAAAAATATAAAAGCTGCAGTGAATAATATAAAGCTGCAGTATTCACTTTATAGAATTAGTTATATATGCAAACTGACTCAGACTTATGCACTTGTAAAACACTAGTCTGAGTTTATGATCAGTTAATAATTTGTCAATTTTAGTTTAATTTGAATTTGTACTTAACCTAACCCGTGTTTCTGCACAAACCAAACTGATCCGAATATCTGATCAAAATATTTTGAACATGTGTTATCAAATCAGGCTGTGACTGCGAAAACCATTTGAAATTGACAAGCTGTTCTCATGCGGTAATTAAATTGAGATAGAATTAAAAACAGTAAGAAACACGGAAAGAACAATTGAAAGTTAAAAGCCACTCGTCAGCGTTCCGGCCATAGACAGGTCCCTTTTTTCTGGTCAATGTTCATAATTTTCCTCATATGAGCCGCGATGCGAGAAACTGAACATGTGCGCCCAAGAAAGACGCAGATCAGCCTGGACAGCCGGGATGTTCCCGTTTCGCCTAAACCCATTTCGCCTACTCCCGTTTTGCCTATTCCCATTTCGACTACTCCCGTTTCGCCTACTGTCAAATATGACTTCATTCCCGTTTCGCCTACTCGAAGAATTTTTTTTTTCATAATATTTTTTTTATTTCACTCTCTATTTTTTTTTTTTTTTTTTTTATTTCATTTATTTATTTTGTTTAAATATGTATTTTGTTTTATTTCTTTTTAGCAAACCTATCTTTACACTACCTGTTAATCAGCACTTGCTAACTATGTTAATTGATAATTACTGAAGGATTACAGAGTTGATAATTAGCTCATACTGTGAGCTTGTATTGTGATTGCATATCAGCATAACATGCTTTGACATTAACTTGGAATTACATATTATTTCTTTTTTACTTTATCATGGGTTTTACTAAAACTGAAAAAAGAGGGGGGTTGTGGGGTGGTGGTGGTGGGGGGATGCTTATATGAAGCTTATTAGTAACTCCTGATTAAAATAATGTGCTGTTATATTAGTAAATATCATTTTATTTTTGTGTATTACATTTCTCTTTCATTTTTCATGAAATACTTTATGCAGCATATTTTAAACTGTTGCTGTAATAGTGTAAATAAATAAAACTAAAAAAATGTATTTTCAATTATCATTTTTATGAAAAAAAATGAGTAGGCGAAATGGGAATAGTGATAGATTTTAGAGAAGGCGAAATGGGAGTAGGCGAAACGGGAGTAGGCGAAATGGGACAAATCATAGTCGAAACGGGAATAGGCGAAATGGGAGTAGGCGAAACGGGAGTAAACCGGACAGCCACCCAGTCTGAGCAGAGCCTGTGCTATGCGTTTAAAGGGTAGCTAAGACTCTAAGCTACCTCCATCCCGATAGCGAAGCCTCTGATCAGATCAAGAGGATGCCCAGGCTGATCTGAGACTTCGCTGGGCGTGCGTGCACCTTTGTCGCGGCTCATTTAATTGTTTGCTAAAGTCATCAACTGAGTAGGCGCTGCCGGTCTTGGAAGGTGTGAAACACATTCGGTCACACGTCCTGTCAAAACAATGCAAATTTCAAAATTACACCTGCTAACGGCAATGAAGGTCAGAAATGGATAATTTCTTATGATTTTTTTTTTATAAAACAGTAATTTGAGCCGCGTTGCAACAAAACCAACGCAGTGCCATAGCGCCCTGCCAAGACTCAGATCAGCCTTGGCAGCCACCTAGACTAATCATAATCTTCGCTGTGCGCTTACAGGACAGGCGCTGGTCTAAGCTACCTCTATGCGGACAGTAAAGACCCAGATTAAATGGGCGAATACACACGCTATTCTGAGTGTTCGCAGGATGCACATACCAATGTGTTTGTTTTTGTCGTGGTACGGCTCATTTGTTTGTTTATTTTTGTTTGCAGAAAAACATAGATAGTCAGACTAATCTTAAATTTTTAAATGTTTTAAATAGCGCAGCTTAGTTACATGCCGAAAGACACAATTTACATAAAACTTTTCAATAGTTTTGTCAAAACAGAAAATCAAGAGTAAAAGGTTATCGTTGCTGTTGAGTTGTTGTTTAACGTACCATTAAACAAAATTTCAGTCATGTCGAGATGTTTGTAGGACTACAAGTATTGCTCGGCCTGCGACAAATGACACCAAGGTCTAGCAGCTCTGCCGCTGAAGCACCAGGCAGCCAATCTATTTCGCAAGCCCCGATTGGCGGGGCAAAAGAACGAGAAAAACTGTGGGTGGATGGGTATCTGTATCAGGCCTAATCTTTCCATAAAGATGAGACCGTCAAAGGGATCAAAATATCATAATTTCATTATTATAAGTATTATTGTTTTATGTTTTTCTTGTCAGAAACTAAAACAAACCGCTGTCAAAACTGACCAATGATCAGATTTATTTTCTCGCCAATTCTTAATAAATTTGACCTAAATATCAGAGAGAGGGGAAAAAAGAGATGTATTACAACGAAAAGGAGCAGTTGAAAAAAATAAACTGATTTGCTCTGAGAAAATGAAAATCCACATTGTTAAAAATTAAAAATGTTTCCACCCAGCTCCTTCGTATTGTTATTATGCTGATTAATATTCAACACAGTGATGACAAACCGGCGTCAGAGAAGTTCAACAAATGTACGGATCCTGAGATATGGACATCGAAATGACATTCCTAATATCAATTAATGTCTATCGCTCCCCGGGTCTAAGGGAAATAACTGCATTCACATTAATACTCTCTCCAGGTAACAGGTAACCGATTACACTCTTAGCGCGCATTGAAGACATAAGCTCCAGTTGATTATTTAAGTCAGTATTCACTTTATAAATGGTAGGTTATGATAAAAATTGGAAGTCACTGACTTCCTGGCATTCAGTTTTAGAAGTCACAGACCCCCAGACTTCCACTAGTGGAAGCACTGTTTGTTTCCTTGTAATTTTAGTTAGAAATACATCAGTTGTTAAAGAAAACTGATTTCTGGCGCGGCAGATCGGAAGCGCGGTGCGGTTATGGCTTTCATACTAGACCTTTAAATACACGATTGGAAAACTCGAATGCGCCTGATTTACGGCTGCTCAAACGGGTCATGAAATTTGCAAATACACTTTTCGTCATTCGTTATTATTGAATAAAACACGTCTATCCGCAAATAACGGCGATTAAATTAAAAAGGAAACGAAGCCAAAATAAAGTTTATAAATATTCATAAAACGTCATTTTAAAACTGTTTCTTTTCACAAATGGTAGATTGTGTTTATTATCCCTCATACAATAAAAAACCCGGATGCAGGTCATGCATGCTCTGATATGTCTACGACAAATAATATTAATAAAACTTTAGAAAAGAACCTTCCCGTACCTGCTGCGAGCACAGCCCGCCTATTCCCTAAGTATTTTACCCAGCACCATAGCGTGATGAGGTGGTTGGGTCGGGCGATGATGCAGGGTAATTGTATCAGTGCCGGGCGTCCAACGACTTTGGATAATAGTAGGTCAAGGCCCTACTGTGCTTGCAGTGGGTGCGGGTTGGGTTTCATTTCTCTTTTCTATCTCCCTGTCTTTGAAATACAGCCCGATATAGACTGAAATACTGTTTCACAGGGCCTGTAAACCCAAAACAACAAACCATAGCCCGATCCTTCTTATCGGCGAGCTAAACACTCTGGACGTATGCTCTTAATTAAGGAATTTGTAGCGTTGTGTTTGTGGTCAGGCAAACCTTATTAATGGAGTTCCGAGTGTTTCGTGCTGAATTCTACCTCTCATTTGGAGTTCCCAATTAATCCGATTCGTCTCTGGTGTTTTTCTTATTTTTTAATTCGATATTTTCTCCCATTTGTTAGTATAAAGACAAGTTGAATCGCTGACCTGAGTAGAAAGTTCAAACATCAACCTATGGTAACGACCGCAAGTCATTTTTTGTAATGAAAAAAAATAATAGTAAAAAGGACCTGCGGTCTGCGCTGTTCATTATGGAAGAAGAATATGTAAGGTTAATTGCAATCGAGTCTCACCAAAGGCTTGAGAATGGCTAAGTTTTACTATAGGGGTGAAGTCAGTAGTACAAGCATAATGTTACATTTGTTACAAAAATTGGTCCTAAGTGTTTTACTGTTGAAAAATGTCACGTAAAAGTTACCAAGGTATCAGACTGATTGGAAAATGTTTCTTCTTTAGAAATAGGAAGTGGCTATTGACAACCGGTTGTCAATAGCGAACGTTCGCTATTGACAACCGGTTGTCAATAGCGAACAGCGCTATTGACAACCGGCTGGAATATTCCCTTTCAAATTCAGATGGGCCAGTTTATATCTACTGAATGCTGAAGAAATAATTTGGTAATATTAAAATGTTATAGTATTTGACAAGAAAAAGTGAATATGGAGATGTCATGATACTACTTCAACAAATATTTGTTTCATTTTTTTTTTTAGAAAAACAGCAAGGTGCATTTGGAGGGGAAATGGAAAAAAAGCTCTTCGGAAAATTGGTTTAGTGACATAATATGATGTCTGTCCTGTTATGCCCAGTCTAATCTGTTGCCGTCTTCATCTTTTCGAATTCCATAATCAAAAGTTAATTCTGTTCCCGGCTGTATATCTTTTTTGGCAATTAAAAATACATGGCACCTATTACCAATTCCCCTTGCCTGTAAACGTAGATTTGCCTGTGAATCACGTAGATGGTTGGCCATTCTCCCGGGCATTTTATAAAACTCTGTTTCGGTGTGACATTTACACTTCTTGCAGGCGTCGATACATCTTTTTTCGGTTGGTCCTTCTTTGGCTTTGTAAAATATTAAATAATTACAGTCTGGATGCTTGTATTCTTTAAGTTTTTTTTCTCCCTCTGCTCTGGTAACATCGTTACCGTGATAATCGCACACAATTGTTCCTCGGTTGATTTTATGCATTCCGCTGAATAATCCTTTACCTTTATTTGATACTCCTGTTTCCTTAATGTGTATGTTGCGCAATTGTTGGTCCTCGATCCTTTGTAATAGTGTTTCATCGTCTACGTTGTTGTCTTCCGCTTTATGTTTATGGAGCAGTCCTACCATCTTGTTGTAAATGGTCCTGGGTACGATCATTCCCTATCCTTCTGGGTTGCTGGTGGTTCTTCCATATGCCTGGATGTCCTCTTTTGTGAAAGGGTCCAGTGACCCTGTGTCCAATTGGCAAACTTTAATTCCGTTTCTCTTCGCCTGTCGGATAAGAAATTTTCTTGCTACGGCATCCTCTCTCGCTTGTGTCTGTAAGTGCCTTACCCTTCTAATCGTGTGATTGAAACTGGCATCATCTCTAGTAACATTGAAGTGGTTCATAATTTCAGCTTTTGTTATTTTTGCATCGGCTATGGTTCCCTGTGTTTCGTTAATCCATTTTATGATGATATCTGCTTTTCCATGAACACTAAGAGGACTGCCGTGCGTGCCTCTCAGTGGGCTAGGCAACTGGCTTCTTTTTCGTGGGGTACGGGTTTGTTTTGATTCTGTCCTTCTTACAGGCCTTGGCGTGTTGGTAGTTGTTCTTTCGACTCCTAGATCTTGGGTGTGTATTTGATTTGATGTAGTTTGCTCCTCCTTGAGAAATGCCAAATTTATGAGGTGATTCCTTGTCACATGAGCCTTTATATTAGCACAATTTTGAGTGGTAGCCAGGGTATAACTATTTTTTCCATAATATAGGATGCAATTACATGGCATATTAAAAATGCAAAAATGGCACCCTTTCTCAGTGTGTTCAGAGTTCGTTCCACAAGAAAGAGTTACTTCCTTAACATCATAGAATAAAACAGCCGAATCAGAAATTGGGACAATGCCTGGTTTAATTTGATCCCTAAAGTAAAGAAATTCACATGCCTCATGAATTTGATCAGCATCATCCTGAATGACAGCAGCCAAACATGATTCGTCACCAATGTCTTTGAAATGTAATCCGAAATTGCATGTGATACCCCCTTGTTGTGTGCATTCATACAGATGCCCAGAAGTCGTAGCTGCATATCTTACCTGCTTGTCTATCGAACTCTGAACTACAACATACTCTGGCAGCCCGGTAAGTTTTGTGGCATGGGTACTTCCGTGCTTATGGGTACCGGGTACATATCAATTCTATATAGTTTTGAGCCAGCTGAATGGGGACCAACTTGAAACTTCAGGGTAATCCAAATATCGGAGTTATCTCCTAAGTGAGCAATGACTCTGGGACCATTTTGATGGAAATAATCGGGTTCTGAATGTAACACTGAAAACCCAGGGTACTGTTTCTATTTGAGCAGATTTCAACACGTACATGAACAGTAAAGGCTTAAAAGTTTTCTTCTATAGCTATTTCTTGAGAGCCCCAGAATCTGATATAAAGTTTTGATAGTAATCAATTCCATTTTCAGCTCACCTGAGCTGTAGGCTCACAAGGTGAGCTTATAGTATAGGGAGGCTCTGTTGTCCGTTGTCTGTTCACAAGTTTCAAACAAGAATACATGTACTTCCTAAACCACCTGGCCAATCTTGCTCAAATTATATATTTAGTATGTACCAGTGTTTACCATGCCCCTGGAGTGACCAAACTTTCATGCTCAGGGAGTTAATGGTTTTCACAGAATTTTCATAAAAATGTCACTAACCAGGACAGGTTTAAAATCTCAGACCAGTTAGAAATTAGGCCATATTTTACTATTGCCTAGTGACTTGCCCTTGAATACTTTAAAGCCCATATTTGACCTTGTTTTGGGCATAATGCATGCTAGAACTCAGGTGGACGAGCATTTTCCATTGGGTGACCTGTTTCAAATATTCATTGTAGCTGAAGAGTATGTTATGACTGAACCCCCGGTTGAAAAGGCTGTTAAACTCCAAATTAGCAATCAATCCATCCATAATATCAAATGAGAACATTATAGTATGTATATTTTATTGGGGGGTGGTTGGGTGGTGCGATGGTGCTGCATGTAACTTCCAGTGCCAGGGCGTCCTACTAATTTGGATAATAGGGCAAGGGCCTGCTGTGCTAACAGTAGGTGCGGGTGGGGGTTGTTTGGACATTTTTTCTCTTGTCTATCGTTTGTCTTTTCTTTCACCCTCTCTCAGGGAGACGGCCCGATATAGACTGAAATACTGTCTCAAAGGGCCGTTTAACCCAAACAATCAATCAATCAATCATTATATTTTATTGCAGCATTGAAGAGGAAATAGGTCAAAATTCCATGCACTGTTATGTTACATTACTTGTCATTTCAACTTTCCTTCATTACGTTTCATGAGATTTCATTCAGTCAGTCATTGGTTACTTTATAAAGTCATAACTATTAGTTATGACTCAATTTGTTGATTTTGAACGAATTAAAGGGCAATAACTCCTTGCTTCAGCAATTCTGACGAAATGGCTAAATTGTTCTGAATATGCCTTCTTTACAAGAGCAAATTCAGTTGAACGTCAAAATATTTTGGAACATATGCTGTTGTTGTAAAGAGGGTCAACTGTATATTTGTTTTAAGGTTCATGAAATTCTGTCCACTGGTTATTTAGTTATGGCTCCAGATGGATGGACTGAAGGATGGACAAATAGAAGGACAGATAGATGAACCAAGAGACAACCCAATGGACAGACATGGCGAAAACAATATCTATTCACCTTCAGCTGGGGATAACAAGAGAGCAGTCTAATAACAAATGGTATAGAACCTGATCAGACTACTCCTGAGGGAGACTGAGAAGGGCCTACATTATTTGTCATTTCAACTCTACACATAGACACCATGTCTGAACAAGACAGGTGTGTCATAGCATGGTGTAGAACCTGATCAGACTCCTCCTGAAGGAAACTGAGAAGAGCCTACATTATTTGTCCATAAATACCCTTCTAAACAAGAGAGAAATCTACAACAAATGTTGTAGAACCTGATCAGACTACGTATGAGGGAGACTGAGAAGGGCCTAAGTTATTCGTCAATTCAACTCTCCTTATTAACTATGGATACCCTTCATTAACCATAATTAACTATAGATACCCTTCATTAACCATACTGTCTTGAGCTTTACTCAACATTACTGAACTCGACTTGTGTATTAATCTTCATCTTCAAAGAGACAAACAGTTATCAAAATACCCCCTTTGTCTGCGAAACCAGGGTAGGTAGGTCGGCTTTTTTTTATTCCTGTAAAACGTAAAAGCAACCCGAATACTACAGAACATGTTAAAATATTATATTAATTACCCATATTACATATGAAGATAACACCATCACACACTTAACTATCTGGAGATTTGAAGAAATATCTATAGAAGAAAATTTCATTTATGCCTTTGCTGTTCATATACTATGTTGATATCAGCTCAAATAAAAGTTCCAAAAAGCATGAAACAAATACTTGTTTTTCATATCTTGACATCTCGTATTCACATTTTCTTGTCTGATATATTATAAAATTTCATGTTACTAAATTATTTCTTCAAAATTCAGAAGATGTTCACTGACCCATCTTAATTTAATAGGGAATATTCCAGCCGGTTGTCAATAGCGAATTTCGCTACTGACAACCGGTTGTCAATAGCGAACGTTCGCTATTGACAACCGGTTGTCAATAGCGATCGCCTTAGAAATATCAACAATAAATGGTGTAATACCTTGTAAAAACAGTACCATGGTGTCCACTAACGAAACAGAAACTACCAACTACTACTCTTAACACCTGCAAATTGTAAAAGCATACTGTTATTTAAAATTGGAAGAAGAAGGAGAAAATCCAATTTCTGCAACACAGGCTGTTGCAGTAAAATATTAAATTACTTGCTGGGAAAACATCCTTCCCATTGTGCACACAATGTTGAAGAAAAACATGATATATGATACTGAATCAACTTAGTTTCAATGCCATGTCTGGGCTGGTTTGTATCTTAAAATCTGTAGATCATTAAAACCGTAGAAAGAGAGATACAGATAGATTGACAGACAGACCTACAGATAGACAAATAGATAGATAGATAGATTCTCGAAATTCCACTCCTTCCACCTGACCCATCCTCAGAGAGATATGGTGATTTAGGCACCTCAGTAAATTTTTAATTGTCCTCAAGCAAGAGGTACTTCTGATGATGAGGAGACGAGTAGAATTTGATTCCAAGAGAAAGCAAGATTTGTTTAATTGGAAAAACTTTCTGAGAAACATTGTTCATTGTACTTTCTGTTTCAGTTGAGGACATTTGGATTTCCTGTTTCCGTCCATGGATGGCATTGCCATCCCAAATTGGGGCCAAATGTCCTCTCCATGTATGTCTTGTGAGAATGGAGAAAACTCTAGTAGTTCCTCTAAGTACTCTGACTGAGCTGAAATGAAAGAAAACACATGGTTTTGGCTATCATGGATTTTGTGACTCCCCTTTTATCACAGAACTATAATAGAATGAGCCAAGCTGTTTCTTTCTTGACATTATTCCCATTTCCGTGCAAAACTTCATTTTCAATGTGTCACCCGCCAATCCATTGATTTTCCTGAAATGTTTCCAAGAGTAAAAGATTTTGGTATTTTTCCACTAGAGTTTTTGGTCATGGTGTATGAACACATGTACAAGTAATGTTCTGTGGCAGTATATTTTCTTAATGAGAATAAAGCACAGAACAACTATTTTCCAATATATTCGATTTAGCCATGTTACACAAAATTTAAGAAACAGTTAAGATAAGTTAGAAATCATGACCCTTAATTCTCCACATGGAACCCTTAAAATTAAAGATGAGGGTCCAAAGGACTCCCTTGATTTAGAATGGAGGGAAAACCTTGATGATAATTGCTTACCACAAGGCAAACAGTGCAGACTTCCATGAGACTGCTCTATATACCAGTGTCATCAATAGGGTTCCACTGCACACAGCCTTTCCTTATCACCCTCCCATCATCCTGGTATCACTGAAATATTGTTAAAAATGACGTAAAATTAATTACAAGTCTATACCTTGACTGAAGTATGAAAAAAGACTTGCATATATGCCAGGTTTTAGATATTTTGCATTTAGTAAGGAATTGCAAAATATTTTGTTCTAGTTAATTACCAGCATTATTCTCATGCACACTGCACTTGAAAAAAATGTAAATTTACAACAGTGAAAATTACCGTAGTCAAGCTGTATTTCACCATAAAAATACACTATGAAATATAATTTTGCAATTCCAGAGGAAACAGAAAATATTTTGAAAACTGGATTTTTGCATGATTTTATTTTTACTTCTGTCAGTGCACATGTACCTTGATCAAGGTATATACCCAGAACTGTGCTTCTCCCCAACCTGACAATTAACAACCCAACACTGCATATATTACTCAAAACAGATGAGGGAGACACTGATGCGCTATTACCTTCAACCCAGCTACCCTAGTGCCAAAGAACTACTGAGGTATAGTGTTTTACCGTCACATTGTCCCTGCAGTGCCGTGCGTGTGCAGGGCTCTTGAAAATTTCTGATAAACAACAAGGAAATTGATGATAGCCCTCTTGGGTAGAATATAATAGACTACCACATCTCTTAACCATGTGTCAGCCATCACAGCCAGACAGCAAAAAAAAAAAAGCACTGCAGTATGGGGACAAGCAAAAAGTCATTGCCTTGTTAGCTGTCCCCTGCCTGCTGATCCAGGTGCAGTCACCTGGGGTTTTAAGGACATAACATTCAAACTATATGTCACACAATTTTGGGGAACCCAGCCGTCCTTGCCCTGCTACTTCACCTACTTACTCTGCACCCATAAGTGTGTATGGTGGGGTGTTGAGAGAGAGAGAGACCATGGTCTACGTAGTGTGCCTCTGTATCTAACACCCCTCTTTATATTTCTTACATGTGAGATATAAAGTGGGATGTTGGAGACAGAGGTTACATAGACCATTCCCCCCCCATCCACCAACCCCACCCCCCCGCCACCCCCACCAATACACACACATTTATGGGTGAAGAATGAGTAGGTATCTCACGTGTAAGGAATGTAAGTAGGACATAAAACACCATTGTATTAGTACATTCGAACTTTTTTGAGCATTTTAAGCATGTAACAAATCCGCAATTAGTTTTAATATAGATATTCACGAAATAATGTTACTGTCGAAGTCTGTGCCTCACACGTTTTCCTTTCGTGCAAACGAGAAAACAAAAGATTGTCATAAGAAGTTCTTATAAAAAGTAAAATACCTTTTTATATTTTTTCATAATACGAACAAAATTTGTAAGGAAAACTTTTGCTACAAGAAATACAATACTTTAAAGTGTCTTCGTTTTCTCTGTCCATTCTTCTGTCAAGGAAAACTTTTGCTACAAGAAATACATTACTTTAAAGTGTCTTCGTTTTCTCTGTCCATTCTTCTGTCACGGTCATTGCGCGCGTCTGGAAATCTCGTGATTGTTCTATCAAAAGTAAGTCATCTTAAAATAAATGAGTTCTAAAAATAGATCGCAAACCGGGTCATAATGTTTAACGCGCATTTACCGATCAGAGATGCATTACATTTGGCGCTTTTTTGAAGTGACGATTCTATTATATATTATTGTAAAGGAATCTGATGGTTTCCAGTAGATTTGAAATTAATTGATCGAAAAAAATGATGTTATTAATGTAAGGTCAATTTTCAATGTCTATTTTTAATGTGATAGAAAGTGGATTTCCCGCGGAAACTGGGAGAATCGCATGTGTCAATCATTCGGCTACAGCAGCTGCTGTTCGGATTACTTCTGCGTTGACCCCATTCAAAGTGAAGCTGCGTCAACCGAGGTGGGTATTTTTTGGACCAAATTTAGATTCAGTGATGTCATTTATTTACAGCTAGGTGGCGCTGCGTACGTTGCGGTCGTTACCTATGGTCATCATCTGAAGAAACCTTTACAGGAAATAATTACATTTCTTGAGTCGCTGCCTCTGGGGTAATCAAAGCCAGGTATTTCATTTGCTTTTACTTTTCTTTTTGGTCGTTGCACTGGAACGTCCGAGTGGTTTTGGTCAAAAGTCAGAGAATGACCTTGACCTTTGGTACTCAAAAAGTTTTATGTTCTCGTTTAGTTGACTGTACTCAACATCTTTTACACCTAAGTCTTCAGCATTTCCATAGCCGACTGTACTCAACATCTTTTACACCTAAGTCTTCAGCATTTCCATAGCTCTCTAACGGCAAAGCAGTTTTGCATGTAAAAGCACAAGGAAGCAATTTTGACTTCAAGGAAAACTCTAATCCGAGCCTTCTCTGACTGAAAAAGCCTATTTATAATTTTGATTGGCGGCTTATTGACCAATAATAACCCCAATAAGGGTTTGCAGCCAGAGAAGACTCGGGTTAGGAAAACTCAGTGTCATTATTGCCGCACCTGCTTTAGCAAGGTGCGATATAGGTGTCCGGTTTTCCGTCCGTCAGTCCGTCCGTCGTTCCGTTCACATTTATGTCGACTCGGGCGTTAAGATTTGTGGAGTTAATTTCTCCAAAACCACTGCACCCATTGTTCTCAAATTCCATATGGAATATAATCAGACTACACGGCTTCAGTTTAGAGAAATTCAGCCTGGTTGACAATTCAATATGGCCGCCGTTACTAAAATAGCAAAACAACAAAACCAACTATTTTTCTCGAACCACTAAGTATAATTGGCTGAAATTTGGCATGGAACATGAGTAGGACCTTATCTTTGCAAATAATGAAAATAAAAAAAATCTGTAGCGGAATTAGGTCACAGTGACCTACTTTTGGTTAACAAGTCGAAATTTTGCTTGAATGCCAATAAATTCAAAAACACTAAATGGATTTTGCGCACCTGCTTTAGCAAGGTGCGATATAGGTGTCCGGTTTTCCGTCTGTTATTCAGTCCGTCCGTCATTCCGTTCATATTTATGTCGACCCTGGCGTTAAGATTTGTGAAGTTAATTTCTCCAAAACTACTGCACCCACGGTTCTCAAATTCCATATGGAATATAATCAGACTACACGGCTTCAGTTTAGAGAAATTCAGCCTGGTTGACAATTTAATATGGCCGCCGTTAATAAAATAGCAAAACAACAAAATCAACTATTACTCTGGAACCACTAAGTATAATTGCCTGAAATTTGGCATGGAACATTAGTAGGAACTTATCTTTGAAAATAATGAAAAAAATCTGTAGCGGAATTAGGTTACAGTGATCTACTTTTGATTGACAAGTCCAAATTTTGCTTGAATGCCAATAAATTAAAAAACACTAAATGGATTTTGCCAGCTGTTGTTACTAAAAATAGCAAAAACATGCAAATGACAATATCTCAGGAACCCCTGAATGGATTTGGACCATTTTTGTGTCAGAATGATGCTTGCATATAGCTATTACACTTTTTAACTGGCAGATTGGCCATCCAAGATGGCTGCCATCTACCGTTACTAAAAATAGCACGAACATGAAAATGGCAGTACCTTAAGATCCACAAGATGGATTTTGACAGAATTGGTGTCAGATTAATCCTTGCTTGAAACTATTTCGGGTTTCTAATTTTCAGTTTTTACTTTCACTTTCTTCTCACCGTGACCTCTGCTACTGTGGAAACACACAATGCAGGCGCGACATAGCGTTCCGCAGAATTCTTGTTTGAAAATATTGATTACACTTGAGTATTTGTATCTACCAAGATGTTTTTATTCTAGAGAACAGGGTCGGGTCGGGCGATGGTGCATGTTAGAACTGTGCAAGGGCGTCCTACTTGCTTAAAGGTAGAACAAGGGCATACTGTGCTTGCAGTAGGTGCGGGCGGGGTTCGATATTTTTTCTCTCGTCTACCATTTTTCTTTCTCTGGGAGACGACCCGATATAGACTGAAATACCGTCTCAAATGGCCGTTAAACCCAAAACAACCAATCAACCAAAATCTGAAGAACGGGCGGCGTAGCGCAGTCGGTAGCGGGTCTTCCTCAACAGCCAGAGGTGCAGAGTTCGGTCCGGCTTCACGCTTTTGTTTCTCCTACTGCTGATTCGAGAAGGGCAGTTGTCGGTTAATGGCGATTGTATGTGCACTTAATACTGGTTAACCGCTTTGCGTGAACGTAAGCCTACTCAGGAATGATGTAATTTGGTTTACTGACTGTCCCTACATGACCGTTGCTGTTTACCGTGGACGTAAAGCAACAAAACAACGACAACTCATTCTGGAGAGAAAATTTTTAAATGTGTTAAGGGGGTGGTCGAGGTGCCGGTCAGTGCCGGGGCGTCCTAATAATTTGGATAATAGGACAAGGACTTACTTTGCTTGCAGTAGGTGCGGGTAGGGTTGTTCGGATATTTCTTCCGCCTTTCATCTCTTCTCTTTCTGCCTCTCTCGATATAGACTGACATATAGCCTCAATCGTCGTTTTATCCAAAATTATCAACCAACCAGCCTTAGCATATATGAGCATTGTTGGTCAGGTGACCGTGAACGGTTGCACAAACCGTCATTTGTCCGACCCTGGAGGCTCCATAGATTTGGTACAAAGACACCCAGACGCTTTCGATAAACATGTATGAAATTTTGGACATTAGTAGCTATGATCAAAGGTCGAACAATTTCCTGAACCTCTGGCCTTGCACTCATAAAGTTCACTGTATAGACCAACTTGAAATCAAGGCTGAACAACTTCTAAATATTTAACTTTATAGCATTTTTAAAAGGAAACAAATTTAATTATGCCATAACCTAGGGTCGTCATTTGAACAAAGAACTAGTGTACCCGATGCAATTTTAGCTCACCTGAGCCTTTCGGCTCTTATGGGAGCTTACAGTATACCAATGCATCCGTCGTCCGTCCGTCCATCAATTTTCAAAGGTCGTCTTCTCCGCTGGGCCAATAAGCCAAAGGACCTGGTATGATAAGGGCCATTTTTGGCCCCCACTCAAATTCTCTTAAAATTGCATGGTTTCTATTGCTTATCATTTGAGCGTATGGGAACAAACAGAAATGATATGTTTCACTTTTGTTAATTCTAAGAATAACATGATTTCTGACTTGTCTATGTTGGTTCAATAATATGAAGGAAAATTGCAAGAAAAACTGAGTTTAATCATTTTTCCTTTAAAGAAATTAGTCATTTATAGTAGCCTTTGAAAGCTCTTGATAATAAGCCTTTGATTATATGCTTATACGTTGGGTACCACGGCTAATTACCTGTGCACTGCACAAGGCCTGTCAAGGTACCCCACCCACTCAAGTTTGCAAGTCAAGAGACGCTAACCAAAAAATTCCAACAGATCAAAATGAAATGTGTACCAAATTATTCCTTGTGTTCTAACTAAGAAAATGAATACCCACAACATATGTTTATTTTGTGTTTGAGCGGAGATATGGGCGTTTTTGTGTTGAGAAAACAGGGAAAATGTTCCGAACGCTGCCAGTTTGGTAACAAAAATTTAAAAATAAACATTGAGCCCGGTCTCCAGCACATTTAATATTTTCATGGCATGTAAATATATCAAAATTATGTCCGCATATAAAATATAAAATGTGCTGGAGGCCGGGCTCATATATTTTGAAAGCCGCGAAGGCTACCAAATTCGTCTTTTTCGTCAGAATCCGCTGGGGGTATGGGTATGTTCAAGATTAAAAACACAAATATTTTATGCAAGAACTGGTTGATTTTGTATTTGCTGTTACATTCAAGGTTAGAACTTTCCTATGAATGCATTTTAGTTATCGAAATAGAACTTTTGAAAAATGAGTTTTCTGGGGGCCAAATATGGGCCTTATCATACCAGGTCCTTTCATAGGGAGCCCCAGTGGGATTGGGGAAAGGAAGTTTGGTCCCGGGGTCTGGGTCACAGGACCAAGATGGCCGCCACTCCCATATATGGTAAAAACCCTTCATCAATCTTCTCCAGAACCAAAACGCATATGACCTTGAAACTTGATATGTTGCATTGGGCACTCGCGCCATCACAGTTTGTACAAATGACCGAACGTTGAGGGGGTGGTTGAATGGTTGGGTGGTGCGATGGTGCTGGGTGTTACTTCCAGTGCCGGGGCGTCCTACTGATTTGGATTATAATTGTAGGACAAGGGCCTACTGTGCTTGCAGTAGGTGCGGGTGGGGGTTGTTTGGACATTTTTTCTCTCATCTATCATTTCTCTTTTCTTTCTCCCTCTCTTTGGGAGACGGCCCGATATAGACTGGAACACTGTCTCAAAGGACCGTTAAACCCAAAACAACCAACCAACCGAGCGTTGACCTTGACCAAATTTATGACACTGTCAGCTTTGGTACGTTAGACTTTTATATGGGAAAAGGCTTAAAGAGTGGATTTCTCAGAAACTATTTAAGTCTAAGGTAGAATATATGGTTAACTAAATAACCAGATGAAGTTATTTATACCCCCCGCGAACTTGTTTGAGGGGGGTATACTGTTTTCAGGTTGTCCGTCCGTTCGTTCGTCCGTCCGCAACATTTGCTCGGATTTGTTTCAAATTTTGACCATGGATGCGGCATAAAAGAGTTGATACGTATTTTTCAGTTTTCCCGGAAGTGTTTTCCTGCTGAGTTATGCCCCTTTGTATTTTTTCGTAAAAAAATTTATCGCAACTCCTCATAGACCGCTTGACCGATTTTCTTGAAATTAAGAATGTGAACACATATTGGTATGAAGATGTGCATAAAGGTTTCCACTTTGAAATCTTACCCCTATTTCTTGAGTTATGCACCTTTTTGATATTTTTGGCCCTAATTTTTGGGGTTTTTAGTCATTTTTGCTTTGATTTATTGAAATTTGGTTCATAGATGCATCATAAGAAAATAGATGACACGTGTTTTCCAGTTTTTCCCGGAAGTGTTTTCCTGCTGAGTTATGCCCCTTTATATTTTTCGAAAAAAAGGTTTGTTATCGCAACTCCTCATAGACCGCTTGACCTATTTTCTTGAAATTGAGTATGTGAACACATATTGGTATGAAGATGTGAATTAAGCTTTCGACTTTGAAATCTGATCCCTCTTGCTTGAGTTATGCCCCTTTTTAATTTTTTATCCTAATTTTTAGCTCACCTGAGCCGAAGGCTCAAAGGTGAGCTTTTAGTATGGCAATGCTCCGTCCGCCCGTGGTCTGTCCGTCCACCATTTTCAAAGGTCTTCTCCAAAACCGCTGGGCCGATCAAAGCCAAATTTTATATGCAGCCTCCATGGGTTGGGGGAACGAAAGTTTGTTCGCGGTATCTGGGTCACATGACCAAGATGGCCGCCACGCCCATATATGGTAAAAACACTTCAAAAATCTTCTCCAGAACCAAAAGGCCTATGACCTTGAAACTTGGTATGTAGCATCGAGCATGCGGGCCCATCATAGTTTGTACAAATGATGAACTTGCGTTGACCTTGACCTAATTTACTGCATGGTCAACTTTGGTACGTTAGGATTTTATATGGAAAAACGCTTAAACAGTGGATTTCTCAGAAACTATTTAAGTTTAAGGTTAAATTCTTGGTATACGTGGTCGACTAAAAGACCAGATGAAGATATTATGTCGCTAAAGGTCAAGGTCATTCCGTCGGACCATCCGTCGTCAAGATTTTCAAACATCTTCACCTCTGAAACCACTGGGCCGATTGAAGCCAAATTTCATATGCAGCCTCCATGGGTTAGGGGAACGAAAGTTTGTTCGCGGTATCCGGATCACATGACCAAGATGGCCGCCACGCCCATATATGGTAAAAACCCTTCAATAATCTTCTCCTGAACCGGTAGGCCTATGACCTTGAAACTTGGTATGTAGCATCAGGCATGCGGGCCCATCATAGTTTGTACAAATGATGACCTTGCGTTGACCTTGACCTAATTTACGGCATGGTCAACTTTGGTACGTTAGGCTTTTATATGGGAAAACGCTTAAACAGTGGATTCCTCAGAAACTATTTAAGTCTAAGGTTTAATAATACTTGGTATACATGGTCGACTAAATGACCAGATGAAGATATTATGTCACTAAAGGTCAAGGTCATTCCGTTGGACCATCCGTCGTCAAGATTTTCAAACATCTTCTCCTCTGAAACCACTGGTCTGATTGAAGCCAAATTGCATATGCAGCCTCCATGGGTTGGGGGAACGAAAGTTTGTTCGCGGTATCTGGGTCACATGAACAAGATGGCCGCCACGCCCATATATGGTAAAAACCTTCAAAAATCTTCTTCTCCCGAACCAAAAGGCCTATGACCTTGAAACTTGGTATGTAGCATTGGGCATGCGGGCCATACAAATGATGACCTTGCGCTGACCTTGACCTAATTTACGGCATGGTCAACTTTGGTACGTTAGACTTTTATATGGGAAAACGCTTAAACAGTGGATTTCTCAGAATCTATTTAAGTCTAAGGTTTAATACTTGGTGTTTAATACTTGGTATACACGGTCGACTAAATGACCAGATGAAGATATTATGTCACTAAAGGTCAAGGTCATTCCGTCGGACCATCCGTCGTCAAGATTTTCAAACATCTCCTCTGAAACCACTTGGCTGATTGAAGCCAAATTTCATATGCAGCCTCCATGGGTTAGGGGAACGAAAGTTTGTTCGCGGTATCTGGGTCACATGACCAAGATGGCCGCCACGCCCATATATGGTAAAAACCATTCAAAAATCTTCTCCAGAACCAAAAGGCCTATGACCTTGAAACTTGGAATGTAGCATTGCGCATGCGGGCCCAACATAGTTTATACAAATGATGACCTTGCGTTGACCTTGATCTAATTTACGACATGGTCAACTTTGGTACGTTAGGCTTTTATTTGGGAAAACGCTTAAACAGTGGATTTCTCAGAATCTATTTAAGTCTAAGGTACAATATTTTGTATCCATGGTCGACTAAATGACCAGATGAAGATATGTCACTAAAGATCAAGGTCATTCTGTCGGACCATCCGTCGTCAAGATTTTCAAACATCTTCTCCTCTGAAACCACTGGGGAGATTGAATTTCATATGGAGTCTCAGTGGGATGGGGTAACGAAAGTTTATACCCGGGGTCTGGGTCACATGACCAAGATGGCCACCATGCCCATATATGGTAAAACACTTTCAAAAATCTTCTTCCTCAGAACCAAAAGGCCTATGACATTGAAACTTGGAATGTAGCTTTGGGCATGTGGGCACATCATAGTTTATACAAATGATGACCTTGCGTTTCCTTGACCTAATTTACGACATGGTCAACTTTGGTATGTTAGGCTTTTATGTGGGAAAACGCTTATATAGTGGATTTCTCAGAAACTATATAAGTCTAAGGTACAATATGTGGTATATGTAGTCAACTAAATGACCAGGTGAAGATATTATGTCACTGAAGGTCAAGGTCAATTTGTCGGTCTGACCGTCATCAAGATTTTCAAAACATCTTCTCTGAAACCACTGGTCTGATTGAAGCAAAATTTCATATGGAGTCTTAGTGTGATCGGGGAGTAAAAGTTTGTTCTCGGGATCTTGACCAAGGTGGCCGCCATGCCCATATATGGTAAAAACCCTTCAAAATCTTCTTCTCCAGAACCAAAAGGCGTATGACAGTGAAACTTGGTATGTAGCTTTGGGCACTCAAGCCCATTATAGTTTATACAAATGATCGTGCGTTGACCTTGACCTAATTTATGACACTATCAACGTTGGTACATTATATAGGCTTTTATATGGGAAAATGCTTAAACAGTGGATGTTTCAGAAACTATTTAAGTCTAGGTACAATATTTGGTATATATGGTTGACTGAATGACCAGATGAAGATATTTTGTCGTTAAAGGTCAAGGTCATTCTTTGACTTTTGTACAAGGTGATTGAGATTCTGTCACCCGTCAACATTTTCAAACATCTTCTCAGAGGCCACTGGGGTCAATTGAAGCCATATTTCACATGGAGCTTTACCGGCTTAAAGGAACCATAGTTTGTTCAGATGGTCTTGGTAACTTGACCAAGATGGCCACCATGCCCATATATGGTAAAAACTCTTCAAACGTCTTTTTCTCGAGAACCGAAAGGCCTATAACCTTGAAACTTGGTACCGGTATGTAGCATTGGGCACTCAGGCCCATCATAGTTTATACAAATGATTACTGTATTTCATATGGAGCTTTTATACTGGGTCAAAGGAATCAAAGTTAATTCAGATGGTCATGGTCACATGAACATAGTGGCCACCACGCCTATATATGAGAAAAACCCTTCAGAAATCTTTGTCCAGAAACAAAGGCCCAGTGACCTTGTGGCTTGGTATATAGAATTTGGACTCAACATTAATCCCCAAGGGAGGGGGTTATCTGCCCCTGCCCTGGTGCTATATACATGTATAAAAGCATTAAAATATATACCAGGACCAAGTGTCAGGTGAGCTACAGGACCATTGGTCCTCTGGTTTGTTGGGGGGGGGGGTTTAGTCGTTTTTGCTTTGACTTTTTTTTCAAATTTGGTTCATAGATGCATCATAAGAAAATAGTTGACATGTGTTTTACAGTTTTTCCTGCTGAGTCATGCCCCTTTATATTTTTCGTAAAAAAAGTTTATCGCAACTCATCCTAGACGGCTTGACCGATTTTCTTGAAGTTAAGTATGTGAACACATATTGGTATGAAAATGTGCGTTAAGGTTTCCATTTTGAAATCTGACCCCTCTTTCTTGAGTAATGCCCCTTTTTGATATTTTTTATCTGAATTTTTTTTTCACGGGGGTGGGGGGGGGTTAGTCATTTTGGCTTTGATTGGTACAGTATTAAAATGTGGTTCGAAAAAAGTTGACCGGTGTTTTCCATTTTTTCCCAGAAGTGTTTGCCTGCTGAGTTATTCCCCTTTGTAATTTTTGTAACGCTTCTCCTTCTAGACTGCTTGACCGATTTTCTTGACTTTGACTACAGGTTTTTCCAGATTTGCTCTCTGGAGCCAATATTAGATGAAAGTAGACATGTTCAGTTACCTTGATAGGGTTATAGGATGAGCTATATTCGTTTGTAGTTGTCATAACATGTATGCTTTGTATAACTTTGTAAAACTTAGATGACGAAGGTCCATGCTTAGCTGTTAAATGCGGGGGGTATTTAGTAAGCCATGCTTACTGCCATCTCTAGTTATGTCACTAAAGGTCAAGGTCGTTCTGTCCGACCATCTATCATCAAGATTTTCGAACATCTTCTCTGAAACCACTGGGCCGATTGAAGCCAGATTTCATATGGAGTCTCAGTGGGATAGGGTCTAGGTTACGCTGCCATGCCCATATATGATAAAAAAAACCTTTCATATATCTTCTTCAGAACCAAAAGGCCTATGACCTTGAAACTTGGTATTTAGCATTGGGCATTCGGACCCATCATAGTTTGTACAAATGATGACCGTGCGTTGACCTTAACATAATTTATGACTGTCAACTTTGGTACGTTAGGCTTTTATATGGGAAAATGCTTAAACAGTGGATTTCTCAGGAAATATTTAAGTCTAAGGTACACGTTTTGGTATATATGGTTAACTAAATGACCAGATAAATATATTATGTCACTAAAGCTCAAGGTAATTCTGCCCGTCAATCCGTCGTCAAAATTTTCAAACATCTCCTCTGAAACCACTGGGCCGATTGAAGCGAAATTTTATATGAAGTCCCAGTTTGATGGGGAAACGAAAGTTTGTTCCCGGGGTCTGGGTCAAATGACAAGGATGGCAGCCACGCCCATATATGGTAAAAACCCTTCGAAAATATTCTCCAGAACCGAAAGGACTATGACCTTGATTTCTTGAGTCAAAGATATTATTAGGGGTCAAATACCAGGTGTTAGGGGCCTTCGAAGGCACATGCTAATCTCTGTAACATACCTTGTTCAATGGTATTTTTTGTGTTTACATTGAACATATCCTTACGTTTATTGACAGTTGCGGGGGTCTTGAAAGTTTTCATCTGTATTCAAATATATCCGCCTTTAGCTTCCTAGATCCTTCACTATTTACATGTGTCGTATAGTAAATGCCTTCTCGAAGCATAAATGTCAAGTTTCACAGTGTTCGCCCATAATTTCCGAAATCTGTTGTTTCCAGATTATTATACGGATGCCGGAGCAACCGTCTGAAATGGATGACACATTTTCAGTACCAAAACGTTTGGTGAAAAACAATGGACAAGCCGGATAAACTGCTTCCCAGTGTGATTCCCCAAACTCTTCTGGATTGCATGAATCTTGTAGACACAGAAAACCCAACAGATTCTTAGAAATTAACCGGGCATTCGAAGGGAGTCTCACTCGTGATCATGACGTTTGCCGCCAATCTACCGATGACGTTGGGGTGGTCGGGTGGTGCTGCATGTAACTGCCAGTGCAGGGGTGTCCAACTGATTTGAATAGTAGTGCAAGGGCCAACTGTGCTTGCAGTAGGTGCTATGTGGGGTTGTTTGGACATTTTTCTGTCGTCTGTGCCTTCTCTCTTCCTTCTCCCTCTCTCGGAGACGGCTCGATATGGACTGAAATACTGTCTCAAAGGGCCGTTAAACCCAAAACAACTAACTAACTACCGATGACTTGCAACTCAAAGATCAAAGCGGAAATATAAATCCCCATCAACCGTTGCAAGGGATCGTGTACGAAGACAGAGTTTATGGAAAAAGAAGAATTCTCCCCAAACTTCTTCTCTGAACGCCTGGTGACAGCCAGGGGATACCATTCTGGAACAGGAAAATTCCATTCATACAGATTCGGATTTATCTGGTGCCTGTAAATATATTTTCAGTCAACTGGATCCTGATTAGGACTTATCCATTCAAAGAGATTTAAATGAACTGGTTCACTCTTCTTAGATTCCTTTAAGTTTGAGTTCGGAAAAGAGTTGTCGTCCTTGGATTGTTGTACATGACCGGATGATAACTCCTCCGACTTCCGTGCAAACTGATATTTCTTAGAAATGAAGTTGACCTGAGACGCTATTTATGCTGCAGATTTATTAAGTATTGCAGCAAGGAGTGCCAAGCAGGACACTGTGTATCGCTACAAAAAACCTCTGCAAGGACACTGGTTATCGCTACAAAAAACCTCTGCAAGGCCATTTAAGGTCTCCCTAAGCTCAGTAGACACGACAACTGATCTCGGGAAAGTGCTTTGGTGGACGGGTATTACAGAGTGATTGTTATTTCTAGGACTTTTATCTGTAAGAAACACTGATACCAGTTATCCAGGTTCGCCGAAAAGTCTTAAAGACTAAAAGATACAGCATAATAAGTCAGTGTGTCCGACACAAGATTAAGGATTCCATGCTCGATGTCAAGATCTTATTCCAAGGATCAAGTCTCTGTGATCACCTGAAAACCACTGATGCTATAATGAAGAAAGTTTTCATGCAGAGGATTTGGTTCCTGTGCTTAAGGTCAAGGTCACACTCAAGAGTCAAAAGGCAAATGGTGCATCTGCAAATTTCAAAAACTACAGAAACACATGGGATCAAGTTTACAGAAAAATCACAATCAGGGATCAAATGTCAGGTCGTGTCTCTGTGATTACTCAAGAACTACAGAAGCATTTTTTTGTAAAATTTCACTGGACGATTAAGAATAATTTATGAAAAAGCTAGTCTTATGCAAGATTTAGATTGTTATTTCTTGAGTCAAGGTCATTATTAGGGATCAGATACCAGGTGTAAGGGGCCTTCGAAAGCATATGTTAATCTCTGTAGCATTCCTTGTTCAATGGTAATTGACCATATCCTTATGTTTATTGACAGTTTCTGGGGTCTGACCTACATAAATGCTATGGTTTCGTAAGAAGGTTTAAATTCTTCCCGACAGCTTGTTGGTATATTTTTTCATCGTATATTTCTTTTCCCTTTCTTTGTCTGCAAAGAGAAAATGTCGATATGGTAAACCAGAATTTGAGAGTGTCGGAGTCACAGCTTCTGAGGGTTTTAAAACTAACTTGATAGTAAATTTTGTTTTCAACTGGAAAGTTTTCATCTGTATTCAAATATATCTGCCTGAAGCTTCATAGTGCCTTCCCTATTTGCATGTGTAGTATTGTAAATGCCTTCTCAAAGCAAAAACGTAAAATTCCACAGTGTTCACTCGTAATTTCTGAAATATATTATTGTTTCCAGATAATGGTAGGGGTGCCCGGATAACCGTCTGAAATAGATGACACGTTTACCAAAAAGGTTTCGTTGAAAGACACGTTTACCAAAAAGGTTTCGTTGAAAAACAATAGACAAGCTGTTTGACACGTTTACCAAAAAGGTCTCGTTGAAAAACAATAGACAAGCCGGATAAACAGCTTGCCAGTATGATTCCCCAAGCTCTTCTCGATAGCATCAACGTTCTAGACAGGGAATACCTAAAAGGATTTTGAAAATTGACAGAAATTCGAAGGGATTCTCACTCGTGATCAGGACATTTGCCGCCATTGAAGGACAGCCACTATTTTCGGATGTCAGCAAGCAAATTTTCAGGACAACTTAACCCATGACTTGCCACAAAAAGATCAAAGCTCAAATATAAAGCCCCATCAGCCGTTGCAAGGAATCGTTCAGAAATCCGAAGGGATTCTGACTCGTTATCAGGACGTTTGTCGCCTAAAATGTCACGCCATTGAAGGACGGTCACTCTGCTTTCGAATGTAAGCAAACCAATCATCAGGACAAACCTACCGATGACTCCCCACTAAAGGATCAAAGAGGAAATATGTCCCCATCTTTGCAGAATTCTCGCCAAACTTCTTCTCTGAACGCCTGGTGGAGGATACCATTCTTGAACCGGAAAATTCCATTTATACAGATTCTGGTGTCTGTAAATACATTTCCAGCCAATTGGATCTTGATTTGGATTAAATAAACTGGTTCACTCTTCTGAGATTCCGTTAATTTTGTTCCATAGGAAACACAGTTGATCTGAGACGCTGAGGCTGCAGATTCATTAAGTATTGCAACAAGGAGTGCCAAGCAGAACACTTGGTATCTCACAAAATCCTCTGCAAGCCCATTCAAGGTCTCCTTAAGCTTAGCAATCTCGACAACTGATCTCAGGAAAGTGCTTTGCTGGAGAGATGTTACATTGTATTTCTTATTTCTAAGAGGAATAGGTTGAGGACTATATATAGTTACATTACAGTGTTGTGGATGTGTATATGTACCTTCATTTGTGGTGGAAGAATAAACACTTTAACTTTTATCATTTATAAACACTTTTACAGGTTATCCGGGTGCGCCGAAAAGTCAGCGGCGGAACTCTAAAAACGAACGAACGATACTGGTGAAAGAAGTTTTTGCAGTTGGTTCGCGGATGAAAATTGGGTAACAGATCTCGGTAAATGCATATTTTCGTTCACACTATTAATCTTTTGATTATGTCAGTCAATTTAAATTTTGATATTTTCTTAGATTCTGCTTTTGATGTGTCAGTTTTGTGGCTAAGTGTGTGTGCTTCTTTCCCTGTGGGATTTGATTGTATAAATTCCAGATCTTTTTATTTTGATTGTTGCTTTCAATTTTATTAGTATTTCTTCCTTGGAGTATGAATAATGCCCATGAATGTAACATCCAACTACTTTGGCAAGACTGTGCCCATGAATGTAACATCCAACTACTTTGGCAAGACTGTCAGTTGTGCACATGAATGTAACATCCAACTACTTTGGCAAGACTGTCATTTTTTGTCATTGTATTCGACAAACTCTGGCTCGTGCTGCTGAAGCTCCTTGTATAAACTATCGCAATGCTCCTATTTCTGTCTGTCAGTGAGGAGTTGGAGTAAGGGTTTGGACCGCTTAATAGCTAAACTCCTGGCGCCCTCAAGCAGAACTTGTTTTCTCGGGCACTATAAGCGGGGCTGTAACCAAGCGGTGACAGACTAAGGGCGCGTTTACACGACCAAAGTTTCTATGACAAAGCAGGTTTGTCACAGAAAAAATTGATCGTGTAAATGCCAAAATATGACAATGTTTCTTTGACAAATATATATGATAAAGTTACTTCAATAAATTAAAATTGTCCGTGTAAACGGAGAACTTTGCTAAAGATTATGTAACAAAGAACATTGCTACAAGCGTGGAAAATGTGACAAACATTTTGTTTCGTCGCTGCAGGTAACTGACGAATAATATTTGGTCGTGTGAACACTGCAGTAAATATTCCATTGCCAAAGTTTATGTGACAAAGATTCTATGGCACATTTTCTTTAACAAATAATTTGCTCCGTGTAAACGCAAAATGTTTGTCATACTTTCTTTGCTAAAGTTTCTGTGACATAGAATATTTGCTCGTGTAAACGCGCCCTAAATGAGTTAACTACTAGGCCACCAAAGGACGTGTATCTCTTCTCCAACAGACAGTAACTGAATTAAGCAATCACGCCATTATCAAAAAGTACCGTGAAGCTGCCAGCTGGGAGTGGTCGGGTATGGCGGAGCTACCGGGTATTTTTCAGGGCAGGGACGTCTAACTTATTTGCATGATAGTAGAAAAAGGGCCGGCTGTACACGCTATTATCAAAAAGTTCCGTGAAGCTGCCAGCTGGGAGGGGTCGGGTATGGCGGGGCTACCGGGTATTTTTCAGGACAGGGACGTCTAACTTATTTGCATGATAGTAGGATAAGGGCCGGCTGTACTTGCAACAGGTCCGACATTGGCATGTTTTCATTTTTAGCTCGCCTGAACGAAAGTTCAGGAAGAGCTATTGTTGTCACCCCAGCGTCCACGTCAGCGTCGGCGTCCGGATGGGATGTTTTGGTTAAAGTTTTTTTTAAAGACCTATATCTCCTTAACCCATTGATGGATTCTTTTGATACTTGCACTGTAGGTAGATATTGGTCCAAAGTTTAACAGGGTACCACCCCCACCCCACTCCATGACCTTGATGTCAAGGTCATGGACTTAGATGTTTGGGAGTTTTTTTGGATTGGATGTTTTGGTTAAAGATTTATAAAGCCCAATATCTCCTTAATCAGTGGATGGATTCCTTTGATACTTGCACCGTAGTTAGATATTGGTCCAAAGTTTTCCAAGGTACTACCCCCACTCCCCTCAGTGACCTTGATGTCAAGGTCATGGACTTAGAAAATTGTCTTTTTATTGATTGGATGTTTTGGTTTAAGTCTTTTAAAGACACACATCTCCTGAACCCAGTGATGAATTCTTTTTATAGTTGCACTTTAGTTAGATATTAGTCCAAAGTTTTGCCGAGTACTACCCCAAACCCGCTCAGTGACCTTGATGTCAAGATCAGGGACTTTGGATATTTGTTCTTTATTAAAGTTTTCTAATTGCATACTGATTCGACAGAGATTTAGTTTACACTTGAACTGATGTTAGATCATCAACTTAGAAATTTGTCTGAAAGATTTTGGTTAATGTTTTATATTTATGAAGACATAATTTCACAGTGCCACGATGGACTCAGTTGATACAAATACTTGGACTGATGTTAGATAATGGTTCAAGATTTTGTTACATCCTAGCCCCCCCCCCTTCCCCACTTCCCCCCCCCCCCCACCCCTACCTCTTAGTTCTTTGACCTCAAGCTCAAGGACTTTGAACTTTCATGTGGACTTTTTTATTTTGATTTTATTTTTAGGTTATTTCTTAGATAGCTTTTGTTTGGTTTAAACATATTTATTCGCTTCTTTATTTACATAGCTTTTGTTTATAAATGTGTTGTCATTCTGGACATGCTTGCCTGAAGTTTTATGCATAGAAGTCCACACCTCCAAAGCAACTGTGGGATGGGCAAGCACCTATTCAGGCGAGCTATGCTGTCAGGCGACAGCTCTTGTTTGTTACCGTCGTCCTAACTACCTTTTCTGAAGTTTTATGCATAGAAGTCCACACCTCCAAAGCAACTGTGGGATGGGCAAGCACCTTGTCAGGCGACAGCTCTTGTTTGTTACCGTCGTCCTAACTACCTTTTCTTTTGGCTCGATATAGATTGAAATTTTGTCTAAAAAGCCCATTGAAACCCAAACTGTTCACCAACCATAAAGCCTGTGCGAAGACCTTGATAAATGGCTTAACAAAGCTCCATTATAACTCTGGAGAACGGGAGAATGGACGGGCCAAAGGATGATTTAAAGATTTCTATTCTGCTGAGAAAAGGGAACTGCTATTTCGTAATTGTATGGGCAATATCTACGGCTTTAGCTTCTACTGAGAAAATAGAACTAGTATTTCGAAATTGTGTTGGCAATATCTATGGCTTTAGCTTCTGCTGAGAAAATTTAACTGCTATTTCGTAATTGTGTGGGCAATATCTATTGCTTTAGCTTCTGCTGAGAAAATAGAACTGCTATTTCGTAATTGTATCGTAATATATATCTATGGCTTTAGCTTCTGCTGAGAAAAAATAGCTGCTATTTCGTAATTGTATGTTATCTGTGAAGAGGAAACTTGCAACCGAATATGCAACCTTGTATGTTATCTGTGAAGAGGAAACTTGCAACCGAATATGCAACCTTATCTCCTTGTTTTGAAACATCCGTATAAGTCGTGGTATGGTTCGGGAATTAAGACTTGAACTGCAAGAATTCTTACTGAAGAAGATCAGGGTTTGTGATTTCTGATTCTAATACAGCGTAATGATAATAGGAAGGTTGGAGGTTTTTTAATTTCATGGCTCTTGAACAGGCTCAAAAAAATTTCAGTCTATCTTTGAGTCTTCTATTAATGTTAGATTCCCAAACCATCTTGGCCTATTGTTATAAAATATTTCGTAATGAGGATTGAAAATACGACTATAAGCGGCATTCTGTGTGTTCGCAGGTAACTTTTTGTATACTGAATTTTTTTTCTTCTTACATTATCTGATTCTTAGATTCTGCATAAAAACTTTCTATTGGAGATGTACGAAACGCTCCAAGAGCAAGACGTAAACCCTGATGACAACTTCTATGCTTCAAAATATCTAATAATTTTAGTGACTTTGATTTCCAATATTTTTTTTCCAATTTCGCACTGATTAGATGTCGATGCATATTTTAAAGATTTTTTGCAGGCAGACGTATGGTGGTCATGGTCTTACACACCGCAATTCGCGCATACAGATCCGAGATCGAACCTTTGACAGTTGAAACATCGCAGAGGGTTTGGCGCATATACGTCAACTGGGACAGTGTGGTGAAAGATTTTCAGTGATTTGGGTACTGTGACGGTGTTAAATGTTAACAGCAATGTTTCCAGTGGTATGATCTCTCTTGATTTTTAAACGCTTACAGTCACTCCTTCAAGTAGTCTACAATTAAATGTTAACAGCAATGTTTCCAGTGGTATGATCTCTCTTGATTTTTAAACGCTTACAGTCACTCCTTCAAGTAGTCTACAATTTCTATTTCCTTTTCACCTGCCGGGCCGCGTAGCGCTCGGTAGGGCACCTGACTCAAGTCAGAGGTCCTGGGTTCGAAATCCGGTCTGGCCACATACTTTCGTTTCTCCTTCTGCTGATTCAAGATGGGCAGTTGTCAGTTACTGGTGAAAGTATGTGCACTTAGTTCGGGTTAACCGCTTAGGAGGTCTAACTAAAATCGTAAATAGTTCCTTCGAGAGCAGAGAAATCACTCAGAAGAAGGACCAGACTACGTAGTTTCGGCTAATAAAGCATCGTCAGTGACCCTGACAATATTTGGTGACGAAACCAGAGAAAAGCATACTGTAATTTCTTAATTTTAATTGGGCAGTCGATTCAAAGACTGATTAGTATCAAAAAGGATCCAAAATAATATAAAAGACGATGATCTACAATAATAGTCTAAATCGATCTCAAATTTTAGATTTCTCAGAATATATCCTCTGATCTCAAAGGACGAAAATAAAATATAATCTGCTCTATGGATGATGTACGGGGAGACGTTTTACGGCCGCCACTCGGCACAACACCAGCTGCAGTGAGGTAAAACTAAAATCGTAAATGGTTCCTTCAAGAGCAGACAATACACTCAGAAGAAGGACCATGGTCCAGACTACGTAGTTTCGGCTAATAAAAGCCTCGTCAGTGAGCCTGCCCAGGAACAGTGTGGTTAGGTTAACTGACCGTCCCGACATGGCCATAGTTGTTTACCGTGGACGTTAAGCAACTACTTTTAAAATCAGTCAATCCTTTTCATCTTTCAAGATTCTATCACGGATAATGCCTTTCGATGAATTCAGTCTTTTAAGTTGTTACAGACACTTGTGCCAAGTGCCAAAAAATATGAAAATTTTCAGAGATTATCCGTTCGAGATTTCATGGTCGTTTTTAGCTCGCCTGAACTAAAGTTCAGGAAGAGCTATTGTTGTCACCCCGGCGTCAGCGTCGGCGTCCGGATTGGATGTTTTGGTTAAAGTTTTTTAAAGACCTATATCTCCTTAACTCATGGATGGATTCTTTTGATACTTGCACTGTTGGTAGATATTGGTCCACATTTTAACAGGGTACCACCCGTGCCCCACTCCATGACCTTGATGTCAAGGTCATTGACTTAGAAAATTGGGAGTATTTTTGGACTGGATGTTTTGGTTAAAGTTTTATAAAGCCCAATATCTCCTTAACCCATGGATGGATTCCTTTGATACTTGCACTATAGTTAGATATTGGTCCAAAGTTTTGCAAGTTACTACCCCCCGCTCCCCTCAGTGATGGACTTAGAAAATTGTCTTTTTATTGATTAGATGTTTTGGTTTAAAGACACATATCTCCTGAACCCAGTGATGAATTCTTTTTATATTTGCACTTTAGTTAGATATTAGTCCAAAGATTTGCCGAGTACTACCCCAACCCCGCACATTTGACCTTGATGTCAAGGTCACGGACTTTGGAAATTTGTTCTTTATTAAAGTTTTCTAATTGCATCTTGATCCATAATGCTTGGCAGAGATTTAGTTTACACTTGAACTGATGTTAGACACTTTTTTGAGTTTTTACACTTGAACTGATGTTGGACACTTTTTTGAGTTTTTACAAAACACTTTATACTTACCCCACTGGATGACCTTGAAGTCAAGGTCATCGACTTATAATCTTGTCTTAAAGATTTTGGTTAAAGTTTTATATTTATGAAGACATAATTTCACAGTGCCACGATGGACTCAGTTGATACTAATACTTGGACTGATGTTAGATAATGGCTCAAGGTTTTGTTACATCCTAGCCCCACCCCCGCCAACCCCGCCACCCTCAACCCTACCGCTTAGTTCTTTGACCTCAAGCTCATTTCATGTGGATTTTTTTTGTTTTAATTTTATTTTAAGACTTATTTCTTAGATAGCTTTCGTTTATAAAATTTAATGTGTTGTCATTATGGACATGCTTGCCTGAAGTTTTATGCTTAGAAGTCCACACCTCCAAAGCGACTGTGTGATGGGCAAGCACCTATTCAGGCGAGCTATGCTGTCAGGCGACAGCTTTTGTTATAAGTAATGTCATGTCTTTCCATTTTTTATTGTGCACCGGCGGAGTGGTGGTCGTCACTAATTAGTTGACGAGGCATTTGGCCATTGTATAGACGCGACTTAAAGTCTGCGAATTTCGTGCTTAACCCGTCGTGGGCATACAACAGTGTCCGTGATCAACGGGTTAAAAAAGGCGAGGCATTCCTCTTATCCCTCTCGAGCGGGTATTCCTTCTCGGTGCGGGCTAGCAGATTCTCTCAGAACCGCTGCTTCTAAATGTCTAGTCCGGGTGCCTGCCAGAGTTAAACAGACTGCCCAGATCAGGCGAGGCCGAAAGTTGAGAATAGTCTTGGCCCCTCTTAACTTCCTCTTGGCCTGCCAGCCATCTCCAGGATTTGTATTCTCGCGAGGGGCCCCCGTGCACTTTTGACCATTTACACATCTTGGTCCGTGCACTGGGTTCGGGCCAAGAACATAGTCAGTACGGAGCGCCCCACGGAGGTGTCACTGAGGCTACAGCATATCCTAGTCAAGTTGTCAAATGTTTGATCGACCCTTGCCTCATGAGTAAGGCGCCTCCAACCCTAGTCAAGTTGTCAAATGTTTGATAGACCCTTGCCTCATGAGTAAGGCGCCTCCAACCCTTACCCCACGGTCTCGTCCAGAGCGCGAAACCACGAAGGCGGCAAATCGCGAAGGCGGCAAACCAGGTCTTGGGTCTCTGGCAGCTGGTTGACTAGACATTTATTCATCTGCCAGGGCGCATACAAGTTCTGTTGTGACATCATCGGCTGGACCCTTAATACCTCGGGATCTACTTACTCGGCTGACAGTTGATCTGCTTTTTGCCAAGCGCCGGTCACTCGCTGATGGTTGATCTGCTTTTTGCCAAGTGCCGGTCACTCGCTGACAGTTGATCTGCTTTTTGCCAAGTGCCGGTCACTCGCTGACAGTTGATCTGCTTTTTGCCAAGCGCCGGTCATTTGGGTTGCCCGTTGCCTGACTCCCACCTGTCCCAAAGGATGGAGGTAGCAGATCTGGTGTACTCCTACTGGGCAGCTACCTTCATCAGTAGGTTTGGCGGACTATGACCGTCCGTCGAAGCTTTTCTTTCGAGTCCCTGTACAGAGACCCGTTCCTCAAGGGGCAGACCAGCCATGCAAGGCCTAGGGGAGACCAACTACACAGCTGCTTGGCGAGGCTACTGGTGACCAACCTCCTTTTCCCCAAACACCTTAAGAGAGTCTAGAACAGCGTCAGTGATCCACGTGCGTCACCCGCGCGCGGGTCCAAAAAGTAAGACCTTCCTCCTGTCATCCGCAACCCTTGAGAGGGTACCCCCTCTCGGTGTAGGCTAGCAGATTCTCTCTGAACCGCTGCTCCTAACTGTCTAGCCCGGGGGTACCCCCTCTCGGTGTAGGCTGCTCCTAACTGTCTAGCCCGGGAGCCTGCCACAGTTAGACTACCCAGATCAGGCTCGGCCGTAAGTTGAGAATAGTATTGGCCTCTCTTAACTTCCTCTTGGCCTGCAAGCCATCTCAAGGATTTGTGTTCACGCGAAGGGTCGCATACCATTTTATACCCGTGCTCCTTGGTCCATTTACACAGCTTGGTCCGTGCACTGGGTTCGGGCCGAGAACAGGTTAGTCAGTCCGGAGCGCCCCAGGGAAGGTGTCCCTGAGACTAGAGCATATCCTAGTCAGGTCGTCAGGTGTTTGGTCGACCCTTGCCTCATGAGTAAGGCGCCCCCACCCTTAAGCCACAGCTTCGTACAGAACGCGAAACCACAAAGGAGACAAACCAGGCCTTGGTTCCCTGGCAGCGGGTGGTTCTCTGGCAGCGGGTTGACTAGACATTTATTCATTTGCCAGTGCGCACGCAAGTTTTGATGTGACGCCATCGGCCGGATTCACAATGCCTCGGGATCTACTTACTCGGCTGATAGTTGATCTGCTTTTTGCCAACTTTGCCCGTTCACCGACTCTCGCCTGTCCCGAAGGACGGAGGTAACAGACCTGGTGATAGCCTACTGGGCTGCTCCTATCTTCACCAGTAGGTTTGGCGGACTAATACCGTCCGTTGAAACCTTGCTTTCGAGTCTCTGTATAGAGACCCGTCGGCTCAGCCCGTCAGGTAGCAGAGCCCGTTCCTCAAGGGGCAGACCAGCCATGCAAGGCCTGGGGAAGACCACCTACGAAGCTGCTGGGAGTGGCCACAGTTGACCAGCCTCCTTTTCCTCAAACAGTTAAGGGGTAATACTTTCCCATGTACTAACATAGAGTTAACTGAAGTTAAACAATTTCGAACGAGGCAAGTAAGAGCATCAACGCGAGAAGCCCTACCATCTGTCTAGTTCGGTCTTTGAATTCGATCTGTTTGTGAGAGTCACCTAAGTAAACAGACCCAGCAATTCCAGCAACCCCCCCCCCCCTCATTCTTCGATCTCAGCTCTCCCTGATCTTGGATGTGGTGCGATGGTGCTGGGTTTAACTTCCAGTGCTAGGGCGTCCTACTGAATTGGATGATAGTAGGGCAAGGGCCTACTGTGCTTGCAGTAGGTGCGGGTCGGGGTTGTTTGGACATTTTTTTTTGTCACCCGACGTAGGCGGAGGGGGACTATAGAAATGACCCTCGTCCGTCCGTGTGTCAGTCCGTCCGTCCGTACGAAATCTTGTCCCCACAACTCCTCCTACGTCTTTCATCGGATTGATTTGAAATTTTACAGATTGTATTCTTATGATATGAAGATGTGCATGTGGTTTTTTATTTTTGTTTCGGCCATTTTTGATGGAGTTATGGCCCTTGCTTACTCAGACCTTGTCCCCGCAACTCCTGCCACATCTTTTATCAGATTGACTTGAAATTGTGCAGAATGTTCCATCATGATCTGAAGACGTGCATGTGATTTTGGAATTTCAATTGTCCTATATTTTACATTTATGGCCCTTTGTCGTTTTTGGTATTTTTCCAACTTTTGAACCGTTTGACCGAGAGAGCTGAAATTTGGTATGCTATTAGCATTTGGTAAATTGAGTATTCTGATTATTGTTAGGATATGCTAAATTTATTAGTGACAGGGTTATTCCCCTTTCATAGATATTAGACATTCACTTAAAGGTAAATGGATAACTCCAGAACTATTCATATTAATGGGCTGAATTTTCATAAATGCATTGTTCATTTTTCATCAGATTCATATTAGGAGGATTATGGCCCTTGTTATTTTGTTATTGGGTATACAGTCTTATGTTTTGGGCATTCTGTAAGGGCCTTAAATTTCAGTAGCCTGATTTTACACATATACGCCCAGTTCTGAACTGAAGTATTTTATAACCTCATAGAGGCCCAGTAATTGGGGTATATGTCTCTGCTTATGCTTCAATCATTATTTGCTTACCAGGTTCTGTTATACACATATTTTCTGGTTTTACACATAAATGCCCCTTTCTAAACTTAAGTATTTTATAACTTCATAGAGGCCCAGTAATTGTGCTTCAGTTATTATTTGCTGACCAGGTTCTGTAAAACACATATTTTCTGTTTTTGGCCATATAGTTACTCTGAAACTGAATAAAGGGCTGCAGTTTGTGACACATTTCAAACGTCGGGTGACACTTGGCCGATGGCCTTTTATTCTCTGTTCTATCATTTCTCCTTTCTTTCTCCCTCTCTTTGGGAGACGGCCCGATATAGACTGAAATACTGTCTCAAAGGGCCGTTAAACCCAAAACAACCAACTCCCTGATCTTGCCCTGTAGCCTACCGTCAATCGACAGGAGATTTGTCAACGCACGACGATCAAAACCTAGTTTATTAATCGAAAAATTAAAATGAACACTGAAATCGCATGCACGAATTACATATTTTGGCCCTGGAATTGTGGATCAGCTTGATCCATGTTCTGGACAAGTCCAAAACTGCTGTGGTGTATGTAGCCTAAGATCTGACTGACCTCTACCATATCATGTGCCCTACTGGTCACAGAACAATCTGACAAGGTTGATTGTACACTTGAGGGCTAACCTGCAAAGACTGGCTTCAAATCCAGGGTCCTTTATGCCAAGCTCTATCAGAGTTTTGGTATTGTCATGGTGCCACCGCCGCGGCATCCGATGACGAGTCCTCTGGCTGTCACCTCATCGACTTTGAAGGTGGCTTGTACTTTCTCGGCCAGTGGAGAGTACTTGTCAACCTTTGCTTTATTGGCCAGCATCAATGACTGACCGGTCTCGTAGACAATGGTTGAATCAATAATTACTGCTTTTCTTTGTTTGGCCGGCACTAGGTCAGGCTTCCATATATTGTTGGAACTATCCTTGCTCCGAGACTCGTTTGTAACTAACCATCCCTACTTCTTACACTTTTCCGCGAGCGTTTGTGTGATGACATTGTGCCTTTTTATGCGCTAGATTTTGACCGAGGGACAATGTCCTGAGATGTGACCTAAAGCCTCTACTGTTTTGTGGCACTGCTTGCAGAGGGCATCTGAGGGCCTCCCTGCACGTGACGTAGTGGCTCGGCATGGGAAGGTATTACTCCTTAACTGCATCGCCGTAATGTAATCAGACTCCCCGAAGTACTGCGCGTTGGCCCAACTATTCCCGCTTACGGTGCTCTTGTTCTATTGGTTGCCATTGATGTATACATGTATATTTTCCGATGTCTATGCGCTTCACCCTCCGTGGAGTCATGCAAGAGGATTCTTCATGGAAATGGATCTCTTATTCCCAACATTAAACCTACATAACCATTGTACTCAACGTTAAAATTTCTCGGTTTAACCTCCTAACCATTTTGGATTTACAGATAAAGTCCGTCACCCAACATTAAACCTACATTACCATTGTACTCAACGTTCCAATTTCTCGGTTTAACCTCCTAACCATTTTGGATTTACAGATAAAGTCCGTCACCCAACATTAAACCTACATAACCATTGTACTCAACGTTCAAATTTCCCCGTTTTAATCTCCTAACCATTTTGGATTTACAGATAAAGTCCGTCACCAAAAGGGTCAATTGAACCCAGTGATGACGGATTTCAACTACCCAGTTAAACACCATCCAACCCTCTCCGCAATGAAGACGGCCGAAAAATATGCCCTTCTATTAACCTTCCGTCTACTGCCCATCGAAAAATTAATAAATGGAGAAAGGGGGATTTTCGAAGCCCCGTATTACCCATAATAGATACGTATAAAGAAAGAAGGAAGTGGAAGACAAAGTAACGTATTTCTGGAGCTTAGCACGAGAGAGCCGCTTGAAAGGGTATCTGGCCTAAACCGAAACACTCGTCTATCTGAAGCCAGGGCCAAAGCAGTGTGTTGAAAAGCCGGAATTCCCTGGGCCTCCCTCAGCTACCAGGATCCCTTTTCCTGTTTAATTGGGAATTTTACCCCGTTCACTACAGAAGTAAAGTGGGGGTACTATCGAACGTTTGAACATTTTTTCTATCCTCTGTAATCTCTTTTCTGACTCCCTCGAGTCTCTCTGGGAGACGACTCCATGCAGACTGCAAAAATAGTTCTAAAGAACCGTTTAACCCAAACCAATCAATCAAGCAACCGAAACCTTAGTTCCAAACCAAACCTTAGTTCCAAACCAAACCACGGTTGAACCAGCGAAAATCTTTTCATTTTTGAAAGAGATTGGCATATATAGTAAAATATAGTTTAGTTAAGTCGCGGTGTTTTTACAACAGTAGATTTAAATTTGTGTTTACTCATCTCGCTGGCCGAGAGTTCGTTTTATGTTATCAGTCTTAAGCTAGCCGTTGATCGGCGTGTTTTACCACATACCCGACTTGATTCATTTTTATACTGTGCATTCATTTCTGACCTTATGCATATAACACGTTTTCGTTTATAGCGTTTTCGGCGCGAAATAGCCCTTTTGGTGCTGATGTGCCGTAAAATCCATATCACTCACTCACTCCAAACCAAACTAGAAGTCACATTAATTACGATGAAAGGAAAGGACGAGGGGTTGAGCTCCGTAAATCAGGTTTATTGATTGCTGGATTGATTTGTTGCTTCACGTCCACGGTAAACAACTATGGTCATGTCGGGACGGTCAGTTAACCTAACCACACTATTCATGGGCAGGCTTAGACCTCCTAAGCGGTTAACCAGTACTAAGTGCACATACTTTCGCCAGTAACTGACAACTGCCCTTCTTGAATCAGCGGAAGGAGAAACGAAAGTATGTGGCCAGACCGGGTATCGAACCCAGGACCTCTGACTTTTGAGTCGGGTGCCCTATCGATTGCGCTACGCGGCCCGGCGTAAATCGGGTTTATGCCCGCACCAGACCGCAATCACTACTTGCGGTGTTCATGTTACGATTTCCATTTTGGGCTCCGTCAAACAGGTTTAAGCCCGCCACCTGACTATCTATCTGCGAAAGAGCAGTATCTGATCGAATTACGAGGGTCATCCAAGACGTCGGGGGTGGTGCGATGGTGCTTTGTGTAACTTCCGGTGTCGGGGCGTCCTGCTGATTTGGAACATTGTAGGGCAAGGGCCTACTGTGCTTGCAGTCGTTCCGTTGGGGTTTTGTTTGGTCATTTTTTCTCGTCTATCATTTCTCCTCTTTCACCCCCTTTGGGAGACGGCCCGATATTGACTGAAATGCTGTCTCAAAGGACCTTTAAACCCAAAACAATCAATCAATCGTCCAAGAAGTCCTGCAAACGCCTTCATAACTTTGTTATTAGTGGAACTAGACTAATCAAATTACACCTTTACCAGACGGTACATAATATACACATACGTGCAAAATATCATCCATGTGACATTCCTTTTTCAGAAATAAGAGGGTTGTGAATGCGTAAGTTTTAATCACAAACAAATTTCATTCTACGAAATACTTCATCGGTAGTGTGGGGCTGGTCGGGTGGTGCTATGGTGCTGTGTGTAACTTCCAGTGCCGGGGCGTCCTACTGATTAGGAACATTGTAGAAGGGCCTACTGTGCTTGTAGTAGGTGCGGGTGGGGGTTGTTTGGACATATTTTCTCTCCTCTATCATTTCTCCTCTTTCTTACTCTCTGGGAGAGGGCCCGATATAGACTGAAATACTGTTTCAAAGGGCCGTTAAACCCAAAACAATCAATCATCGGTTGTGCACTTTTTTCTTGAACACCCATTTTATAGGGGGTGGTGCAATGGTGCTGCGCGTAACTTCCATTGGCAGGGTAGTCCTGATTTGAATAGTTGTAGAGCAAGGGCCTACTGTGCTTGCAGTAGGTGCAGGTGGGGTTGTTTGGACATTTTTTTCTCTTGTATATCCCTTTTATTCTTTCTCCCTGTCTCTGCGAAACGACCCGATATAGACCGAAATACTGTCTCAAAGGGCCGTTGAACCCAAAACAACCAACCAACCCATTTTATATGAAATTGTACTGCCTTGAGAAACACGGCGGTTTAACTTGAAACAATTTTATCATGACTGACCATGATATGTTAACTTTATTATCATATACCTACTTCCGTAATTCTTTTCGTGTCTCCCAACAAACTTCGAATATGTGCAAACGTTTTAAACTGAGGTATAGGACCGTAAATGAGCCACCAGAAGCCAACTCCGCCACCCTAATGTTGATATTTTTCCTTTGCCTAGCAACGGGATTTGCAAGCTAGTGAAGTTCTTAGAAATAGTTGACTGAAAAGAAGAGACGATGTATTTGAGAAAAGTAATTTGCTATTTTCGCTAAACCTATGCCGTTTGCAGTACTTTTTGGATGACCCTCGTATCTTAAAGGCCTAGATAATAATAATAATAATAATAATAATAATAATAATAAAGACTTTATTTCAAGAGGGTAACACAATTAGTACAGAACTAATCTCCCTTGCGGCCCTCAAATCTCCCTTGCGGCCCTCAATAGATGGACAATAAAAGGCAGAATTAGGTGGTTTATCTCGTATTTCTCCAGACATCAAAGGGTAATCATCTCCAGGAGGTCATAAAAATCCAATAACTGATCTGATTGGCTGTAGGTCCTGCAGAGAAATTAACCTGGGAATGACTGACAGTTGACTGGAGTTAATATTTACTAAATATACAGTTGATTGGGATTAATTTTATCAGTAAGACAGTAGCCCGCCCACTTGAAGACTCCTACCGGTAGTTAATCCCTTGCCGGTGGTTTATGCACCTAGGCGTTTAATACATGCGGTGTTTCTTCTTGTTACGATTTCCCTTTAGGTGTTGTGGGCTCCGTCTAAAACAGAGGACATGTTTTTGTTCACGGAAAACTTTTTGGAAGAAACACAATGGACAGCTCGGATAAACCGTCGCCTACTGTTACTCCCCTAACTCTTCCGTATTGTATGAACCTTATAGAGGAAGAGGAATCCAAGTTTTCGTGGAAATAAGCCAGGAATTCGAAGGGCTTCTCCATTGGTGGTTAAGACTTTTACCGCCAAAAAAATGAAAAATGTCACGCCATTGAAGAACGGTCATTCTGTTTTGGGATTTGGTCAGCCGGATATTTCCGATGCCTTGAAAGTAAAGCCAAAGTCTCCATCAACTGTTGCAAAGGGACCATGCCATAAGTCAGAAGTTTTGGAGAAGGAATCTGCCAAAACTTTGCAACTGCCCGCCCGGCAGCCACAAACAAAGAAGGATATCGTTCTTGAAGAGTAATTCTCCATTCGCACATAACAGGACTATTCTGTTGCTTCTGAAGTTCCTTATCATAATTTGAATGATTTGGAACTCAGTCAGAAGGGTTAACAAAGTGTATCTAATGAACTGGATTTACAGTCACAATCAGTGACATCCCATGCCCTAGCAGCTGAACAGTCAATTCTTGTGGATTTACTAGAAGTACTGGACAGTTACGACGACGTCCTTCCAAGGAAGTGTGACGTTTGTGCCAGTTGTAAGCAAAGGCTCCCATTGGGTGTTGAACTCGTTTACTGTGCTCATTGTGAGACCATAGTGTATTGTTGTGCAAAGTATCGGGAAAAAGACTCTGGGTTCCACCGTTTTAACGGACGGTTCAGTGGTTGCCCAACGTTCTAAGAGGAAGCGACATTTGTATATAGGCAATATTTTATGACTGTACATAGTGTGTTTGACAGTTTTATATAGTGTGTTTGGCAGTTTTATATAGTGTGTTTGGCAGTTTAGTTACAAAACTTTACTCTTATAAGCACTTTACTGCGTAGTTTTTTATTGATTTGAGAGTATCGAAAAAAAAAGAAACCGATTTATTTAACTTTGCATTTTGGGTCTGTTTGCGCGAAGGGCCGGGTAGCGCAATCGGTAGGGCACCTGACTCGTAAGTCAGGTCCTGGGTTCGAATCCCGGTCTGGCCACATAGTTTCGTTTCTCCTTCCGCTGATTCAAGAAGGGCAGTTGTCAGTTACTGGCGAAAGTATGTGCACTTAGTACTGGTTAACCGCTTAGAAGGTCTAAGCCTGCCCAGGAATAGTGTGGTTAGGTTAACTGACCGTCCCGACATGACCTTAGTTGTTTACCGTGGACGTTAAGCATCAAATCAACCAACCAACCTGTTTGCGCGAAGGTGGATGGTTGGGTGTTACGGCGGTGGCGGGGTGTCCTTCTGACTTGGGAAAAGGTAGGGCAACGGCCTACTGTGCTTGCACAGTTGTGGGTGGGCGTTGTTTGGACATTTTCTCTGTCGTTGGCAGTTTAGCTACAAAACTTTCTACTCCTTAATATAAGCACATTACTGCGTAGTTTTGGATTGATTTGAGTATCGAAAAAATTGAAACCGATTTATTTAACTTTCCATTTTGGGTCTGTTTGCGCGAAGGTGGATGGTTGGGTGTTACGACGGTGCTGGGTATAACTTCCAGTAGCGGGGTGTCCTTCTGACTTGGAAAAAGGTAGGGCAACGGCCTACTGTGCTTGCACAGGTGTAGGTGGTCGTTGTTTGGACATTTTCTCTGTCGTCTTTCAGTTATCAGTTCTCTCTTCTTTCTCCCTCACTTTTGACGCCGGCCTGTGATATCCTGAAATACTGTCTAATAGGGCCGTAAACCCACAAAACAACCAACCAACCAAATGTTTGCGCGAAAAAATATTCAACTTTGATCGATTAATTGTTTGCGCTATATTACTGTTTGTTGCATTGTTCAGTGGGACTTTGTTGCATTGTTCAGTGGGACTTGTACCCACCTGCTGCAAGCGGAAGGCATCCACATATTTATACCCCCAAAGGCGATAGGGGTATTTTTCTACCCTGCTAAAAGCAAAAAGCCTATTTATACCCCCGTGCCGATGGAGGTTATTTGGACATTTTTCTCTTCCCTGTCATGTCTTTTTTCTATCACCTCTTCTCTTGGAGACGACTCGATGCGGACTGAAAAACTGTGTTAAAGAACCGTTGAACCCCGGCCAATCATTCAACCGAGCGAACTGACAAATAAAGGAAACAATGTCACTCTCCGAATTTACCCGACTTTGCCCTATATCGCAAACGGTAGCCGTTATCCGTAAGACTAAGTGTTTCACACATTTTAGATTACTAATGCGACTTGGTCTTCATAGTCCTCCTATCAGCGGTAAAAACGCCTAAACACAAAACATTGTAAAAGGCGATTCAACCTTTACGTTAGGTAAAAAAAAATGTGGGTTGGTGTGCATATATTGAGTCATATAACTGGCAAAAAGTAGAGAAAACAAGTTTTTGAAAAATAATAAGTTGCTCCACAAAATACAATTTCCTGTTCTGGTTTCCCGTCTAGCAATGCTATATAAAGATAGGCGATATAGTGATTGGGACTCCACGATTGTACATTGTATTTTTACCATTTTATGAAATCGAAAGTAGGTCATTTTAATAAAGTTTCAACCCCTTTTTATGTTAAATTCAATGATATTTTATTTGTTTAAAGCTGGCTAATCACGGTCATTAACAATGACGAAACTATAGTGAGAAGCTTGCAGCGCTACCTCATGATGACATTTTCATGCTGATAGAGCAATGGGGCCTTTATAGGCATAATTCTTGTTTATTGGGGGTCATAATCCTATTATGCAATAGTCCAGTGACACCGCTATTTGATTAAAGGAAATACCCCATTTCACATATGTGGTGACATAACAGGGTCATAAAACCATTACAGAAGGGTACCACATTTTGGCTTTCTTCAAGGATTTCTTTAAGGCAAAGCTTAAATGCAAATGTTGAAGGACAAGCAACACAAAACTTAAATGCAAATACTGAAGGACAAACGAGGGGACAAGATAATCCGGAAATCTTTAACTATTAAATGATCACTATGTGTAAAATTAAGTCCCCGGCTCAACAGTTTGAGACTCAACGTTTACGATATTCTTTTAAATGTTAATCTGATAATCTCTGATAATCTCCTTAGTGCCAATCAGTGTACCAAATATCATGGCCCTAGCTCAAATGCTGTTTTCGATATCGATATCTTGCTTCCCCGATTCGCATCTCATTTTTAAAGGGGACAAACTTGCAAAAAGGGAGATAACCAGGACAAGAAAACATGGGTGTGCAACTTTTTCACTACAAATGCAAATATAAATTAAAGACCTTGCCAAGCAAATTAAAGACTTTACCATGCACAGCTCCAAAGACATAGGGGGTGGTTGGGTGGTGCGATGGTGCTGCATGTAATTTCCATTGCGAGGGTGTCCTATTGCTTTGGATAATAGTAGCAAAAAGGGAGATAACCAGGACAAGAAAACATGGGTGTGCAACTTTTTCACTACAAATGCAAATATAAATTAAAGACCTTGCCAAGCAACTTAAAGACTTTACCATGCACAGCTCCAAAGACATAGGGGTGGTTGGGTGGTGCGATGGTGCTGCATGTAATTTCCATTGCGAGGGTGTCCTATTGCTTTGGATAATAGTAAGGTAAGGGCCTATTATGCTTTCAGTAGGTGCGGGTGGGCGTTGTTTGGACAGTTTTTCTCTCGTCTATCATTTCTCTCTTCTTCCTCCCTCCCTCTCTGGTAGACGGCCCGATATAGACTGAAATACTGTCTCAAAGGGCCGTTAAATCCAAAACAATAAAAAAAAATCCATAGATATAACAGGCATCAAAAATATCTTTCAAAAAATATAATGAACAAGCTTGGAATTATGTCCAAACGCCCTTTCTAAAGTCGGGTACAAAAAAAACAATGTTATTTTGAAATTTCATCAAAAATGGTAAAGATATGGAAAAAAAACTAATGAACAAGCTCGGAATATGTCCAAATGACTTTCCTAAACTTAATTTTTGAAATTCTTTTCCTGAATGAAGGGCAATATCCAACTATCGAGGCATATTGTCACTGGCAGCCGAATAGCTTTCTGAAATCTGCCAGCCATACGAGTAATAAACATTTCTCTGCCCAAGTATCAGGGCATATAGATGTCACTGGCAGCCGAATGGTTTTCTGAAATCTGTCATCCATACAAGTATTAACATTTCTCTGTCCAAGTATCAGGGCATATTGATGTCACTGGCAGCCGCATGGCTTCCTGAAATCGGCCAGCCATGCGAAAATTAACATTTCTCTGTCAAAGTACCAGGGCATATAGATGTCGATAGCAACCAAATGGTTTTTATACCCCGCCGAAGGCGGAGGGATATAGTTTCTCCATGTCCGTCCGTCTGTCTGTCCGTCCGTCCGTCCGGAGCCATAACTACGTAACCACTGGACGGAATTTCATGAAACTTAAAATAAATATATATCACTATAACGCGCTGACGCACGTGAAGTTTCATTAGACTGGCTTCAGTAATGCACGAGTTATTGCCCTTTAATGGACTTAAAATTAATAAAATGAGTCATAACTAAGTAACCAAATATCAAAACTTCATGAAACTAAACTGATTATGTATCACCATAACACGGTTATGCACATAAAGTTTCCTCAGAAGAGCATCAGTAGTGCATGAGTTATTGTCCTTTAATGGATTTAAAATAAATAAAATGAGTCATAACTAAGTAACCAAATATCAAAACTTCATGAAACTTAAACTGAATATGTATCACCATAATGCGGTTATGCACATAAAATTTCCTCAGAAGGGCATCAGTAGTGCATGAGTTATTGCCCTTGAATCAATTTATGGTTGACAAATTTATCCGTAACTATGTAATCAATGAATGGAATTCTATGAAACTTGTACTAAATATGTATCACCATATCACATTGGTGCATCTTATGTTTTGTCGGAATTGCTTGAGTAAGCAATGAGTTATTGCCCTTGAATTGGTTTGAAATAAACAAATTGAGTCATAACTAAGTAACCAATAAATGGAATTTCATGAAACTTAAAATAATTAGGTACTGTCATGACACAGCAGTGCACATTAAGTTTTGTCATATTTGCTGCATTAATGCATGATTTAATGCCCCTGAATGGATTTAAAATCCACAAATTGGCCATAACTTAGGTATCGGTGAACAAACTTTCTTGAAACTGACAAAAAATGTATCATCATTGTGCAGTGATGCTGAGACAAGTGTAACAGCTTCAGCTTATATCTCACTTATCCCAGGGTTATTGCCCTTGATTTTATTTACAATCCACAAGTTCAGCCGTAACTAAGTAATCAGTGAATGAAATTTTATGTAACTTAAAATAAACCATAAACAAATCAGGGCCATTTCGGCGGGGGATATAAATTCACCGAATTTGCTTGTCTGAATCTGCAAGCTATTCAGCTGGATTTCTAAAATTTGCCAGCTTTACGAGTATTAACATCTCCCTGTCCAACTATCAAGTCATATAGATGTCTCTGGCAGCCAAGTGTATCTGCCTGCCATTCGGCTGGCTCTCTGAAAATTGGCAGCTTTATGATTGTTAACATTTCTCTGCCCTAGTATCAAGGCATAGAGGTGGCGCTGGCCGCCGAATGGCTTTCTGAAATCTGCCAGCCATACGAGTAATTTATATTTCTCTGTCCATGTATCAAGGCATATAGCTGGCAGCCGAATGGCTTTCTGAAATACGAGTATTTACATTTTTTCAATCCAAGTATCACGGTTGGCAGTACACTGTACTAAGGCAAAACGGAGACCTCAGACTGTAGAAGGAAAAAAGCTGCCGGGCACACCACAGACAAACAAGATGTCCACAAAAACATTGATTGGGTGTGTCAAATCTACGCCGGCAGCTATGGCAAAACCTTTGCGAAGTGCCAATGCCTGGAAGGCGGACAAATTACCTGCTAAATAAGCACTGCTTGAAACCTAATTTGAGCCCGTTTCTCAAATTCACCATAGCACTTATTAGGCTAGCACCCGCAAATAATGATTTTAAAACAAATCTGTTGTGTCTGGTATTCCATGCATTCGTCAGTGCGTTCACCACATGATCGATACTTAATTATATCAGGCATTTATTTGTTCCAGCAAAAGTAGCTTGCACGGTGCATGCTTAATTGCATTGTTATCATTATGCAGGGAAAGCACAGGGTTTTTTGGGGTTGTTGCATAACGAAATTTGACAATAAAAAAGCGTATTTGTCTCGACTGCCTTTAATTTTAATTTGATTCCTTTCAAAGTTCAACACGCGTACAGGCGCATTGTTTTGACAACATCATCCCTTTGTGGAAATTTCTTTGGAAAAATGTTTGGTAACTGCAGTCAAAGATGTTTGTATCCCAGCCATTGAACTATATCACATAAAAAAATCATTTTCAGTCTTTATTTCGTTATGTTTACCAACTGCCTCTGATTGCTGTTGATGCACCTTCTGGATGCCTGTTCAAAATCAAGGCATAGTCGAGTCGTTTTGAAGGAGTTGTTTTGTTCCTTATAGGAATTTCTCTTTGCTGCTTGCTGTTCAGATTGTAAGTCCTCCTTGGTATCTTTGACATCTTGGTCACTCATAAATGAAAGGACAGCATTCAAGTGATACATATAAACTGACGAATAGAAAGAGAATAATTAAACAAAGAAGGAAATAATTAATTTGGGTAAGGCGACCTAGAATTCTAGATCTACGTGAAGCTCTTCTTGCTTTATGAAATTTAAGCTCCTCCCACTGACTTCATCGCAGGAAGAATGCTTAAAAAATATTATTCTTAAAGGAATAAACACATAACTTACTCATATGTCTGCACCACAACTGTGACATAAAAATTCGTGGCAATTTTCTTGTTTCCAACTTTGTAACCCTTCCGAACTTCCTTCTGCAATGGAAGATAAATTGGTCCAATTAAGTTACACCAGTACCTTAAGTTACTACAGATTGTCCGAGAATTTGAGTGTTTTTTGTGTGAATATTAAAAACTGATTGTTATTTATTTTTTTTCGTTCCACTGAGATATGATTGAAAATAAACCAAAGTGCGAAAATAAACCAAAGTGCGCTATGTCCAGGGTTTTTGTATGGTTTTCTTCAAGCGAAAAAAATAATAAACATTATACTCTTCAACAAATTTTTACTGATAGAATTAGCCAGTAGATGCACATTGTTTAGGTATTTGGCAATTTATTTCCAGATTTATTTCTATCGAACGCAGAGCCCAGGAAGTAATCAAAACTAGTACCTGATGTTATCTGGCCCATTTTGCAGGTGTAGTTAAAAATAGAAGATAGATAGAGGAATTCGCTCGACGTTCATGATAAAAAAGATAGAGGAATTCGCTCGACGTTCATGATAAAAATTTAATCATAAGATAGCAAAATAGGTAATAAGCATCTTCAGATGATCGAATGTTTCCTTTCAAGTCTAGTGCCTTTTTTGTGCATCGAAAAATGAAACGAAGTTCTTCAGCCAATCAGAATCCAGTTAATTCAATGACAGTAAGGAAAATTTATTGTTTGTTAATTGTTAAGAAATGGATGCAGATACAGAGGGTCTTACATATGAAATAACCACAAGAGTAAGATTCTGTTTGTCATATTACTGTAAGGATCACAAATACAATTCCGCATTGCAATTATAAAAAGATCTTAACCTACGTTCCATTTCGGTACATAGCCTCTCTGCAGATGCCCCTTGGTTGTAAAAAGAAAAGATTTGAGGAAGAACGCAAAGCTGTTTTCTGAAGGAAAAAATACAAGTCATTAGAATTTTTCAGACAAAGCTGATGACTATTCAGTAATACATCCGTTTCCATGACATACAATCTGTACTGAACAGGGGTTACATATGAATAATCCATTGGCAACAAAGTACGGAAAGCATTGATATTTAAGTGCAAAGCCAACTTGCATCGGTATGAACCTCAAATAAAAGATCTTGTAGAATTATTCCTTGCAACAATTTTCATGAAAATTGGTCTAGCAGAGGTAAATAGTCCTTTGTTGTTGTTTTGTTGTTGTTGTTTTTTTTGTTTGTTTTTTAGCTCGCCCGAACGAAAGTTCATGAAGAGCTATTGTTGTCACCCTGGCGTCAGCGTCCGCGTCGGTGTCCGGATTAGATGTTTTGGTTCAAGTTTTTTAAAGACCTATATCTCCTTAACCCATGGATGGATTCTTTTGATACTTGCACTCTTGTTAAATATTGGTCCAAAGTTTAACAGGGTACTACCCCATTCCACTCAGTGACCTTGATGTCAAGGTCATGGACTTAGAAAATTGGGACTTTTATTTGGACTGTATGTTTTGGTTAAAGTTTTTTAAAGCCCAATATCTCCATAACCCATGGATGGTTGGTTTCTTTTGATATTTGCACTGTAGTTAGATATTGGTCCAACGTTTTCCAAGGTACTACCCCCACCTCTCTCAGTGACCTCGATGTCAAGAACATGGACTTAGAAAATTTTCCTTTTTGTCGCACCTGCTTTAGCAAGGTGCGATATAGGAGTTCACTTTTCCGTCATTCCATCCGTCCGTCAGTCCGTCCGTCCGTCCACAATTACGTCGACCCTAGCGTTCGGGTCCATTATTCTAAAACTATGATACCTACATTCATCAAACCTGATAGAATGTTTCTACTTAGAATGGTCTCGAGGAACCTTGAACTTATTTTGACCTTTGACCTATTTTTCATGCTCTAATGACTTCTTAAATTCTGTGCCGTCAATCCATCCACAATTACGTCGACCCTAGCGTTCGGGTCCATTATTCTCAATCTATGATACCTATGTTCATCAAACCTGGTATAAAGTTTCTTCTTAGAATGGTCTCAAGGAACCTTGGCACTTATTTCGACCTTTGATCTATTTTTAATGCTCTGATTACTTCATAAAATTCTATGCCAAAAATTACGTCAACCCTAGTGTTTAAGTCCATTTCTCTCCATCTATGATACCTGCAATCTTCAAACCTGGTATAAAGTTATTACTTAGGATGATCTAGAGAAGTGTTGCCTTTATTTTGACCGTTGACCGATATTTTATGTTCTGCTGACTTAGTAAAATTTTACGTCAAAAATTACGTCAACCCTAGCATGTATACTGGTCCATTTCTCTCAATCTATGATACCTAGGGTCGTCAAACCTGGTATAAAGTTTCTATTCAGGTTGATCTAGAGAATTGTTGCACTTATTTTGACCCATATTTCATGCTCTGCTGACTTGGTAAAATTTTACTTACAAAATTAAATTGACCCTATCATTGAAGTCCAATTCTGTCTGACAATCTATGAGAGCTAGAATCATCAAACCTGGTATAAAGTTTCATCTTAGAATGACCTCGAGGATTAATGCACTTGTTTCAGCTCTTGATATATATTTCACGTGCTACTGATTTTGTAAAATTTCACATCCAAAATAGTGTCGACCTTAGGGTTCGAGTCCATCTCTCTTTAAATACAATGGGTGTAATCATCAAACCTGGCTTGAAGATTGTCCTGGGATGCTGCTATTATTTTTACCCTTGACCTTTATATCATGCTCTATCGACCTCATAAATTTTATGTCAAGCTGGCATCCATGATTATATGGACAAGAGCATTCAAGTCCCTTTCTCACTAACTATACCACCTACAATCATCAGACATGGCATAAAATGTTTTCTTAAGCTGGTGTCCTCGATTGTTTGACTGCTTTATACCTTTAACCTATATTTTTGATTCTTTTGACAGTAGAGCTTTAATCCATGATTATATGGACAAGAGCATTCAAGTCCCTTTCTCACTAACTATACCACCTACAATCATCAGACATGGCATAAAATGTTTTCTTAAGCTGGTGTCCTCGATTGTTTGACTGCTTTATACCTTTAACCTATATTTTTAACTCTTTTGACAGTAGAGCTTTATGTATAGAACTGCATCTTTTCTAGTTTAGAACTGCATCTTTTCTAGTTTGTAAGTCCAATTTGCTCAAATTTCTACTTTAATTCATCAGATCTAGTGTACACTTTCCTCTAACCATGGTATGTACTACTGAAAAAGCATAAGGCAGGTGCGACATAGCATTCCGCGGAATTCTTGTTATTGATTGGATTTTTTAAAGACACATATCTCCTGAACCCATGGATGAATTCTTTTTATATTTGCACTGTTGTAAGATATTAGTCCACAGTTTAACAGAGTACTACCCCAACCCCGCTCAGTGACCTTGGTGTCAAGGTCAGGGACTTAGGAATTTTTGGTCTTTATTAAAGTTTTCTAATTGCATACTGATTCATAATGCTTGGCAGAGATTTAGTTTACACTTGAACTGATGTTAGACACTTTTTTGAGTTTTTACAAAACACTATATTTTTACCCCACTTGGTTACCTTAAAGTGAAGGTCATCGACTTTGGATTTTGGTTGATTTTGTATTTATGAAGACATAATTTCACAGTGCCACGTTCGACTCAGTTGATACTATTACTTGGACCGATGTTAAATGATTCAGGGTTTGGTGAATTCTTTTTATATATGCACTGTTGTTAGATATTGGTGCCCCGTGCTGGTCCCGGGATAGAATAGGCCACACGTATCCCTCTGCGTGACGTAAAAGGCAGTTTAAAAGGGGCGGCGCGTTTGCCGTGAGCTGCGACCCGTGTCGTTGGAAGAATGGATCCTGGTGATTGAGTAGACTGCCTGCGACGTAGTCAGTCTGCAACACATCACTTTGGCCCGGATTTCAAGTAGACGGGAGGTCATATGGGCCCGAATATGATCAATCGGCTTGGTCGTGCCATGCCCTGGGAATCAACGTTTACTTTCTCTTCCTATCTTTGTATCATTCTGATACTGACCATGTGCCCATGAATCCTTTTTCTCATAATTTTCCATTCCTAGAAGGCGGCGGCTGATGGGTCAATCGAGTAGGCATTCCGTCCTATCCGAGTATATCTTCAGTGTATCTCTAGCACTTGGAGTTTACGATATCCACTCTATATAAGTGCTTCCTTGTTGGGCTCCACGGCGGGTGGAGAGCACCGAATGAATAATTTTCTTTATCTTCTCATCCCCCCCCCAACTTCAAACCCCAAAGCTTCTCAACATAATTCGAAACGGCCACGTGACACCGACTCTGATGATCCATCAGAGAACGAACTTAGTCAACCTGCAACGTCTATTCCAACTCCGCGCTTAGTCATCTCATCGAAGGAAGAAAGACAAATGTCGAGCTTGTCTCCATTTGTCATCGAAAAAGCGCTTCATGGCATCGCTGGTGTGCAAAGGGCATAAAGAAGTTACGCTCAGGTGACCTTCTGGTCGAATACGTCAACAAGAAAGCCATAGAAAATCTGTTGCGTATTAACAAGTTTTTCGACCTTGTAGTGAAAGTCGCACTGCACAGCTCCCTCAATACTTGCAAGGGCGTTGTTCGCTGCCCCGATTTAAAAGGGGTCAGCGATCAAGAGATCCTTAAAAAATATGAGGGAGCAAGGTGTAGTTTGAGTCCGTCGTATTAAAATTCGTCGAGAGGAGACCCTTAAAGATACCAACACTTTCGTATTCACCTTTAACACATCAGTTTTGCCCAAATAATTAAAAGTCGCATTTCTTCGTGTCTCCGTTGATCCCTACATTCCAAATCCACTGCGATGTTAGCGGTGCCAAGTAGTATGGCATCACGAAGACGGATGCAGAAGGGAAACGATATGTGCTAACTGTGGTCAGCCGAAGCATTGTGCGGATGAAACAGATTGTAAACGTCAACCCAAATGTTTTAAGTGTAAGGAAGACCACCCGCCAATTGGCGGAAATACCAGGCCTGGCACACTGAGAAAGAAATTCTCAAAGTCAAGTACACCAGGAATATATCCTTTCCAGAAGCGCGGGAAATCGTTGACAGCTACACGTCAGCACCAGGTAAAAGTTATGCTAGCATTACGAAGACTGCTGGTGTCACGGTATCATTTGTCGATGCTACGACACAAACAGACCCTGTACTTATCACAGGAGCCCCCCCCCCTCCCCAGTCTTCGTATTACAATGTTACAGCAACTGAAGCACCTGCCGAAGCAAAACGAGACTCTTTGGAAAGACTAAGCCAAAAAGAAAAAGAAAACCAACAAAAAGCAGACAAGAAATTACAAAAGATTGTTCACGATACATTTACAAAACAAGACAGAACAAACAAGAACTCTTCAGACAGGACTCCTGACCCTAAACCAAAGGGAAAGGAGAAACCTTACCTGAATCAGATAGACAGCCGAAACGATCTAATGATCCGATTAGGCAGCATAATAGGTGGGCCGCCTTGGAGGACATGGATGCGGAGGAATCCCCATCCTGTCTCCCAAGGGGAACACTTAACAGAATACCTACTTCCTAAGAATAGATCTAACCATTTCGCTCCAAATATTTTCATAATCAGTTATAATGAAAATAGAATAATACAGTGGAATTGTCGAGGCTTAAAAGCCAACTATGAAGAAACATTGCTCCTCCTTCAGGATTATGAGCCTGCTGCTCTATGTCTTCAAGAAACTTACCTAAAAGACACAGATAACATTTCCATAAAAAATTACAGCTCTTTCCATACTTTTTCTACAAACAATGATAGAGCTGCTGGTGGTGTCTCTATCTTTGTTAATAATAATGCCCCTCATAGTCAAATACCTTTACAGACAAATTTACAAGCCGTTGCAGTTAGCATAACCCTCCATCGTGTCGTTACTATTTGTTCTATATATATTCCTCCAAATTCGCGATTATCTCCCAAAGACCTTGATGATCTTGTTCCGCAACTCCCTTCTCCTTACATATTATTGGGTGACTTTAATGGTCATAAAATCCTTTGGGGTTCCAAAGATATAAATGACAAAGGTAGAATAATTGAAACTTTTATTGATAACCACGGACTTTGTCTATATAATACTAAAACTCCTACATATCTACATCCAGCCACTGGTTCATGTACTTCTCTAGACCTTGCCATTTGCTATCCCACTCTTCTTTTAGATTATGACTGGAAAGTTCACGATGATCTCTGTGGGAGTGATCACTTTTCAATTTTTCTAAATAATATTGGTCCAGATTTTGATGAACCTGTTCCAAGATGGAAATTAAATAAAGCTAGCTGGGCTAATTTCAAACCCTTTGTGATACTCGACTACTTCAAGACACCCTGCGAGAGGCTGATAATCCAATAGAGTCATATGCATCTATTCTTATTAAAATAGCAGAGGAAACTATTCCAAAAACATCAATTAAATCCAAAAAGACAAGAAAGCCGTGGTTTACTGATGATTGCAAAACTGATATTAAACAACGTAAAGGAGCACTGCGACAATTCAATAATCGTCCAACACACGATAATTTAAATAATTATCGTATTTTCCGTCGGGGCTCGTCGAAAAATTAAAGAATCAAAGAAGAAGTCTTGGAAACAATATGTTTCCAAATTAAATTCTAGAACTTCAATAAAGAAAGTATGGGACATGGTTCGTAAGATTCAGGGAAAAGGAAAATCTAGCTCACTGGGACACTTAAATGTAAATAATTCTAAAATTACTTCCAAAAAAGATATTTCTAATACCTTCGCTGACGCTTTCTCGAAAAATTCTTCTTCTGAAAATTATAGTCCAAAATTCAAAAATATTAAAAAGCAAAAGGAAAAACAGAACCTAAAATTTTCATCCAACAACACAGAAACTTATAATCAATCGTTTTCTCTTTCGGAACTCAAAGATGCTCTTTCAAAGGCTCATGATTCATCCCCGGGGCCTGATGATATCCATTACCAGTTTTTAAAACATCTAACAGACTCTTCTCTTTCGGTTCTTTTAAAACCATTTAATGACATTTGGGAAACTGGTAATGTGCCAAAGTCTTGGAAAGAAGCTACGATAATCCCCATACCAAAACCTGGAAAAGATAATACGAACCCGAACAACTATCGTCCTACTGCTTTAACGAGCTGCATATGTAAAACATTGGAGCGAATGATCAATGACAGACGTTTGGTACCTTGAAACGAATAATATTATTACAGAATTTCAGAGTGGTTTTCGGCACCAACGCAGTACTAATGATCACTTGGTTAGATTGGAATCTTTTATACCTGAAGCCTTCATCAAAAAGGAGCACTTAGTTACTGTCTTCTTTGATTTAGAGAAGGCTTACGATACAATTTGGAAGTATGGTATAATGAATGATTTACATGAAATAGGCCTTGAAGGCCGATTGCCACTATTCGTTCAAAACGTCTTATCCAACAGAGAATTCAAAGTACGTATAGGTTCAACTTTGTCTGAGGCACATGATCAAGAACAAGGTGTGCCTCAAGGAAGTATTTTGTCTGTTACTCTTTTCAGTCTAAAAATAAACAATATTGTTAAATGTCTTAATCCTGGTGTTGACTGTTCCTTATATGAAGATGACTTTTTGATTTGTTATCGGTCAAAAAATATGCATACTATTGAACGTCAGCTTCAACAAAATCCAAATAAAATTCAAACGCGGGCAACTGAAAATGGATTCAAATTTTCGAAATCTAAGACAGTTTGCATGCATTTCTGTCACCTTCGAAAAGCGCATGATGATCCAGTGCTCACCTTGGACGGGACAGCCATTCCTGTTATAGAAGAAAATAAATTTCTAGGCGTTGTCTTTGATAAGAAACTTTCCTTTATTCCACACATTAAACAACTTAAAGCAAAATGTCAAAAAGCGTTGAACTTACTACGAGTTGTTGCCCATACTGACTGGGGAGCAGATCGTAAAGTTTTACTTAATCTGTATAGCACTATTATACGGTCCAAACTAGACTATGGCTCAATAATATATGGATCCGCTAATCTTATTTGGAAATGCTTGATCCCATTCATCATCAGGGACTCCGGCTCGCCTTGGGAGCTTTCAGAACATCTCCCTCGGAGAGTCTTTTAGCAGAGGCAAATGAACCATCACTTTATAATAGACGTCTAAAACTCTCTCTGCAATATGCCCTTATACTAAAGTCAAATCCATCAAATCCAACGTATGAAACTGTTTTTCGACCACAATATAAAACATTATTTGAGAATAAACCAAATAAGATTCCTTCCTTTGGCATTGGAATCTCTTCAGAATTTGAAAATATGAATTTAGATTTAGACACAATTGAACAGTTTAAGGTTCCAGATGTGCCACCATGGACATTTACTCAGCCACGTGTTTTATTTTCTTTGCATACAGATAAAAAATCTCAAACTGACCCTCTTGTATTTCGAACTAAATTTAATGAACTGCTGTCTGACTTTTCTAACTATGAGACCTTATATACTGATGGATTCAAAGAATGAAGACACAGCTGGCTCTGCTTGTGTTGCTCCATCCGAAACATACAAATGTAGATTACCTGCTAATGCCTCTATTATTTCAGCGGAGATCAAAGCTGTTGATTTAGCCTTGGATCATATTGAACAAGGTAGGAATACAGATTTTATCATCTTTTCCGATTCCCTCTCTGTTATGCAATCTCTAAATAATCGCCATATTGAAAATCCTCTTCTTTTAGATATCCTCTTGAAACATAATGACTTAGCTGAGCTAAACAACATTGTATTTTGTTGGCTTCCCAGTCATGTTGGGATTAAAGGCAACGAAAAGGCCGACATTGCTGCGAAATCGGCTTTAGCTCTTCATATTTCTGATCTTCAAATTTCTTACACTGATATCAAACCTTGCATAAATACATATCTTCATGATAAGTGTCAGATATCATGGAATGCTGCTGTCTTTAACAAACTTCATTCTATCAAGCCTTCACTTGGTGAATGGCAACCATCTTATAGAATTGATCGTAAGGAAGAAGTAACTTTGGCTCGACTCAGAATCGGCCATACTTTTATTACTCATTCGTTTCTGTTGAAAGGTGAGGATCCACCTTTGTGCATTCCTTGCCAGGAACCTTTTAATGTTAAACACTTTCTTTTAGATTGCATGGATTTTCGTATTACGCGTGCTAGGTTTTACCGTGTTAACAGTATGAAACAACTGTTTGACACGGTGGAACCAGCTAAAATCTTCTCATTTTTGAAAGAGATTGACATATATAGTAAAATATAGTTTAGTTAAGTCGAGGTATTTTTACAACAGTTGATTTAAATTTGTGTTTAAATGGCAACCATCTTATAGAATTGATCGTAAGGAAGAAGTAACTTTGGCTCGACTCAGAATCGGCCATACTTTTATTACTCATTCGTTTCTGTTGAAAGGTGAGGATCCACCTTTGTGCATTCCTTGCCAGGAACCTTTTAATGTTAAACACTTTCTTTTAGATTGCATGGATTTTCATATTACGCGTGCTAGGTTTTACCGTGTTAACAGTATGAAACAACTGTTTGACACGGTGGAACCAGCTAAAATCTTCTCATTTTTGAAAGAGATTGACATATATAGTAAAATATAGTTTAGTTAAGTCGAGGTATTTTTACAACAGTTGATTTAAATTTGTGTTTACTCGTCTCGCTGGTCGAGAGTTCGTTTTATGTTAGTCTTAAGATAGCCGTTGATCGGCGTGTTTTACCACATACCCGACTTGATTCATTTTTATACTGTGCATTCATTTCTGAACTTATGCATATAAAACGTATTTTCTTATAGCGTTTTCGGCGCGAAATAGCCCTTTTGGTGCTGATGTGCCGTAAAACCCATATCATTCACTCACTCACTAGATATTGGTCCAAACTTTTACAGAGTACTACCCCAACCCCGCTCAGTGACCTTGATGTCAAGGTCAGGGACTTAGGAAATTTTGGTCTTTATTAAAGTTTTCTGATTGCATACTGATTCATAATGCTTGGCAGAGATTTAGTTTACACTTGAACTGATGTTCGACTCAGTTGATACTAATACTTGGACTGATGTTAAATGCTTCAGAGTTTTGGTATATCATATCCCCTCCCCCCCCCCCCCGCCACACACACACACACACACACACTCCTCAGCTCTTTGACCTCAGGCTCATGGACTTTGGATTTTTTTTTATTTTAATTTTATTTTATTATTTCTGAGTAGCTTTTGTTTATAAATGTGTTGTCATTAGCTTTTGTTTATAAATGTGTTGTCATTATGGATACGCTTGCCTAAATTTTTATGCATAGCAGTCTACACCACCATAGCAGCTGTGTGATGGGCCAGCACCAATTCAGGCGAGCTATGCTGTCAGGCGACAGCTTTTGTTTTTTTTAAATGTCACTTGACCAAGTTCGTAAAAAACTTAGTTTTGGGGGGCGGTTGCGGTCGGGCACTGGTGCTGGGTAACTTTCAGTGCCAGTGCGTCGTACGAATTGGGATAATAGGTGTGGGTGGGTCATGTTTAAATATTTTTCTCTCGCCTGTCATTTCTCTTTTCTTGCTCCCTCGATATAGACTGAAATACTGTCTGAAAGAGCTGTTAAACTTAAAACAATCAACCAACCAAATCCTTATTTTTGGGTCTATGTTTTGTTTTAGCTCATCTGAACAGAAGGTTCCCGGAGCTTTTAGTAGGGGCCGCCTCCTTCGTCCGTCCGTCGTTTTCCGTAAACACTTTCGTAAAGTAACGTATATAACAGGTTAAACAGTAAGAGTTATTTTACTCCACTGCACCTAGTGTAAATTGTGTGCTTCATTTAAATGGAAATCAAGTATCATTTATTTTTGTGATCGACTTTTTGTTTCCAGGAAACCTTTCTTTCTTAATTTAAATGATCAGTCCAAGAGTGTAAGGTGCTTCGATACACTATTACGTGAAATATGTTATGAATATGGTGTTTAATTTGGTGCAAATATTTTCTTTTACCGTGATTTTGCAGTTTTTAGATGTTTACTAGGTTTGAAATAAACAAGTTGTTTACATTGTACTTTAGAACATTCTGGAAAATTGGGGAATCTTTAGAATGTTCCTGAAACAGAAAGAATTGTCTAGAAAGTTCTGGAATTTGCTCCCCATTGTCAAAAGAATGTTGTGGAAGCTTCAGGAAACTTTGAGAACTTCCAAGATGTTTCGAGAATTTTCTAGAATATCTAATTTTAGTAATGTAGAAAATAATAGAAATTTCTGTTGTAAACATTAAGAATCTTCTGGTATAAAATTATGTCAGAATTGAGAACTGTCTGGAAAAATCTATCACTGGTTAATTCCTGAATGTTCCTAGCTAATATATAAAGACCACACATTTTCCTTCAGCCATCTTGGTAAACACTTTCACCAGTCTATAGTTAAATAAGTTATACTGGAATTTAAATATATGGGATTACTTTTGTGACTTTCATTCTGGGGTTATTGGAAATATTCTGCTGACTTTAATATTTGGGATCAGAAACTGTGAAAGGACTTGTGTTTTAAACAGGACATTTTGAGGGACATTCAGGATAATTTAAGGTATCGTAAATTACATATTTTCTTGATTGATTAATGACTGTTTTAATTTTGATGTACATGTAAATAAATTTTGTTAAATTTTAAAACAGGCTTGTTGCTGGTTTACTTCCATCTTTTTTGTTACCTCCGCCAGGTCGTAACAAATTGGGGGCTCGAGTCCGGGATTGAAATTTCTTGTGCACCAAATAATTTTGAAAAAAAAAAGTTTTCACTGTTTGCTGCTCAAATAAGCAAATAAGTAAAGCCAGCAAATAGCAATCATGTCTTTTGATCTTGATAAATTTATTGCTGCGCCTTCTCAGGAGCTGCTGAACTTAGCCAAAAAGACAGATTTATTGGATATTGCAGCACATTATGAATTAACCTCAGTCAAAAGATCCATGTTGAAACATGAAATTAAGAATATTTTGATACAGTTCTTTGTTGATGAGGAAATTTTTGATTCCTCTGCAACCTCTCAGATTCTCGTCACTCAAACTGATTTGCAGATGAGAGAATTAGAAATTCAAAGACAAATTGAAATGGAAAAATTAAGATTGGAGCATGAAGAAAGAGTAAGGATTGAAAAAGCTGAACGTGAGGAAAGAATTAGGCTTGAAACATTAGAACGAGAAGAAAGGTTGCAGAAACAAACATTAGAACATGAAAAATTAAGGTTAGAAATGGAAGAACGAGAAAAAGAAAAAGAAAGAGAAATGCAAAAAGAAAAATTAGAAAAAGAAAGAGAAATGCAAAAAGAAAAATTAGAAAAAGAAGAAAGAATTGAAATAGAAAAGGAAAAATTGAAATTTGAAAAAGAAGAAAAAGAAAGAGAAAGACAATTTCAAATTAGAATGAAAGAAATGGAAATGCATGAAAAGACCCCATCAAAATCTTCACCTTCAGACTCTAAAAAAGTTTTTGATGTTACCAAACATATCAGACTCGTTCCTCCATTTCAAGAAAAAGAGGTAGACAAATATTTTCTTCACTTTGAAAAAGTTGCGGAAAATTTAAGATGGCCAAAAGAGCATTGGACTTTGCTTCTGCAGAGCGTTGTGATCGGCAAGGCTCGCGAAATATATACTCAACTTTCTCTTGAGCAGAGCTCAGATTATGACAAAGTCAAAGAACTTATTCTTAAGGCTTACGAGTTGGTCCCTGAGGCTTACAGGCAGAAATTTAGGAACTGCAGAAAAGACAATGACCAGACTTATGTTGAATTTGCTAGGACAAAAGAGCAGTTATTTGATAGGTGGAGCTCGTCAAAGAAAGTAGGTTCTGATCATGGTAAACTTAGGCAGCTCATGCTTGTTGAAGAATTTAAAAGGTGCATTAATTCTGACATTGAATCATTTTTAGATGAAAAGCAGGTCGAAACGTTAGAGGCAGCAGCTCGTTTGGCTGATGATTATGCTTTAACTCATAAGACTTCTTTTGTGCACAAGCCTTTTCCTAAAAAGACCTTTTCCCCTCAGTCAGGTCCAAAATTCAGTCCCAGTAATCCATCTGGCTATTCCAGTCCCTCATATACTCCAAAACCCAAACCCCCTGGTGAAAACAAAGGTCAAAATCCCTTATCTCAGCCTATTTGTAATTATTGTAAGCAATCAGGACATATAATTTCTGAATGTTTACTTTTAAAGAGGAAGAGAGAAAAACAAGAGGGCCCAAAACCCACAGGTCTTACCTCTTTACGGTCAACACCACAGTCTTGTGTTGAGGATCAAATTCCTATTTAGACCAAAATTTCTGAGACTGATTCTGTTATGGAGATTTATGAACCATTCTTATCAGAAGGTTTTGTGTCACTAAATTGTGACTTTGCCCAGTCTACCCCTATTACTATCTTACGAGATACTGGAGCTTCTCAATCCCTTATTTTGGCAGATACCCTGCCATTTTCCGAGAAGACTTCTTCTGGGACAAGTGTCCTTATTCAGGGTGTAGAATGTGGATTTGTTAATGTACCGCTTCATAACATTTATTTGTCCTCAGACTTAATTTCTGGTCCAGTGGCTGTTGGTATTAGACCTTCATTACCTTTTAAAGGTGTTCACTTATTGTTAGGCAATGACCTAGCAGGAGATAAGGTTGTGGTTAATCCACTTTTGACCAACACACCTTGTGTTGATCAACCGCCTGACCCCATTGAGCAGGGAATTCCTGACCTTTACCCTTCGTGTGCTGTCACTAGGGCTATGGCAAAGAAAGCCATATTGTATGATGGGAATCAGGACATTGATTTAACTGATACTTTGATCGGTCAGTCTTTTAATGATGAGATTTCAAAATCTCTTTCACCCAGCCTGTCTGACATGCAGACAGACTTTACACACAACTCATCTGTGTCCAACTCAGACCACTCCTCTTCATTTTCAAATGACAAAGGTCATGACCTTCTGTCAAGGTCACAGCTTTGCAAAGAACAACACAGTGATCCTGAGATCTCACCTTTATTTGAAAGGGTTTTAGATGAAAATGAAATGACTCAGGTTCCTGTTTGCTATTATGTCAAAAATGACATTTTGATGAGAAAATGGCGTCCTCCTGATGTCTCAGCAGAAGACGAGTGGACTGTTAACCACCAAATTGTGGTTCCAAAGGTTTATCGCCCTGAAATTTTAAACTTAGCCCATGAAACTCCCTTGTCAGGCCACTTAGGTGTAAACAAGACCTATCACAAGATTCTTAACCATTTCTATTGGCCAGGGTTAAAGTCGGATGTTTCTAAACATTGCAAATCTTGCCATACATGTCAAATGGTAGGAAAACCTAATCAAACTATTCCTAAAGCCCATCTGCAGCCAATTCCTGCATTTGAGGAACCTTTTAGCAGAATAATCATTGATTGTGTAGGTCCTTTACCCAAAACAAAGTCAGGTTCTGAATATCTTTTGACCATAATGTGTGCCTCCACGCGTTTCCCAGAAGCAATTCCACTTAGGAATATTAAGACAAAGACCATAGTTAAGGCTCTTGTGAAGTTTTTCACATTTGTAGGTCTCCCTAAATCTGTCCAGTCAGATCAAGGATCTAATTTTATGTCAGGAATATTTCAGCAAGTAATGCATGAATTAGGCATTAAGCAATATCGGTCATCGGCATATCATCCTGAAAGTCAAGGTGCCTTAGAACGATTTCATCAAACACTGAAAAACATGATCAGATCTTACTGCTTTGAAACTGAAAAGGATTGGGATGAAGGCATTCATTTCCTGTTATTTGCTGCTAGGGAATCTGTACAAGAATCTCTTGGTTTCAGCCCATTTGAGCTTGTATTTGGTCACACAGTCCGTGGACCACTGAAACTTTTGAAAGAGAAATTTCTTTCTGATGATAACAATACTTTAAATTTGCTTCAGTATGTCTCTGACTTCAATAACAGATTGTCAAAGGCCTGTGAAGCTGCTCGGTCCAATCTCAAATCAGCTCAAAGCAAAATGAAATTTCATTATGATGAAAATGCCAGGGAAAGAAATTTTAAACCTGGAGAGAAGGTACTTGCTCTTTTGCCAATTCCTGGCAGACCTTTGCAGGCCAGATATTATGGCCCTTACACTGTTGACACCCCGTGCTGGTCCCGGGATAGAATAGGCCAGACGTATCCCTCTGCGTGACGTAAAAGGCAGTCTAAAAGGGGGCGGCTCGTTTGCCGTGAGCTGCGACCCGTGTCGTTGGAAGAAGGGATCCTGGTGATTGAGTAGACTGCTTACGACGTATCCAGTCTGCAACACATCACTTTGGCCCTGATTTCAACTAGACGGGAGGTCATATGGGCCCGAATATGATCAATCGGCTTTGTCGTGCCATGCCCTGGGAACCAACTTTACCTTTCTCTTCCAATCTTTGTATCATTCTGATACTGACCATGTGCCCATGAACATCTCATCTTTTTTCATTCCTAGAAGGCGGCGGCTGAGGGGTCAATCGTGTAGGCCTTCTGTCCTATCCGAGTATATCTTCAGTGTATCTCTAGCACTTGGAGTTTTGGATATCCACTCTATATAAGTGCTCCCTTGTTGGGCTCCACGGCGGGTGGAGAACACCGGAGATGAACTATTTTTTATCTTCTCATGGCCCCCCCAACTTCAAACCCCAAAGCTTCTCAACATAATTCGAAACGGCCACGTGACATGGACTCTGATGATCCATCAGAGAAAGAGCTCAGTCAACCGACATCGTTTACTGCTTCTCCGCGCTTCTTGGTAATTCATTCTCAAGAAGAAAGGCAAATGTCCAGTCTTTCTCCATTCGTTATAGAGAAAGTACTGCATGGCATGGCTGGTGTGCCAAAAAGTATTAAAAAATTACGATCTGGTGACCTCCTCGTGGAATACACGAACAAAAAGCAAATAGAAAGTCTATTACGGCTAGAAAAGTTCCACGACCTGAAGGTAAAAGTGTCATTGCACAGCTCCCTCAATACAAGCAAGGGCGTTGTTCGCTGCCCCGACTTAAGGGGGGTCAGCGAACAAGAGATCCTTGACAATATGAGGGAGCAGGGTGTAGTGGGAGTCCGCAGAATCAAGATTCGTCGAGACGGCTCCCTTAAGGACACTAATACCTTCGTCTTCACCTTCAACACATCAGTCTTGCCGAAACAGTTGAAAATTGCCTTTCTTCGAGTCTCTGTCGATCCATACATTCCAAATCCTCTGCGCTGTTACCAGTGCCAGTTATTTGGTCACCATGAAGACAGATGTAAAAAGCTAATGGTATGTAACAACTGTGGTGAAACCAAACACACAACTCATGATAAAGACTGTACAAATACAGCAAAATGTGTGAACTGTTCAGGAAACCACCCCGCCGATTCGCGGCAATGTCAGGCCTGGAACACTGAGAAAGAAATTCTCAAAATCAAATACACCAGGAACATATCATTTCCAGAAGCGCGGAAAATCGTAGGAAGTTACACAGCAGCGCCAGGTAAAAGTTATGCGAGCATCACGAAGACTGCTGGTGTCACGGTATCATGTATTGATGCTTCGACACAAACAGATCCTGTCCTTATCACAGGAGCTCCACAGTCTTCGTCTTATAATGCAGCATCATCTGAAACTTCTACTGAAGCAAACCTTAGTCAAAAAGAAAAAGAAAAATCAGAAAAAGCAGACAGAAAGTTAGTACAAATTGTCCGTGACACACTTGTAAAACACGGAAATACTAGCAAGAATATATCAAACAAGCCTCCTGACCCTAAACCAAAGGGAAAGGAGAAACATGTACTTGAATCGGACAGGCTGCCGAAAGGATCTACTGATCCGATTAAGCAGCATAATAAGTGGTCTGTCTTGGAAGATATGGAAGCAGAGGAATCTCCATCCTGTCTTCCAAAAGGAACACTTTACAGAATACCTACTTCATAAGAATAGATCTAACCATTTCGCTCCATTTGACATAATTAACAATAATGAAAAATAGCATTTTACAGTGGAATTGTCGAGGCTTAAAAGCCAACTATGAAGAAACATTGCTCCTTCTTAAGGATTATGAGCCTGCTGCTCTGTGTCTTCAAGAAACACATCTAAAAGATACAGATAACATTTCCATTAAAAATTACAGCTCTTTCCATACTTTTTCAGTAGACAATGAGAGAGCCTCTGGCGGTGTCTCTATCTTTGTTAATAATAATGCTCCTCATAGTCAAATAACTTTACGCACGAATTTACAAGCCGTTGCAGTTAGTATAACTCTCCATCGTGTGGTTACTATTTGTTCTATATATATTCCTCCAAAATCCAGATTATCTCTCAAAGACCTTGATGATCTTGTACCGCAACTACCTTCTCCCTACATACTATTAGGAGACTTTAATGGTCATAATATCCTTTGGGGTTCCAAAGATATTAATGACAAAGGCAGAATAATTGAAAATTTTATTGATAACCACGGACTTTGTCTATATAACACTAAAACTCCTACATATCTTCATCCAGCCACTGGTTCCTATACTTTATTAGACCTTGCCATTTGCTATCCCACTCTTCTTTTAGATTATGACTGGAAAGTTCATGATGATCTGTGTGGGAGTGATCACTTTCCAATTTTTCTCAATAACATTGGTCCAGATATTGATGAACCTGTTTCAAGATGGAAATTAAATAAAGCTAACTGGACCCAATTTCAAACTCTTTGTGATACTCGACTTCTTGAAGACACAGTCCAGAAGGCTGATGATCCGATTGAGTCATTTGCATCTATTCTTATAAATATAGCAGAAGAAACAGTTACAAAAACATCAGCGAAATCAAAAAAGATTAAAAAGCCTTGGTTTACAGATGACTGTAAAACTGCTATAAAACAACGTAAAGGAGCACTGCGACAATTCAATAATCGCCCAACACATGATAATTTAAATAATTATCGTGTTTTCCGTGCAAAAGCTCGTCGAACAATTAAAGAATCAAAGAAAAAATCTTGGAAACAGTATGTTTCCAAATTAAATTCTCGAACTTCAATAAAGAAAGTATGGGACATGGTTCGTAAAATTCAGGGAAAAGGAAAATCTAGCTCACTGGGTCACTTAAATGTAAATAATTCTAAAGTGACTTCCAAAAAAGATATTTCTAATACCCTCGCTGACGCTTTCTCGAAAAATTCTTCTTCGGAAAATTATAGTCCAAAATTCAAGAATATTAAAAAGCAGAAGGAAAAACAGAACCTAAAATTTTCATCCAACAACACAGAAACTTATAATCATTCTTTTTCTCTTTCGGAACTTAAAGATGCTCTTTCAAAGGCTCATGATTCATCTCCGGGGCCTGATGATATTCATTACCAGTTTTTGAAACATCTTCCAGACTCTTCTCTTTCGGTTCTTTTGAAAACTTTTAATGACATTTGGGAAACTGGTAATGTGCCAAAGTCTTGGAAAGAAGCTACGATAATCCCCATACCAAAACCTGGAAAAGATAATACGAACCCAAACAACTACCGTCCTATTGCTTTAACGAGCTGCATATGTAAAACATTGGAGCCAATGATCAATGAAAGACTCGTTTGGTACCTTGAAACAAATAATATTATTACAGAATTTCAGAGTGGTTTCAGGCACCAACGCAGTACTAATGATCACTTGGTTAGATTAGAAACCTTTATACGTGAAGCCTTCATCAAGAAAGAGCACTTAGTTGCTGTCTTCTTTGATTTAGAGAAGGCTTACGATACAACTTGGAAGTATGGTATAATGAATGATTTACATGAAATAGACCTAAAAGGCCGATTGCCACTATTCGTTCAAAACTTCTTATCCAATAGAGAATTCAAAGTACGTGTAAGTTCAACACTGTCTGAGGCACATGATCAAGAACAAGGTGTGCCTCAAGGTAGTATTTTGTCTGTTACTCTTTTCAGTCTAAAAATAAACAATATTGTTAAATGTCTTAATCCTGGTGTTGACTGTTCCTTATATGTAGATGACTTTTTGATTTGTTATAGGTCAAAACATATACATACTATTGAACGCCAGCTTCAACAAAATCTAAATAAAATTCAAACGTGGGCAAATGAGAATGGGTTCAAATTTTCAAAATCTAAGACAGTTTGCATGCATTTCTGTCATCTTCGAAAAGCGCATGATGACCCAATGCTCACTTTGGACGGGACACCCATTCCTATAGTAGAAGAAAATAAATTTCTAGGCGTTATATTTGATAAAAAGCTTTCCTTTATTCCACACATTAAACAGCTTAAAGCAAAATGTCAAAAAGCGTTGAACCTACTACGAGTTGTTGCCCATACTGACTGGGGAGCAGATCGTAAAATTTTACTTAATCTGTATAGAACTATTATACGGTCCAAACTAGACTATGGCTCAATAATATATGGATCAGCTAGAAAATCTTACCTGGAAATGCTTGATCCCATTCATCATCAGGGACTCCGGCTCGCCTTGGGAGCTTTCAGAACGTCTCCCTCGGAGAGTCTTTTAGCAGAGGCAAATGAACCATCACTTTATAATAGACGTCAAAAACTCTCCCTGCAGTATGCCCTTAAACTAAGGTCAAATCCATCAAATCTAACGTATGAAACTGTTTTTCGGCCACAATATAAAACATTATTTGAAAATAAACCAAATATGATTCCTTCTTTTGGCATTAGAATCTCTTCAGAATTTGAAAATATGAATTTAGATTTAGACACAATTGAACAGTTTAGGGCTCCGGATGTGCCACCATGGACATTTACTCAGCCACGTGTTTTATTTTCTTTGCATACTGATAAAAAATCTCAAACTGATCCTCTTGTATTTCGAGCTAAATTTAATGAACTGCTGTCTGACTTTCCTAACTATGAGACTTTATATACTGATGGTTCAAAGGATGGAGACAAAGCTGGCTCTGCTTGTGTTGCTCCATCCGAAACATACAAATGTAGATTACCTACTAATGCCTCTATCTTTTCAGCGGAGATCAAAGCTATTGATTTAGCCTTGGGTCATATTGAACAGTCTAGGAATACAGATTTTATCATCTTTTCTGATTCCCTCTCTGTTCTGCAATCCCTAAATAATCGCCATATTGAAAACCCTCTTCTTTTGGATATCGTCTTGAAACATAATGACTTAGCTGAGCTAAACAATATTGTATTTTGTTGGCTTCCCAGTCACGTTGGAATTAAAGGCAACGAAAATGCCGACATTGCTGCGAAATCGGCATTAGCTCTTCATATTTCTGATCTTAAAATTCCTTACACTGATATCAAACCTTGCATAAATACCTATCTTCATGATAAGTGGCAGGTATCATGGAATGCTGCTGTCTTTAACAAACTACATTCTATCAAGCCTTCACTTGGTGAATGGCAACCTTGTTATAGAATTGATCGTAAGGAAGAAGTAACTTTGGCTCGACTCAGAATCGGCCATACTTTTATTACTCATTCGTTTCTGTTGAAAGGTGAGGATCCGCCTTTGTGCATTCCTTGCCAGGAACCTTTTAGTGTTAAACATTTTCTTTTAGATTGCATGGATTTTCGTATTACGCGTGCTAGGTTCTTTCGTGTCAACAGTATGAAACAACTGTTTGACACGGTTGAACCAGCGAAAATCTTCTCATTTCTGAAAGAGATTGGCATATATAGTAAAATATAGTTTAGTTGAGTCGAGGTATTTTTACAAAAGTTGATTTAAATTTGTGTTTACTCATCTTGCTGGTCAAGAGTTCGTTTTATGTTATCAGTCTTAAGATAGCCGTTGATCGGCGTGTTTTACCACATACCCGACTCGATTCATTTTTATTCTGTGCATTTATTTCTGACCTTATGCATAAAACACGTATTCTTTTATAGCGTTTTCGGCGCGAAATAGCCCTTTGGTGCTGATGTGCCGTAAAACCCATATCACTCACTTACACTGTTGACAAAAAGCTCAGTGATGTAAATTATATTATCAACACACCTGGGAGGCGCAAGCAAAAACAATTATGTCATATTAATATGTTGAAAAAGTACATTGATAGGGATAATTCAGTTGTTTCACCAATAAGTGTAGTAAATTCTGTCCCTCAAGAGCAATCTGAAATGGACTCTGAGGAAGTGAACTTTATAAAATCTGATCCCTCATCATCAAAACTCCAGAACTCTGACATTTTAAAGGATCTCGACCAGAAACTGTCACACCTGGATCCAGTCAAGAGACTTGAACTAAAACAGTTAATTCTTGAATATGAGCACTTATTTCCGGACATTCCAACAAGGACTGACAAAATCTTTCATGATGTTGACATTGATGGCGCAAAGCCTGTGAAGCAACATCCATATCGAATGAACCCTGTGAAACAACAATATCTCAGGGAAGAGATTCAATATTTGCTGGACAATGATTTTATTGAACCTAGTCAAAGTGACTGGAGTTCTCCTTGTATTCTTGTGCCAAAACCTGATGGAACTTTTCGCATGTGTACAGACTATCGAAAAGTAAATTCTGTGACAAAAACAGATACATTTCCAATCCCACGTATTGATGACTGTATTGATCAAATTGGACAAGCAAAATATGTTACTAAATTTGATCTCCTGAAAGGATTTTGGCAAATTCCGTTGACAGACAGAGCTAAGGAGATTTCATCATTTGTTACACCAGATGGACTTTACCAGTATAAGGTTATGCCATTTGGTATGAAAAACTCTCCAGCAACATTTCAGAGACTTATAAATAGCTTGACATTTGATCTGGATGGCTGTAAAGCATACATCGACGATGCAATCATCTTCAACGATGAATGGAAACTACATCTACAGACTATCAGAGAGTTCTTTCAAAGACTTAGTGATGCAAAATTGACAATCAATTTAGCAAAAAGTGAATTCTGTCGTGCAAATTTGACATTTCTAGGACATGTTGTGGGTCAAGGTCAGGTAAACCTGTAGAAGCCAAAGTAGAGGCTATCTCGGATTTTCCTGTACCTACATGCAAAAAACAACTGATGCGCTTTCTTGGTATGGCAGGATATTATAGGAAGTTCTGTAATAACTTCTCTGTAATTGCAGAACCCTTGACAAATTTGCTGTGTAAAGGAAAGAAATATATTTGGAATGAAGACTGTCAAAAGTCCTTTGATAAGCTCAAGGCCATACTAAGGAGTGCTCCAGTTCTCTTAGCACCGAACTTTCATAAATCATTTAAAATGGCGGTAGCTGCTAGTGACGTTGGTGCAGGCAGTGTTTTGATTCAAGAAGACGATAATGGTGTGGATCACCCTGTTTGTTACTTTTCTAAAAAGTTTAACAAACATCAGAGAAATTACTCCACTATTGAGAAAGAGTGTTTATCTCTCATCCTTGCACTTCAGCAATTTGAAGTGTACTTATCTTCTTCAGCCACACCAATTGTTGTCTTTAGTGATCACAATCCACTGACCTTCATTCATAAAATGAAGAACAAGAATCAGCGGTTACTCAGGTGGAGTCTCATGTTGCAGGAGTACAATCTTGACATCAGACATATCAGAGGAAAAGATAATATTATCCCAGATGCACTTTCAAGAGCCTAAATTTGGCTATTACTACATGATGTCTGGATTGGTACTGATATATGTACAGTGTATAAGCATAAAACTTAATTTTGTTTCATAATAATTGGTTATATGGCAAAAGAAAGCTTTATTTCATAAAACTTTCTTTTCCTTGAAGAGGGGAAGTGTTATGAATATGGTGTTTAATTTGGTGCAAATATTTTCTTTTACCGTGATTTTGCAGTTTTTAGATGTTTACTAGGTTTGAAATAAACAAGTTGTTTACATTGTACTTTAGAACATTCTGGAAAATTGGGGAATCTTTAGAATGTTCCTGAAACAGAAAGAATTGTCTAGAAAGTTCTGGAATTTGCTCCCCATTGTCAAAAGAATGTTGTGGAAGCTTCAGGAAACTTTGAGAACTTTCAAGATGTTTCGAGAATTTTCTAGAATATCTAATTTTAGTAATGTAGAAAATAATAGAAATTTCTGTTGTAAACATTAAGAATCTTCTGGTATAAAATTATGTCAGAATTGAGAACTGTCTGGAAAAATCTATCACTGGTTAATTCCTGAATGTTCCTAGCTAATATATAAAGACCACACATTTTCCTTCAGCCATCTTGGTAAACACTTTCACCAGTCTATAGTTAAATAAGTTATACTGGAATTTAAATATATGGGATTACTTTTGTGACTTTCATTCTGGGGTTATTGGAAATATTCTGCTGACTTTAATATTTGGGATCAGAAACTGTGAAAGGACTTGTGTTTTAAACAGGACATTTTGAGGGACATTCAGGATAATTTAAGGTATCGTAAATTACATATTTTCTTGATTGATTAATGACTGTTTTAATTTTGATGTACATGTAAATAAATTTCGTTAAATTTTAAAACAGGCTTGTTGCTGGTTTACTTCCATCTTTTTTGTTACCTCCGCCAGGTCGTAACAAATAATTCTGCAAATTTTACTTAGCCCTTCTTCATAATGGGAGTTAACTCCAAAAGGAAAGAATTGGCTACTGTAGGAGGAAAGTATTTCCTTTAAGAGTAGACAATTTTTGGAAGGGTTACATCATCCACAGAAGTAAATGGGAAGCATCCGTTGAAGCGTAACAAATTGAGGTGTGTCCATTCAAAATCATACAGTATTATTTACAAAATATACTGCAAGATCATGTGGAAGCAACGAACACACGTGAGAAGGAAAATAGCAGACTCGGTTACTTGATTCCTTACAAGATCTGGCACGGATAATCTGATTATGATATATTGTTATTATTTTAAAATCATTATCAAAATGACCTTTTAATTGAGTCAATGATAATTCACTCACTTCGACTCCTTTTTTGTCTCGCCTGCGAAGCAGGGGCGAGACATATGTATTGCTTTTCCGGTGTCGTCGTCGTCGGCGTCGTCGTCGGCGGCGGCGTAAACTTTTGTCGAGTTTTTGCGTTTAGGTCATTTTCTCAAAAACTATAAGTGCTAGGGCCATGAAACTTGGGTCATGCATACATCTGGAAGAGTACATCTGAAAGCCATCATCAATGTTGAGTCTTGACCTAGATTTTACGGTTGACTGACTTCGCAATTTTTTGTCAAGTTTTTGCGTTTAGGTCATTTTCTCAGAAACTACAAGTGCTAGGGCCATGAAACTTGGGTCATGCATACATCTGGAAGAGTACAGCTGAAAGCCATCATCAATGTTGAGTCTTGACCTAGATTTTACGGTTGACTGACTTCGCAATTTTTTGTCGAGTTTTTGCGTTTAGGTCATTTTCTCAGAAACTACAAATGCTAGGGCCATGAAACTTGGGTCATGGATACATCTGGAAGAGTACAGCTGAAAGCCATCATCAATGTTGAGTCTTGACCTAGATTTTACGGTTGACTGACCTCGCAATTTTTTGTCGACTTTTTGCGTGTAGGTCATTTTCTCAGAAACTATAAGGGTTAGAGCCGTGAAACTTGGGTCATGCATACATCTGGAAGAGTACAGCTGAAAGCCATCATCAATGTTGTGTCTTGACCTAGATTTTGTGGTTGACTGACTTCGCACTTTTTTGTTTGAGTTTTTGCGTTTAGGTCATTTTCTCAGAAACTATAAGGGCTAATGCCATGAAACTTTGGCCATGCATACATCTAAAAGAGTAACTTTCAAAGCCATCATCTGTATTAAGTCTTGACATACATTTTACGGTTGACTGACTTCGCAATTTTTTGTCAAGTTTTTGCGTTAAGGTCTGTTACTCAGAAACTATAAGGGCTAGAGCCATGAAACTTGGTTCATTCATACGTCTTTGCTGATTTAGCTCTGTTTTGTGACAAAGCGCCAGCAGGCGAGACACCGCATTCCGCGGAATTCTTGTGGTATTTAAAAGGTAACGTATACAACATTCAAATGTAATTGATTTGTCAGATTCTTTATGATATCGTCTTTTTGATGTGATGCAGTAAGATGAAGCATTAAAAGTTCCCAAGTTCTTGAGACGGAGCCTTTTAGTGTGAACAAGTTTCATATTAATGCTTGGGTGACGGGTGCAGAAAATAACCGCCTTTAAGTAAACATCTAAAACAGGCATAATTCTGATACAAACTATACATTATATAGAAAAATTTTGTGGGTTATTATGTTACTGTCTTAGCCCTTTCTTTGGGACTATACTTATTTAAAACAATTGTATCAAATATTTAAATTCCTTCAGAGATGTATGGCGATACTGCTGTTAGGTTAACCTTCAGCACCTCAATGTTTGCTTTCAACATATGCGTTATACTTGAGAGAGGTTACTTTCTGCACCTTGTTACTCTACCATACGAAAAATTTAAACAGTAAAACAGTACTCTGATAACTTGTTTACTGTTGAATGCTGTAAACGTTACCTTTTTGACCACCTAACCAAGGAGTCGAAGTTAGTGAATTATCATTGACTTTAGTTAAATGTCATTTTGATGATGATTTTAAAGTAATAAGGTTACCCCCCCCCCCCCACACCCCCATTAGACAGGGAGGCCAAGATAGTCGTAGTAATTTCATTTCACACAATATCCATTCACCTTAAAGTCTGCTGGAATGATAAAAGCTTAACAAAATTCTGAAGGAAGATTCTCTGGAAGCGAGGAATGCATAGGGGAAAAATAACACCCTTGGTTAAGCTGAGTGTGTGTCCAGCAATGTAATGTTGCAACAATGCCAATGCCCCCTAGCACCAGCTACAGCTAAATTACGTTTTTCAAACTGACTCAGAATGAGCCTAGATTTTCCCAAACATACTTTTCAATAAGATGAGGTACGACGGAACTTTTCATGGCAAGTACACTTGCTGCAGTAGAATAAAATCACTCATACTTTTTAACCTGTTGTATGCGTTACTTTGATGAAACTGTATGTAAAAAAAAAAACGAAATTAACGTTGGTTTTATATATTGCTTTTTTACAGGATAAGGTCAAAACAGTAAAAGTAGTGTAAAAATGCAGCAATCAGGAATTGATTCTTTCTGTGAGACACTCCACTCGCGATACCAAATTAAAAATAGCGGCATAAAATTTTGAGACAAGTAGTCTGACGATACTAGCCAAGTAAACATCCAGTCTATGCAAATGATCACAAAGATAGCCTTAACTAAACATAATTAGTCACACAAACGCCTATTTTCACCCATTTCTGTCCTTTTCGATATATGGCTATATATGGCAAATGATGGCAAATATGCCGATGAAATAAACTGATTTTTGAAGATTACAGATAAGAGGACAACACAAACCATAACATCGATAGACTAAAACTGATGCTCTGCCGTGGAGCTGTCAATAATGAGTTACATTGGGTATTCTTGGTTTTTATTTAAGCTCAAAGTAATACAGCGTACACATATTTGGCAGTAGTAATATTAAATCTCGGGGACTGTTTAAAAATAAAGGTTATTAATGTTACCTTTCTTAGTACAAAACTGTAAGTTATGATTAGCTAGTTTGACACTTTTGGATTTGTTTAAAGGTCATTTGGCAATTGTTAGAAATATATAGATATTCCATGTACAGATTAATTCACAAATGCTTCATTTGAACATTAGGACAATCTTAGCTTTGCAAGTCATGTAAATAATACTGTTTTCTGTCTAAGTAGGCGATGAAACTCTCATTTTACAATAAATAACAACTACATGTATTGTCATCACAACTGTGTTGTTTAATTGTCAGAATTTCAAAAAGGTATATTCGTGGTGGGAATGATCTATGCTTTACTCGAACATTTAAATTTTTAAGTACGTTACCATGGTTAAAATATGTATTGTTAGGTCAAAACAAAAACGTGGCTTGTGGTCTGGGACGGTTCGGTGGGACTCAGGGGCGGCAACACGGCTTGGACCATTTCTTTTTTTTTTTTTTTTTTTTTTTTTTGACTAAATAGTACAATATTGTTGAGAACTGGTAGATCTATTGAACAATATCATGTAATCTGGGACAAGTAATCTTTTCGTAGCCTGTATAATGCTATAGATAAATCTATGATTTATGTATATTTGCTTAACTCTTTCGGCGCCAAAGTCGCAAAAATGCGACTTTGCAAACAGCGTATATCCAGATCAGCCGGCTCTTAAAAGAGCCGTCTGATCAGGATCTACACTGTTTGCCATTTAAATATGAACTTAAAAAGCCTGATTTTATGAAATATGTCTTTAGATTGTTAAAATTTCCAATTACAAATCTGTCGTCTGATGATTTGAGCAGACGAAAATTTGTCGTCTGAAAAATTTGGCGCCGAAAGAGTTAAGATCTACTATGTTCAAAAAAATACGCTCGTACTACTAGAAACCATAATGAAACAGTATTTTGGACTTCATCATGATGCACAATATTTTGAATTGTAAATTAATCACTACTAGGAGAGGATACCTATAAGTTCTTAGAACTTGTTTTCCGATCCTAACATTATATGTATGTGTGAATATGATTTGTACAAAAGATGAAATAAAATATTGTTTAAACCAAAACAAAAACGTGAAATGTTGTTTTATATCATGTATTACATGATCTTATTTCAACAGCCCCAATTTATCAGTTTAAAATAACTTAGCAGCCATTTTTTGTACGAACAATTCTGGGAAAATGACTTTGCACCCACCAACAGGGATTAGGTGTAATCATTTTCAACAGTACATATTTGACAAAGTATAGAAGCTAGAGGTCTCAAATTTGTTTTGTTAGAAAGGTATTTAACGGGACAATTAGAAAATTAAAAAAGTTTGGGCAATTTGATCATAGATTAGTTGTAAATACAACAACCTAAGTTACATTTTAAATTTTGGGGGGATACATAATATATTGTAACGAAAATAACTGCACAGAAGTTCTGAACCGTTTTCTAAGCAGCCTAATTTATAGCATATTAATCATTCTTGCAGAAAATATTATTAATTGATACATTTATAGTGTTTAAACACATTTCTTATTGACCTCAATAAATAGGTTTGATATCTAAAATCTAACGGGGTAACGTACATAACTGGCCACTGCAGAGTTATGCAAGGTTTGCCACAGTGACAAACGCTGATTTTGATATCTATAGACCCAGGCGGTCATTTTGATATACAAATACAAATGTTACACTCCGTAGACCACCCCCTTGAAAGATAGCCAAACATATGTGCTCCACTATTAGAGTTCCCATAGACTTATAATAGGGAAAATTGAAAAACGGCATTTACTGCCAAACCTTTGCAGATATTTTGACAAAACTTTTACAGAAATGTTCCTTGAGAAGACTTCTATCAGTTTATGTTTTTTGGTCCATTGCTCATTTTATTGGTTGCCATGGAATCCAAAGCAAAAAAAAAAACAATTAAACTTAAATCATCTCCTCAGAAATCATATGCTCTATGAGACAGACACTTCACAGACATACTAATCATGTTAGCCTTTACAGCTTTTATCTTCTCAATTGTCATTGTTCAAAGGACATGTTTGGTTTGGCAATTTATAATGGAAAAACAAAAAATGGGCTTCATTGCTAAGCAATCGCAAATAGTCGGAGCTTACTTTTTCAGAACTATTCCTTGAGTGGTCTTCTATCAGCCCTATATTTTTTCTGCACACTGCTCATTTCGATCAGTTGCCATGGCAACCAAAAGGAAAAAAGAGTAAAAATCCTTTGAAAATGATCCTTTTTTGTTGTCATGGCAATCAAATGTGGACAATAGCTATGTATTTTGTAATCAGCTCAACAGACTCCGACTGGGACTTTGTAGTTGTATATTTTGTATTAGCCTGTACAATTTTAAGCCTATACAAATGTGATAGCAATTTTGAGCAAGAGATCTGGTGAGCTTTGTGACCCGTGGGCCTCTTGTTAAAGGTTTTTACGATTTGGATAAGGCGGCCATCTTGGTCCTTTGGCATGGACCATTTGAAAATAATTTTATTCTCCGATCCCACATAGGCTTCATGTGTTATACAATATTAATTATAATTAGCCCAGTAGTTTCTTAGGAAAGGATTCCATATGAAATATTGCTTCTATCACCCCAGGGGAAGAAGTTTGAAAATATTGACATACACATGCAAACATACACACAAACAGACAAACACGAAGAATATTGCCATACACATGCAAATATACACACAAACATACGGACAGACAAACAAATAGAGCCTGTCCATATTATTAAGCTCACCAATGAGCGACAACAACCTTCTCTCACAGCCTCCTTCTGGACTCAGACAATCAACTTTAGAAACTTGAATGAATGGCTTATACAGTGGTCAACTTTTATGATATTTCCCCAAATAATACTCAGCTTCATCATATCATTCTTGTGAATGTAGATGTTTGTGTTTGTAATTTATAGATAATCAAGTTTTTACCTTTTCTTTTGAAAGAAGTGTTGCTATTGTGGAGCCCCAACTACCTCAGTCCTGGCAATTACATCGAAGTTATACGTTGATATGATACTGGTATTGCAATCCCCCAATTTGTGGTCGAACTTCGACACTTTTCCCAATGGCGCTCTTCCCTGGGGAAAGAAGGTTTCTGTGAGCCGCGTTATAACGTCTTCATATTTGGCTGTTCGATTTAGAACTACAGTTCTCGATCCACCACCCTTCCCACTCCACCACCCTTCCCACTCCTGACCGATATGTACTGTCTTTCTTTGAAATTGAATACCATCCACCCTGTTGTTATCTTGCATGTTGACGATGGTGTTTTTGCTTGGAAAAAAAAACGTTTAAAATATAATTTACAAGGATGGTCTGGATGCATTTATCTACTTTAAATATATCTTTCCTTTTCATAGAATGTACAACGCTTCCTAAAAACGACATTTTGTCTAAAGTTTAAGTAGCAAACCAAAACTTTGGAATGGTCACTTCATCAAATATATTTGTTACTTATGCAAATAATTCTGTTGCTCAGCAGATGGCCAAGACAAAAGGCCCAAGAGTGCCTGTTGCTCTACTGGGCTCTAGGAATTTGAAGACTACAGAGTTGTTTACAATAAGTATCGGTATAATATTTGTAGTATTTGCAGTTCTGACCCAGACAGATATGTATACCATCCTACTTAACAAGAGTACCATGAGGTCCTGATTGCTCCCCTGTGACCTGAATACTGATTGCATAATGATCTGGAAATCAAGCTCATTAAGTTCTAAAAATGTTCAAAACTATAACAAATTCAGGAGACAAAAAATCACAGTTTATTTGCTTTTATTTTAGTGTTCTAAATATTTATAAATCAACATATCAAAGTCGTGTAACACGTCCTTAAAATGTCCAAACTGGCAAAATAGGAAATCTTAAATGTATCACAATTTTTTAGCGTAGTCGGTAGTTCCGAACTTATAGTTGCTGGCAAAGTCCTAGCAAGTCAACTGCTTAGTTGGTAATTCCTAACTGACTCTAAAATTCTTCAAAATAATCACAATTTGTAAAACTAACATTAGGCACGCCCCTAATTGACAAAATATGAATCATGTTGGCCAATCACCTCGAGGAGACAAACAGATTTTTCACTTATAATAATGCATTTGCGCTGCCACAATCTCACCTTGAGTAGCAGGTTAATCTCGATATCCATCAATTTGTTTGTTTATCAGATTGAGCACTTTTAACAGGTCTATTGTTTGACATAAGTTTTAGCTCCTTCTGAGACGCGGAAATGTGTTCATCAATGCCATATCAAAACATGAAAGAAGCGTCGAGTAAATTTAAAATTAGGCACATTTCTTTGTTTGCAAAATTTGGAAAATATTATCAAAGTTAACTTTATTGGATAAAATGTTAAATAACTATAACATAAATTACAATTTTAGCATCTATGTTTCATTGCGAACAATCTGATATCAAACACAAATACAAGTTGGCTTCTTTAAAAAGAATCCTAGAAAGGTCTGCTGCAGTGTCTTATACAATTTAGTAGCCGCTTATCAATGAGGATCTCGTCAGTGGCATCCTGCAGCATATAATGTAACTGCAAGTAGGATTTGACTGAATGGTCATAAACGAATTCTTAAAACCGCAATGGCAGCAATTTACATTACCCTCTTCACTATATACACAACAACCAATCACTTGCTAAAGCAGAAGGGGGGAATGACGTGTTTTATGTCCTTTTTAATAGTTTTTCAGGAGAAGAACTAAATAAGCTTGTAGCTTCCGTTCTTATCCTATTAAATATTGTATTTTGTAAAATATTGTATGTCTATATTTTGTTGAAATAAATATGTTTAAACTAATAGTTTTTCAGTCATATCAGGACAATGGGAGAAGATAATGAAATGCTGTGTGCAATGAAACCCCGTCTACGGATAGAAAGATCCTCACCTCTAGCGGCCCAGTAGCGGGGCTCGAACCCGAGACGGCTAGATCAGCAGGCCAGCCCTAAACCTACTGTGCTACCGGGGCTCCTAGAAACGGTAAGGATCTGTAAGGTCTCATTACCAGGCGCGCGATCGTTAGTAGTCAATGGAGATAATGGTTAAAAGAAATGGGTAAAATAGTACATATCACTAAATTGGCCATTGAACTCAATGGCCAATTTAGTGATATGTACTATTTTACCCATTTCTTTTAACCAACAGCGTTTAGATTTCAAAAACTTGCATACGTACCGTTAATACATACGTGGACTACATCTATTCTGTTCTAATATATTTTATCCATTAACCTTGCCAGGTCGTTGGGGTACCATGGATGACTTCGCAATAATCCCTATTTGCCTTCATTTTCAGCCGTATTTTCAGCCGCTCTAGTTGAACTGGCAATAGACCTATAAAATAGGGCCTTAGAATCCGCTACCGTTACACTACCGCTACTTAGTGTAGCGGAGTGGAATGCAACGTCAGGAGTCGCATGACTAAACTGGCAAAGTCCATCCCTGTCCACTCTTTAAAATTGCCTTACCACCTCTTGTTCTGTCTACCTCTTTTTCTTTTTCCTTTCACTGTGTCCTGTAGAATCGTCATTGCTAAACCAGATGACCTGGGACGTGGCCAAACTACCTTAGTTTCCGTTTCTTGACCATGGTCAGGAGTTCATCGGTCCACGATTCACAGGCATACAGAAATACGAAAATGACACGGGAGTGCATCATTTCCACCTTCGATCCAAGAGACGGTTATCTCTTCAAATTGGCTTCAGCTTTGTTAAGGCCGCAGTGGCTGTAATAATCCTTCAGAGAAGCCACCATCTGAAACAATGCTTCAAGGTATTTAAAGCTTTTTACGGTACCCAGCTTGTCTTTTTGACTTGATCTCCCTCTGGATGCCATTGGCGATGTTTGTCATTAGTTTGGTCTTCTTAGCACTATCTCCATCTAATACCTTATGCTGAAGAGAGTGGGTGACAGGAGACAGCCTAACTCAAACTGTTTTTTATTAACCATTCTCCCGTGCTGCCATTCATCCGGGCTGCACTTGTAGCCTTCTCGTAAAGCTTCACAATGGTTTGAACTAGTTATACCCCCCGCAAACTGTGTTTGTGGGGGGTATACTGTTTTGACGTTGTCCTTCCGTCCGTCTTTCCGTCCGTCCGTCCGCAACGCTTTAAAATTTGCTCCAATTTGTTTCAAATTTTGTCCATAGATGCAGCATAAGAAAATAGTGGATACGTATTTTTCAGTTTTTCCTGGAAGGTTTTTATTGCGGAGTTATGCCCCTTTGTATTTTTCGTGAAAAAAGTTTATCGCAACTCCTCCTAGATGGTTTGACGGATTTTCTTGAAATTAAGTATGTGAACAGATATTGGTATGAAGATGTGCATTAGGGTGTTGATTTTAAATTCTGCCCCTTTTTGCTTGAGTTATTCCCCTTTTTGATATTTTTTACCCTATTTTATAGGGTTTTTGCATTAAATTTGCTCCAATTTGTTTCAAATTTTGTCCATGGATGCAGCATAAGAAAATAGTGGATACGTATTTTTCAGTTTTTAGCTCACCTGAGCCGAAGGCTCAGAGGTGAGCTTATAGGATGGGAGTCGAGCCGTCGTCCGTCCGTCCGTGGGTGGGTGCGTGCGTCAACACTTTCAAACATAAATATCTCAGAGACCAGTGGGCCGATCACAATCAAATTTTATCTGAAGCATCATTTGGGTGGGGGAAAGGCTGCATTAGGTTTTGGTGCCGATCAGCTCAGAACTCTGGTTTCCATGGCAACAGATAGCCCCCATAGGGTTATAATGGGGAAAACGGCGTCATCACGTTTTCTCAACTGTTTTTGATTAGATCCTTATCATACTTGCAGGTAATGATGACATACACAAGAGCTTGGATGAGTTCGAAATTTGGTCAGATTCAAGCACAGACTACAGAGTTAGCTGCCCTTGAGCGTTTGAAAAAAATCCCATAGGGTTATAATGGGGAAAATGGCTCATCACGTTTTCTCAACTGTTTTTGCTTAGATCCTTATCATACTTGCAGGTAATGATGACATACATAAGAGCTTGGATGAGTTCGAAATTTGGCCGGATTCGAGCACAGACTACGGAGTTAGCTGCCCTTGAGCGTTTGAAAAAAATCCCATAGTGTTATAATGGAGAAAACAACGTCATCACATATTTTTAGAAAAACTTTGTCATCGCTCTATTGCCTACATTTCTCAACGGATTTTAAAATAACTTCCCACAAATGTAGGGCATGACAATATCTCGAGCAGTTTCGACTTTCAGGATGCTGCGCCCAAGGTCAAGGTCACTGTCACACAAATGTAGGGCATGACAATATCTCAAGCTAGTTCGACTTTCAGGATGCTGCGCCCAAGGTCAAGGTCACTGTAGCTATTTTTAGAAAAACTTTGTCATCGCCCTAGCACCTTCATTTCCCCATGGATTTTAAAATAACTTGACACAAATGTAGGGTATGACAATATCTCAAGCAAGTTCAACTTCCAGGGTGCTGCGCCCAAGGTCAAGGCCACTGTGGCTATTTTTAGAAAAACTTTGTCAGCGCTCTAGCACCTACATTTCTCAATGGATTTTAAAATAACTTCACACAAATGTAGGGCATGACAATATCTCGAGCAAGTTCGACTTTCAGGGTGCTGTGCCCAAGGTCAAGGTCACTGTGGCTATTTTTAGAAAAACTTTGTCATCGCCCTAGCACCTACATTTCTCCATGGATTTTAAAATAACTTGACACAAATGTAGGGTATGACAATATCTCAAGCAAGTTCAACTTCCAGGGTGCTGCGCCCAAGGTCAAGGTCACTGTGGCTATTTTTAGAAAAACTTTGTCAGCGCTCTAGCACCTACATTTCTCAATGGATTTTAAAATAAATTCACACAAATGTAGGGCATGACAATATCTCGTGCAAGATCGACTTTCAGGGTGCTGTGCCCAAGGTCAAGGTCACTGTGGCTATTTTTAGAAAAACTTTGTCATCGCCCTAGCACCTTCATTTCTCCATGGATTTTGAAATAACTTGACACAAATGTAGGGTATTACAATATCTCAAGCAAGTTTGACTTTCAGGATGCTGTGCCCAAGGTCAAGGTCACTGAGGCTATTTTTAGAAAAACCTTGTCATCGCTCTAGCACCTACATTTCTCAATGGATTCTAAAATAATTTCACACAAATGTAGGGCATGACAATATCTCGAGCAAGTTTGACTTTCAGGGTGCTGCAATCAAGGTTTTTGATTAGATCCTTATCATACTTGCAGGTAATGATGACATACATAAGAGCTTGGATGAGTTTGAAATTTGGCCGGATTTGAGCACAGACTACGGAGTTAGCTGCCCTTGAGCGTTTGAAAAAAATCCCATAGTGTTATAATGGAGAAAACAACGTCATCACATTTTCATTTTTCATCGGATCCTCTTCATACTTGCAGGTAATGAGGATATGCATAAAAGCTTGGATTAGTTAGCATTTCGGCTAGATCTCACTACTGACTATGGAGTACCTGCCCTGAGCATCCAAAAAATCAATGTCGCCACTTTTTCTTGGTTTCTACTGATCCGATCCTTTTCAAACTTGCAGGTAATGAGGAAATGCATAATATCTTAAACAATTTCAAATTTTTGCCAGATCAGGCCAACCACTACGAAGTTAGCTGCCCTTGACAGCTCTGTCTATTGTGCTCTTGATCGGATACTTTTTAAACTTGCATATATTAAATGAGGGCATACATAATGTTTGGGATGAGTTTAATTTTCAGCCTGATTGGACCACTGACTGTGGAGTTAGCTGCCCTTGAGCATCTTAAATATCCTTATAGGTTTACAGTGTCTACCAGGTGAGCAATTGTTGCCCTTTGGGCTACTTGTTTCTTGAAGGTTTTTATGGCGGAGTTATGCCCCTTTGTATTTTTCGTGAAAAAAGTTTGTTATCGCAACTCCTCCTAGATGATTTGACGGATTTTCTTGAAATTAAGTATGTGAACAGATATTGGTGTGAAGATGTGCATTAGGGTGTTGATTTTAAATTCTGCCCCTTTTTGCTTGAGTAATTCCCCTTTTTGATATTTTTTGCCCTATTTTATAAGGTTTTTGCATTAAATATGCTCCAATTTGTTTCAAATTTTGTCCATGGATGCAGCATAAGAAAATAGTGGATACGTATTTTTCAGTTTTTTCTGGAAGGTTTTTATGGCGGAGTTATGCCCCTTTGTATTTTTCGTGAAATAAGTTTGTTATCGCAACTCCTCCTAGATGGTTTGACAGATTTTCTTGAAATTAAGTATGTGAACAGATATTGGTATGAAGATGTGCATTAGGGTCTGGATTTTAAATTCTGCCCCTTTTTGCCAGAGTTATGCCCCTTTTTGATATTTTTTGCCCTATTTTATAGGGTTTTTGCATTAAATTTGCTCCAATTTGTTTCAAATTTTGTCCATGGATGCAGCATAAGAAAATAGTGGATACATATTTTTCAGTTTTTTCTGGAAGGTTTTTATTGCGGAGTTATGCCCCTTTGTATTTTTCGTGAAATAAGTTTGTTATCGCAACTCCTCCTAGATGGTTTGACAGATTTTCTTGAAATTAAGTATGTGAACAGATATTGGTATGAAGATGTGCATTAGGGTCTTGATTTTAAATTCTGCCCCTTTTTGCCAGAGATATGCCCCTTTTTGATATTTTTTGCCCTATTTCATAGGGTTTTTGCATTAAATTTGCTCCAATTTGTTTCAAATTTTGTCCATGGATGCAGCATAAGAAAATAGTGGATACGTGTTTTTCAGTTTTTTCTGGAAGGTTTTTATTGCGGAGTTATGCCCCTTTGTATTTTTCGTGAAAAAAGTTTGTTATCGCAACTCCTCCTAGATGGTTTGACAGATTTTCTTGAAATTAAGTATGTGAACAGATATTGGTATGAAGAGGTGCATTAGGGTGTTGATTTTAAATTCTGCCCCTTTTTGCCAGAGTTATGCCCCTTTTTGATAATTTTGCCCTATTTTATAGGGTTTTTGCCTTTTTTGCTTCCATTTTATTCAAATTGGGTTACTACATGTAGATGCAGCATATGAAAAGAGCTGGTACATATTGTTCAATTTTTCCTGGAAAGTTTTCCTGCAGAATTATGTCCCTTTGTAAATTTTGTAAGAAAAGTTGTTATTGCTACTACTCCAAGACCATTTGACGGATTTTCTTGAAATTAAGTATGCGAACACATATTGGTATGAAGATGAGCATTAACCCTTTGTGCATGAGTTATTCCCCCTTTTTTATATGTTTTGCCTTATTTTGAAGTTTTTTTCGGCCATTTTCACTTCCATTTTAACAAATTTGGTGCACAGATACAGTAGAAGGAAAGAGTTGGCACATATTGCTCTGTTTTTCTCAAAAGGGTTTTCCAGCTTTGTTGTACCCCTTTGTTGTCTTGGAAAACAGAATTTGTTGTCGCTACTTCTCCTAAACTGTTTGACTGATATTAAATATGTGAACACATATTGGTATATAGATGTGCACTTGCAGTTGTCATAACATGTATGCTGTGTAAATGTAAAACTTAAAAGACAAAGCTGCATGCCTAACTGTTAAATGCGGGGGGTATTTAGTAAGCCGTGCTTACTGCCACCTCTAGTTTTGCACTGATATTGTACTTCCGCAAGGTGGCCCATACCGCATGTCAAAGGCTTTTCTTTATAAAAATCAACGAAGAAGACATAGGTTTTGCTGATGCTGGAGGTACTTTTTACACAGGATTCTGAATTTGAAGATTTGTTCTGTAGTGCTTCTTCCGGCTCCGAATCCAGCCTGTTCATCAGCAATTATCTGTTCGTCTTGGGATTCAAGCCTGTTCAAGATGACTTTCAAAGTAACTATATTCGACTGACTGATGAGTCTGATGATTCTGTAGTTCTGGCAGAGCTGTAGGCTGCCCTTTTAGGGGCTGTAATAATCAATGACTGAGTTCATAGGGTAAACCATTCACCCGTTCTCCAGATCTAGTTAGAAATGAGAGATTTGTTAAAACATCATTCATGGTCTCCCCGCCAGCTGGAACAAGTTACATGTATACTGGTACATGTATATTATCAACTCCGGCAGAATTCCCCCTGTTCAGTGCTGCTACTGAAATCTCAACTTCCTCACAAAGGATAAGTTCGTTATAGATTAAACTAAACCAATAAAAACAGCAACATTGGGTGAAAGTCTTCATAGAAGTTTACGGTCAGAATAGAACTCGAATCTGAGTCAAGTCTTTCCGGTAATGCCCGAGCGAGCCCTGCTTAGCTTGGTAAAACACGTAGATAAATGGGGTCCTTGTAGGTTAGGGATAGGCCCAATTACTTTGGGTCTGGACGATTATATTATAGGCAGTGAGCAAGTCATTGAATTGCTGGAAGGAAATAAGACGCTTCTACCTCCATGCGCGGGCCTCGATGGCCGAGTCTCCCAACCCGATGGGTCAATAAGGGGTGGTAATAAAACAACAAGGTACAAATTTTTACCTATTCTTGTATGGCTGTTGCATTTCAATGGGTAAAGAGAAATGATTTCCAGTTAGCGTACTGTAAGATCAGGTGAAGCAATTCTTATTTACAAATGAATAATGCATAAAACTTGAGAGAGAGTGAGAGAGATAGAGTTAAACCCAGTTTCCAATCTTAGTGTTTACTAAGGTACGGCACATCATCTTTATCGTTACTGATTGCTTATATTTTGTACCTATCGGGGAATGAAACGCTGATGTCTAGTTTTAGCTTGCTAATAAGATGGCTCATATAAGGACAACTCATATTTACCGAAAATGCATTCGTTGTTTGATAAAAGCCGTACTGAATGAATATCTGGAAAAATGCATGGCCATGTGCCTAATCCTTTAATGTGCGGAAGAAGCAATCAATAAACGACACAACAACATTTTTATATTTTGCATAAATAGTTTTCAGAGAAAATAAATAACCCAAATCTTGCGCTGATGTCAAATTTGTGTACCTTTTCGACTCCCCTTCTGCAAAACCGGAAACTCCTCGCACGGATATGCGTTCTGGACCGCGGTTTCGCATGCGAGCGATTCGTAGGCGTGAATTTTCAGCCCAAAATCTTCAACGGTTTCCAAGATATCTTGTGTTGTTGTCAGTTCAGTTCAGTTCAATTCTCCTAACGACGTTCCCCGTCTCCCATATAAAAGCACTTGAAAGCAAATTTGACCTAACCGTAAAAAAAGGTCATGGTCACACCAAGGTCATAATTTGTATAATCTTGGTAGTACTCGTGTACCCGATGCTACATACCAAATTTCAAGACCATCGGCCTATTGATTCTAGAGAAGAAGATACCAATGATTTGAAATGGAACACACATGTCAGCAATATTTGCACAAAGGCTAATAGGACCCTTGGCTTCCTCGGACGTAACTTGGCAGCAGGTCCACAAGACGTTAAAGAGTCCGCATACAAGGGACTGGTGCGTCCAGTCTTGGAGTATGGTAGTTCAGTTTGGGACCCTCACAGTATACTTCTTCAAGATGAACTTGAGGAGGTGCAGAAAAGGGCAGCTAGATTTGTAACGGGGAATCACACATATGAAACTAGGAGTATGACTGGCATTCTGGAGAACCTTAAGTGGGAATCCCTGAAAAAGAGAAGGAAAAATAGTAGACTCATAATGCTTTACAAAGGTCTGAAGGGTGCAGCCAGTATACCCATAAATGACATTGTTCCCTCAAGTAGGTGTACCAGGAATCATCATTCCCTGGCATTTCAAACCCCATTGGCTGGGATCCAGTTTCTTCCCCCAGACTATTAGAGATTGGAATTCCTTGGAAGATTCCATTGTTTCTGCTGCTGAGTGTGCACAGGATTCAGTTACTAAGTTTACTTCTCTTGTAAGGGCTAGGGACTGGCTTCCCTGATTCACAGGTCCTGGTGAATGATTGTCTTTGAACGTATCACCAGTAAACAATGCTGATTCTGAAAGGTTTTTACCATATATGGGCGTGGCGGCCATGTTGGTCATGGGACCAGGGCCGTTTGAACAACATTGCGTTCCCCCACCCCCCTAGAGCCCCTACATGAAATTTGGTTACTATCGGCCCTGCGATTTCAGAGGAGAAATCGTTTGAAAATGTTGACGGACGGACGACGGAGCCTTACCATCCTATAAGCTCCCCCGGAGCCGCTGGCTCAGGTGAGCTAAAAATCTGAATAAAACCAAGAAAATATGTACCCCTCCCCGCCTAGCATTTTATTGTCCCCCGCCTTTTCGAAGAAAAGCGGAGGGACATAGTTTTCGGCATTCCGTCCTTCCGTCCGTCCGTCCGTCCGTCCGTCCTTGTTTCCGTCCTTCCGTCCCCCTAATGTAGTAGGTATCTTGTGTGCGCAACTCCTCCTACAGTTTTATGCCGATTCTTTCGAAACTTCACAGATGTTTTTATCATGGTCTGAAGATACGCATGTGGTTTGGATATAATCCTGAGATTATTTTTTGTCACTTTTTCCACAAGTTGAACTTAGTAATTTTTTAGGCATTTTTACTATCAAAGTGACTAGATAGTGGGTACCTTGTGTGCGCAACTCCTCCAATAGTTTTATGCCGATGCCTTTGAAACTTCACAGGTGTTTTGGTCATGGTCTGAAGATACGCATGTGGTTTGGATATATTCCTGAGATTATTTTTTGTCACTTTTTCCACAAGTTGAACTTAGTAATTTTTTAGGCGTTTTTACTATCATAGTGACTAGATAGTAGGTACCTTGTGTGCGCAACTCCTCATACAGTTTTATGCCGATGCCTTTGAAACTTCACAGGTGTTTTGGTCATGGTCTGAAGATACGCATGTGGTTTGGATATAATCCTGAGATTTTTTTTGTCACTTTTTCTACAAGTTGAACTTAGTAATTTTTTAGGTGATTTTACTATCATAGTGACTAGACAGTGGGTACCTTGTGTGCGCAACTCCTCATACAGTTTTATGCCGATTCGTTTGAAACTTCACAGGTGTTTTGATCATTGTCTGAAGATATGCATGTGGTTTGGATATAATCCTGAGGTTATTTTTATTACTTTTTTCGCAAATTGAACTTAGCCATTTTTCATACATTTTTACTATCAAAGTGAATAGATAGTTGGTACCTTGTGTGTGCAACTCCTTCTACAGTTTTATGCCAATTCCTTTGAAACTTCACAGGCGTTTTGATCATGGTCTGAAGATATGCATGTGGTTTGGATATAATCCTCACATTATTTTTTTTATTACTTTTTTCATATTTTTAACTTAGCCGCTTTTCCAGCTCAAACACTTCAGTGTATATACAGTGGAGACCTAGTTTCCAAGGCGGGGGACATAAATTCATCGAATTTGCTTGTTTTATTTATTATTTATTTTATTTTTTTTATTTATTTATTTATTTATTTTTGTTGCTCTCTGCAGTTTAGAGTGCAGAAATGCTGACATGTACCAAGAGATCAAAGGGTAATTTGCAGCACAAAAAAACAATCATTATTGACAATGCAATTTGATCTGGTGGTACGTCAATGCATTGAAAATAATGCTATCAGTTATATGTTCCAAATCTTTCTCAAATTACTACTGATACGTGGCTAAAAGGGGTGAAGGTAAAGGTTTGTCATAGCATAGTGGCTCAGTTGGGTTAAGAAGCCCACTGTATCTTAGCATAGCGTATGAAAGGCGGGACCCCCCCCCCCCCCCCCTCTTTCGCTGCCCTATCATTCCGGCTCTGATTCGGAAAAAAACATTTGCAGCTGGGTTGACAGAGAGTTTTCCAGGCGCCGGTCGGCCCAAACTGGATTCGTACCTGTGGCCTTCTGCACCGACAACGACGCCTCTAAAAATAAATGGATGTACTCATTCAATATAGGACATAGAGTATACCTATATCGGACACACTGATTTACTGTGACTAATCAAAAGAGTAAGGGAAATAATTCAACATTGAAAAAGTATAATGTCCTGTGTTGGTCTAGACTAAAATTTGGACACAGGCTACTTCTTTCTTATATGTTAAACCTGATAATATGTTAAAGAGTTTGATGATTGATATGACATTACTATCAATTCAATGAAGTAACTTCAAATCTAAATGCATTTTCAAAAACGATTGATATCTAATTATTTGTCTATTTATTTATTTATTTATTTGAGCCGCGACACGACAAAACCAACAATGTGGTTGTGCGCCCAGGGCAGACTCAGATCAGCCTGGGCATCCGCCCAGTCTGATCAGACTCTTCGCTCAGCGCTTAAATGGTAGCTAAGGGTCTAAGCTACCTCCATGCGGACAGTGAAGACTCTGATCAGACTGGGCGAATGCCCAGGCTGATCTGAGTCTGCGCTGTCCGCACATCCACATCGTTGGTTTTCTCGTGTCGCGGCTCATTTATGTATTTATTTTCTTCTATAATTTTTGTGCCGAAATTTACTCTTTTTTTCTTTTTATTTAAACCCTTATCATATCAATGAGTTTTACATGTTTTTGAATTATAATTTGTGAAATAAAGACATAAAGAAGGCGTCTGCTAAGTTTTGAGTAGATCTGTTATATTTTGAGCAGTTCATACACATGTTAATACTCAGCACAAATCAGTGATTATCACCACCTTATATGTATTTTGTTTTATTGAAAGTGTAGTCCAGTTGTCAAAATATAAAATAAAATAAAAGGAAAAGTTCACTTGTTTTACATTTAGGGGCTTTAAGTCAACTACAAAAATCTGGATCAGTGATTAATAAAAAAAAATCCTGAAAGATGCATCGTATAAGTACCAAAGCAAACAATGAGAACTCTCATTAGCGTGTCATGGGGAATAGTGCTTACATAATGATGCCGATATATCAGTCCTTCTATGAATTAACAAGAAGCGCATGGAACCCAAAAAGTCCTTTTCAGGACCTTTTGACAATGTGTTTCTTGCTCGGCGAACCATGCTCTGGAGACTGAAGCTACTGTACCCCAAGGATTCGTGTTAGAAGCTTAGCAATGACTGTCCTACAATACAAAGTCGTACGACGTTGGACCGAAACCGTGATGCGGTATAAGTATGGTTCAATATGAGCCAGCCTGAATGATGAGCGATCCACGATGTCTAACCTGCGGTGCACATGGAATGACAAAATTAGCTGAAAGTGCGCAGGCGAATATATTTCTGAGAAAATCACCCACAAGCTTAAAGAGGTTCGAACCCCACAGTAGGTGGGAATCTTTTCAATCGTGAACGAGGCTCCATTGCACACAGACTTTCATTATCATCCACCCATCGTACTGATATGACTGAAATACTGTGATAAAGGACGTAAGATCGCAAGCCATCCATCAGTCTATCACAAGCTTAATCCGACTTTATGCAACAGCTTATACTTGTAGGTGATTCAGGTAGTGGCTTCTGAGTTTGCAGTAGGTGCGGGATTCAGACTGTTTCTTGTTCTTATCTCATTCTAGAGTGGTTGGGTCGGGGGATGGTACTGCGTAAATTCCAGTGCCGGGGCACACTACTATCTTAGTAATTTGCGCAATAGCGGAGCAAGGGTCGGCTGTGCTTGCGGTATATTGAATTCATATTTTATACGTACACAGGTATATAATCATAATATACAAAGTTCGATTTAGGGTAAAATCAGTCTATTGTTGTGGGAGTTATGGCCCTTTTTCGACTTCATTTTTGTATGAAAAATTGGTTTCCGTTCATTATCTTTTGAAAATATTAGTGTATTGGATTCCTATTTTATACACAGGTATATAATCATAAAACACAGGTCAAGTTCGATTTAGGGTAAATTCCGTCAATTATTATGGCAGTTATGGTCCTTTTTCGACTTTATTTTGTACAATAAAATGGTTTCTGTTCGTTATCTTTTGAAAAGATTAATGAATTGGATACCTATTTTATACACAGATATTAATTATAAACTACAGATCAGGTTTAATTTAGGGTAAAATCTGCCAATTACTTTTGGAGTTATGGCCCTTTTTCAACCTTGTTTCATACAAAAATCGTTTCCGTTTGTTAGTTTTTGAAAAGGTACTTGTTTCCGGGCTATTTCATTTGGAAAGTTGCATGACATCCATTTCTTTGATAAGATACAGAATGTTATCACATATCACAGTCATGCCCCCCCCCCCCCGCCCAACCAGACACGCACACACACACACACACACACACACACACACGCACACACACTTCTCTTGATATGAGAAGTTCAATACATCTGCCTAAAGAAAACAATAAAACATGTACCACACAAATCTGCCTGTGTGCACCTGGTTATCCTACAAGTGCCAGTACCTTAAACAAGGCGCCATCTTACTTAGGGCACTAGGCGGGGGCATCCGTGTCCTATGTTTTTTTTTTTAAGATTTGGATTCTTTGTCCAAATTCACTTGCTAGAGAGCTCAAAAATAGGGTTGTAGGGCTTGTACTTTAGAAGTTATTCACACATTTTGAAATGTTGAGTGTATCATATGCTATACATTTGTGTATACATGGTGGCTGTTTGAGATTTTACCTCTTTTTAGCAGTCAAGCATACTGGTTTGGTCTGAGTGTTAGATAATCATGCATCTGTTAAAAAGATACTGTCAATCAGATGCTTAAAAGAATGACAATATATTACTTATATGTGTTTCGAAGTGCATCCTGTTTATCAAGGCACATGGGGCCTTTGGTCGGGGGATTTGCCATCTCCTCTGATAGCTATTTTTAAATTCAACTGACAATTGAATGTTGCATAGTTCCATTATAATTATCCATTTCATTGTATCATGTTATTGTATCAATGTTCTTGTTTACGTAACATAGGTAGGTAGGTAGGTAGGTAGGTAGGTATATAGATAGATCGGATGTCCACTCTAGGTCATTATTAATCTTGAAGAACATGATAAGTTGTATCTTTGTCCTTCTTGGGAGTTATAATGGCTATTTTCTGTTAGATGAAGACCAGTATTAACAAGGAAAAACTAAAAAAAAGAGATAATTGGCGCAGATTAAATGGAATTGTGTTTTGTAATATGTCTCTAGGTGAAGAGTTGACAATAACTTTCATGAATATGACTCTAGTGAGCTATGCCGGTAGGCACCCGCAATGACGTAATTTTTACACTGGGTAGTGCCAATGACCTATTTCAAGACTGAGCTATCCAATTTGGAATTCCAAAATGGACTGCGGTCAATCTCTGATTCCAAAACAGTAACCAACATGATGCAATGTTTGTTTGTGTGTATTAAACTGAAAGTAGAAATCAAAAGTAGATCTATACTGCAAAAAAGAAAGTTTTGAATATCTGCATCATTCTGTTTTCGATAAAATTTCCATTGTAAATTTACAAACAAGAGAAACATCTGACAGAGTGCTAGTATTCACGCAGTGCAGTACAAAGGGAAAAAATGGAAGATAAAATATTCATTGGCCTTTGATATTATTGGATAAATTTTGACATACGGGTTATTCCGGTTGCGCATGCGCCAAGTTTTGTACACTTTCATCTTCATTCTCGGGAGTATCCCAATTTCCAAGCTTCCTTCATTGGTTTTGGTGAGATTCATTCATTTCCAGCAGCAGTATTGCTCCAGTGTATATTTCTGACTGATATTTACCTTATCAGTAGTCCAGTTCCTTCGGAACTTAAATTATTCTTTGTCCGTCACCGGGTAAAAAATTCACTTGCGGTTCACATTCGTACATGACTCATTTTACATGTACATGAGATGTTTTGCAGTTTTGTTGAAGTTACATCGTGCTTATCCAGACTTCCTGATGATATAATGAATATTCTCAGTGACAAGAGGGTAAGTGACACCACCATTTCCCAGGTGTTTCAGAACACATTCCCCACCCACACTAAAAGACAGCAGAAGCTTCTGCAGTTTTTCGGCTGTTCTCTACTTGCATTTTTGAGCTTGTCACTGTTAGTGACTGACCCTAGCATGGATGCTTATCCAGCAGAGACAGACCCTTTTCCCATGTGGCAAATGATTGACCCCTGTCACATATGATCATAAAGGGCTTCAATGTGATACTTGTAACAAGTGGTTTCATGCACCCTGTCAGAGAGTGGGTGAATCACTTTATGATTACCTCTCAAACTCTAGCTGTTCATGGCACTGTACCATATGTAACAGCATAAACTACTCTGTCGGATCTTCGAAGGATCTGAGTTCCTTTGCAACTGATAATCAATTCAGTGCATGAGATTCTTTTACAGACAACTTTAACCCTACACTCACATCCACACCCTCAACGAGAAAACCTAAACCCATGACTTCAAATCCTGACAGTTCCTTGAAAATATCACTTATAAATTTCCAGTCAATTAGGGAGAAAAAGCCCCAGTATTTCAGCTACGTTGAATTTTACAAACCCGACATTATCGTCGGAATAGAAACTCGGCTCACACCCGATATGTATGATAGCGAATACTTCCCACCTGAGCTCGGTTTTATAGTTTACAGGCGTGACCGAGTAGATCAGAAAGGTGGAGGAGTTATCATACTTATCAACTCCAAATTTACCTCAGAAGAAAAGCCTGCGTATAAAACAGATTGTGAAAACCTATGGGTCCAGTTGAACCTTACTGGATCCAAATCAGTTCTGATTGGAGCCTATTACAAGCCTCATGAATTAGATCAGTCCAGTTTTGATGAACTGAATAAATCTCTTACCCTAGCTAAACAATCAAATTCAACAATCTGGCTTCTGGGAGACTTTAATCTTCCTAAGGTTGACTGGGAACATCTCAAGCCTAAATCAGATTGTAATTGTAAAAGTGAGTGGCTGACAGCTCCAGTCTTATTCATGAACATTGACCCCGACCGGACGGAGTGTGTGTAGCTGGTAGATCCAGTAGAGTTCTCTGTTTTTTCTAGTAACAGCTTTTTTGGTGTTCCGGATCTGTGGACAGGATTTCAATGATTTGAAACCCCATGTGTTCTGTAGAATGGTTGGGTAAGTTAAAATGTGTTGCTACCAGAGTGTCCCGTTTATTGTGGGTGTCACGCTGGTGTTCTGTCATTCTAACTTGGTGACTATTCTCATAGCGAACATTTGTGGTTCGGGGTAAAGCCGTGGTGGGTAATTTTTAGCAATGATCATAATTGTACTATTGCTTTCTTGAAATGACATATGTCACGATCATGGGTTAGTACAAATGGGTTCGGCTGTTTTGCTGAACAGACTTGTTTCCCCGCCGTAGCAGGGTGTCCCCATTTGCTTTTCGAGCTTTTTCGAGGCTCTGTAGCAGTGTGTTCTGCGGATACCCTCTTCTAATATAATAGTCCGTAAAGATTTCGGCATGTTTGTCATAATCATACAGCTGGACGGACGTAGTCTGACTGAGAGACCGGCGGGAGGTAGGTCCAAAAGAGCTGTTACTAGAAAAAACAGAGAACTCTACTGGATCTACCAGCTACACACACTCCGTCCGGTCGGGATCAATGTTCATGAATAAGACTGGAGCTTGTCAGCCATTCACTTTTACATTTATATCTCCTCCCGTTCCAGTACTTATTCATGAACATGCAACCAAGCGGATAGCTCAAAGCATTTGCATGTAACGACCAGGACTCCACACAACGATCCGCCATTTTTTAATCTCCTAAGAACAGGAAATAAACACACTGAACCAAGCGTCACGCTCAACAGTAAGAAAATGGCGGATAGCAACGTCACCGGCCCCCGGGGGCCGGTCGACGTCGCCATACACGCCTACAATGGCGGATAGCAACGCCACCGGCCCGGCCGGCGAGAGGCGCAAAACACGCCCACCGGCCCCCGAGGGCCGGTACAACAATGGCCGTCCACGCAGGCGCAATGGCGCCAAAAGGGCCGGTTCACCGGCCCCCCGATATGGTATATAAACAGCGCAAAAACACAGCTCGCCAGAATCGTGACAATCCTCTGAAGAAATCCATATTATTGGAAGAAACTAGTTAGAAAAATTGCGAAAGAAAGCCATGAACCAGCATGAGCAAGACTGAGGAGCGCCTGGCCCATGTCGTCAGTCACAATCCTCTAGCTAAATCAGATTGTAGTCATCCGACCTTCTACAGGGAGTGCATTGAATCTTTTAGTGACTACATGCTTGAGCAAATGGTGACCTCCCCAACTCGAGGTCAAAATATTATAGATCTGTTCTTTACAACAAACCCAACCCTTGTGGACAACATCAACATCTGTAATGGCCAAGGTTAATGTTAAACCTGAAGCAACGAAGCAGGTCCCACGTAACGTCCCATTGTATAAGAAAGCAGACTGGGACCAGCTTAAGCAGTCCATGAGGGATTTCCACATAGAAATGACACAGTCTGACCTTGCTACCACAGATGTCCAAACCCTGTGGGATAAGTTTGCTTCCAAACTTCAGCAAGGTATAGACACCTTCATCCCTGTAAGGAAAGTTGGTACCCGGGATGGGTTCCCCTGGATTAACCAAGAAATCCACCGCTTAATACGTAAGCGAGATAAGCTACTGCTTTACAAACGCTGGTCCAGGTCCGGCAGACCATATGACCAAAACAAATTCCTGGAATACAAACACTTAGTACGGCGGGTTTCGGAAAGGGCCTACGAAAAGTACCTAGGCGATATCCTAGGTCTCAATGATGTAAGGGATGACCAAAACATGGGAGAACCCCCAAAGGTCAAAACAAAGAAGCTCTACTCCCTGCTCAAGCATCCCAAACAGGATTCAAATGGTATTGCTTCCCTTAGAAGGGACGGACAGACTTATTCTTTAGAAACAGATAAGGCCAATACTTTAAATGATCAGTTTCAGTCAGTGTTTAGCCCCAAGACCCCAGTAAGTCTTAAGTCACTTGCACAAAAGTCATTGCAAGATTTGCACGATTCTGGTGTCGAACTCCCCTCTTCCAGCCCAGTCTCTACCCCAAAATGCCAGATATAAGCATTTCAGCTGAAGGCATTGACAAGCTCCTCATAGGCTTGAACCCACACAAGGCTGCAGGACCAGACAAATTTAAACCCATTGTACTACAATCATTACACAAAGAGCTCTCTCCCATCCTGCAGCTGATTTTCCAAAGATCCTTGAATACTGGAAAATTACCGGATATTTTGAAAGAGGCAAATGTGTCCCCCATTTTTAAGAAAGGGGACAAAGCCGACCCTGCTAACTATAGGCCCATATCTTTGATCTGTGTCCTCTGTAAGGTACTAGAGCACATTGTTGCGTCTAGCCTATATAAACACTTTACTGAACTGAACATTCTTTATGAACTACAGCATGGGTTCCGAGAAAAGAGATCCTGCGAGACGCAGCTTATCATGCTGATTGATGAATTGTCTAAAACTATGCAGATGGGCAAACAGACTGATTACATTTTATTAGATTTTAGTAAGGCTTTTGACAAAGTTGCACATGAAAAACTCCTTCAAAAATTGCATCACTATGGTATCAGAGGAGTCGCTTTACAATGGATTAAGGACTTTTTAGATAATAGAAAGCAGGCTGTGGTAATTAACGGACTAAATTCAAACCTTATTCCAGTCTCCTCTGGCGTCCCGCAGGGCTCAGTTCTCGGACCAATTCTCTTCCTTGCATACATCAATGACCTATCAGAGCAGGTCAAATCAAGAGTAAGGCTCTTTGCAGATGATACTGCAATGTACCTTGCTCTTAGCTCACCGTCCGAAGGCAAGGTCCTCCAAAAGGACCTACTCAGCCTTGAACAATGGGAAAAGATGTGGGATATGAACTTTATCCCCTCTAAATGTCAGGTCCTTCATGTCACTCGTCTTAAAAACCCCAATCAGACTAAGTACTTTTTACATGATACTGAGCTGGATAGTGTTTCATCCGCAAAATATCTCGGGGTCACCATTTCGGATGACCTAACATGGAGTACCCATATTGATAATATAACCAAGAGCGCTAACCAGACTCTTGGATTTCTGAAAAGAAACATTCGGGTCCATAATAAGGACCTGAAATCAGTAGCTTATAAAACATTAGTAAGGCCCCAGTTGGAGTACGCTTCAACAGTATGGTCCCCCCACACTGCCACTGATATACATAAAGTGGAAGCGGTCCAAAGAAGGGCTGCCAGGTGGGCAACAAGAGATTATAATTACACATCCAGCATTACTGCTATGTTGAAGGACCTGAATTGGCGCCCCCTAGACCAACGGCGTATAGCTTGTCGTCTTATAATGATGTACAAGGTCACATATGACCTTGTTGCCATTCCTGCATCTGAGTACCTGTTCGTAACACTAGACAATCAAGACATATCCATCCACTTTCATATCGGCAAATCCCCACTTATAAAGACTACTACAGGTTCACATTTTTCCCTAGGACTATCATTCATTGGAATGCCCTCCCACCCTACATACCGGTCCTTGCCACCTTGGCGCAGTTCAGTGGTGCTGTCTGCCAGGTGATCCATGTCTCTCCCTAAACACCAATTTCTGTTTTTATCTTTTAACTATACTAACACTCTTTATCGCACTGTACAAACTCATCTCACACACTTTCCTATACTTTTGTTTCAGCTAACCCCCATCAGCACTTGGTTCGCCGGAACCCGTCTGACGTCCCCCTCGGGGGTTAAGACGTAAAGGAAGATAGATAGATAGATTTGACCAATGCAATCTTGTGAAGTGTGGAACAAAAGTGAGATCATACTCGGCTGCGCCGGGTAAAAATGTATTATTGTCCAGCTAGAAGACATATTTTATGGTAAATATACATATACAGAGAGTGGACAAAAGTGTTCGTTAAATCGTGGCGTTGCCGTTAACTTCAGTGCATTTCCGCTTATGCTGAAAAATGAATTATATGAGAAGCCTAAAATAACAACATGAAAATTATACTAATGTGTAGCTAAATGATTTATGCAATATACAAGATATTTTTGTATGTTTGTGGTCTCTAGTTGCAGAGTTGTGATTATTTAAAGATTTTTTAGAAAACCCTGTTTTCATTGACGTCATCTTCATCTTCCAATAATGAGTTGGGTTCCTCTGGAACATTCTCACTCATGTGTGTTATGTACATGTGCGACGGAAGTCCACGGTGCAGATTAAAAACAGGTTAAAAACAAGTTGCTCGAGCTATGGAAGTACTGCACCCATCCTCGTCATGAAGACGTCTAGGGACGGCGCAGTGATGACCTCCGCTGGCAGGCTGTTCCAGAGTCGGATGCTGGATGGGTAGAAGGAGTGCTTGAAGGCGTTGACACTGCCAAATGGGACGAGAAATCTATTGGCGTGGCCCCTGGTGTGGGTACCTGCTGGTATGAGCAAAGGCGGAACCTGAACTTCAACAAGTTGATTGATGATCCTGTACAGCATGGCAGCTTTTAGTTGTTGGCGTCTAGTTTCCAGCTGCTCCCAGCCTAGATCCTGTATCATAGCTGATACGCTACTCGTACGCTGGTAGTTGCTGTGGCAGAATCTTGCTGCACGTCGTTGCACTGCTTCTAACTTGTTGATGTTGTTTTTGGTGAAGGGGTCACATACAAGTGCACCATATTCCAGCTGGGGTCGTACCAATGACTTATAACACTTGGCCTTTACATCTTTTGGACAGGATGATAAATTCCTCTGAAGAAAGGACACAGTGTTGTTACTCCTCTTGGAGCTATGTTTTTATACCACATATGGCTGCTCCGAGCATGCGTTAACTGCCCAATTATGGTCACTCCGAGCATGTCCTATATTGACGAAAATTGCATTTTAGAGCAAGAGTTCTTTTATATAGTCAACCTCTGTATAGTCTAGCGGTATATAATGTGTGACACTAACTTTAAGTATACTTATATTGCATTTGGGGAAGCCCAACGCACATGCACAATCCTACTTCTATATACTTTGAGCAGCGGTTGCTCCGCGCACCTTTTTTTGCGAACATGCACATACTTTCCAATATATGTGGTTTGCCATTATGATTTAGAAGAAAAAAAACGCTCGGAGCACACTAGAAACAAAAACGCTCGGAGCACCCTGGAGCATGCTCTTGGTGACCAAAACTGGACTGTTAACGCATGCTCGGAGCAGACAAATGTGGTAATAAAACATACCTGGTATGTTTTTCTACCATATTTGTCTGCTCCGAGCATGCGTTAACATTCCAGTTTTGGTCACCCAGAGCATGTTCCAGGGTGCTCCGAGTTTTTTTTTCTAAATCAAGCTGGGAAACCACATAAATTGGAAAGTAGATAGATAAAGTTCGCGCGTGCTCCCCCTTCCCCCAACCCCTCCCCCCCCCCCAAAAAAAAAAAAAAAAAAGAAAAAAAAAAGAATATAAAACGGTGCGTGGAGTAACCACTACTCAAAGTATATAGAACTAGGATTGTGCATGTGTGTTTGGCTTCCCCAAATGCAATATAAGTATACTCAAAGTTAGTACCACAGATTATATACGGCTAGACTATACAGCTGTTGACTATATACAGGCACTGTATATACGGCTAGACTTATATACGGCTAGACTATACAGGTGTTGACTATATACAGGCACTGTATATACGGCTAGACTTATATACGGCTAGACTATACAGGTGTTGACTATATACAGGCACTGTATATACGGCTAGACTTATATACGGCTAGACTATACAGGTGTTGACTATATACAGGCACTTGTTATAAAATGCAATTTTCGTCAATAGCGAGCATGCTCGGAGTGACCATAATTGGGCAATTAACGCATGCTCGGAGCAGCCATATGTGGTACAACAACATAGCTCGCCACTCACCAATAACTTGGTTCGGTATTTCGTGACACTGCTAACAACAAAATAAACCTTTTCAAGAAAATATTTGTAGTGAGTAATATACGAATAATTTCAGTTGTTTCAAATCTCCCTCCCCTGCGTTTTTAGTTTTAACCGTGATTAGGTCAATGTTAACTACTATGTCGGATATAATGGCTCAACAGTCATGAGAAACGGCAGTGTCATTAGTTTTCGTGGGGCCAGGCTTTTTTCATGAATCGCCGTTCTTTCTTCCATTTACGCCTGGGACACAGACGGTGTACTTTTGTACACTCCGTTTTTGCAGGATGAAAGCCTACGTATAGCCATGTAGCTATAGCAGGTATCTTTAACCTGCACAGGGATTGATCAACTCTCCCTGCACAGAAACTTGACTTTTGCATCGAAGGAAATCAAGGCTGCTGCATATAAAACTCTGGTCCGGCCCAAATTAGAATATGCAGCGCCAGTTTGGATGCCCCATCACCAAGTTGATATTAACAGAATAGAAAAAGTACAGAGGACTGCTGCCCGTTGGACCTGTAGGCGCTGGCGCAATCAAAGTCATGTGGGAGAAATGTTAGAACTCCAATGGCCAGACCTGCAGGAAAGACGACAGCAGGCTTCTCTGTCTCTATTCTACAAAATTCATAATAATCTTGCCATTGTAGATAAGAATAAGTACCTATCTGAGGTCGGTGAAGGGAGCAGGAGAACTAGGTCCCACCCATTCCAGTACCACCGTCCAAACGCTTACACGGACGGCTTTAAGAATTCTTTTTTCCCCAGGACAATTGCAACTTGGAATGGCCTTACAACCGAAGCTGTCTCTTCGGAGACAGTTGATGGGTTTAAGGCCAAAATTTAATATCCTAGGGTAGAGCAGGGGTTAGGCATGGAATGCCTGCCCCTGAGGACTTCTTGTAAATAGTTTTAATCTGCTGGTGGCTATGTCACAAATTCATTTATTTATCTATTTAATTATTATTTTTTTTTTTTTGTGACAACTTATGCGCCACACCAAAAACCTGTCATCATGGTCAAAATTGACCGAGGACAGTATCGATAGAAAGAAAGAAAGAAAGAAAGGGGGCCTCCAGTTTAATAACGTCCTGATATGAGGGCCTTACACTTATTAGTATCATCGCTGTAAATGATGCTAGAAAAATGCAGTCGGACATAGGAAGATTTCGCCTCGGGTTGTGATCGAACCCACGTCCTTTGGCTTCAGAGTCAAGTGCACAAATCACTGAGCCTCCGGGCTTCTCAATGTTAGTATGTTGTACGTCGTCTACACTAAACTTAGTCTTTTTTTGGGGGGTGGGGGGGTATAGGTTTTCAATGTTCCTGCCCCTGAGGACTTCATGTAAATAGTTTTAATCTGCTGGTGGCTTTGTCAGAAATTCATTTTTTAGCTCACCTGAGCCAAAGGCTCAGAGGTGAGCTTATAGGATGGGAGTCGAGCTGTCGTCCGTCCGTGGGTGCGTCGACACTTTCAAACATGAATATCTCGGAGACCAGTGGGCTGATCGCAATGAAATTTTATCTGAAGCATCATTTGGGTGGCGGAAAGGTTGCATTAGGTTTTGGTGCCGATCAGCTCAGAACTCTGGTTTCCATGGCAACAGATAGCCCCCATACGGTTATAATGGGGAAAATGGCGTCATCATGTTTTCTCGATTAGATCCTTATTTATCATACTTGCAGGTAATGATGACATACACAAGAGCTTGGATGAGTTCGAAATTTGGCCGGATTCAAGCACAGACTACGGAGTTAGCTGCCCTTGAACGTTTGAAAAAAGGTTATAATGGGGAAAATGGCGTAATCATGTTTTCTCAACTGTTTTTGCTTAGATCCTTATCATACTTGCAGGTAATAATGACATCCATAAGAGCTTGGATAAGTTCAAAATTTGGCCGGATTCGAGCACAGACTACGGAGTTAGCTGCCCTTGAGCATTTGAAAAAAATCTCATAGTGTTATAATGGAGAAAACGTCATCACATATTTTTAGAAAAACTTTGTCATGGCTCTATTGCCTACATTTCTCAACGGATTTTGAAATAACTTCACAAAAATGTAGGGCATGACAATATCTCGAGCAAGTTCGACTTTGAGGATGCTGCGCCCAAGGTCAAGGTCACTGTGGCTATTTTTAGAAAAACTTTGTCAGCACTCTAGCACCTACATTTCTCAGCAGATTTTAAAATAACTTCACACAAATGTAGGGCATGACAATATCTCGAGCAAGTTCAACTTTCAGGATGCTGCGCCCATGGTCAAGGTCACTGTGGCTATTTTTAGAAAAACTTTGTCAGCACTCTAGCACCTACATTTCTCAGCAGATTTTAAAATAACTTCACACAAATGTAGGGCATGACAATATCTCCAGCAAGTTCGACTTTCAGGATGCTGCACATCTAGGTCACTGTGGCTATTTTTAGAAAAACTTTGTCAGCGCTCTAGCACCTACGTTTCTCAGCAGATTTTAAAATAACTTCACACAAATGTAGGGCATGACAATATCTCGAGCAAGTTTGACTTTTAGGGTGCTGCACCCAAGGTCAAGGTCACTGGCTATTTTTAGAAAAACTTGGTCATAGCTCTAGGCCCTACATTTCTCAACGGATTTTAAATCAACTTCACATAAATGTAGGGCATGGCAATATCTAAAACAAGTTTGACTTCCAGGGTGCTGCGCCCAAGGTCAAGGTCACTGTGGCTATTTTTAGAAAAACTTTGTCAGCGCTCTAGCACCTACATTTCTCAATGGATTTTAAAATAAAATTGCACAAATGTAGGGCATAACAATATCGAGAGCATGTTAGACTTTCAGGGTGCTGCACCCAAGGTCAAGGTCACTGTGGCTATTTTTAGAAAAACTTTGTCATTGCCCTAGCACCTTCATTTCTCCATGGATTTTGAAATAACTTGACACAAATGTAGGTTATGACAATATCTCAAGCAAGTTAGACTTTCAGGATGCTGTGCCCAAGGTCAAGGTCACTGTGGCTATTTTTAGAAAAACTTTGTCATCGCTCTAGCACCTACATTTCTCAACGGATTTTAAAATAAATTCACACAAATGTAGGGCATGACAATATCTCCAGCAAGTTTGACTTTCAGGGTTCTGCAATCAAGGTTTTTGATTAGATCCTTATCATACTTGCAGGTAATGATTACATACATAAGAGCTTGGATGAGTTCGAAATTTGGCCGGATTCGAGCACAGACTACGGAGTTAGCTGTCCTTGAGCGTTTGAAAAAAAATGGAGAAAACAATGTCATCACATTTTCATTTTTCATCGGATCCTCTTCATACTTGCAGGTAATGAGGATATGCATAAAAGCTTGGATTAGTTAGCATTTCTGCTAGATCCCACCACTGACTATGGAGTACCTGCCCTGAGCATCCAAAAAATCAGTGTTGCCACTTTTTCGTGGTTTCTACTGATCCGATCCTTTTTAAACTTGCAGGTAATGAGGAAATGCATAATATCTTAAACAAGTTCAAATTTTGGCCAGATCAGGCCAACCACTACGAAGTTAGCTGCCCTTGACAGCTCTATTGTGCTCTTGATCGGATACTTTTTAAACTTGCATATATTAAATGAGGGCATACATAATGTTTTGGATGAGTTTAATTTTCAGCCTGATTGGACCACTGACTGTGGAGTTAGCTGCCCTTGAGCATCTTAAATATCCCTATAGGTTTACAATGTCTCTCAGGTGAGCAATTGTTGCCCTTTGGGCTACTTGTTTTTATTATGCCCCCAATTTCGGAGAAATTGTGGGGGCATATTGGTTTGGGCCTGTCCGTCTGTCCGTCTGTCATATCAAGAACCGTAAGAGCTAGGGGCTTGAAACTTTATACACATGATCAGTATGAAAAATAAGCGAACACGTATTTTTTCTTTTTTCCGCGGGTCACATATTTCAAGAGTTATGCCCCTTTTTCGACTTAGCCTGCGGAACCTTGTGAACAAAATATCTCAAGAACCCCTGATGCTAGGATCATGAGGTTTTGCAGGATGAGAATGCCCAAGGTGTAGATGATCTGATTAACTTTTGAAACAAATTCGTGAATTTTTGATCGAGTTATGCCCCTTTTTCGACTTAGTGCATTGTAAGCCTATGGAACCTTGTGAACAAATATCTCAAGAACCCCTGAAGCTAGGAGCATGATTTTTTGCAGGAAGATACTGCCTGTGGTGTAGATGACCTGATTAACTTTTGGAAAAAATTCGTGAATTTTTGATCGAGTTATTCCCCTTTTTCGACTTAGTGCATTGAGGCCTATGGTACAAAGGTACCCTTACATATAGTCAAGAACAATAAGAGCTAGGAACTTGAAACTTTATACACATGATCAGTATGGAAAATAAGCAGACCCGTATTTTTTTATTTTTCCGCCGGCAATGTATTTCCAGAGTTATGCCCCTTTTTCGACTTAGCCTGTGGAACCTTGTGAACAAAATATCTCAAGAACCTCTGATGCTAGGATCATGAGGCTTTGCAAGATGAGACTGCCCAAGGTGTAGATGACCTGATTAACTTTTGAAACAAATTCGTGAATTTTTGACCGAGTTATGCCCCTTTTTTGACTTAGTGCATTGTAAGCCTATGGAACCTTGTGAACAAAATATCTCAAGAACCCCTGAAGCTAGGAGCATGATTATTTGCAGGAAGATACTGCCTGTGGTGTAGATGACCTGATTAACTTTTGAAAAAAATTCGTGAATTTTTGATCGAGTTATTCCCCTTTTTCGACATAGTGCATTGAGGCCTATGGTACAAAGGTAGCCTTACATATAGTCAAGAACAATAAGAGCTAGGAACTTGAAACTTTATACACATGATCAGTATGGAAAATAAGCAGACCCTTATTTTTTTATTTTTCCGCCGGCAATGTATTTCCAGAATTATGCCCCTTTTACGACTTAGCCTGTGGAACCTTGTGAACAAAATATCTCAAGAACCCCTAATGCTAGGATCATGAGGTTTTGCAGGATGAGAATGCCCAAGGTGTAGATGACCTGATTAACTTTTGAAACAAATTCGTGATTTTTTGACAAAGTTATGCCCCTTTTTCGACTTAGTGCATTGTAAGCCTATGGAACCTTGTGAACAAAATATCTCAAGAACCCCTGATGTTAGGAGATGATCTTTTGCAGGAAGATACTGCCTGTGGTGTAGATGACCTGATTAACTTTTGAAAAGAAATCATGAATTTTTGATTGAGTTATGCCCCTTTTTCGACTTAGTGCATTGTAAACCTATGGAACCTTGTGAACAAAATATCTCAAGAACACCTGATGCTAGGAGCATGATTTTATGCAGGAAGATACTGCCTGTGGTGTAGATGACCTGATTAACTTTTGAAAATAATTTGTAAATTTTGGATTGAGTTATGCCCCTTTTTCAACTTAGTGCATTATTTGCCTATGGAAGCTTGTGAACAAAATATCTGGAGAACCCCTGATGCTAGGATCATGAGGTTTTGCAGGTTGATATTGCCCAAGGTGTAGATGACCTGATTAACTTTCAAAAACAATTCGTAAATTTTTGACTGAGTTAAGCCCCTTTGTCGACTTAGTGCATTGTAAGCCTATGGTACAAAGGTACAAGCATTATTGGATGAACCTTCTCTAGAGACAAGCATATGGTTGGGGGCATAGTGTTTCATAAACACATTTTCTAGTTTTTTTTTACTTTTGTGATAACTTATGTGCCACACCACAAACCTGCCATCATGGTCATAGTTGACGGAGTGCAGTATAGGTAGAAAGAAAGAAAGTTCCTGAGATCACATCATGATCACTAAGTTTGTTTGGGGAATGTATTTCTTGAAATTGACCAGTGACCTATAAATACAGATTATCTCCTCGTATAGGAGGACAAACCATGGAATAACAATCTGCATGTTTTTCTGAAAACCAGGCTTAGTTTTACCCTACTGTTAACAAAGTTGTTGCAAGGGTAATCCTGCTCAGTACGAGAGGAACCGCAGGTTCAGACTTTTGGTTTGTGTGCTTGGCTGAACCGCCAATGGTGCGAGGCTTATGTGACCCTCTGCGGTATTATGACTGAACGCCTCTAAGTCAGAATCCCCCCAGATTAACATGAAAAGTGCAGCAGAAGCGTGCAAATGTTTCTAAATAGAAAGAAAGATTATCAATATGATTGTAAAAACATGTCTGTGATATTTTTTTGTCAGTGCAGATATATTAAAAGAAAAACTTTTGTATATGCTTAGATCAGCTACATACAGTGTGTTATTAGCCTGAGCATAAAATGCTCATAGGTGAGATTTTGTTATCAGACATTAATGCAACTGAGCTCTAAAAAAGATAAAGAAGTTGATTCTGTAATTAAACATTGCAGCCAAGCCCAAATTTGGTAAAACTAATTTAGATGACTTCTTCTCTTCTGCCCTAAGTTTCGTTTAATGCTGCGTACAGGTTTAGTAATCCAACAATTTACCCCACCCACTGGATGTAGTGAATGCCGGGAACAAGTGTCAACAAAGTTTTACAGAAAATGAAAGCAAAATAAACAAAATAACAGAAACCAACAACTAAAGGATGTTGGTTTGATCTTGTCTGATTAGAAATTCAGGCAAGATCACAAGGGAAAAGTATGAAAAAAGACTTCTCCTTTAAGGTCTTTTTGAGAGGCATCCGCCCAGGTCCAACGGAACACCGAAAAAAGAGGAGGCTGCTGAAAAGCATATCCCCTCAAAAACCAGTAGGTCAACTTCTTCTGTTCCTTGGATAACCCCTGAGATAAGAAGAAAGATCCGTAGAAGAAATAAGACACATGTGAAGGCCACAAAGGCTGGCAGTAGCAAACTTAGGGCAAAATTTGAATCTTTGAGAAGGGAAATCAAAGCTAATGTGAAAAAGCAACATGATTTGTATGTCAATAACTTGGTTGGTGACATAAAGGCTAATCCCAGAGACTTCTACAGGTACATTAATAGTCAAAAGAAAGATACTCAAGGTATCCCGCCCCTAAAGAAGAGAAATGGTTGTGGTGTTGCCGAATCAGAGTTGGAACAGGCTGATGAATTTAACGGTCAGTTTTCGGATGTGTTTAATAAAAGTGAGCACACCCAAGTCCCCCTTCTTAATTGCTCGGCTCCTTTCATGGAGGACATTCATGTTTCGGCAGAAGGTGTAACGAAACTTCTTAATAGGGGCTTGAACCCATCAAAAGCTTTAGGACCTGATGAATTGCATCCTAGAGTCTTAAAAGAACTAGCATCTGAATTAGGCCCAATATTTGCTCATCTCTTCCAACAATCTATTGACACGGGTGAAATCCCCAAGGAATGGTCTCTTGCAAATATATGCCCAATCTTCAAAAAAGGAGATAGGTCTTTGGCTTGCAATTATCGACCGGTTTCTCTAACTTGTGTACCATGCAAGTTACTCGAACACATTGTCTGCTCTAATATTATGGCACATTTGGATGAACATAAACTTTTGTCAGACGGACAACATGCATTTCGGAAGAAACATACATAGTTGCGAAACTCAATTGATCACAGTTATAAACGACTGGGCTAAAATCTTGGATAAGGGTGGACAGGTTGACACTTTCATCTTAGACTTCAAGACAGCTTTTGACACTCCCCCTCATGAATTACTTAAATGTAAGCTATTCGGCTATGGTATTGGTGGGAAGACTCTGAAATGGATAGATTCTTTTCTCTGTTACAGGCAGCAGCGTGTGGTGGTAAATGGAGTTAAGTCGGATTTGGTCCCGGTTTTGTCGGGTGTCCCCCAGGGCACTGTGCTTGGACCACTGTTATTCTCGCTGTACATTAACGATATAATAGAAAATATTGACTCGGAATTAAGACTTTTTGCTGACGACTGTGTTTGCTATCGTGTAATCAGAGATATTGAAGACACGGTGAAACTTCAGGAGGATATAGATCGTTTAGGTTGTTGGGCAAGGAGTTGGCCGGGGCATGAGATTTCAACCTGTCAAATGCAACATAATGCAAATTACAAGGAAACGGTTCAAGAAGATCAATGCTTCCTACACCTTAGAGGGAACGGTCCTCAATAATGTAGAAACCATCAAGTATCTCGGCATAACCATTACCAATGATTTGAAATGGAACACACATGTCAGCAATATTTGCACAAAGGCTAATAGGACCCTCGGCTTCCTCAGACGTAACTTGGCAGCATGTCCACAAGATGTTAAAGAGTCAGCATACAAGGGACTGGTGCGTCCAGTCCTGGAGTATGGCAGTTCAGTTTGGGACCCTCAAAGTATACTTCTTCAAGATGAACTAGAGAAGGTGCAGAAAAGGGCAGCTAGATTTGTAACGGGAAATTACACATATGAAACTGGGAGTATGACTTGCATTCTGGAGAAACTTAAGTGGGAATCCCTAAAAAAGAGAAGGAAAGATAGTAGACTCATAATGCTGTACAAAGGTCTGAGGGGTGCAGCCAGTAAATGACCTTGTTCCCCCAAGTAGGCGTACCAGGAATCATCATACCCTGGCATTTCAAACCCCATTGGCTGGGACTGATATTTACAAATCCAGTTTCTTCCCCCAGACTATTAGAGATTGGAATTCCCTGGAAGATTCACTTATTTCTGCTGCTGAGTGTGCAGAGGATTCAGTTACTAAGTTTACTTCTCTTATAAGGGCTAGGGACTAGCTTCCCTGATTCACAGGTCCTGGTGAATGATTGTCCTTGGACGTGTCACCAGTAAACAATTCTGATTCTGATTCTGATTCTCCGGGCCAGAGCAAAGGGATCAATTAACTGAAAATTTGTTGAAAGCATATTCGGCACCACGTCACACAGACTAGATAAAATTGTTCTGACTAGATTACAGTGACCCTTTGTGTGGGCAGGGTAATTCAGGAAAAGTTATGTTGTTTTGAATAATTATTAAATATAAGTTTACATGAAAAGTACAGTTTTACATGGTACAGGATCTAAGGGGTCACATCATATTTTAGTGTGTGTTGGGGTTACTTACTGCATTACGGCATTGTAAAAAAAGACTGTCACATTTTAGGACAATTAACCATATTAAATTTATGGGTTTATTTTAGAATTTTGAAGCTGTACTTAGTACTTACCTATAAATGAATCTTGATGTCTTTCCAGGTTCCAGACACAAGTCTACAGATTTGAAAATGCGTGATGGTCAGCCTCTTTCAGTGTATTGGAGATGTTACGTGTATGCTTTACATGGGTATGCCTCAGAAATCATGTTTACAGCAATCTGGGAATTCGTCGTTCACTTTAACTGGAAGCTCCCTGGTAATACAAGTATATGGATTATGCCAGTCTATGGCTTGTCTGGACTTATTATGGAAAGAATATATCTTGCACTAGTGGAAAGGCACGTGCCATTTCTCATTAGAGGCATCATTTACCTGCTGTGGACATACACTTGGGAATTTAGTACAGGATTCTTGTTGAAACAATTTGATGTTTGTCCATGGGACTATACAGCGTTTGATGGAGATATTATGGGGCTGATAACATTGGAGTATGCCCCTCTCTGGTTTGTAGGGGGTCTGATAACTGAAAAATACATTATGAGATATACACGACAGTTATACTGGGGACCAACTCACCATGACTTTGTACCAAACCATATACAAAAAGAAGATTAGTTTTCTTTGCCATATGTCTTTCTTTAATAGTACTCTTTCATTATATGAGCCACAACATGACAAAACCAACAAAGTGGCATGTGCACTCAGCCAAGACTCAGATCAGCCTGGGCATCCGCCCAGTCTGATCAGAGTCTTTGCTGTGCGCTTATAGCCTTATAGTGTAACTTTTACATAGGGTCTAAGCTAGCTCCATTCCGATAGCCAAGACTCTAGTCAGACAAGGCGGATGCCCAGGCTGATCTGAGTCTATGCTGGCAGCACATGCCACTTTGTTGGTTTTGTCATGTCGCAGCTTATATTTTATTATTTAGTAAACATACAGCGAACATACATAACTGAAGGAAAATGTTTCTTGTATATCCAGGGTCCACTTGTTCAAAAGCTGTTGTTATTTACCAAGGCATTATATTTTCAAAACCATGGTAGGCTTAAAGAAAGCCACTTTTTTTTTTTTTCGAAAAAATGTGAGGAGCTTTTGCACAGCATGCAAACGCTCCTCATATTTTTTTCAGCAAAAACTATTACACTTAAAGTATGTACATGTATATCCGTTTTGGTACTAGAAGACTTAATGAATTCTTGACTAGTGACTTTGTTAAGCTAACAATGCTCTGAATAACTTGGCCAAACTGCTCCTCAGGATCAAGGTGTGCACTATAGATCTGCAACCTTACATACCCTAATGTGCTAAAGTATTGGGACACCTTAAAAGCATTAATTTTCCATCTGTTCCAAATGGAAAATTGATGGTCTGTAGGTGTCCCAATATTTAAGCACATTAGGGTAGTTTCTGACTCGGCTAGTCAAAATTGAAAGACAAGAGCTAGCTAGAACCTATTACGGAAAACTTGGCAGGATGAAAAAAATGTTGACCTGATGAGACTGCTTCTGAGGATCAGTCTGAGCTCAATTAGCATATATATAAGCATTTGCAAAAATTATGCTTTTTACAGAGCTACTGTATTTCTATGGTTAAAGACGGAGCTTTTCCCTACAATCCTTCAAGTCTAGATGCACCTTATAGATCTAAATTTTAGGGATTATTTCAGGGAAATGGCTATTGACAACTGGTTGTCAATAGCAAATGTTCGCTATTGACAACCGGTTGTCAATAGCGAACGTTCGCTATTGACAACCGGTTGTCAATAGCGATCGCCTTATTTTAGAAAGGAAAAACCCTACTCGTAGCAGAATTTCACAAACATGATCTACATACTTGCGGTAATTTTGGAAGGATAAAGTTCCAGTCTCATCTAATAACCAAATAACTATGGTAATTCAGTAGCTGTATAAGGGCAGTCTGACTAAAGTTTAAATCGTAAAAAACGTCAGATATTTACTGTGATGAAGTTAATAATTACTGTTTCTCTTACATTACTGCCAGTTCTAGATCTCAGCATTTTTGCTACATGACTGTATATTTATGGTACAATAATAATTTATTTTCTTAACTAAGCTTAAAGCAGTTTTGTAGCTTCTTTTAGCTGCTTTGAAAAATAATTATTTTTGCATTCGTGTTATCAGTATGTACAGGTAATGTCATTTTCTTTGTCAAACATAGCTACATTTGTTTTTAGCTACATCAGCAGAGCTACAGATAAGAGGGGGTATTAAGGATAATTTGAAGATAATTTTTCTTCTTTATCAATGAAAACATATGTTGTAGCCCCTCAATAGAACCGTCTCAATGAGGGGGTTCTAATGATGGGAGACAACTTTTGATTTTTATTGAGAAATATGAAAAATTATGGTATCCCTGTTATCCCTTCTTATTTTGAGCACTGGGATAAACAATCAATGTAGACGTGATCAGACTGCTTTTGAGGATCAGTCTGAGCTGGGTTAGCATAAGCATTTGCAAAAATTTTGTAATTTACAGAGCTCCCAGATTTCTTTGGTTATAATCTTGACTGAAGATCTCTCTTTCCTAAACAATCCCAAAAATCTAGATCCATCAAAAACATGTTGAACAGATCTTAATTTTTGAGACTGTTTTAGAAGGGAAAAACCAAACTCGTAGCAGAATTACACAAGAATGATTTACCTATTTCAGAGCCCTAAATAAGACAGAGTATTCGGTGATAATTAGGGATAATTTTTGTTGCTTCTGGATATAAACATAAGTTGTGACCCCCTCATCTGAACCGTCTCGACGAGACGGTTCAGATGAGGGGTCACAACATATGTTTTCAATGATAAATAAAGAAAATTATCCCGCAATTATCATCAGATACCCCTCTTATCTAGAGCAAATACTCAGTAATTTTGGAAAGATAAAGTCCCAGTTCCAGCTTATCTTTGATTATCAGACAGAGGTTTTTCCCTTCCTAACTTCCTAAACAATCCCAAAAATCTAGATCTGACTTATAAGACAGATCTGAATTTTTGGGATTATTTTAGAAGGGAAAGACCCAACTCATATATAGCAGAATTGCAGAAGAATGATTTACATATTTGCGGTAATTTTAGAAGGATGAAGTCCCAGTCCCATGTTATAACCAAATAAATATGGTTAATTCAATAGCTGTATAAGGGATGTCTGACTAAACTGTAAAAAAAATGTTTGCTAAAGAGACATAAAGTTTCAAAATTTATTTTATGCCAAAGCACTGTCCATTTTGGCTGAAAAAATGTGAGGAGCTTTTGCAGTGCAAAAGCTGCTCTCATTTTTTCAGCAAAAGATATTAGCACACTTGATTTATGTTTTATCAAAGACTTAACGAATCCTTGACTCATTACTTTGTTAAGCTAACAGTGCTTTGAACAACTGGGGCCTGATATTTACCACGATGAAGTTAATAATCTTTTTTCTATTACATTACTTCCAAGTTCTAGATCTCATTGTTTTTGCTATATGACTGTGTATTTGTGATACAAATAATAATTTATTTTATTTTCTTAACTAAGCTTAAAGCAATTTTTGTGTAGCTTCTTTTATAGTGGTGGGCCAGTGTTCGACTATAATTGAAAGTCAGTTGGTTTGTGCAGCCGATTATGATCATCGATTGTAGAATTCCCAATCGGTTATAAAAATCGGAAATAAATATTTGCTTTGAAAAATACAAAACTAGTGTAAAGAGAGATTGGCAATAACATGAATTATTGAAGAAACATTCTTGTAGATTGTTTCCAAGGCTAATTGCTTAGACCTGCTTAGATTTCACAAAGCCTGTTCATTTAACTTTTTTTCAAACATTGTTAAGTTCTGAAAATAAAGCATACATAATGGACTGTATTTAAACCTATTGTACAATCGACAGCTAGTTGGTTAGGTATTCTGATTATAAACCGATGATCGATTGTGATTTTAACTCGATTGCCCATCACTATTCTTTTAGCTTCCTTTGAAAACTAATTATTTTTGCATTGGTATGATAGCATGGCTGCAACTCGGCCCATACTCCTGATGTTTTTATTTAGAAAGCTGATTGACAGCTGAGTACATGCCATATGGGTATTGTAGATGACAGTTTTCATCTCGAAAGCAGTGATGTGTAGGCACATGTAACTCGCAGTATTGCTTGTTTACCTATCCACTGCATGTACAAACAGGTAGATTTTATTTAGACCTACTATTGACGCCATTTGCATATTCAAGCCCAGCATGGCGGGAACGACAAACAATGTAGTCAAACAGCTTCATATCCTATATGGTCTGGATCTATGCTCTTGAGTAAATTGGAGTTTGCAGCCACAATCACATTTATTTTCGCATTGGTGTCATCAACATGTTAAACATGTTCATGTCATTTTCTTTGTCAAACATGCCAGATTGTTGTTTAGCTATATATTGTTTTTTAGTTACATGCAGAGCTCCAGATAGTTGTTGTTAAGGATAATTTAGGGATAATTTTGCATATTTTTCAATGAAAACATAAGTTGTGTTCCTCTATTAGAACCGTCTCTATTTTCCATATTTCTCGATCAAAATATATTGTGTCCCTCATTAGAACAGTCCCTACGAGACGGAGCTAATGATGGGTCACAACTTATGTATTATCCCTGTTACCCCTTATCTGGAGCACTGAACAGGTCAGGGTTGCCACTCATCATTCACTTCAGAATTCCTTGACTTTTCTCTGTTTTTTTTCCCTGACATTTTTCTCAATTCTCCATACCCTTTTACTGATCCAAAAGTTGATTAATATATTCTATAATGTTATTAATCAAGCGATTTCCTATTGATCCAGTTACAGATCTGAGGTCTGCTGTGTTGGCCTGAGGCCAAAGGCCTTGGGCCAACACAGTAGTCCAGGGACCTGTAACTGGACGAATACAAAATGTCTCAATTAATGACAATTTTATTAGTTAATGTCAGTGATATTGGCTGAGTTTGATTTTTGATATTGGCCAAGTTGTATTGGCCTATTTTCGACTGTAAAGGCTGTATTGGCTGAGTTTGGCTTGTATTGGCTGAGTTTGGCATGTATTGGCCGAGTTGGCCTGTATTGGTCAAGTTTGACAAGATAAGCCCAGTTTATGACTGGTATGATGTGGACTGCAAAATTTTGCCATGTGTAAGTACTGTAGTATTACTGTTACAGTCAACTCCTGATATCTTGACCATTGATATCTCAAAATATCTTCTTGTATCTAAGAATATATTTCCTATAATTATTTACATTAGAACTGTAAACTACTGATATCTCAAAGTAAATTTTCTGGTACCAGAAAATTTACTTTGAGATATCAGTAGTTTGGGCTGAAATTTGACTTCGAGATATCGAGAGTTGACTGTAGTTAATTAATAGTTTACTTTATTAGTGCTAAAGGTATTTTTAAAATTGGTATTACTCTGACAGGAAAGAATGGGAGCATATTCTTTCCTTCAAGAGTACATGTATATCTGTATCTCTGTTCAGGATAGTTTGCAGAAGTAAGCATTTACAAAAAAATTCATTGTTCAGGGTTCTCACCAGCACAATTTCATAGTTCAGAGTTCCCTCCACCACAAGGAAAAGGTGATCAATCATATTTTTACATTAACCCTTAATGCGCCAAAAAGCAGATGACAAAATTTACGTCTGCAGAATTTCAAAAACTGTTTCATCCAAGCGATATCATATTGAGAATTTGAACACTGGAGGGCTAACAGTGTAGTTTCAGATGAGGTGGCTCGTCATGAGCCACCTCATCTGGATCTACACTGTTTGCCAATTCAACAATTTTAATTTTTGGCGCTTTAAGGGTTAATATATGAGCTGCGACCTGACAAAACCAACAAAGTAGCATGTGTACCTAGAACAGACTCAGATCAGCCTGGACATCCATCCAGTCTGATCAGTCTTACTGTGGGCTTAAAAGATAGCTAAGAGTCTATGATACCTTCATGCGGAAGACTCTCATCAGACTGATGACCCAGGCAGATCTGAGTTTTCACTTGGCGCATAAATTAATATGCCACTTTGTTGGTTTTGTCGTGATGGCGATCATATTGCTATTTAATGCCCCCCCCCCCCCCCCCCCCCTGGGGCATATAGTTTGGCACTTTTCCATGTCAGTAATCATCTATCTTTGATTTTCTGGTGTTTGGATAGAACTGTACAACTTAACTTGCAAAGGTAGCCAATAGTTAACTGTCTCACCCCTGTGACTATCAGAATGTGAGACACAGGTTTAGCTTTTCCATGTACAGCATAAACTTTCATGAATTTTTCTGCTTTACCTCTGTTTGTGACAATGGGTAGACAGGCGAGACATAGTGGCCTGCTAAATTTTTGGTTTGCCTGTTAGGGACCACTGCCAACAAAGACCACTGCCAGCAAAATGTCAATAGTCCTCCAGTGCCAAATTTCTGTCGAATACGGCCTTTATAAAAGCCTAAATGAGCCGCGACATGAGAAAACAAACAAAATGGAGGTGTGCCCAGCGCACACTCAGATCAGCCTAGGCATCTGCCCTGTCTGATCAGGTTTTGCTGTCCACATGGAGGTAGCTTAGTGAAGCTTACTGAAGAGTCTGATCAGACTGGGCATATGCCCAGGCTGATCTAAATCTGCACTTGGCACACAACCACTTTGTTTGTTTTCTCATGTAGCGGCTCAAATAAATGTGAATGGGTACACTTACAGGGGAAGGAACTCTATATATTTCTTGCTTGCCTTCCTTCTCAATGGGGGATGAAGTCTTCAAAGAAAGTTTATATCCCTAGAAGCAATTTCTTTCTTTAATCCTATTGCACTCAGAACAGCCAAAACTCCATAGAGTTTTGGCTGTTCTGAGTGCAGTAGGGTTAAAGAGTGGATCCTATTTTGGAAGGACTTCATCATCCAGGTTAGCAAACAGGAAGTCACAAAAGTTGTTATTCATCGTAAACATTCTGAAAAAACGAATTGGAGGTTTGCTAGTACACTAAAAGACTGTTTATTCATATTATGAGCTGCATTATGGAATAAAAACTTGCCTTGACCCTTTTTAGACCAGAAACCTGTTTTGGGGACATATGCAAACAGTGTTGACCCTGATCATTCTGCGGCATCTGAACTGGGTCTGCACTGTTTGCTTACAGGGATTTCTATGCAAATCAAATGAAAAATGAAACATCTACCAGTAAAACCTAAAACTAGAAATGGCTCATCCAAATGATAAGGACAGACCGATCCACCAGTTCAGAAAGGGTTAAGGTGAATCAGACACTTCTAGGGCCAGTAATCTTTACCATTTCATTGAGGCTTCTCTTAAAAAAAAGAATTTCTCCCTAAAGGACCAAGTTCTTTATTTAAAGAGTAGCCCACATTTTGGAAAGCTTTATCATCCAGCAAAGCAATCAGGAAGTAACAGATGAGAGATGAATGAGTATGCCACCATTTTTACAAGGAGAAACAACTTTTGTTGACTTATTGTTTGCTTCCCAAGATGAAGCTACCCTACCACAATGTGGTCTGCTATTATTTCTTTAATACATGTAGTTGAGGTGGGAAAATAAAAATGGCAGAGTTGTTTCCCCTGGAAGTGAACCTATTCACTTTAAAAGATAAAGCTGACAAATCAGTAGTTAAACATTCCAAAAAGTTTTTTAGATGTTACATAATTAGTATACTGTGTTTATTATTTATGTATTATATATATTGCAAACCCGGTTTTCTGAAAATAGCTGCAGACTCAGAAGAGACTATTTGGTGATTATTCAAAGAATATTTCTGTGACATCTCATTTGAAATAACTTGCCATTTGAGATGCACCATCAAATGTTTCTATTGAGGGAAAAAAAGAGTAAGAAAATTTATCCAGGTATTATCAAATTCATGTACATTGTAGTTACCTTAAGTTAGATGGGACTTGAGGCGATGTCTACGGTAAACATTATAATCCTGTTATTCAATCCTTCTACATTGATAGTATTATGGCATTCATAGAGAATCATCATCAGGAGTTGGAACATTAAAATACATGACCAAGCATAATACAGACAGAATGTCAAGACTAATCTTGAGTATGTATGCAGTCTGATCACAACCTTCACCGTTTCCCTGCTGATACATGTCAGGCCCGGATCTAGACCACAACTAGCTGATGGGGAACAACTGGTGGGGCAGAGGACCAAACCGGGAACATAATCAGGGTTTCGGATAAAATAAAGTATTTGATGGAAAAGCAAGTTAATATCATGCTTACCTTTAAATATATGTTACGGCATGTCATTGGAATCACCTCGCCAAGGCCATTCCAGTGCAATGACAATAAGTCTCAGGTGGCGGGGCATAGGCCCCAAAGCCCACCCCCTGGATCCAGGCCTGTATATCTGCATCTTGTTGCAACTTGTGATCTTGACTCAAGCTCTATAGAAAGGTATAGAATTCAAAGTAAGGGTAAATTTGTAGATTATTCTGGGATAATTATTCTTAAGGTGAACAGGTACACTTTCAGGAGGAGCAATTTTGCTATTTTCTGTAAGAGTAGACACTCTTTTGGAAGGGCTTTGTTGCCAAGGGAAGCAAACAAGAAGTCATAAAATTTGTCCACCATTGTATTGTAAACATGGTGGGTAAACATGGAGATATGCCCATCCACCTAAGGTTTGCATTTTGGTGCCTCATTAGATCTACCTCTCAGAGGCAGGTCAAATGAATAGCCATAACATTTTTATCCGAACAAAAATGCTCAGAATTCTCAAACTGATCAAAAAATTACCCAAAAATAAGGAGACTGAACAGAATATATCTCGGGATGTTAAGACTGAAAAAAAATGTCGCAGAAATCTAAGTGAGTGAGTGTTATGGATTTTATGGCACATCAACACAAAAAGGCTATTTCACATCAAAACTGCTTATGGTTATTTTTGAAACTGAGACTGAACAAAACTTTTCCTAGAATTCTAATACTGAACAAAACTTATCTCAGGATTGTATCAAAAGTCCCCTTATCTGGAGCTCTGCTACAAAGGTCTGTCTCGGCAATCTGCCTTTTCATATGCCATCTTGCATGTTCACTTATTTAGGCTTATACTTGTTAAATGGTACCTTCAGTTTAGTGCTTACAGGAATTTTTCAGGATTGATAGATTGTACTTGCAAATAGCAAGATTCTGATCAGCCTGCACAGAGGGCACAGATATGCAGGCTGCTCTGAGTCTTTCTGTTTGCAACTGCTGTAGGTACTTTTTCAAGTGATGCTAGTCCTATTTATTATGATGAAACAACTCTGGGACTGCAGAGGGCATTCTTGTTTGCATATTATTTTCAGCTTTTACATTTATTAGAAAAATGACTTTACATGTTGTATTGTTGTTTTATAGTAAATTGTTGAAGGTATAGATATTGATATTGTTGCTTCTTTGTTCTTTCCCCAAGTAGCTTAGGCAACTGAGCTGAGACTCCCTGTTGCTTCTTTGTCCTTTCCCCAAGTAGCTTAGGCAACTGAGCGTAGACTCCCTGTTGCTTCTTTGTTCTTTCCCTATGTAGCTTAGGCAACTGAGCTGAGACTCCCTGTTGCTTCTTTGTCCTTTCCCCAAGTAGCTTAGGCAACTGAGCGTAGACTCCCTGTTGCTTCTTTGTTCTTTCCCTATGTAGCTTAGGCAACTGAGCTGAGACTCCCTGTTGCTTCTTTGTATTTTCCCCAAGTAGCTTAGGCAACTGAGCTGAGACTCCCTGTTGCTTCAAGTAGCTTAGGCAACTGAGCGTAGACTCCCTGTTGCTTCTTTGTTCTTTCCCTATGTAGCTTAGGCAACTGAGCTGAGAATCCCTGTTGCTTCTTTGTTCTTTCTACAAGTAGCTTAGGCAACTGAGCGGAGACTCCCTGTTGCTTCTTTGTTCTTTCCCTATGTAGCTTAGGCAACTGAGCTGAGACTCCCTGTTGCTTCTTTGCCCTTTCCCCAAGTAGCTTAGGCAACTGAGCTGAGACTCCATGTTGCTTCTATGTGCTTTCCACAAGTAGCTTAGACAACTGAGCTGAGACTCCGTGTTGCTTCTTTGTCCTTTCCACAAGTAGCTTAGGCAACTGAGCTGAGACTCCCTGTTGCTTCTTTGTTCTTTCCCCAAGTAGCTTAGGCAACTGAGCGTAGACTCCCTGTTGCCTCTTTGTTCTTTCCCTATGTAGCTTAGGCAACTGAGCTGAGACTCCCTGTTGCTTCTTTGTCCCTTCCCCAAGTAGCTTAGGCAACTGAGCATAGACTCCCTGTTGCTTCTTTGTTCTTTCCCTATGTAGCTTAGGCAACTGAGCTGAGACTCCCTGTCGCTTCTTTGTTCTTTCCCCAAGTAGCTTAGGCAACTGAGCTGAGACTCCCTGTTGCTTCAAGTAGCTTAGGCAACTGAGCTGAGACTCCCTGTTGCTTCTTTGTTCTTTCCCTATGTAGCTTAGGCAACTGAGCTGAGACTCCCTGTTGCTTCTTTGTTCTTTCTACAAGTAGCTTAGGCAACTGAGCAGAGACTCCCTGTTGCTTCTTTGTTCTTTCCCTATGTAGCTAGGCAACTGAGCTGAGACTCCCTGTTGCTTCTTTGTCCTTTACCCAAGTAGCTTAGGCAACTGAGCTGAGACTCCGTGTTGCTTCTTTGTCCTTTCCACAAGTAGCTTAGACAACTGAGCTTTGACTCCATGTTGCTTCTTTGTCCTTTCAACAAGTAGCTTAGGCAACTGAGCTGAGACTCCCTGTTGCTTCTTTGTTCTTTCCCTATGTAGCTTAGGCAACTGAGCTGAGACTCCCTGTTGCTTCTTTGTCCTTTCCCCAAGTAGCTTAGGCAACTGAGCTGAGACTCCCTGTTGCTTCTTTGTTCTTTCCCCAAGTAGCTTAGGCAACTGAGCTGAGACTCCCTGTTGCTTCTTTGTTCTTTCTACAAGTAGCTTAGGCAACTGAGCGGAGACTCCCTGTTGCTTCTTTGTTCTTTCCCTATGTAGCTTAGGCAACTGAGCTGAGACTCCCTGTTGCTTCTTTGTCCTTTCCCCAAGTAGCTTAGGCAACTGAGCTGAGACTCCGTGTTGCTTCTTTGTCCTTTCCACAAGTAGCTTAGACAACTGAGCTTTGACTCCATGTTGCTTCTTTGTCCTTTCCACAAGTAGCTTAGGCAACTGAGCTGAGACTCCCTGTTGCTTCTTTGTTCTTTCCCTATGTAGCTTAGGCAACTGAGCTGAGACTCCGTGTTGCTTCTTTGTCCTTTCCCCAAGTAGCTTAGGCAACTGAGCTGAGACTCCCTGTTGCTTCTTTGTTCTTTCCCCAAGTAGCTTAGGCAACTGAGCTGAGACTCCCTGTTGCTTCTTTGTTCTTTCCCCAAGTAGCTTAGGCAACTGAGCTGAAACTCCCTGTTGCTTCTTTGTCCTTTCCCCAAGTAGCTTAGGCAACTGAGCTGAGACTCCATGTAACTGGGACTCCCCAACACTGGCAGAGGATTGAATGGCTCCTCTCTATTGAAAAGGAGGTCATCCATATCCACAGGGACCAACCGTAACGCCCGGTACTGTGGCCAAAACGTAGGATATGCAGTGTTTTCACGCGGGATTGCAGTACTTTTCGTCGGATTCGCCGCCATTTTTGTTGACAGTTTCGGAGGTGGGTGAAAAAACTATTTATTTATAACGTAAGGGGATTTTGTGAGAGCATTAGAACTAGCCTATCCAGATCTACATACATGCCTTTAACCACCAGATCTTCTGTTGGTACATAAATATCACGCAAGCAGAAAATTGATTTGCATGTTCAGCCAAACATGCAAATCAATTTTCTCCTTGCGTGATTGCATATTTCAACAATATCTATGTACAAACAGAAGATCTGGCGGTTAAAGGCATGTATGTAGATCCGGATAGGCCTGTTCTAATGCTCGCACAAAATCTCCTTACTTTATAAATAGATAATCCTTCGTTTCGACCGCTTTTCCGGCATTACGGTTGGTCCCTGTGATATCATTGCAGTAAAAGCAACCTGTACTGCAAATTCTACTTCAGTTTGTCTCCCCAAATTTCTGGGAGAGCAAATACCACATGTAAAATAAAAGGCCAAAGGCCAAATGATCCATATGGACATATGCAACAGGACCATTTTTTGTGAAAATCCAATGAAAAAATCAGACAGAGCCAATTCCTATAGACCTCTTTGACTATGTTATGAGTGTTACGCAGAAGGTTTTACACTCGGTCGACACGGGTGTAGAGCCTTATGCGTCGCCAGGACGGCGGAGGGTGACTTCTGGTTAAAGGGTTATCTACCAGTGTATTACACTAACAAGGAAACTCTAACAACGTTAGAAGTTTTGAAGTTTATATATAATGTAAATTCTATATACAACAATACAATTTACAACTGTCACAATTACAATAATATACAACACATATTAGTTCATGTCGCTGGCCCAAGTAAGGTGTTTGTTTCAAATCTGTAATCGATTTGCGTGCAATGCGCAAATAGATTACTGTCTGACGTCAACACCGTACTCAGCTCAGCGCCATGAACTAAAGGAAAACACAAAGAACAAAAGACGTCAGTTTGAGCTCATACAAAAAAAAAAACAAGGCCTTATGTTGGTAGACTTCACTTTGTCGTTCCCTGGATCATGTCATGGGCCAGTCCATATATCAAGAGGAACACCAACTTATATTGACACGTGCACGATTATATACTGGTCGCTCCCTGGATCGTACCAGGGACCAGTCTATATATATTAACACACTTTAGTGGACGAACACTGTCCCACACTTGATGTGACCTTCAGATCTTATCACAGAATCTGGCAAAACTGTGCTAACCACTTCCGCCTACATTTTGTGCTTCCCGCCTCTGCTTAGGAACCATGCACAAACGGCGTTGTAACTGCCTCTACCCGGGTTGGTATTAACCTGGAGACGTATATCGAATCTCCAGGTGAGACGTGGCTCTAAGCCCTAACAGCTGACTGCCGGACTTGATGTGCCTAAAAATAACGAACTTACACTTAATACATTGTAACTACATAATAACAATACGTAAGACTTAGGCCTGTCTTGGAAATACCATACAACGCCCTCGGCGAATGCCGAGCATAACGTGCACACGCCAGCCGTGTCACTAGACACGACTCGCGCTCACGATGTAAAGCCAAAAGTGTGCTTACCACTTCCGCCAATGAAGAAACGTAGATCCTACCACGCATGTGCGTCGAAGGATCTGACGTCAAACATTGTCAAGAAGTATACTGACGTCAACAGGCATTACCATGACATACCCCACATAAAACATGAATAATCTAAACAATGACCTATTTACATTAAATTGATTGACCAAAATCTAACTCGCATATGTATTAATTCATTTCTTTAAACTAAGCGTAATACCATTTGCCATAGAATATAATAGCTGAATAAGCGTTTCTCACACATTTGGGATCATAACGTTTGATCTGACTTCATGACATCAATGATGTTATACCATATGACGCCGTCTAATGAAGGCAAATCAAACGCATGATGACCAAATGCTACCATTATAACTTATGGAAAAAACCCTTAATGCGGTGCATGCTATGGCGTCAATTGACGTCACGAGTATATAAATTAGTTCCATTACAAATCAATCTACTTCTATAGGCCACGTATACGTGAAACTAATATAAAAAGTGCTGACGTCGCAATAACATGAATGCAACTGACGTCACATGAATAACATGAATGCAACTGACATCACATGAATAATATGAATACAACTGACGTCACTGGACGTCAAATAGACGCACACCATTGCAACCAACATCAGTGATATAAACTATTTCCATAATTTACAAAACTTCCTAATATACAAATACCATGCGCAGCATGGTCAGTATAAACAAAATTGGTCGACATATGCACAGCCTGATCACTGTCAACAAAATCAAATCAGTCGACACATATAATCATACCATATCAATCAGAAGTCACATTTTTCATTCTTAGCCAAACTATTCTAAATAAATATAAAAAAAATCTTACCATTCTAGGTCTAAACTCAGAATCTGGGCACACAACAATATAACATCCTCAGTATAAGAATTAAACAGCCACGTCTAACTTTTCAATAAAAGATAGGCGTATAAATAGTATGCGTCTCACATTTAAATCATGGGACTCGAATATAAGCGTGCAGGTACTCACATTAAAATCATGCAACACGCTGTCCACAATCAAAAGACTCATGCAGGTATTCACCTTACAACCCATGCATAACGTAGTCACAATTTCCGTAAACGTTTTATTACCACAGTTACCCTAAAAACTGTAGCCTTACTGATTGAAAGGATTAAAATAATCTCGACGACATAGTGGACGATTAGATCCATTTCGTAACATAGGTTTCCACTTAGGGAGAAAAAAACATAACAATGTTTCTTTTCTGATATAGTACGAAATGCGATCGAATCGTAGGCTATGTCAAAACTGGAAAACTAGCTATATACACAACAACGGTGCGATGCATAACGTGGCCAAACTATCTACTAAGGTAGTCCGCCCCCAAATTATCTTGGCAACAGATTTACCTAATCCCAAAGTCAATCAATTCTCTGTGTCGTACCTGTCGTGCCTCAAATGGAATGGGGAAGTATGGGTAAGTTTGATCGAACACTAGGTGGAAATCGCCACCTTTAAGTGTATCAGACGTAAAATTAACGTTGTCTTTGACATTACACCTACTTCGCACGACAGATCCCACAGGATCCGTTGCCTCTGCCTCTAATCTACTATCGCCACCGTGTTCTTCCATGTTTGCTTTCTGAATCGACGTTACGTCGTCGGGCTTTACGTTTTCACGTATGAAGTCATATTGGGATACGTCCTCTGACGTACAAATGTTAACTCTTTGGACATTCGGATCACCGTGATCCTTTGATCCAACATTGTCACGTGCATTAACAACTGCAGACGACACGTTCTTTTGACGCTGAACGTACTGCTTAATCATGTTAGCAGGATAAGTATTCACGACGCCCTTGACGTTAATCTTGTAGTTCATTGCATTGACTACTTCGACAACTTCATATGGCCCGTTCCATTGAAGTAACAACTTATTGCACTCATTCGGGAGTAGCAAAAGTACTTTGTCTCCGACGTCAAATTTACGCGACCTCGCGCGTTTATCATAATAAGCATTTTGCTTTACGTCCATTTTTCGGACAATATCCTGTGCTAACTTACACGTTCTCTCTAAACGTTCTTTTAGATCAATAACGTACTGATACGTCAATAATGCACGTTGGTCAGTTTCCTCTACAGACCATAATTCCTTTAATATTTGCATAGGACCCCTAACATTACGTCCATACAACAGTTCAAACGGGGAAAAACCTAACGACTCTTGCGGAACTTCCCTTACTGCGAATAATAATGCTGGGAGATACCTGTCCCAGTCATTCGGACGTTCTACGCACATTTCACGTAATATCTGCTTCAATGTATCATGGAATTTCTCCACGGGTCCTTTACCAGTAGATTGATAAGGAATAGTTGTCAGATCTTGAAGCGACAACAACCTACTAACCTCTCTCATGACGTCAATCTTGATCTTACTATCATGCTCGATTAGCATTTCACTCGGTATTCCTAATCTACTGAACATCTCAACTAACGCTTCGGCTACGCGTCCCGTTTCAATGCCGGGTAACGCTACAGCCTCGGGATATCTCGTCGCATAGTCTATCATTGTTAAAATATAGCGGGATTTCCTGTCGGAACGAGGTTCTATCGGTCCTACTATATCAACCGCGACTCGTTTAAATGGTGTGTCAATCTGTGGCAACTTTCCTAAAGGTACCTTAGTGACACGACCTTTTTGAATAGTCCTTTGACATATGTCACAAGATTTACAAAACCTTGCCACATCACCACAAACTCCAGGCCAAAAGAACTCAGTTAACACTCTATCCATAGTTTTCTTTATGCCCAAATGACCTGACATCAAGGTTTCGTGCGCCAATCTTAACACCTTTTCACGAAAACCTTCAGGGATAATAAGTTGCAAAGTGACCTTGTTTCCCTTAGTAAACTGCCTATACAATAAATTTTTCTTTCGGATAAACTTAGTTTCACCTCGGTTCAATCCACGACTAATAGTCACATTCCCAGATTCCACTCTTTGCCTTATGCCATTCAATTTAGGGTCAACAACTTGGGCCTGCTTCAATGCCTCCTTATCACTAGCAATAATTTGATCAGGAACTTTAAGTTTCTTATAGACCTCTTCACCTTGCTTAGCTTGTGACCTAGTCACTGCCGCCGTTGCAAAATGGGACATATCGGGAAGTTTTGACCCGTCAATATTTCCAATAACCAGGTCATACAATGTATCTTCCATGCACAATGCCTCAGTTTTTCCTGTGAAAAATGGACAATCTATGTCAACCATTGCTAAGGGATACCTTTGGGTAGATTCATCAATCAAAGTTACATCAGATTCTCTACCAAGTAACTGATCATTAGAAACCAAGTTTCTACGAACGACACACCCAGTACAACCTGTGTCCCTTAAAACTACAACAGTCTTACCATTAACCGTACCCTGCGCTGTTGGTAATCGCGACCTTAAAAAGTAACAGACACCTTTCCTATCCACGTTATTTAAGAATTGAAATTTGATTTTTCAGCGTTCATCGTGTGATGAAGCCAGTGGGCGGAGCTAAAATTCCATGAAGCGCGAAGCGCTTCTTGTAGAATTTTAGCGACGACCACTGGCTTCTTCACACGTTGAACGCTGAAAAGTCAAATTTATATTCTTATATTTACACTTTATTTGTGAACCTCTCTGTGCCGTTTTCGTGGTAATTTGGTGTAGAAAAGGCAAAATATGGGTCGAAGAAAAGTTAGTAACGACGTGTTCAGCCATGACGTTAAACAGCCGTCGCCATAACGTGGCGTCAATCGAACGTTACAAGAACCAATCAAGACGTTTGTTTACATACGACGTCGCTTGACGACAACGTCACATGGTCAATTGTCCTTCATCGGTGTATGAAGCTAGTTGCTCTAATGGGTTCACCTATGAAAAGTCTGTGGCAAGTGTAAATATTATCGATTAAGGGACTTTCTTCCTTACTCTTATAGAGACCTTCAATTTCATGAGACCTATTCATTGTAGTTTTACAAAAGCTCATTTGATGTCCGCCACCCCGACCACGTCCGCGGGAATAACCCCGACCACGGCCACGATCTGAATTACTACCCTTCGTCTGTACAGTATCGCTCTTACTCTGTGATCTTTGTGTCTCATCTTTCGGTGCATAACTACTCCCCTTACTTCCACTATACCCGCTTGCACTTGCACCTACCTCCGCACTATATGCTTGCTTCCTATCGGGATTCTTAAAACATTTATATGTTAAATGTCCCTTACCACAAATACTACATTTTATCTCTGGTTTCGCACTCGGCTTATTATCAGATCTACTCTGAGTTACGCCCTTACTATCACGCTGCCCCTTATTAACACAAGCGTAGACACCGCCACGTGCTTCTGCAAATAAATCTGCTTCCCTAGCCATCTCACCTAGATTCGTGAATGTTTTCGGTTTCAAATGAACATACAGTTCTTTACTACAAGATTCTAAAAACTGATCTCTAGCGAAAAAATCGCAAACAGATTCATAAGACTGGTCTACCTTCGCCATTTTCAACCATTTATTAAGATACGACCTAAGTCTACTACTAAACTGAATAAACGTTTCGGACTTTTCAGGCCTATCATAGCGAAATTTCTTCCTACATCCGCGTTCAGTCATATCAAAATTCTTTAACAACGCATCTTTCAACTTGTCATAATCTGCTGCATCATCTACAGACAATCTATCATAAACATCAAGCGCGCGACCTTTAAGTAATGCGCTTAAATATGCAGCCCAAACGTTTTTATACCATTTGTTCGCCGTCGCGTATTTCTCAAACCTTGATAAGTAACTATCCATTTTGTCCTTACTTTCATCAAAATACGGTAATTTGGGATCTCGCGCATGCGCTAACTTTTCAGCCTTCTGTTTTTCTAATTCAACTCTAAACATTACCTTCTGCAAATCTATCTGCTTCTTCAACTCGCGTTGCTGCAATTCAAAACTATACTTCAACTTTTCTAACTCAACTTCGCTAGACAACTTCGCTTCCTTATCGCTTTCGACTTGAGACAACTTAGCTTCCCTATCTTTCTCGGCTTGCCGCTCTATGCTTTCAATTCGCGCCATCTCGATTTCCCTATCCGCCGCAATCTTAGCTAGTTCTACTTCCCTATCCTTTTCAGCCTGCGCGATCCTAGCTAACTCAATTTCCCTATCTTTTTCGGCCTGCGCAATCTTATCTTTCTCCGCCGCGATCTTCGCTAACTCAATTTCCCTGTCTTTATCGGCCTGCGCAATCTCTTCTTTCTCCGCCGCGATCCTTTCTTTATCAAGTTCCCTTACCGCGTGCCTTTCTGCCCTCTCAGTCTCTTGCTGTTGCTTTACAAATTCCTGCAATGCCTGCCCTTCATAACCTAACTCCCTTCCCGTCTTAACTAACTGATCCATGACGCTTAACGTAATGCTCACGTTAACTTAACTGAAACCGACGTTCACTTATAGTCACACACGTTAACTAAAACGTTAACAATAATAATGACAAACTAATCCAACTAAAACGTTGATAAATTAGTATACTCGCGATCTAGACGTAGCTATTAAAGTTACGTTCATAACAGACCGGAAATGACGTCATAAACTGACGTTGACTTTGCCGAGAATTACTTTTCACTTTCAAATGACACAATTAGATGACGTAAATAACCCACATTACAATTACGCCCAACTTGATCTAGCGTATCGGATATACAAACGTAACGTATGTAACGCAACGTATTAACACTGACACGACAACTGTACGTCCTACATTACAAAACCTTATAGGATACCAACGGTAAATCAAACTTAAGATTCCGCTATTAGGTTTAATTCATTGTAACGATATTATATAACGTTACGAGTGACCTACGTTACTAAATCAGGACATAAAATGGACCTCAGTAACGGTTACGACACTACGTACAAACGTTTGAATTAATAAACTTACAGATTGTCATGCAACAGCAGTGCCAAGGTACTCAACCGGACCTTAAAACTAAATATGTATCATCCGTGCCAAGACAATTCAGGTCTATATACCTCAGTTTCCCCACTCAGATATGCAACCTGTTACATTTTATCAGAAATTAATGCATGCGCTATCGCACTTCATCACGCAGGGAATAAGGATAGTTGACCTTAATTGAGTGTAGGTTACATTTACAAAGAATTTAGAGGCAAAATTGCTCCCCTAAAATTCACAGCCTTACGTCACCTTAGAAAAGAACAATCAGAAAGTCAATAATAATAAAAAAAAATGTCTGACAAAATTGTGCCTAGATTCTGTATATATTGTCAATGTGTTACACTGGCAGATATTAACCGGAAATCAAATCCCGTTACTTCATGACACCATGTTACGCAGAAGGTTTTACACTCGGTCGACACGGGTGTAGAGCCTTATGCGTCGCCAGGACGGCGGAGGGTGACTTCTGGTTAAAGGGTTATCTACCAGTGTATTACACTAACAAGGAAACTCTAACAACGTTAGAAGTTTTGAAGTTTATATATAATGTAAATTCTATATACAACAATACAATTTACAACTGTCACAATTACAATAATATACAACACATATTAGTTCATGTCGCTGGCCCAAGTAAGGTGTTTGTTTCAAATCTGTAATCGATTTGCGTGCAATGCGCAAATAGATTACTGTCTGACGTCAACACCGTACTGGGCTCAGCGCCATGAACTAAAGGAAAACACAAAGAACAAAAGACGTCAGTTTGAGCTCATACAAAAAAAAAAACAAGGCCTTATGTTGGTAGACTTCACTTTGTCGTTCCCTGGATCATGTCATGGGCCAGTCCATATATCAAGAGGAACACCAACTTATATTGACACGTGCACGATTATATACTGGTCGCTCCCTGGATCGTACCAGGGACCAGTCTATATATATTAACACACTTTAGTGGACGAACACTGTCCCACACTTGATGTGACCTTCAGATCTTATCACAGAATCTGGCAAAACTGTGCTAACCACTTCCGCCTACATTTTGTGCTTCCCGCCTCTGCTTAGGAACCATGCACAAACGGCGTTGTAACTGCCTCTACCCGGGTTGGTATTAACCTGGAGACGTATATCGAATCTCCAGGTGAGACGTGGCTCTAAGCCCTAACAGCTGACTGCCGGACTTGATGTGCCTAAAAATAACGAACTTACACTTAATACATTGTAACTACATAATAACAATACGTAAGACTTGGGCCTGTCTTGGAAATACCATACAACGCCCTCGGCGAATGCCGAGCATAACGTGCACACGCCAGCCGTGTCACTAGACACGACTCGCGCTCACGATGTAAAGCCAAAAGTGTGCTTACCACTTCCGCCAATGAAGAAACGTAGATCCTACCACCCATGTGCGTCGAAGGATCTGACGTCAAACATTGTCAAGAAGTATACTGACGTCAACAGGCATTACCATGACATACCCCACATAAAACATGAATAATCTAAACAATGACCTATTTACATTAAATTGATTGACCAAAATCTAACTCGCATATGTATTAATTCATTTCTTTAAACTAAGCGTAATACCATTTGCCATAGAATATAATAGCTGAATAAGCGTTTCTCACACATTTGGGATCATAACGTTTGATCTGACATCATGACATCAATGATGTTATACCATATGACGCCGTCTAATGAAGGCAAATCAAACGCATGATGACCAAATGCTACCATTATAACTTATGGAAAAAACCCTTAATGCGGTGCATGCTATGGCGTCAATTGACGTCACGAGTATATAAATTAGTTCCATTACAAATCAATCTACTTCTATAGGCCACGTATACGTGAAACTAATATAAAAAGTGCTGACGTCGCAATAACATGAATGCAACTGACGTCACATGAATAACATGAATGCAACTGACGTCACATGAATAATATGAATACAACTGACGTCACTGGACGTCAAATAGACGCACACCATTGCAACCAACATCAGTGATATAAACTATTTCCGTAATTTACAAAACTTCCTAATATACAAATACCATGCGCAGCATGGTCAGTATAAACAAAATTGGTCGACATATGCACAGCCTGATCACTGTCAACAAAATCAAATCAGTCGACACATATAATCATACCATATCAATCAGAAGTCACATTTTTCATTCTTAGCCAAACTATTCTAAATAAATATAAAAAAAATCTTACCATTCTAGGTCTAAACTCAGAATCTGGGCACACAACAATATAACATCCTCAGTATAAGAATTAAACAGCCACGTCTAACTTTTCAATAAAAGATAGGCGTATAAATAGTATGCGTCTCACATTTAAATCATGGGACTCGAATATAAGCGTGCAGGTACTCACATTAAAATCATGCAACACGCAGACTTGGGGTAATCGTATTCTGTATTCTTATTCGAATACTATTCGAATACATTTTCTGAGTATTCATAAAGTATTCTGTATTCGTGGATTTTTTAGAATAAAAGTATTTGTATTTGTATTCGAATACATTGCAAATTTCATGTATTCATGAATACTTTTATGAATACATTATGAATACTTTTGCCATTTTAAGGAAACATTAAACATTGATGCATAAAATTACAAAGATTATGGGATTGTTAAATACTAAAGTCCAAGAATGCTAATGTAGGAACTTTGAAAACACCTCAGTTGTAAATACAATACATTAAAAAAAGATCAAAGAATATTAATTTTATTAATTGATTGCTTTGATGCCATTATTGAAAAACCTTATCATATGCTGCACTCCACCGTGTCCCATCTTGGTTAACACTATTAAAGATCTCTTTTATGGCACTAGGCATCATCATTAGATTAAACTTCCAAGTAAGCAAATATAATACCTGTATGTCATCTTTCAATAGATTGCCCCAGGACAGTATTAAATAGGGACAAGACACAGAACTGACGACAAAGCCATGCCATACCTGTACAATTTTTTGACACTTGTTTCTCAAAAATTACAATACACAATTATAATCCCATCTTACTTTATAGTGTAGATCCAGATCAACTGACTTCTGAAGTTATCCAGGATAAGTCACAGATAAGAAGCATATGCTATTCAAACTAATCTGAAGATATCCAGCTTTGGCATCAGAATATGGAAATAAAGTCACCTTACACCAAATATGCAAATTTGCAAAGAGAGAAAGATAGCCAGTTGTGCCATAGAAATATAAGGTTCCTAAAATAGATATGAAGATATCTAGGAAAGGTCAAACAAAAGAACCTTGCAATCAAAATTATTTTTATGCTGTAAAACCTCTAGAATCTGGACTACTAGAGATATGAAAGTTCAGCATAAAGTATTGGTTAATGAAATTTCCATTTTCATTGAAAAGTATTCGAAAGTATTCGAATACATTTGCAAAGTATTTGTATTCTTATTTGAATACATTCATAAAAAAAAGTATTTTTATTTGTATTCTGTATTCTTAAATTGCAAAGTATTTGTATTTGTATTCGAATACTTTTGAAAGTATTCGACCCCAAGTCTGGCAACACGCTGTCCACAATCAAAAGACTCGTGCAGGTATTCACCTTACAACCCATGCATAACGTAGTCACAATTTCCGTAAACGTTTTATTACCACAGTTACCCTAAAAACTGTAGCCTTACTGATTGAAAGGATTAAAATAATCTCGACGACATAGTGGACGATTAGATCCATTTCGTAACAATGAGGACAATGAGATGAGTTAAAATGTGTATGGTTAACCTTTGCTTTTGCCTTAGATAGGTCCCAGTATCAGAACTGAGCCTTTGCTGGTCACTAAGTATAGTCTACTGGCCGGCCCCCAGAGATCTATTACACATAATGACCTTCATGCAAAAAATATAAATAGGTACTATAGATGTAACCCGTATCTAAATTTATACAATTGATGACTTCAAAAGATACTACAACTACATGTATAAATACTTTTTCAGATTTGGTATGCAATGCTTTCAATTTATATAACTCATGGGTATGGTTTAAGGTTAAACAAAATATAACAATCCTCAGCATATAAACTGTCTCTTTGTATTTATGTTTTAGTGTGTTGAGCACTTTTTATGACTACATGTATCAGTATGTAAAATATGTTGAAGACTAAGGACTTTTATAAAGGTTCAAGTCTGAATAAATCTGTTCTTATACAAGTTTAGGATTACACATCTACCAATCAGTTAATCAACACAAAGGGTTTGTCTTGACAAGGTACTGGAAAATATGAGTTACAGCAAAATAACCATTATCAGTTTAATCACTATACATTAACAATAAAATGTCCTTTTGATTATAATTCTGCTTTCTTAATTCCTTATCTGAATCTGATGCAAGGATATGATTAACCTACTGATGCATTGTGTCTCATATAAGGAATCTTTGCAAATGGATAGACCCAGACCAGACACTGCAGAATGTGGTGTTCTGTCGGAGCCTTTGCTAAAATTTGTGTCACCAAAAAAAAAAAATTCTGACACCAATAACTACATAGTTATTATCAATCAGACACCTCCCAGCAAGCACACAGCATCAAAATGATGTCATATTGACGTCAATGCGATTTGATGTCTTATTGACGTCAGTACAACGTCATATGAAAGTCATGTGCCCGCTGGGCTATTATATTTGAAATGGATTTTCAAAACTGTGATGTCAAAGAGTTCAATAGGCATTAATGGGTAAATACCCTGGCAAACTTATTTTGCCTTCTATGGAACTCAACAGTTTCACGACCATACAGTATTCTTCTCTTTTCTCCACAAAACCTGTTATGACCCCTCATAAGAATGGTCTTGATGAGTAGTTCTAATGAAGGGCCACAACATATTTTCATGGGAAATAAAATTATTTGCCAAATTATCATTAGGGTCAAATCAGGTAAATTCGGACTGAGATTATTACCTTTATATGTAAGTTGTTTTGAATTAAAACAAAATTAACTGGGCAAACAGTGAAAATCCAGATGAGACGGCTCATAATGAGCCGTCTCATCTGGATTTTCACTGTTTGCGATTGTATGTCCGAATTTACCCTCTGTCCGACATTACCAGATCCTATTTGCTCTCATTCTTGTGTAATAAGTACACAATTTAAGAAAGTACACTATGTGCAAGCAAGTCTGTGCTGTTATGGTGTATTTCATAACTGTTCTGTTTGAGAACACTTAGATGCCCTGTCAGATTTTGGATCATTATTTTAATGAAAGAATGCACGCTGGGAAACATCAATTTTGGACTATGTAATCCAGCTTGCCATGCAGAAACAAATGGACTGCCCTGTTGGCAAGTTCTGTATGACACAATCCCACTTCCACCTATTATTAGCACAAACACAACCTCAGCACCAACGTTAGTACTAGTATCACAGGTGTCATGAAAGAACATCACAGCTCTCAAGAAAAGCCTAACTATGGAGAATAAAATTCTTTCATTTCTAACTAAAAGTATACAAGTATGCTGAGTGCTGGCACACCCACATTAAGGTCTATGAGTACACCTCCGGGAAATAACTTTTGTAACTTCCTGTTTGCTTCTGTGGATGAGAAAACCCTTCAAAAACCTTCCTCCTAGAGAAGCAAATTCTTTAAGAGCTGACCCCAGTTCAGTAGGGAGGCAAACAGGAAAATGACAGAGTTGCTTCCACTGAAAGTATACCCATTCACCTTAAATCATCTTGTGGACTGCAATGAGTTCCTCCAACAATAAAGCTGCTTCACAGAAAAGTTTGCTTATCATATCTGCAATAAAGGAACACTCAAACTAGTCTGTAATCTAGATAGAGCCTTAACTTTCTGCCTGCACATTCCTAAGGGTCCATACAGTATGTCTGCTTACAGCATACAGCAAAGGCTTGGATTAGACTAAGCCTTTTCGTATATGCCATAAGCATCCTTTTCATATGTAAATAGTAAGTAAAGCCTTTATTTAACGAGGATCTCCAATATTTTCTGAGGAGGATAATGAAAGAACATCATTTTACTCCATCAGTTTTCTGGCTTATCTCGAGCTCTGGCAACTGTAACTTCATTCCACTTTCTTTTTAAGTGTAGGGTCTTGATAACAGATGAGACTAATTGAGCCTGCTGGTCGAGTAGCTGTGTATCTGAAATGCATTCATAATATTCAAATTTACGTCTACTTTTTTTTTTCAAATTCAAGTTTAAACTGATAAATGTATCAAATGCACTATTCAAAAAAGGGTGGCTATGAAATACTGCGACTACACAGTTTCAGAATTGAGTAAAATATAAATGAGCCGCGACGCGTGAAAACCAACAATGTGGTTGTGCGCCCAGCGCAGACTCAGATCAGCCTGGGCATCCGCCCAGTCTGATCAGAGTCTTCGCTGTCCGCATGCAGGTAGCTTAGACCCTTAGCTACCCTTTAAGCGCTTAGCTAAGGGTCTGATCGGACAGGACGGATGCTCAGGCTGATATGAGTCTGCGAAGGGCGCACAACCACATTGTTGGTTTTGTCGTGTCGCGGCTCAAATGTTTTCTAATGATTACATTGAAAAAGAAATCAAGCATTCCTACAGAACATAACATAGCTTCCCACTAAATCCCCAAGAATTGGTAGGTTTCAAACACCCACTGCCCCTGCAGCAATAAGGCTATGGGATACCTTTTCTACCCAGTCCCAGGTCTTTAATATCCAAAATATTAATCATCAAATGATGAAATTAAAAATGATTTCATACTCGAGCATACCCGTTTATAATATGAGCCGCTGCAAGACAAATCAACAAAGTGGCATGTGCATCACGGGCAGATTAAAATCAGCCTTGGCATTCGTCCTATCTGATCAAAGTCTTTGCTGTTCACTGAAACGGTAGCTAAGGATCTAAGCTAGCTCCATGTGGGTAGCTAAGGATCTAAGCTAGCTCCATGTGGGCAGCGAATATTCTGATCAGACTGGGCAGGTACCCAGGCTGATCTAAGTCTTTGCTGGATGCACATGCCAATTTGTTGGCTTTGTCTCGTCGCGGCTCTTATACATATGTTCACATCATTCTGTACCTAAATTTATTTGTATTTCTACTTTATATAACTTATAAGACCTACTGTTGACCCTGTTTAATCAGCATGTTGTCTCCTTGAGTCAGGTCATACTCCTTCCCTCCTGTCTTCACCTTGCTGCTTCCTTCCTGTAAAAACAGTGTAAAAAGTCAACAAAAATCCAAACTAGCAAGCAGTTGGCCTATGAAACTACCGTAATGATGCTAAAGTATTGGGACACCTAAAAATAATTAATTTTCCATTTGTCACAAATGGAAAATTAATTACTTTAGGTGTCCCAAAATCTAAGCACATTATGGTAGTGCTTGTTTTTCTTTAACACTTTAAAAGTGTCAGAAATGAAAATAGTTGAATTTGCAAACAGTATAGATCCAGACAAGGTGGCTCATAATGAGCCACCTCATCTGGATTTACACTGTTTGCTCCATATTCTTTGAATTTTCAACATGATATAGCCCGTACAATTCATAATTTGAAATTTTGCAGACGTAAATTTTGCCCTCTGCTTTTTTGGCACTTTAAGTCTTAAAGCATAAAACAAAAGCATATATTATGGATTCTCATTAGAATTGCCTGAGTGTGGACATTCTGAGATTCTATAGCAGGTTTTAACATAAATGGGTACACCATTTATAAAAGCATATATTATGGATTCTCATTAGAATTGCCTGAGTGTGGACATTCTGAGATTCTATAGCATGTTTTAACGTAAATGGGTACACCATTAGGGGCAGCAACTCTGCCATTTTCATTTTTGACTCCCTCCTAATGGGGGTCAACTCCCAAAACTCTTAAAGCGAAGGATTTGTTCCCTTACAAGGAAATTCTTTAGGAGTAGACCTCATTTAGGAAGGGTTTTGTTGTCCATAGAAGCAAACAGGAAGTCAAAAATAAAGATTTCCCCTTAGTAAAACTGGCAGAAAAACACAGGGTGTACCCATAATCCTTAAATGAGCCATGCAGTACGAAAAAATATATTCTGATATTATGCACTATTTCATCATTGTACTAATAGGCCATGAGCCAGAAATGGTTTACCTCCCCCCCCAGGGGGAATTTTGTAGACCATATTTTTCTTAAAGCCCATCATCTTAGAAGTATTTTGCAGCATGTTAGCCCTCTGGCGAGTGGGGCGTTATGTTGTAACAGCCTGTTACAAACGTTACCCATCAAAAAATAAACATAAAATAAAAATGATCAAAAATTATAAAAAAAATAGAAATCACTTTCCTATGTTTAAAGTTATAGTGGAGTCTAATAGAACAATCCAGTAGCTAAAAGTAAAGATGTTTGACAGGTCACTTTAGCCCACATGGTGTCATATACGTGACATTTGTCTTTACACTCCATTAAAATTGCTATTTCTATCCAAAATACTTTCTTTTTGTAAGTTACTCCTTCATTATTAGACCATATCTGTGTTACTGTATTAAAGACAATTTATCGATCTTTTCAGATCTGCAAAAATTATTATCCTATCTTGTATACTTTGGGAGAAATAGGACGTTTAACACAGTACCCCCTTATAAATGTTCCATATTACAATTATCACTTTCTGTATGATACAAGTGCTTGAACTACACTGTATGAATTAAAAAACAACAGGAAAAGGTAATATTGAATATGCCAGCCTATCTAAACAGCAAGGAACAGTTCCACAATATTTTGAACGCAATTTAGTCGGCCATAATGATCGATTATATACGTTACCGAGGGCTATTTTTGTTAAACTCACATAATTTGATGATAGAATCATTTTATTTTCGTTGGTAGCAGTTTCTTCATGAAAGAATCATTAAATATAAAAGAAAAAATGCATTCTGGTTTATTTTCTATGATAAGTCATTACTAGAAGTAACGTAAATAACATTAACATTTAAAATATTTTATTATAATACCTTTAATCAGGTTTTTTTCCCACTGTCACATAAAAAACAATAACATATATAAGTCTGGGTGTTCTTATGATATACTGTGTACTTGGACCTAGCAATACTTCTCTCAGTTATTACTCTTAGGGATTCATGAGGTGTGTTTCATACGTGATTAAACACAGTATACTACAAATTGTAATGTTTAGGGCATTGACATATTCTGCACACGTAAAACGGTTTTTTTTGCTGGCAACTTTGTTATTATATCAAAAATAAAAGTATTTCATAATGGCGTTGCCCAGTTTGTTTCTTTTACAATTTGTACATTTGAGTTCTAAAGACAGTAACATACGTGAAATTTTGTTATATACAACTTAAAAAAAATAAACAAAATACCACATCAGAAAAGATAAAAAAGATAAAGCCGCAGCTAAGCCAGCATAGATTTTGCATATAGGGCTCGAATGAAATGATATACAATCAGTATGATAACATTAAAAGCTAAGCCCTTTTGACGTGTTTAGTATAAAATTATAAAATAATCAGTTATTAACAATGCAAATGTAGTACCACCTTGTTTACTGACAATTAACAATGCAAATGTAGTACCACCTTGTTTACTGACAGGATTTGGTATAGTTTTTACGTGCACACTGAAAAAACTATAAAGCAGAACAGTAAACCTGAAGTTTGAAGACTTAAGCCAAATACAGTTCTGCATCAAAGCTAATGTAGATATTTGCTGGCAGCGTATTCTTACTTTTGTAAGACTATCGTATATTTTACGTAACCAAGGGAAACAACATTGCTGAGTTACAGTTAAGAAACAAACTTTTGAAAATAATTAATGGTAGTGACAATACATTGCTTTATTTAGCTTATTTATGTATTTAACAATAATGTGTCAACCAGGAGTTTGGGAGGATAGTATCAGAAACATTTAATACAGAAAAGAGACACTGGAAGTTTACTAGCATACTGTAGCAATCTATAAATGCTGTGTTTAAGATGATCTATATTTCTATGCTTTTGTTTCCTTCTTTTTAAAGTCTAAATACTTTCGATAATCTATTAAAGAATCTAACTACATTCAACCATCTATTAAAGCATCTATTCACCAAAGAACATAAAGATGCGTTAAGCTGGACAAAAATGTTTCGGGGACAGTGTTCCAGTAGCTCTGCAAATATAATGAAATGGCAAATGAAAATGACAGAATATATTAATGTTAGTCCTCGCTGTTCAGATATCTATGAGCAAATCTTAGTTGTTCTCCTTCAGAATGTATTTGCCTACACTGTAGTTATGCTTTGCAGCATAATATTGAGAAAAAAGAAAAAGAAAAGAAAGGCCGAACAAGTAACATATACAACGTATTCATTGCGAGTTTATGGATTCTTCATTTCTGATATCCTAAAGTAGCAAAACAGTATTTCTAAAGAGCAAATAATCAAACAATAGAAATAGTTCATACCTATACATGCCAAGGAAGGGTTAACCTAAATAACTTACTGCATTTGATCTCTGTGACCTTGTATTACCATATTGTTAACTTTTTAGGAATTAATATGGTTGAAAACTGCTTATTTATAACATCTTACTGCTTATCTTATCATCTTTGTCCAAATTAGTTAAATACTGTTAGGGAATACAGCATTTTGGCAATATCCAAATAACAATTTTAGTTGCTTACATATTGAAAAATTGTCTGACTGAAATTTGTATTTGGTAACACCTTTAGTCCGTGATAGTAACAACAAGTGGGAATAAAACCATGGGGTTTGCAAAATTACCTGACCAGTTAAATATTTGTAACAACTTAATGAAAAATAGAACTCCTGAACAAGCTGATGACAGAATGATGTATGCATTATAAAGTATGTCACTTTCTATCAGCCTTAAATTTTCACATTGTTAATAGTTTGTAATGCATTTGATGGCCGGGGGCTGCATAAACAGATCATGTAGATCACAAATTAATATGTAAGCTATGATCACGGGAGCCACACATATTTGCTAATCTATGTAAAGCAGTTACTGTGCAAAGAGGCTCGTGGCTGACGATTCGACTGACAGCGTAGAAAAATGGTGTTTATCCCTGTTGGGAGAGTTGGTTCTGCTTTTGATTGCCTCGGCTGGCAGTCACACTTGCATATTTGTATGTAGGGCAATTGAATGGCTCAGCCAACAGCACAGGTAGCGAAATTGGTTTTATCCCCATCATGTCGAGAACCTAAATGTTAATCAGTTGCAGCATATATCAACTCTTATTTATTTCAATTTATGCATAAAATTTAAAACAAGAGGGCCATGAGGCCCTGAATCGCTCACCTGAACAATTGGCAAGGTGGCTTTTACTTATCATGTCTGAAATTTCAAATGACCATGACCACTTGTACTCATACATCTTTATGTACTCATTAAGACTCCCATATATACCATTTTTAGGCCAAAATCTTCAAAACTTTCCATGAAATCTTATGTTCTAGCATTTTCCCATATTTGACCATGCCGCAAAAAAGGTCAAGGTAAACCCAAGGTCACCATTTGAACAGTCTTGGTGGTACTCTAGTACTCCATGCTATTTACCAAGTTTCAAGGCCATAGGTGTATTGGTTCTGGAGAAGAAAAATATTAAAAATTTATACCATAAGTGGTAATGGCGGCCATGTTGGTCATGTGACCTGGACCATTTGAACAAATTTTCATTCAATCAACCCCTGGAGGCTCTATATGAAATGTGTTCACAATTGGCCCTTTGGCTTTTGAAGAAATGGTTGATAATGTCAAAATATGAGTGATCTGGATCAAAGGTAAAAAAATGACCTTGACCTCTTGTACTCATAATTCTTCAAGAACTCATTAAGACAACTGTATATACCAATTTTTTAGGCCAAAATCTTCAAAACTTTCCATGAAATCTTATGTTCTACCATTTTCCCATATTTGACCTTGCTGTAAAAGGTCAAGGTCAACACAAGGTCATAATTTGAACAATCTTGATAGTACTCAAGTGCCCAATCCAACATACAAAGTCTCAAGGCCATCGGTCAACTGGTTCTGGAGAAGAAGATTTTTAAAGGTATTTACCATATATGGGCATGGCGGCCATGTTGTTCATGTGTCCAGGACCGTTAGAAAATTTTTTCATTCCCTCAACCCCTCGAGGCTCTATATGAAATTTGGTTTCAATTGGCCCAGTTGTTTTAGAGCAGATTGTTTGAAATTGTCAAAATTTGAGATTTCTGGGTCAAAGGTCAAAGAATGACCTTGACCTCTTGTACTCACAAATCTTCATGTACTCATTAAGATGATTGTATATACCAATTTTTATGTCAAAATCTTCAAAACTTACCATGAAATCTCATGTTCTAGCATTTTCCGATATTTGACCTTGCCGTAAAAAAGGTCAAGGTCAACCCAGGGTCATAATTTGAACAATCTTGATAGTACTTGAGTACCCAATGCTACATACCGAGTTTCAAGGCTATCGGTCTACTGGTTCTCGAGAAGAAGATTTTTAAAGGATTTTACCATATATGGGCGTGGTGGCCATGTTGGTCATGTGACCTGGACCGTATGAACAAATTTTCATTCCCTCAACCCCTGGAGGATCTATATGAATTTTGGTTACAAATGGCCTAGTTGTTTTTGAGGAGATTGTTTGATATTGTCAAAATATGAGAGTTCTGGGTCAAAGGTCAAAGAATGACCTTGACCTCTTTTACTCATAAATCTTCATGTAGTCATTAAGATGACTGTATGTACCAATTTTCAGCCCAAAATCTTCAACAGTTTCCAAGATATCTTATGTTGCAGCATTTTGCCATATAAAAGCATAAGGAAGCAAATTTGACCTTGCCGTAAAAAAGGTCAAGGTCAACCCAAGGTCATAATTTGAACAATCTTGGTAGTACTCGTGTACCCGATGCTACATACCAAGTTTCAAGGCCATCGACCTATTGGTTCTGGAGAAGAAGATTTTTTCAGGTTTTTACCATATATGGGCATGGCGGCCATGTTGGTCATGTGACCAGGACCGTTTGAACAACTTTTCGTTCCTAAGGTCCCAGGACGCTCTATATGAAATTTGGTTACAATCGGCCCAGGGGTTTCAGAGGAGAAGTCGTTTGAAAGTGTGGACGGACGACGGACGGACGGACGGACGGACGGACGGACGGACGGACGACGGACGACGGACAACGGAGCCTTACCATCCTATAAGCTCCCCCGGAGCCGCTGGCTCAGGTGAGCTAAAAAAATCATCTTTATGAAGTCACTTTTAAGTGAAACTGAATTGAAGCCAAGGTCGAAATGCTTCAGCTATAACAATCTATGTGCGTCTTGCTGAGTTTTTGTGTATTTCAAAGAGCTAAATTGCCATCTGACTACCCGTGGTAAGCTAATACTACAGCAATGAATAATTCATATAGCCCGGGAACTAAATTTTTGATAACAGATGACTCACAAATCTTATCCCCCGACATATTACAATTATGTAACGTAACATTACTGTTAGATTGATTTTTAAATATACACTATCCAATGATTTTTTTATAGTTTGAGGACATATAAAACTGGCGTTTCCTTATATTTACATATACAACAGTGTCTACTTAAGACATAATATAGATAATATTAAAAATGAAATGCAGCTGATGTTGGCTTTCTTAGCTGTAGGTTAAATTCTTCAAAAATAAGTTTCTGTCCACATTTAATATATCCACTGCTAACTGCTGCCTAACTTAACTAAGCTGTGCATGAATCAAAGAAGATTGATGGAGCACGTATAAACTTCAGTCCACCAATTCAGAGATTTAGTCTGGTTGTTTTTTTTCCGAATTTTTGTTGTGGTTATATACGTTACATATTTATCGTGACTGCTGATGAGTTTTGTAAGACTTTAGTTGTTTTTTTTTATACTAGACTATTGAAACAGTCATATACATGACAATTACTTTTCTCTTCACTTCATTCTTACAATTTTCTCCTTATATTACATGTATTTAGACACTGAAGGGGAAAAACGTCAAATACAACGTAAACTACGTTATACGGGTTAGTCAACTTATCGTTGACAATGTCAATTACCTTGAAACAGCGATTTATGTACTAGCAGACAAAACCCAACATTATTTAGGGCGAATACTAACATGTGTATACCAATGTGTATTTTTCTATTATAACGTGAATATGTAAATTTGGGTAGTGTAAGTAACGTTGACGTTACACGTTAATGCCCCAACGTACAGAGGGCTAACATGTGTCATTTTGTTTCGTATATAATGTAGTTTCAGAAAATCATAGTGTCCAAAATTCCCCCTGGGGGGGGAGGGGGGTCTATGGTCAGCTCAAGGTCTATAAAGTCTTCTATCCTCAGTTTATTAAGCAAGACTTTCACATAACAAAGTAAAATAGGCGCTACAAGGAACCTACCAAGACCCAAATAAATGTTTCAGCCACATCTGTCTTGCCTGTGTTTTCTCCTTTACCATACACCCACACCTGTTAGATATATAAACATAACACACTTTCTAGAAATTTGTATTCAGTTTACTTGACCATATGAGTTTAATCATACCTGCCTGTACTTGGATATGCTAAAAAATCAAAATACTATGACCCCTTAAATGCCACGTATTTATAGACTGCCAAGATGTACAAAATGTAATATAGGTCACTAAGGACGATCATGTTCAGATTTTTTTAGGGAAAGTTGGAATTCCAAATGCATACATTATAAAAACCAGCAAAATCTTTTTGCAAGTAACGACAATTTGCTTCTTTTCAGCTGTTTGCAGGGCATGCATATTTACCTTCTAAAGTCTACCATCAGATTGATCCTGGGCATGCCCAAACATGCAGGATGGTCTGAGTAATGCCTCAAGACTGATTTTCTCATGACACAGCACCTTCATTAAGGAAAATGGCTACACTTTCAGGGGAAGCAACTCTGCCATTTTCAGTTCTGCCTCCCTTGGCAATAGGGGTCAACTCTTAAAAGAAAAGTGTGGACCCCTTTTGGAAGGGCTTCATCAATCAGGGAAGCAAACAGGATGTCACAAAAGTTGTTCCCCTTTGTAAAAATGGCAGAAAAACATGCAGGTGTATCCATTTACCTTTACATTGTTATATCACCTGAAACTGATGAGTATAGTCATCTCTTTGGAATAGCTTTATAAAACCTTTGGTGTCTATTTCTTCCCTGTGTTTCTTGATAAATGTGTTGAGGTGGAATGGCTCTTGCAGCTTCAATGTGGGGTTCAGTGTCACTGGTGGTTTCTCAGGTATAGTCCCTGAAAAAAGGAGTTTATTACACATGAATATGTGTTACCATACAATATCTAAGAACTGGGGTGTATGAATTACAGTAATTGTCCTGAAAATGGATCATAGCATTTTTACAATGTAGTAATGAGTCCTGAGAATGCAGATGGAATGGAAAAATGTACATAACCTGATCAGATTGCCCTTATGAGAGCAGTCTGATCTCAGTGATCTGGATCTTTGCTGTATGCTCTGACCTATCAGATTGCCCTTATGAGAGCAGTCTGATCTCAGTGATCTGGATCTTTGCTGTATGCTCTGACCTATCTGTCTTGATACTTAAGAATTTTTGCAATACGCCTCAATTTGTGTCACTTTACTGTTGCTTTTATCATACGAGCTGTGACACGAGAAAACCAACAATGTGGTTGTGGGCCCAGCCTAGACTCAGATCAGCCTGGGCATCCGCCCAGTCTGATCAGAGTCTTTGCTGTCCCCATGGTAGTAGCTTAGACCCTTAGCTGCACTTTGAGCGCTTAGCGAAGAGTCTGATCAAACTGGGCAGATGCCCAGGCTGATCTGAGTCTGCACTTGGTGCACAACCACTATATTGATTTTCTCACATTGCAGCTCATATGAGCCCTGAATAATGAGGCATCATATCTAATTACTGTAGTTACCCTAAACTCTCACTTTCCAGAGTAGTGTCCAAAAATGCCATCAGTGTATACTCTGATGATGGCTTGATCAGACTGCAGTCTGAACTGAGCCTACATGTACATGGTTTGTTCAGAATCTTCTCTGCCAATAGTTAGTGCCATTGTGATTGTATAAATAAGATCATTATGTCAAAGCTACAGTATCAAAAGGCTTTGAAAAAAAAAAAAAAGATTTTTTTTTCTTGTTTCACTTATGAAAGTTTTAGAGTTGGTTTCATGTCTACATAATAATTCTAAATGGAGGCAATGGGCACACTTGTCAAAGTCTGCTCTTGTTTGGCAAAGTATCTTGAAAACAATCAGGAAAAGGGGGCTGCAGCTATCCGATGACATCTATAAACCTAAAAATTTTTACAAAAATGCTGAATAATTTGGTCAACAATAAGACCCTATGCATTCATTGTTCACTGAGTATTCAGCTTGCTCAATCAATTATCAGCCAGTGTACAGGGTGTCTAAAAAAACACATGAGCCTTTTTTGAAATTGCTGTAACTTTTTTTATCATGGAAACTTCTTCCCTCTCAAATACCTAAATAAGCTTTATGACATTCTGCTACAAAATGAGTTTTTCCTTCCAAAACAATCCTGAAAATCTAGATCCATCTTGTATGAGGGATTTGGAATTTTCGGATTGTTTTGGAAGAGAAAAACCTCTGTCTTATAAATGAAGGAATATGGTATCCTGATATGAAAGGTAGATATGGTACATTTAAAGTTTACCTGGTAATGGTTTCCCAGTTTTACACTGTTCTGAGGCGAAAAACCTAGAATTACAAAACATTTAATGAGGTTAGCCTTGGTGTGAGACAATCTATGCATATATGCAGACCAGCTGGCACACAGGTGCAGTCTAGTCTGAACTTTTGCAGTTTTCACGGAAAAACATGGAAAATGAATATTTTTCAGATCAGGGAAATGTTAGTATATATATATCACCTTCACACCTCCTTTGATAGGACCACTGGCTGTGGTTTAGGGAAATCTGGAAAGGGCAAGAGGAGTCAGGATGAAGTCAGAACTCTGAGAATCAACAACTACAACAGTCTTCAGAAAATATACTTATTCTTCTCAAGGGGTAAGGCTATGGTCTTTTCCTATTTAATTTGGAATACCTCAAGAAATACTTCAACAGAAACGCTTCAGCAAAGAGTGTGGAGCAGTGTGATCAGTAGCTATAGTGTTTTCCAAACAACTTTAAAAGGGAATGGATACACATTCGGGGAAGCAACTCACCAGTTTCATTTCTGTTTCTGAATGGGACAAGAGCAAATTCTTTCCTCTAAGAGAGGACTGATTTTGGAAGGGTTAATTTTTACCCAGGGAAGCAAACAGGAAGCCGCAAAAATTATTTGCTTTTGTAAAAATAGCATAAAATATGGAGGTGAGACTATTCACCTTTATACATCCTTTGATAGGACCACTAACTGTGTTAAAATTTGATAATCAAAGAGTCCATTAGATATACAGCAATGAGAAACTAAATATAAATATAGAGAATCTACCAAGAGTGTTCATTTCCAACAGGCCTTTGGCAAGTTTCATAAATTTCATATGAAATAACCGCAAGTGTAAGATTCAGCTTATCATATGACCCTTTAAATGTGATTTTAACACCTTCAAACTAAACATTAGTTTCAAAAAGAAAACGCATTGTTGACATGGAAATTGTCAATGACATTACATGTACACACCAAGGTGTTATTACACATGTGGTCATACAATTTTTGATAATGTTTTCCACTGAATAACAGCAACATCATGTGATAAATGGCAATACGGTCTGGTATCATCTCCTATAATTTTAATAATCATTTAGGAAGCCTTACTTTTTGATGATTGGACCAAGCTGGGAACCAAGATCTTCACAGTGGAACCATTCTTCATAAAGAGACTGTGTTGTTGGTTTACCATCCTCTTCTATAAAATATCTGTAAAATGGTAAACCAAAAGGTGAAACATATTTCCTAGTAAGCAACATGTATATAGGATATGAAAGACTAGGACTATAAAGTCTAATTAGTCAGAATCATGATAATAATCTAATTAGACAGGGTTTGTCCTCCTTCAGAATGTCCCTAGATGTCCCCACATATTTAAGTCTAAGTCTGTCTTGTGTTATTCTGACATAAAATGGGTATTTCTCTCCCAAAACAACCCAAAAAATCTAGCTCCATCTTAGATGGATCTAGATTTTGAGGCTGTTTTGGAAGGCAAAATTTCCTATTTTTAAAGTCTAATAGGAGTTTACAGCTTTTGAAACTCAAACGGCATGTTCTGACAACACTGCACATATGCATATGCTTAATCTGTGTTGTACAGATATATCAATGTTTCAACAAGTTTCTATGATATCACTAGTACTGTAATCGTAACTCAAAGCTACTGGTACTACCTGAGTCCATCTAGTTCATCCATAGCCCTGTCTCTCTCTATCACCAGTCCCACTGTATCAGCCTGTCTCTGTGGGGAATGAGCAATACTGCCTGGCAGGAGAAAAATCTGGAAAATAATTAACATATTAAACACACCAAATCTTGCTAAGGGAGATAAATCTCACTTAATGTTGCCCTTTATGGAGAGATTTGAAATTCATATGAGAATTAGCTTCAGCTAATTCTCATATGGATTTCAAATCTCTCTATTTTTTAGCATGCAATTTTTGTTTTAGAAATATTCCATCTTAAAATGTGAAATCAGATGCAGTTCTTGTTTAGCTATGGTTCAAACCGGGTTGTGTGTTCCAACCAATGAAATATTTTATGAAGAAACAAGATCTGTGTCCTGCATAAAAGCAAACAAAAATAGAACAATATTTGTAAACCTGTTTCATTAGCTTGGAAAATAATTTTAAAGTCCCACTTCCGGTGTACTGGTACACCGTCATATTTTTTCCACCATTTTTACAAAGGGAAACAACTTTGCCTGTTGTCACTTCCTGTTTTCTTCCATGGATAAAGTAGCCTTTCCTAAATGGGCATTTTCCCTTGAAGGAAAGAATTTGCAGCTACAGATGCAGTTTCTCTCCTGTAAGAGTTGAATCCCATAAGGAAGGCAGCAAAATGAAAATGGCAGAGCTGCTTCTCCGGAATGTATGGGCTTATCTCACTTAAAAATTATCAGATTTCACACACTGCAGTCCAGACTGAATGGCATAGTGAAATCTTCCCAAAACTTTGAAACAAATTTTCAGCAACAGATGACAACTAAAATTCCAGGGCCCAGTTGTTCAAAGCATCTAGTAAGCTTAACGAAATTGTTAGTCAAGGATTTGTTGAGTCTTATAGTACACATAAAATCAAGTGTGCTAATATTTTTTGCTAAAACAGTGAGAGGAGCTTTTGCACTGCAAAAGCTTCTCACAAGTTTTCAGCCAAAAATGGCAGTGATTTGGCATCTAATACATTTGAAATTTTAACATCTCACTAACTAACAACGTCGTTGGTTTTGAACAACTGTACCCAGTTGTTAAATTTTGCAAGCAACATCAGCATAAATAAGAAATACATGTACCATAAAAGTTCTTACAATTGGGACACCTAAAATAATCACCATAATTGTCCTATAAATGGAACAGTTTGAATGCAGTAATAATCCAAAGATGCAGATGAAATGGCAAACAGTGTAGACCCTGACCAGACTGCTCCTGTAGCAGTCTGGTCAGGGTCTGCCCTATTTGCTCATTTCTGTCAGTCCCAATACTTAGAATGTTTCCATTAGTCAAATTTTAGGGATCCCTTGGAACTGCTACATCTCTAAGTCTTGTTAATAGTGTACTTAGGTCTGACCACTTGAATATATAATATTTTATTCCATACCTCTCCTTCTTTAATCGGCACATCTCTGTGTTTTCCCTGTTCTACTACTTTCAAGCACATGTCCCCTTTCACCATGTAAAACATCTGAAATGAAAAGTTTCTGACACACTGCATTTATTCAGTAATAACGGTTTTTCCCCTCAAAAACAATCCAAAAAATCTAGATCTGTCTTATAAGACAGATCTAGATTTTTTTGGGATTCTTTTGGAAGATGAAGAAAACATTGTACAGGAGACTCGACAAGATTTACAGATCTAAGGTCCTTTTGATGAGAGAATATGCCCCTGTTTTGTAGCCAAATAAATGCATTTAGTGAACTAATAGCAACTTTCAGCCTACTGTCTGGGACTTGGCAGCCATACAAAACATTTTGAGTGGCATCACAAAAACATAGGCTGCTCAGCATTTCTGAGAACAACAGAAACTCAGACTAGTCTGTGAATTTATGCAGTCTGGCTGTACAGCCTTCATTTTTTTTGTCTGTAAACTTCTTAGCATTCATAGCATGTGTGCAAAAGCAAAGGCTATAACAGAAACAGACTAGCTGTCCTGGCCCCGAGGTTATAAAACTTTTTTCATGCTCAACTCAGCTGAGCATGAAATTTTACCTGCAACTAAATAATAAATTACACATAAGTACAGTTGTTTTCATGTTCAGTTTAGCTGAGCTTGAAATTTTCTCTGCTTATGAACATGAAAATGCCAACATTAGTTGGCATTTTCATATTTTTTAGCAGAGAAAATTTCATGCTCAGCTGAGTTGAGCATGAAAAAAGTTTTATAACCTCGGGGCCAGATGCATTGGCTAGTCTAAGTCTCTGCTGTTAACATATGTCTTGCATGTATAAACAGCTCAGTTTATTCATAAAGGGGGCAGTAAAACGATTCAGAGAAACTTAACTTATAGTGATACTTAATAGCTTGACTAGAACCACTACATATACTTATCATTTGGTCAAAAGACAAGTATTTGTTTTCTTTCAAAACAACCCAAGAAGTCTAGATCTGTCTTATAAGACAGCTTTAGATTTTGGGGGCTGAGGAGGGAAAGCCCCAACTTATAACATAACACAAAAGACTCTTACAGCTGAAAAAATATGATAGCACTAGAGTCCCTATAAGATCATATTTAAACAGAAATCAACCCTCAATGACTAAACCCAGCGGGCACATGACGTCGAAATGACGTTGTACTGACGTTGATGCGACGTCATTACGTCGCATCAACGTCAGTATGACGTCATTACGACGTCACATGCCTGCTGGGAAGTATCTATAACTAGAATAAATTTTCATGGTTCAAAGGGTGTTTAGAGTCATCCAAATTTTACCTATGTAAGGAACAAAGTGAACTTAGAGCCCTTGGCTTGCAAAGAGAAGGGTTCTAGGTCCACTTTGCCCCTTATATACTTAGGAAACAAAGTGGACTTAGAATGTAAAACTTGGAAATTACAGTCCTGGCTTTGCTCAAATTATTCTTTTAATTAATTAACCCTTTCAACCTTCCAACCCAAAGTTATCTGTTAGTGTGTGGAGAAAAAAAAATCTTATATTATATTGAATTCTAGACAATTTTTTAATACTGAGTTCTTAACAGTTTTTTTTATCTCTCTATTTGAAACTACAAAACTTATATAATAAAATAAAAATATTTAAAAATATTTTCAGCTCTTTCAGCCCCAAGAAAATCTAGCCACAGTAAAATTGTAAAATTGGAAATTCACAACTTTTTTTTTCTTCTTTTTTTTTTTTCATTATAATAAGGGCCAATTAAGACATTTAGGGGTGAAAAGAATTTAGCCCAGCATGAGCACAATGTTGAATCAACCTTGATTCAACATCATGATGTTGAATCAAGGTTGATTCAAGATTGATTTATCCTTTTGTGCCCAGTAGGATAAAGCTGTCAATTACCTCCTCTCCTTCCTCTATGTGATAATCTTTCCTCTGATTGGGTCCTCCAACATAAAATGATTTCATTTGGCCTTCATTGTGCCTGAAATGATAGATATCCTTTGTTTGTTGTGCTCCTACTCAGGTAGGTAGTACCTATTTTGTTTTAATCATCACAAACCTACTGGTTGTAAATTTCATTTTTTAAGCTGGTAAGCAAGAGCTAAATAAGTTTAATGAATCAAGCGTATATAAGTCTGGTGTATATAATTTGTATTTTTTGGCTCTCCACAAAACACTGTTATATGGCCTATATTATTAAGGCAAATGGGTTCACTTTCAAAGGAGGCAACTCTGCCATTCTTGTTTTTACCTCCCTTCTCAGTGGAAGTCAACTCTTAAAGCAAAAGAATTTCCTTCTCTCAAGTCTTAAAGCAAATATTTTCCTAAAAATTAATAACTTTTTAGAAGGGTGTCATTGCCAAGGAAACAAAAACTTGAAAACAGGTCACAAGGAACCATTGAATTAATTGGCTTGAGAATAATTATTTGTTTGAAAACATCTGAGAAAGAATTTCAGATTGTAATGTTACAATATTGAAAAATTGGCAGAGCACCGCATACATTGTTTGCTCCAGAACCAATGACTTCATATATCTGCTACAGCATTTGTCTCTTCCGGTTAGTTGTTATGGGGAAGCAAATGCTAAAGTTGACAGTACATGTAACATTATCAATTGGAGGAAGGTAAATGATGAAAATATTACAAATTATAAAATTGCTTTACAAAACAATGTTAACTTGGTAAAACTGGGCGAATGTGAGCTCAATTCACTGACAGCAATTGACCAGGCATATACCAGTATTGTATGTGAAATTAAAGGAAGCGCCGAAAATTGTTTTCCAGTAAAGAAATTTAAACACTTCTTGAAACCTTATTGGAACCAAGAGCTGCGTGATCTACATATTAAAATGAAAACGAAACGTGGTGTATGGGTTGGAGCCGGCAAACCCAGAAATCCTAGTTCTCGGTCATATATTGAGTATAAACACGCAAAACGAGACTTTAGGCGATGCCATCGGCATTATGTTGAAAACTATTTACATAACCAGAATGAGGAAATCGATCGTGCGGCTGAGGTCGACAGTAATCTTTTTTGGCGCATGATAAATGCCCGGAGGAAAGCATCTGCAAATAGAGCAGGTTCTGAAATTATTTTCAATGGTAAAAATTTTAATACGTCGGCGGAAATAACCAAAGAATGGGCGAAATATTTTAAGGATTTATATAGTCCAACAAATAGTGATTATTTTGATAACTCTTTTGGAACTTCAATTTTGAGGGAAATGAGTCAAATTGATAATGTTTTAGCAGACTCTGCAGCACATCTTGAGTATCCAGATATAAGTGCCGATGAAGTTGGATCTGCTGTTAAAATGGCACATAAAAACAAAGCAGGAGGGGAAGATGGCATAATGTATGAACACGTTATTTATGGTGGGGAATTTTTGTTTGAAATTATAGCAAAGTTTTTTAATGCAGTTATTCGATATTCGTATGCACCTAAGGAAATGAAAAAAGGGGTCATTGTTACACTCTTCAAAGGTGGGAATAAGAGGAAAGACAACCCTGATAATTATCGCGCAATAACTCTATCTTCGGTCATTCTTAAGCTTTTAGAATGAATTTTACTGATCAGGATCGAACTGTTTAATGTATTGGATCCTCCATTGCATCCTTTACAAGGGGGGTTTCGTAGAAACTTAGGATGTCAAATGACGTCATTTTTATTGAGAGAGTGCATCAGTTTTGGGAAGGAAAATGGGAGTAAGGTATACGTATGCTTTCTTGATGTTAAAAAAGCATTCGACCATGTTTGGCACCGAGGGTTGTTCTATAAGTTATATCACGCAGGTATTGATAAGGCGATATTAAAAATCCTGATGAATCTGTATACGGACATGGAAAGTTGCGTTAAAGGTCAGTCTTCAAACTCAGACTGGTTCCCAGTTCTACAAGGCACCAGACAGGGTGGAGTTATCTCCCCATTTTTATATTTAATATATATTAATGACCTGCTCTATGAATTGGAAGCGTCTGGCTTTGGAATTGGTCTGCTTGATATAAGCTGCTGTAGCCCAACGGTTGCTGATGACATGGTTCTTGTATCATATTCAAAATTTGGACTAGATCAGCTTTTAAGAATTTGTTTTGAATATTCCGTTAAATGGAAATATCTTTATGATAATCGTAAATGTTCAGTAGTTGTCTACAATGAATCCAAATCAGAATATCAACGGTCTAGTAGAAAATGGATGCTTGGTCAGCAGTAAGTTGAAGAAAGTACACAGTATAAGCATCTTGGTATATGTTGTGATAAATATTTATCGCTTGATGATAATGTACAGGATGCAAGCAATAAAATAAAGGGGACCTTGCTAAGTTTGATAAATTGCGGTATATACGAGGGAGGATTTAATCCTATAACGTCCAAACATTTATATACTACGGTCGTTTTACCAAAAGCTTTATATGGCTGCGAACTTTGGAATAATTTGCTTCCGAAACATATCAGCCTGCTTGAGAGGTCGCACCGCTTTAGCGTCAAGTTCATGCAGTCTCTTCCTAAGCGTACCAGTACAGATGTTGCTTTGTCCTTATTAAACTTTAAAAATATAGAATTTGAGATAGACTATCGTAAGTTGATATTTTTTGGTCAACTGTGCTGTCTCCCTAATAATTATCGGGTCAAGGACGTGTTTACAAGAAGGCTTTTTAACTTTAGTAGTTCGGTTAAATCAAAGTATGGATTCATACCAGATATTTACCGTATTTTGGGGAAATATTCCCTTATAGATGCATTCGATATATATGTAAATACAGGTGTGTTTGCACCTAAAGTTTTGTGGAAGCGTTTAGTACGCGAGAAAATTCGTATGACACATGAAAACGAGTGGCGTACAAGAATGGAAAGTTCTATTCTGCTAAACAGATTCTTGAATATACATGAGTATAACAAAGTATATGTTTTATGGGAGCTTAGCAAGAAATGTCCAAAGTATGCTAGGTTTGTCCAAAATGCTGTCTGTATGCTTGCTAGAATGTTTTCGGGCCGCTGGCCTCAAAGTTGTAAATTATGTGCGGAAACGACATTGTCACCAACTGAACATTTGATACTGCATTGTAATAAAACGAATGAATTTAGGGATATTTTCTGGAAAAAGTTAATTGTCCGATTTGGTTTAGAATATTTCTTGTTATTCATTTCGAACTCGCCAACTTGTCAGTTGGAAATGCTATTTTCAGGATGTTGTGGAATTTTGTCTAATGAGGTAGACACACTGGACTGTCTCAAAATATTTGTTATCTTTTTAGCTAAATTACAATTTAATACAGATTCTGCAATTATGGTTTAGTTAGTAACCAGTGCATGTTTGTTGATGGTGGCGTGTCATGGGTTTCCGCCATTCCATTTATATTTGACGCCACGGTAGGGATGCACTGATTTACACACAAACGAAATGCGCATTTCCATAGATATTTACCCATCGGGCACACGGCGCTTGGCAGCATTGGATCGACGCTGATTCGACGTCATGACGTTGAATCAGCGTTGATTGAGTGCTGATTCGGCGCGGTGTGCCTGTAGGGTATGGTACTTACACCATGTACGGAACGCTGAACTAGTACATTGAGATAGTCATTATATATATTTTGCTTTTGAAAATTTAGTGGTGAAATATACAAGTTTATATATCTTTTTTTTTTTTTTTTTTTTTTTTGCTTGTTAGGTAATGTTGGGGTATACTCTCTTCTCGTTCTGTTGGGTTTCTTGCATTTCGTTTCGGCAAGATTTAAGAACGTAAGGAGAGTGTACTCATCCTGTTAAACATTAAGGTTTCTGCTGAAAGTATTTTTAAGATGAGTGGGTGCGCCTTTATTTGTTTTGTACCATTTTTACAAAGGGAAATGACTTTTGTGACTTCCTGTTTGCATCAGTGGGCTGGGAGGACATTCGTGTTTTTCCCACCATTTATCTTCCCCTAAGGGTGTACCCATTCACCTTGATAATTCGAAGTTTTCAATAATTGAGTCATTGCACTTAAGATGAATACATATTTTGAGAACTAAATAAATTTTTCATGTATGAAAAAGCAAACTTTGACAAATACACTGTCAACTAAGAGTTATAACGTTTAGAGAGATCATGTAAATATTGATACTGAGTTGTAACGTTTTGTATTTTCTTGTCTGTATATATGTTTGTTTTGTATTGTTTTGTAATATACATGTACTCTTCATTATTGGAGGAAATAAAGATTATATAACTAAGAGTGCATATTGATGCTAAACGGCATCATCATGGTGTCATTCTGCCAAAGTACCAAACACAGCAGAAGGTTATTCCATAGTTGCTACAGTAAAAGATCTATGGTGTCATCTCACTTATAATTTGAGAAAAGCATGGCATACACTGTATGCCATGCTCCTGGAATCCTGTAGGGAATTTTATATTATAGTGGAAAGTTCATGTGGAAAACCCATTGGGAAACTTTTTCATGCACAGATTCCTGCCAAGAATCCTGTTACATTTACTGCAGGAATACTGCTACTGTCCTGCTGGACAATTCCGTACAGGCATGCTCCTCTCGAATTATATGCAAGATGCTACCTGAAATTTACACAATGGAAAAGTTTGATCTTCTCAAACCTATAATTCATTCTCAAATAATTCAATTATCTGTTAAAAGTTGTTCCCTACTGTAAAAATGGCAGAAAAGCATGAAGGTTATAATACCCATACACTTTACAACTACATGTACGTATATGTACCACTGAATGGAGCAGTTCTAATGCAGGCACATCATTTGCTTTGAGGAAGAAAATGAAATATTTCAACTGAATTGCATTAAATGCCCTTATCTCCTGATATGATTGCACAACAAAAGCCAGACTAGTTTGAAAAGGTCACTGACAGAACAAGGCCAGAGTATTTATCAGTTGAATTACCCTAATGTGCTGAAGTATTGGGACACCTGAAATGATAAATTTCCCATTTGTCCCAAATGGAAAATTTATTTTTTTCAGGTGTCCCAATATATACGCACATTACGGTATGAATGGCAAACAAGCATCAATATCGTAGATTCTGTATTTAGATATTCTTGATTGGAAACAAATGGCTGGTATTGTTAGATTGACAACATAAAGAAATAATATCAAGCAACAATAATCTTTAATTATTCATGCATGACAATCTTTTATAATCAAATACAAAAACGCTGATTGTCTCAGTTGTTCTCATATGCCACCTGCGAGTGGCCTGAGACAAGTTTCACAATAAAGTTTAGTTGAGTTAGTTGAGTTGTAACATAAACAAAGTCACCTAAAACTTTAGCAGGTTTACAGCTCTATAAACAGTCTATGATAGTTATTTTAAACTTACAAAACAAGTCATTAAAACTAAATGTCATTCAACAAACTTACATCATTTTGTTGCATACAGGTGGAAGGAAGAATTTTTTGTTTTCCTCGATCCATTTGTCGGTGTTGTTGATGACAGGTTCGGTTGACATTTTGATGCCCAGGTGTCTGTTTCTCTGATGCCGTAAACACTCTAAGCAGTGGGGAAAATATAAAACCTGGAATGGAGCATCAAATGGGTTATAATAAGTAACAGCTTTTCCAAAACCTAGTGATAGGCGCCGCCTTTCATATGCTCTGCCAAATACAGTAGACCGCTTACCCGCACGACCACGGAGGGTAATACCAGTTTGGTTACCTGTGCTTTCGACCGAGTCTGTACTATACAAAGTGGCTTTCGACCGAGAATACGATCGTAAGCATTACCAATAACGGTAAATGGTATTATTGTTAATGGCTGTCGACCGAGCTGATACGAAAGTTGTGGGGAGGGGGCGTGTTTAATTTACATTAAGTAATGTCAGAAGTTAATAATACTCAAATCAGCCTGCACAGCTGCGCAAACTGACTCGATTCTCCACTTTTTACTTTATATACGTTTTATAGTTTACTTCTCTTATAAGGGCTAGGGACTAGCTTCCCTGATTCACAGGTCCTGGTGAATGATTGTCTTTGGACCTATCACCAGTAAACAATTCTGATTCTGATTCTGATTCTGATATATTGGCTTGGGTCCACTGAAGGTATATGCGAAAAGGGAAGCCTTTTATCGGACTGCGCAGTTGCACATGCTGAGTCTTTCTTGTTCGCATATGTCATAAGGTATCTTTTCACACGACGCCAATAAATTAGCAAAATATCTACCAATACCAGAATTTTCCATTTGTTTAACAATAAGAGCTAGCTCAAAATGCTCATGAAAATAACAACAAAATATATAGAGCTTAGTAATTTGCTACTCTGCCGCATTTTTAGTTTGTGTGATGTTTTACCTTATGTATGTTCTTATTATTTTTGGTTCGGTTTGGGTTGCTGAGTGGCCACCTTTCGGGAACAAGCTGCTCACTCGGTTGGCCATATGTTCTCTGTATCTTGATTATTTGTAATCTTAGTTGTTTCCAACTATGGTTTGAGGGCTGGATTTGGATTTTGATTGTTTCAGTTCCTGGTCTTTGCATACTTTTTACTTTTATTAATGTACTATCTATGTTGGCTGATGGAAAGTTGTAAATATTTATTTGCTGTATAACTGAGCTTAAAACCGCCCAAAATCAATTCATTTTATGTTGTATTTAAACTACAAGTCTTCAGTGACGTTACTGCACCAGCCCTCAGCTGCTTATCATCGGCAATTCTTGCCACAGATACTGAAATCTATTATTAGCTAGTGTTTATTCAGCTCTAGTTCTGTTATTTAGGGGTGTAAAAATATGGGAAATGGGGCAGGTGAAGCAGGTTTTCATCTTTTAAATGATTTAAAGGCTATTTAAATGCTTTCGAGTCACCTTTAAGGTTATAAGTAGCTCCTTACTTTCTTTACTGTCTTTTAATTGCTATCATCTTATTTTTGTTAACTTTATTTCATATTTTATTTATTTTTCAATCTTTAGATATTTTGATGCAGCATTTTTATTATATATATTTTTATGCAATAGTGTAAATAAATAGATATCTAATAGATACTCAATCATCTGACTGAATTTATCAACTCTTGCACTAAAAATTTTCTACAAGTTCCATGAACTCTTATATTCAACCTTTTTCCCATATGAAAACACCAGAAAGCAAATTTGACCTTGCCAAAAAAAAAAAAAAAAGTCCCCCAGCCCCTGGAGGCTCTCCTTGAAATTTGGTTACAATTTGCCCAGTGGCTTTTGAGATGTTTGAAATTGTCCAAATATGAGAGTCCTGGGTCAAAGGTCAAAGAATAACCTTGATCTCTTCTACTCACAAATCCATATGTACTCATTGAGATGACTGTATATACCAGATTTTAGGCATAAATCTTTGAAATTTTCCAAGGAATCTTGTGTTCTAGAATTTTCCCATATTTGACTATGCCGTTGAAAACCCCATGGACATCAACTGAACAATCTTGATAGTTCTAAAGTACTCAATACTACATACTAAGTTTCAAGGCCATCGGTAAATTGGTTCTGGAGAAGAAGATTTTTAAAGGTTTTTACCATATATGGGCATGGTGGCCATGTTGATCATGTGACCCAGACCATTTGAAGAAATTTTTGTTCCCTCATCCCCTGGAGGCTCTATATGATATTTGGTTACAGTTTGCTCAGTGGCTTTTAAGATGAAATTTGAAAATGCCAAAATATGAGAATTCACGGTCTTGGGTCAAAGAACCACCTTGACCTCTTGTACTCATGAATGCTCATGTACTCATTAAGATGACTATAGTTACAAAAAAGGTCTAATCTTCAAAAATTTTCGAGAAATCTTATGATCAAGCATTTTCCCATATCTAACCTTGCTGTAAAAAAGGTCAAAGTCAACCCAGGGTCAAAATTTCAATAATCTTGATAGTACTCAAGTACCCAATGCTACATACCAACTTTCAAGGCCATCGGTCAATTGGTTCTGGAGTAGAATATTTTTTAAGTTTTTTACAATATATGAGCATGTCGGCCATAATGGTCATGTGATCTAGACCATTTTGCCGTGTGGCGGCCGTAAAACGTCTCCCCATTCATCATCCATAGTGCAGGTTTGATTTTATTTTCATCCTTTGAGATCAGAGGACATATTCTGAGAAATCTGAAATTTTAGATTGGTTTATACTCATATTCTAAACCATCGTTTAATATATTGTTTGGACCCTTTTTGATACTAATCAGTCTTTTAATCGAATGTCCAATGAAGATTAAGATATTACAGTATGCGTTTCTCTTGTTTCATCACGAGACATTGTCAGGGTCACTGAAAAGGCTTTATTAGCCGAAACTACGTAGTCTGGCCCATGTTCCTTCTTGTGAATGTATTCTCTGCTGTTGAACCAACTCTTTAAGATTTTAATTTTCATTCCCTTAACCCCCGAAAGTTCTATATGAAATAAGGTCAAGGTCACCAAAATCTACTCCCCCCCCCCTCCCAATGATCTACCTGTGCAAGTTTGGTCAAAATCCATGCATGCCTTCAGGAGATAGAGTGCAGACAAGAAGCTACGCTGACGCCGACGCTGACGCCGACACCGACGCCGACGGGATTCACACCAAAAACAATATGTCCCCCTTCCCCATGGTGGGGGGACATAATTTGGTTACAATATAAACATATCCATACCAATTTTAGTGCGACAGATGCGCGTTTCTATATTCAACTTAATCAGTGTCGCTAAACCCCAGAAGTTTGAAAGAAAAGAGATGATGGGCAGGACTCGGCAGGCAACGAGCATCCCTCTCCTAGTCACACTTACTGTTGCATTCCGCGGGACACTTTAGCTTCAGACATCAGGTAAGAGATGCCTACGTATTAACTCGCGAGCACAGGCGTTCCCCATCGAGCCACCTTAACCCTGTGTCTCGAAAAAAGCGACAGACAAAGGCATCAGGAAAGAGTGGCTATTGAGAAGACTGTTTGAAATTATCAAAATATGGGAGACTGGGTCAAAGAATGACCTTGACCTCCTTTCCTAACAAATCTTCATTTACTTATTAAGATAACTGTATTTACCAATTTTAGGCCAAAATCTTTAACAGTTTCCAAGAAATCCTATAATCTAGCATTTTCCCATATTTGACCTTGCCGTGAGAAAGGTCAAGGTCAACCCAAGTAATCATTTGAACAGTCTTGATAACCCCAAGTACCCAATGTTACATACCAAGTTTAAAGGCCATCGATCAATTCTTTCTGAAGAAGAAGATTTTGTAAGTTTATTCCCATGTATGGGTGTGGCAGCCATACTGGTTATGTTACCCAGATCATTTTAACAAATTTTCATTCCCTCAACACCTGAAACTTCTGTATGAAATTTGGTTACAACTGACCCAGTAACTTTTGAGGAGACTGTCTGAAATTGTCGAAATATGAGAGACCTGGGTCAAAGGTCAAAGAACGACCTTGACCTGTTGTACTCATAAATCTTCATGTACTTATTAAGATGACTGTATTTACCGATTTTTAGGCAAAAACCTTCAACAGTTTTCAAGAAATCTTATGTTTTAGTATTTTCCTATATAAAAGCACCAAATACCAAATTTGAACTTACCGTAAAATAGGTCAAGGTCAACCCAAGGTCATGATTTGAAAATTCTTAGTTGTACTTATGTACTCAATGCTACATATCTAGTTTCAAGGCCATCAGCCTATTGGTTCTAGAGAATTAAAATCTGAAAAAGTTCCTTCAAGAGCAGAGAATACATACAGAAGTAGGAACATGGGCCAGACTACGAAGGAGATTTTTTAAAGTTTTTACCATATATGGGCATGGCGACCATGTTGGTCGTGTGACCAGGACTTTTTGAACAAGTTTTTGTCCTAAGACCCCAGAAGGCTACATACGAATTTTGGTTTCAATCGGCCCAGTGAATTCAGAGAAGAAGTCATTTGAAATTGTGGAAGGACGACGTACGACGGACATCTTATAAACTCCCCCGGAGCCGCTGGCCCAGGTGGGCTAAAAATTAGTACCACACTTATGGAAATTTACAGAGTCGATCGAATTCTGCACTTTACCGAAGTCGTTGTTCAAAGCTACAAGCTTAATATCATGGAAGAGAACAATCATTATTTATCAGCTGGGATGTGGTTGTGTGTGGCAATTTGAAAGCTTGTTCTGATGTGGGGGCATATTTTGCAGCTTATTTCGCTCTTTAGAAACAAACACTTATATAGTTGTGTGTGTATCATTCTTTATAACAACGACAAAAAGCCACATAACGACAGTAAATATAATTATATTATTACCTTACTCTTTACTTTTATCTGCAAGCACAAAAAAATGAACGCCAGAAATCGTATCACTATAATTATTGAAGACACCTGAAGAGTACACAAAAATGGACTGATCAAAGAATATTAAGGTTTCCGCATCAAAATAAGTGTGTATATATACTTCAAATACGCTAGTATGTCTTAAAAAACAAACGATTTTGTACAATCAGCATATTCTCGGCAACTTACAGTGCAACTTACAATGCGTGCGGTAAAACCCGGAAAGTTCGGTAGGGTTCGGAAATCTTCGGCGGTGCGGCACTTTATTTGAGCTGTTACTAACACCTTGTACCGCACTGCGCCACACCGCACAGACTAAAACCGTCTATCGCACTTACGGAAATTTCCGTAAAGTGTCGAGTAAATTCCGAACTTTTCCGCGTTCACGTTATATGCTTTCTCTATAAACATACATGTATTTGTTCTTGTCTTCTTTGTAAGAGTAAATTATGAATCTATCAATAATATTTACTTTATGTCGTATTTGTGTCAACGAAAATACTTCTCCATCTCAATATATATACATGTACATATGGTGACGTGTCTGTTTTCTGCAACCAACTCTCAATTTAAATACTTTGAATAGGGACTAGTATGTGATTTTATGGAAATGGCTGAAACTGATAATAAAATCCTTTTTGAGCTTGGGCTATCAAGGTTTCAACATAACATAAATATGTATATACCTCAAATACATTAAAATGTCTAATAAAAAACTTATTTACAGAATCAGTATATACTAAGTAATATACCCTTTGCCTACGGTAGTGTCTGTAAAATTCGGTATTGTTCGGAAAACTTCGGCGGTGCGGTACTCTATTTGCGGTGCGATACAAGGTTTTAGTAATAGCCCTAAAATATTTTTCCCCAGTCCGGTGCGGTACAAGTTTTAAGTAATGGCCGAAAAATAGTTCCGTGGTCATTTCCCTGCACTGACAATGCAGGCATAAGTGTTCGTACTCCTAGATGGTGAGTCTAGGCGCTATGACCTTTATGTCAGTATCATATTTGCTAAATAAATCCGATCCGCTGGTAATACACTACAACAGGGCACATTTGCAAGTCCGTTCCTTTTTGATTTGAATTGTTCCGGAAGCGAACCTGACCAGAGTCAGAATAAGATCAAAATCGGAATTGTTTACCTGTGATACGTCCAAAGACAATCATTCACCAGAACCTGTGTTCAGGAAAGATAGTCCATGGCCCTTACAAGAGAAGTCGGTCTGATTCTCCCCCATCGTTGTTGTTGTTGTTGTTGTTTCTTAGAGTTCCCCCGCTTGTTTATTCGGGGCACACGTCGTAGACGTTTCTTGGCCAATTTAAGAGCTCAATTTAATGTTTTTTACAATGTTTATAACACGGAACTGGTGACTTATTTACAGTGCTTTTTACACAGTGACTGTCTTGATATCTCTACCTCACACTATCCAATGCCCTTGAGGGCAGCAAGTCTTTGCTTATGGATCTTGAATATGAACTCCCTAGTGCAGATTTCCAGCGACCCCAACTTATCTTGATCAATGTTCTCCTACACAGGAAGCACGGTGGCATCTAATGTTAACTGTGTGAGGAAACCAGGATCTTGTAGTTGTTGAATCTGTAAATCTGGCAGTCCAGGAATAGTCCTCAGCTTTTTAATATATGTCTCTCTAGCAGAATCATATGAATCACACTTGGCTATGAACCGTTCTCTAGTTTCAGGTTCTTTTGAACAAAGTTTGCATGTTGGGTTCACTGAATACTGATTGAATGCAGCCCTATTGGCTTGAAGTATGTATGTACCAGTTAGTAATTTACACTTTAATTGTGCCCTTCTATTGTCATGAACATTATTTCTAACTGTTGACCATATATGATGGCAACTACCTAGTTTCAGAGCCTTTGAATTAATATGCTTAGTTGAAGATTTGCTGATTATGTCTGCTTGCCACAGAGATTCCACCTTTTCATGGATTTTGTGGTTTAGCATACCTTTCCATTCCTCCTTAGATGGGGGGTTATTAAGAAGATGAAAAACTGATGGGAGCTCATACAAATCCAAAATGTCCTTAATAAAGTTGAATAGACTTTTTTGGTGTGGTTCTTTCATGACCAGCTGTCTTTGTGCAATTTCACACTCAATAGAGTCTTCTTTCCTAATCATGTTTACAAACAGGTTTAGGAGATTTTTGTGGAGTATGGATTCTACAGGGAGAATGCCAAGGAGTGCTAAACAGGCAGAATTTGATGTATTATCTGGCAATCCTTGAATCTGTTTCAAGCATTGCCTTTGGAACCTTTCTAAGTTTTCTATATCTTTTTTCTTAAGTAACTGAACATCCAAACCATAGAGCAGTCTAGGGATTACAAACATAGACCAGACATGACCATTCTGGGCCGCCTTCAGCCCACTACCCCCATGAAAACCGGCACCCATTAAGGAGTAAGCTGTTTTCCTTCCCAGGGTTATCTTTCCCTCAATGTCTGCCCTACCCGAAGTATTTCTCTGTATCCTAAAATGAACTGCTTGGTCAGTAATATCAACCCTTTCCCCATTAAGGAATATATTCAGTTCAGAGTCATCCTTTCTGCCATATTTGTATGGAAGGGTATGACTTTTTGCAGGATGTATGCAGTATCTTTCTTTTCCAGCTCCATTTTCGGCATCCCAAACCATCACTTGCATATCTGATTTTTCTTTTGACAGTTAACACAGGTCATCTGCTACTGTGATATGGGGTATGCTGATGGATCCTATCTTCATGCCCTCATGTTTTTTCACTAGATGGAGAAGCAAAGGATTATTATATCGCTTGTAGTGACCAGTAGACAGGACCCCTCCTTGTCGTACCCCCTGCTTTATATTTATTGGGTGGGAAAGGTCTTCCCCCAGGACAACTGCAACTTGGAATGGCCTTACAATCGAAGCTCTCTTTTCGGAAACAGTTGATGAATTTAAGACCAAAATAAAATATCTTAGGGTAGAGCAGGATTTAAATATGGAATGCCTGTCCCTGAGGACTTCTTGTAAATAGTTTTAATCTGCATTGGCTATGTCACAAATTCACTTATTTATATATTTATTGTATTTTTATTGTATTTTTATTAATTTATATTATATTTTATTCTTTTTTGTTAACTTATATACCACTCCACAAACCTACCATCATGGTCATATTTTGACCGAGTGCAGACTCGGTCCGATTTGGTTCAATCCGGTGATTCTTTCAGTTTTTTTCTTTCCTCATTTTACATTTTACCGTTTCAATGGCGGCGAATACGAAATGTGAAAAGCTGTCACATTTGCGTTCGCTAATCCGTAAATCATCGCTAAATCAGACTGATATCCATACAGATGATGTTAATGTAAGCTGAGAATGATGATTATTTACGTGCAGAAAGTGGCATCACGTGTTATCTACATAATAATAGTCATAATATTTTCAGTCTTTCAAATTTAGTGATTCGCACCACCGTGTATTCGTACTTTCGGTTTTGTTGGATGGAAATTTGCCATTTATTGTTAAGCAGAAATATGCAGATAAACCAGTCATATACACAAATACACAAAAAACACAATATTGAAGGTGTCAAATTGATTGTTTGTGCATGTTGTGGGGTGGTGGTGGGGGGGGGGATGGGTTTGTGGAGGGGAGTGGGAAGAAGAGGGAAAAAACAAGACATATTTATTTATAGGATTGAGCATCTCTGTTGTCTTCAACCATTTTATTTTTTTATTTTTGGTGACTGCTTTTAATAACAAGCAGGAGTTATATATATAGGGGTCACTAACTCACTTTCAGATGGCTTCTTCAGTGTTGTTGTTGTCATCAGCAATGTTTACCCACCGGGTTTGGGTCTATTTCCAAGAGACTAATAATTCTTGACCAATTGCAAGGAAACTACTCACGTGGCTGCAACACCAGTGTTGTTTGCTGGTTAAGATCTGACATAGACCTACTTTTCATGCTGTGTTAAACATATCCAAGTTTACACCCACCCACTCCTTTAGCTCCATTTTTCAGAGATTAAATGACCTTTTGTAGTCATGCAGAACTTCATCATGACATCTCTGTAGCACCAGTGCTGTTTGCTGACCATGACCTACTTTTTATACGCCCGTTTTGAAAAAACGGACGTATTATGTCGTGGCGCTGTCCGTCCGTCAACATTCTTGTACAGGCCATAACTCAGTAACCATTCGGGATATCTTCATGAAATTTGGTAGGCATATGTATCAGGGTGGGGGAAGGTGTCGCGTACAAGAATGGTTGCTCCCCCTTTCTTACTTTTGAAGTTATGCCCCTTTGATTAATTTTTTCCCTGTAAGTCTTGTACGCGCCATAACTAGATAACCGTTTGGGATATCTTTATAAAACTTCATAGCAATGTGAATGAAGTCCTAACGATGTGTCGCGTACAAAAATGGCTGCTTTCCCTTTCTTTGTTTTAGAGTTTATCCCTTTCATTAGTTCTAAAAGGCTAGTTTTTGTGTTTTCTTGTACAATATATTGTCAAGGGAAAAAACTAGAACTAAAATGGTGTAATTTGTGTATTTAGGTTATATCCCTTGTCCAACTTTACCTTGGAATACTAACAGTATATCATGTGTTAAATATTTAGATGATGTTGCAGTCATTATACCACCACTTTGAAAAAGTGGGGGGTATACTGGTTTACATCTGTCTGTCTGTCCGTCCGTCCATCTGTCCGTCCTTCCATCTGTCCTTCCGTCCCCATTTGATCAAATTTTTCATTGAAGATTTCTTCACAACCGTACAAGCTAGACTGGTCATATTTGGCATACAGGTTGATGACGACATGTTGTATTGTGGGATTGAGAACCAGCCTTCTCCTGCTTATTCTTCCCTGTATTTGTCCGATTTTCTTTCTTTCCATACTTTGAATAATGAAATTTTTTGTCAAAGATTTCTCCACAACCACGCAAGCTAGAATAGTCATATTTGTTATGCAGGTTGATGACGACATGTTGTATCGTGGGATTGAGAACCAGCCTCCTCCTGCTTATTCTTCCCTGTATTTTTCCAATATTCGTTCTTTCCACACTTTGAATAATAAAATTTTTCGTCAAAGATTTCTCCACAACCAAGCAAGCTAGAGTACTCTTATTTGGTATGCAGGTTGATGACGATATGTTGTATCGTGGGATTGAGAACCAGCCTTTTTCTGCTTATTCTTCCCTGTATTTGTCCAATATTCTTTCTTCCCATACTTTGAATAATGAACTTTTTCATCAAAGATTTCTCCACAACCATGCAAGCTAGATTAGTCATATTTGGTATGCAGGTTAATGATGACTTCCTGTATTGTGGGATTGAGAACCAGACTTCTCCTCTTTTTATTCCCTGTATTTGTCCGATTTTCTTTCTCTCTTTACTTTGAATAATGCATTTTTTTTGCAAAAGATTTCTATGCATCTGTAAGTTAGGGTAGGGATTTTTGTATGCATGTTGATGATAACTTGTTGTATTGTGGGATTGATAACCAGTCTTCTCCTGCTTATTTTTCCCTATATTTTTCCAATTTTCTTTCTCTCATGACTTTGAATAATGTAATTTTTTGTAACAGATTTCACAGCAACCATTCATTTTTGGTATACATGGTAACAATGATTTCTCTCCCTCTTTATGCTTTTTGTTACGAAAATAACATCATTTGATTTAAGCAATTAAGCGGGGTATAGTCGGATTCGCTGACAGTTCTAGTTAATTATTATAGAGTGGTTGCCCCTGTTTGTCTGCCTGTCTATCCTTTTGCAATCTTGCTCATTCTGTCTTCCTTTAGGAAATTGAAATGGGCGTATTATGCGCCGCTTGCGAAGCCCTTGTTACATTCTGTTGAACATAAACCAAATTTGCATTTGGCTTGGACCTCCATTTCTCAGAGACTAAAATAACTTTTGCGGGGAAACTACACACAAATTCGCATCATAACTCCTGGACCAGATTCATTTGCTGACCTTGACCAACCTTCACAGTCTGACCCACTTTGTTTGCTGAACATGATCTATTTTTAAATTTTTAATTCTGTTTTTGACATATCAGTTTTCACATATATCCTTTGTGTTTATATCCAGTCTTGAAAAAGGCGGTGTGAGCAGCAGAGCAATCCAGACAAAAAGATTTTTGGCAGTCGCGACAAAGCCTTCCGTGGAATTCTTGTTTTTCATTTTCTTTGTTTTTAGCTTTTATGGTCCCAAATGATAGTGAGGCTGGAATGCAGCATTGTCATATGTCACTTTGACTGTCATCCATCCTCTGTATCTGTACCAAGCACAATAAGGGTCTAAGCTTTTCATTTATTCAAGACTTGGCTCTGGGGTCAGTTTTGCACAGCACTTCAGCTTATCAGCAAAATATTAGGTTGTACATTGCACTTGAACTTGAAATGTCTCAAACAGTAACATGATTTAAAGCTTAATTAAAAATTTGATAAATTTTTCATGGATTAGTACCAAAGTCTGTAAATACTTGGCTCTGGGGTGAAATTCTATCATGGAGGTAATTGAACAGGCTTATCAGCAAAACTTAAAATTATGGTATTCTTAAATGGCACATTAAGCCTTAAAAGTAACTTCATAATGAGCATGAACTATCATGCAATGGACTAAGTACGGTACCAAACTCTTTTAAGATTTGGTTCTGGGGTTAGATCTTATGGTGGACAATGCCATTCAGGGATGAAGACAAACATTTTGAAAGGGGCCCAGTCTGCAGAAATTACATTAAGGGTATGATGAATTTCGCAAAAAAATGCAGGGGCCCCACCCACAATTTAGGGGTCGATCATAGGCAACTGTGCCCCTGTCAGTCATTTTCCCCGCATACTTTGCGACTTCCTATTTGATTCTCTGGTTGGCAATAGAAAAATGGGGTCTACTGATACAGGAAATGATTTGCTCCTATTAGGAGCAAATTTTTTAAGAGTTGTTTGAGAAGGGAGGCAAAATGAAAATTATAGAGTTGCTTCCCCTGAAATTGTACCTATTCACCATAAAGCTTTCTCATTTAAGTTTGTCATACATCATTCTGTCTTCTAGGGCTGACTTCACCTTGAACTATAGCTCATCCTATAGTATGTGTGCTTGCAAATAAACACCAGCAGTATGGACTAAAGAAATATCACATGCTAAAGTAACCATGCCTCGGACCCTGGTAGCTTTAGCTTTAGCTGATTTGCAGCTATTCACCAAAGCGCATATTGGCTGACAATCAGAATTGCATCTGATTGGTCAGTTCTTTATACCTGTGAGGAAATGCCAGTTAATATAACAGCTACCATACTAGCTTTAGTCCCAGGTGAAGTCGGTCAAAGTTAGTCATTGAGTTGATTGACGATAAAGGCACAGATATGTTTGATTTGTATACTGCTGTGATTTAGCTGAAAAAATAATATATTGTATAATTTCACTTTTTTTTAGGTGATTGCTATTCAGAGATACCTCAGTGACCCAAGACATCATGCCCAGACTGGTGGCAGTGCAGGTCAAGCACTTGATGTTTTACAAGTTACCCTTGCTGACAGTACCAACAAGATAAAAGTGATCCTTCATTCTGACCTTAATCATCTTGTACAGAGGCATGAGGTAAGACTTGTGCTTTGATGTTGTGACATGTAGGTTGCCAAATCTGATTTTCTTGTGATGTTCCTGTATTTTCATCCTTTAGGACAAAGCTATATGTATGGAGAAATTGACACAGATTTACTTCTATAATTGAATTAAAAGTTCAAAAAAAAAAAAGAGAGAGAAAAAAAGGAAAAACTTAAAAAATGAATAAATAAATAAAAACTGAAGCTTTCCATTTTGTCACTGAATACCTGTTAAGCAAACAGAAAAAGTTCTATATATTCCTAGGGAGTGACTATCGGCACAACCGTCTTGCGGATAAGAATCCTTATCGGCACGACAGTCTTGCCGATAAGAATTCTTATCCGCAAGACGGTCGTGCCGATAAGAATCCTTATCCGCACGACGGCGGTCAGATATTCTATAGACAAAGTTGCAATCATTCTGAGAAATGTTATTATGGTATAATAATATTATTTCATTTCTGTTTGTAAATAATTGTTCTTAAGTATTTGAGTCACAACACACAATGTTAATTTCAATTATTTTTCTTATATTTCATCATGGAAGCCTTTTGACTGTCGAACATAGAGCCGGCGAATAATTGCGAAAATGCGAATTATATATTTCAACGTCAGTTGCTGAATACTTTTTATCGGGTCAGATGATCAGGTTAACGTTTAAAACAAGTTTATTACAGTAATACACAGTCCGATGTGGGTATGACAACAGCTGTATATTGAACATTTGACATTAAGTAATTTAGATTATAGGTCTAAAACAATCAGCGATTGGACTATCAGCGGCCGTAGCGCAGTGGCAATGTGCGCGGCCTAGTAAACCTGCGCACCGGGTTCAAGACTCCACGTGGTATTTTTTTTTTATTTTATTTATTTTTTTTTTATTTAAACAAAAAAATCATTTGTCGCATAAAACATTTGCCAATTAATAGTTTATTTTGTTTACTGACTTCAACTTATTTCAAATAAATCTTTGACCTTGACAGACAAGCTGACTCAGGAAAATATTTTACTGTGAGCTGCTTGTGTCAGACTTTTTTCCCAGCAAAGTTTTTGTCAATATTGTGTTTACGGCCTAAGTCCGTCTCATTCCAATCATTTTAAATTTATCAATTTATAATATGTGTTACCAATGTAAAAATTGTTGAAATAAACCATTGATTTGAATTAGCAATAGAAACTAATCTTTGGTTTTGACTGACAAATTACTGAAAGAAATCTAGACTAATAAATCCTTTTAGGAAAATATCGAAACCTATTAATAAATAGCATTACATAATGTAAATGTATTATCGAGCAAAATCAAATTTATTGTAGCAGACTTAACTGATATAAAATGAGTCAAAAAATCTTTGCCCATTTCCAACAAGTGAAATAAATCTTTTACCTTGACCGACAAGTTAAAGACAGTTAGTCTGATAAATCATGCCTAACTTTCTTTTAATAACTTGTCGGTCAAAGTCAGTTCTGACTTGTCTGATAAATATTGTCAGATATAACAATTGTTGGGTTGCACTTATTAGTTGTTGTTTATTTATTTATTTTTTGAATTCTCAGGATTTGTACATAAGCAGAACAAATAAAATTTCTTTAAATTAAAAAATGGTAATTAAACCAATTTTTCAGTGCTAACTCATACTGTCACTCTGACTGAATACGTTTTAACATACATATGTATAAACGATACAACCTGTGCACATCGAACTGGAATATGCCCAAAATAAGATTGCCCCCGTTAGCGGTAAAGCTGGGTGCCGGTTCTCAGACGTTTTAACAATTTTAAAGATGGCCATAAGATGCTTTTATACCATTTTTAAAGTTATTTAACATCCTCCATATGAATTGCTGACACGGTGTTGTATGAAACCATTGTAAGAAAGACCATAGCATCTGTAACGGAGTATCTGATCGCTGTCGTGCGGATAAGAATTCTTATCCGCACGACCGTCTTGCCGATAAGGATTCTTATCCGCACGACCGTCTTGCCGATAAGGATTCTTATCGGCACGACGGTCGTGCCGATATCCTCGGCCATATTCCTAAGCCGGCTTGCAATATTTGTGTCTCTAAATAAGCCAGTTTCCTTTTGTATGCAAAAAAAAAAGTACTTGACTGAAAAGATTATTTCCCATCAGTACCAGTAATGAATTTCAGTGCACTGTACCTTTCTTTTGTCAGCTACAGACAGGAAGTGTAATCAACATCACCAAGTGTTCACTGCACTATGATGAGACTGATCTGTCTGGCAGTAGTGTAGTAGTAGTACAAGAACTAGTAGTGACAGGGCACCAGAAGCTGTCAGACAAGGAGATTAAAGGTATAGCAAAGCCTAATTAGGATGCTACCCTTGGCCTAGTAACTATGTATGTTTTGAAGTGCAACCAGTTTACCAAGGCCCATGCTGCCTTTGGTTGTGGGATTTGCCATCTCCTCTGATGGCTGTGTATGTTTTGAAGTGCACCCAGTTTACCAAGGCCCATGCTGCCTTTGGTTGGGAGATTTGCCATTTCCTCTGATGGCTATTTTTACAAATTTGCCATCTCCTCTGATGGCTATTCTTACAAAGGGAAACAATTTTTGTGTCCCTTGACAACCAAGCCTGTCCAAAATGGGGTCTACTTTTAAAGGAAAGAATTTACTCCTATGGGAGCAAATTCTTTCCTATAAGGGTTGACTCCCATTGAAAAGGGAGACAAAAAAGAAAATTGCTGAGCTGCTTCCCCTGAAAGTGTACCCAGTGACCTTAAACTGAGAACACGTTGGTTTTATTATCTGGGAACATGTACAAAATACTTTTGTAATTTGGCAAAAAGAGCATATACTGATCAGGGCAGCCTGAACTTTGTGTGCACTTTTTGTTCAGGCTCTGTTTGCCCTGTCTCAAAATTCAGGGTCATTATGATAAGTTATTTCAAAACAGATTGAGTGTATGCCAAGGTCTTTGGGGCAAAGTACTGAGAAACATTTATCTCTAAAAAAATTCATAAAAATTAGCTAAATGTGAGAAAAAAATCTCATAGCTCAAGAACAGATACTCTCAATTGTCCATATTACATGTATATTGAAAATTTCTCACATATTATAGCAAATTATAGCTTTTTCCATGGTATTATTAATCTGTGAGAATAATCCCTGGTGTATTGCAATCTAAACAAACAAGTTCATTATCCATGTTTTGTTTTCTTATTTGGTCATAATCTGTAGATGATTTCTTTTGGATTTAATGTTAGCCAGCATATGAACTGCCTCAGTAGGTATACAAGACCAGAACAGGATAAAATAATTAGGAATTTTATTTCTTTATATCATTTCTCAGGCCATACACAAGTGGCATGATAGGAGAAGAGTAAGCATTATTTCCACATTTTGATGTTATTTACTTGGACATAACAATATGGAAAAGGCACTGCTACTAATATGACCAATAAATGTATGGCTGTCCCAAAAGAAAAGCTGCATTACCATATTTATTTGGTTATTTTATAAGACAGAGATTTCCCCCACCAAAGCAACCGAAAAAACCTAGAATCATCTATTAGACAGATCTAGATTTTCACGGCTGTTTGTACAACAGAAAAACCCATCTTAAAGTAATATGGTCTGCAACTGTCAGTAACTTATTTTGGAAATATTGAAGAATACAATAATGGAGCCCAGATGGCCATGATACCCTCATGGTGAAATCAAACCTAACCCAGTTACTGCTACAAAAACAATACAACACTTTACAACAGTAATTTATGTAAACTATCAACTGTCTGGAATTTCGTTCGGTCCGATCTAAATTATTTGAAAGCTAAAGACTCCCGTTTTCCTACAGGTTAGTATATTTTTCATGCATTTTTCAGGGGTAATGAATAGATTTATGATAATAATTGACTTTTACTCAACTTTTACAGTAGGTTAAAATAAATGTTATAAACCTGTCAAAATGATTGAAACTTGCAGACAATATAACTTTAAAGCAGAATTACACAGGACAGGTTTAGATACATTTTGTATTTGAGGTTATTCTGGAAGGGAAAATGTTTTATAGCTGAATAAATATGGTAGTTCATTTTTTAACCCATTGCATTCTGGGTATTTTTTGTCGTCTGCTGAAATTGTCGTATGCATCAAAAATCAAGAATATTTTGACAATATTGGTCTAACCAACTCTTGCAGAAATGATATCTAGGCAGCAAACAGTTTGGATCACAGACCAGGCCCCACGTTTGTGGGGCCTGATCTGGATCCAAACAGTTTGCCCAGATACCCCTAAAGGGGTATCCCGAATGGAATGGGTTAAAAAAATAAACTGAATCTTTAAACTAAAAATAGCTTGTTTCAGAAATTCTTTGTGACACTTTTCAGATCTATCCTGGAGCCCTGACTGTAGTCAGCATGAGAAGGAAGATGTCCCTCTCACTTCAAGTAGAGGTTACTTTGTCAGTCTCTGGTCCAGTATGGAAATGACTGAGCCAGTATGGAACACTGCAGGTAATAAATCACACTGTTGAACTTGTATGTCATACTGTGACTGGAGATGAAATTTATTTTCATATTCAAATGAAGTTGAAATGGTTTGAAAGTATGCCCAAAATATAGCTGCTGCAGATAAAAAAAAATTGATTTGCTTCTCAAAACGTATGTTTTCTGGAGAAATATAAAAAAATACCACCCCACCTCTGCCACCCAATGTCCCATGAATTTGCATGTAACAAACCCACAGCTCTAGATTTGGTGTTTTAGGTGTGTGTGTGGGGGGGGGGGGGGGGGGGGGGGGTTGCAGGTGGAGTTGCCAATTTTCAAGTATTTGCTATGTATCTGTACATTTTGTACAGATATTAATGAGGCACAATTTAAGTATAAATGAGTATACACCATCACATTTGTTTACATATATAGCTCTTAGCAGACAAATATGTAGAGACAGTAATGACTATGTTTTTTGTTTTTTTTTTGTGCAGGAAAATGGTGAACAGAAATTGTTCCTTATCATACATTTTTAGGTGATGTTTGTATATTTAATTATAGAGGGAGATTTACAAGGCCTGGGAGATACCAGAGAAGAAGATTTGTACAGTATCCGAGATCTTGCCAAGAAATGGAACTCCATACGTGCAGCTAAACCGGCTGTTCTAGTCAGAGTTGTTCTGAAGTCCAGAATGATTCACTATGCAAAACCAAACAAGAGTGATAAATGGCCATTTCAGGTAGAGTGAAACAAATCAGATAGCTGTATATCTGGGCTTAGCCAAGTTTTTCACATGTTTTGAGACTTCAGATTTATCATTTGGTCTTAAAACCATTTATCCAAAAGAAAAAAAGGTTGTTTGGCACTGCACCTGGCTGCTGTAGGTCATTTAATAAAGTGACTGTAGTGCAAACTTCCATTCAAAATTGGTTTTCATTGACAATAAGGGCCTAGTTGTTCAAAGCATAGTTAGCTTTACAAAATTGTTAGCCAGTGATTGATTAAATCTTTTAGCACACATAAAATCATGTGTACTGATATTTTTTGCAAACACAATATGAGGAGTTTTTGCACTGCAAAAGCTACTCACATTTTTTGGCAAAAAAAAAGACAGTGTTTTTGTATACAGTATGTTTGAAAATGTAATGATTCCTTAACTAATGACATTTTTAGTTTCAAAGAACTTGTCCCTGAACTCCTTTGAGAGAGTCTGATCTGGGTCTTTTCGGTTTGCCAAGATGTTCCTGTCCGAGTATCATGGGATTTTCAGAGTGATCTTTTGTTAGCCACCAAACAGGGAAACAAATTCAAAAGAAAAATTTTGCTAAAGGTGAATGGGTTCACCACAATGTTTTTCCACCATTTCTTTAAAGGGAGACAAATTTTGTGACTTCTTATTGGGCGATGAAACCCTCCTTAAAGGGGGTGCAACTCTTAAAATAAAGAATTTGCTCCAAAGGGAGCAAATTCTTTATTTAAAAGTTGACCCCAATTGAGACGGGTAGCGAAAAAAAAATGGTAGCATTTCTTTCCCTGACATTGTATCAATTCACTTTAACACCTGTTTCAGTTTATATCATGTTTTCTCACCACTCAATGGAGATACCATAGTTTCAGATCAGTCAGGCGGTTAGAGTGCTTGGCTATTTACAAAATGTTGGTTCAGATCCCAGTAGGCCAATGACCGAGAAACTCGTCGACTCAGCAATAAATGGATTATACCTGATCCAAAGCAGAGGGCATTAAAAGGCAGTGAAAGGAGATGATTAGGCCCCGCCTTCCATAATGCTATGCCCAGTACATGATGGGCCTCTAATAACCTTCTGTCCCGACAGCCACATGGCTACCGGACACCTTTACCTATTTAGCTTCATTTAACAGGGTTTAAAACATAAAGTTTGTGTATTTGATTGATTGATTTGTTGCTTAACATCCACAGTAAACATCTATGCTCATGTCGGGACGGTAAGTTAACCTAACCACACTATTCCTGGGCAGGCTCAGACCTCCTAAGCAGTTAACCAGTACTAAGTGCACATACTTTCGCCAGTAACTGACAACTGCCCAATTGAACCGATGCACTATGCGGCTGGGCTATAAAGTTTGTGTAAGAAATGTGTGCAGAGTATCTGTAAATGTGCTGTTAGAAAACAAGATTTTAGACAAGCCTGTGACTGGCAGAAGTGAGACATAGGTATTACTTTTCCAGTGTCATCGGCTTCAGAACCCCTAGAGTATTCTGGTTAGGTCTGTTTTGTGACAGTGGGCACAATAGGTTAGACATATTTTTCCACAGAAATCTTTGTTTCAACACAAATCAGCTGTATTTTACTGTCTCTTTCAGGCTCATATGCTGGTAGCTGATGATTCTGGAGTATGTACTGCTGTGTTCTGGAATGAAATGTGTCCAAAGTTCTATCACAGGTATAGCAGTGACCAATCAGTTTTAATCCAGAGTTACGAATTAATGCTGAAAGCTCCAAAAATGAAAAATGTTGAAATTTCAAACAGCGTAATCCAGATGAGGTGGCTCATAATGAGCCACCTCATCTAGGTTTACCATGTTTGCCTACTAGTTTTGAATTTTTATTTATTTAATTATGACATAACTTTGATGAAACATTTTTTGAGACTTTGCATATGAAAATTTTGTCATCTGCTTTTTTGGACACTTTAAGGGTAGTAAACATACCGTATACACGGTAATTTTTGCGGGTTCAAATTTTTGCGGTTAAGGGTAAAAAACATAAACATTGGTTTTCATGATTTTTAATTTTCGCGGTTAGCAACATGAGCGAAAAGCAAAACTACTTCTTTTTCACTTGAACCAGTTCATTCATTAACCTGCGACAGGGCTGCCGCACGTTAATGAAAGAAGTGGTTCAAGTGAAAAGTATCAGCAATTACGGAAGCTAACAGAAACAATATTTATTATATACCTATCAATGATACACCTTTTGAACTGCCTGTTTTCTGGCCAACTGATACAGCCAGCCGTATCAAACTGACGTTTTCTGGATCTGTATCACTATCCTTTAAAACGAGGCTACGTCTGAGTTCCAGCTTCAGGAGCCTCATTTTCTAACGTGCATCGTAGAAACGAAAACCAGAGAAACGGGACTAGTGACGTAACGTCAACAAACACGTCAAAAGGCGCGCCTCCATAGTTCAGTCAGTAGCGTTTGTCTCACGACTAGCTACATACCTCTGCCGCTTGCAAGTATGAATGGTTGGCTGTTCCCTAAGGTATATAATAAACAAATGTTGCGGCATCTGATAGCGGACTGCACTGTTTTCCTGTCCTTTTTATGAGACACTAGGCATTAATGGGTTAACTAATAAGCAGATGTTGATGACTTTGTGCCGGGCTGCATAGCGCAATCGGTAGGGCACCTGACGCATAAGTCAGAGGTCCTGGGTTCGAAACCCGGTCTGGCCACATACATTTGTTTCTCCTTCCGCTGATTCAAGAAGGGCAGTTGTCAGTTACTGGCGAAAGTATGTGCACTTAGTACTGGTTAACCGCTTAGGAGGTCTAAACCTGCCTAAGAATAGTGTGGTTAGGTTAACTGACCATCCCGACATGACTGTTTACCGTGAACTTTAAAGTTTCAGTCATTAACCCATTTATACCCAGTGGAATGTTTTGTTCTTATGAAATGAATGAGTCCATTTGACAATTCAGGGGTGTCTTGTTTAGATTATTTCATCATTTTTATTTAATTTCATTTTATGAAGAAATACCCATTTGTCATATGCAAAACGTGCAGACCCTAATCAGGTGCCGCATCTTGCGGCATCTGATCTGGGACTGCACTTTTTTCCTGTCCTTTTTAACTAATAGGCAGATGTTGATGACTTTGCATTGATTTCAGGATAACGGAAGGTTCTCTGCTGCTGCTAAAGAGGTTCAATGTGAAGAAAGGATTTCAAATAATACCAAGGTTTAGACCAGCCCTGATGGATAAGGAGTATTATGATATAGATATTAATCTCAACAGTCATCATCCTGAGTCTGAAGTTAGGCTGATTGATCCAGCGAAATTGTCAGATAATGTGGTGCTCACTCCGCTAAGATACAAGTTGTTGTCAAGGCGACAAGTCGGGTAAGTCAGGAGTGAGTAAGTGAGCAGGGGTTTAGCCTCCAATCACAATGAATGTCATACAAAGACATGGACTTTGGTTTCAGTCATCATCCAAGTAATTGGTGGAGCAGGGGCTCTAACCTGTTGCCCCTGGATTTGTACCCAGCATTTTGCTGTAGACCCAGCCATTCATACTGGTTAATGTATTAGGAAACTTTATGCGCTTATATCAGATGCTCTTAAGACTATAAATACTGTGCTAGCACTGTTTAGACAAAATGTCTGGGCAAAAAATGTCATCTCAGGCCCAACTTCTCTAAGGGAGCACTCCGATGATGGTCTGGACTGTATGCCAACAGTTTTATGAAACACCTTAAGGTGTAAAGTTACATCTGCATTATTTCTGCCACTTTTACGAAGGGGGGCAACATTTTTGATTTCCTGTTTGTTTCCCTCTACAATGAAATCCTTCCATACAGGGTCTACTCTTAAGAGAGAAAAAATTGCTCTTAGAGGAGCAAATTCTTTTCTTCAAGAGTACACTTCTGCTGAGAAGGGAGGCAAAACTGAAAGTAGCAGAGTTACTTCCCCTTAAAGACAAATATTCTCTACTATATAGAACACACCCCAGTCTTCATTGGTTTTATGACCCTGTTATGCCATTGCCTATGTGAAATGGGGTATTGCCTTTGATGAAACAGCAGTGCCACTGCACTGTAGCATAACAGGATTATGGCGTCCAATAAACAACAATATTTGTCTTTAAAGGACAAGTTGACTTTTCCAGACTCAAAGGTAGATAGTTGATAGAGAAATGAAAATTTACAGATCAATGATATAATACTTTTGAAATTGGAAAAAACAACAACGAATTTTGATAAGTCAGTGCAAAAAAAGAAGAAAAAATCTCAATTTATGATTTTAGAATAATTATCTTGCATACAAAATTGGTTTCACTTCCCAACAATTAATTTTGTCTGTTTAAAGGTGTAGTTCCAAATATCAAAGTTTAGAAAGCTAGAACCCTGTAGTGTTCTTACTGAATTAACATTTGTATAAGCTTGTCATTTTATCTGTAGAAGTTAGCTAGTTGTTTAATCAAGTTAATTGGAGCAAAGAGTTTATACCCAGCATGATATACTACAAAATGACAAGATCTGGCTATTAGTATGACAAGTGTTATTAGTGACAGACTGATCTTAGTCTTCACTGTTTGCTATGTGATGATGTCTACATGTATTTTTCCTCCTTTATGGCTCAAAAATAGAAATTATTATATGGCAATTTTCATATCATACCCTGTATCAACCTGAGACTCCCATATCAGCCTGAGGGCCAAAGTCCCGAGGGCTGATATGGGAGTCAAGGGTTGATACGGGATATGATATGAAAATTGCTATATCGTAATCTATTAATCATATATTCTTATTGTGACCAAACTTTTCCTGTTTGATAAATGCATGTGGTGATGCAGCTTTTAGCCCTAGGGATGATATGGGTCATGTGGGGTGTGATACTGATGATATGGATTTTTCTCCCTAGGGAGTGATATGGGTTTTGGCTGTTTTGGAGCGATACGGCCTATGAGACTTGCAGTCCTGATATGTGCATGAAAGTCTTGCCTGTATCACATACGTAAAAAGAAAGTATTTTCTAGTAAATGTATGGTAAGAGGTGATATTAAAGTGTTTCTGTTTAATCCACAGGACCTTACCAGACAACACTATCAGTGACATTGTTGGAGTTATTACATATGTCAGCAGGTTTGAGCGGGAACCTATGATAAGTAAGTACCTGATAATCATTAAAATTATATGCATTGGGACAGATAGGTCTGCAAACAGTGCAGACCGAGATGAGATTGAATTGTTTATGGTACAGTCAGGGCTCTCACACCCCTTTTTGGGAATGGGGCCGGGGCCTTTAGAATTGGGAAAATAGCGACGTTTTGTCTAAAATTGGGAAAATTTCCATTGTTTTATGTGTGACGTTTTCATTGTCAGACCAACACAACTTACATATGGAATTGTTATATATTTTCAGAGGAATCGAGTCAATAAGCAGACATAAATCTAGCAGATAGTGAATCATGATAAACTTTATCAAATAGTTGGGATATTAGATAATAACAAAACTATTTGTGTGTGTTGAGTTTTTTCTGTCTTTCCTTTGAACTGGCAACTTCCCTATCTTGCCACTCTCAAATTGGAGACAAGACTGGGACATAGAAAAAGAGTGTTTCAATATAACAACAGTATAACACTCTAGGTTGAAGCATCTGTGAACTAAGCATAATGTGAAGTTGAGAGAAAGTGGACTGTCACAATGCAGAACATGACAAAACTTTCAGTCCTGCAAGTACAAAACATCCAAGGTATGTCACTATCACTATACTAACTCTTGAATGTCCCGGTAATCCTGTGTATGATTTTTGGATATGGCCGAAAATGTCTGTGAAAATTGATTCAGGTACGAAACGCAAAAACAGCAGAATCATTCACCAAAGGTGAAAACTCCGATCAAATGTTAGCATTGGAAGGTTTTAAATTAAAGAATAAGTCAAAATATTGTTCACCACAACAATATTGGCCCTTGAAGCAAAGAAAATATTAACATATTGCAGCGAAATTCGCTAGGCTATTCGTCCTTTAAGGGAAGGGAAGTAACTCTAACAGTACAGGAAAGGGAAGTAACTCTAACAGTACATGACTACTTGATAAAACCCGGTACCACTTTCCAGTAACAAAACATGACGATCGTGATTGAACATGTAATCGCTTCCCGATTTTTAAAGTAACTGTTATAAATTATGTTTACATTTTTGGTTTTAGGTGGTTTTAAATACATTTTGCATTGATGCAACTGCAGTATTCTTGGACCAAACAGGCTTAGTCAGATTGGGAATTTTTCATCTGGAATTGGGAAAAAAACATACTTTTTGGCATTGGGAATGGGGCCGAATTTCGGCCCCAAATTTCGGTGATTGAGAGCCCTGTACAGTGTTGATCTTTCTAGATGAATCTTTCTTTATTCAATGATAACACTGCCATATATATTGAGACAAATAGCCCAATCACTGTTATTTTCCTAAAAATTGATGTAGAGCAGTAGTCCCTTCATAGAACTTTGTCAAATGGTCTGTCACTTGTTTTTCTATCCATCAGTCCAGTCTTCACGAAAACCGTCGGTCTGTCGGACAAAACCGGCAAATTCAGAAAATGTCCGGCGATTTTTGCCAGGGCGCCGGTCGCACTGTCCGACACTGATAAAAGTTGACATCTTTCAACTCGGTAAAATCAAATTTATCGTCGGAAAAGTCCTCTTTTGGCCGAAACAAAAATGAAAGTTTCGCCATTTCATATTTACAAAAGCGCTTATGCAAGACGACATCTGATTGGTCAATATATGCCTTACTATTTATATACAACCAATCATTTCGAGCGTTATAGTTTTCGGCCTAAAGAGTGCTCGCAACAGTTGGTTTCGGTCTCGGAATGTGTAACAATCTCATCTTCATTTTTTTTTTTTTTTTTTTTGTTACTTTCGATGACTCGGCTAAAATGAAATGAACTTTAAACTATTGTTTAATGACTGCTGCGCCAGGTTATTTTCTGCTTACTGTAACTGTATTTTTGGTGCTTCTGGTAGCCAATTTAATATGGCCGAACTTTGTGAATGGTACAAGGCCGAACCAAGGGAAATAATCAAAACATTTTTTTTCCTGTAACAAGTTTAGCTTTAGAAAAAGCATTGGAGTTTATCCCCAACCTGTGCATAGATGAATACAAGATATAGCAGATGCTTTCAAGAATGGGAATTGAATTAAAATGAAGTAGAGAATGAATGATTAAATGGGAATTAAAGTTAAAATGAACCCAGTATTTAAGTAATTAAAAAACGGTTCCCATTTTTATGACTTTTTTTTTTGTTGGCTCAAATGTGAATTTTTTTTTCTGTCCTGCAGATTTCTGTTCTGTCCTGCAAATTTTTTTTGACTGTCTGACAGCTGTACTGCAACTCTTCAGAAGGTTTCGCGAAGACTGTCAGTCTAGTTGCATTGACCATAGTGTTCAAGTCCATTTCACTCAACCTTCAATATTATCATCAAACTTGACGTAAAGTTCTTTCAAGGATAATCTTTATGGATGTTGCATTTTAGAGAAGACTTCCTACCGGAGAGAAGGCAAAACTGAAATTTCCTAAAGTACCAGTTTGCCATAACTCTTTCAGTACCAAAAAGCAGACGGCAAAATTTACGTCTGCAAAAATTAAAATAAATGCCTTGTCCAAGACATTTTATATTGGAAATTCAAAGGCTAGAGGGCAAACTGTGTAGATCTAGATGAGGCGGCTCATCATGAGCCGCCTCATCAGGATCTATGCTGTTTGCAAATTTTGCTAATTTTGTCACTGGGGCTTAAAGAGTTAAGTGGCCAGTCAGAAAAAGTGTAACTCAAAAGCAAAAATGAAAATAGTGTATCTCTTTGAGACTTGGTCTGTCAAGAAGGAAGCAAGTATAATGCCTTGGTAAACAATGCAGACTCTGTCAAATCAAACTGCTCCATTCAGGGTTGCCATGGTCAGGGAATAATGTCTGGAAAAATGAAATTTTCCAGGTCAGGGACAAGTCAGGGAATTTTGTAGTAGGTCAGGGAAATTTGGAAAATACTTGAAAATTCAGGGAAAATTCAGAGAAGTTGAAAAATAATGGCTATGGCACTTTTCAGAAAATAATAATTATGTTCAAGGGGAAAAGATATATGCATTGGGGGATAGTTTTAAAGAAAAGAATTTGCTCCCTGCATGGAGCAGATTCTTTCCTGTGAGAGTAACCTCCAATATTCAGTGTGATACAATGAGCACTGTAAAGTTAATCCATGAAAAGCGTATCAGAAACTGTAAAATGTCTGGAAAAGTCAGGGAATTTTGAAGTGGAGGATAAGTGGCAACCCTGTCCATTAGGCTTTGTCAAAATGACCTTGCCCAAGCGCAGTCTGCTCATGTGTGTAGTCTCTTACATTGTTTAGATTGGGAAGTAGTCTGGGAAGACTGATCAGACTGCACAGACAGGCCTGCTGATCTGAGGTTCCATTGTTTGCCTCTTTTCTCACATGGCTTTTGATTTGTTGCACAGATAAGCATGGTATTGACAGTGGAGGATTCTGGGTAAGAAGATGGATTCATCTCAGAGATGGAACAAGCAAGAAACCTTTCATAGTACAGCTTTACAGATTGGCTGAGGTTAGTATCCTTTTGGAACTTGGGCTGTATTTCCAAAGAAATAGGTCAATTTTGTTACCAGATTTACCCTAGTCTGGCTAATTCTTAGGTAGAAATTTGTGAGTAGACAATGTAGATCCAGATCAGACGGCTTCTGAGATCGACCCATGTAAGCAATTTGTCTAACAGCTCTGAGAAGAGGAATGGATGCCAAAGTTCAAAGGTACGAAAAGTCTGTTTTTGTATTTTTTCAGGGAAACGGTGATGGTATCTTTGCTGACATGGACATAAAGACTACTGTAATTTTGAGTCTTTGAAGTATTTGAATTTATCCAAAGTATCATATTATATAAAACTATTTGTAATTACTGTGAGCCTAGTCATACTGCTCCCTAGGAAATTACTGGTTGCTTATATCCAGGCTAAGGGTTGACACCCATTGAGGGGGCAGGCAAAAATGACAATGGTAGAATTACTTCCCCTAAAAAGATATCAAATCGCCTTGAAAGAAGGTTTGAAGTGTAGTGTCAGCATTAATTTAGCTACATGCCTCATCTACTCTATTACTCAATCTTGCATTCATTTCAATGCTTGGCTGTTTGCAGGGTATGAAAGACCTAACCATACAACCAGGTGTAGTGTTAATGTTGACTAATGTGAGGGTAATACAGATTTTGGACCCTCATTCTCCATCCCAAGGACAGCGACATGTTTTTATGACTTCTACCGCCGAATCACAGGTAAACTCTCAATGCATAGTCATCAAGATGTCGCTTGTATAAATGTCATAGTGCTCTGTTTGTGGGATTAGCAGTAGTCCAGATAGAAATTTGTTGTGCATATAATTAGACTGATGCTTAACATCAAGGCTGCAGTCTCAGTTCAAAGATTGAAGCTTGACAGAACTTTGTCAAAGCTTTTTCACATAGTATACTTAATTCGTCACAATTTTTACTGCAATTTTGAGAATAACAATAGAGTGTTATGCACAGGAAATTGGTGGAGGTCAAAAGACAAACTTGTCAGAGGCCATAGCTTCAGTACTCAGGGGCTGACAAATCAAAATTTAGTCAACTTGTCCGGTACGCAGATTCTGCTACTAAACACTGAAAGCCTTAGGTTTCCCTATATATCCTATACATTTTTCTGGGCAAGTAAGAAAATTTTTTACTTGCCCAGCAAAAATTTTAACTTGTCCCGGGCAGCTGGACAATGGATTTGTCAGGCTCTGAGTACTGTATAAGTTAGGACTGTATACAAGATTTGACCTTTACTCTCCGACATTGTACAGTCAACCCTCTTTACAACGGCACTCATTACAACAGCAAAATTTGTTATTACGTCATTTTGATTTGCACAGAATGGCTTTATTTTTCAAAATGTGTATTTTTCATAAGAGCAAATTCAGTTTACTGTCAAAATGTTTGGGAACAAATGTGGTCGTTGTAAAGATGGGTCCACTGTAAAAGATGCTCCACATCATAATCTCCAAGATTTCTGTCAAGTTTGATCAAATTCTGTTCAGAACTTGGAAATGACCCCATTTCTCTGTGAACATGTATATTAGATGTAGTTTTCTTGTCAGTGCAGTGTGTTTGGCAACTACATTTGTTACAGCTAGATCATATGGGTTTGGTACAACTGCCAGGTAAGAGAGAGTATTTGGTGATAAGGATTATTTCAGTTAAAATGGCAGAAGAACATATGTTGTGACTCCTCATTAGAATCGTCTTGGTGAGACAGTTCTAATGAGTGATCATAATTTATGTTTCAGGTGAATAATAAGAAAAGTTATCCCAAAATTGTCATTTGATACACTCTTTATGAACTGCAGAATGCTTAGCAAAAAGAATGTGGGACCAGACTGATGCCTAAACATGTGCCGCAATGTATGCTAGTCGAATACATATTCCTAGCTGTGCAGCAATAAGGACTGTTTGAAGGTGTGTGAGAGAAAGGACACCACTCACACAAGAACTGAGAAGTGCTCTTTCAGTTTAAGGTCATCATGCTGGCAATGACCTTGCAAGGTTATGGGATAGAATAGACTAGACTAACTTTTGGCTAGGCTGTCCATGTTATAGCTTTGTGCTGTTGAATATTTGGGCAGATTAACATAACATCATTTCTGTGATGTTTCCGTATTTCATGTTGATAGATTGTGAAAGAACTGAAGAAAACTTTTTCTTTGTAGGTTTACATTATTGATGACAACAGCAGTGACAGTATTAAAGATGAACAGATAGTGAAAGATGTTCTTGATTGGTCAGAATCAGTTGATGGTAGAACTGCATTGGAGCACTCTGTGGCCGGAGGATATTTCAACTACCCACCTTTACCGTCCAGTATAGCTGACATTAAATCAAGCATAAAAGACCAGATGGTTTGTATGAAAAACTGAGCTGTTTGAAACCTTCAGATGAGCCATAATACGACAAAACCAACAAAGTGGCATGTGCGTCCAGCAAAGACTCAGATCAGCCTGGGCATCCGCCCAGTCCGATCATAGTCTTCGCTGTCTCCATGGAGCTAGCTTAGACCCTTACCTACCTTTTAAGCGCAAGCACAGTTTATTACTAAACTGAATGACTGCCCAGGCTGATCTGAGTCTTTGTTGGGCGCACATGCCACTTTGTTGGTTTTGTCGTATTGCGGCTCATATCATTTTAAACAACCCTCTCACTGCTGCTGCTTCCACTCCATCCAACTAAAAGTTAAATGGCAAGTGGCCCTGACAGACCAAATTCAAGCATTGATAAAATCTATTGGCAGAGGGGGCAGGTCATAAAAGATGACAGTGATCTAGTTTCTTGATATATTGTGCAATACCTGTATACTTTGGCTTCTATAAACCATAGAACCACTGATTTCATAATTGCATGCAGCTGATCATTCAAGGTCAATGATCATGAAGTTTAATTATCAAAAGTTACTAAGACATACCCTCAAAATGCAGATTTGAATATATCTTGCCTTCTGTTTACCCTCCCTTGTTACTCAGTGTCTTTTGCCTTGAAATTCAGTGGAAGTTGTAGATTTCAACAGCTCTGAAAAAACTATAATATGCAAGCTCAGAGCCCATTTTTGTTTCTTGCAAAATATAGTTGCCCCTTCTGAATTTCTGAGAGGAGAGTATCTAATGATTATTCAGAGATTTTGTATCACTCTTGCTATAGTAACACCCCAGCAGGCGCATAACTTCAGGGGCGGATCCAGAAATTTTGGACAGGGGGTTCAAATTAGCTGAGAGGGGGGTTCGATTTGCTCAGTTTGACCAATTTTTGCTGAAATTCCCCATGAAAATGAAATAATTTAAGCTGAAGAGGGGGTTCATTTGAACCCCTCGAACCCCCTCTGGATCCGCCACTGAACGTCGTACTGATCTCGATACGACATAGTGACCTCGCACCGACGTGAGTTTGATGTTATTATAACGTCTTGTGCCTGCCAGGATGCTACATAGGTGCCCAGTTTGCCATCATTTTGTATTATGCCTACACCTTGAAATTTTCTTATTTTTAAAAACACTCTTTGTATTTTGCTCTTCATATCCAGGTGCTTTCAAGTGAAGACTGGAAGAAAATATTGACAAGTTTCAGCTACAGGGAGGGGAGACAAATCATGGTTCAGGCTATGATAGTTTATCTCAAATTGAAAAATTTGGAAACCATAACTGGAGGGGAGGGTAGTCCAAGGAAAGGATCTCCAGCAAAGAAGGTAAATTTAACCCATTGCATTCTGGGTATTTTTTGTCGTCTGCTGAAATTGTCGTCTGCATCAAAAATCAAGAATATTTTGACAATATTGGTCTAACTAACTCTTGTAGAAATGATTTCTAGGCGGCAAACAGTTTGGATCTTAGGAACTTTTTGCCCAGATACCCTTAAAGGGGTATCCCGAATGGAATGGGTTAATAGTCTTCTGAAATGCCTGATGTTATATTGTCTTTGAATTTGTAGATATTAAACACCCTAATAAAACAACTCCATAAAGCATAACACAGTTATGAAGTCAGATAGTGTTAATAAAGAGATGTCCGCAACTTCAAAAAGTAGGCGTTCCCCATAGCCTTGTGACTATAGGGGTGGTAGATTGTGCACAGCAAATGAAAGAAAGCCCAATCCTTTCCTTTCACTGTCTTTTAACAGTCCTTGTTGTTCAGATTGCACAAGGCATCCTTTCTTACAGAGTGTTCTACTGTTGATGACCATTTTACAGAAGAAGATTGCTGACCTGGAGTTATTTAAGAAATAATTTTCCTTACCCATGAATTATTGCTAATAAACACATTGTTGGAGGGCAGATCAAGAAATAGTCATGCATGACAGCAAAGCCGGATTGAATTAATATTTGTATCTGCCAGACAACACCTTTTAATCAGAGATAATTCATCGGTAAGGAAAAATTGTTTCATTTCTAACATTGATAAAATGAAAATGCAACGATATTGCGACATTTTCCTATGGACTATTTTGAGGTTGACATCGGCGGAAGTACATGTTTACATCTGACATCATCAAGGCACGAAATTTGGACACTACGATGTTAGTAATTTGATTTATCTCAAATTTTCACATGGGGCCGCTTCTTATATGTTCAGTGGTGAAAACATTAACGTCCTGATAGAAAACTTGAAAGTAACCTCTATAATTCAGTCTTGCTTGGTAAAAGCAACCGTGGATGGTAAAACATTGCACAGTACACTACTATGAGTAACAACCTTACCTATTGGGACAGAAGTGCATAAGCAAACATTGCAGACCAAGATCAGACTGCTCATTTGAGCAGTCTGATCAGGATCTGCACTGCTTGCCATTCCAACAGTGTTGTCTATTTTCCAGAGAAAGATGACAGACTATGAATTGATTCTTGACTCTGACCTCTATAAGTCTGACCAAGGAATACAGAGCCTTGGTAAAGGTACAATGGATGATGATACATTACCAGTCCAGTACACAGCTGAACACTGGAATGTGATTAAAGAAAGGCTTGATTTTCCAGCTACAGATGTAACTGCTGTTCAAACTGGTGCTATTAATAGGCAGCAAGGTAATTGTAATGCACATCATGATACAAAAAGGCCCATCCTAAGGTGTATGGGAAAACTCAATTATTTTCATTTTTGCTACCCTTTTCAGTGGGGGTCAACTTTTAAAGGAAAAAAAAATGCTCCCCTAGGAGCAAATTTCTTCCTTTAAGAGTAGACCCCATTTTGAAAGGGCTTTGTCCTCCTGGGAAGCAAACAGGAAGTCATGAAAGTTGTTCCCCCTTGTAAAACATGGTGGAAAACATGGGAGGTGTACTCATATTCCTTAAGGCATAATTATACTAGGTGCCCAAACCAGCCTTTGTAAATGCACAGATCAGAGCATGTGCAGTGTGCCCGGACAAACCTTGGACATTGCATATTTTATAAAGCATAGAACACATTTTCCAGTCGATCAAACTTCAGTCTGGTTTGGACATGCCTATCTAGCATATATCTTCAGTTTTCACAGGACATGGCTTATATGTATATGAGCTGCGACACGACAAAACCAATAAAGTGGCTTGTGTAACCAGCCAAGACTCAAATCAGCCTAGGTTTCAATGTAGACCCCATTTTTGAAGTGCTTTTTCATCCAATTAAGCAAACAGGAAGTCACAAAATATGTTTCTCTTTGTGAAAATGGTGGAAAAACATGGAGATGTAGAAATACACCTTAAAGTTAGGTGCAACATACTGTCTTCTAACAATTCCTATTCTTATTTTGTCCATTAATACATGTTTGTGCATCTGACTTGTCATCTTTTCAAAAAATAAAAAGGCATGGTGATATGGATAAAGCACTTTGGAAGTATCATAATAACTTTCTTTTATCTTACTTTTACCTGTACAGACCAGCACACATTCTTTAGAGAGATTCTTTAGTTCCAGTCATGACCTTTACTATAGCATGTAAATCTGATAACAAAGGTCACTGTACTAGATTTGTACAGTTTGCTCGGGATATGCTATGTACAGGGTTGTCATTGTCAGGGAAGAGCATCTGGAAAATGATTTTTTTCCAGGTTGGGGAAATATGAGGGAATTTTGTGACTGGTCAGGGAAACTTGGAAAGGACTTGAAAAGTAATGGAATACGAACTTAAGCTATAATGGCAGTTTTCAAAAAATATACTTATTCCACTCATGGGGTAAGGTAGCCAGTGCACAAAAGTTGACTTCTCTTTGTTGGCTACTCTTAAAAGAAAGCATTTGCTTCCAGGGACAGCAATTCTTTCCTTTGAGAGTTATCTCTCTAGATAGCACCGTTAAAGTAGGGAGTTTAATCAACTTTTGGACTGTAAAAGAGTATGTAAAAATTAGAAAAAAAAAAGTCAGGGAAAAATCAGGGATTTAGAAATGGAGGGTGAGTGGCAACCCTGATTTGTAGCTTTCTACTTCCATATGGTTAACAGACTATGTCAGCTTTATTTTCTTTTGTTTTAGACTCTTTGGAAATTAGAAAAGTGCCATATTTCACTGTGCTGTGGATAGGATTAAATACTCAGATTTTACTCCAGACAATATTACTGTGTCCACACAGACTGGAACCTAACACTCAGTTCCTGGATGTACTCAGTGGTACTGGTGTAGACTCCAGCTCTCTGGTGTCAGACTTGGAGTACAGGGTGTCAGAGGGTGATTTGAAGACAGTTGTTGAATCTGCTAGACACTGTGCTGATAAGAGGTTTTTGTTGGTGCTAGATTGTTATAAAGGAGACAGTGAAGATATAGAAATTATATTGAACAGAGCAGTACCAGTAGCAGATGTGACGTGATTAAAAGTTGATTCATAATATTCAGTGTTTCTAATGGATTAATTCTGTGTTCTGGTATAAGCATTTTCAGGGGCATTTAATAGGATTAATATGGTACTTGAAATCAGTTCATGTTTCGAATTTTCTGCTGGACGACTAAATTTTTTTTATTCGTACTTTCTTCAAAAAGCTTCACTCCATCAATGAAAACCATTCATGCTGCAAAAGTTGTCACATAAATTCTTACATCTGTGAACACTCCTATTCTTTTACAGCTATATATGAAACATTACCATCAAGAATTCCTCTTTAGGAAAAAGGAGACAAAACCGAAAATGGCAGAATTTCTTCCTTTGAAAGTACATCCATTCACCATAAAAAAAGCCGCATATAAGTAGGGTATTTGTTGATCAGTCATGTGACCAGGACTGTTTAAAGAATCAAGGTCATTCTCTGACCTTTGATCCTGGATCGAGGTCATTCTTTGACCTTTGACCCTGGATTCTCATATATTTCAAACATCTCCTCAAAAGCCAGGTGGCAAATTGTAACCAAATTTCATATAGAGCCTGCAGTAGCTGAGGGAATGAAATTTTGTTCAAACTGTCCAAGTCTCGTGACCAACATGGCTGCCATACCCATATATGGTATAAACCTTTGAAAATCTTCGTCTCCAGAACCAGTTAACCGATGGCCTTGAAACTTGGTATTTAGTAGCGGGTACTCGAGTATAGCTGACATTGTTCAAATCATGACTTTGGGTTGACTGTGACCTTTTTTATGGTATGGTCAAATATGGGAAAATGCTAGAACATAAGAGTTCATGGAAAGTTTCAAAGATTTTGGCCTAAAAATTGGTATATATGGTTGTCTAAATGAGTACATGAAGATATATGAGTACAAGAGATCAAGGTCGTTCTTTGACCTTTGACCCAGGACTCATATTTTGATAATTTCAAACATCTCCTCAAAAGTCACTGGGCCAATTGCTCAGTTCAGGGATTCAGAACCTCATGGCCCTCTGGTTTCAGAAAAACTGTACAAAGCTTTTGCACTGCGAAAGCTTCTCACATTTTTTCAGCATAGAAAGGGAAGTGATTTTGGATATAATATGTTTAAAAATGTCATATATCTTTAGTCATTAGCTAATGACATCTTTAGTTTTGAACAATTAGGCCCAGAGCTGTAATTAAAAGTGGGTTCTGTTGATAAGTCTGAAATAATTTCTGTTCTGCAAAGTTTTTCCTTTAAGAGTAGACCTCAGTTTGGAAGGGCTACACCTTCCACGTAAGCAAATAGGAAGTTGTGAAAGTTTTTCCCCTTCGAAAAAAATGGTGGAAAAACTTGGAGGTGTACCCACACACCTTAAATATTGCAAAATCAGACATTTCAGAACCAGATCAGACATTAACTTCGAGGTCTATACTATTTTTATCCCCCGACCGTAAACATTTTCTTGTCCGCTCTATATCTTGAATACCCTTTGGAATATTTTTATGATACTTCACAGTTATGTAGGACAGGTCATGACAATGTGTCGCGTACAAGAATGGTAACTCTTGCTATTGTACTTTTTGAATTATCTCCCCTTTGGTGAGTTTTTTGGCAGATTCGTGTCCGCTCTGTAACTAGAATACCCTTTTGTTGTTTTTTTCGTATCACTGCTCATATGGTTTTTGCTTTAAGTTGGGCATCCATCCTCGGTGAACATTTGCTTTAAAGTTTGTTTTGCTGTGAGTCTATACTGGAAGCTCTTTATATGTGCTTAGTGTTACTACAGGATGGATACTGATCAGTTTGCATCACCTGGATGCTGCTGCAGACCTTAGTTTAAGGTCACACACTTAAAACTTTGTTCAGTAGTTGCATTTTGTGTTAAGTTGTCTCTGTTTGCTTATATTTCCAATATTATACAATTATTGACCTTTGTTGAGGTGAATATGCAGTTTTATTGACCTGCAAACATCATATTGACCGACGCGAAGGGGAGGTCAATATGTTATGTTTGCAGGTCAATAAAACTGCATATTCTCCGAAATAAAGGTCAACAATTGTTTTATTATATGATAATTCCAAATTCTGTTTCTAAGATATTTATGATTGTACTTAATGGTATTATCTCGCGACCTTACGCCATTTACATTAACGTAAATCAGACGTTACGTCACGAAAAAATAATAAGTCAGGGTAAAAGTAATATTCACTGACAGGCCGGTGAATATCACAAAATATTGACCGGCACGTGACATCAAAAGAGCCAATGAAATTGCGTGTTGCATCTTGGTCATATAATAAACCATATTATCCTCCACCGAAGGCGGAGGGATATAGTTTTCTCCATGTCCGTCCGTATCTCCGTCAGTCCTTCTGTCCGTCTTTCTATCCGTCTGTCCGTCCAGAGCCATAACTATGTAACCACTGGACGGAATTTCATGAAACTTGGAATGAATATGTATTGCCATAAACCGTTGATGCACGTGAAGTTTCATCAGACTGGCTGCAGTAATGCATAAGTTGTTGCCCTTGAATTGACTTAAAATCAATAAAATGAGCCATAACAATGTAACTGCTGGACGGAATTTCATGAAACTTAGAATGAATATGTATCACCATAAACCGCTGATGCACGTGAAGTTTCATCAGACTGGCTGTAGTAATGCATGAGTTATTGCCCTTGAATTGACTGATAATCAATTGAATGAGCCAAAACTATGTAACCACAGGACAGAATTTCATGAAACTTACAATGAATATGTAAATCAATCGAATGAGCCATAACTATGTAACCAATTTTGAAACTTCATGAAACTTAAGCTAAATGTATATCACCATAACATGGTTATGCACGTGAAGTTTCATCAGACTGGCTTCAGTAATGCATGAGTTATTGCCCTTGAATTGACTTAAAATCAATAAAATGAGCCAAAACTATGTAACCAATTATCGAAACTTCATGAAACTTAAACTAAATGTATATCACCATAACCTGGTTATGCACGTAAAGTTTCATTGGACTGGCTTCAGTAATGGGTGGGTTGTTGCCTTTGAATTGACTTAAAATCAATAAAATGAGCCATAACTATGTAACCAATTATCGAAACTTCATTAAACTTAAACTAAATATATATCACCATAACATGGTTCTGCGCGTGAAGTTTCATCAGACTGGCTTCAGTAATGCATGAGTTACTGCCCTTGAATTGGCTTAAAATCAATAAAATGAGCCACAACTACGTAACCAATTATCAAAACTTCAAGAAACTTAAACTTTATATATATCACCATAACATGGTCATGCACATAAAGTTTCATTAGCTGGCTTCAGTAATGCATGAGTTATTGCCCTTGAATTGACTTAAAATCAATAGAATGAGCCATAACTACGTAACCAATTATCGAAACTTCATGAAACTTAAACTGGATATATATCACCATGACATGGTCATGCACGTAAAGTTCCATCCGTATGGCATTTGTAGTACAGAGTAGTTGACCTTGGATTGACTTAAAATCAATAAAATGAGCCATAAATAAGTAACCAATTACTGAAACTTCATGAAACTTAAACCAAGTATGTATGACCATAATGCTGTTATGCACATAAAGTTTCATCTGAATGGTATCAGTTGTGCAAGAGTTATTGCCCTTGAATCAATTTATACTTGACAAATTTAGCCATAACTAAGTCGTCAATGAATAGAATTCTATGAAACTTATACATAAACAACAAACCAGGGCCTCTCCGGCGGGGGATATAAATTCACAGAATTTACTTGTTAATCCTAGTGCCCCAGGGTGCGTTGCAATTTTCTAAAGGTATTTAGAGACTAAATTGTAGTTACTCAGCCACTTCCAAAATACCTCTTAACAGTTGTAAGGTGGATCGGTATACTTTCAGAGGAGGTAACTTTATTATGTTTGCCTCCCTTCTCATTAGGGATAAGGGTCAACTCTTGAAGAAAGAAATTTGCTACTCTAGGGGCAAATTCTTTCCTTATTACAAAGAGCTTCCTCATAAAGAGAAGCAAACAGGAATTCATGCAAGTTTACATAATATTATTTTCGGAAAAGAAGCAGGGAGCATTTATGAGAACAAGGGTATTTATTAGGATTAATACAGTACTTAAACAGAATCTTTTGATGGGTGACTAAATTTACCTCTAGGTTGAAACAGTTTAGTTGACATCATCTGTATGCTGTGCTTACCTAAGGTTAAGGTCTGTAGGGGGTGGCGCTTGCTGAGGTACATGTGAGCCCCTGCTCACTTGTTCTAGTTAAGGTGTATGGATACACCTCTAATGTTTCCCTGTCGTTTTACAAAGGGAAACAAGCTTTAAGACTTCCTGTTTTCTTCTCTGCACAACATACATGTAGGCCTTCAAATATTGGGTCCACCCTAAGAAGGGAAGAATTTGCTCTTCAGGGAGCAAATTCTTTCCTTGAGTTGATCTCCATTTAGAAGGGAGGTCTAAATAAAAGTGGCATAGTTACTTTCCCTGAAATTGTATCTGTTCACCTCAAAATCAAAATATTCAGACATTAGTACAATTGCAGTAATTAGATATGCAGCCCAAAATTTGGAGTAATCATGATATTTTAAGTTGTGGATTATGGATTATAAGTGTTGACCTACCAAAAAAGATTTTAAGAATTAAAAAATGAATTACATTAGTGCTATGTTGTTATTTCTCGAATTCCACCAGAGGCTGTCACAAAACCTTAGTTATTTGAACAGGTATGCCTTAGCAAAAAGTGCAGACCCTGTTCAGACTGTTCCTGTAGGATCAGGGTCTTCACTATTTATCATGTAGCCATTAGATCATCATACAACTCCTAGTATGGTACATGTAACTGAATATATCCACATGTGATTGAATGCAAATTCATAGACTGAAAAGGTCACCTTAACTTTAAGGACTGAAATTTCAAGGTTGTGTTTCAAACTTTTATACAAAGAATAATAGTGAATTTTAAGCTTTTTAACTCTTTTTGGGTATACTCAATCGAGTAAACACAAAACAGTTTTGAAAAATACTGATTGAACGCTAGTTTTCATGCACAAAAATACCTCCCTTAATCTTAAGGTGACCTTAACTTAAAGGAATGATTGTAGTCCTGGTGCCAGGTGGGTAAGGGGGAGGAATGGCTATGAGCTGTTCTATTCCACAAAATACCAATAGCCATATAGGAGTACTTTGCTATGCAAGTACTGAATTGAACTTGAATATTTAAAATCTTTGCCAGTGCTAAACTAGAGTCATCTGTCTCTGAATTTCATACGGTTCTCTCAGTCTATCAGGAGATGTTCATAAACTAAAACTATTGGCAGCCCCTGTAAAAGCCTTAATCAGACTGCTTCTAAAGAGCAGTTTGATCTGGATTTACACTCTTCAGGCAGGCTGATCCAATTCTTAAGATTAATATGATACATAATCTAAAATGCAGGCAAAGCACAGCATGATGACTTGCTTTTGGGAAACAATCCAGACTTCCACCTTCTCAAGTGATGTCTTACCCAAAAGTGAATAAGTCTATTATAAACAACAGATTATCGCCCCAAGACCACACTGGTCTGGCATTCAACACTGGCAACAAAGGCAACGTACATGCCGAAGAAAATTTCTGAGCATAAAACTTACATTTGTTTATATACAACATGTACTTATTTCAAATTTGATTTATTTTTACAAACCAAACAGTTTGTTAGACATGAAAGTAAGACTAGCTTTTTTAAAAAATGCTGCCTAGTATAAATACAGGGCAAAAAATCAGTTTCTTCACCAATTTGTTATGGTCGTTGTACAAGGACCATGACAACAAATTGGCTTAAGAAACTTTATTTTTACACTGTATTTTACCCGACTGAATTTATTCGAAAAAAAACTGGTCTGACTTAGAAGTGTAATAAACTGTTCGGTCCGTAAGAAAGATAATTTCAAAATCAAGTACCAGTATTATGCAAAAAAAAGATTCAAGTTTTATAGATATAAATTTTCTTTGGCATGTATGTTGCCTGTGTTGAATGCCAGACCAGTGTGAAGACCATAATTGTAACATCAAAAAAGTGCTGTTCTGTAAAGGTATGTAACTAGGTTTTCCAAAAGGCACTGAACAATAAAAATTTGGAATTTGAATCAAATCTAATGTGAAGACCAAAATTTTAACGTAACCAAAGGAAGTAAATCTAAAAATTGTTGGATAAAATATGTCCAAAAACTATTCTACCAAGATCTTCTGGTGAGAAACTCAGAGCTCCATTTAAGAAGGGGTAACAGGGATAATTCAGAGATAAATTTTCTTATTTCTCAGTGAAAAAGTATGCTGTGACCCTTCATTAGAACTGTCTTGTCTTTTTATGGAGAAATATTGAAAACTATCCATGTTACTTCTTCTAATCTGGAGCACTGGAAATTGGCAAAAGAAAAAGGAAATTCATGCACTCATTTGAGTACCCAGTTTTATACAAATAGATAAAGTCCAACAACAACATTTGAAAGCTCAAAGATTAGACAAATCTAATTTATAGCATGTGAAAGGTGACTGTAGTTGAGATCAGTTGATAAGCCTTAAAGGTGGCTGCTGATAGATCATTAACTCTTTCAAAAATTGCTTCAGCTAAGCAGACTACTTATTTTTTTCTTAATTTTCACTGAAGCTGTTAATCATGCGTTTTGAGGACAAAATTTGAGACAACTGGCCCCGAGGTTATAAAAAAAGATTTATGCTCAACTCAGCTGAGAATGAAAAATTGCTCTTATCATAATGCTCAAAACAAGCCTTGTTTAGTATTTTAAATTTTATTCAATTTTGTAAGATGAGCACAATCTCAGCTGAGCACAAAAAAAGTTATATAACCTCGGTTGGGCATGGGGCCGTATTTATACAACGACTTAAGTGGTTGCTATGCTGTTGCTAAGGCTAAATTTCTTTGAAGGAGATACCCTACAACTATGAAATTTGCTCTCGAGGAACAGTCTGAAAAAGAAGACTGTTCCTCCAGAGCAAATTTCATAGCTGTAGGAAATCTCCTTCATAGAAATTAAGCCTTAGCAACAGCATAGCAACCACTCGAGTGCTTTTATAGATACAACCCCTGGTCTGCAGTCAGAACTGAAGAATTAGTAGGCTATTGATATGATGGGCAGAGTGAAAAGTGTGTTGACATTATAAGGCATGTGAGTATATCCACATTTAGATTTAGTTTGCAAGGCATATCAAGCATATCAAGTTATAGCTGCAGCAGAGAGAGGGTGTGTGTGGGTGGGGGGGGGGGGGGGGGGGGGGTATTAATGATCATGTCTCATGCCAATGAACCAATAGGCATAGCCAGGACACTATCAGCAGATCAAAAAGACAAGGCAGACAAGAAAAATGGAAGGACAATGCTAGGGCATGGTAAATATGAAAACTTAATACATACCAGTGGGCAGTAGAGAACAAAGAACAAGAATTGTCAGAAGACAAAGTGTGACTTACAGGAGCTTGACTTTAATAAGCACACGTTTATTATGGACAATACCAGCCCATTGAAATGGGATCAACTGCAGTGTCAGAATAAACAGTTCTCCTAAGAATAATTCAAACCTCTAAAATATTGCCAGAGATATGACAATATCAATAAAATGTGAAATATAGGTCACAGTGACCTAGAAGTGACATGAGGTAAATCACTATATCTGAATGTACCATTACACCAAGTATAATACAAGTAAATGAAATTGTATTCGAGATATTGGCTTAAATCACTGGACCATGAAGTATAGGTCACACTGACCTACAATAAGTATGATGTCACTCACAGTATCAGCCCAAACCATTCACCCAAGTATATCCATGAAATAAAGTTAGAAATATGAAGTAAAATTATTGGACCATGAATTATAGGTCACACTAACCTACAACTAAGATGAGATCATTCATCCTGTCAGCCCAAACCATTAACCTAACTATGATGCAAATACATAAAATAAGGATAGAAATATGATGCAAAGTCACTGGACCATGAAATTATGGTCATGCTGATTTACAATCAGAATGAGGTAGCATAAATCAATAAAACAGTGTTAGAAATATGAGGCAAAAATCACTTGACCATGAAATATAGGTCACTGCAGCCTACTGTTAGTTTGAGGTCAAACATCAGGTCATACTATCCCAAGCAATCATGTTGTACATAAACAGTCTTCAAGATGTAAGTCAAAATCTAAGAACCATGAAATAAGTCACTGTGACCTACTGTTAGTTTGAAGTCAAACGTCAAGTCATACTGAGTCATCATCTCAAGCAATCATGTTCCTATATCAAATAGTCTTCATGATATAAGACAAAATCACTGGGTCATGAAATATAGGTTACTGTGACCTACTGTTAGCTTGGGGTCTAACATCCCATCATGTTGAATCATTATTTTAAGCAATCATGTTCCTACATCTAATAGTATTCAAGATATAAGGCAAAATCACTGGACCATGAAATATAGCTTACTGTGACCTACTGTTAGTTTTGGGTCAAACATCTGGTCATACAGACTTATTATCGCAAGCTATCATGTGCATACATCAAGTAGTCTTCAAGATGTAAGGCAATATCACCAGACCATGAAATATAGGTCACTGTGACCTACTGTTAATTTGAGGTCGAACATCTGTTCATACTGACTAATTTTACCAAGCTATTAGTACATACATCAAACAGTCTTCAAGATATAAGGCAAAGTCAATGGACCATGAAAACTAATTCAATGTGACCTGCTTTCAATTTGAGGCCAACCATCAGGCTATACTGACTTATTATCCCAAGTTATCATATTAATACATCTAATAGTCTTCAAGATATAAGACAAAATCACTGGACCATGAAATAAAGCTCATGGCCCAATGTGCATCACTGGTTTCAGTAGATCTTCCCCAGATGCTCCAGTATAGCAAGTTTGAAGACTCTATCCTTTGTGGTTACTTTGAAACTGAGCTAAACACAGCAGGTGAATATTTTTCCCATATTCAATAATCCGTGAAGTATAGGTCATGGCCTGATATGCATCACTGCTTTCAGTACGAGGGGCGTTCGGAAAGTTTTGCAAATGGCCTCATATTTTTGCTTAGGGGCATGCTGGGTACAAATGATATGCATGTACTGAAAGCACTACATTTTGTCTTTACAATGATACTAAACACTATACAAAGACACTTTTCCTTATTGACTTACAACGCATTTTATTAGGTTCCAGTCATACCACTGGACTAATTTCATACATATATATAAAATCTTTTCAGTGTTAGGCATTCGAGTCAAATGTCGTTGTATCTTTGTCAGCTGCTTCAGCCTGCTTGCCCATCGTTGCCTACACTATCCATACAAAAATTAGAAGGGTGGCAACTGTTATCGAGTTATTTCTTGCAGTCTTAGCAATGCGCAGGTCTTATGACGTTATTGAATTCGACGTCAACGTCATTTTGAAAGTTCGTAGAGGCTTCATTTTTGCATTAATATGTATTTATTGACAGATTTACGTTGACCAATGTAAATGCTCTTGTCGATAAGATTCTGAATGCTAACACACTCGTTTTTATTACAAAATCATGATAACTTTTGTATAAAGGGATAATTTTTATAAGGGATAATTCGAGGAGATCGAAACTTGCCTGAACAAAAACAACAGCAAGAAAGCATACCAGCTGGTGAAGGATCTAACTTCAGAGAAACAGGGTAGATCCACAGCTGTCCAGGACAAGTCTGGGAAATGCCTTACAGAAGAACAAGAGATTCTCAGCAGATGGACAGAATATTGCTCAGAATTATACAACCATGAGACTGATGGTGACAATACGGTTCTGGACTGCAGTCAGCCCCCAGATGAAGATCAACAACCGATCCTTCGTGAGGAAGTTGAGATTGCAGTAGCAGCACTGAAGAAGGGAAAATCTGCCGGAGTTGATAATATACCAGCAGAACTTGTTCAAGCTGGAGGGGAGACCATGATTGATGTTTTAACAGATATCTGTAACAGGATCTGGAGAACAGGAGAATGGCCTACCCCATGGACTCAGTCGCTGATTATTACTCTCCCTAAAAAGGGCAACCTACAGCTCTGCCAGAACTACAGAACCATCAGCCTCATCAGTCATTCAAGCAAAGTCATGCTGAAAGTTATCTTGAACAGGCTTAAGCCACAAGCCGAAGAGATAATCGCTGAGGAACAGGCTGGGTTCCGAGCAGGAAGGAGCACCACAGAACAGATCTTCAACCTTAGAATCCTGTGTGAAAAGTATCTCCAACATCAGCAGAATCTGTACCATGTCTTCATTGATTTCAAAAAAGCCTTTGACAGGGTATGGCATTCAGCCTTATGGGCCACCATGAGAAAGTACAATATCAATGCAAACCTAGTTCGCACCATTGAGCAGCTATACGACAAGGCTACAAGTGCAGTCCTGATAAATGGCAGCACAGGAGAATGGTTCAGAACAACAGTTGGAATAAGACAAGGATGTCTTCTGTCACCCACCCTCTTCAACATTTTTCTCGAACGGATCATGTCCGATGCTCTGGAAGAACATGACGGAAAGGTTAGCATAGGCTGCAGAAATATTACCAACCTGCGGTTTGCCGATGACATAGACGCTCTTGCTGAGGAAGAGCAGGAACTAGAAGCTCTAGTTCAAAGTCTCGACCAGACCTGCACAAGGTATAAGATGGAGATCAGTGCTGAGAAGACCAAACTGATGACAAACAGCGCAGATGGCATCCAGAGGGAGATCAATGTAAAGGGGCAGAAGCTGGGTACTGTAAGCAGCTTCAAATACCTTGGAGCAGTTGTCTCAGATGATGGCTCAAAACAGGAGGTTCTCTCAAGGATAGCACAAGCCACTTCAGCTCTTGCCAAGCTGAAACCAATTTGGAGAGATAACAACATATCTTTTGGATCAAAGGTGACACTTATGCGCTCCCTTGTCATTTCCATATTTCTGTATGCCTGTGAATCATGGACCTTGACAGCAGAGTTAGAGAAAAGAACGCAGGCCTTTGAGATGAGATGCTACCGAAGGTTACTGAACATTTCGTACAAGGACCATATAACCAATGAGGAGGTTTGCAGGAAGATCCAAGCAGCCATTGGAGAATATGATGAACTCCTGACGCTGGTCAAGAAACGGAAACTAAGGTGGTTTGGCCACGTCTCAAGGTCTTCTGGTTTAGCAAAGACAATTCTTCAGGGCACAGTGAAAGGAAAAAGAAGAAGAGGTAGACAGAAGAAGAGGTGGGAAGACAATATCAAGGAGTGGACTGGAATGGATTTTGCCAGCTCAACTAGGGCAGCTGAAGACAGGACAAGGTGGAAAGGGATTGTTTTGAAGTCAGCTGTGGTGCCCCAACGACCTAGTAAGGTTATGGGATAGAATAGAATAGAATAGAAAAGGGATAATTTGCTGCTACATAAAATACGGATAATTCATTTCTGGAACCTAGATTAAATATTTACAGGACAACATTGCCTGGGCATTGTCTATAAGTTGCAAAGACAAAAAAAATATCAAAGACTGCTCATATATGAATTACGGCCTACTAAAGGAAAATTTGCAGTGCCTTTAGGGTGTACCTCTTTAAAAGAAGTTAAAATGCATTCTTTAAAACAAATACACCGTGTAAGCAGACTTGCCTAGGCATATCATAGCTTTATGTGCTTTTGCTATCAGAAGTTCAATCTTTATGATGGTTAACAAGAAATTACGTCATTTGCAAAACTTTCCGAACGCCCCTCGTATATGTTTCCCAGATGTTCCATTGTAGCAAGTTTGAAGACTCTATCCCTTGTGCTTACTTAGAAAATTAGCTAAATGCAACGGGTTAACATTTTTTCCATGTTCTATCATCCGTGAAACATAGGTCATGGCCTGATATGCATCGCTGCTTTCAGTATATCTTACCCAGATGTTCCAGTGTAGTAAGTTTGAAGACTCTGTCCCTTGTGGTTACTTAGAAAATGAGCTAAATGCAACGGGTTGACATTTTTACCATGTTCTATCATCGTGAAACATAGGCCATGGCCTGATATATATCGCCGCTTTCAGTATTTCTTTTCTAGATGTACCAGTGTAGTTAGCTTGAAGACCCTATCCCTTGTGGTTGCTTAGAAACCGAGCTTAACACGGCAGGTGAATATTTTTTCCATGTTCAGTCATCCATGAAATTTAGGTCATGGTCTGATAGGCATCGCTGTTTTCGGTAGATCTTCCCCAGATTTATCTATGGAGCATGTTTGAAGACTCTATTCCTAGTGTTTATTTAGAAACTGAGCTAAATGAAACAGTATTTTTGGCGCACCTGCGTTAGCTGGGGCGCTATAGGCGTGCACGGACCCGTCCGTCCATTCGTCCGTCCGTCCGTCAACAATTCGCAGTAGGTGTCTTGTGAGCGCAACTCCTCCTACACTTTTTGGCCAATCATTTTGAAACTTCACAGATGTTTTGGCCATGGTCTGTAGATGTGCATATTGTTTGCACGTAATTCCCAGATTAATTTTACCACTCTTTTCACATGTTAAACTTAGTCAATTTTTTACACAATACCTTCCATTGTGAGTGTCTTGTGAGCGCTACTCCTCCTACACTTTTTGGCCAGTCATTTTGAAACTTCACAGATGTTTTGGCCATGGTCTGTAGATGTGCATATTGTTTGCACGTAATTCCCAGATTAATTTTACCACTCTTTTCACATGTTAAACTTAGTCAATTTTTTACACAATACCTTCCATTGTGAGTGTCTTGTGAGCGCTACTCCTCCTACACTTTTTGGCCAATCATTTTGAAACTTCATAGATGTTTTGGCCATGGTCTGTAGATGTGCATATTGTTTGCACGTAATTCCCAGATTAATTTTTGCCACTTTTTTCACATGTTTAACATAGTCGATTTTTTTTACATAATACCTTGCGTAGTGGGTGTCTTGTGAGCAGAATTCCTCCTACCTTTTTAGGCCAATCATTTTAGTATAAACATTATTTTATTTGTATAAACTGACAATATAAATACAATACACATGACAATACATATTCAGAAGAATATACAAAAAGGATCCAGAAGAAAGTCAAATGACTTATGTAAATCTGTATCCCGTTTGACAATAATGTTATAGCATATATATATAATGAGTGATTTGGTATGTCAGCTGCAATAAATAAATATCAATGAAAAAGAAACGTGATACAATAAATAATAAAAAAAGATTTTTAAACCATATTGGAAGGTGTTCGCAAGATATTGCCAATAGGACAAAATACAAGGTGTTCGCAAGATATTGCCAATAGGACAAAATACAATCACGTAAAAAAGTTGCAATCAAGGGCAGGTTCCAATGAGAGTTCTGAGTGAGTCAATTCTTTTCGTCTATCAGGGATAGATAAGCGATGCCCCCTAGTGGAACCGCCTCACCGAAGTGGTTCTAATGAACGTCACGACACATATTGCAATGATAAGAAATTGAGTAAGGAAATAAAATTTATGTCGAAGTCACGGCATCCAGGCCCACCCTTGTGTGCAGCTATGAACGAGACAGAGCAGAAAAAGAATGAAAAGAAAATGAATAAATAGATAAAAAAAATATAAATATATAAAAAGGAGAAGGAAAGAAAAGGAAGACTCCACGGGGGACCCCGGGTGAGGGTCTTACCGAGTAACCAAGACATGCTAAGCTGGGTGGCTCGGTTGGTTTGTATTGCCATGTTGCACACAGAATCAAAGGCTAGATATTGTCATTTTGATCCAATCATTTTGAAACTTCACAGATGCTTTTTCCCATGGTCTATAGATGTGCATATTGTTTGCACATAATTCCCAGATTAATTTTTGCCACTTTTTTAGCATGTTTAAGGTCATTTTTGTCACACCTGCTTTAGTCACACCTGCGTTAGCATGGGCGATATAGTTTTCACTACCAATTAGAACTCGTGTGACTTAACCCCCGCAGGTGCGACACCGATGTCCGCGGATTTCTTGTTTCATATTCAGTCATCCGTGAAATATGTCATGGCCCAATATGCATCGCTACTTTCAGTAAATCTTACCCAGATGTATCTATGGAGCAAGTTTGAAGAATATCCTTTGTGGTTAATTAGAAACTGAGCTAAATGCAACAGGTGAATATTTTTTTAGATGTTCAATCAAAAGTGAGGTAACGGTCATGGCCCGATATGCACCACTGCTTTCAGTAAATCTTCCCCAGATGTATCTATGGATCAAGTTTGAAGACTATCTCTTGTGGTTACTTAGAAACTGAGTTAAACGCAACAGAAGATACATGTATTTTTCTTTGTTCAACCAACCGTGAAATATAGGTCATGACCCAATATGCATCACTGCTTTTGGTAGATCTATGGCTCTATCCCTGTTGGTTACTTAGAAAATGAGCTCAACACAACAGGTAAATATAAGGCGAACGGGCATGTACATGTCCCAGTAAATTACGTGAAAAAGGTTGTAAACGAGTATCTTTTCATCTTTACACCTGCCAGAGAGAGAGAGAGAGAGAGAGAGTGAGGGAGAGAGAGAGATGCCTCCTGTGAACTTTTATGACAGCCCTACCAGAACTACTGAACCAGTCATCCGAGTAATGTCATGCTGAAAGTCATCTTAAACAGGCTCGAACCCCAAGCTAAGAGATTATCACTTAAGAGCAGGCTGGGTTCAGAGCCGGAAGAAGCACCACAGAACAGATCTTCAACCTCAGAATCCTGTGTGAAAAGTACCTTCAACAACAGCAGAATTTGTACCATGCTTTCTTAGATTTCAAAAAAGCATTTGATAGGGTATGGCATGCAGCTTTATTTGCCATCACGTGGAAGTACAATATCAATGCAAATCTAGTTCACACAATTGAGCACCTCCCTTACAAGGCTGTAAGTGCAGATCAGATGGATGGCAGCACCGGAGAAGAATGGTTCAGAACAACAGCTGGAGTTAGGCAAGGATGCATTCTCTTACCCATTCTGTTAAAAAATCGAAAGGAGTTTTAGTTATAATTATGCGTGTTGCTCTTGGAGAACATGATGGAAAGGTTAGCATAGAAAGCAGAACTAAATTACTGATCTGCAATTTTCCGATGACATTGATACTGTTGCTGGGGAAGAGCAGGAACTAGAAGCCCTAGCTGAAAGTCTCATCAAATCCTGCACAAGGTATAAAATGGAGATATTTTTAAAAGTGCCAAGAAGACCCAACTAATGACAAACCGTGCCAATGGTTAAACGGCAGAAGCTTGGAACAGTTACAAGCTTCAAGTAACATGGAGCAATTGTCTCAGATGAAGGCTCAAAACCGGAGGCTGTCTTAGCAGCTCTGATAAAGCTGAAGCCAATATGGAGAGATAACAACATAACTCTTGGATCAAAGGTGAAACTGGTGCGCTCCCTTGTCATATCCATATTTCTGTGTGCCTGAGCCATGGACCTGGACAGCAAAGAGATTTAACGAAAAGAACGCAGGCCTTTGTTATGAGATGCTACCAAATATTACTGAATATCTCAAACAAGGACCATGTCACCAATGAGGATGTTCGCAGAAATATCCCAGTAGCCATTGGAGAATATGGCCAACTCCTATCTTGGTTAAGAAAAGGAATCCGAGGTGGTTTGGCCACATCTCAAGGTCATCCGGCTTAGCAACGACAATTTCTGCAGGGCACAGTGAAAGGAAAAGGGAGAAGAGGGAGACAGAAGAGGTGGGGAGGTAATATTAAGGAGTGTACATGGATGTACTTTGCTAGCTTAACTAGGGCAGTTGAAAACTGTGGACTTAGAGAAAGAGATTGTTGTAAAGTCATCTGTGGTGCCCCAACCACCTCGCAAAGTTATGGTATAAACTAGATTAGACTAGACATGTATTAAGTAAGTTTGCTAAAAATGATTAATGGATAACTCAAAATAAGAAAAACATATTATGATTGATTTTTCATGAATCTGTACTGTAAAACTTTGTGCATTATAGGTATGCAAGATAATGTCTGTCTGTCTACCTGTCTATCTCTCTCTCTCTTTCTCTCTCTCTCTCTGTCTCTGCCTATCTCTTACTCTCTGTGTCTCCCTCCCTCTATTGGTTGATTTAAATTATATGGATTGTTTGTATATACAAATTATTTGTATGCAATTGACGTCTGCATCATTTTGGTAACTTATGTTTGCTTTGGAAGGGTTATAAATGTTACAACTTGTTGCTTAAGCCTTTGCCTATAACTGTAAGCCTGATTTAAAATATTATAATGGCCGTGCCTTTCAAAGTAGTGCTGTCGAGATTAGTTTGACCACTCTGGATGTATTCATGCATTAAGCCATAGCAGGCAGTATCACACAAGACCATAGCTGCCCTATCCCTTTCTACTGCTTTATCTTGCAACACAGTTGTATCATATACCTTGTGCAGCACTGGTGGTAGTTTCTTGTTTGACTCTAGTATCCTACTATATATTCCACGTGGTATAATACTCTATCATACTTCTGGTGTATAATATTGCACTAGGCTAAATGAGCCGAGACACGATAAAACCAACAATGTGGTTGTGCGCCCAGCGCAGACCCAGATCAGCCTGGGCATACGCCCAGTCTGATCAGAGTCTTCAGTTTAGTTTAAACATATTTTATTGCCAAAACCAACTGACAAATGGGTCGGACCACAAGTTCTAACATATTCTTCACTGTCCGCATGGAGGTAGCTTAGACCCTTAGCTACCCTTTGAGCACTTAACGAAGTCTTGTCAAACAAGACGGATACCCAGGCTGATCTGAGTCTGCGCGGGGCGCACAACCACATTGTTGGTTTTGTCGTGTCGCGGCTCAAATATTATTGTCTCGATGACGGTAGCCTCCGTCGTTGCTGATTCTGTTTCTGTTTCTGTTTCTGTAAATCCCGCCAGTAGAATGGCGCACCCAGGTCGTTGACCGGTAGTTGTTTTACGTTGATTTGTTGATTTGTTGTTTCACATAAGTAGGTAAATCCAGGAATATCAGCTATATACACACTATGTACAGACAGGTTAGACTTGTGGTGGCGGCCAAATTGATAAATCGGGGATATGGTTTAATTGGACAAATTTCTGTATAGTTGCAACCTTTTTGCATGCAACCGGAAACAGTACCTACGACTCAGAGCCTCCAGCTGCAACAAGACCTCCTCTGCAACACGGGCCCCCTGCAAGCTCATCAGGTTGTGACTATCTAGCAGAATCTTCACCAACTCCGTCCTTGATCGTGATGCCCAGAATTGCTGACCAAACTGACTAGCCAGGAACACCCTGATATCTTTCAATGACGAGTCTCTAATCTCAGCCAGAGCAGGGCAACGAAGGAGAACATGAGGTAAATCTTCTGGGCCGAGTCTACATGATACTTTTTGTCCTTTCCGCTGCATTGAAGAACATGCGCATTAAAATTTCAAGGGGCATCACTCTCACAAAATCCAATATGGAGGTCAATGGAAGTTAAAAGCTGACGTGTAACACAATTTTAGCCCGCTTAACTCTATGAAAGACATTAAGATGAATTTTCTACCATTGATCTGTTTCCTTTCAGTCAGTCTGCAAACGGCGGCTGACAAGATTTCAGATTTACGGCTCTGTGCTGACAGAAACTGCGAAAGTATGATCTTGTCCCTTTCAATTCAAACTGTGACAGCAATTGAATTTATTTCCTGACTTGATAATTACCCACTTAAATTGCTGAGCAATACCATATTAGTTCTGTAATGGAGTCATCAAAAACTGGACATTCCAGCCTGGTGTCGAACCAATGCTGACTGTGTGAAGTCCAACTCTAAAAAAACGTGTACCACAATGCGGTACAGGTATCTTATACCTATCTCTACTGCATACACTCAGATTCTCAAGTATCCATTCTCTTTAGATTCTCAAGTATCCATTTGAGTTTCTTTGAATCTAGTTTGAAGTCACAGATGAGCTCCGAGGCTTATGTGATAAATGTAATGTGGTAGTTTCTGTTACAAAATGCTATATTTTTTTGGCTGAGGATATCGGCACGACCGTCTGGCCGATAAGAATCCTTATCAGCAAGACGGTCGTGCGGATAAGAATCCTTATCAGCAAGACGGTCGTGCGGATAAGAATCCTTATCAGCAAGACGGTCGTGCGGATAAGAATCCTTATCCGCACGACGGCGATCATATACTCCATTACAGATGCTATGGTCTTTCTTACAATGGTTTCATACAACACTGTGTCAGCAATTCATATGGAGGACATTAAATAACTTTAAAAATGGTATAAAAGCATCTTATGGCCATCTTTTAGTTGTTAAAACATCTGAGAACCGGCACCCAGCTTTACCACTCACGGGGGCAATCTTATTTTGGGCATATTCAAGTTCGATGTGCACAGGTTGTATCGTTTATACATATGTATGTAAAAACGTAGTCAGTCAGACTGACAGTATGAGTTAGCACTGAAAAATTGGTTTAATTACCATTTTTTTATTATTTTTTTTTAGTTTGTTCTGCTTATGTATAAATCCTGAGAATTCAAAAAATTGATAAATAAACAACAACAACTAATAAGTGCAACCCAACAATTTTTATATCTGACAATATTTATCAGACAAGTAACACAACTGACTTTGACCGACAAGTTATTAAAAGAAAGTTAGGCATGATTTATCAGACTAACTGTCTTTAACTTGTCGGTCAAGGTCAAAGATTTATTTCAGTTGTTGGACAAGGGCAAAGATTTTTAGACTCATTTTATATCAGTTAAGTCTGCTACACTAAATTTAATTTTGTTCGCTAATACATTTACATTATGTAATGCTATTTATTAATAGGTTTCAACATTTTTCTAAAAGGATAAGTTAGTCTAGATTTCTTTCAGTAATTTGTCAGTCAAAATCAAAGATTAGTTTCTATTGCTAATTCAAATCAATGGTTTATTTCAACATATTTTATATTGGTAACACATATTATAAATTGATAGATTTAAAATGATGGGAATGAGACGGAATTAGGCCGTAAGCAAAATATCAGGGCTGTGGAAATACCATGCCCGACTTGTCCTACTTGTCCCATTTCACCCAGGACAAGTGAAAAATTTCATTGTACTTGCCCTGGTACAACTATGAAGAAAGTATATGGTTTTCGTTTCAATTACAACAACTGATTTTTTGTTTTAGAAAAATACTTAGCAAACAGTGTGGACCCAGATCAGGGTCCACATTGTTTGCCATTCCAATTTATACAGTTACCTTGAAAAAGTTTTATATGTTTAGAGGCCAGGAGAAAGATGTTTTGATTTATTTTTCAGACATTTAGTACAGAAAAGATGCCTTTATTCACATTTTAAGGCTTTGAGGCTATTTAAAATGAGAAATGAGATTTGTTAGATATAAATGAGCTTTATGTTTGTGGCTGAATAAATCTTAAAATAATGCGTTTAACATATTTATGGTCTAGGACAAGTAATTTTTTTTGGCGGACAAGTGGAGTTTCACTTTTTACTTGTCCCCGGACAAGTAAGAATTTTTTCTATTTCCACAGGCCTGAAAATATTGACAAAAACTTTGCTGGGAAAAAAGTCTGACACAAGCAGGTCACAATCAAATATTTTCCTGATTCAGCTTGTCTGTCAAGGTCAAAGATTTGTTAGAAATAAGTTTATCTCAGTTAACAAAATAAACTTTTATTTAAAAAAAGGAAAAAAACAATAATAAAAAAAAAAATGCGGGTGGGGTCTTGAACCCGGGTCGTAGGTTTGCAAGGTCCTGCACATTACCACTGCGCTACTGCCGCTGACAGTTTTAAGGTGATAATCTAAATTACTTAATGTCAAATGTTCAATATACAGCTGTTGTCATACCCACATCGGACTGTGTTTTAACTGTAATGTACTTGTTTTAAACGTTAACCTGATCATCCGACACGATAAAAGTACTGTAAAACACTTATATTTGGCGGCAGCAAAATTTGGCGGTTTTTATAAACAGACCTTTTGGCGGATTTTTATTTTGGCGGTGTTGTGATTTACAAAAAAAGAAGAAAAAAATACCGAAAGCAAAAGAAAAGCAGAGATAGATGCCATAGTCTTATTGCCCATTTGAGTCCTAGTTAAAAATTGTCATTCTTTAATTATGCGGCTGATTGCAGTGATTACAATTCTATTCTATCATTATAAACAAAACTGTTAACATTTCACTGTTATTGTGTTGCTTTTGATTTAATTAAATTGGCTTAGATACTAAGTAGCTTGACATAAACATCGCTACACTCCATTTCACCCGGGTGTTTCACTTGGACTTTGCCTCTACTAAAGCATATGATGTGTATTTGTTTTAATATTATAGTGGAAGGAATACATCTCTCAATAGTTAATTTTCCCCTTGATCATCATTTTAATTGGCGGCATTTTAATTTGGCGATTTTCCTATTTTCCGCCAATATCGCCAAAATAAAGTGACCGCCAAATATAAGTGTTTTACAGTATTCAGCAACTGATGTTGAAATATATAATTTGCATTTTCGCAATTACTCGCTGGCTCTATGTCCGACAGTCAGAAGGCTTCCGTGATGAAATATAAGAAAATAATTGAAATTAACATTGTGTGTTGTGACTCAAATACTTAAGAGCAATTATTTACTAACAGAAATGAAATAATATTATTATACTATATATAATAATTCTCAGAATGATTGCAACTTTGTCTAAAGAATATATGACCGCCGTCGTGCGGATAACGATTCTTATCGGCACGACCGTCTTGCGGATAAGAATTCTTATCGGCAAGACTGTGGTGCCGATAAGGATTCTTATCCGCAAGACGGTCGTGCCGATAGTCACTCCCATATTTTTTTATTTTCCCTATATAGCTTATAAATTCTTATGGGCAAGTAACAAAATATTTTACTTGCCCACCAAAATATCTAACTTGTCCTAGCCAGCTGGACAATGAATTTGTCAGGCTCTTTGGTATACAGTCAAGGGTCTAAAGTAATTCCACAAAAATATTCTCTCATAGACTTTCGTGTATTTAATGTTTACAAGAAAATTAATTTTGGCTGTTTTTCCTATTCAAGCATAAAACAATTTCGATGATTGAATAGCTAAATGAAGAATGCAATAGACATTTTTATAGAACTAAATTCTGTCCCCTCATTGTTAAGATACAGGTTTTCAAACTCAGTGAAAATTCTGAAATCAACAAGTTTCCATTGATGTCAATCATAATGGCGAAGTCACGAAAAAATGGACCAAAAACTGAAACATATAAGAAGTTTTAATTATGCTGTTTAAGTATGTGTTGAATGAATAAAATGAAACAAATATATTGCATGCATTATTCTTTCAGCTTTCTATCAGTACCAAAATTAATTGTAATTCATTTAATAGAAGTGCCAAAATATAATTTCCAGTAAACATTAAAAAACACTGGTCTATGGGAAAATCAAGTTTATGGAAATACTTTTGACCCTTGACTGTACTTATCACTATTACACTTCTAAATTTTGGAAAAGAAATGTTTGAGCAAACTTTGCCCTCTCAGAAATATGACTTTTCTCTATGAGCCCAGCTGGAGCACTCTTCTTCTTCCACAAAATTCTCAACAGGACTGTGGCTGTTGACAGGGTCTGATGCCTTACCGCTACACCTGAACTGGAGCGGCCAGGGGTGTCACATGGTTTGCTGTGCGCAGGATGTTTGATGTGTACTGGTGCCTTCAAATATTTGTTCTTCCTACACACTTTCTGCTCCTACCAGGCATTACATGAACTCACCTATGTAGGTTTTACTCATGTATTCATTTTATACAGTTGTTTTAGTGGTTGGCTTATAAGCTCAGTCATGGCTTATAACACAGGATTTTCTAAAATTGTTAGGGGCATTTATAGGAAAGGGGGCATTTATTGGAAGAAATATGGTTTATAACATGCTTGCCAGTTACATTTATCAAATAACCATTACAGCAATGATATCCAAGGCAAGATCCTTAGCCAGACACAAACCTAAAGACCCAGCATTCCTGGCATTTGAGCGGGGTGAAGTTGTCATGGTATACAGCAAGTCAGCAGGAACCAGACCAGATTTATGGGGAGGAGAGGTAAGATTAGGGTGAACAGATGTTCTGTCAGGAGAAGCAACCTTGCCATTTTCATTTCTGTCTCCCTTCTCACTTCTCAGTGGAGTTTAAAGTCTTAAGGGAGATAATTTGCTCCTCTAGGAACAAAGTCATTTCTTTTAGAATAGACCCATTTTTGCATGGGCCTCATCCTGCTGGATAGCAAACAGGGCCCGGTTGTTCGAAACTAACGACATCGTTAGTTATCGGTTCGTTAATATCTCAAATTTGCCAACATTTTTTGTTGAAAAAATGTGAGAAGCTTTTGTATTGCAAAAGCTTTTTACATTTTTCAACAAAAAATATCGGTGTATTTGGTTATGAAGTCATAAAACACTTAATGAGTGACCTCTTAACGAGCTCGTTAGGCTAACAATGCTTTGAACAACTGGGTCCAGATAGTTACAAAAGTTGTTTCTGTTTGTAAAAATGGCAGAAAAACATGGAGGTGTAGCCATTTACCTAAATATTGATTTGAATGTGCAGTTGCGATATTTCTTGTCAGTTTTTATGCTCCAGTGATGATAGTCAGGAGCATTAATCGATGGATGGAAGACTTGTGATTTTATGTCCTTTTTAACAGGATTTCAGTCATATCAGGACAATGGGTGGGTGATAATGAAAGGCTGTGTGCAATGGTACCCTGTTTTCAACTGCAAAGATTCCTGCCTACAGCGGGCTTGAACCCAGGACCGCTAGATCAGCAGGCCAGCACTTAACCCACTACATTACTGGTGTTCCAGGAGCATTAATATTGCTCCTGTCTGTCCATCTATGTGTCACACATGGCATAATGGTGTGGACTGCCCTGTGACAATCAGTGCATATGGTTATTATTGTTTGTGTCTTGTACACTTTTTTTATTTGGCTGAATCATTTTGGTTACTACTGGGGCAGCTCTGATAGTTGCTGAAGATGATAAGGACCTCTGACAGTTGTAATGTAGATTTGCCCATAAAAATGGGGGAAATGAACTTTCTGTATACTTCAAAATTTTTATTGAAATGTGTTGCTCTGAACTCCCTATAAGTGATATAAAAATAAATTTTCAATTATATCATATGCAGACTTAGATTTTTGGTGTTAAAGGCAAGTTTTTACCATTGAATGTATGGAAAATAGGAAAAGTTTTATAAAGATGCTTTCCCCCCCGTGCCTCAGCAAGCCACTTTGCATGCATATGTGTACTGTCAATATACACATTATATATAAGTGGCGAGCTGAGGCAAGGGGGGAAAAGACAGTCTACAGCTGAAAAACTGAAAAGTGGGTGGGGTAATTAGACCCTATAAGTCTAAAAATAAGGCTACCATACTTTTTATTAACATATTATTGCATACTTCGAGCATCTATAGAGTTTTACTTTGTTTTAAGCATATTTAACAAATAAAATTCATTAAATAAGAAAAAGCGAAAAATATATGTATTTAGGATGACTGAAAATTTCACTTACCCCTCTTGCAAGAATCAGTGAGAAGTTAGTATGCAGATGTAATAATTGTTCACAAGCAATATCAAAACCTCTTTATAATGGATAAGTCTACTCGTTAATGCTAAAATATTCATTTTTGGCATCCCAAGAAAGCGGCAGTAATTTGTCGAAATATAGGAAAATTTGCATGGAAACTGTCAGAGGTCCTTTAGAGCTAAGAGTAGATCACATGTCAAAGAGCTACCTCATCCAGAGATGGAAACAGGAATTCATGCGAATTAATAGAACATTATTTTCAGAAAAGAGGCAGGAGCGTAATCAGAGCAGGAGCCTTTATTAGGAGTAATACTGTAAATTTTGGTTATTCTACTCCTCCATATAGCTAGACCTCATCTGTTGTGTATATAGGATGCTGATTGTTTACTTTGTGTGCCTGTATACTGTAATCTAACTGCTTTTGCGTTTTAGTGCAATGGAAGGAAAGGCTATTTCCCAAGATCGTTTGTGAGAGAATACAGAGTTGAACAACCTAATCCTACACATGAAGTTGAAACAGAGGTATTGACTAATATTTACTCCATATATTCCGACACCAACAGTAAATCTTCAGATAACAACTACTGAGTTTTTATACCCCGCCACATGTTAGTGGCGGGGTATTATGTTTTCCTGCTGGCTGTCCGTGTGTCCGTCCGTCGTACGTACGTCTGTCCGGGAGCACTTTGTTTCCGTTCAATAACTTTAGTATTTATGAACAGATTTTCTTCAAACTTGGCGTGTGCATTGGTCTTGAGAATATCTCAGTTGGGATTGTTAATGGGCAAATTTCGATTTCTCCTGATGGAGTTATTGCCCTTGTCAAGGTCTTAAAAATAGGTTTTGGTCTGTAGTTCCTTTACACTTTGAAATATCTTGATGAAATTTCACAGAAATGATTGAAGTAACATTAATTTTCTGTTACAGGCGGAATTTTGTTCACCTGGGTTATCTGCCCCTGCCCTGGGGCTATATACATGTATCAAATAACGAAAAAAAATGTTTAAAATCAGAGTTGAAGGGGATTTTTCTGAAACTTGTAACAAATTATCATATTAATATGAGCTTTCCATCTTGATAAAAACAATTGTTCCCCAGTGGTTACCTGCCCCTGACACAAGCTATATACATGTATGAAATCATGAAAAAATCTATATAAAATCAGACTTATGGTATATCTGGATGAAATTCCACAGAAATGATTGAAATGACATAAGCTTTCTGTTACAAGCAGAATTTAGTCCACCTGGGTTACCTACCCCGGCCCTGGGGCTATATACATGTATAAGATTATGGAAAAAATCTGTATAAAATCAAAGATGAACAGGATTTTTCTGAAACTTGCAGCACATTATCTAGGTAATATGAGCTTCATGTCATGATCTAAATTTTGTCCCCCGAGGTTATCTGCCCTTGCCCTGGGGCTATATACGTGTATAAAATGATAATAAAGATTGTGTAACAAATGTATAAATGTGTAACAAATGTATAAAAGGTAAAAGAAGGGGTATTGGTTTGCAGTGGCGGGGTATTATGCAGTCGTTTACGATACTTTTATTTAATCAATGAAATAAAGGACATCTTTACCTATAGATATTTTTGTAATGCAGTACACTTTTTATATTGCATTATTGTTTAGGAGAGGACAAATATATGGGTAGTTTAAGTCAAGGTCTTTGATGGATATGTTTCAGAGAGTGAGTGAGAGAGAGAGCTAAAGCTGGTCATGGGGCTGTGGGAAGTGTTGCAGCAATACTCACTTAAGCTGAGTCTGATCTAATCGCTGATACATTCCTTGATACCAAAAACTCTTTCTTAAGAATTTATTTACTCCACCAGAGACATGACATCTCAAGTTTGTCAAATGAGCAGCGACAGGACAAAAGCAACAAAGTGGCATGTGCACCCAGGGAAGACTCAGATCAGCCTTTGCATCCTCCCAATCCAATCAGAGTCTTTGCTGTGTGCTTACAGCATAGCTGAGGGTCTAAGCTACCTTCATGCCATAGTGAAGACTGATTAGACTGAGCAGAGATGCCCTGGCTAATCTAAATCTTTGCTAGGCACACATGCCACTTGTTAATCTTGTTGTGTCATGGCTCAAATGTACTGGCAGCTCTCCTGCAGAAGAACAGGTAACACATATATTTTATCGACCCGTGTATTCTGGAATGTTCCTAGTAACTTTGTAGAATGGGCCATGATACTCCGCCCTCATTTGCATCTAGTGCCTGTTACACAAGATATGTCAACTCCCTTTCACTTACAGTTTGGTGCCTGAAAAATGAACATAACTAGCAAACAAATTTGTATGTTTAGATATTTAGATATGAAGAAAAAGCGCCTAACCAACAGCCACCTCAAGAAAAACCTGTTCCAGCCTCCGGGCAGTCTGAACCCCCTAAACCTCCAGCTGAAGAGAAGGATGAAACAGAGATTGATGAAACTGAAATAGCCGATGATACCGAGGTAGATGAGACAGACTTAACAGATGAGCAAGGTAATACTGTAATGACCATAGCACTTAAACCAGCAAAAGTTTTACAAAATAAAGATAAAGATTTATACAAGAATGAAAGACAGTGTATGAATGACAATTTTGAACACTTTATGAAGGCAATGGAGAGGTTTAAAAGTTTATATAAGTAAGGTCCAAAGAACCAGTAACATACACAATAAATATCAATATACATGAGCTTCTTTACTAAAGAAGATAATACCTTTATTGGGGACATACGAGCAGGGACATATTTCAGCCAAAATGCTTTAAACAACAACAGTAGTACCGTAATAATTCGATGTATTGGGACAGGCAAAAATAATTACTTTCTCTGATGTCCCAATACTTAGAATAATTAGTTTTTTCTGTGTCCCAATACATACAATCGTACACTGCGTGATGTTGCCTTTGGCAGTATATGGAATTAAATAGGTCTTACCGAAATTAGCCTTCATCTCCTAATCTGTTTACCGATGATGAAATAAACTAGAAAATGTTCACTTCCTCAATATTAATATCCTTTTATCACCAATTGATTTAACAACAAAATGGTTATCCTCCAGACAGCTTAATCCCATTAACTGATAACACAACTAAACTTCGCAGGTGCGCATGCTGGTCACTGCATACTGATTGCCCTAAGATGAGTTTTCACCCAACCCTATACATTTCTGTAAGGTCAAGCAGTGTCAGGTGTTACATAACTAATTGATTTGACAAGCGGTGAAGACCATATTTACTCATTCACAAGTCATTACACAAGAAAAAAAGCCATACAACGTGTTAAAAACCCAGATCAGTAAGAGCACCTATACAGACTAATACTTGGGTCTCTGCTATTCTTAGGCAGTGTAGATGGTTGATACAGAGTGTAGGACTGGTGACAAATGTGCAGGTCGATCAGGCTCTCTTCTTATTATTATTATTTACTGATGCAGTGTGCACCTTTTCTCCTGTACAAAAAAAAAACCAGACACTCAAAACTAAAGTCTGTCTCATAAGCATCAAAGAGTCAGCGATGGCAAATCGGCAAGAGTAACAGGTGTTCATACCGTAATTACTATCAGTATTTGGACTACTTATAGTCTGCTTTTAATGTGTGCTGATCGGTATTTTCAGTTCCTTGATGCGATGAGGACATTTCCTTTAATATGCCATTATGCAATCATACAATGCAATCAGGACAATAAGTTAAGGCCTGTCAGTCACCGCTGGCATTTGGCCAACACATGTGGTAATTTCGGTACCTTTCAAGGCGGCAAAATCTTATGGTATACACGTTAAGTATTTGGACTATCTAGCTCAGCAAACAGTTTAAATCCATCTGGTTATTTCTAACAATCAGTGCGTCCCAATTAATACAGTCACAAAATTAATGAAATTTTCCTGAAATCTTAATTTGTCCCAATATATATAATCGTTTAATTAATTGTTTTCCCCAAAAACAGCAGGTGTCCCAATACATACAGGGTCCCAAAACATCGAATTTTTACGGTAACTGTATATGGAAAAGATTGACGGTTAGACTCAGTGAAATTTGGATGATAAGAGGTAGTAACTAATGAGACTTAAGCATAGAAGTTGCTTTCAGTATGGAGTTTTGTCATCTTTTTTAAATAGCCACTTTTACAAAGTTGTCTTATTCTTTTCAGAAGTGAAACCTGATACACAGTCAACTGAAAAAACAGAATTGTCAGATGTAAGTTTAATGAAGCCACATCATGGCAGGAAATTTGGTTATAAGACATTTGTTCCCCTTCCAAAACAACCTCAAAAAATCTAGATCCATCTAATAAGACAGATCTAGATTTTTAGGATTGCCTTGGAAGGGAAAACTCCAGCTTAAAGCAGAATTATAAAAAGACTGGCTAAGATATTTTGGGTCATTCTAGAGGCAAAAAGTAAATAGTCTCATAGTCGAATAAATATTGCTGTTCAATAAACATGTTCTTTGAGTAACTCCCTTCAAGTGGTCATGTTGGGTATTCAAACTCAACTTGCACTGGAATATTTTGGGCATTATCAGGACTAAAGAAAAGTATGTGTTTTGATTATAATTCTGAGATATATTCTGTTTATGCTTCATGAAAACATGTTCTGGTCTTTCAGTAAAACCATATATATGGGCCAGTTGTAATCTAATGGAATGCCACAACATAAATTTTATGGAGCAATAAAATAATTATCCATTAATTATCACTTCTTGGAACTCCCGAAACAATTTAAAAATTGGGGCTTTTTATTTTATTTTTAACAAATCAAGCAAGTTTCATCACAAGTATTTTCTTTGTGCAAAGGAGCCCTGGTAGCTTAGTGAGTTAAGTGCTGGCCAGCTAAGCTAGCAGTTGGGGCTTGATCCCTGCTTGAGGCAGAAACGGTAAACAGGGTTCATTTGCACACAACATTTTATTATAACCCTCCCATCAATCTGATATGACTGAAATAGCATTAAGAAGGATGTAAAATCACTAGTCATCCATCCACCAGTTTGTGCGAGCTAAGCGAAAGTGTTCAGAAAGTATAACTCATTATGATATAAATTGTGATCTCAATGAAAGAGTCACACAGTTAACCAAAGAATGGATATATGAGTTAGCATATTCATTCTTGAGTCACATTGCAAAACAAAATCTATGAAATACCTCATACTCTTAAATAGTTTATGACTTTCAGTGCTTTCTTTTGCAGTACAAGGGGAGTTCAATAAGTTTGTAGAACTAGGGGTTTAACTCACAGATTGGAAGATGGTTTCAACATTATTTTTCAATATAATCCCCCTTTACTTCAATGCATTTGGCCCACTTTTCTGATAAGCAGTCTATGCCTTTGACATAAAAGTTGTCTGTTTGGTCCTCAAACCAAGCCTCTGCAGCAGCCTTGAGCTCATCATTGTGCCGAAATCTCGTTCCACGCAAGTGGGACTTCAAATTTCGAAACAGATAATAACCACTTGGGGCCAGGTCTGGACTGTATGGCGGGTGATTTAACTGCTCGAACTTGCACTCACAAATAGCCGCTTGTGCAACTCTGGACTCCACCCATTGCTGACGATTTTGCATGTTCAGGTTTCTGGGTACCCACCTGGCAGATACTTTTGACATGCCTAAATGTTCATGGATTATAGTGTAAACACTTCCATTAGAAATACCACATTCTGAAGCAAGTTCGGCAACTTTGATTCGGTGATCGTTTAGCACAAGTCTCTCAGTACGGTCGATCTCCTGGCTGATGACATCAGCAGGGCGACCTGGCCTTGGGTCATCTTCTAAGGAGTCTCTCCCAAGTTTAAATTCTGCTGACCACTTTGCCACTGTGGAATACTTTGGGCTACTATCACCATACACATCAGCCTTGCGCCGATGGATTTTTTTGGCGTTTGCACCCTCCTTTGTGAGGAACTTTATAACTGCTCTGAACTCAATATTCTGACTTTCCATTTTTGCCTATGGGTATAGGTTTTCAAACAAAAAGTAAGAGCAAAAAATGTACGTGTTGACTGGATGGCTGTTATCATTCAACTGACAAAGGTTTACACTGCACAAAAATGAAAAAAGATATCTTGAATTGTATAGAAAAATGCCGAAGTCTACGAACGTATTGGACTCCCCTCGTATTTATGTAACATCCATAATTAGACAAAATATGCATGTAGGCCTACTGGCCTAGTACATCACTACTAATTTCTCAAACAGATCAGTGAGTGAGTGAACTTGGGTTTAACGTCCCACCAACACATAGGTCGTACAGAGACAGGGTCTCGATTTAAAGTCTCAAATTTGGGGGGTCAAACTTGCGACCTCTTGATTGGTAGTCCTGTGCAGTATCTACTGCTGCCTCGCAAACACATAAAATTACCTACTTTTATAGTGACAGACCAAGATTTATAGGGGTTGTCAAATACAAGTTGATGAAACAAATGGTTCAAAAGCTTAGTTTTACTACCTGTCTTATTTGATACTTCCAGTTGTTCAAAACTAGGGATTTTGATAGCTGTTTCAAATGTACTTAAAATCTGCCACTTTTTTGCCACAAAAATGTAAAGAGCATTTGCAGTGTGAAAGCTCCTAACATTTTTTCTGCATAAATATAAGGACTCTTGATTTTATGTGTACAGGAAGAAATTAAAAAAATCCTAACAGCTTTCTTAAGCGAACAATGCTTTGAAGAACCCAGCCCTGTTTTTTACATTAATTTATTGACTATCCTAAATCTTAAAACAGCCAATTTGGGGCAGTCTGCGCTAAATGCACCCTGATGTACATTAATACTACCAAAGCATCTTATGATGTATTTTAAAATGTCTAATTTCAGCAAAATGAAGAGAACCAGAACAAACATGTGGCTGAAGCCACACAACAGAAGCAACAAGATGATGAAAAGATTAAAGAAACAGAGGAAGCTCAGTTAGATGAAACAGAAATGGATGAAGAAGATGAAACTGACATTCAAGATGATGATGATACTGATGTTGAAAAGAGTGAGAGTAATTATGCTGATACAGGAAAAGAAAAGCAGCGTGAGTCCAGTAAAATTGATATTAACCCTATTGCACTCAGAACGGCCAAAACTCCATGGAGTGGAGTTTTGGCTGTTTTGAGTGCAATAGGGTTAAAACTAATACACAAGGTGAAAATGTGAAAGAAATGGTAGTTGATGATAATAAGAAAATTGTTGGTAATGAAGATGAGCTTGAGTTTAAATCTAAAAGTGATTTATCATGCATCTGCTGCAAAATTTACCCGATACCAGGAGTATGATAAGACAATGTGATATCATATCAGTTTAGAACTGCGCTTGGGCGAATGTTGTCAGGCGATGCCTACAGAAGTGATCTCTGAAGACGATTGCCTACCTACTGACGTTGGCCATGATAACAAGGTTCAGTTGGTTAAATGATATCACTGACTTACGTCATAACGCATTTGTGACATCAACAAGTTCAAACAAAACTGCGTTTACACCTGAAAATATTCTAATTATGCATGATAAATAGAAAACCATGAAAGTGTTTTTTGATATCAAGTTTATCAGGCTAGCATTTTTTGATATCAAGTTTATCAGGCTTGCCCAGAAACAAGTCGGACTGGCTCGGCAAGCCTTGCCATTCCTACACTGTTTCTGGTCTCGCCTGATAGACTTGATATCAAAAGACACTAAAATGGTTTTCTCTATACAGCTGTAGATGATACTGAAACTGGTGATGATGACGGAACAGAGTTACTAGATGATATGGATTATACTGAGGATGGAGAAGATGATGGCAATGATGAAGATGTTATTGATGAGCAAGAAGAAGTAAAGGATGCTGAAACTACTGTTAAGAAAGATGGAAATGAAATTGGTGAAAAAGATGCAAATGTTGTAAAAACAGAAGAAGGAGATGCAAATGTTGTAAAAACAGAAGAAGAAGATGCAAATGCTGTAAAAACAGAAGAAGGAGATGCAAATGCTGTAAAAACAGAAGAAGGAGATGCAAATGCTGTAAAAACAGAAGAAGAAGATGCAAATGCTGTAAAAACAGAAGAAGAAGATGCAAATGCTGTAAAAACAGAAGAAGAAGATGCAAATGCTGTAAAAGCAGAAGAATCAGTGGCAAGTGTTGATGAAGCAACTGCACAAAAAGAAGAGACAAATGAGGCTGAGCCAACACCTACAGAAGAACCTAAATCTGATAATGAGGAGAGCGGTGGATCACTATTTGGTAACATGTTTAATGGTAAGTTCTGTTGAATTTTTTTGTTATGTTTGTTAGCATTTAGTATTTGTTGAGATTTTCATACACATCAATACTGTTAATATGTATGGCTACACTGCCATGTTTTTATGCCATTTTTACAGCAGGAAACAATTTTTGTGACATCCTGTTTGCTTTCATTGATGATGTAAATGGGGTCTACACATAAGGAGCATAAGTGCTTGTGGGAGCAAATTCATTTCTTCAAGAGTTAATTCCCATTGGAAAAGGACGCAAACAAGAAAATGGCAGAGTTGCTTCCCCTAAAAGTTTACTTATTTACCTTAAAATGCTCTTCACATATCCAGATTTTGGGATATTTTTACCAATTACAGTAGTTATCAGAACATTTTAACAAGTACATGATAAAATATAGTTGGGGTATAGCAAACAGTATACTCCCTGATTATACTGCTCTGTTAGGAGCAGTATAATGTGGGTCTGCACTGTTGGTTCACTAAGAGGGGATTTTTTTTGTGGTAAGTCTAAATGTTGTCCATATTAATGTGACACAAGCTGAAAACAGACAGCCATACTGCAAGTATGAAGTATACTGCAATAAGTCTTCAGCGAAGCTGTTTTGGACATTTTATATGTTGAAATGATGTTTCTATGTCTAGATTTTCAAAGTTTTGTGTGCAGTTATTTGCATTTTCTCATGGGCCTCCCTAGCCTAATATGTAAGAGTGCTGACTCTTAAACATGAGGTCTCTCACCACTGTGTGGTCAAGTCTCGGCGGCGCACATGTGAGAAAGCCAAGTTCTGCTTATGGAAGGTCAGGGGGGTTTTCCTTGGGAACTCTGGTTTTCGCTTACCTCTGCTTATCAGTCAGCTTGACATAAGGGAAATATTCTTGAAAGGGCGAAAAAAAAACAAAAAAAACAACAAAAAAACATATAAAATAAAAATCATTGTCTCACTGATATGTCGGCATAATCTGTACAGGATGAATACTGTTTATCTCAATTTCAGATCTTAATTTTAGTAATTGAAGTTTGATCACACAGGTTGTAAGGATGATAGTTGCAAGTATAATGAGTTTCACTTTAGAGTAGTCCACAGTTAACATCATATCTTAATAAAACACAATATTAAGAATCAGAGTTCTAGATAAGAAAAGAAATTGATCATTATTTTGAGGTATTTTTTGTTAAGTCTAGGTAAACCATACAATGGTTTACCTAGATTTAACAAAAGTTACCTTGCAGTGGCCTCATTTTAGAATAAAACTGTTGTACTTAGGGAGCAGTCTGAATATTAAAGAGCATTAAATGATGAACTTATTATTTTTTTTTTGGTCTGTATGTTAACTTTGTTTTTGTTTTGTTTTTATTAAATAAAAAGAAAAAAAATCCTAAAATTTCCATCAAATATTCCTTTTATCTAGAGCTCTGTCATTGCATGAAATACTGTTTTTATTCAGCTATAAGACAGGGTGTTTTCCCCTTCAAAGATGACCCCAAATCTATAACTAGTTGCTGTCTGGCCTGTGGCTAGCAGAAGCGAGACATATGTATTGGTACTTTTTCGGTGTTGGCAGTGTAGGAGGCATAAACTTTTGCCAGGTTTTCTGGTTTACCTGTGCTTCATGACAATGAACAGACAGGCAGGACACTTCATTCTGTAGAGTTCTTGTATCAGTTCTGCTATAAGATGTTTTTTGTCCTTCCAATACAATGTCAAAAAACTTAGACCTGTTTCAGAAGACAGACCTAGGTTATTGGTGTTGTTTTTGGAGAGGAGAAAACCCCTGTCATAATTGAAGAAATATGGTAGGTTTTGCAGCTAAGAGGTTCAGAAATATACTATTTTATATGAAAGACAGTACTAAGGATTAAAATGTATTTTGGCTGTAAGATATGAACAAAACCATATTAAGTATAACTGGTCAGTGTCATGAATGTACGATTGACTGATTTACAGCGACAAGCAGGGAGGCAACTGATAAATCTGCAGACATCAAAGAAACATCTGCATCCATTGATATCACAGATAAAAATATGCCTAGTTCAGAAGAGTCAACAGGAAAAGTTCCTAGACCTGATAAGAAAGAGGAAGAGGTAGTTCACTCATCGGAATCAGATGAGACAATGAAAACCCAAACTGAATTGATAGAAGAAAAGGTTGATCACACTGTCAGTGCCAAAGAAAAATTGGAGAGTTTAGATCAGGCGAAAGAAGAAGTTGGCACTGGCCAAGCTGAAGAAGAGTTCATAAATCTAAAAGAGTTGGACAAGGAGGATTCTTTCATTGAACAGCTGGAGGATCTCCACACTGATGACTCGGAGAGAATCATTACCGACAAAGATGGTAGTAAAGATGAGATCAAGGACACAGGTCAGGCTGAAGCAGAGAAGGATGTCATTGGCAGTACAGAGAAAGATGTCAGTTCTGAAACTGTTGGGCAAAAGGTTCCCTCTGTGTTTGAAGAAGAGAATTCAGACACTGATCAGATGGGGATAGATAAGTCCATAAAAGATGAAAAACCAGAGGCTGCAACAGTCAGAATTGATACGTCTGTAGAGGTACCCACTGATTCAGAAGAAAATCAAAATAAGAGAAATGCAGACACCGATGACAAAGAAATAAAAGTCAAGAATGATCAGCCAGATACTACTGTTACAGCTGACACTGAAGGTTTGTTGAAGATGTGTAGTGGTGTTGGCTCTGTAGATTCCAATGTTTTATTAACACAGTTTGTTTAGTTCTAAAAAACATTTTATAAGCCAAACAAAATTTTTCATATTTCTGCACAAAATTTGTGGTGGGATATTTTTTAGATCCTTTAACACATGTTTTGGGGAGTATAGGAGAATGAATTAAGTTTTCATTTTCACATGTTTGGCTTATGTATAGATCTGGGCCTTGTTGTTCAAAGCATTGTTAGCACAACAAAGTTGGTAGTCAAGGATTTGTTAAGTCTTCTAGTATCCATAAAATGAAGTGTGCTAATATATTTGCTGAAAAAATTGTGAGGAGTTTTTGCGCTTTTTTCGGCAAAAGATGGCAGTGTTTTTGCATACAATACATTCAAAAATGTTAATCTCATTGACTAATGACTGATTTTGAACAACTGGGCTCAGGTTGTATTCTCTGCTAAATATCACTCTTCGTTTTATGTCATCAGAGCTCTAGATAAGAAGGCTATTTCATGATAATTGATGGATAATTTTTCTCATTTCTGATTGAAACCATATGTTGTGACCCCTCATCTGAACCGTCTCATCGAGACGATTCAGATGAGAGGTCACAACATGTTTTTATGCAGAAATAACAAAATTATCCTTAATTATCACCAAATACTCCCTCTTATCTAGAGCTCTGGTTATGCATCTGGAATAAAGTTTGTCACTTGTATCATAGCATTAGTTTTAGTTACCACTTCCAACTGCTAACAAATTAATCAAAAAACTGTTTTATCACTATAACAGAGATTTAGATAAGAGGGAGTATTTAGTAATAATTAGGGATAATTTTTGTTAATTCTGCATAAAAAACATATGTTGTGACTTCTCATCTGAACCGTCTTGATGAGACGGTTCAGATGAGGGGTCACAACATATGGTTTCAATGAGAAATAAAAAAAATCATCCCTCAATTATTATCAAATACCCCTCTTATTAGAGCTCTGCTATAATCTTTAATAACAAAGTAATGCCACATATTTATCTGTGAATTTGGATTGGTTTGGAATTTAACAGTATTTTACTCTGCTTTTTGTCGTAAGCAACATTTGTAGTATGTAAATAAATGCATATTACTTTTCACTTATTGAGTTGCAATGCTTATACCTGTTGATTTCATATACCGGTAAATTAAGCCTTGAATCATATTAATATTTTGTCATTATGTGAAACAAACATAGAAAGGAAGTTTGTCTTGGTTTTCGTGTGTGGCATGGCATTTTGTAAATATGATAATGATATGAATTTGCAATTTTTTTCATAAGTATGGTTAATGACCTAGAATAGGTTGACGATAGGTTTTTAGCTCACCTGGCCCGAAGGGCCATATTGAGCTATTGTCATACCAATGCGTGCGTCGTGCGTCGTCACGAAATTTGTCCGTCAACACCTAAAAACAAATATTCAAACATCTTCTTCTGTAAAATCACTGGTCCCATGGTTCTCAAATTCCACATGGAGCATGACCTGACTCCAGGGTCTCAGAATTGTAAAATTGGGTCAGGTTGAAAATCCAAGATGGCCGCCATTACTAAAAATAGCAAAAACAACAAAATAACTTCTTCTCCAGAACCACTGGGTATATTTGTCTGAATTTTGGCATGGAACATCAGTGAAACCTTGGTATTCAAAATTGTAAAAATGAAAAAAATCTGTAGCAGAGTTTTGTCACAGTGACCTACTTTCTGTTTATGTGTGTAATTTTGCTCAAATGCCAATGTCAAAAAATGACCTATTTAAACAACTTCAAACAACTTCTTCTCTAAAACCACTGAGCCCATGGATCTCAAATTTCACATGGAGCATGACCAGACTGCAGGGTTTCAAAATTGTAAAATTGGGTCAGGTCAAGAATCCAAGATGGCTGCTGTTACTAAAAATAGCAAAAACAACAAAATCAATTTCTTCTCCAGAACCATTTGGTATATTTGGTTGAAAGTTTGCATGGAACATAAGTGGGACCTTGGTATTAAAAATTGTAAAAATAAAAAAAAATCTATAGCGGAATTAGGTCACAGTGTCCTACTTAGCGTTTACAAGGCCGATTTTGCTCAAATGTCAATATCTAAAGAAAATGCAACCAATTCTGACCAGATTTGGTCAGAATTGGTTCTTGAATGGAATCATTTCAATTTTGTGCCAGTTGACTATCCAAGATGGCCACCATGGGGGCCGTTACTAAAAATAGCACAAACATAAAAATGACAATTACTCAAGAACCCTTGAATGGAATTGGACCAATTTTGTGTCAGAATGTTCCTTGCATGACGCCGTTTCGATTAATTGCAATTTGGCATTCCAAGATGGCCGCCATCTGGTGTTACTAAAAATAGCACAAACATAAAAATGACAATTACTCAAGAACCCTTGAATGGAATTGGACCAATTTTGTGTCAGAATGTTCCTTGCATGAAGTCGTTTTGATTAATTGCAATTTGGCATCCAAGATGGCCGCCATCTGCCGTTACTAAAAATAGCACAAAACATGAAAATGACAATATCTCAGTAACCGCTGAATGGATTTTGACGAAATTTGTGTCAAAATGATTCTTGCATTGAGATGTTTCAAAAATATCTAACTGTAGACCATTCATATTGGCCTCTGTTACTAAAATTAGAAAAATGTGAAAATTAGAAAATCTCAATGGAGTTGGATTAATTTTGTGTCAGAATGGTCCTTTCATTAAGCTTTTTCGATTTTTTGCATTTTGGCATTCAAAGATGGTCGCCATTTGCCGTTACTAAAAATAGCACAAAACATAAAAATGACAATATCACAGTAACCCCTGAATGGATTTTGACGAAATTTGTGTCAAAATGATTCTTGCATTGAGATGTTTCAAAAATATCTAACTGTAAGACCAGTCATATTGGCCTCTGTTACTAAAAATAGAAAAATGTGAAAATCAGAAAATCTCAATGGAATTGGACCAAATTTGTGTCAAAATGGTCCTTGCATGAAGGCTTTTTTTTTTGCATTTTAGCAATCCAAGATGGCCGCCATCTGCTCTTACTAAAAATAGCACAAAACATGAAACTGGCAATATCTCAGTAACCCCTGAATGGATTTTGATGAAATTTGTGGCAAAATGATTCTTGCATTGAGGTGTTTCAAAAGTAAATATATAAAGACCAGGCAAGTTGGCCTCTGTTACTAAAAGTAGCAAAATGTGAAAATGAGAAATTCTCAGTGGAATTGGACCAATTTTGTATCAGAATGGTTCCGTTGCACAATAGCCAGGTGAGCGATATCAGGCCCATTTGGGCCTCTTGTTCAATGTTAAACACTTCGTGCTTGTATACATCTTAATGTGTGCACAGGTATATGTATATTCTCTGTCCATGGAACAGTGTACCAGTAGTGTGTAAAAGTGGTGGATACAATATTTTTGTAAATTCATCTCTAATCAAGTAATACGGTACATGTGCAAACTGGAAGTACAAAATGTCATTCACAGTATTCGTAACCATGGCCAAATGAATGGCAGGGATTTTTACAATCTAGTAATTTATTTACAGAGGATATTAGCACTACATGCAAAACCTTATTGATTTTCAGACATCTATGTCTGACAGTAGTTTGCAAATGTAATCATTTATAACACAGAATTATATGACTTGAGAATAGTGAATTGTTTGAGAAAATCTGAAGTTTCTCTTGAAAGGTCGTGGAGCATGGCATACACTGTTGGCCATGCTCCAATACCAATGACGTGTAGATCTGCCAAAATACTAAACACAACAGTTGGTAATTCCATAATTGCTATGGTAAGAGATCTATGACATCATTGGTTTTGGAACATGGCAAACAAAGTATGCCATGCTCCCCCTGAGTTATAAGTGAGATACTACCTGCAATTCATACAATGGAAAAGTATGATTTCTATCGTCTTCTATTTTGGCACTTTAAGGGTTAAACTCTACAGCTTCTTATGTATTTTGAATAAATCAGCTTGCTTTATTATAGCCAAAGCACAAGCTAAGAGAGATTTTGATGATAATTTTCTGTTCTTTATTCCAGTATATCATATGTATTTGGCTAAAGCATGGGTGTTTTTCCTTTTCAAAATAACCCCAAATATGAGGATCAGCTGTGATTATTCCACTGCTAGAATTTTTCTTTTAAACAGTCTCAAAATCTATATCCGTCTTACAAGAAGGATATAGATTTATTTCATTGTGTAACCAAATCAATATGGTATTTACCCACTTGTGCTTTAATATTGGGACACCTAAAAACCATTAATTTTCCATTTGGGACAAATGAAAAATTAATGGTTTTAGGTGTCCCAATACTAAATCAATTTATGATTTACTGTAACTGCATTGTTAAGGCATTTTCAATGAGTGGCCGCAGCATATGTTCTATATAAAGAAATAAAGAAAATTATTCTAGAATTATCATCAAAAATCTAATTATTTAGAGCTCTGCATAACACTTTATAGCTTTCCTTTTGAACATAGTTTTCCACTATGCTTTGGCAAAATGGGACAGGATACAGATCATGAATAATCTTTAGATACATTTTGAACATTCTGACAATACAAGACTCTTGTTGTGTTTTAGAATTATATTTCTGCTAGTTTAAAAATCTTATGTTGCTGGCAGCCTTTGAAATATTGTTTAGAGTGTAACACATGTTTATGAAAAGAATATTTCACATGGTTGTGCGGTAAAACAACTTAAAAGACAATACATTTCATCTGAATTTACATTAAAAACACTGCACTTGTTACATGCTTGCTTATGTGTATATACTTTGTGTGTTTCCTTCTGCTTTGAAATGCTATCGGTGTTTGAAGCCCAGAAATATGCTGTTTAATCATATAAGTTGGAAAGTACAAAAATTTGAATGTGCAAAGGGAGAACTAACCCTTTTTTTTCAGTGAAACATATTGGCTCAAGTCGGGTAACTTCGGACAGCAGGTAAATTTGGACATACCATTGCAAACAGTGAAAATCCAGATGAGATGGCTCATAATGAGCCATCTCATCAGGATTTTCACTGTTTGCCCAGTTAATTTTGTTATAGTTCCAAACAACTGACATATAAAGGAAACAATTTCACTGTCCGAATTTACCTACTGTCCGAAATTACCTGACTTGACCCTGTTTATGGAAATACTGTAAAAGTTTAAGAATTGGGATACTTAAAATTATTATCACATATGTCCTAGAAACGTAACAGTTTAATTTTACAATGCGGTTATGCATCCAAAAGATGCATATCAAATGACAAACAGTACACAGTCGAAGTATTTATGGATACCCTTGCTTCTGTCTTAATGAAATTTTGAAAGAACTATACTTTGTGACATTTTGTAAGAACTATAATTTTGATAGTGAAATCCTAAGGGATTTTAGATTTAACCCACTGTACTGATTCTAGCTCTTTATCCATAACCAAATTTTAGGATGTTACCCCCTTCATCAGGGTTCCAAGAAAATTCTGATGGAGTAGGTAGCACCCTGAAACCAATATTTGGGGGATTTACCCATGCATCAGGGGTTGCTCTTCTAGAAAAGAGATCAGAAGAAAACCCCTGATTAAGGTGTATTATCACACTAAAAATTTGGATTACCCTCTTCATTAGGATTTTTCTCATCTATAGAGAAGGGGACAGAAGAGAAAATCCTGATGGAAGGCATAACACTCCAGAAATTTGGTTTCCAACTTCATCAGGGTTTTCTTTTCATCTGTTGAAAAGGATTGACAAGAAAACTTTGGCAAAGGGGGAAACACCCCAAAATTTTGGTTTAATGTAAAGAGCTAAAAAATCAGTATAGTGTAAGGATGTTTTTTTTTTACCTTTTTTTAAAAACTTCAAAAAAAAAAAAAAAATTGCTCTAGTTTAATTATTCTGATAGTCTGTGTGAGCAGACAATGTGGATCCAGATCAGACTGCTCATTAACAGTAGTCTGATCAGGTTCTCCACCCTATTCCAATAGTGTTTTAAAAAAATCCAAGTTGAATAAAAAGGCTCAGTCTGAATTCAGCTCTGTAACAGGCCATTATAACAATGAATATTTTTGGGTAAATAGAGTAAATTTTAAACCTTAATGCATCGAAAACAAAAATATTAATATTTGCAAACAGAGTAGATCCAAATGAGGTCCCTCATCTGGCTCAACACTATTTACCCTCTAGTTTTTACTTTCTCAGTATGATATAGCTTGGACAAAACCTCTTTTTTTTTTTTTTTTTTTTTTTTTTGATTTTGCAGAGATCAATTTTGTTGTCTGCTTTTTGGCTCTTTAAGGGTTAAACCATAATGTTATCCAGGCATTTGTTATATATTTCAGCTGTGAAGAATACTGTTATGCACCCATTTGGTGGAAAGACAGAAGAAGAGGCTCATAAAACTGAAAGTGAAGCTGCAGATAGTGAGAGCACTGCAGATGGGAAATTGAAACCTGACACAGATAAGATACCAGATAATACTGCTGGACAGCCAGCTGAGCTAAAAGTTGAAAAACAAATGACAGAAACTCAAGCTCATCCAGATGTTAAAGATGAGAAGTTAGATGCTGCTGCTGATTTAAAATTTACCAATATGTTTGAAGAAGGGGAAAATGTTATTGAAAATGAGGGTGATTTAGTTGAAGAAATGACCCAGTTTGCTCAAACAAACCAAGCTTTCTCTGATCAAGATATTTTAGGTAAAGTTAATGTAGGAGATTTTCCTAAAGATTCTGAAACTGAAATAAAGATTGATAAAGTTCCTGAAACAGTTGTTACTGAAACAAAAACTGATGTGAAGTTTGAATTGGATGGGATTGATGAAGCTGCTGCAGACAAAACTATTGATGATCTGATTGACTCATTAGATACCAGTAGCAAACAGAGCACTGGGCATGAACAGGTGATGGAAGGAGAGAGTGTAGCTGTTGAGGACAGTGTTAAAGGTCAAACTGATGCAGTCAGTCAGCAAACTGATTATGGAACACAAACAAGTTTTACACCAGTTGACATGTCAGTTAGTCTTACACCAACCAAAGTTGTTAAGAGTGAAGAGAGTGTACAGACTGATTTTGAAAAAGAAACATCCTCTAGTGTTTTGATAACAGAAAATAAAGCTCAGGTGCCAGAAAGCACTGAGTCAGAAAAGGCTACTGAAGCATCTGATGTAGTTATTGATGGAACTGCATTCCCTGCTGATTATTTTGGAGATGAAGTACCTCAGCAAACTGTCCAGTTGGAGCCCACTGATGCTCAGAAGATACAATCTACTCAAACTCAAACACCAGAAAGTGTTGCTACAGCAACACAGCTGAAGCCTACTGATGCTCAACAGATAGAACATACTCCATCTCACTCTGCAGATATTGTTGCTACAGCAACACAGCATGAAACTACCTCTGACATCATTGGAGATATCCATTCAACTCAGTCAAAGTCAGAAATCTCAGTAGAATCCGTAGACACTCAGCACTCTGAATCAGTAACAAGTACAATTGATACTCATACAGAAAAAACTATTGTTACATCTGATGACGTTTCTGCAGTGACTGAAACTGTGAAAATTGAACCATCTGAAACTGTCATTGACAGGTCAGTATCTGTTAGTGACCAGCCAGATTTAAACACTGCTGAAGTAAGCTCACAACAACCATTGCATGTTGGCCAGCATACTGAAGCAAAACCATTTGTAATGCATGACACAATATTAAAACCATCAAGTACATTTACTGAATGGAACACTGAAGATCTCAAAAAGTATGAAACGCCATACCAACCTAGCACAAAAATTCAGCCTTTAAATCAAGGTGTTGATGTGAATAACAGGTACACTCCTCCAGTTCTGCAGTCTTCTGCACCTACTCTTGAGCAATCATTGGCAATAACTGACTCTAATAACATAATGGAAAGTTCTTCTGAAAATGTGATGGCAGAGACACCAGCATCTGTTGTAGAATCAGACATTTTTACTGTAGAGAGGGCTATTAATTTGACAGTTCAAAGTGACACAGCTCATGATCAAGTCCAGCCATCTCTCAGTCAAGATGCTTATACAACAGCTGATTTTGCTTCCAGGAAAACTTTGTCAGCTGAGTCGGTCAGTTCAGAAGAAACACAAGGAACAATGAGTACTGAGCAACAGCAACAACAAGAGCAAGATGCACAGCAAGGTCAAGGTCATCAGCACCACCATGTTCCAGTTGAACAACAAGAAACAAGAAGTCAGGAGCAGGAAAGGCCAGATCAGGGACAACAAAGACAGCATCCAGGTCACCCTGCACAACAGCCAACTAGACAGCCACCAAGACAACCACCCAGACAACAGCCAGTTGTTCCTCAGGATAAAAGAAATCAACAACAGTTTGCAGACAGACAGGGTCATCCCTCTCATGTACAAAACCAAGGAACAACACAAGAACCGGAGCCATATGAACCACAGGCTCCACCAACTACAAAACCTAAAGTAGATGAGAATAATAATTTGGATGAAAACAACAATTATGACATAGACCCTAGACACACAAGGAAAATACCAGATGAACAGCTGGATGAGGCAGTTCCAAAAGTCAGCTTGTCCCAGAGAATGGAGCCACAGCTGAAGTTTCTTGTTGACATGGTAATATATTATTAGAGTTATTTCATAAGATAAGTCGTCTTATGTGATTTGCAAACAGTGCATAGATGTACCTTAATGTGCTTAAATATTGGGACAACTTAAACCATCTATTTTCCATTTGTCCCAAATGGAAAATTAATGGTATTTAGGTGTCCCAGTACTTAAGCACATTAGTGTACTCACTCAGCCTGTGCATTTACACAGCCTGATCCACAGATGCCAGTCCAGTTCTACAATAGGCCATAAATAGTACCTCTGCTAATTCTATTTTTAGAATTAGCAGGGAGTACAATTATGGCATGCTGGGCTGCGTAGCACAATCAGTAGGGCACCTGACTTGTAAGCCAGAGGTCCTGGGTTCGATACCCGGTCCGGTCACTTACTTTCATTTCTCCTTCCGCTGATTCAAGAAGGGCAGTTGTCAGTTACTGGTGAAAGTAAGTGCACTTACTACTGGTTAACCGCTTGGGAGGTCTAAGCCTGCCCAGGAATATTGTGGTTAGGTTAACTGACCGTCCCGACATGACCTTAGCTGTTTACTGTGGACTTTAAAACAATAACACAACAACAATTATGGCATATTGTGGACTGGCCTCTATGGTCTGTAATGGGTAGTCCATGTAGCCTCAGTAGGAGCCATGACAGGATAGCGTTACCCTAATGTGCTTTAGTATTGGGACACCTAAAACCATTAATTTTCCATTTATCCCAAATGGAAAATTAATTGTTTTAGGTGTCCCAGTATGCAAGCACATTGGGTATATCCAATATGGCATTATATAATCATAGGTGTTATAATGAGACTCTGCTATGCAGCTTACCAGAGTGCAGTGGAAGAAATATCTGCATATCATCATAAACATACAGTAATAATTGGGAATTGTTTTATTTTGAACTTAAGGTGAATGGGTACACTTTCAGGGGAAGCAACTCTACTGTTAATTTTCTTGCCTCTAATATCATTGAGGGTCAACTCTTAATGAAAGGATTAGCTCTTAGAGGAGCATACATTTTCCTTTAAGAGTACACCTCATCTAGGGAAGCAAACCCTTAAGTCACAATAGTTGTCTCTCTTTGTAAAAAGAGCAAAACACACACACACACACACACACACACACACACACACACACACACACACACACACACACACACACACACACAGCAGTGTACCCAATTACCTGAACTTACCAACTCTATCATTTTTATTTGAATTTGGCTTGATACATATTAATGACATTTTCAGGGTATTTACCCATCATTTTACAGCCTTGTTTGAATTTAGTTGAAGTGAATCGAATAGCAAACCAAGAGACTCAAGTGTTGTCATGTAATCTCTTTCTACAGCTTCCACCATCTATCCAGTCAGTATTAGAACAAGAGCCACTAGGATTGTCTCCCCTGCTGACAGTGTTGGTCTCAATAATCTCCACCAGTATGCTGTCTGTACTTACCTGCTGTTCCTGTTTTATGAAGGTTGGTTTGAATTCTAGATATTACAAATTTTGGGCAGCTGCAATTATAGGTAGTGTTCCTGTTTAAAAGTACAGAAAGAGCTATATCTGTCACTCCAGTGTCACTGTCAGCATCCATGTTGGCAGCTGGATATTTTGGTTGAAGTTTCTTATCTGGTCAGCAAGCGGGAATTATGGGAAGCAGTTGTGTCAGGATACATCTAACTTGTTTGTGTTCGGTTTTAATTATATTTGTGAGAAAATATTGAATAGAGAATTTACAGAAAACTTAGGCATGTACCAGATTGCCAGTTGAGTGTTATAAAGAAATGATGTTGGAGTAAAATTCAGATTTTCTTATGTTTCAACAAAACATACAGTAACTGTTAGCATTTCATTGAAATTGCCTGTCAAAAAGGAATCTGTTTAAGATTTGTATAATGGAGACATTAAAGCATTGTTAAAACAAATAGAATATAAGATTTCTCATATTTCCCAATTTAAAATCCAGCTTGCTATTAAAATGTAGACAATTTAAAGTTTCTATATTGATGTACATGTACATTTTAAAATTCTGTATAATGCTTATGAAGAAAGTTATCATTAATATAAAATACTTGAATATTTTTCAGGGAAGTAAAAAGCCAACAAAAACAGACCCATTAGGTAAGAAGAATACAATGCTACATTGCAGAAATATACTGTATAATGCTCTTATCTTTTGATGGTGATATATTTGATTTGTTTGCAAAATGATTGATTTGTTGTTCTATATCTGTACAGTGTTAATTTACTGACAAAGCTCATTATAAAAAAAAATCAATAATAAAGCAAATTTTGTTTCTGCCACAAAAAATTTGCCAATATCTTAATATAACGCCATACATGCAAAATGGAGCATTTGACAGCATAATGCAGATCTGTGAGATTATGTAACATAACATAATTTTGGGATGCAGTTACTGTAGTAATAGAATAGCAAAACCAGGTCGTCTTTTCAGCCCACAGTTATTAGGCAGTGAATTATTTTCAATGTAAGAGTTTCATGATATAAAATATAAAGGGAATAAGTCTCAAGTAATTTCTGTTTATGCTCATTAGCACAGCCTTTCTGAGTGATTGGAAATGAAGGGCCATAGTGCACTTTTTTCCAGAAATGTGATAAAATATGCTATAAGTATCAAAAGTATACTGTAACACACAAAAAGATTGTTTCATTTCAGTGCTTTTAAAGTTACTGTGTACACTTTCAGGAGTAGCAACTACTCCATTTACACTTTGCCTCCCTTGTCAATGTGGGTCACCCTTAAAAGAAGAATTAACTCCTTTGAAAGGGGTCTAGACTAAAAGTCATAATTTTGTTTCCCAATTGTCAAAATGACAGAAAAACATAGTCCTGTACTGAAAGACCATAAAATCTGTTTGAGTTTTCATAACCCTGCTTTTCTTTTACAGTGATAATTCGTAGTCTGGAGGAGCAGCTATTTATAGCTACCAAAGAGAAGGAAAACCTTGAAGATGACCTTCAGATGAAGCGAAAGAAGGTGAGTCTCTGCTGTCTTCCGAGGGACCCAGTAAATGTTAATGCAAGGAAACAAACAGTTATGATGGCTTTTCTTGTATTTTATAGCGTTAGTCCATTAAAACTCATTAAAAATGCTTGGACTATCTTAAAATTGTTATGAATTATGCAATTTATCAAGATGTCTTTTACCTTTGATGCTAATAAAAATGAAAGCAATAAACTTATACGAGAGCAACAGCATAAACGTTTTGTGTTATTGCCCAAAATTTGACTAAGCAAGCCCAAAACAATTTTCAAACAGCACAAAAATTTCAAGATTTGAGCATGGGTTTTGTTCTATGATCTCAATGAGCTATGCATAGGTATTCCTTGATTTCCTTTCGTTGACTGGGCGGTGCTGTTAGAGGCTTGCCATTCAATGTCAAAATCGAGCAGTCCACATGAAAAATTGGTAAAGTAGCATGCTCATGAGTTGTTACGCATAATTGGCAGATTAAAAATACGCGGTGAACGCTATCGGTCATCGCAAATGATAAACAGTTTCCATACAGGCACACTACGTCGAAACGACTTCGGAGGAACGTCGATGCAACGTTATGATGCTTTATTGACGTGTATACATACAAGGTTGTTTCGCTGTCATAACATTGCATCGACGTCGTCACAACGTTGTTTAGACGCTATCTGTATGCTGGTTGAAAGAAAAAAAAAGAATATTGTTGTGCGATCTCTGATCATTCCTTGCCTTTTGTTAAGGTGAGCTTTGATCTGCACGAGTTAGCATAAAAATCATTACCCCATTTTACCTTTTTAGAAAATATACTCGTCGAAGGTAAGGTCAGAAATAAGCACCGCCCAGTCAACGAAAGGAAATCGAGGAATATCTATACAAGAATACACCTTTACTTCCTATAGCATCTAATGGGTACATCTCAGTGCAACAACTTTCATGACTTCCCGTTTGCTTTCCCGAGTGACAAAGCCCTTCCAAAATGGGCTCTACTCTTAAAGAAAAGAATTTGCTCCTCTAGGAGCAAATTCTTTCCTCTAAGAGTTGACCCCCATTGAGAAGGAAGGCAAAAAATAAATGGCAGAGTTGCTTTCCTTTGAAGGGTACCTATAAGTCAGTTAAGTCTCACATTATTTTGAATATTTTATTTAGGTTGAAGACCTAGAAAAAGACCTGGACAGTCAACAGTCAACCACTGGCACTGTAGAAACTGATCTCAAATCATTAAAGGTAAGACCCGATAAGATCGTTTTATGATGAGTGAAACTGCTTTATGATGAGTGAAACCAGTGAAATGTAATGGCTCAGTATATCCGGGGCATAGACCCAGGCTTGTTCACGCAGTATTGTGTGTCTGTGTAGCTTCCTGTACATTAGCCAGACACTGTCTTGAAAAAGTGCAAAAAAAAATTTTGGTGTTCAGTTGGATTAGATGCTAGGACCACATTTACGTGTTGCCTTCTCTGTTGCTAAAACTTTTAGAAGTGCTAAAAAGCCTACAGCATAATCTTTTGGGTATAACATATTCATTGTATAGATCCTTGTCAGAAATTATGATCAAGATTTCAAGCATGGAAGGTATTAAAGCCTTGGAAGCCATTAACCTTTAAAGCTAGAAAAATGCAGACAAAATTTACGTCTGCAAAATTTCAAGAAATGTTTAGTCCAAGCTATATCATATATGGAATTCATAGACTAGAAGGCAAACGGGTTAGATCTAGCTGAGGCAGCATTGTAAGTCTTCAAGAAATTACACAGATGAAATGAAAAAAAAAAAGTATTTCTTAGATAGTTAACAAATAAGTTTGTGAATTGGAAATTAAAGTGTGTGAGACCACAGGACCACTATCACAATCATTTTCACTGAAAATTCTCAGTAAACTCTCTCTGGAGCAAAGGATTACTATTGAAACATGTTGAAGGAGCTACAAAATGCAGATTGCATTCGATCTTGGTGAGTGTAGCATTTTAAAATTTGATCTCCGGCTGTCAACTTTCGTGTAGCCTTCTCCAAATTGGTTCTACTACCACACAATTTTCGCTCTGCATGTAGCTTTTCCCTTTTCATAACTTGTGTGGTAGATTTAACATTGTAAAAATGAGTGATCAGATCAAATGCAAGGTGCTTTGGGGCATCGTCACCATTTCAATTCCTCGTGGAACGTTTTGAAGTTACCGTACAACATTCGCTGCGACAGACCGGAAAGTGGAGGCTGCATGGCTCCCAAACAGCGCTTGCACACCTGTCTATCTTTAAATTACATAGGGTCTTTCCGATTTTTGACATTTTGAAGAGTTTTGCGGTTTTAACTTCAAGCGCCTGTGCTCGGATCAAACTGGTCAACTGCCCAGACTAATCTGAAACTTCACTGGGCACACATGCCATTTTCTTGGTTTTGTCATGCCACAGCTCATGCCAGAACTCATTAGAACTGCCACTGATAAAAAATACTGTTTCTTGAATTCAGAATGTGAAGACTTCCGTTTTTCAAAATACTTACAAATTCTTTTTTACTTCCAGTCTGACAATGCCACAATGACAACCCAGATAAATGCACTACAACATGAAATAGAGAATCATAAACATAAATCGGAAGAAAAAGATAAAAAATTAAAGGCTGCTTTTGAACAGGTAGGTGAAATATCATATCTCCATTAACAGTCCTCGAAAGGCAACAGAAAAATGCCTGCTTTAGACAAGTTACTTGTTGGTCAGAGTCATTTTGCCTTCGAGGAACTTGGTATACATGAGAATACATGAGCAACATCAACAACAAGTACTTAACAGTGAAGGCCTGCTAAGCTAGCAGTTTGGGATGGAATCCCACTGGAAATCGGGTTCCATTGCATGGAAATCGGGTTCCATTGCACACAGCCTTTCATCATCACCCTTCTTTTGACTTGATATGACTGAAATAATGTTGAATGAAAGGGCTGTAAAAGTGCAAGTCATCTATCCACTAAAACTAAACAGATCTTTCAGAGGAATATTAGAAGTTTTAATTCTAGTACTTATTGAGTCTTTAAAGTGAACAGTGACAACCCTGACCAGTCAGACTGCATAGGTTTGCAAGCTGATAAGGGCCTTCCCTGTTCTTTTCGGTGACAAAGAACAATCATACTTGCTTTGATGCTACCCATATACATGTAATGTGAAGAAATACATTTAGATCACTAGGAGTAGCTAGTTGCAGGTGAAAAAGAAGCTGAAAGCATTCATCAAGGTGAAATACCGTAAAAATTCTATATATTGGAATAGTTGGGTCTAAGCAAATAGTGCAAACCAAGATCAGACTGCTCCTCGAGGAGCAGTCTGATCAGGGTTAACACTATTTGCCATCCCATTTACCTTTTTTATGACACATCAATGTACTGTAAAACCAAACTGTTCCATTTTTAGGACAGTTCTGGTAATTATTTTGGGTGTCCCAATATTTTGAATTTTTACGGTATACAAATTTATGTGTTTTCTTTTCAGCTATCAAAAGATAAAGAAGAATTAGAAAATTACCATTATAGAACAGCAGACCTAGACAAAGCACTACAGAAGGTAGGCTTCTTATGCATTATTGAATGACATTGAAAAACTACCAGCCAACTTAACACAGGGATACCCTTTGGAGTAACTGACATTGATTATACAAAATGTTGACATTTGCAGACATATACATCATTAAAACTGTTGCTTTACTGTTACTCAGTGGTCAGATACTAACTGAAAGCCCATGATTTAAGCCTTGGAACAACAGCCACCTCTCTACAACAGCCAGTATTGGCTATTCTGGCTGTTGCCTGTTGTAGAGAGGTTGCACTGTATAGGCCATAGATAAAGTGTCAGCAAAGACTTAGACCAGGATGCAGATATTTCCACCTTTGATATAGCTTTCGTGTTTCACAAACATGGGGCATGTACCATGAAGAACTGCAGTCAAATTGTGAAGGTTCTAACCAAGCTACACAGATATACACTAGTTTTTCATGGCATTTTGAGCCCGTTATGAACAATTCAGATCATATAATAAAGCATGTAGATTACACTTTTATATGTCATGTATTGACTATTGTAGGCCAATCACTTCCTGACAGACAAGGACACAGAAATCAACAATCTACACAGTCAAGTACAGAGTTTATCAGAGCAAGTTCAACATTTAGAGACAAGAAAACAACAGGTAGTCATGTTCAGTAAAATTTATTTCTCTACAGCAATTTGTCATGAGAACTTGGCTGAGAAGAGTTAGCTAAGCTTTGTAGAGACAGAGATTATAACTGTCAACTTCCGATATCTCGAACACTGATATCTCAAAGTATCTTCTTATATCAAAGAATGAATTTTCTATTTTTATTTACATTTTAAGTCCTGTTATCTCAAACTACTGATATCTCAAAGTATCTTCTTATATCAAAGAATATATTTCCTATTTTTATTTACATTTTAACTCCTGATATCTCAAACTACTGATATCTCAAAGTAAATTTTCTGGTACCAGAAAATTTACTTTGAGATATCAGTAGTTTGGGCTTAAGTTCGACTTTGAGATATCAAGAGCTGACTGTATATACATAGAGAAGCTTAATGAGTGGTCATATGAAGAGGTTTAGAGAGTTTCATAAATTTAATATAGATGGACCACAAGTTTAAAGATTCTGTTTATCATATGAACAATTTTTAGGGGTATTTCAGGCATAGGAAATTGTCTTACATTTAAGAATTGAAATTTGATTTTTCAGCGTTCATCTTTAGATGAAGCCAGTTGGCAGAGCTAAAATTCCATGAAGCACGAAGCACTTCTTGTAGAATTTTAGCAAAGACCACTGGCTTCTTCACACGATGAACGCTGAAAAATCAAATTTTTATTCTTTTATTTACACTTTATTTTTACACCCTTTCTTTGCTGTTTTTGCGGTAATTATGTCCCCCCACCAAAGGTGAGGGGGGACATATTGTTTTCAGTGCGGATCCCGGGCGTTGGCGTCGGCGTGACAGATTTCTTGCGTGCGCGATATCTCTTGAACCAATGGATGGAATTTCACCAAACTTGCATGGATACATCATTGGGACAAGTTTAAGAGCTGATTAGATTTTGGTGACCTTGACCTCATTTTCAAGGTCACTGGAGGACTTAAATGATAATTTCTTGTAACCAGTATATCTCCTGAACCAGTTGATGGAATTTAACCAAACTGGCATGGATACATCATTGGGACAAGTTTAAGCGGTGTTAAGGTTTTGGTGACCTTGATCTCATTTTCAAGGTCACTGGAGGACTTAGATGACAATATCTTGTACCCGCTATATCTCCTGAACCAATGAATGAAATTTCTCAGAACTTGCATGGATATATTATTGGGACAAGTGTAAGAGCTTATTAGAATTTTGTGACCTTGACCTCATTTTCAAGGTCACTGGAGGACTTAGAGGACAATTTCTTGTACCCACTATATCTCCTGAACCAATGAATGGAATTTCTACAAACTTGTATGGATACATTGTTGGGACAAGTTTAATGGCTAATTAGGTTTTGGTGACCTTGACCTCATTTTCAAGGTCACTGGAGGACTTACATGACAATTTCGTGTACCCACTATATCTCCTGAACCAATGAATGGAATTATCACTGGGGCAAGTTTAAGAGCTCATTAGATTTTGGTGACCTTGACCTCATTTTCAAGGTCACAGGAGGACTTAGATGACAATGTCTTGTACCCACTTTGTCTCCTGAACCAATGGATGGAATTTCACCAAACTTACAGGGCTAAATCATTGGGACAAGTTAAAGAGCTGATTAGATTTTGGTGACCTTGACCTCATTTTTCAAGGTCACTGGAGGACTTACATGACATTTTCTTGTACCCACTATATCTCCTGAACCAATGGATGGAATTTCACCAAACTTTCATGGATACATCATTGGGACAAGTTTAAGCGGTGATTAGATTTTGGTGACCTTGCCTTCATTTTCAAGGTCATAGTCATCTATGTAGGATATCTTTAGAACCAGTGGATGGATTTTCTCCAAACTTGACTAGATATTTTACTTCTTCAGGCTTCTTATTTTGAGGGGATGGGAAATGGACTGGTGGGGGGACATCAGTTTTTCTCTGAAAAACATTTCTAGTTCAAAGTAGAATATGCAAAATATGCATCAAAGAAAAGATAGTAACAACTTATTCGGCCATAAAGTTAAACAGCCATCACCATAATGTGGCATCAGTCGAACGTTACGTGGGCCATTCAAGGCGTTTGTTTAACTGAGAAGTAGCTTGATGACAACGTCACATGATCAACTGTCATTCATTGGTGTATGAAGCCAGTTGCTCTTAAAGGTTTACCTATGGGAAGTCAGTGACAAGTGTAAATATTTAAGCCTTAAAGTGCCAAAAATGAAGTAATTAAATTTGCAACAGTGTAGATGCAGATGAGGCAGCTCATAATGAGCTGCCTCATGTGGATCTACACTGTTTTCCCTCTATTTTTTTTTTTTTTTTTTTTTTTTTTGATTCTCAATATGATAAAGCTTGGACAAAATACTGAAATTTTTCAAAATATTTTTTTTTTCTTTTGTATGCTTCTTTAGCTCTTTAAGGGTTAATTTTAATTTGGTTTTTGTTTCAGCTAAATGAAGAAGCAGCAGATTGGTCAGAAAAGTAAGTGTATCAACTGTTTTTGCACAAAAATTAGAAGTATAAGAATATTTGCAGTGTGTGTAGTTAGTGAATTGCATTAATTTGAATCCCTGGGAAATTATACTTTTTTCAAACCGGTTGGAAAATATTTTCAAGAAAGTTTCCAAAATGGTGAATATTTATCATATCCATGAAATTAATGAAAATGTGGTGAATGGCAAGATTTTGTGTCCACAGAGAAAAGAGAAAATGGAAACAATAACAGAAACTGTCTGTGGAAATGTTTAACGTGAAAGATTACACTTCTAGGGTAAACAACTCTGCTGTTTTTTTTCTTTTTATGCCTCCCTTCTCTATGGGGCTCAACTCTTAAAGGGGAGAATTTGTTCCCTTAGGAGCACAACATAAGTTTTATGAAGAAAAGGAAAAATCATCGCAGAGTTGTCCTCAAAACAGCAAATTACCTTCAGCTTTGAACCTGTACTTTCAGAGTAAAAGAGCTGACAGAACAGGTAGAACAGTCTAGTGGTGAGACCAGGAGACTTCAGGAAGATGTGGCTTTCAAGGAGAGCGAGCTGGAGGTATGGTCACATGTACATTGTATTTATCCTAAATCATGAAGTAAAATGTTTAGAATGAAGTGATTTCAATAATCAGGAGAGGCTAATGGTCTTGCTTTGCTAGAGAATTTCAAATGCATCAGAACTTGACCTGTGCCTTTAGAATATAAGTATCTATCATGGGTATGAGGTGTGGATAGAAAAATCCGTCACGAGGGTCACTATTCGGCATCACGAGGCTTTCGGAGTGATGCCAAACAGTGATCCTGAGTGACAGAGTTTTCAATTTACACCTCACACCCATGTTAGATGATTTTTCTTGCACACCACATTTTGTTTTAACTTCAGGACTTGTTAAAATGCGTAATTCTAGTGTTTGAGCGGTTTCAGTTTGATTTTGAAAGAAGGCGCCGCTTTCAACGACCGCCATTCGGCTCTTTACATAAACAACTGGCATAAACTTATGTCATTTTTGCCGTCTTCGTGACGTAATCATCTTAAATGCCAATGTCACTTGAGGATGCAGGTACGTGAGCTTCTATACAACCAATGCATTGACAAATCGTGATTTGTTTCCGGTCCTGGGTGAGATAACATGGGTATAATAAGATTTTCTATCCCAGATGAAAAGAATGGCATTTTCTATGCGGTGTGCAAGAAAATGTTCTCTAAAGCTTAGGCCAACACTGAAAACTCAGAATATCTTCATTTCATGGAATGTAGACTTGTCAGGGTCAATAGCTTATGCATGCAAACAGAGAGGACTCTGATCTGTATTTGCTTGCTTATGCCATAAACACCTTTCTGCAGTTAACCCATTCCATTCGGGATACCCCTTTAGGCCTGATCTGAGATCCAAACTGTTTGCTGCCTAGACGTCATTTCCACAAAAGTTAGTTAGACCAATACATGTATTGTCAAAATATTCTTGATTTTTGATGCAGACGACAATTTCAGCAGATGACAAAAAATACCCAGAATGAAATGGATTGATATTTTCAATTTCAGGTGCTAAGAGATTGTTTCCTACAGTTAAAGGCATTCCAAGAGGAAGATGAGATGAAAGAAGATGCAGGTAGGTCGGTTTATAAATAGAGCAGGGAGACGACAAAACCGACAAAGGGGCATGTGCACCCAGTGAAAACTCAGATCAGCCTGGGCATCTGCCCAGTCTGATCAAAGTCTTCACTGTGCACTTTAAAGGTAGCTCAGGGTCTAAGCTACCTCCATGCTGACAGCAAAGACTCAGCTCAGACTGGATGGATGCTCAGGCTGATCTGTGTCTTTGCTGAATGCACCTGCCACTTGGTTGTTTTTGTCATGTGATGCTCAAATGGAGTTCTTTCAAACTTAGGAGTCTGTGCCATTCAAGATGGCTGTCAGCTATCATCACTTAAATTAGCAATAACATCAAAATGATAATATCTGAAGAACTCATGAAAGCCTGTGGTCAAATGATCCATGCACGAAGCTATTTCATTATTTTTGCAGATTGACCGTCCACAATGCAGACTTCCACCATTACTAAAAATAACAAAAAACAAGAAAATGATTATTTAAGTGCCACTGAACATATTTTGACCATATTGATGTCAGAATGGCCCTTGCATGGAATTCTTTCTTTCAGACACAGAATGGACCATCAAGATGGCTACCATAACTAAAAATAGCAAAGGATGAAAATAAGAAAATCTCAAGAATCTCCAAATGGATTGTGACCAAATATGACCAAAACCATCCCTGAAGGAACTTTTGCAAATTTATGCAAATTGATCATCCAAGATGGCTGCTATCCACCTTTACTTAAATACAAAAAAAAGTCATAAAAGTCTTACTTCCCCTTGAACCCTTTAAAGGATCAGCTGTAAAGGATTTGCACCAAATTCATGTCAGAATGGTCCTTGCAAGAAGTTCTTTCAGAAATGAACCATTCAGCATGGCCATATCATTACCAAAAATAGCACAACATGCAAATACGGAATTCTCAAGAACCCTTGACTGGAATTTGACTAGATTTTGTCTGAACCATCCTTGCATGAATACTTTGCAAATTTATGCAAATTGACCTACAAGATGGCTGCTATCCTCTGTTACTAAAACTAGTGAAAAATATGAAACTGACTCTGTCTCATAAACCACTGCACGGATTTTGAGAAAATATGTGTCAAATGATGTTTGCATTATGCACTTTATGTGGAAGCACAAAAGTAGGTGCCACATGGCATTCCACTGGAATTTTTGTTTTTCTTTAGTAGGCATATGAAAACTGATTGTGTTATCTTTATTTTTCAGAAGAAGGTTCTAATATGGCAGAGAAGTTAAAAGCTATGATGGATGTCTCTAGGGTAGGTTTTCATGTTGCTGCTGTCTTAATTTAAGGATTATAGTTATACCACCAAGGGAGATCACTCTGATCTGGTAGTAATTGTCTCCCTTATCACATAAAGGAAAGACTTTGCTCTGAGATTGCAATTTATTTACAATTTATGGCTGTATAGCACTATGTTCAAACATAATGTTTGTACACTGTGGTTCTAGTAGGCTACATGGGAAAGTGAATGCTTCAATTGTTGCTTTGGCCAGTCAGTCTTCACAGATTTTGCATAACAAATGTTTTCTTTTTTAGGCTACCTGTACCAGTTTGTGTTCAGTGCAAAATAAAGATCAGAGTTGTTTTGCTCACATAGGGAATTTTCACTGTGTGAATTACAAAAACATGTACATTTTACTGGATTTTGACCAAAGGTGGGAAAATTCTGTGTGGAATATGGAGAAATTACCAATAACAAATTTGATCAGATATCAGATTTCTGAATAAACAATTTTTATGCATGTCAAACTTGTTTGTTCTGACTTTACAAAGACACAATTCTCTGGAACTGTCTTGCACATGGAAAGAATTTTCACTGCACAGAACAGGTTTGGTATCATATCTTTTTCTGCTACGAACAGAGCATTTGAGCCTCGACACAACAAAACCAGCAAAGTGACATGTGCACCAAGCGAAGACTCAGAACAGCCTGGGCATCCACCCAGTCTGCTATGCCCTTAAAGGGTAGCTAAGGGTCTAAGCTACCTTCATGCCAACAGCAAAGACTCTGAGCAGACTGGGTGGATGCCCAGGCTGTTCTGAGACTTTGCATTGGGCACATGCCACTTTGTTGGTTTTGTGGTGTTGTGGCTCATTTATATAACTAGCCCTGCCAGTTAAAAGCTTATGTCAGCATGTCATTATGTATATTATAGGTTGAGGCTTCCTTACGAGCAATAGAAGAAGAGAGAGATATAATACAGAACAAATTCCAGATTGAGGAGGAATCTAGAAAAGAAATGGAAGGTGAGCTAATACAGATGTTTCAGATTTAATAGTTATTATTTATCTTAATTTCAACATTATGTATTTGACTTCAATTACAGAGTGCTCAACTAACTTATAAAAGCATTCTCAAAGGTACAGTCATTGGAATTTTGTGGTCTTAGCTATATTTTGGTGGTGCTGAATTTATTGCAAGAGTGTAGCCTTTTATCTGAGTCTAGAAATGTCTTCTGTACCGATCCATTTTATCTGTTTTGGGAGAAATTTTGTTACTTTCAAACTCCAGCATCATTAGTTGTCAGGTCAACAATAATTCTTTTAATTTTTTTGTATCTCTGTTAAAATATATTGTGACCCCTCATTAGAACTGCATCTGACACCCTAATGAGGGGTCACTATATGTGTTCTTTTTCAGATTGAGCACAAAATGCCAAAGAATTATTATCAGAGCTCATCTAACATGGAGCTCTGTAAACAACCTTTGATGTAAACATACGCTAAGGTCACATATGGAAGTAGGATAGAGATAATTTTGCAAAAGCTTTGTGCTTGGGATTGTACTTTTAATATCTGTGTACTTTTATTTTCAGATCAAATCCAGACATTAAAGCGGAAGATGGAAACTAATCAGACAGACAAGATGAAGGCCGAGAGACAGTGCCAGGAGGCACAGACTAAACTAGAGGTGCTATCAAAATACTTTAAAGAAAAAGAGGCAGAATTAACGAGGTATCTTTTACACTGATTTCCCCAATCACTGTTTATCCTAAATATTGGGACACTGGACCATTTTTCTAGTGCACTCCAGGGACTGACAAATCCATTGCCCAGATGCCTGGGACAAGCTCCAAATTGAGCCGGGCAGGCACTGTTTCCAGATTGATGCCTAGCCAGACAAGTAAATGAAAAGAAAAACACATTTATGAATAATTTCATCCAAACTAAATAATTAGAATGAAGGATTTAAATCAATTTTAAAGGTTGTAAGAAAAATATTCATCCACCTGCTTTTCAGCGTTCAAGCTTTATTTGGGCCCTGAATCAAAGTTAACAACCTCCACTTCACATTGATTATTAACATAGACCATAGGCCACAAACAGATATTAATCAGATCGAACCAGCGGAGGATTCTTATAAGGGCTATTCCAGTAAAATCTATATGGGGGTGGAGGACGGCACTTCAGTTTTCACATAGCTACGCAAAATAAAAATTTTCTACTGGTATGGCCTGGGGTTATTTTTTTTTTTTTTCAGATATAACCAGCAGGGTAAAAAAATTCTTAGCATTGACAACCCATGGGAACTTGAAAATAAATATTGAATCATTTATTCTAAATTAAACCTAAATGATTATTTAAAGCATTAGATACAAGATACAAGAAACTTTATTTTAAGTCGGTTTTAGCATAACAATTAACATTAGCTACACAGATTAAGCTATTTTCCGACATAACAAGGGTATAAGAATAACAAGAGTAAAAAAGCTGCAAGAAAAGAAAACATTTAAAGTTAAATTTTACATTTAAGAACGTAACATACATATAAAAAGGCATTTTATAAAAATTTACTAAGCATAATTACAGACATGCTAAATTTATCATCCTATTTATCATTTATGTAAAGCATTTTCATTAAGAATACAATTCTGACAAAAAAGATCTTTAAAAGTTAAAATACATTACTTTACAAGTTTTGTGTGGTTTCTTTTTGAATATCAGTTAAGGTAAAACTCCGGTAAGACAGTAATTTATAAATAAAAAGGATCATGGAGAGGGATCATGCATATTTGACTTATTTATGAAAATATATTTTCACACTAATCAAGCATTTATAGAAAAGTACAACTTTATTAATTAAACACTAAGCACAACAAGCACAAAAAGCACAAAAAAGCACAAAAAAGTATAAAAGCATAAAACAAGGAGATTGAACTGAAGTAACATATAAAATTGAAAGAAACAACTACAACTGGCACATTGAACACTTACATTTTGGGCCTGTCCAAGTGTGGACCAGCCTCCTGAATTCTTTGAAATTCTTTGCACATCTGATCTCATTCGGAAGGCTGTTCCACACCCGGGCAGCCTCAAAATGAAAGCTGTTCTTCCCGTAGCTGTTAAATGAATATACAGCATTTACATGTACTGTTTGCCAAAAAAAATGAATAAACCTTCTTTATACTTAATTCCTGTTGTTTTGTTTATTTTGAAGGGAAAAAGCAAACTTCAGTGACTTTATATGGCTGTTTTAACCTTGTATGATAGATTTTCCAATCCATGAATGGTCTAATTTTTGACAATTCTGGCAGCTCTTCAAATACTATGAATTTCAAAATCTAAAGGACAAAATCCCTATAAAATCACTGAAATTACTTTTCACTGTAATGGAGAAATATCCATTAGATGGATTAATCGGTTTTACATCCCTTTCAACAGTATTTCAGCTCATTTTGACCCTATGGGAGGTATCTGTGTCCATGGAAACTAGAAACATGTTAACTAATAGGGCCCAGCCTTTATATGGGACTATTGATGGCATTAAGTCATATATCACCAACTGGAAATAACAATAAAACCTTTCAGTTTTAAAGTTATAGACTGGCTACAGTTTCTACACTAAAAATTACTAAGGGTATAATTCTGTAAAAATGAAGATGGAGTTACAATTCTTATTCTCTGCAGATTGTCTGATATGCTTTATATTTGTAACAACTTCTGTGAAAATATATTTTGCTGTTTTAAAGCTACAGAGTGGATGGACACAATTTCCATACACAAAATTACAAAGGGACAAAGTTCTGTAAAAAATATAGGCTGAGTTATAGTTCCTGTCCTCTGCATATTGTCTGATGATGTTTCATATTCAAACCAAGTTTTGTGAAAGTATCTTCAACAATTTTAAGGTTATAGAGCCAACACGATTTCTATATAGAAAACTACAAAGGGGTATAACTCTGTAAAAATGTAGATGGAGTTATGATTCTTATTCTCTGCACATCATCTGATAATGCTTTATATTTGTGCAAAGTATTCCTGAACATATCTTTGTGAGTTTTAAAGTTATAAAGCAGACATGATTTCCATACTTCCATAGAAAATGTAGGTGGCATTACATTTCTTGTTCTCTGCAGATCATCTGATGATGCACTATACTTGTATTAAGTTTCATGAAAATATCTTAAACGGTTTCCGAGTTATAGAGCGTACACAATTTTGAAATTTAAATTTACAAAAGGGCATAATTCCATGAAAATGTAGATGGAGCTATGGTTCTTGTTCTCTGCACATCTTCTGATGATGTTTTATATCTGTACCAACTTTCGAGAAAATATCTCAAATGGTTTCAGAGTTACAGACCTGACACAATATCATACTTAAAATTACAAAGGGGCATAATTCCGTAGAAACGTGGGTGGAGTTATGGTGTTTTTCTCTGCACATCGTCTGATAATGCTTTATAAATGTATCAAGTTTTGAGAAATGTACCAAGTTTCGAGATAATATCTCAAACGGTTTCAGAGTTACGGACCCGACACAATATCATACTTAAAATTACAAAGGGGCATAATTCTGTAAAAAAAAGTAGGTGGAGTTATGGTTCTTATTCTCTGCACATCATTTGATGATGCTTTATATCTGTACCAAGTTTCGAGAAAATATCTCAAACGGTTTCAGAGTAATGGCCCAGACACAAGTTCCATACATAATTATTAAGGGGCATAATTCCGTAAAAAATGTATGTGGAGTTATGGTTCTTGTTCTCTGCACATTGTCTGATAATGCTTTATAACTGTACCATGTTACGAAAAAATATCTCAAACGGTTCCAGAGTTACAGACAGGACATGATTTCCAGACATAAATTACAAAGGGGCATAATTCTGTAAAAATGTAGATAAGGTTATAGTTCTTGTCCTCTGCACATGAACTGATGATGCTTTATAGCTGTACCAAGTTTCGAGAAAATATCTCAAACGGTTTCAAAGTTACCTGACGCGATTTCCATACTAAAATTTACAAAGGGGCATAATTCCGTAAATAATTCAATAAAAAATGTAGGTGGAGTTACAGTTCTTATTCTCTGCCTATCTTCTGATAATGCTTTATAACTGTACCAAGTTTCAAGAAAATTTCTCAAACTTTTTCAGAGTTACAGACAGGACATGATTTCCAGACATTAATTACAAAGGGGCATAATTCTGTATAAAATGTAGATTAGGTTATAGTTCTTGTCCTCTGCACATCGTCTGATGATGCTTTATTGCTGTACCAAGTTTCGAGAAAATATCTTAAACAGTTTCAAAGTTAAGGACCAGACATGACTTCCATACTAAAATTTACAAAGGGGCATAATTCTATAAAAATGTAGATAAGGTTATTGTTCTTGTGCTCTGCACATCATCTGATGATGCTTTATAGCTGTACCATGTTTCGAGAAAATATCTCAAACGGTTTTAAAGTTATTGACCGGACACGATTTCCATACTAAAATTTACAAAGGGGCATAATTCCATAAAAAATGTAGGTGGAGTTACAGTTCTTATTCTCTGCACATTGTCTGATGATACTTTATATTTGTACAAAGTTTCGAGAAAATATCTCAAACCGTTTCAGAGTTATGGCCCGGACACGAAAAGCTGACGGACGTACAACAAAGGGACATTTTTCCGTAAAAAATTTAGGTGGAGTTATGGTTCTTGTTATCTGCACATCATCTGATGATGTTTTATATTTGTAAAAAGTTTCGAGAAAATATCTCAAACTGTTACAGAGTTATGGCCCGGACACGAAAAGCTGACGGACGGACAGACGGGACAGATGGACAGACGGACGAACAAGGTGATTACTATAGGGCTTCCGCCGACTTCATCTGGCGGGGCCCTTATCAGAGTTCTGGTCCGATCCGGCCCAAAACATAAATATACTCATGTTTGAAATGTTTCCAATACTTAAGGTCTATACGGTAAGCCTTTCACCGAGTTCAAAGGTACCGACGTTCTGACACGTGTTGGCCAACTGCCAGCTGTGACTGACTGACCTAAATTTAGTGGCCCCAAGTGAAACAGACTGATCAGCCGGCGCACCTGCACAGAATTTCCATTGTCAAATGAATCTGGGCGGATGAGCCGACTGATCGGAGATTTCATTGCCATAACACACTGTGAGGCTTTTTAATGTAGTATGGCTCATTTTACGCTTGATAGCTGTCGCGTGCAACAGATATCTTACGGTCTTGTGCATCTGCGCAGTCTGATCAGTCTACGTTATATCAACGCGTCAATATCATTTTGGGATGAACGGGCTACAACTGGCGACCAGTGCGAGTTACTCATTCTGATCAATACATACGTGATTACTGAGCGTAAAACTGGTACAGTGCAATGGTTAAAGAGAATCCTGGATGTTGATTTCAGTTTCAGATCAAAGGACGCCGCCGTCTGACAAGTGCAGCTCAATGTGTCAGACTGAACCAAGAGGCGGGAGAAGGTATCTTAACCCAGGCAAACACTGATAGCAAAGACTCGTATCAGCCTGCGCAGTATTGTAAAGCGACTGGCGTTTCCTTCTTGGGGCTATGAGTGTCAATGTTTCCAAAGAAAAGCGAATACTTCCGTGGAAGCTAATCAGGCTACGCTTGCTTCATAAGATACATTTTATGTGATGCCGCTCACCGTCTGCGGTGAGTTTAAGTTGTTTCATCAATTGGTGTCGCGTGAAAATCTGAAATGAAGACTAATTAGTCTCCATTTTTGACGAGGATTAATATACTGGGGTAGATTGTTCATCCGAACAGAGTTAACTGTCATCAGATTTTTCGAGTATGCATACTAATCTGCGTCGTCTGTGTATGCACAAGCCGTTAGGTGCCTTTTATAAAGCGCCTTCACAGCATAATTTCATGGTGAGATCGCTTCCACGCGTTTGGAATTGTGGGTGTGCAAATGTCCAAAACCAGCCTGCGCTGTCTTGTCCTTATATAGGTACCTATAGTTATCTTTTGTAAAACTTGAAGATGGCCAGATTTTGTTTTAGCATGCTACCAGTTGCCTCGGAACAAGACTGCGCTATGTACGGCGCTGGCGTAAAATTTACTGGAGAAAACCCAGGACAGGCATGGAGTCGATGAACGAAATCTCGAAGTCAGATCAAGGTTTTCCTGCGTGGAAGTTATGCAAGGAACAGAGGACCTTGAACGGACAAACAAGACTCGGATCAGCCTGCATATCATCTTGTCTTTGCGCATCAGTTATTCTATGGATTCTAAATAATAAATAGTCAAGACGTAGACTCTGAACAGTTTCTGCAGATGCGAAAGCTGTCGGAGACTTCATTGGTACATTCGGTGTCACAGCATACTGATCGTAAGTGTAAACTTCAAAGACACCGCTAGACACTGACAATCGATCCGTGGCACTTGCAGTTTTGTCCAGGTGTGTCAGAAGAAAAGATACTTATTGTATATGCAGAGAGAGGTGACATAGATCAGCCTGCACATCCACGCAGTCTTATCGGAGGCTTCGAACGTTCATGAAAGCTGACGGAATCCAACAACGATCAGTCTGCGCTGATGTGTGACTTTGTACTTTGACGATACCCAATCGGACTGCACTTACAACATCAAACGTACCGATTTTTCCCCCAGTGCGCTAATCAAGTCCGCCGTCACGACCGATCCGATCAAGGAGGCACATGAAAGATAAAAAAATATCAAAACAAACTTACCTTGATAGGCCACTGTACAAGGAAAAGTGTGAAACCAATTAGTAATTAGTGATCTAAGGATATAATTACCGGAGAGTTAAAAACAAACAAACAAACACGTTGTAAGTTTTTCTAATCTATTTTATTTCATCATTTGTATACAAATTAAGGTACCCAAGCTAATCTCTTTAATTGCGGGACGTGTTAAAATGCCTGAAGCACTGCCGACTGGAACAGATATTATGCTCGGATTTTATAGAAATGGCGGGAGCATGATCGTAAAAATTGGGATACTGACAAAATCAATTAATTTACCAGCTTGTAAGTATTGGGACAGCTGCAAAAGTAATTAATTTTTGGCATCTCAAAACATAGAATTAGTATGGTAACCATAAAAATCTAGGATTAAACTTTTGTTTATACCTCAAAGGTCGCCAATAAAATTTCCGGTGGTGGGTTTAGAGCACAGGAGCGGGTGCGGGTGGTGGGTTTCATACCCGATCGGGAAATAGTGGTACCGCCGGTAACGGCTAGTGGTCCGGGTTTTAGTACTGGAAACAGAGTTTCAAAATGGCCGGTCGTTTCTAAAATGCGATGTCTTCGGTAATTTTATCGGATTTTAATGGATTTTCCTTTGTGTCTGCACAATTATTGGTCTAAAAAGAGTAAAAATGATCCAACCTCTTGGTGTTTGACAACCTACGACAAATAATTATTATTTTAAAACACAGCCTGCGAGAGATTACCAATTTTCAATGACCCAGCCAACAGTTATTTTTTTTTCTCTCCAACACCAGCCTACGGAACATAAAAAATAGCGTTGCCATCCGCCACCACCATATAGATTTTACTGGAATAGCCCTAAGCTGCTTGCAATAAAGATGGTCTCAAAATGAAAGTTTCCATTCGTTTAAATCACCAGAGCTTTACTTCAAATGAGTAAATGCAGCTGCAGTTATATTTTCAAGGTTGAGGGTAGCTTCATCCAATGCAGTTCATTGTACCATATTTACCCGGTTATAATACGGGAATTTTTCCCTTCCAAAACAACTCCCAAAATCTAGATTCTAGCTTTTGGGAATTGTTTGGAAGTGAAACCAAATCATATAGTGAAACTAGTATGATTTCGTTACATGTTTGGGATAATTTTGGAGTGGAAAAATGCTCCTTCATATAGGGTCGAGTCTGGTTACTTCGGACAGTGGGTGAATTCGGACATACCATTGCAAACAGTGAAAATCCTGATGAGACGGCTCATAATGAGCCGTCTCATCAGGACTTTCACTGTTTGCCCACATATTCTTTGTTTTAATGCCAAACAACTGACATATAAAGCAAACAATGTCACTGTCCGAATTTACCTGCTGTCCGAATTTACCTGACTTGACCCTAGCTGTATTAATACGCTAATGAATTCCTTGAATTTCATTTACAGACAACTAGGTGAACAAGAGGTGCTTAAAAACCAGAATATCTCCAAGTTAGAATCTTCTGGCTCAGTTACAAAACAACTTGAACAAGAAAATATAACCTACAGGTGCGTTCAGACTGTCGTCTTATGATTGCAAGGAAAGAGGTTTAGTGTAACAAAAACAGCATTGGTATGATTTATAAAGCTTTTAATCCACAATGCGTCTTATTATAAGTTCAGAACTAGAGTCAGTTTCCATTGTTATATAATTTATCAACAAACTTGTCTTTCATTGGTGTAGAGCTTGACATATGCCTCCTGTCATACTAGATGTCTGGTGCCTTGGGGTTTTCCTGTTTGATGTTAGTTTCGTTGAATTTTCCAGAATTAAGACTGCAATATTTGGCGCTGCTTGCTTGAAGGATCCCAGAACTGATGACAGGTTTATTCCAAACTTTTATGATTTCAAATGAATAAGTGACATCATGAAAGCTAGGAATAGAGGTGCTAACAGTCACACATGTTAGCTGTATTATAATGTCTGACCCCCATATAGGCACAACAATAGTTTGTCACATTATAAAATAAAACATTTATTGTCTCTTGAGACAATAGACTTGGTGTGATGTCAGCGAGAGAATACAAGTATTGACAGACGCAATTGGCATTTTCTGATTGACATCACATTGTGTCCAGTGCCTCAGTTCATAGTTCTGAATACCACACCTACTTTAAACATTAACTGTGAGGTAAAATGACAGACTTATGCAAGACATTTAACACGTGATTTTGTGTGTGAGACTATGTCAGGTGCTAAGCTGTCATTGTGTTGGTCTTTTATACACTGTCAGGTGACTTTGAGATGGCTCGGAACTGCGCATAGTCAATAATTATATAAAATTCTCCATGTGAGCTTTACCTTGACAAAAGTGGCGAAAAGCATAAAATCAAACTGGGCATTCCAAGACTAATCTGTATGGATATCAAGTAACAGTATCTCTTCAGTCATAAGACAGGTTTTTTTTCCTTCCAAAACAATCCCAAAATTCTACGATCTAGATTTTGGGATTGTTGTGGAAGGGAAACACCAATCCTATAGCAGAATTTTACGAGACAGATGAAGATATTTGGTGTTATTCTAGAGAGGGAAATAAAGTTATGCATGTTTAATTTTGTTACAGACGCCAAATAGATGATCTCAATACAGAAATTACGAAAGCTGAGAGAGACTTCAGATCACAGGTATCAGATTTTTACTTTTGGTTGAATGATCATAATGCAATTTGAAATGTAGCATTTTCTGTGTATATTTACTCCCTTACATACTATAAAAATTCTAAAAAATTGTGACACCTAAAATACCACAGTTGCCCTGAAAATGAAACTGTTTTGTTTCACAATGCAGTATAGGTCCAAAAGATGCAGATGGAATGGCAAACAGTGTAGAGCCTGATCAGACTGCTCAGTTAGGAGAAATCTGATCTGTGTCTGCACAGTTTGCTCAGAGTCTACTTGCCTTAATACTTAGAATTTTTACAGTGTGTCAGCTGCAAATAAATTGATATAGAGGATCTTACAGGAGTGGTCATTTCATATGTAAGATTCTGTTTATCATATGACCCCTTAAAATGGGATTTTTTAAAATGCCTTCAAATTGAACATTTTTTCAGTAAGAGTCTCTTCATGTCTCAGTTTTAATGTTAAAATATGACCAGGTTCTATCAGTACTGAATACTGCTTTCAGTTTTAGTCAATATGTATCTATCATATACAGATGATGTAGTTCTAAACAGACAGTTTAATAAAAAAAAACACTCAGTTTTGTGTGGATTGTCACAGACACTTCTAAGCAATTAGGCATAGTCAGAAAAATTATCGTTGTGCTCTTCTGTTCATATTACAGATAGCTGCCAATGAAAAGAAAGCTCATGAAAACTGGGTAAGTTTAGTTAAAATATTAAGAATTTTTAAAAATATTAAGACTTATCATGCCAGTGTTTTCAGGAGAGGACAAATTGGTTACTTTTCCTTTCGACAAACATTTGGAAACTAATATTTCATTAATAGGAAGATACTTTTTATAAATGCTGAAATGTTATTGACGCAAACTTTGAAATGGTGCTAAAGCCTGTTTCACATCAGCCTTACGGCAGCCGTACGGCCCTCTGCGATCACATTTCTGGCAAAAATCGCTGGGTTTCGTGCGGCAGCCGCAAAATCGTCGTACGAATTTTAGTCGTCGCAAGGTCGTCGCAACGTCGCAGACTGAATTCTCAACATGCACATTATTTCTGCGATTTTTTGGCAATCTGTGGATGCCGCTAGGCTGCCGCACGACAGTCTTGAGACAGTCTTGAGACAACCGCACGACTGACTCACGATTTTGCAGGAGTTCGCAAGTTTGCAGGCGGGGCTGCTGTCAATCAGTTCTTGCGTTTATCTTGCGACGGTCGCAAGACAGCCGCACGAGCATCTTACGACAGTCGTGTGTCCTGACAGAATGCTATCGCAAGAATGTTGCGAATCGTATGACAACCGCGCAAGTCGCACGGCAGCCGCACGACAGGCGCTAGGCAGCCGCACGACAGTCCTACGATTGTTGCGCCACTTGCGTCTCCTATAAAAGAACATCGGTACTCATAGTCTAGACTCCAGAGAAGAAGCATGCCCCAAGCGAAACAGATCCAGGGTTTGACCCACCAACGCTTCGTTCGTGCTCTTCTACCTAGCCGTGCTCGGATGAGCGGTGCCAGGATGGGGCGTGACGCTCTTCTTCACCACGGAGCCTTCTTCTTAGAAGGGCAATACACTGCTGTGGGACAGCCATCAGGATCCTATGGGGTTTCGACAAGCGATGGTGAAACTATGAGGGTTGCGGTGGTGCTCTTGCATTTTTATGCTCCCCGAAGGGTGAGCATATAGTTGCCGCTTTGTCCGTCCGTCTGTCCGTCCGTCCGTCCGTCCGTCCGTCACACTTTTGTTCGGAGCATATCTCTGAAAGTATAAGGGGGAACTAAATGAAACTTCACACATTGATAGCGGTCAACAAGGGGAAGAGCAGTGCACAAGAACCGTAACCCTGTCTCAAGTATTTACGAAGTTAGCTCCCTTTCCAGTTTTTTTTAATATTTTCCTTGTCCGGAGCATATCTCTGAAAGTATAAGGGGTAACTAAATGAATCTTCACACATTGATAGAGGACAATGAGAAGAATTGCAGTGCACAAGAACCATAAGCCTGTCACAAGTATTTACGAAGTTAGCTCCCTTTCCATTTTTTTCGTCCGTCCGTCACACTTTTGTCCGGAGCATATCTCTGAAAGTATAAGGGGGAACTAAATGAAACTTCACACATTGATAGAGGTCAATGAGGGGAAGAGCAGTGCACAAGAACCGTAACCCTGTCACAAGTATTTACGAAGTTAGCTCCCTTTCCAGTTTTTTCAATATTTTGCTTGTCCAGAGCATATCTCTGAAAGTATAAGGGGGAACTAAATGAAACTTCACACATTGATAGAGGTCAATGAGAAGAATTGCAGTGCACAAGAACCGTTACCCTGTCACAAGTATTTACGAAGTTAGCTCCATTTCCATTTTTTTCAATATTTTGCATGTTTCCGGAGCATATCTCTGAAAGTATAAGGGGGAACTAAATGAAACTTCACACGTTTATAGAGGACAATTAGAGAAAGTGCAGTGCACAAGAACTGTAACCCTATCACAAGTATTTACGAAGTTAGCTCCCTTTCCATTTTTTTCAATATTAAGCTTGTCTGGTGGATATCTCCAAAAGTATTAAAGGGAACTTAATGAAACTTCATACATTGAAAGAGGGTAATAAGAGAAAATGCAGAGCACAAGAACCATAACCCTGTCTTCAGTATTTGTAAAGTTAGCTCCCTTCCTATTTTTTTAGTAATTTGCATGTCCAGAGCATATCTCTGAAAGGATAAAAGGGAACTTAGTGAAACTTCACACACTAATAGAGGGCAATGAATAAAAGTGCAGAACACAAGAACCATGACTCTGTCATAAGTATTTACACAGTTAGCTCCCTTCTTAATTTGTGGTTTATTGTGCTTGTATAGAGCATATCTTAGGAAGTATTGAAGGAAACTGAATATAATTTCACACATTGATAGAGGGTAATGAAAGGAAGTGCAGAGCTTAAGAACTATAACCCTACCTTTAGTAATTACGGAGTTAGCTTCCTTCCTAATTTTTAGCTCACCTGAGCCGAAGGCTCACAGATGAGCTTATAGTATAGGCAGGCATCCGTCGTCCGTCGTCCGTCGTCCGTCGTACCTAGTCCGTCGTCCGTCCGTCCGTCAACATTTTCAAACGACATCTCCTCTGAAACTACAAGGCCCATTGTAACTAAATTTCATATATAGCATCTATAGGCAGGGGGAACCAATAATACTGTTTTTTATCCAAATTGCTTTGGAACTTTGGTTGCTATGGCAACTTAAAGTTTCCATTGACTTGTATGGGAAAAATTGAAAATTTGCATTTATTGCTAAATCACTGCAGATATTTTGACAAAACTTTTACAGAAATGTTCCTTGAGTAGTCCTCCATCAACCACATGAAATTTTTGTCAATTTCACAATTTGGCTGGTTGCCATGGCAACCGAATGGTTAAAAATAGAAAAAATATTCAAAAATCATCTCCTCAGAAACTATGCAACCAATAAAGCTCAAACTTCACAGAAAGGATCTTGGCACTGCCCTCTATAAAAGTACTGTTTTTCTTGGCAATTGCTCTAGCAGTTTGGTTGCTATGGGAACTTAAAGTTGCCATTGACTTATAATGACAAAATAGAAAATTTGCATTTATTGCTATGCCACTGCAGATATTTTGACAAAACTTTTATAGAAATATACCTGGAGTAGTCTTTAACCAGCATTGTTAAATTTATACAAAATGGGCTATTTTTCTGGTTGCCATTGCAACCGAATAGTTAAAAATGAAAAATATTAAAAAATCATCTCTGCATAAACTGTGTGGCCAATAAAGCTCAAACTTTACAGAAAGAATCTTAGTACTAGCCTCTATAGAATTACTGTTTTTCATGGCAATTACTCCAGCAGTTTGGTTGCTATGGCAACTAAGAATTTCCATTGACTTATAATGGGGAAAATGGAAATTGTCAATTTTTGCTGTCTCACGGCTTTTATTTAGATTTTCTTTCTACAGAAATGTTTCTTGAATAGTCCTCTATATTTCATATGAATTTTCTCCAAATCACTGAATTTGATTGGTTGCCATGGCAAAATATAGGGTAAATTTTCGAAAAAAAAAAGAAGAAAAAATGAAAAAATCTTCTGCTCAGAAGCCATATGGGGGATGAAGCTGATATTGTGCAAACATGTTGATGACAGAAGCCTCTACATGAATTTTGTTTTTTCTTCCAACCCATTAAGAACTTTGGTTGCTATGTCAACTTATAGTTTCCATTGACTTATAATGGGGAAAGTGAAGCCATGAGGAGGATGAAGCTGATACTTTGCATACATATTAATAACATTAGCCTCTACCTAAAGTATATTTCATATTATCATTGCCCATGTGAATTGGTTGCTATGGCAACTTAAAGTTTCCATAGACTTACAATGGGGAAAGTGGACATTTGGTATTTATTTCTGTGTTACGGCAGATATTTTGACAAAAGCTTTACAGAAATGTTCCTAGAGTAGTCCTCTATCAGCTATAAGAATTTTGCCCAAAGACCTGATTGTGATTGGTTGCCGTTGCAATTGAAGGGCCAAATTTTCAATTTTTTAATTTTTTTTTTTTTTTTGCCAAAGATCTTCTTCTCAGAAGCCATTAAGGGGGGATAAAGCTTATTTTTTGCATAAATGTTTGTGATATTATCCTCTACATAAATGATGTGTTTTATTGCTGTTGTGCATGTTGTTTTGTTGCTGTGGCAACTTAGTTTTTCCAACATAACCTCAGTGCTCAGGTGAGCGATATAGGGCCATTGGCCCTCTGGTTTCAGTTATTTAGCTTGTCCGGAGTATATCTCTGTACATATTTAAGAGAACATGAATGAAACTTCACATATTGATAATAGAGGGCATTGACAAGAAGTGCAGAGCAGAAGAACCATAACTGTATCCCAAGTTATTTTGGAGTTACTTCCCTTCTTATTTTTTCTCAGTTGTATGTATGTCTAGAGCATTGCTCTAAAAGTATTGAAAAGAATTTTTTTTCCATTTTGAATTGCATTTAATTTACACAGAAAATCACTCCTTCACCAGGATACCCATTCTCCTATTCCAAGCCTTCGGGGAGCATCCATCGGTTCCACTGATTTTCTTGTATTCTTCATTCGAGGCGAATTCGTACGATGAACGTACGGTCATCGTAAGACATTCGTGAGACAGCCTTGCGAGTTCTTGTGCGTCGTACGGTGCCCGCAAGATTTTTGACAAATTCTTACGACCGTCTCACGGCAGTTTTGCGACAGTCTTACGGCTGCTGCACGGCCATCTTGCGGCCGCCGTACGAAATATTGTTTATTTTTTCCTACTTTTAAGCTGCAAAATCGTGCGACCCGTGAGACAGATGTACGAACGGCTGCCTTACGATCTTTGAGACCACGGTGGACCCGCCCAGATACACTGCGAATTTGTCTGCGATCTGTCTACGGCACCCATGGCCTCCAAAATCGTATGAACAAAAAATCGCACGGCTGATGTGAAACAGGCTTAACAAGATGCTTGCTAAAACAGAAGTGGCTGCAGTAACTTAGTCTTCCAGATGGGATACTGTATGATAGAATGTTTAAGCATCTTTTTTTTCTGTGAAAACCAGCCACATTCCATAGCTAGGCATTTCTGTCCAAATATTCAGGGTAATTTTGTTATACATGTATATTTTTATTAAGAAGATTCCATACACTTTCAGGGAAAGCATTTTTGCCCTTGTCATTATTGCCTTTCTTCTCAGTGGGGGTTAACTCTTAATTGAAAGAATTTGCTCTTCAGAAAGAATTCACAATAAATCAATGAGCATTTATTTCCTGTTAGAATAGATTTCTTTTATGGAAGGCTTTCATCACCAAAGAGAAGCAAACAGGAAGTGAAAATAGTTCTCCCTGTGTAAAAAGGTAATATATTGAAGTGTATCTTTACACCTTAAATGTTACTTCCTCCTAACAACCGGTATTTTTGCTACAGATGGCTGTTTAGAAATACTGTATTGCACTGTATGATCAGTCTTTATATTTTCCTATTGAAAAAAACCCCATTCAGATTCATATTGCAGTGCTGTGATAGAACCCATCTTTTGACAGACAGTCTAAAAGATGTGCAAATAATTTGTAATGTTCTGATACCAGTATGTAGCCAAATAATCTATGTTTTTATAGACTTTAGCACAAGTCGCATACTACTAAAGCTTTGTGAGATATTAACACATTTGCATTATATATTGAATCTGGCTCGTGTTAGTTAAAACATTCTGTTGAACATAATTACAGTTAGCCACAAGAGCAGCAGAGAGAGAACTGAAGGAATCCAAACATGAATGTGCCATGCTCAGACAGAAGTAGGTTTATACTAACTAAAAAAATTTTCTGGTTTAAAATTCATTTTATTTTGTAATTTTAGGGTTGTTATAGGTAATGTTACAATTCTTAAATAATATAGAAAAAAAAGGTTAGCAACACTTGCTTGGGGAGCAGTTGAGTTTTTGTGTGACAGCTTAACCATACCATCTTAAATGAGCGAGTGAGTGAAATTGGGTTAAATGGCCCAACAACACATAGGTCATACAGAGACAGGACCTCGGTTTGAAGTCTCATTGGGAAAACTTGAGTAGCAGTAGGTTGAACCTGCAACCCCTGGTAGTCTAGCGCATAAATCACTGCAGTACCACCACTCCTTGCCCTTTTAGATAGGCAGTCATTATGCACTTAACATATGTACCTCCATTAGAATGTTGCAATGTTTGTCAAAGGTGAAGATGTACTAAGCCTTGTATATTCACAACATGATGAATGGTCCAAAATAAGAATGCAGTTTTGCCAACCATCATGGATAATCTGTTCACATACTTTTCTCTCTCTTTTTCCTCTCTCTTTTTGAGATGTTATACATATTTTGGTGAATTCACTGGTTTATTCACAGAAGTAACAAACAGCAGAGACTGTGACTACTGTAAAACACTTATATTTGGTGTTCACCTTATTTTGGCGATATTGGCGGAAAAGAAGAAAACCGCCAAATTAAAATACCACTAATTAAAATTGATGATCATAAAAAAAATCACAACTGTTGACATAATTATGATATTTCGCTCTACCATAAAGCCAAAGCTAGTACACTTCACAATATATGAGAACAAAAGAAGACCCCATTGCAAACAACAAATGGGAGAACACGGAGTGTGAAAATGCTTATTAGACATGCTATAGTAATTAGTACCTAAGCCAAGTTGATTTAAACAATAGTTTATTCAAATTCTATTGACATACAATCAAGCCAAGTTGATTACATTAGAAGCTACACACAGGTACCTATTACGAAATAATAGAAGGAATTGAACTGTATTAACCATGAGCCTGTAGAGCTCAAACTCAAGTTGCCCATAATTTTATGATGTCAGCATAAATCTTTTCTTTTTTTCAGAAATCACAAATCCGCCAAAATTAAAGTCTGCCAAAAGGTCCATTATGAAAACCGCCAAATTTTGCTGTCGCCAAATATAAGTGTTTTACAGTATTTGAATGACTGGGCTTGTGTGAATCTTATGCTAGTAGCACTTTGTTTAAGCTTAAGGTATTGGTTTTCATGTATGGTCCAGATATTTATCATTCTGGGTTGGTATATATTTCAGATTGACAGACTTAGAAAGAAAATTGCTACATGGTCCATCAGGATTAATTCGACCAATCACAACAAGAGGAGTTCCACCACCTGGTAAGTTACCATGAGTACTTCTGGAGAATGAGTAAAAAATAAATATATGCTGGCATGTAGTATCAGGAAAATTAGTAAACATTTAAAAAATGGAACACAAAATATTTACCATAATTGCCCTAAAAATGGAACAGTTTGGTTTTACATTGTAGTAATGCATCGGAATGATGCAGATGGAATGGCAAACAGTATAGACCCAGATCAGGCTGCTCCTTCTCAGGGTTGTAGAAAGACACACTATTATTACAGTCGAACCTCGATAATTCGAATTGACAGGGACCTCGATACTTTATTCGAATTATCCGTAGTTCGAATTTACAAATTCGGGGACTTCCATTCATTTCCGTACATTTCCGGAAATCAACATTTCGGCGGGTTTTTGTCTGTGAAGCAGAAAAAGAGATAATATCGGTAGGATTCGATATTGAGTTTCTTTATACTTACAGAACCTCGTAAATTTAAAAATAAATGAAGAAAACAAAATAAGAATGCGAATTATTTTTATCTACATATATACACAAACTGTATTAATAATAAACATACCAAAAATGTCGTTAAAATCCATGAACTCCAATGGATGAATAATATGTGCAGCTCGAGAAATTCACAGGCCGGAGTAAGCATCTGGCGAAGGCACAGAAACAGGCTTGTGGTGTTCCCGAGTTACTTGCGCAGGCTTGTTTATTGTCTCGGCCTACAATCACTGTACTTTCACTTTCAGTTTGACTTTCTAGGAATTGGGCTACTTTCAATTTTCGGAGAAAAGCTCAACCAGTTCATTGAACCGCTTCATGCGAAAGGCTGTTGAACGACATAAAAACTGGGAACAGCAAAAACTCAAACTAGTCTGCAAAATCTGCGCAGTCTAGCGAGAGCATTCATTTGGTTCCATGTGCTAGCAACAAAGACTCTGACTAGACGTGCGCAGGTGCGCAAGCTGATCTGAGCGTTTGCTGTTCGCCTACCTATGTCATAAACTGCCGTTTTGCGTATTGCAGCTCTATTTTTCACAGTCCCATTTCACATAAGAAAAAAACAAACACTTTCACTGACTGTCTCTCGGCTGAAAAAAATCCCGTTATTAGTGTCTGTTTACCACATCTTTTAACAAAGTCATATTGTTCATGCGGCCTAAACTGTTCAAGAATTCCACAGAATTATCACACTGTTCAAAATAGTTTCTCAGTTTCAAACATGCATCCATGGCTTCAGAAATGGAGGTCGGCGTCTCTAACTCTTGCTGTTCGTCGTTTATCTCTGTGTCGTCATTGATGTCAACGGTTCTGGCGCTGATGATGTTGTCGACAATGTCGTCGTCGGATAATTGTTCGCTGATGGGAATGTTATCATCGACAGTCATGTACTCTTCTAACCGTGGCGTTGAAATTCCCATCATTGCCAACCTTGCCAGTGGGATGTCGTCGTCAGGGTCGTCGTCGGGATCGGCAACATATTCGACGCTGTCGGCGGTAGCTTCTGGATGGATGAAGTTAGCGTGCCTGAAACAGTTGGCTATTGTCTTTGGCAGTACATTCTCCCAGGCTTGCTGCATCAGTCTCATAGCATCCAGGATGGTAAGGGTAAACTCTTTCTTGGCGTCGATAGCAGCCATCTGACGTAGAATCACACGCTTTCTGTAGTGCGTCTTGAAGTTCTGGATGACGCCTTGGTCCATGGGTTGTGTTTTACTTGTCGTATTCGGCGGCAGGAAAATCAGCTCGATAGACTTGAGGGATTTGATGTGTGGATGCGCCGGACAGTTGTCAACAATCATGGCGATTTTTCTGTTCTTTTTCTGTAGGCTTTATCAAGGTTCTTAAGCCACTCGCAGAAGATTTCAGACGTCATCCATGCCTTCTTGTTACTGGTGTAATCAGTCTGAAGAGTTTTCTTGTTCTTGAAGCACCTTGGTCTTGCTGATTTACCAATGATGAAAAGAGGCAGCTTGTGAGTCCCACTCATGTTTGCACACACCATAGCTGTCAGGCGTTCTTTGCTTTTTTACCCCCATGGCAGTCAATGTTCTTGAATTCTAAGGTCTTATCTGGTAGCATGCGATAGAACACGCCAGTCTCATCAGCATTATAATTGTCATCGGTGCTATACTGACTCAGAATGCATTTCAGCCGTAGCTGCCATTCAGTCATGTCGGTTGATTCGGAGTCGACGGACTTTGCCTCACCACAGACTTTTTTAAAGGTTATGGCATTTCTTTCTTTAAATCTCTCCAGCCACCCCGATGAAGCCTTGAAATTGTCGATTTCAAGCTTGGCGACAAATTCTTCAGCCTTAGCCAACAGAATTGGTCCTGAGACTGGTATGTTTTGGTCTCTTGCCATTGTGAACCACTTCAGAACGGCATTTTCAACATCCTCAAATGAGCCAATTTTCGCATTTTTACGTTTCGGGCCAAATTTGAGGTACGAGTCTTTAATGGACTCTGCATTCTTCAGCCACCTAGACAGGGTACTGTTAGGAATGTTGAAGTCTTTGGCTATCACAGACTTGGATTTCTGGCCTTTCTCTACCTCCAGTATGGCATTGTACTTGGTCTCGAACGTCTTGGCGTCGTACTTTCTCTTCACCCCCCGTTTCCCAGTCGCTGACCTGGCTATCCCCCCGTTACCGGACCCTTTACCAGGTTGCTCAGCTGCAACAATCATATTTTCCGACCCAGCTATCCCCCCGTTACCGGGTCCTTCACTGAGTTGCTCGGAGACAGAGATTCCTTCAGACATGCTGTAAGGTAAGTGAGGATGCCATTTTTTGTTCCAGTTTTTATACAGATCGGAAGGATTTGGAATGTTAATCAGACTGATTGACGGCTAGTCCGTGCGCACTTTGAAAATGCAAAAACAAAAGGAAGCAAGAATAAATGGAATTTAAATTTATTTAACTTAAGTTGGTGTGGCCTTTAACATCACCCAGTTTGCAAACTTCAAACACGATAATCCCTATCAAATCAGGTGATTAAAGACACCTTTTACTCATCCGATAATATGACCTAATCACGTAACAGATGCGCCAGTTACCTGTACAACCAACTGTAAAATTACCGGAGGGTCCAATTATGAATCAATCGATGACAATAGCCGTAATCTGCCGGCATGAATTTAGGGCAAAAATTTTTATTTCGAATAATTAAGGTGTATTTTTAGCTCACCTGTGAAGGTGAGCTTATAGTATAGACATGGTCCGTCGTCCGTCGTCGTCGTCGGCGTCGGCGTCGTCGGCGTCGTCCACAATTATAAACATCTTCTTCTCAGAAACCACTGGGTGGATTGAAACCAAATTTCATATGGAGCCTTAACAGGATGGGGGAACAAAAGTTTATATATTTGGTCCAGGTCACATGACCAAGATGGCCGCCACGCCCATATATGGTAAAAACCCTTCAAAAATCTTCTTCTCCAGAACCAAAAGGCCTATGACCTTGAAACTTGGTATGTAGCATCGGGCATGCGGGCCCATCATAATTTATATAAATCATGACCTTGTGATGACCTTGACCTAATTTATGACATGGTCAACTTTGGTATGTTAGGCTTTTATATGGGAAAACGCTTAAACGGTGGATTTCTCAGAAACTATTTAAGTTTAAGGTACAATACTTGGTATACATGGTCGACTAAATGACCAGATGAAGATATTATGTCACTAAAGGTCAAGGTCATTCCGTCAGACCGTCCGTCGTCAAGATTTTCAAACATCTTCTCCTCTGAAACCACTGGGCCGATTGAAGCCAAATTTAATACGGAGTCTCAGTGGGATGGGGGAACGAAAGTTTATACCCGGGGTCTGGGTCACATGACCAAGATGGCCGCCATGCCCATATATGGTAAAAACCTTTCAAAAATCTTCTTCTCCAGAACCAAAAGGCCTATGACCTTGAAACTTAGTGTGTAGCATTGGGCATGCCGGCCCATCAAAGTTTATACAAATCATGACCTTGCGTTGACCTTGACCTAATTTACGGCATGGTCAACTTAGGTACGTTAGGCTTTTATATTGGAAAACGCTTAAACAGTGGATTTCTCAGAAACTATTTAAGTATTAGGTACAATACTTGGTATACATGGTCGACTAAATGACCAGATGAAGATATTATGTCACTAAAGGTCAAGGTCATTCCGTCGGACCATCCGTCGTCAAGATTTTCAAACATCTTCTCCTCTGAAACCACTAGGCCGATTGAAGCCAAATTTCATACGGAGTCTCAGTGGGATGGGGGAACGAAAGTTTATACCCGGGGTCTGGGTCACATGACCAAGATGGCCGCCATGCCCATATATGGTAAAAACCCTTCAAAAATCTTCTTTTCCAGAACCAAAAGGCCTATGACCTTGAAACTTGGTATGTAGCATCGGGCATGCGGGCCCATCATAGTGTATACAAATTATGACGTTGCGTTGACCTTGACCTAATTTACGGCATGGTCAACTTTGGTACGTTAGGCTTTTATATGGAAAAACGCTTAAACAGTGGATTTCTCAGAAACTATGTAAGTCTAAGGTACAATACTTGGTATACATGGTCGACTAAATGACCATATGAAGATATTATGTCACTAAAGGTCAAGGTCATTCCATCAGACCGTCAGTCATCAAGATTTTCACACATCTTCTCCTCTGAAACCACTGGGCCGATTGAAGCCAAATTTCATATGGAGTCTCAGTGGGATAGCGGAACAAAATTTTATACCCGGGGTCTGGGTCACATGACCAAGATGGCCGCCATGCCCATATATGGTAAAAACCCTTCAAAAAACTTCTTCTCCAGAACCAAAAGGCCTATGACCTTGAAACTTGGTATGTAGCATCGGGCATGCGGGCCCATCATAGTGTATACAAATTATGACCTTGCGTTGACCTTGACCTAATTTACGGCATGGTCAACTTTGGTACGTTAGGCTTTTATATGGAAAAACGCTTAAACAGTGGATTTCTCAGAAACTATGTAAGTCTAAGGTACAATACTTGGTATACATGGTTGACTAAATGACCATATGAAGATATTATGTCACTAAAGGTCAAGGTCATTCCGTCAGACCGTCAGTCATCAAGATTTTCAAACATCTTCTCCTCTGAAACCACTGGGCCGATTGAAGCCAAATTTCATATGGAGTCTCAGTGGGATAGCGGAACAAAATTTTATACCCGGGGTCTGGGTCACATGACCAAGATGGCCGCCATGCCCATATATGGTAAAAACCCTTCAAAAAACTTCTTCTCCAGAACCAAAAGGCCTATGACCTTGAAACTTGGTATGTAGCATTGGACATGCGGGCCCATCATATTTTATACAAATCATGACCTTGCGTTGACCTTGACCTAATTTACGGCATGGTCAACTTTGGTACGTTAGGCTTTTATATGGAAAAACGCTTAAATAGTGGATTTCTCAGAAACTATTTAAGTATTAGGTACAATACTTGGTATACATGGTCGACTAAATGACCAGATGAAGGTATTATGTCACTTAAGGTCAAGGTCATTCCGTCGGAACATCCATCGTCAAGATTTTCAAACATCTTCTCCTCTGAAACCACTGGGCCGATTGAAGCCAAATTTCATACGGAGTCTCAGTGGGATGGGGGAACGAAAGTTTATACCCGGGGTCTGGGTCACATGACCAAGATGGCCACCATGCCCATATATGGATCTAGTTATCTTGGCTAAAGGTGGTTTGTCTGTAATGTGTCAACATTTTTAAAGGACTTCTCCTCTGAAACTACTGGGCAGATATCAATTTAATTTCAAATGCAGCCTTCAGGCAAAGCGGGAAACAAAGTTTATATATTCGGTCCACTCACATGACCAAGATGGCCACCATGCCCATATAATGGCAAAAACCTTGAAAAATCTTCTTCTCCAGAACCACTGGGCCAATTGCCTTGAAACTTGGTATCTAGCATCTGGGACTGTAGTACTACCAATTTTATATAAATTGAGCATATACTGACAGGTGAGCGATCGTTGCCCTTGGGCGACTTGTTAATGAATTTACGTCATCGGGACCGAATTTTTCTTTCGAAAAATCTGATTTTTCGAATAATCGAATTTCGAATTTGTGGAAGGTTTTTTGCACAGAACAAAGGGACTGACGAACGGGACCTTGTTTCCAATTCGAAAAATCTGGTATTTTTGAAGAATCGGCGTTCGAATTACCGAGATTCGACTGTATATTGAAATTAAACTACAAAGGAATTAAAGCAAATGAGCAGTAAGATGTATGGGTACACTCGCATGTTTTTCTGCCATCTTTACAAAGTGAAGCAACTTTTGTCGCCTCCTGTTTGCTTCCTTGGATTACAGAGCTCTTTGAATCTACTCTATAAGGAAAGAATTTGCTCCAAGAGGAGCAAATTCTTTCCTTTCAGAGTAGACACCCTTGGAGAAGGGAGGCAAAAATGAAAAACGCAGAGTGGCTTCCCTTGTAAGTGTAACCATTCACGTTAAATGCTAATTAGCATAACATTCCTTTGCATTTTGTTGTAATTGGAGCCATGACATGACAGGGTTATATCCAAAATAGCATTATATGTAGGCTCTACCATACTTCTCATCATTTCAGGTGTTCTAAATGGCCCAATACCACCCCCACCCATGGGAATGGATCGACCGCCAGAGAGGCCAGGATCTAGAGGGTCAGTCCAAGGACGTATAACCCCAAGGCATAGGTGCTTGCTAGTTACTACTAATTTATTAACCAGAATAATTACCTTAAATGAAAAATACATGTTTGGCAGCATCATTACTACCAATATACCAATACTATCCGAAATAATGGTTTACATGTTCCAATCGCTGTAATTGAAAAAAAATTACTTTATTTCGCTGTATTGTGATGCGACAAAACATTGCAGATGGAATGGCAAACTGTGTAGACCCAGTCAGACTGATCTGTGTGTGCACTGGTTGCTCAGATACTTTATTCTCAGTATTCAGGATCATTATGGTAACTTGTAACTCAATGACAAGAAAGTCGTTTTGGCCATTTCATGGTGAGTTTATGGGAGAGAAAATACACGCATACAGCTTATTCCTATTTTCTCAGAAACATGTACATAGTTACTTACATATATTTCAAATAGGGGAATTAAGTTTGTTTAGGTAAATATCAAAAGTGCTTGAATGATTTGTATGTGAGTGGCAGGCTAAACATATTGGGAAAAGAGGGGAGGGATTCGACCTTTTTTTTTTTTGCTAAAATTTTAATTAGATTAAAAGGAGGTTATGTGTTTGAGTGCTACATATACAAAACTTTATGGGCATCATTGGCTCTAGTTGTATATTGTATATAAGTTTGCTTGCCCAGCTTGAATGGAACAAAACAGCTTATAAGATGTCTTGGAAATTTTGCCTAATAAGATTCTATTCTCTGTAATGTTAAGCAGTAATAACTTAGCTACTCAGTATTACAGAATTCAGTAAGATCAGCATCATTCTTGTTTAAATAAAACAACAAAAGTACTGCATACAGTTCAATAATAATTGATTAGTATAGTATGAGACTTTCAGTGAATGGCTTCAAGTTCTTGGTAAATAATCTACTAACTCGCGCCTCATATACCAGATATACATGAATATATGCTCATTAACACTAAAAGCACCAGAAATGAAAATAGTTGAGCCGTTCTCTGTGAAAACCGGGCTTAATGACATTACGTAATAATTACGTTGTGAACGGATGAAAATCGCCAAAAATTAATGATTTTTCGGACCTCTCTTTATTTACATGAAAATACCTTAGGCGTCGAGATATAACAGAAAGCCTATGAATTCAGACAAAAACCAGTTATAAATATGACATATGTTGCCATGGCAACGCTTATTCCACGGTAACCCCAAAGCCTTGAAAACATATGGTATACCATCACAAAGACCTATTATTTGAGAAAGAATGTTAAATAATGCAAATTGTCATGTGTGTGCCATGAAATACACGTTGAAAATGAGCAAACACACTTTTTGTCTGAGTTATTTTGTGTAACAAGCACCGAAAGCTCGTTCAAACAAATGTCATGACGTTGACGTCAAAACATACTTGGATGACGTTAATAACGTCATATAAACAAACTGCTCTACCTGTGTGCTTCTAAAGTCTATATCTCAGTAATGAATAATGGTACCCATCTCAAATTTTCAGGAAATGTTTAGAAAAGCAAATACTTTTCGGTGATGCAGATTGTTAATTTTTTATGTTTATGTCATTAAGCCCGGTTTTCACAGAGACTGGCTCAGTTAAATTTGCAAAACAGCATAGATCCAAATGAGGTGGCTCATTATGAGCCACTTTATCTGGAACTACACTGTTTGCCCTCTGTTCTTTGAATTCACAATATGATATAGCTGGGATTGTTTGAAAATTTGCAGACGTAAATTTTGTTTTCTGCTTTTTTGGCACTTTAAGGGTTAAAATCATTATTGCACACAATCATATGAAATATGTAGACATGTGTATTGATTAATGGCTGGATTAGCTGATTATAGGATTATGTGGTAAATCAACAATACTTCGGATACAGCCTGTGTTTATGATAAAAGAGTGGTCCTTTTGAATTGGAGTGGTGAAAATTTTGGTCAGTTAGAGTTTTTTATAAGGGGGGTGGGGGAGATTTGGATTTGCTGATGATTCTGGGACAATTTGTCATATTTGAGCAGCGACACGAGAAAACCAACAAAGTGGTTATGAGCCCAGCTCAGACTTAGATCAGCCTGGGCCTCCGCCCAGTCTGATCAGAGGCTTTGCTGTGCACTTAAAGGATAGCTGAGTCCTAAGCTACCTTCATGTGGACAGTGTAGACTCTGATCAGACTGGGTGCATGCCCAGGCTGATCTGAGTCTGCGATTTGAGCATAACCTCTTTGTTGGTTTTCTCGTGTCGACGCTCATTTGTCCATTAAACTATGTTAGGAGCCCTCATTAAGACTGCCTCAAGAAGTTTCCAAATGAGGAACTACAAGATATCTTTTATAGAGAATGGACAGGTATCATCTGAAAATTATCATCAAAGTCCAGCTTTGCATTCTTCATTGAATATGTAATCTAATGGCTCAGATAAAATGGATGGCGGAAGGAGTGGGGGAATTGATAATAATTCTGAGATAATTCAGTTCAGTGGTCATGATAACATAATATTGTTGTCTTGCCCCTCATAAGTTCATTCTTGCCATGTTAGTTCTATTAAAGGGGCACACCATATATATTTTTTCAAAAAATTACAAATAAGAACAAAATTATTCTAGAATTATCATAAAGAAGCTGCTCAATCTGAAACCTCATGTAATAGAAAAATGACATTCTACTGTGATGAGGCAATTCACCATACCAATGTTATAGAGGATATTTGACTTTTTCAGTGTAAGATCGATTTTTATTCCACCGAATGAACACCAAAAGCAGTATTTTCATGAGTAGCGAAGCCACGAGTGAAAATGCCACTTTTGGTGTTCATGAGTGAAATAAAAATTCATCTTACACTGAAAAAGTCAAATTTTCTATTTCTTTTATGCTTGTAAATCACAATCATTCTGTTTATTCAAAAGCGTCAGCCGTCACGACAGAACCACAACTTTTTTTCTAGCTGTTTTGTGTCAAATTTGGTGCTTCCAGCGTGTTTATTGGGTATGATATTGGTTGTAAACAAAGTTTGAACTAAAAAATAGCTTCAAATACCATTTTGATAAACAGATCTCAAAAAATTTGCAAAGATAGAATGTCTACAGGAGACTTAGGCAGCCTGATGTCGCGTGCAGTAACAATGTTACTTTGGCGCTTTAAGTGACGTCATTAACGTCGTAATGACGTGAAAATGTGTGACGTAATTTTTGTCAAGCCAGATAAGATTTAGCGAATTAATCAACAAAAAACTTGAGGCTATTTCACACAAATCCTGTTTCTGAAACAGTGAAATCGAAAGTGATAATTTCACTGTTTGAAACAGTGAGATTATCAGTTTCGATTTCACCGAGAAATCTCTATAATTCATTGAAAAGTAAAAAAGAAAATATGAATTATCTTGCTAATAATATACTAATTTGCACACTGAATGATATACATTAACTGTTGCATGTTATTGACAAGTGGGAGTATAGGTTATATGTTAGATGAAATGTGTATTAGTTGCTAGCACAATGTAGCAGCCATAGTATATTTTATATTTGCAAATATATGTACTGGTCATTCTTAATATACTAGAATATATTACATAAGCAGAAACAATTATTTTGGATATTAGACAAGGATTTCTGCTGTTTTAGCAGGGGCTAGAAAAATCTTCTCCTACATCCCTTATCCAGTCCAAGGGCTAGATAAAGAGAAAGAAAAATGTCATAGGCTGTTGATGCATTGGTCATATAGGCGATCAAATATCTGCATCATAAAGAATAATCCAGAGAGACAGATTTTGTATCCATACCTCATACCCATGAATGATACTTGTGATATGAACCAGATCGTAAGAAAAACTGATTTGTGGTTTATAATATGAATTGGCCTTGTTTAGACAAGCCTGTGCATATGTCAGTGTGCCATGCCCACCTTTTGAATGCTACAAAATAGATTTAAGGTGAATGGGTACACTTACAGGGGAAGCAACTCTGCCATTCTCATTTTTGTCTCTCTCTTCTCAGTGGTGGTCAACTCTGAAAGGAATTAATTTTTTCCTCTTGGAGCAAATTCTGTCCTTAATGAGTAAACCCTATTTTGGAAGTGGGTGCAAACAAAAAGTCAGAGAAGTTCTTTCCCTTTGTAAAATAACAATAAAAACATGGAGGTATTCACATACACCTAAAAACTATGCATACTCAGACCCAGCAGTGCATGTGCATAGGCAGGTCACAGCTTACATTGTTCACTTGTATGAGCCGCGACATGAGACACCAACAAAGTGGCATGTGGGCCCAGCAAAGACTCATATCAGCCTGGGCATATGCCCAGTATGATAAGAGTCTTCACTGTGTGCTGTAAGGTTAGCGTAGGGTTGGAGCTACCTCCATGGGGACAGTGAAGACTCTGATCAGACTGGGCGGATGCCCAGGCTGATCTGAGTCTTCACTGGGCACACATGCCATTTTGTTGGTTTTCTTGTGTCTCTGCTCAGTTATACCAAAAGACAGATTTTCATGTACTATAAATGTCATAGACCTCAGATTTTGATATCTTCCTTATAAAGTTTGAATGAGAAAAATTAATACATTTTGACTTGTTTAAGAGCCAGACCTTTAATGTCAACAGAAAATCAGTACTTGTGTGCCTAAAAGCAAAGTGAAACAACACAAGACAAAAAATATTTATTTCTGGGAAACTCAGCTCAAACGGACCAAAGTTTTACTCTGCCATAACATTGAGATGACTGGGGCTGAAATATGGAGACTTTATACAAATCCAACCAATATATTCCTCGATTTCCTTTCGTTGACTGGGCGGTGCTTATTTCTGACCTTACCTTCGACGAGTATATTTTTTAAAAAGGTATAATGCGGTAATGATTTTATGCTCACTTGTGCAGAACAAAGCTTACCTTCACAAAAGGCATGGAATGTTCGGAGATCGCACAACAATATTCTTTTTTTCTTTCTTTCACCCATCATACAGACAGCGTCTAAACAGCGTTGTGACGACGTCGATGCAACGTTATTACATCGGAACAACCTTGTATACACGTCAATAAAGCGTCATAACGTTGCAATGACGTTCCTCCGACGTCGTTTTGACGTAGAATGCCTGTATGGAAACTGTTTATCATTTGCAATGACCAATAGCGTTTACCAGGCATTTCTAATCTGCCAATTATGCGTAACAACTCATGAGCATGCTACTTTACCGATTTTTCACGTGGACTGCTCGATTTTGACATTGAATCGCAAGCCTCTCACAGCACCGCCCAGTCAACGAAAGGAAATCGAGGAATAATCACAAATTCACTTCAGCTTGAGCAGTTACATAACTGCAGAGCTCTAGATAAGAGGGGTATTTGATGATAATTGAGGGATCATTTTTTTTATTTCTCATTGAAATCATATGTTGTGACCCCTCATCTTAATCGTCTCGTCAAGACGGTTCAGATGAGGGGTCATAACATATGTTTTTATGCAGTATTAACAAAAATTATCCCTAATTATCACCAAATACTGCCTCTTATCTAGAGCTCTGAAATAATGTTTGAAGTTATGAGAGTCAACAACTGTACATATTTAAACATTATGTTTTTCTATTAAATTTCAGGGAAGACGAATATAGGGGTTCACCTTCTGGTGCAGACAGACCTCTCCCTCCTCCAGACAGAAGACTACCCCCAGGGATGCCACCCCCTGGGATGCCACGTCCCCCACCCCCTCACATGGACATTCGTTCACCTCCACCATATGGCATGAGGCCTCCACCACCACCTCACGATAGAAGGTCTCCACCACCTTTTGACAGATACCCTTCCCCTAGGGGCCCCAGACCCCCATATCCCCCTCCCGCTCATATGATCCCTATTAGAGGTCCCCCACCCCCTCGGTTGCCTAGTCCGCCTCTAGACCAAGATGATAGACAAGGTAAGTTAAGGTGCTAATATGAGCTTAGCAAGAAAAAGTGTTTTATTGCCTGTGACAGAGAAGAACCAAATCAGCTTGTGTGTTTACACAGTTTCAGTTTACACACATTTGATAAAAGCTTTCACGATGATACACACAGACTAGTCTTTACAGACTGTATATCAGAGGTCTGTATAAGAGGGATGGGTGCACTTCCATTTTTCCGCCATTTTTATGGAGGTGAACAATTATTGTTACTTCCTGGCTGCTTCCCTGGACAAGATTCATTCTAAAATTGGGTCAGCTCCAAGGGGAGCAAATTCTGTCCTTTAAGAGTTAACCCCAGTTGAAAAAGGAGAAAAATAAAAATGGCATAGTTGCTTCTGTTGAAAGTGTTCTCCTGAAAGCTAATGAGATAAGTTCTGCTCATATTGCATAATGAGGCAGTTCAAAAATTGAGTAGCAACATTTTTTGGATGAGAAACAAGAAAAACGTTTTTTCAGAATTATCCTCAAAATCCCACATTATCTGCAGCCCTGATCAAGGATCTTGATTAGAGCTTACAGATTTGAAGCTTATCTGGTTCTTTGCTGCTTGCACAGTTGATAAAACACAAATGAGCCGTGCCACGACAAAACCAATAAAGTGGCAGTTCACCCAGCAAAGACAGATCAGTCTGGGCATCTGTCCAGTTTGATCAGTCTTTGCTGTCGGCATGTAGTTAGTTTAGACCCGTAGCTCCCCTTTAAGAGTACAGCGAAGACTGATCAGACAGGGCAGATGCCCAGGCTGATCTGAGTCTTCGCTTGGCACACATGCCATTTTGTTGGTTTTGTCTTGTCGTGGCTCATATTACCTTGGCATTCCTCTGATGCTTTTCGGTGTTTTACCTGTATTGATAAATTATTTAAATATTGTTCAGATGTCTGATAGAAAATTAAATGGCTTCATTGTAGATATAAGATCTTAAACAATAGTAAAACATTATAAGCTTGAAAGGGCAGTGTTTATTTTTGTATGTGCCTTCAGACAGATATGCAGTTGTTACAAAGCTTCAAAAAATCTTGCTCATACACCTGACAGTCGAATCTTACACGGTCAAAGTACTTAGGTGATAAAAGTCTTGGTACAATACTATGAATGTCCAGACCCCAGCAATTTCTTGTATGCTTTCCAATGAAATGCTGCATTTTCTCAGTGAAATTGAAATAAAAATTACCACTAGTGGCCACTAGAGAAGATACAGTTCCTATCCTTCACAGTGAAAATGTGCTGTTTATATGATACTCTTCAAGAAAAAGTTCAAATGAACAATGCCTAGAGCAGAACTGATTTCTCAAACATTTGATTTGTGACACGACAAAACCAACAAAGTGGGATGTGTGCCAGTGAAGACTCAGATCAGCCTTGGTATTGGCCCAGTCTGATCAGAGTTTTCGCTGTCGACATGAAGGTAGCTTAGACCCTTAGCTACACTTCCGGCGCACAGCCAAGGCTCTGCTAACACTGGGTGGATGCCCAGGCGGATCTGAGTCTTGGGTGGGCATACATGCCACTTTGTTGGTTTTGTCGTGTTGCGGCTCATTTACATGTTGCGTTCATACAGATGATGATGTCGCTTAAAAAGGTGACATTACATTGTTCCAGCACCCAACTTGAGGCCAGCTGCTACCCCGACTAGCTTTCTTTCCTTGTCAACTTATTTCGAATCATTTACTAACATGCAATTTCGCATTCATAGCAGCAATATTTGTAGTTGCCATAATAGGATCATACATGCTTTTTGCGGGCTACAAATCCCTAACATTTTTGAAAGATAGAAAAGAAAAAAAGTAAGGATGGATGAACAGCGCCCCATTACTGTGGCCATGGATTATATCCACTGAGGTGCGGGAGAAATATCATTAGGAGAAATACACACACAAGATGGAAAAAAATCAGAAGTTTTTACCTGCCTTGAAGATGTGAATTTGTATTTAATTCACACATATCATGTATAGATAATCATTTGTTCTCGATGTTTCATTCCAGTCTTGCTAGATGCTAAATGTTGTAAATTTTATTTACCCTTGTCCCTAATCTACTGGTATATTATAAGGATCTTCATGCTTGGTTCAAAATAATATGCATGGAAACTGAGAATCCTTAGTCATGGGGGCTAATGCCAGTCATATAAAACAGGCCCCCAGGTTATAAAACTTGAGTACATTCTCAAACTCAAAATAAAGCACACTGATTGGCTGCTTCGGAGCACATGCTCGGAAGCAGCCAATCAGTTTGCTTTATTTTGAGTTTGAGATTATTGTCAAGTTTTATAACCTCGGACCTAGGCTTTGTTTTTAGTGTGGCCAGTTTCTTATCCTACATACCAAAATCTTCCTTTGCTTGAGAACTTTGCCCATCCAGTCATATTAATTTTTGCTGTTATTATTTGGTGAAGGGTTCAATGTAAAAACATAGTCACCTCTTTGGTTAGTAGCATTGGAAAGGGCAAAATAGTTATTGAAGTCATTCATAAAAAATAGTACTTGATGTAGCATATTTTAACTTTAAGTATTGGTACAGACATGCAAGAGTGGACAGTTTAGACCCAGATCAGATAGGAGCGGCCTGATCAAGAGTTGCTCCAGTCTCTTTGGGATCTGTACTGGTTTTCATTAAGTCTCTAATTTTGTGTAACGAATAAGTAGATTTGTCCGTATTCAGAAACAGAAAATTCCTACACAGGAGTTAATGGGGTACCATATTTCTTCAGTTTTAGGGCTTTTCCCTTCCAAAACATTCCCCAAAATCTAGATCCATCATATGAGATGGGTCTAGATTTTTATACGCCCGTTTTGAAAAAACGGACCTATTATGTCATGGCGCTTTCCGTCCATCAGTCCGTCCGTCTGTCCGTCCGTCCGTCCGTAAACATTCTTGTGCGCGCCATAACTCATTAACCGCTTGGGATATATTCATGATATTTGGTAGGAATATGTATTAGGTTGGGGGAACGTGTCGCGTACAGAAGTGGTTGCTCCCCCTTCCTTAGTTTCCAAGTTATGCCCCTTTGATTAATTTTTACCCTGCAAGTCTTGTGCGCGCCATAACTAGATAACCGTTTGGGATAACTTAATGAAACTTTATAGCAATGTGTATGAAGACCCAACAATGTGTCGCGTACAACAATGACTGCTCTCCCTTTCTTCATTTTAGAGTTACATCCCTTTCATTAGACTATTTTTGTGTATATTAACCTTGTGCATACCATAACTTGGTAACCGTTTGGAATATCATGATGAAACTTTATAACAATGTGCATGATCACAAGACAGTGTGTCACATATAAGAATGGTTTCTCCCCTTTTCTTAATTTTGGAGTAACCTCCCTTTGATAAGTATATTTTAGGTGTTTCTCATTCACTCCATATCTCCTTAAACTTTTGAAATATTAGAATGAAACTTTGTAGGAATGTGTATAATAATGAGGCAATGTATCCTGAGCAAGAACCACAACTCTGGCTTACTTACTGAATTACCTGCCCTTGCATAAATATCCTGTTCACTCTGTAACATTTCAACTGTTGATGCCAAGGGAATGTAATACAAGCAAGAATGGTATATCTAGTAATTTAGTTTATCTCCCTTGACTTGATATACTAATGTTGAATATTTAAATATAATGTTGAATTCATTTATTATAGAGTGGTTGCCTCTGTTTGTCTGTCTGTTTATCCTTTTGTAAACAGTCTTGTTCATTCTGTTACTCCTTTATGACATTTAAACGGGCGTATTATGCGCCGCTTGCGAAGCCCTTGTTGGGATTGTTTGAGAAGGAAAAACCCATTTCATAAGACTGATTTAGATATTTGGGGTCATTCTAGATGGGAAAACTATTTTATAAGTGAATAAATATTTTCCAGTAGGAATGAATTCCAGTCTTTTGGCTTTCAACAGTAGATCATGTGCAAAGTAAATGAACTCTGAATGGGTTGGTAAAGCTTACTCTCATTTATAATAAAAGAGTACTTACAGTTCCACTATTTTCTCATAAATTAGCAAAAACTAAGATAAAAAAATGCCTTTAAAGCACAAAATATTTAAAATACAATGGCTATATAGACAGCCCAACAGTATTGTTTTATCATAATGCTGCCAGTGTGCAATACAGTCACTTATTTATGTGAAATCAAGTTGCATTGAGTTCGAAAGATTCATATAAGGCATGTCACTACAAGTATAAATACTATGGTATAAACCATATTTGACAGATGCCTTTAGACCACTGTGTTTCTCCTATTCCGACATTGACGAGTCTGACTCCGAGTTGGACTAGAACCTTAGATGGAGTTATGGGTAAAATTTGGAATTTTCTACAGCATTTGAGCCACAGGTCAATGCATATGTGAACTGGGCATGGCCATACCAGCCTATGAGTTAATTCAGTCTAGTCTGGTATTTCCAGTTATTGTCATCTGGAACGTGTATTTGATATTATGTCTGAGGCCAGAAACGGGGTATAAAAGGCTGTAAATGTTTCAAACTGCTTGTATACTTTGCTTGCTATAGGCATAATAGAGGGGCTCTAGCCGTTTTTCAGGCAAATTTTGGGGCTAGGCTGAAACTTCAGACTCTTGTATCTAGAAGAATTATGCTTGCTCTGATCAGACTGCATATGATATGCTTATCACAGCAAACATAGTTCTGCCAGATACATGCATGTGTGCAAATTAATTGGATTATGCTCAATTTGCCATTTGTGCATTGAAACATTTTTAACCCTATTGCACTCAGAATGGCCAAAACTATGGAGTTTTGGCCGTTCGGAGTGCAATAGGGTTAATTCTCCTGTGGCTCAGTTTATTTCTTTGACATTATTTACAAAACCCTTTATCAAGTTCATGTTTGAATGTTCCCTATTAGGTGAATGGATGCACTGTCAGGATAAACACTTCTATCGTTTTCATTTTTGCCCCCCTTTTTCTGTAGGATTCAACTCTTAAAGGAAAGAAATTGCTCCTTTCTGAAGGGCTTCATGACCCAGGGAAGCAAACAGGAAGTCACGAAAATTGTTCCCCTTTAAAATATGGCAGAAAAAAATATGGAGGTTTACCCATTCACCTAAAGATGTTAAACATGGAATGAAATGACTTGAGAATAATTATTTGTTTGAGAAAATCTAATGTTTCTTTTGAAAGAATTTCAGTATGAAATTGACAGAGCATAGCAAACACCGTTTGCCATTCTCCAATGACGCCATATATATGCTATCATTGCAACTAAGAGTCCATATTGATGTCTAAGTGACATTATTGAAATGTCATTCTGCCAAGGTACTAAGCATAACATTTTGTAATTCGGCAGTGCGTACGGTGTCATATCTATGATGTCATTGGTATAGGAGCATGGCAAACAGTATTGCCATGCTCCACCAGGTTTTCATTGACATTACAATTACATACTGAAATTCTTTAAACCGAAACTTTTGATTTTCTTAAATGATTATTCTCAAGTCATTTAATTCAGTATTGTTGTTATATTTTCCCTAAATAATTGGATAGCCTATCTGCCAACAACAGTGTTATCACTTAAAGCACCAAAAGTGAAAGGAATATTGTTGAATTTGCAAACAGTATAGATCCAGATGATTCAGATGAGCTGCCTTATCTGGATCTGCACTGTTTGCCCTCTAGTCTTTGACTTCTCAGTGTGATATAGCTTTGGCAAAACTGTCTTTTTTGAAATTTTTCAGACATAAATTTTGATTTCTGCTTTTTTAGTGCATTATGGGTTATGATACATACCTTACTAACAAATTGATAGCTGTCCAAATTTTAAGATAGAATGGTTTGTTATTGTAATGGTTGAGATATCCTTATTTAGAGTAGATATTGCAGTTCAAATGTGATGTTGAATCTTACATGGCTTCGAATTTAGACTTTTATGATTTTTTTTATGGCCAGTGCATTGAAGGGGACATTTTTTAATTCAGTGTATTCTGTATACACAAAAGTATAGTAGATCTTGTTAAAATTTGGTGGTTTTGCAGGTTTTCTATTTTCCAGTGAGGCCACACATAATCAAAGGAAAAAAAAACTTCCATAAAATTGAAACTTTACCCAAGTGTATATTCATTTTGCAAAAGTTTTAGTTTTTGCAATTTTTTTCAAACATGAAGTTTCTCAAAAATTAGTCTATTACCAATTTACAGTAATAATAATAGCCGTATTCGACTGGTAGGTTCGTAAAATTGCCATGAAATATTGTGTGGGAGTGTTATAGGTCCTTGAAAAAGACGGTCATAATGCCCAGTCAAATTCAAGAATTTTTTCAAGCTCATAAGCGACCATGCAGCACGAAAGGTATATACTTCTTTATGTGTCTTTCATGTAGCACGATCGCTTAAGTGTAGCACGATCGCTTAAGTGTTTGGAAAAAAGCCTCGAATTCGATTGGACCATGTGACAGGCTGTTAGGAGAAGCTATCACACTCCTACGCAAAATTTCACAGAAATTTCACGTACCTTACCAGTCGAATACGTCTAATGACTGTTGCTTTATGACTTTATCATAATATTATTGTCAAATGATTATATTATTTTCCAGGCCAGTCAATATCCCCGTACAACCGTCAAGCCCCACCACCAGGCGGTCGAGACATAACAAGACATCAAAGTCAAGTATGAGAGAGGCTAGGAGGAATGGGGCCTGGGATTGATGCAATCTGTGATGTCATGTGACTGCCATGTGATTATTTACTTATCATTGGACACAAACCATGTGACATGTGTGAAGAAATTGACAGTCATTGTTAGTGTTCAATAGGTTATCTCTTTCAACCCTGGTAGATAATATTAAATCTTGGCAAACAATGAAGATACCATTGAGATGGCTCATGATGAGCCATCTCATCTGGATCTACACTGTTTGCCATTTCGTCTGTGTTTGTCAGTTTAAGGTATTTGATGGGGAAAGGGTTAATTGTTTAATGAGCAAAACTATCAGGATGCACCTTAACCCTATTGCACTTAGAACAGCCAAAACTTCTTAGGGTTTTGGCTATTCTGAGTGCAATAGGGTTAAAGGAAAAAAAGTAAAACTGGTTTGAAGGGACCAGCAAAGACTGACACTAGGCTTGGTTAGGACTTTGCTGTTTTAATGTGAGATGTGTTCAGAGATCCAGCTGAAGAAGGATTTCAGGGAGAGGAATCCTATAAGCATTTTGCTTTCATTCCAATCCCAGTAACTATTTTTTGTGTATATCTTATGTTGCATGTGAAAGAAATTATGAATAAAATATGTTTAAACTAAGAAGGATTTGATGATAATTCAGACATTTATTCCCCATGGAAACATACTTTGTAAGGCCACATTAGAACTGCCTGCATGTGAAATAAAATAAGCAAAGCAATTAGCCGTGTCACGACAAAACCAACAAAGTTGATATGCACCCAAGGAGGACTCAGATAAGCAGGGACGTCTGCCTAGTCTGATCAGAGTCTTCTCCATCGGCACAGAGGTAGCTTTGCTCCTTAGCTACCTTTTAAGGGCACAGAGATGACTCTGATCAGACTGGGCAGATGCCTAGGCTGATCTGAGTCTTCACTGGCGCAAATGCCACTTTGTTGCTTTTCTCTTGTCGTGGCTCTCAAATAAACAATTATCTCAGAATCATCATCAAGTCCCCATCTTTTCTTGCCCTGCCCGGTTATAAAACTTTTTTCGTGCTCAACTCAGCTGAGCATGAAATTTTACCTTTTAATAAATAGCAAATTACTGATAAGTATAGTTGTTTTCATGCTCAGTTTAGCTGAGTATGGAATTTTCTCTGCTTATAAGTATGAAAATGCCAACATTAGTTGGCATTTTTTACATTTATCAGCAGAGAAAATTCCATGCTCAGCTGAGTAAATCACGAAAAAAGTTTTATAACCTCGGGGCCTGAGTGTTGGGACAAAGCCTGTCATGGAGAATATGGGAACGTAATCATGTTTCAGACTGGGTAAATCTAGAGTCACTAGATTGTTAGGTCTTTGTTGTGCCTTTCAAAACTTTTACTATTTGTGTTGAGTGAAAAGGTACCTTATGGCTTATGCAAATAGGGAAGAATCAGATCAGCCAAAAGTAGAGACTAATAAGTCTGCATAGATTGTTTTGAGTATTACCTGTATGTGTATAGCTTAAAGTCCTTTACACATGACAACACTCATATAGTTTTGGTGCTGCATTTAAGGAAAAATGAAAGAAAAAAATGCTAGAAATATTATATTGCCTTAATCTTGATATCAGGGGCCAGTTGTTCAAAGCTAAATGAAGCATGTTAGTAAACAAGATGTTCGAATTTCAACAGATTATATGGCAGATACACTTATATTTTCCGTAAAAAAAAAATAATTGTAAAAACATTAAACAAAGCCTTTACTGGGGTGCATGTTAAGCTAATGACACTTTGAACAAGCGGGTCTTGGTCTATACTAGACCTAGTTTATCCTTTTTTAAATGGCCTAGAATAAGTGCATTATCAACATTGAGAGCTTCCCTGCAATATAGAAAGTGCTCAGTCAAATATATTGGAATTTATCATGGATGTTGTTGAATGTCGACATTGAATGAACTTTAGTATAGGAAACTCAACAGGTGCATTATATGCTAACAGGAAAGGCCTACTAACTTGCACAGTGTGCAGCTTGGTCAAGGTCATTATTGTTTGCCTGTATAATTTCAGAATCTTTGAGAAAATATACAGCAAATTCTCTGATCAGACAGAATGAGTGTGACTGTTAGTTTATATGCATGTATGCAAGGGTTTTCCCTCAGATGTTGTTTCTGGTAATTGAGCCATCAGTGTTGATACGAAAATCAGTGCTCTAGATATAGAGAGTATTTAATGAAATATTGCTTTGAATTATGACACTAACTTATGTTTGTTATGAAAAATTGTTTGTTTTATGATCCCTCATTGAGGGTTAAAAATATATGTTCTTATGAGAGGAAATTGTAACTAAATTTCTGCCAAATTTCTGCCAAAATTAAAATGTATTTTTATTAAGCTTGCTTCTTTATGATAATTCTATTCACTCCGAACGTATATAATTATCTCTCATTGAGGGTTAAAAATATATGTTCTTATTAGAATGAATAGACCTTATTTCAGAACTATTTTCTAAACCAGTACTTGCTGTATAGCTTGAAAACTGTATAATTAGTTATTTGCTGCCTTAGTTATACATTTGTATATCAGTTGTAAGCTACTTTGTTTTGTTCAGCAATACTTTTGTCCATCTAACCTTAGTTCACAAGGGAAAAGGTTCTTCAGGGCTTTTGAAACCAGGGTTCAAGGGTATTAAACTTGAGAATAATCTCACACTCAAAATAAAGCACACTGATTGGCTGCTTCCGAGCACATAAACTCAAAACAAAGCACACTGATTGGCTGCTTCCGAGCATGTGCTCCGAAGCAGCCAATCAGTGTGCTTTATTTTGAGTTTGAGAATGTACTCAAGTTTTCTAACCTCAAGGCCAGAGACCTCAGCAGAATCTTCCCTGTGCACATCAAGCTGCAAAAGTTTCTGTTAAAAACAGAAACAGGTAAACAATTTACACAGATGTGGATGTTTAGCTTACTTTTAAGTCAGATAATGGGCTACAACATCTTTCTTTGTGAGAAGGTTTAAGTATCAGTTCAGAAAATAAATGTCAGCAAGAGTAGCAACTAACATGATGGATTTTGATCACTCTTTTTGCACAGGGTCCTCTCAAAAATATATCTTCAGTATGCAGGCCCGTATCAGGGTTATACTTGTGTATGTTGTTGGAAAGAGTTGTTGTGTATGTATAAATTATGGTTCATTTATGTAGTATTTATCTATCACCACTAAAGTGGTCACACCAATATGTATTTTAAATTATAAGTGCCAAAACAATTGGTTGAGAATCTTATTATTTGATGCATGTCTGTGTCATATTAGTTTTACAAATTTAATTTTACGAAATTTTCTGGTGTAATTTACATCCAAATAACTCTAAATGGTCTGGTTTAATTTATAAATTGATGCATGCTGTGTCATACCTGTTTTGAAGAATAATTTAATAATTGAACTGCAACATGACAAAACCAACAAAGTCGCATGTGCACCCAGCAATGACTCAGATCAGCCTGGGCATCCATCTAGTCTGATCAGAGTCTTTGCTGTCTACACAGAATTAGCTTAAACACTGGCTAGCCTTTAAGCGTGCAGCTAAGACTGATCAGAATGGGCAGATCTCCCAGGCTGATCTGAGTCTCGCTGGGTGCATGTGCCACTTTGTTGGTTTTTCATGTTACAGCTGTGTTATAGTTGCAATTTGATGCATTACCATATATTCTCTAAATATTTTGAGATCTTAACTAGTTATTGTAAATTTGAGCAAATTGCTTTTACTAATGGATAGAGTATGCAAAATAAATTTAGCAATATTTTTTTGGGAATGGCTGTTGTGCAAATTCTGGCTTCAGTTCTGGATTTAATGGATCTGATACTAGTGTCAGTCTCTTGAGAAAGCATTTATTGTGTTGAATATGAACATTGTCGGTCTTATTGTCTAATCAGGTAAGACATCTCTTTTTTAGGCCAATGAACATATCTTATATTTTGAACCATGTGCAGGAGCCAAAATCTGTAGGAATGCAAGAGTCATTACCATAATAAAGAATACTTTCAGAGAAAGCAGCTCTACAAGATTTGCCCCCTCCCCACTTCTCAGTAGGGGTCAACTCTTAAAGAAAAGAATTTGCTCTAAAGGAGCAAATTCTAAAAGAGCAAATTCTTTCTTTTTAGAGATGACCCCATTTTAAAGAGCTAGCTCATCCAGAGGAGCAAACAAGAATTCATGCAAGTTAATGTGGAATTATTTTCACAAAAGATGCGAGGGCTGTTTATAGAGCAGGGGCATTTATTAGGATTTTATATGGTATTTTGCTTATTCTGTATACCTAACTGAGATGATATTTCCTGTATCAAATTTAGTTTTGCTCGATATTTCATCCAACAATGAAAAATTATATAAAATCTAAAATATTGCTATATTTAGAAATATAAGTTAAAGATATATGTCATGTTTATATCATAGATTGGCTCTTTATAAATGAAGAATTAGGGGACAACTACTCAAAATTGTCATTTGGGGAGGTAAATTGCCTGTTATATAGTCCCAAATTTTGTTTTATGCCAACATATCAGTGGAGCCCTAAAACACAGTTTGTGACTAAAAGCAACCATTTACCTCTCCAGATGACAATTTCCAATATACTTATCCCCATTCTAATGCACTTTTTTCACATCTGAAATACTTTGCACCAACAGATAGCGCTTTCAGCTCCGTAAAACCTCATGTCAGCCAATGAGAAGGGATGTTCAATAATGATGTCAGGTTTCTGATAGTATATCACAGGATATGTTGTCACAAAATTTTGATTTATTTAATCAGACATCCAGTTATTATTTGTAAGTGCATTCGAGTTGATTTATATTACCGTAATGTGTGTATATGTTGGGACTCCTAAAAATAATGAATTTTCCATTTGGGACAAATGGAAAATTTATTATTTAAGGTGTCCCAATACTTAGGCACATTAGGATAATATATTGGTATGCTTTGAGCCGGTAAACTTATTTCACCTGAGAGAGAATGTAAAGATTGACATACATGCAAAATTATTTATGGAATGGTATAGGACATGATTAAAAAACAAAAGTGAACCATCTTGAACATTCTGAGAAATTGCCAAAACATTGTTCTTTATTCATTGCAAATATTCATCATTTTCAAGCCACATTTGGTAATGGTAGCTATGTAACTCTTTAATAAGATATGAATGTTTTGTTTTGTGCATTTTATTTGAAGGAACAATTAAAATTGTAAGTGACTGAGAAAGGAGAGGATAGAACCTATACTTTACTCAGAATACCCTTAAATATTTAACAGAAAGTCTAGAACCAACAGGGGGCAAATACTGAGCTGATAGTGTAGACCTAGCAAATCATTTGTTCTGCTAGGGCCTCTTTTAGCCACAAATCAGTTGGCCTCCGTTTGATCTGCGTCTACACTGATTGCATAGGTATTGGTGTCCAAATATAAGTATGATAATTGTTCTAAAATTACGAACATCAATGTCTCTCACAAAAATGCATAGTCAAACAGTGTTGATCCAGATCAGATTTCTCCAAAAGGAGTGTTTAAAGAAAAAGTATCTGGAAAAAAATCCATACTTTTTATGAAGGCTGAGGCGTTAGAAATTTTAGAACTTTTACCATTTGGGGATTTCACAGTATGAATGAATCATCTGAAAGCTAGTTTCAGGATGAATGGCTACACCTTCAAGGGAGGTCACTCTGAGCTGGTGATATATGTCTGCCTTCTCATAGGGGCTAATAATAAGTGATTGGATACACTTTCAGGGGGGAGTAACTCTGCTTTTTCATCCTTCTAGGATCTTTCATTTTGGATTGAGTTCAGTTACCATATACATGGTTATTTTCGCAGGTTCAAATTTTCGCGGTTAAGGGTCAAAAACATAAATATTAATTTTCGTGATTTTTAATTTTTGGGGTTAGCAACATGCGCAAAAAGCAAAACTACTTCTTTTTCACTTGAGCCAGTTCTTTCATTAACCTGCGTAATGAAAGAACTGGCTCAAGTGAAAAGTAGCAGCAATTACTGATGCAAACAGATACAAAATATGTGAACACTGTGTCTACAGAAGATACTTTGTAAGAAACAGGAAATTATTTTGCGATTTTAATATTTGCGTTTCCTAAGTTACCTTGAAATACTGCAAAAAATGGAACACAGTGAAAAATGATCTTGTATACAGTATTTAAGATAAATAGATACACATTCAGGGGGAGTAATTCTTTCATTTTCAATTTTGCCTCGCTTCTCAATGAAGGTCAATTTTCAAAGAAAAGAACTTTCTCCCCTTTGAGCATATTCTTTCCTGTAAGAGTAGATCCAACTTTGAGAGGACAATGTCATCCAGGGAAGGAAACAGGAAGTCTCAAAAGAATTACCTTTTCAAAAATGGAGGAATAATCTGGACTTGTTACCTTATGTAACCTTACACCTAAAAAGAAAAAAATCTCTTAGAGAGAGAGAGAGAGGCGGGGTGGGTGGTGTTAGCATCACCAGCAAAATTAATTCTTTTCTGCTATTAAGGTTACCCTTTGAAAAGAGACAAAAAAAAAAAGCATCCAAGAGTGCTGTCCCTTTGATGTTTATCTTTACATGCACACCTAAATTATTTGTCAAGAGTACATAATTGTAATTGTCATTTTCAATTCTGAGACTAGTCACTTATTTTTCAGAAACAAAATACTATATTAATTGCTCATTCCAGCCAGGCTTGGTTTAGTGCTTAACCACAGGGTCTAGTAGTATTTTTTATAAATCTGTGGAAGAAAAAGGTAATGGTTTTTAGATTTGGTAGAAATATGTTGTGACCTCTCATTAGATTTACCTCAAGTCTTTCACTTTAACACCACATACCATATGATCTGCGACGCGACAAAACCAACAATGTGGTTGTGCGCCCAGCGCAAGACTCAGATCAGCCTGGGCATCAAACTGGCCAGGCCAGGCTGATCTGAGTCTGCCCTGGGCGCACAACCACATTGTTGGTTTTGTTGTGTCGCAGCTCATATTTGTTTAGCTATAGGACAAGGAATTTTCCTTCCAAAACAAGCTAGCAAATCTAAATCCATCTTATAAGATGGATCTAGAACATTTTGGTATGGGGAAGGGCGGGGGAGGGGCAATTGGGAGGAGGGAGGCGGCAAAATCGATTGTATGGTAAATTGACACAAGACTGGTTTAGATTTTGTGGTGTCATTTTAGAGAGGAAAACTTTTAGTCTAAGCCAAATGCTGTTCCCGAGAGATCATTTTTAAAACTTCTGTAAAGAGTGCAGATTAATCAGATGAGATGGTACATTATGAACAATCTCATCCATATCTACACTGTCTACTATAAGAAGATTCTTTATCAAATACCCTTTTTCCAAATATTGGGTTGCAAAATTGAAATATACAGACAAGAGAGTCCATTTTAGATATGAGTTGGTGAAAGAATTGACATTTCTCGCTTATATTTAAAATACTGTATATTCGATAATTTTTGCGGTGTTCCTATTTGCGGTATGTCGCGGTCACTTAGAAACAATGAAAATAAAAATCGCGAAATAATTTCCTGTTTCTGACAAAGTACCTTCAATAGACATAGTTTCCATATATTTTGTTCCATTTGCTTTGGTAAATTCTGGTACTTTTCCCTTTATCCAGTTCTTTCATTACCCTGCGGCCTTGTCAGAGGTTAATGAATGAACTGGCTCAAGTGAAAAACAAGCAGTTTTACTTTTCACTCATGTTGCTGACCACAAAAATTAAAAATCGCGAAAATCACTGCATATGTTTTTGACCCTAAACTGCAAAAATTACTATGTATATGGTATATGAACTATAAAGGTCCATGTGAGTGTTGGAAATATATAACCATAAAAACTGGAGTAACAGTTCAGTAATGTATAAATGTTCCACAGAATTAAAAAATATTACTCTCTCTTATGTAAATTTAATGTATCTGTATTTGTATATACGAGGGGTGTTCGAAAAGTAATGCAAATGACGTAATTTCTCGGTAACCAATATAAAAACAGAACTTCCGATTGCAAAAACACATAAAGCTATGATATGCGTACGAAAGTCTGCAAACACGGTGTATTTTTTCTAAAAAGGGCGCATTTTTATCATCTTTGAAAGAGGTATACCCTAAAGACACTGCAGAATTTTAGTTTAGTAGGCCGTAATTTATATATCTTCAGTCTTTGATTTGTTTTTATTTCTGCTACTTAAAGACAATGCCCAGGCAATGTTGTCCTGTAAATATCGCGGAAACTATTTTAAATCTGGGTTCCATACTGGCCCGGGAATATGGATTATGTAGCAAATCCATAGTAGCAAATTCCCCCTTTCTACCAAAAATTAAATGATTTCGTAATGAAAACAAGTGTATTAGCATTCAAAATCTTGTCAGCAAGAGCATTTATATGGGTCAACGAAAACCTGTCAATAAATTCAAATGAATGCCAAAAACGAAGCCTCTACAAGCTTTTAAAAATGACGTTAACGTATATTTCAATAACGTCATAAGAATTGCGCATTGCTTTGCCAGGAATAAATCGATAACAGTTGCCACCCTTCTAACTATTGTATGAATATTGTAGGCAACAATGGACAAGCAACTGACAAAGATTAAATTTGTATTTGCAATGATATTTGACTTGAATGCCCAAAACTGAAATGATTTTACATAGGAAAATAGCCCAGTGGTATGACAGGGGCCTAATAAAATGTGTTGTAAGAAAATATGGAAAGGTGTCTTTGTACAGCGTTTGGTATCATTGTAAAGACAAAATGTAGTGTTTTCAGCATATGCATAGCATTTGTACCCAGTTTTCCCCTAAACAAAGTTATAAGGCCATTTGCATTACTTTTCGAACGCCCCTCGTATGAGTGTCTCAAGATGTTTTTGATGTAATTCTTGAAGCATAAAGTAATATGCTTCATGGTCTAACTAAATAAAAGTTAAGAAACAATTTTAAGTAAATTTGTTTCATTTGCACCTGTAAGGTGAATGAGTTACCTATCATGGGGAGAAACTCTGTGATATTCATTTTTAGCTTGCCTGATCGAAGTTCAGGAAGAGCTATTGTACTACCCCTTGCTTTAACGTTAGCGGGGGCGGCGTTAGCAAAATGTTAAAGTTTTTTAGGTGATGGGCAAGGTGCTGTCAGGCGAGCTATCCTGTCCCACTGACAGGTCTTGTTGCCTCCCTTCTCAATCAGGGTCAACTCTTAAAGGAAAGAACTTGCTCACCAGGGGAGCAAAGAGTAGACCCTGTTTTTGAAGGGCTACATCATCTAGGGAAGCAAACAGGCAGTCACAAAAATTGTTCCCCCTAGTTTAATATTTTATTCAATGAATCAGTACAAATATAGTAACACAATTAACATACAGCGGGATTAGATAACAAGCTTTGCAACTTATAGACATCTTCTCCAGAGTACAAAACATTAACACAAAAAATTGAGTGTACATACGACAACATTTAGGAAATACTGTTCAAACTACAAACAGATGTAGAACTAAGATTATAAAGTACCGTGTACATTACACGTTAGTAATGAAAAATCATCTGTTTGAGAGAAATTGAAAATAATTCTAACACAGAAAATATATTAATATAAAAATAAATAAATTATACAGATATACATAAAAATCTTCTGTCCCGAATTCCCACCCCACCATGCCCCCGCTCTCAAAAGACTGCAGGTATACGCAGATGCAGACAGCAGACAATGTTCCCCTTTGTAAAGGTGGAGGGGGGGGGACTGGACACATAAACCTTCATTTAAGTATACTTGAGCTTCAACACGACAAAACCAACAAAGTGGCATGTGCCCCCAGCAAAGACTAAGATCAGCCTGGGCATCCACCCAGTCTGATCAGAGCCTTTGCTGTCAGCTTGGAGCTAGCTTAGACTCTTAGCTACCCTTAAAGTTTACCGCAAAGACTCTGATTAGACTAGGTGGCTGCCCAGACTGATCTGAGTCTTCACTGGGTGCACATGCCACTTTGTTGGTTTTGTTGTGTCACAGCTCATTTCTTTCGTTTGCACTTTTAATGGGAGACAGTTGTGGATTATCTCCCTTCACCAAATGTTAGCATTTTTATGCCCCCAACTTCGGAGAAGTTGAGAGGGCATATTGGTTTGGGCCTGTCCGTCCGTCCATCCGTCTGTCCGTAACGCTTTTTGGCAGCTGGGAAACTCAAGAACTGCTTATGCTAGGATCTTGAAATTTTATATGTGGCATGTACTTGAAAAATAAGCGGACCCGTATTTTTAGCTCACCTGAGCCTTTAGGCTCATAGGTGAGCTTATAGTATAGCCAGGCATCCGTTGTCCATCCGTCCGTCCGTCATCAACATTTTCAAACATCTCCTCTGAAACCACTTTGCCGATTGAAGCCATATTTCATATGGAGCCTACCTAGGTCGGGGGAACAAAAGTTTGTTCCGGGTATCTGGGTCACATGACCAAGATGGCTGCCACGCCCATACATGGTAAAAACCCTTCAAAAATCTTCTCCAGAACCAAAAGGCCTATGACCTTGAAACTTGCTATGTAGCATCGGGCATGGGGGCCCATCATAATTTGTACAAATCATGACCGTGCGGTGACCTTGACCTAATTTATGACACGGTCAACTTTGGTACGTTAGGCTTTTGTATGGGAAAATGCTTAAACAGTGGATTTCTCAGAAACTGTTTAAGTCTAAGGTACAAAACTTGGTATACATGGTCAACTAAACGAGCAAATGATGATATTATGTCACTAAAGGTCAAGGTCATTCCCTCGGTCCATTCATCGTCATGATTTTCAAACATCTTCTTCTCTGAAACCACTTTTCCGATTGAAGCCATATTTCATATGGAGTCTTAGTGGGATGGCGGAACGAAAGTTTATACCCCGGGTCTGGGTCACATGACCAAGATGGCCGCCACGACCATATATGGTAAAAACCCTTCAAAAATCTTCTTCTCGAGAATCAAAAGGCCTATGACCTTGAAAGTTCTTTTGGTATGTAGTATCGGGCATGCGGGCCCATCATAGTTTGTACAAATCATGACCGTGCGGTGACCTTGACCTAATTTATGACATGGTCCACTTCGGTACCTTAGGCTTTTACATGGGAAAACGCCTAAACAGTGGATTTCTCAGAAATTATTTAAGTATAAGGTACAATATTTGGCATATATAGTCAACTAAATGAACAGCTGAAGATATTATGTCACTAAAGGTCAAGGTCATTCTGTCAGCCCGTCTGTCGTCAAGATTTTCGAACATCTTCTTCTCTGAAACTACTGGGCCGAGTGAAGTCAAATTTCATATGGAGCCTACCTAGGTTGGGAAAACAAAAGATTGTTTGGAGTATCCGGGTCACATGACCAAGATGGCCGCCACACCCATATTTGGTAAAATCCTTTCAAAAATCTTCTTCTCCAGAACCAAAAGGCCTATGACCTTGAAACTTGGTAAGTAGCATTGGGCATTCAGGCTCATTATAGTATATACAAAGGATGACCGTGCGGTGACCTTGACCTAATTTATGACACAGTCAGCTTTGGTACCTTAGGCTTTTATATGGTAAAATGCCTAAACAGTGGATTTCTCAGAAATTATTTAAGTATAAGGTACAATATTTGGTATATATGGTCAACTAAATGAACAGCTGAAGATATTATGTCACTAAACGTCAAGGTCATTCTGTCAGCCCGTTTGTCATCAAGATTTTCAAACATCTTCTTCTCTGAAACCACTGGGCGGATTGAAGTCAAATTTCATAAGGAGCCTACCTAAGTAAGGGGAACGAAAGTTTGTTCGGGGTATCCCGGTCACATGACCATGTTGGCCGCCATGCCCATATATGGTAAAAACCCTTCAGAAATCTTCTACAGAACCAAAAGGCCGATGACCTTGAAACTTGGTATGTAGCATTGGGCATTTGGGCCCATTATAGTATATACAAACGATGACCGTGCGGTGACCTTGACCTAATTTATGACGTAGTCAGCTTTGGTACCTTAGGCTTTTATATGGGAAAACGCTTAAATAGTTGATTTCTCAGAAACTATTTAAGTCTAAGGTACAATATTTGGTATATATGGTCAACTAAATGAACAGCTGAAGATATTATGTCACTTAAGGTCAAGGTCATTCTGTCAGCCATCCGTTGTCAAGATTTTCAAACATCTTCTCCTCTGAAACCACTAGGCCAATTGAAGTCAAATTTCATATGAAGCCTATCTAGGTTAGGGGAACGAAAATCTGTTCGTGGTATCCGGGTCACATGACCAAGATGGCCGCCATGCTCATATATGGTAAAAACCCTTCAAAAATCTTCTTTTCCAGAACCAAAAGGCCTATGACCTTGAAACTTGGTATGTAGCATCGGGCATTCAGGCCCATCATACTATGTACAAATGATGACAGTGCGGTGACCTTGACCTAATGTATGACAAGGTCCACTTCGGTACCGTAGGCTTTTATATGGGAAAATGCCTAAACAGTGGATTTCTCATTACCTATTAAAGTCTAAGGTACAATATTTGGTATATATGGTCAACTAAATGAACAGCTGAAGATATTATGTCACTAAAGGTCAAGGTCATTCTGTCAGCCCGTCTGTCATCAAGATTTTCAATCATGATTTATACAAATCAGGACTGTGCATTGACTGTGACCTTATTTATGGCAAGGTCGATTTTGATGCATTGTAAAATGCTTTAGCAGTGGATTTCTCAGAAACCATTCAAGTCTACGACATGCCTATATATGGTAAAACTCCTTTGAAAATCTACTTTTTCACTACCAAAGGCACAATGACCTCATGGCATGGTATGTAGCATTGAGGACCCGGGCCCATCATAGTTTGTTCAAATCATGACGGCACATTGACCTTGACCTAATTTGTGGCAAGGTCAACTTTGGTATGTTATGCTTTATATGGGAAAATGCTTTAACAGTTGATGTTACAGATTTTTTTTAAGCCTAGATATAATAATTGGAAAATATGGTTAACTAAATGAATACATGAAGACAAGGTCATCAAAGGTCAAGGTCATTTTTTAACTTTGTTCAAGGTCACTGAGATTTTAAAATTAAAATATGCACACCTTTTAAGCTACTGATTACAAATTTGTTACAAATGAGCGAAATGACAAATTGTGTCTGTTGACAGAAGATGCCAGGTGAGCTACAGGACCATTGGTCCTCTGGTTTCTTTTGTCCGCCGGTCATGTATTTCCAAAGTTATGCCCCTTTTTCAACTTAGTCTATGGAACCTTGTGAACAAAATATCTCAAGAGCCCCTGATGCTAGGATCATGTTTTTTTGCAGGATGACATTGCCCAAGGTGTAGATGACCTGATTAACTTTTGGAAAAAAATCGTGAATTTTTGACCGAGTTATGCCCCTTTTTTGACTTAGTGCATTATAAGCCTATGGAACCTTGTGAACAAAATATCTCAAGAACCCCTGGTGCTAGGATCATGAGGTTTTGCAGGATGACAATGCCCAAGGTGTAGATGACCTGATTAACTTTTGAAAAATACTGGTGAATTTTTGACCGAGTTATGCCCCTTTTCGACTTAGTGCATTGTAAGACTATGGAACCTTGTGAACAAAATATCTCAAGAACCCCTGACGCTAGGATCATGATTTTTTGCAGGAAGATAGTGCCCAAGGTGTAGATGACCTGATGAACTTTTGAAATTGGTGAATTTTTGATTGAGTTATGCCCCTTTTTTGTCTTAGTGCCTCGTAAGCCTATGGAACCTTGTGAACAAAATATCTCGAGGACCCCTGATGCTATGATCATGATTTTTTGTAGGAAGACATTGCCTGAGGTGTAGATGACCTGATTAACTTTTGAAAAATACTGGTGAATTTTTGACTGAGTTATTCTCCTTTTTCGACTTAGTGCATTGAAGCCTATGGTACAAAGGTATCCTTACATACGGTCAAGAATCAGAACAGATAGGAACTTGAAATCTTGTATGCTGCATGAACATGAAAAATAACCGAACCCGTATATTTTTTCCCCTTCGGATCTCGTCATTTAGGAGTTATGCTCCTGTTTCGACTTTGTCATTTTATATAGGAACAACCTTGTGAACAAAATATCTGAAGAATCCCATAAGCTAGGGTCCTGATACTTGGCATACACTTACAGATTAGGGTGCCCATGACCTGATTAACTTTTGAGCTTATTTCGCAAATTTTTGGTTGAGTTATTCCCCTTTTTCGGACATAGGCATTTTGTATAGGAACAAGCTTGTGAACAAATATCTGAAGAACCGCATAAGCTAGGATCCTTATATTTGGCATGCAGGTTAGGACCAAAGTATAGATAACCTGATTAACTTAAGAGCCCACTTTATAAATTTTTGACAGATTTTTTCCCATTTTCGGACATAGGCATTTTGTAAACAAAGACGCTATATGAATAACTTTGTGAACAATATATCCGAAGAACCGCTAAGCTATGTTCCTTATATTTGGCATACAGTTACAAGCTATGATGTAGATGAACCAATTAAATTCCTTTCTGACTTAAACATTATGGGATGGGCCTTCTTTAGAGGCAAGCATATGGTTGGGGGCATAGTGTTTCATAAATACATTTTCTAGTTAACTTTAAACACCTGAAATAATTTACCATAATTGTCTTAAAAATGGATCAGGTGTGATTTTACAATACAGTATGCAACAGGGTTGGCTCAGATCAAATTTGTCCTTTAGTAGCAGTCTAATTTGGGTCTGCACTATTCCCTAAGACCTATCTGTCCCAACACTTTTATAAATTGCCTGCAGGGTCATATATTGCCAGTACTTTTAAATCATCTCAATGTTAATTGTTGGTGCCAACATTTTCATCAAGTGTCTCCTTCAAGTTCCGCACTGGTGCCAGCAATTCCATCGAACGTCTCTGCAATGGTGCCGACTTTAATGAGATGTCGGCAGGTTCTGCACTGCTGTCAATACATAAAACCCCCAGCAGGTTCGGCAGTGGTGCCAACTTTTGTAAAACGTCTGCAGTTTCTGCACCGTTGTCAGCTCATGTCTCCCGTAGACTCCTCATTGATTCCGCTTAAATAAAATGTCTGCACTGTGTCGATACATAACACGTCTTATACAGGCTCCGCAATCATGGTGAAACGTCTGCAGTTTTTGGACTGCTGTTAACGCATAAAATGTCTCCTGCTTGTGCCAATAGTTCCAACATTGTTGTGGAGCTGTACTGGTGACAATACTTAAAACATCTCCTGTGGGATTAATACTGGCGTCAGCAATTGTAAGACATGCTGGATCTATATTTTGTGTCAAAACTTGTTAAACGTTGCCTTTAGGGTTCGTACCAGTACCGTCTCTCGCAGGATTGAGGGTGCCCCTGAACCCCACAAATCGTACGCAGTATTCAGCTCAAATTAGAGAGTATTCATGCAGTATGCAGCGTCGTGGTACGCAGTATTTAAGACAGCAAATGGTTCATGTGCTTCCAAAATTAGGTATTAATAAATAAATCGGTAGTCATCCTAGCCGTGGTGCGCATTGCATAAAGACCAATAAAGAAATGTGCGAAGCCGCAGTGGTTTACTGCTGCATGACCTGACACATGTAGAAAAGTCGAAAAAAAAAACTCCTTTGTATTTTTTTTACAGAACGTTTTCGGGATACCAAGTTAAACCGGTTGTTGCAACCCTAAAACCGGTGCAGCTAAAAATAACAAATACGTGTTCGTGGGGATCCTAACTCATAAGTAAAAATAATACATAAATTCATACTAGGTTGATGTAAATCTGAGGGCACGATTGTAGACTCACTGTATGTTGTGATACCATGAATTCCTAGGTTATATTGAGGTTTTAGATAATTCTACTGACCATTATGCGTGTAACTGTGTATCTGTCGACTCGGCGACAAATCGCAAAACGTAAGTACTGAGAAGACTAAGCTGATGATAATAAGTGCCCCTGGCATACAAAGGAACACAGAAGTTGGGAACTGTAACAATCGAGCAATTGTCACAGATGAATGAGATGCTGGCTCCAAACCTGAGGTTTCCTCAAAGGTAGCACTTGCCATTGCATCTCCAGCAAAGCTGAAGCCGTTTTGGAGAGATGACTACATAATCTCTTCGATCGCAGGTGAAACTGATGCGCTTCCTTGATACCATCTCAGCTGAAGGCTCACTGGTGGGCCCTTAGTATACTAAAGCCTCCGTCGTCCTCCATTTCAAAGATCTTCTCCGAAACCGCTTGACCAATCAAAGCCAAATTTAATAGCTGCAGTGGGATGGGAGAACAAAAGTATGTAACAGAGTCTGGGTCACATGACCAAGATGGCCGCCACGCCCATATATGGCAAAATCCTTTCAAAACTCTTCTCCAGAGCCAAAAGGCCAATGACCTTGAAACTTGGTATGTAGCATCGGGGACTCTAGCCCATCATACTTTGTTCAAATGATGACCATGGTTGACCGTGACCTAATTTATGACTAGGTCAACTTTAATAGGTTATGCTTTTATATGGGAAAATGCCTTAACAGTGGATTTCTCAGAAACTATTTAAGCCTAAGGTAAAATATTTGGTATATATATGGTCAACTAAATGACCAGATAAAGACATTATGTTGCTAAATGTCAATGTCATCCTTTTACCTTTATTTAAGGTCACTGTGAGTTTGTTGCCCGTCAACATTTTCAAACATCAACTCTGAGGCCACTGGGCTGATTGAAGCCATATTTCATACTGAGCTTCACTGGGTCAGGGGAACCAGATGTTTAAATAGCTTGGGTCACATAGCCAAGATTGCGGCCCATGCCCATATATGGTAAAAACCGCTTAAGGTCAAAGTCATTCTGTGACTTTTGTTCGAGGTCACTGAGATTCTGTCGCCCGTCAACAGTTTCAAACATCTTCAAAATCCATGTAAAAGTGTTAGAAATATAAGACAAAATCATAGGCCCATGAAATATAGGTCATACTGACCTACAATTAGTATGGGGTCACTCACAGTCTCAGCCCAAACCATGAACCCAAGTATAATGCAAATCCATGACATTGTGTTAGAAATATGAGGTTAAATCACTGAGTTATGAAATACAGGTCATGCTGATCTTCAACTAAGATGATACCATTCATAGTATAAGCTCAAATCATTTAATCAAGAATGATACAAATCCATAAAATAGTGATAGAAATATGAAGCAAAATCACCAGACCATGAAGTAGGGGGTCGCACTAACCTACAATCAGTATGAGGTCTCTCACTGTGTTAGCCCAAACCATTAACCGAGGTATGAGTTAAATCCATGAAACAGTGTTAGAAATATTAGCAAAATCACTCGACCATGAAATATAGGTCAGTATGACCTACTGTTAGCTTGAGGTCACACAGCTGGTCTTACTTATCATGTTTGTACATCAAATAGTCTTCAAGATAAAAGGCAAAATCACTGAACCATGAAATATAGGTCACTGTGACCCACTGTTAGTGTGAGGTCAAACGTCGGGTCATGCTTAGTCATTAATCCAAGTAATCATGCTCGTGAAGTCTTTACGATATAAGGAAAAATCACAATGCACTGAAATATAGGTCAATGTGACCCACTGTCAGTTTGAGGTCAACATTTGGGCCATACTGAGTCAATTTTCCAAGCAATCATGTTCATACACATCAAATAAACCTCGAGCTATGAGTCAAATTCACTGGATCATAAAATACAGCTCACTGCTCGATCTGCATCGCTGCTTTCAGTAGAGCTTCCCCAGACGTATTTATGGAGCAGGTTTGAAGACTCTAGCCCTTGCAGTTACTAAGAAACTGAGCAAACTGCAACAGGTGAATATTTTTTCTATGTTCAATCAACCGTGAAATCATGGCCCGAATTGCATTGCTGCTCTCATTAGATCTTCCCCAGACGTATCTATGAAACAGGTTTGAAGACTATCCCTTGCAGTTACTTAGAAACTGAGCTAAACGCAACAGGTGAATATTTTTCTATATTCAATCAACCGTGAAATATAGGCCATGACCCAAATTGCATTGCAGCTTTCAGTAGACTCTGTGGAGCAGGTTTGAAGACTCTATCCCTTGTAGTTACTAAGAAACAGCTAAACGCAACAGGAGAATATTTTTCTGTGTTCAGTCAACCGTGAAATATAGGTCATGGCAAGATATGCATCGCCTCAGTTTTAGTAGGTCTTCCCCAGGTTATCTATAGAGCAAGTTTTGAAGACTCTCGCCTTTGTGGTTCCACGGAAACGGAGCTAAGCGCAACAGATATATCTTTTTTATGTTCAGTCAACCGTGAAATTTAGCCCATGGGCTGATGTGCATCGTATCTTTGGAGCAAGTTTAAAGACACTAGCCCTTGCGGTTACTTAGAAACAGAGCTAAAAGCAACAGGTGAATATTTTTACAAAGGCGCACTAGCACGCGCACGCGGACACACACGAAGGTATTGTTTATGCCCGTCGTCGCTTCGCAGATACTTCTTGCATTAGACCCTGTTATTCTCTGACCAGTCAGAGCTGATAACTTGCGAAAGTTTGGCATTGACCCGAAGTCTTTAGTATCTGAGACCCTAAGTGCCGAGATATTTCATTCAAGAGTAAGTTTAAAGTGGAAGACGTTGATTACTTTATATACGTTCCGCTTTGAATCAAACATATCAAATATTGGGTGACTAAATTTCATAGATTTGGCAATTCAGGTCGCTGAAACCGAATTTAGGCGCATTTGGTCACACGAGGCCACTGACCAATTCCAGCAATGCCTATATATGAGTAAAACTAATAACATACAGTCAAGCCTGTCTTAAAGGGTCACCCAAGGGAAACACAAAAATTGGCTGCTTAAGACAGGTGACCCCTTAATACAGGTTCATTTCACTATTTTGGTTCAGGGGACCCTGAAAAGGTAGCTGCTAAAGACAGGTGGCCCCTTAGTGGAGGTGACCACATAAGCAGGTTTGACTGTATTTACGAGACCACGAATTTGCATACAGCGTAGATCTAGCCGAGGCGGCTCATGATGAGCCGCCTCATTTGGATCTACATTGTAAGCCCTCAATTCTTTGAATTCAAAATATGATAAAGCTTGAATGGAACATTTCATGAAATTTCGCAGACGCGAATTTGTCGTCTTCTATTTTAGAGCTGAAAGATTAAAGTCCCTACCTCCGCAAATACGAGTGAAACAGTAAAAGTATAATTAATATGTTGATGAAATGAGCTCGAGGTGACTGTGATATGTCGGAAGGCATCTTTTGCCATACAAAACCAGTCTATCTTTATTAAAGACTGGTTTAAATGCCAAACCAAAGTGTAACTCCATTTCAGGGAAGATACAGTGCACTCTCATTACCCCAAATACTGATATCTCAAGGTACCCATTCTATCAAAGAATGTAGTTTTGACACATTGCCTAAATTTCTGGGCCCAGTTGTTAAAAACTAACGACGTTGTTAACTAACGTTTCGTTAAAATTTCAAATATCAATAGAGCAAATACGCCAATACTTTTTGTTAAAAAATGTGGGAAGCTTTTTAGCTTCTCACATTTTTCAACAAGAAATATCAGTATGTTTGGTTATAAAGTTGTAAAACACTTAATGAGTTGACCTCTTAACGAGCTCGTTAGGCTAACAACTGGGCCCAGTACATTTCAACTCCTGGTATCTCAAACTTGTAAATTTTCTAGAACCAGAAAATTTACCTTGAGATATCAGTATAGTTTCTAGATGAACTTCGATTTTGAGATATCGAGAGTTGACTGTATGTCCAATTAGGTTTCGGTAAAGCCCTGTCACACTACAACGTTTCAGACAACGTATGCCAACGTATGAAAAGTTTATCCAATACGCTGGCATACGCTGGAGATAAATTAAAACATCAAACGGCAGCCGGTTTTGGAACGCACACATATCGTACTGAAACGTATAAATAACTTATTCACAACTTACCCCTAGCGTATACATAACTTATACAAGCGTATAACAGCGTGTTCCCAGCGTATCTGTAGCGTTCTTGTCTTATGCCGAACGCATGCACAACGTTAGTCTAACTTACGCCGACCTTATGTATAGCGTGTTGGAGCGTGCTTCGACGATCAGATGTAAAGCGACGGCTCTCTACAACACTTTTTATTGTAGTGGACGTTGATCGATGGACATGCCTAAAGAACGAAAATTAGAGAACTTTGCAGGTAGTAGCTGACCACCTGCATTCCTACCGTCGTCCCTATCATCACCCGACTGCCGTGCCTACAATGGTAGCCAACCTCCCTCTCGCGCAGACTCCAATGCCTCTTTAGTGGTATCCGTGGCGGCATCTGCAGCAGCTGTGGTGGCATCTGAAGTATTAACCCCCTCTCAAGCCCCAAAACGACAAGCAGAAGCGGTCCAAGAAGATTCCTTATTTAAAAGTGATGAATTGCTGATCTGTATCCAATATATATAGCTGAAGCCCAGGTCGCTGGCGGATATGTTCCCTAAATACGCTCAATGCGTTCGTGATACGTTGAATAAGTTCTAAGGTCGTCAGGCATAGGTTGGATACGTTCTGGATACGTTCGGTATAAGTTACAGGTAAGTTACCTATAAGTTAGAAATAAGTTAGGCGTACGCTCAACAATGGACCTGCTGGCTGCCGACGTATGTCAACGTATGATTAACTTACAAGTTACGTGCATGAACGTACGCATAACTTACCTGTTGCGTAGAACAAACTTATGCCTAACTTATAAACAATACGTCGGCGTACGCTGAAAATTTTATGCATGCACAAAATTTTGGGCCGCATTTGACGTACAACAACTTATACCAACGTATTTGAGCGTACTCGTAACTTGTTCATAACGTACCCTTAACCACTGGCACTTGACCAACAGTATCTCTAAGAAAAAATATTTCCTTGCTAAAAATTATAAATAAGTCTTATACTTTTTTTAGCAATGGAACATTTTTTTTCGTAGAAACGCTGTTAAACATACATACACAGTATTGGTCAAGTGCCAGTGCCCCTAACTTATTCAACGTACACCAGCGTGTTTACTAAATTTCTCATACGTCGGCATACGCTGATGCTAAACGTCACTGTGTGACAGCCACATAAGGTGACAGTTATTCATTTCTAAACAACGAATATGGATGGTTTGCATTAAGCTGATAGTTATCAGCCACATAAAGTAAAAGTGCCTGTTGTCCAACGGCTATCATTAGTAAACTGTAAATCATGGAGAGGACAGTTAGTTCTTTTGCGAACCATATTTCATATAATCCTCAGTCAGGATGATAACGCTACAATATTTTATAAAATATCGAGAATTTCTCGGGAGTTAGACAGCACAAAGTATAGGATAATAAAATATCTTTTGGTACACTAACTATCTATGCCTTGGTCCTAGAGATTATAGGGCAGCTCACCAGGAAACCCATGATAAATTTCAAGATTGAATTGATATTCAAATGACGGCATGAAATGAAGGGCTATATCTACCTGATCATTGGTTAGTTATTCGACCAGGTTGTCTTACTGATTTTCAAAGTGTGTAGTGTGAGGCTACAGTGTTCTACTTTGTCCTAATTTGTTAGAAACAGGCTCTTAATGGATTAACAGACTTAGTTATTTTCATATCACGCCAACTATGTGCTAATCCAGCTGACTCCTTCAAGGGAAAAAACTTACTTGCAAGTAACACACACACTCTAGCGCGCTAGTTGTCACGTTGTTTCTGACACTTGTAAGTAAATCACGCACTCTAGCGCGCAAGTTATCACGTTGTTTCTGACACGTGTAAGTAACTCACACTTTACCTCGGTAGTTACTGTAAAACACTTGTATTTGGCGACAGCAAAATTTGGCGGCTTTTATTAATGGACCTTTTGGCGGACTTTAATTTTGGCGGATTTGTGATTTCTGAAAAAAAAAAATCATTTATGCTGACATCATAAAATTATGGGCCACTTGAGTCCGAGCTTTACAGGCTCATGGTTAATACATCTCAATTCCTTCTATTATTTCGTAATAGGTACATGTGTGTTGCTTCTGATGTCATCAACTTGGCTTGAATGTATGTCAATAGAATTTGAACAAAATAGTATTTAAATCAACTTGGCTTGGGTATAAATGAGTATAGCATGTCTAATAAGCATTTCTCCCCCTTGTTGTTTGCAGTGGTGTCTTCTTTTGCTTTCATATATTGTGACGTATACTGGCTTTGGCTTTATGGTACAGGGAATATACCATATGTCAACGGCAGTGATTTTTTTTACGATCATCGATTTTAATTGGCGGTATTTTAATTTGGCGGTTTTCTTCTTTTCCGCCAATATCGCCAAAATAAAGTGACCGCCAAATATAAGAGCCACGACACGAGAAAACCAACAATGTGGTTGTGCGCCCAGTGCAGACTCAGATCAGCCTGAGCATCCGCCCAGTCCGATCAGACACTTCACTAAGCGCTGAAAGGGTAGCTAAGGGACTAAGCTACCTCCATGCGGACAGAGAAGACTCTGATCAGACTGGGCGGATGCCCAGGCTGATCTGAGTCTGCGCTGGGCGCACAACCACATTGTTGGTTTTGTTGTGTCGTGGCTCATAAGTGTTTTACAGTATCACGTTGTTTCTGAAAATAAAATTAACATTAAATAATTCACATTCATTTAAATATTTATTTTCTACAAGCAGTAGTATTCTTGCAGCCAGAAAAGCACAGTAAAAGCAATATCAGTTTAGTAAATGCTGTCAGAACAATTCTCTTACAAAGGTTTGAAAATGACTCGCTAAATCTTTTGATGCATTAATGCTACTGTTTTCAGAGCAACTCAAACTGATTTCAATAAAGTATTAAATGTCGTTTTCCTGATGGCGAATCAGTAAAGAGATGACTTATAAAAAGCTAAAGCAATCCGTATGGTCTGAAATACAATGACAGCTTAGCTGAAGTGATAGCACACACATTTTTATATTCTACAAAATTCTAAAGTTAACAGCTATTTTAAAATTACCATTGTTAACACACTGATGAAACAACGTTGCATAAACGTTTATTCAGCGACATGACGCCGTTACAACGTTGTTCCAGTGCTTGAATTCCTTATGATAGAGAAGACTGCCCAGAATCAGAGTCAACTCAGAATCAGACTTGTTTACTGGTGATACGTCCAAGGACAATCATTCACCAGGACATGTAAATCAGGGAAGCTAGTCCCTAGCCCTTACAAGAGAAGTACACTTAGTAACTGAATCCTCTGCACACTCGGCAGCAGAAAGAAGGGAATCTTCCAGGAAACTCCAATCTCTAATAGTCTAGGGGAAAGAAACTAGACTTGTATATGTCAGTCCCAGCCAATGGGGCATGAAAAGCCAGGGAATGATGATTCCTGGTACGCCTATTTGGGGGAACAAGGTCATATATGGGTATACTGGCTGCACACTTCAGACCTTTGTAAAGTATTATGAGTCTGCTATCTTTCCTTATCTTTTTCAGAGATTCCAACTTAAGTTTCTCCAGAATGCCAGTCATAGTCCTAGTTTCATACAAGGATCGTCCAAAACGTTCTGTCGCTCATCTCATTACTTTGATAACAGATATGCTAGGATAACGTATTATGCCTCAATGAAAAGCCCTGATTCTCTTCTTCAAATTGATACCAAAACATAATCTTATCATCTTTACTCCGTTTTCTATTCAGCCCTCCGTACCACTGGCCTAATATCTGGTCGAAGAGCAATTTTGCGTTTCAATTTGTGAATGATTCAAACGGTACAATTTTATTGGTAAACATCACATCTTGCTGAAATTTTCAGTACTTCTACTCATAACATCAACACAGGAAGCCGAATGGAAAACAACGATATCAGTTCACTACTGACATGGAATAAAGGTAAGATTTATGACGTCATGGAAATACATCGTTACGTAAAATTCAAGTGACGTCTGAAGTGTAGCCGGAGTACACTTTTGAAAATTTTATTTCAGAGTGAATTGAAAATATCCTAAGCATTACAATAGGGGATTTTGGAAAGGTTATAAACTCGTCAAATGAAAAAAGTGAATCTGATAGTCCTCTGAGAGTTTCAGCAAAGCTGCAGAGTTTCCTTTGACTGTAGCTTTTCTTTCTCTTTTCTGGCAACAGCCGGTTTCAAACTGTGAAAATAATTTCTGTACTGTCCATGCTCAAAAAACTGTGCTAGCATTTAGGGAATTCGTTTTGTAATTTTTGGCATACTAAATTCATATTCAGCAACAGTAGGTATAGTAATGAGTTTTTTGTGTCTTGATCTTAAAACCCGATTGTCATTATATCAGCAGTGTAAATTAAAATAATGTTTTGGCGAATTAGAATAAAAGTTTAAGCACCTTCATGTCAGTGTAAGTGATTTTCAGTGTCCTTGCATGCATAAATAGAGCAATTTGTGCCGCTTAGAAATGGAACTGATAGATTTACTTAAGAATTCATGTGTAATACATGCATAGTAGTTGGTTCGATAAACTATCTAGATTGTCTTTAATTACCAACGTTTATTCAGGGAATGTGTATCAATAGCCTGAAGAATATTTTGCAAAATAAAACAATAATTTGGCATTGTCCAATTATGAATTATGCCGTGCGTTACATGCACTATCTACACGCAATGCAGTGGTATGGGGGTATACTTTGATCAAAGCAAATTGTCACTTTTTCCTTCATGACTCATAAATCATTTTGATAAAAATGTTAAGGCAAAGCACATGCTTCTTCAATGGTGTAATTTACAGAATCATTTTTATGCTTGTTCTCGGGATATAAGGCGAGTGACAGAACTTTTTGGACTACCTTCGTATGTGTAATTTCCCGTTACAAATCTAGCTGCCCTTTTCTGCACCTTCTCACGTTCATCTTGTAGAATTATACTTTGGGGGTCCCAAACTGAACTACCAGACTCCAGGACTAGACGCACCAGTCCCTTGTATGCTGACTCTTTAACCTCTTGTGGACATGCTGCCAAGTTACATCTGAGAAAGCCAAGGTTCCTATTAGCCTGTGTGCAAATATTGCTGACATGTGTGTTCCATTTCAGATTATTGGTAATTATGCCCAGCGGGTAGAACGACGTCAGGAAGATGTCTTTCGACGTCATGTGTCCGCTGGGTGGGAAAAACTTGTTTGTATTGTACTCAGTAAGGGAAAAATGTCATTATCGGAATAATTATTGTCAAAGAGTTTTAACCGTCCAGATGAGAATGCATCACGATAACATCTGCCCTGGATCTGTTGGGAGCTTCGTCCCATAAATTCTCGCAGTCTGATCATAGACAATCAGTTGGTATAGTGACACACGGCAAGGCTGATAAAACAACTGCGTTTTATTTCAGATTTAATCCTGGCAGTGGATAACAATTCACAGTCGGGTAGCCGAGTTCCCAAATTTGTTATCTTTGATTATTGGTATTTGGCAGAGAACGCCTTAACATCAATTTGAAATATTTTTTTGAAACCTCGGCCCATATATCATCCATCATTTATCCAAGAATCAATATTGTTTATCCCTATTTCAGTTTGTCTTTGCTTTACCTCCGCTGAGCAAATCAACGTTCGACCGATGCTAATCTGGCAATAATCTTGCTCTTAATACTCTAACCAATGATTAGAAATTATACGTAAGTCGCTACTTCTAAATTAAATACCTGCTACCACACATTAGGACTTGAACGCAATTATTGTGATATGTTTTACCAACAGAAATAATAAATGCCGACTATTCACACGGTAAAGTATATATTCATATTTTAGCCAAAATTTATAATATCCAGTGGAACCTTGATTACTTAACTAGTGTTCTGTTTCTAATGCAAGTTACAATGTATAAAGCTATCATATAAAAATATGTTAAAATCTGATTTTGAAAGTCCAAATGATAAAAACTGCCAACGTTGAAGAGTCTTACATATTCAAATATTTGCAGAGCACACATCCTTTTGAAAGTTTGACTGTTGTTTCCAGGGCACGAATTGGGTGAGAAACTTTTTTCAGTTTTTCAGATTCTTATGTGAGTAATCTAAGACAGCCAGCTGTTTTATAATCAAAATAAAATCTCACACCAGCTTGAAAACTTGATATTGCTTTTGGGAGGATTTGCTGCATTTTTTAATTATTATTTTTTTAAGCAAATCTAAATTTTCATTTCGCAAATTTCTCACAAAAGCTTGAAAATTACAAAAAGCGGCACGAATCAACTTGAAAACATCATGTATTAAGAGTGACAACCTAGGTCACAGCAGGTATACATATATTATTGTAATCATTTATTCAAATGCTACATGAAAGTAGGCAAGTTCTTTAATTTGTTAATAAAATTGCTTTAAACCAAACAGCTATGGTTTATTATATTGTTACCCCTGATATATAAGATGTGTTTCAGAGGATGCGGAAGTCAATATATCAGCTACTAACGCTCTTTTGTCTGACTCTGTGTGCCCCTGTGGTGACAGCTGACAGAACATGTAGTGGACATGGGCAGTTTTTCGGCGGCTCTGTCAGCTATACCCTGGACGGAATTAGTGGCAACTTTACGGTACATATCTCTTTCTTTCGTTTATTTTAAAAGTTTCTAAACTTCTTTTCGATTCGATGGCCTCAGACGAATCATTTACCGGACTTTCATTTGCACTAACTTTTTAAACAGATGGATATATACAGCGGGTGTATTATAATAGGCACTTGATGCTTACCACTCGCGAGCATATCTCATCACACCTTTGTTTTGCGGTCTATGCCTGTGTATCTAAAATATTCCGGCATTGTCAATGATTGTATGAGTTACGAGCTCGGACTTATTTGATTCGATTTGAGTACTTGGACGACTTGGACTTGCACCGTTATTATTTTTGCACATGAGCCGAAATCTCTGCTTATTATACAGGCAGTAGTCCGCCGTAAAATTTTAAACGAAATTTCCGCTCAAACTATAAGACCCTGATACAGGATAGCCGAACAATAATATATTGGAGTTTATGCTCCCCTTTAAAGTACTTTTAAGGCCATGTCAACATCAACTTGCCATAAGGGAAAATGTAAAAGTTTTTGTCTTGTCTCAGCAGTCTTGACAGGCTGTCAATCAAAAATGCCAGGCGGCCTTGGTTACCATAGCAATCCAAACACTGAGGATAAACAAAATCATCTCAGCTGCTTATATACGAGCAAGGTCGGACAATAGGACTACGAAAATACTGTTTAAGGTGAGGTGGGAGTAATTCAGCGCCGCCGTGCGGCAGTTTCTGTCGCAACGTTACGTAATGACGTCAAACGTTCCGTCTGAGAAAAACAAGATGGCGTCAACATTATCCGCTTCTGTGATTACATGTACTACATGGTCTGATTACAAAAATGCAAAGAGGCTGAGCGCTGGGTGAAATTAAATGGAAATAGAAAGTGTCGAAGAGAAGAAACTGCAAAAAATATAGCTAGTTACTACTAGCGGGAAAGCTTGTCTAGGGCGGTTTCTCATCAGCTTGTTAGATGGAGTTCGCAACTGCTGTTGCAATAATGCTATTACAAATTCCATTACGGTACCGCCTCATGAAATTGAAATGAGAAGCCAGATCACTGTCTACTCTTCGACCACACATTTTAGATGTCCGCGTCCAGCGGTTCTCGAATCCGAAACCGCTAGATCAGCAGGCCAGCGCTTAACCTACTGAGCTATCGGGGCTCCTCGGGTGTATTCAGATAGATCGGGATAGAGGGATGGATGGATGGATGGATGGGTGATTGATGGATGAAGATTTTACGTCCTTTTTAACAGTTACTCAGTCATATCAGGACCATGGTAATGTGATAATGAAATGCTGTGTGCAGTGGGGTGTTATCGTTATCATACCACCCACACTTAAAATACTAATCAGTTAGAATTAGGCCACATTGCAGTGATATTAAAAATTCTTAGAGTGTCCCTAGCGTTTGAACAACGCCAGACAGCCGTATCAACGTCGATGCAATATCAGCTGAACCTTTTATCAACGTTGATACGGTAATTAAACGTTTTTTTTCTGTCAGTACGCTGAAAGAAATGTGGCGTTCCTTTTTTCTTTCCTTTCTTTTATTTTTCTGTCTTTCATTTCTTCATTTTTTAAAGTGTATATCAAAGAATCGATTCATTGAACCTCCTAAACGCTAAATGAATTCAAGCTGCATTTTCACAGTCATTTTCCAGAGAGAGAGAGAGAGAGAGAGAGAGAGAGAGAGTCGCCACGGTCCAGTCGCAGTGCGAAATATTATAGGTTCCTTTCCTGGGTCGGGTCATGTACTGGAAAACTTGACTCCCTAACACTGTACAAGCGAGAAGGGAACTGTTCAAATGTCCTAACACGTGGACACGCAATCTAAAGTTGTTGCTTCGGAGGGTGCCCGTCAATTGTATGGAAGGGCATAATGGCAATGTTTTCGATTCCTTTTTTTTTGTCATTATCAAAGAAAAGTTAGCCAAGACGGCTAATGCACTGAGAGAAAAATGTACTACATCCGCTTTCCCGTGGATGACAATCATGAGTGACGAAATTCCTAGACAAATTTTGCCGGGATCCTACAATAAGCTACGGTTGATACGTGGCGCGAAAAGTAAAGTAACGTTAACGTCACCATGCGCGACGTTAACATTTCAGTCTAAAGAGACAGCACGCTGGGCATTTTATGCACTTTAGCTTAAAAGTTAAGTCGGCGACCTACTACTTTTATTGCTTTAATATAAACTTTTATCATTTGGTCATACTGTGTTAGTTTTTAAAGAAAAAAATGTGTTTTGTTTTCTCAGAATGAAGGTTTTTATCCAAGAGAGACGTGCAAAAAAGTACGTTTTCCATAGAACGCCATTATAACGTCGTGTCGAAAATGAGGAAAAATTGACGTTTTCGAGGTCAGATATCTTGAAAACGACAACGGCGACACCCCCTTTTTATTACATTTTCTGAAAGAGGAGCTAAAAATGTACAATATAGGGGAGTATAAATAAAACCATGTGTTTTGTCAATTACTCCCACCTCACCTTAATCAAGTAACTTTGGTTCTTCTTGCAACATTTACTGACCATTAACTTTCAACTAGGCTGATGCATCAGCTGTTACGTCAAAGCATCGCAGATATTTTGAGAGATCGTTTATGTTTTAGACAATTTCCTTTCATAGTCGTATATTTTTGCACCAGCAGTTAACTCAGCTGGCTTGGGTGTCACGGCAACCTATTTATAGAATTCTCTGCATTGTATAACATAGGCTGTTTTATGGAAGACAAATCGTTTGGTGTAGCAATGCAGTTCTTGCATCTCCTTCTGACCAATATTAATATAGTTCATGGTCTGGCATCTAAATATCAAGGTCCAGTAATTATTACATTAAACTTACCTTACAACACCGTGATAAATATTCATGAGAATTGTTAAAATTACTGTTTATTAACCATGTAATTAACCTTACAATGCTGGTCAATCTGATTAGTTTATAATCATCTTGCAACTGCATGGGAAAGCTGAATATAAGCTCACTTTAAAGCTTACTGGTGGCATGACAAAAGTCATAGCCATGCCAGCAGAATAGCTTTGTTGTATTGTTTGTAGACTGCATTTGTTTTAGATGTGTACTCTGTCCGGAAAACGTTGTTGACGAATGTCGAAAGTTCGTTGATAAAGAGTCCGTCTGTGTAAAGTGAATAACGCCTTCGTATATCGGCCCAAAAAGCATGGACAGCTTGGAAACAAATGTAGAAGTGCAGTTTTTCTGTTTGAACGTCCCGAGTCTCTTGTGAACCTTTACAGGCTTGCATGTTTGAAGTTGGCGCGTATCGCTAGAGTATTTTTGTTGTTGTTTATTTATTATCTTTATTTATTACTATATTTTAGTCTATTTTTTTATCAAAGTTTACAAGACTTTGACATTCTACAAGTTTGAGTGGAAAGCCCGGTGAATAGAGAGCATACAAAAGACTCGTGTGACTTGTTGAAGTCTCGGTCAGGTCTGTGAACGTGTACAAACATTAATTTAATGCTGTTAGTTTTTCATTCTCGGGTAGCTTTATTTCTATTCTTGAATGTTCTTGATAACCGATCGCATTAGTAGTCTTGAACGACAGACAGCAAACACCGAGAACAAAATAATTATATAAAAGTTTGCGATTTTTTTTATATCATTTACTTATTATCATATTTTTACGATATACATGTATTTGATAGATGCAATTAGATGTTATTACTGGTTGGGCGCTGGGAATGGGTCCATGTGGCAGACATTGTAATAAATCTTCAGTGGGACTGAGTACGAAACAGACCAGGGTCCAGATGGAAAATGCGATGAATAGCACTTCTTATTTTGGAGAATGGTCCGCTGAAATTCAAAGGCATTCGCAGGCTCTTCAGAAGCTCGGAGTGACTGACAAAATTCGTTCGGACATGACTGGCACTGTCCTGGCTGTGAGTGAGACTTCAAAATGGGAACAAGAATTGTTGAAGGTTTCTTTACCAGTGGAAGATAATCTCAGCCATAAAGACATTAAGTGAGTAGATCGTTAAGGTAGAATGTCATTTAATATCAGGCTTTTCAAAAGAGTACCCACCAGGCACACAACGTTGAAACAACATTGAATCAACCTCATGCCGTTATCTCTGTGTTGTTTCACTGGTTGGTTATATATATTTTTTATTCTAAAATAAACGGGAGATCGTCTTAAAAGATTAATGTACATCTGAACATGTGTACCAGGTGTATTATAAAGCTAGCAACCGTTACACGGTGTATAATCGAACGCCCATGCTCCCATTCAGGGAGACAGTTGTTCTCTAAAACAATATTGTGTGTTTTCAAAAAATGTCATAATTAGCAAATAGCATGATAGACTTTCTGCCGTTAATTAGTCTCCAGATGTATCAGTAGTGTCATTTGACCTATTCCGACGATGTAAATTCTCTGTCATTTTTTTATTTATTTGTCTCAGTAAATAAACAAAAGCCTCTTGTTTGAGGCAATTTGTTTGGGTTCACAAACTATTTTAGGAAGATAGTGAAATCTGACAATAACTAGGCGTTGTCTTTTATCCTAATTCGACGCACCTTCTTTTATTCCGGTGGATCTGTATATTATTTACATTACATTGAAAGAACCACCGAGGGGCGCCTCGACAGTAAATTGTCGGATTATTACTAGCTCGATGAAAGATTATTTTATGCAAATAAGTGTCTGTCTGACATAACTGATATTTAAAACATCTGATTATACACACGTCTTTGCTGAAAAACTATTTCGGTGATTCAGTGTCCGTAAGCACAATGTTTGATGTTTTTATCCAGGATTCTGTGATAAAAGAATATTATCAATTCAAAATAAAACGGTCTTATGGAGTTTAACTTACAACTGATCTTGAATATTCAAATTGCATGACGAGAATGCAGCACTAATATGGATTTCAGAACTCAGGGACTTTCCCCAAATATACTATCCACCGGAATAGGCTAACTGAGCTAATAAATTAAAACTTCAATAAACCTAAGTAAACGATTTTATTTCCTTTTGATATTTATCAGTTTAGATAGCTAATAAAATTAGCAATCAACAAACATATAGGTTTACGACATATTTGTTTACACAAATATTGTCCGGCCCTATTTTCACAGTTGGCCTAAAAACACCTGTCTTTTTTCTTGTTAAGTATGCATTAACAGCCACTTTTAAGCTCGGGTTTTCCGTATCTTTGATTGATAGATGAGATCCTTACTATATGTGGATTTGACAAATAAATATTGAAAGTAATAACCTAAAAATCATTTCGCTTCTAGCTTGTTTCGTTGCAGAGAAAGAACCAAGATACACCGGAATAGGTGAATCCGCCGGAATAGGTCAAATGAGTGTATAACCCGTTTTTCCACCTCAATCACATTTTTTCATTGTTTATATTATCTAATGTGCCTGATAAATAAATTTTGTTTTCAACAACAAAAAACGATATACAGATACACAGGTTTAGTTTCTATTTGTTTTTTCGTTTTATTATTTCCGTGGTAGTATTAGTTTGTGAAAAACAAATTACACCTCAAACGGGGAAAACACTTTGAACCAGGATGATCATATTTGCATAACGCTAGGAGCTCAGGTATAGATTAAGGCTCATTTCGTAAAATATGACTGAATTTTGCCACTTCTACAGTTTTCATCAACTTAAGCTGAAACTTTGTAGATAGTAAAAGTAAAAAGTATGCAAAGACCAGGAACTGAAACAATCAAAATCCAAATCCAGCCCTCAAACCATAGTTGGAAACAACTAAGATTACAAATAATCAAGATACAGAGAACATATGGCCAACCGAGTGAGCAGCTTGTTCCCAAATGGTGGCCACTCAGCAACCCAAACCGAACCAAAAATAATAATAACATACATAAGGTAAAACATCACAGAAACTCTGACACCAAAAACAGGCAACAAAGAACCACAACAGAACTACCGCCTTGGAACGGTCAGTAATGAATTACTGGGGGGCTTAAATCGATTTTACAGGCCCAACCTCACCCTCAGTTTCTGAAGTGGTACAAAACATTTAGTTGGTTGTTCGGTTCGCATGATAACCCTCTAACTCGTCAATGAATCATCACGGTAAACACATAAATCAAATTTCAACACCATGAAGAAGCAAAGACGAGGACTCAACAGATACAACGGGCCGTCTGACAGGTGGAGATCCCTGTCCTGTCAAACAACCCCACTAGAAATCTGAAGCAAAAGAAGGTCACCAGTTGAGCCCCGGTACCGTTTATTTGCGTTCAGTCTATGTTTAGGGAGAGGACTATCTAATGTTCTAATAACTTTTGTCCGATCCCTAAGATGTGGAGTAGTGCATTTTACTTCGAGGCTGCGCTCCAAGAATATTTTAGCGGAATAACAGCCCTTAAATAAAATCAGCTTCGGAATTTTCTAACTTCTGAGGAAAATGATTTTAAAGACACTAATAGTATTTGATGCGCAAAATATTTTGATAAAGATGAGGTGTTTCTGCATGCATTATTTACATAGTTATTGCCCCTGTTAGTATGACATAAAATATTTGTTTCCTACAATTTACATCCGCTAAAGCTGAAACTTGTTTTATAGTAAAAAGATGGTTTGGACCAGTGCATATTAGTTCGAAGTTATACTCCAATGATTTTAGCATGTTTAAGGCCCTTAAAATAAACTTGACGTTGACATTTTGCTACCCTCTAAACCGCTTCACAGAAGAACCTGCTTTTTTGGTACAGTATTTGATGAGTAAAATATTTTGATAAAGATGAGGTAATTCTGGATTCATTATGTACAGGGTTATTGTCCCTGTCAGTCAATATCAAGGTAGCTGTGGATCTCAAGACTGTTAGAACCTAGGATTTGGATATTTTATATATTCTACATGACCATGAAAAGAAGTGGACCTGCGTTTCTGTTTTTCTCAAAACAGATACTACCCATTTGTCAAACATGAAATGCATTATTTACCTGCTTTTTCCTGGCAGTAAACGGGTGAAACGGGCTTACTGTGGTCTTGTTTTCTTTTCGGTAGGCCTTGTTGTTGAAAAATCAAATAAAAGTTTGTTTTCAAACCACTGGGAACACAGTTTGAGATAGGATGCTCGTATTTTATTTAACGTACTGCTAGGGTCTAAAGTGTGGAACACCAAATTAATTTTTGGGCTAAATTTGTTAAAATATGACTGACGTACTTCCCTTTGTTGACACTGGCATTTTTTCCAACTTTGGTATTGTATGGCTTAGACAGCTGATTTTTTGTTGTATTGATTGATCTGACGATAGTTACGTTGCGTTGCATTCTTTCTTGACAATTATGTTCCTTTTCTAGAAATGGCACTTCCCTTTTAAGTGGAAAGATTAACTATAGCAATCGTTCATCTTTGAATGTTGAACTTGAATCAATATGAAACTTGTTTTATTTCCAATAAACATATATTCATGGTTACAGCAATGATAAGATATGGATACAATAGGATCAGAAAATGAAACGAAGCTTTGTTGCCACATGACTTCTTTTTACACAGACCATTCCCTTCAGTGACTCGTCCTTTTTAGTTGCGGGCATATGGTTGGGGGCATAGTGTTTTACCAACATATTAATAAGTTAAGGATCAACACTGCGCGGAACCCTCCTTCGTGCAGCGAAGTACCTATTCATTAAAGTCGATCTTTCATTGTTGGAATAAACTTCAGCTTTTCGGCAGGTTATGTTTTCTAGCTACTGTTAGAACTGTCGGAGAATCCGACTATATCCCCACTTAACAGTTTTAGTACAAAGGTGTTACTTTCTTTCCATGGAGCACAGATAGAAAGAACTCGTTGTCAACATGTATACCAATAAAGAAATATTCTGCGTAAATCTGTTTGTATGAAGTACAAAAAATGTAGAAGTCTTTGACAAAAAAAAAGAACATTATCAAAAGTATGGAGAGAAAGAAAGTAAAATAAATATAGGAAGAATAAGCCGGATAAGGCTGGTTCCCAATCTCACGATACAATAAGTCATCATCAATCTGTATACCAAATATGAACATTCTACCTAGAAGTTTGCTATGACATCTGTTATGAAACATTATGCAAAGTCAGAAGAGAAAGAAAATCAGACAACTACATAGACGAAAAACAGAAGAAGGCTGGTTCTCAATTCTACGATACAACAAGTTGCCATAAGCTTGCATATCAAATATGACTAGTCAAGCTTGCATGCATGGTTGGAAAAAAACGTCTGATGAAAAATTGCATTATTCGAATTATGGAAAAAAAAATGAAAAGAAAAAAAAAACACACACACACAAGAAGAATGTGCTGGTTAAGGCTGGTTCCCAATCTTACGATACAATAAATCATAATCAACTCTTATACCAAATATGAACATTCTACATTGAAGGGTTGTTGTGAAAAGAGAAATTACATTATTCAAAGTCAGGAGAGAAAGAAGATCAGACAAATACTGGGAAAAATAAGCAGAAGAAGGCTTGTTCTCAATCCCACGATACAACAAGCTGTCATCACCTCATACCAAATATGACTACTCTAGCTTGCATGGTAGACGAAACATTTCACTATGAAGGGAACGGACGGGAGTTCGGACCGAAGGACAGACGGACGGACAGATGTAAACCAGTATAGCCCCATTTTTACAAAGCGGGGCTATAATTAATATATCTGATAGAAGCTGATTTTTATACCCAGCCATACATTAGTTGCGGGTATTATATTTTTACTTTGGCCGTTCATGTTTCTGTCCGTCCATCCGTTCGAAGTATATACGTCCGTCCGTCAGTCTAGCCGCATTTCGTTTCCGTTCGATAATTTAAGTATTTACCAATGGATTTCTTCAAATTTCGCATATGCAGTAGTATCAAGAATTTCTCGCTTGTTAATGAGTTTATTTTGTGCTTCTTTACACTTAAAGCTATACTCCCTCATTTTTTCCACCATCTCCAAAATAAACAATTTTAATACTTTCGTTAGATAATATATAATCATAGCTAAATCCATAGTAAAACTTCAGGGAAGATGTTTCAGTTTAATGTATTTTTTTAATTAGAATATAATATAGGAATTGAAAATGTAAATGAACACTATCGTCATCTAATAGAAAAACCGATACCACGCCTTACGGTCATATGACGATACCTAGGTATTTTTCTGGTTCGTGCACGCGCTAGTGACGTTAGGGCAAATTAATTCTATCCAACAAGGCGACTTCGATCGCGGTCCAAGTCTTTAAAAAAATGTTTTATTTCTTGTTTTAAAATAACTTTTCACAGAAATTGTTCTTAATATCTATTGTCAAATGTATAAATGGGACATTTTGGAGTTACTGTGAAAATATTTCATGGAAACGTTTTTATAAGCATAAACAAGGGCGTAAATCTTTAAGAGTAGAGAAACACATCTTTGGCAGAATCAAAGTTCCATATTAGATAAGGATATTGTAGTATTTGATATGTGCAACAACTTAGATTAATATTCAGCAAAAACAATCGATCGTAAATCAGGGATCTCCATGCAATGTATTAATGCAAGTCACAATGATTTTTACCGCCCCTTCTTCACAAAATTAGTTTAATGAAATAGCCCATTCAGAAGATATTTGCCATTAAATGGCTAAGAACTGTCATGATATTGTTTCTGGGGAAGAATCTGCTTCTTTTCCTAATCAGTGTTATGTTACAGACGAAATAATCATGTAAATGATTGAAAAAGAGGCATGTGCTTTCATTTTTGTGCTCAGTGAATAATGACAAGTAGGTCAGTGATGTCTCTGACTACAAGAATTTTTGTTATTGATCTTAATACCAATACAGACTAGCATCAAATGTGGTAAGCCATTTTCCTTGGACAACAAAATTGAAAAAAAGTGATCTTAACCAATATATTGATCAGTGGACAATGAAAAATAGGTCAGAATCTTATTTGAGCATAACATTGTCATTTGCTGGTATAGGCGTGATATCTATTTAAGTTCTGGACCTCCAGGTATTTTTTGTGTCAAAACAGAATTCAAGATTTTGAAAGTCGCTGCTGGAATTTCTGTTAAATACATGCACGTGATTTCAATGCCATATTTTGGAATATAAAACGCATTTTTGAACAATACATTGAAATGATTGATAACTTTAGACACGGCTTTACCAACTAGGCAAGAGTCCCAAGGGAACAGCATTGATGTTAAGAAAGAAAACAATTCTGAATATATGCCAATTTGACATGTGTGATTTCCCCGAACCACTTTCAAGTGCTAATTTCCCAGAAAATAGCCGCCGCCCCACCAAACGGCATATGCTGTGATAAAGTAGACTGATGATACCACTTATCAGCAAAAAATTAGCCACTTTGATAGGGGTCAGGATACAGGCCTTATCCAGACCCCGCCTTTCGATATTTATGACAGAGTAATGATACCTATCAATGTCAAAAACTTGTTTTTGGCCTCTAGCTCATTTACTGTCTTTACTGTTTGGAGTATTATGATGAAACTTTGTAGAAATAATCGAAGCAACAAAAGTTTGTGTTACCATAGAAATGTTTGTTATCTGCCTCTGCCCTAAGGCTATATTTATGTTTAAAATCACGAAACAATATATATAAAATAAGAGATGGAAGCTGTTTCTCTGACACATACAGCAAATGATTTGAGTAATGAAAGCTGCCCGTGATGATCAAAACTTTTCCCCATGGGGATTATGTCCTCCTGGCGCAGCCTACATACATGAATGATTGATGGTGATAAAATCTTTATAAAATCATAATTTGAACAGATTTTTTTCTGAAACTTACAAATAAAGTAATAACAGCTTCTTGTGGTCATCAAAATTTACCCCTAAGGGGGTAATTTGTTACTGTCATAGTATGTACGTCCGTTTGTCCGTCCGTCCGTCTGCATTTCATTTTCGTTCGATAACGTAAGTATTCACTGACAAATTTCACACAAAGTTTGCATATGCCTCGCATGGAATTGATAATCGGCAAATTTTGATAATCCGTGACAGAGTAATGGCACTTGTCAATGCCAAAAATGGTGTTTGGCTACTAGCTCTTTTAGTACTTGGAACATAATGATGAAACTTCACAGAAATGATCGAAGTAACAAAAGCTTTGTGTTGCCATAGAAATTTTGTCCTTAGGGGTTATCTGCCTCTGCCTTGTACAAGTCATGAACATACATATGGTCAGAGTTGGAAGCTGTTTCTCTGATGTTCAAAACTTTGCTCCATGGGGGTATTTCCCCACGGCCTCGTATTTTTGCATACATAAAATGATGGTAAATTCTATATAAAATAATGATCGAAACAATTTTTTCTGAAACTTACAATTAACTATAAAAATAATAAAAGCTTCCTATACTGACAAAATTTTGTTCCGGGGTTATCTGTCCCTCCCTCGTGTCCGCACACATGTATAAAAGTCATTAAAATCTATATGATCAGAGCGGAAGGTGCTATTCATGAAGTTTACAGTAGGTGATCGGAGTAATAATGTGAGTTGAGGATAATAAGAATGCTGACCATGTCCACACTGAAGAATCGATAGTCGCCCAGAATTCAGTGAACGCGCAGCCAATCAGTGAACGCGCAGTTTATTTTAGTTTTTTGGAGCGGGGTACTGCTACTTAAAGTGGTAGGTGATGTTATTATATGTGTTATAACCACTTCAATTGACCTTTATCCAAGGCTAAATATAATAATTTTCAGCTATTTTGAAATAAATTTTGTTAAAATAAGTTATTAGAAAAATTATAAGGAACCGATCGGCTTGCAAGGTGATTTCGTGTCATAAATTTTCTGAACGGCGGTGTTTTTTCATAAAACAAAGCTCGTGATGTAAATTTGCTGTAGTAAGTGGTTACACGGAAGGTAATCCTGAAACTATTAAAGTTTCGTGCCATAAGCTGCAGGGATTTAGGAGATACAACCCATTTTAGCATTGTACGCTCTAAATCAGTGAACACGCAAACTGTATCAGTGAACGAGTAGCACAATAATCTGTGTGTACGAAGCAAACGCGCTGCGTTGTACGAAGTGAAAGGGAAAAAGTGTACGCATTGAACGCATCGGAAAGGTCGCCATTACAGCCAGAGCTACATTTAGCTTAAAATTACATGAACTCATCTAAATTGCGTACCCATCATCCCATCTTGTATCATGGCCTACTTTGAAGTAGCCCGTTCAGCAACTTTTTTTTAATTTGCACTGTTAGAAAATACTGAGGTAGAGCTCTAGTCGGAGCTAAACTCTACTTTCATTTTACACTGAAGTATGCCGGAATATCTGTGCGGACATCTTATTTGTATACTGCACAATTCTGCCAATTTGATTGACGAAAACGGTCTTAGTGCGTATGCAAACCACATACATTCAGATCAGCTTGCGCACTCGCTAAGTCTGAGTAGTGTCACATAAACAATGTATGTAACCTGAAGAATCAGTATTCAGAACATCAAAGACTCTTATCAGACTGCAGACTGATCCAAGCTTTCACAGTTCGCACTTGCCTGACGATCCATGGTGTTGAGCGAAGCTTTGTTTAATTTCATTCGATAAAAGAATAAGACCGTCTCAGATTAGGGACGAGTCATTTATTATCAGGCGTGTGTGTGTTTTCATATGATTCACACACCTGATAATAAAAGAATCATCCAGTAAAGAGGCAATTGCTCCTATTGCAGCAAATTCTACCATATGGACCTAAATATTTAATGGCAAACAGTACAGACCCAGATTAGGCAGTTAAATGAGCAGATTTAGACTGCACTATTTTGTCAATTGTAAACAGTTTGTTTAAAATTATCATTTGTTCCAAGTAAAATAATTCAGCAGTAAGGGACGAGTCATTTATTATCAGGAGGGAGGGCCGGGTACATTTTTATATGGTTCACCAAAAATTTTCCGACCCCCTCCCCCCCAGTCTCACCAGTATTATTTTTCCGACCCCCTCCCCAGGTAGGTGACACAATTTTTTATGACCCTATCCCCAGTACCAGCTACTCTTCACACACACATACCATGATATTACCTGTTTTATGTCAGACTGACTTCAATCAAAACCTAGCTGTATGAAACACAAAGAACATTTTCTTATTCTAACAGGTTAATTACATGTAATCATGGTCTGTTTAACTTTGTCCGCATTTCTTAAACTTTTTCTGCTAACGGCCAGCCAGAAATCTGTTGTCGAATGCTAAATAATTATAACTGTAAATAATATAAATTTGTACTCGGGATAGCGGGGGTCTGGGGGCTGAGCCCCCAGAAGCCACAGTAGTTTTGCTGACGAAAAGGCACGTGGAGAGCTGATATCACAAATGCAGGCATTAAATTTAATTGAGCACAAAATCATTTACTTGACATGATGTTATAGACACTTTCATACTGTTCTTTCTAGCAAATCAATGAAAAGATCTGTTTTTGGATATGAAGCTGCCCAAGTTTTGTGTGTCATTTCTACAAAGTCTGTTAAGTTTAAGTCTTGAGTTTGAAAGAAAAGAGACTGAAATTTTAGGAGTAATGAGGGGATCTGTGGGGGGGGGGGGGGGGGGGGGGGGGGGGGGGGGGGGGGGCGAAGGCTTCCAGAAGCTAAGACGTTTTTGTCACCCGACGTAGGCGGAGGGGGACTATAGAAATGACCCTCGTCCGTCCGTGTGTGCGTCCGTCCGTCATTCCGTCCGTCCTTCCGTCCGTCCGTCCGGGCGTCCGAAATCTTGTCCCCGCAACTCCTCCTACGTCTTTCATCGGATTGATTTGAAATTTTACAGATTGTATTCTTATGATATGAAGATGTGCATGTGGTTTTTTATTTTTGTTTCGGCCATTTTTGATGGAGTTACGGCCCTTGCTGACTCAGACCTTCCGAAATCTTGTCCCCGCAACTCCTCCTACGTCTTTCATCGGATTGATTTGAAATTTTACAGATTGTATTCTTATGATATGAAGATGTGCATGTGATGTTTGATTTTTGTTTCGGCCATTTTTAATGGAGTTACGGCCCTTGCTGACTCAGACCTTAATTGTCCCCACAACTCCTGCCACATCTTGTATCAGATTGACATGAAATTGTGCAGAATGTTTCATCGTGATCTGAAGATGTGCATGTGATTTTGGAATTTCAGTTGTCCTGTTTTTTACAAAGTTATGGCCCTTTGTCATTTTTGGCATTTTTTTCAACTTTTGAACCGTTTGACCAAGAGAGCTGAAATTTGGTATGCTATTAGCATTTGGTAAATTGATTATTCTGACTATTGTTAGGATGTGCTAAATTATAAGTGACAGAGTTATTCCCCTTTCATAGATAATAGACATTCACTTAAAGATAATGGGATAACTCCAGAACTATTCATATTAATGGGCTGAATTTTCATAAAGGCATTGTTCATTTTTCATCAGATTCACGTTAGCAGGATTATGGCCCTAGTTATTTTGTTACTGGGTATACAGTCTTGATGTTTTAGGCATTTTGTAAGGGCCAAAAGTTTCAGTAACCTGATTATACATTATATGCCCTGTTCTAAACTTAAGTATTTTATAAAGAGGCCCAGTAAATGGGTATATGTCTTTGCTTATGTTCAGTTATTATTTGTTTACCAGGTTCTGTAATACACATATTTTCTGTTTTTGGCCATACAGTTACTCTGAAACGGAATAAAGGGCTGCAGTTTGTGACACATATCAAACGTCGGGTGACACTTGGCCGATGGCCTTTTATTAAAAATGAAAACTGATGGAAGCATTCTGACCCCCCCCCCCAATATGCCTTATCAAATATATGACCCCCCCCCCCCTGCTCCGAGGCTTTTTTTATTTCCGACCCCCCCCCCCCCCAGTTCATCACCAAAACAAATTCCGACCCCCCCCCCCTAAATGTACCCGGCCCCCCCACCTGATAATAAATGACTCGTCCCTAAACGGAGACTCAATATTTGGTTAGTTTTCAGTTGCTGGAGATTACAATTATTTAACCTCCAGGTCAAGAACAAAGTAGCTGTCTATGCTATTAAGACAGGATCCAAAATACTGTGTTTGATTCTTGACAAAATTTCAGCCTTTTCTTTGAAATGTTTATGTAGTGAACTACAGTCCGGATCCGCTTTAATAACAACTTTTCCTCGAACTGAATCGAACATTATTTTTTTTTCTAGATTCAATAACTTCTTTGGGTATTATCCGAAAATCTTTTGTTTGATATACAAATGTGGGTATATCAGGGTGGATCAAACGTCTTCGGCATTTTAGTACATTGTCAGGATGAGAGTAACCAGAGTGTTCCGTAACATTTTGAAAATCTCCATAAAATGAGCAGCTATAGCACCTGTACTCAGAGGTATTATTCGCCATTCGTACCTCTGAAAAAAACACTGAAGAATGCTTAAAACTAAAGTCACGCATAACTAGCAGCTAGTGGTCAACCCACTGACAAATTTTGTGGACTTCCAGGCAGATACTACAAAACTTGCGCATTCACTGGGTACATATCACGCATTCACTGGGTGCAATATTAGCGTTCACTGGGTACACTACAACTGATGGCTTACACGTTTACTTCATTCACAGTGTCGCGTTCACTGATACAAATTACTCGTTCATTGATTTTCAGGGTACAATCATATAAAACAGAATATCTCATAAACTAAACGACAGGCAGTGACGAAATTTAATGTATTTGCAGCTATATACTTGCTTCTACTTCTGCTTGCAGAAAACATCAAACAGAATTAGCGTTTTATGGTAAAAAGAAGAAAACCTTGTTATTTTCTACGTTTTTAAGATAATGAACATAATAAAACGGGGTTTACCCGACTCCATGAGATATTCGTAAAGGTTTATTATCATAGTATGAAACATACCACTACATTCAAGTAATGTAAGTGTAATTGTATTTTCAGAACATCTTATATAAACACGAAAATCCGCGCAGAAGCTGACCACACACGTAAAATTAAAACATTTTTACTGCGCGTTCACTGATTGGCTGGGCGTTCACTGAATCCTGGGCGACCATCGATTCCTTAGTGTGATGTCTGTACCGGCAACAGTTTAAGCAAACGAAATAAGTGTTGATGAGCTAACGCTTTCCAAAGCAAGTGTGTCTTGACATTTTGCACGAATTTACAACTTTACCTAACGATCTACTGATTTTTGTTTTATCGATTGCTTATGCTTCCTAAAATTGACTTTAAGTTCATGATCCTATTTTTAACTGACCATGTCGGACAAATATCTTAATGCTACAGAGTGACAACTGAGAATGTCAGATAAATTTTATCTTTTGTGACTCTTAGATATGTTTGTTGAGATTTTTTGTGGATTTGATTTGTTTATGTACGAGGGTGATCATTAAATAGTGGACACACCTTTGTAGATAAATCAATATTTTACATAAATAAGTTGCTTTCATGTAAAACCAAAACGATTTTTTGAACTGTCGAAATCATGTTTGAAGTTGAAATTTTAACGTGTTACCATAGCAACATACGACGTTACGTTCATGGTGGAAACGGCGTGTGTTGTTTTCAACATTATTTCGGTAAGGAGGTGTTCATGTTTTGTCCATTATGTAGGATATTTAAAGAGAAACTGAAAATTTAGCTACACCTTCCGCCTAAGTTAGGTTTTGACTTTACAAACACACATATAATGATTGTTTACGAAACTGTTCTGAAATCTGGTATGAATTAAAGCAAGAACAGGGACTGAAATAATTGATTTTTAGGGCTTCTGACAGTTTATTCCGTAATCATGTTCAGTAATATTCACTGGCTGTGGTTAATTGATCGGTTGTCAAGTATAGGCTAATTTTGGTTTTGGTCTGGTATACAATTTTCCCCAGACTCTGCTTGTCTAAGTGCAATGACGTCATAATTTTGGTCCCTCAGGTTTCAAATCAGCGAAAAACGTCACATTTTGCTCGATCGAAAGCCTTTCACAATCTGTATTGCTGTCAGATTTGAGAGCAAGTCATGAATCATGATAGATTTCTTTTAGTATCCGAGACTGACATCCAGCCATCACACTACAACAAACTTTTATCAATTCTTTGTTGCTTGCCAGCAGCATTTGTACATGGAAATTTGCAAAACATTTAGAAACTAAACCCTTTATCAATTCTTTGTTGCTTACCAGCAGCATATATTCATGGAACGTTGCAAAAAATTTAGAAACTAAACCCTTACCAGTTTAACGCATCATTGCCATGGCAACGATATTCCCAAATAGTACTGTAGAAGTTAACTATATATGTCATATGCTTGCGTCTTATGTATTATATACCAAATATACTGTTCTAACACATAGCTAATGAGATAAAAGTAAATAGGAAAATTCAAAGAAACTGACACAATTCAATTCAAGATCCAACCCAAGACAACAAAAATTAGTCACCACCAAAGACAGCACCAGCGGCAGCCATGTGACTAGTCATTTCCCAAGTAGGTGGTCAACTGGCTAGCCTGAACATCACAAACAATATATCAATAACAGACTTACCAACTAACAACACATAAAACAACAACAAAGAACCAAAACAGAACTGCCGCCTTGGGGCGGCCAGCAATAAAATGACTTGGGATGGGGCTGGGAGATTGGGGGAGTGGAGCATTAACCGGTTTGTGGTCAACCAACCCTCGCCCTTTATTGTGCATCGGTTCATCAGATTCTAGTTTCTAGTTTCCATTATATGATAATTAGTTTCTAGTTTCCAGAATTAATGCTAGTTTCCATTATTTAATAACCACCCCTTGTGTGTATGTGTTTGTTCATATACGAGTGGCGTGCGGCAAGTGCAATCTTTTACTTTAGTAAATTGTTCATAATTCACACTTCGTTACGTATAGAATTTAACATTTGTACATGATAATTGTGTCTAGACAAAGCTTCAATTTGATTTTCATTATGTTACATTTTATTAGGAAAGCTATGAACAAATTATACAAACTTACCAAAGAGTCATCGTAGGTTAGCCTGACTAGAACTTCTAGCCAGATCCACTTGATAGGCTTGCTTTAGCGCTTAGAACCGCTGTACTTACAAAGAGTTACACAGGCATCCTTATACAGTCGAATTCCAAATTAGAACGACCGTCAAAAATATTCTTCAGACGCATGAGGCGAACCCATGATTCATGACCACCAGATTCGTTGTTGGACACTGTCACCCCTAAGACACCAGTGCTGTTTTGTGTGCTTACAGTGATGTTCTACATTTAAAAAAAAGGCTAAAGTGGGATTAATGCCAGATACAAATAACACTCATATATTCTAATTTTAGTTATGACGGATGCTCCTGGAGAAATCTGTCAAGGCAAGGAGAAAGTTTACCTTGGCATATCCAAGCAAAGGTCGACCCAGTTAAAGTAAGAAGTGATACAAGAAAGCCGAATGGAAGTCCGCAGGTCCTCTATAGACCTTTCTACAGGTGAGTATGGTGGCTGTTACACAGTATTTCGGATTATTTTACCATCTGTTCTTAGTATTAATAAAAAATACGTCGTTGTGAGGTTTGGTGCCTTCATCCGCGTAGGGATTAAGAGGTGTTTATTTTGAATTTCCATCCACAAGACCACCTTCATTTTTGATATTTCAATAGAATCCTTAACCATACTGTTGAAATACAGAAACGCGCATCTGTAACAGTAAACTTGGTAAAAAAAAAAATTATTTTGTATCATATATGACTTTTATTTCCTAAAAATACATGTAAACCGCATTTGCATAGATATATGTAAGTTGGAAAGAGATGAAGAGATCATTGCTTATAACTGAACGGACAGAAAACTAGCTAAACATATATACCTATCTCTTAGAAATCATTATTATTTTATACTGATCGACGAACTAGTGTGACTAGTTGCTTACTTAGTGCTGAAGCTATGTATTTAAACCCGCATAGATAGTTTCTATGCGTAACTGAATCTGTTTGCAGAAGGTTGACGTTTAAATCTGCAAGTTGGAATGGAATTGCCCGTTTACCAGGCGTGATTTACCCCTGAATTAAGTACCAGCTTTCTACGCAGTTAAATACGATAGTTTTATATGATTTTGTTTTTTGTGTATTTTTAATAATGGTTATCAAAGCCTTATGGCCGTAGGGCATACGGGGTTGAGGTCCACTATATCTTTGGCACAGCATATGAAAAGCCGAACCCATCCCTCTCCTTTCGCTGCCTTATCTTTCCCTGATTGGGGAAAAGTACCCATTTACTGCAGGATTGACAGGGAGAGTTTTCTAGTCGCCGGCTGGCCCATCCCGGATTTGAATCCTGGACTTCTGCACCATAACCGAGTCGATCTTGTTTTACACTCGCAGAAAAGGATTTCGAAATAGTTATTCGGAATTGTTAACCGTAAAAATTCTAAGTATTCGGACAGGCATGTCTGAGCAAACAATGAAGACCAAGACCAGTCTAATAAGGGTCTGCAATGTTTGCCATTCCATCTACATCTTTCAGGTGCCCTACTACTATGAAAAACCAAACTAATCAGTTTATACGACAGTTACAATAATTATCATAGGAAGTTCCTATTTTTAGATTTCTTACGGTACATCCAACAACCACCCAAGAGTCTTAACTATGACATCAGTTGATGGAATCTTTAATTTCAGTGCTTCTCAGCCCTTTGATTTTCTTATGTACTGCAGGACAATTAAATGTCTATTTTATGTAGTTTCTTGCATAATAATATATTTTATTCGTTTGAGCCAGACTGAAGTTGAACAAAGAAAGTACAATCCAGATCGCAGCCACAGATCCTGACGATGACTATGTGAAGTGTGGAGAATCCAAATATGTCGAGAGTGGCGTGTTTGCTAATGCTAATCACAGTATTGCTGGATTGACAATTGAAGAGGTCAGTGGTAGTAAAAAAGGAGTGCAAAGATCAGTTAAATGCTCGTTGCCTGCCGAGACTTGACCGTCATCTCTTTTCTTTCAAACATCTCTTTCCAGATGCCCTTGTCTGGCGCCTTTCTCGTGTCGTAGGGCTTGGGGTGGCTTGATGGGGGACGCTGTACTCGCGAGTGAATACGTAAGCATCTCTTACCGCTATCCCCGCGGAATGCGACAGTAAGTGTGGCTCTAAGAGAGATGCTCGTTGCCTGCCGAGACCTGCCCATCATTTCTTTTCTTTCAAACTGTAGGGGCCTAGCGACACAGAAGAAGATAGATACAGAAATGCGCGTCTGTCGCATTAAATTGGTATGGAAAACGTTTATATTAGAACCAATGAGTCGATATGACTGCTTGACAATTTGTCCCGATGATATCATCAACCCAGTCAGTCAGTGTACGTCTCTCAGTGTTGATTCTGGTTCTCTAGCATTGAGGTCACTACTTTTTACTGATTTAAAGTAACCCTTTACAATTTGATGTATATCTGGTAAAATTTCTAAATTATTCTGGCCCATGTTCCTTCTTCTGTATGTATTCTCTGCTCTTGAAGGAACTTTTTAAGATTTTAATTTTACCTCACTGCAGCTGGTGTTGTGCCGTGTGGCGGCCGTAAAACGTCTCCCCGTACATCATCCATAGTGCAGATTATATTTTATTTACATCCTTTGAGATCAGAGGATAGATTCTTAGAAATCTAAAATTTGAGATCGATTTAGACTATTATTCTAGATCATCGTCTTTTATATTATTTGGATCCTTTTGAAACTAATCAGTCTTTGAATCGACTGTCCAATTAATATTAAGAAATTACAGTATGCTTTTTTTCTGGTTTCGTCACCAGATAGTGTCAGGGTCACTGACGAGGCTTTATTAGCCGAAACTACGTAGTCTGGCCCATGTTCCTTCTTCTGTATGTATTCTCTGCTCTTGAAGGAACTTTTTAAGATTTTAATTCTAAAACAAAGATTGACATGTCAAAGCGACATAAATCTTAACGGAGTTTGGCTTCTATTTTTTCAAGTGTTTTTGGCATTTCGGGCTCCTGCTGCATCGAACATCTTTTTCTGATGCCCTTGGCGACTTTCTCGGGACTCAGTGGTTGGAGTGGCTCGATGGAGGGGGGGGGGACATCTGCGCTCGCGAGTGAATACGTAGGCGTCTCTTACCTATGTCTGTAGCTAATATGTCCCGAGGAATAATCTAGTAATTGTGACTCGGATTGGGATGCTCGTTGCCTGCCGAGATCTGCCCATCATCTGTTTTCTTTAAAACATTTGGGGCTTAGCGACACTAAAGAAGTTAAATTCAGAAACGCGCATCTGTCGCACTTAATTTGGGATGAAAACGTTTATATTAGAATATAACGTACTAGATATCTATCTATTCGAAGGAAGTCTTAAAGACAAAAACAGTTTTGCTGCTGGAGCAATCATGGTTCAAACTAGTTTGACACACTTGCCTATTCATCTCAAAAGATTAATGGTTTTGAAAATCGGGCACCGCAATAAAGGCATATTTTGTGGTTACACCTCACGGAGTTTCAATGAGCCATTTGAAAATTTATGGGCCGGTTTATCATCTACCGGCGTGAAATGTTCTACAGCGGATATGCCTTTGCGCAAACTTGTCGAATCTTTCCACATTTCATTTTATAAATGGGATGTTTTCATTCATAAATGTGATGTTCTATGTTATTATGCAGATTTAGAAATCGAAACAACTGTCATTAAGTGCTTACTGGCAGATCGTACAGCTTTGGACAGTATTTCGATACAATGTTGTCCTTGTTAAGCTACCGGTAGGACAGTTGAAGAGAAATAATTTTATTGTGCTAGTACGTGGAATGAGGAATGCTGTTTATTTCGGTCTCTGTAAGAAACAGATTACACCAGAACAAATTTGGCCTGATTGTGTTCTAGTACCAACAAATCAAAATTGCAGATCTCTCGTTAGCCCATTCCTCAACCGCTGCCTGGACTTCTTCATCGGACTGGAAATGGTGCTCACGGATATACTTTTTTAAGTTCGAGAACAAAATGTAATCAATAGGCGCCGAATCAAGCGAAAAGGAGCGGGATTGCGGTAGTATTTCATACCCACTGACGACTTTGAGCTTCATTTTCTGGTATAGACACGAATCAGGCAAAGGGATACGGCTGCTATTAAAAACCTTTATACCGCTTCGTCCGCCCATAGGAATGGAAATATTCGCACCTGCCTTCCCGTTTATGATTAAATCTGGAACACTTAAGAAATCTGATGTTTATGTTTTATGGTGTATGGGTAATACCGCCATGTTTCCTGCCATTTTTATGCATTGAAGCAACATTTATATCTTCCTGTTTGCTTCCCCGGACGACGTAGCACTTCCAAAATTAAGTGTTTTCTTAAAGGAAAAAAAAACTGATTAATTTAGAGGAAATATTTTCATTAAAGGTCGAGCCCATTGGAAATGGCGGCTAGAATGAGTAGCTTCCCTTGAAACAGTACCGGGTGAACAATGTAGGCACACATTCCTTCTCCTTTTAGGATTAATATAGCTTTTCTACATCGCCCAGTTTGTAAAAAAGTATGCTCTTATAATTCAGACGTAAAATCTTTATTGATGTCGAATGCATTGTTTCGCCTCTTCGTATAACCCCGACGTTTAGTCAGGGATATACGAAGTTAGCCGAAAGTGAAACCCCGTCCGGTTTCACGAACGGATATATTCAAGAAAGTCACTCACACCCCACTCACAATCCACTCAATGAGATAATCCTCTAGCGGTCACAAGTCGACTCAGCTTAGGACTCGTTGGTATTAACAAATGTAAGGAGACTCTGAGTGGACTTGATGAAGTAAGTGAGTGTTGAGATAGGCCGATACCTTCCATGAACCAAACTCAAAATATTGCTGTTAATGAATACGAAATAGAGCTGAACTTACTTTGGTGCATAGACTAGTCCTAGCATTTGGTTTTTTGCCTATCTAACATTCGCATTTAGTCCTATTTTAGACGAGTCTTAACGTATATGTTATGATATTTTGCCCATATCTTAATGACTCTACCAGAGGCTTAATTCCAAACAACATGTAAAATATGAAGGAGCAACAAGCTGTTATATTTTTTTCTGGTTGCGAACATATGACAGATGGCGTCAAAAGTCCAATAAAGGCGGGGCCCTAATGGTTACCATGTTTCTAGTTAATAAAATAATAAAATAACTTTTATTTAAAAGTATAAAAAATAAGAATTCCTTGCATGAGTTAGTATGTGTAGTAGATTAAGGTATGCAAAGGTTCGTGAAAAGTATTTAGTAGTAATAAAATTAAATCAATTTTCCTCCACTTTTTGACAACCGACTTACATGTATATCAAACTCATCATGCACATTTAACGTCATCTAAAGCTCATCTAATATGATGCGTTTTGCTTCAATTCTTCAGGTAAATGCTTCCATTTATACCGGTGTTTTTTTTAAGGATTGCTCGATACAGATTAATACATCAGCTGCATACGGTTTTCAAGACCAAGACTTGGCTGCCATCTTGATTACAGCTAGAGACTTTAACAAAAAGCCATTCTATTTTGGTAGCAACACCCTCAACGTCATTACCCCAGGCCCATTCAGTTTGAGCGCTACAGCTGTCCAGGTGAGTGAGTAAGAAAAAAGATAACAGGAACCCGTTACAACTTGCAAATGATGACATTCTTGTATATTCTTTGACCATTTAGACGTTGTTTGATAAGATATTTTCGCATGTGTTCGTATGCTCTAAGAAGTGACACGAGTTTGAAACAACTCTGAATCTACGTTGAATCAACAGCTTGGTGTTGATTCAGTATTGATTCGAGATTGTTAGAATGTTGTGTGTCCGCTGGGAGCTGAAGGCCTTATCAGTGTTCTAGATACACTATATGTGAGTCAGACTAATAGACAACCATAGCCCTTAAACTGCTGCTAAAATCTTGACTGGTAAGAAACCACGAGGCAAGAATCGGAAGATTGTTTGCTTGACGGCTTTGATATGTATAACATTATGTTCCCCGCAGAAATGTTCGACATTTTGCATTTTCTATTGATTTGTTTATCCAACGGTTTTGCCAGAAATAATTTTTGATGTAGTTTACCTCAACATTATTTGACTATAAAGTCAAGTTCAAATTCCGTTTCCATTTGTCTTTCTCAATACTGTCAAAGGACAAAATTATTCACCACTTTTCGATTGGCCGACAGCAAAAATTAAGGTCGGAGCTAATTTCAGACCGCATTTAGAGGTATGATATTATTGCAGCTTCTGGTTCAGCGTTTATTTTGGTTTCAGCCAAATTTTTTACAGCAGATTTATATCCAGGGACGATTCTGGCTATTCTGTGTATTTGATATAAAGTCATGCACCGTATTGTTTCTGTGTATAGTGACGTTGTCATTCATAAAGGTGTAATGACAATCAGGGAAATGACCTTAAAAGCAGGCCCTAAATTATTATCGGTAATGTAAGTGTATTTGGCAGCAATTATGTTACCGTTATGTGGTAAGACCACCCACCACCCCTTCGCCCACCCCCGCTCGTAAAACAAAACAAAAAATGGCACTGCTCACTTCAGAGTCCTTTCTCCAGACAGACACATGATTGTCTGCCGCAAGTACAATTTGACTTTCGTCACTAAATGAGCCGCGACACGAAATAACCAACAAAGTGGTTGTGCACCCAGCGCAGACTCAGATCAGACTGGGCATGCGCCAAGGCTGATCAGAGTATTCGCTGTCCGCATGGAGGTAGCTTAGACCCTTTGCTACCCTTTTAGCGCTCAGCGACGAGTCTGTGCAGACTGGGCGGATGTCCTGGGTGATCGGAGTCTACGCTGGGCGCACAATCACATTGTTGGTTTTCTCATGTCGCGGCTCAATATTAATATACTGACCATACTGCTCTTTTTTCTTGTCACCTCCCTCAACACAACCTGCTGCTTTGCAACGCGTCGGGTGAATCCTAAACTTGAACTGAAATAATTTTCACTGAACTATGGTTGTGCAGAAACTATGGACCCTGTCCTCATTAATGTATTAATGATCATTGCAGTTACATGTATGTCCTAGTTATCATTTTCTGTTTTTATTTTGTCATCGACTGGAGAAATTTGAGCTATGTCTATCTATTTACTGTCGCTGCCTATCTACAAATCCACGTTCTTGATTTTTTTAAATCACAGTTCATTCTGGTATCCGGGATTCTCTAAATATTATTACATATTCTGATATATTTTATGATATTCGTAACTTTTTACAATCATTTTCTTGACCTGACTGCTCAATTCTCACCTTTTCTGTGGCTGATGGATATTATATTTAAAGCAGACAACCCAAAACATGCGTATGGTGTCATCCAAGTTTATCTAAACTACATGAAATAAACTGTTGAATTTTGAATTTCTTTTCTGTAAAAAGTCTGCTTAAAATAAAGCCCGGCCCCAACTAACACCAGCTGTATTACCCAATACACTCTTTTCTGTTTTATGCCCCTCGACTGAAGTAAAACAGACAAGCTTAAAAACTTGTTTTATCTGCATTTTGAATAAACGTAGAAAGCTGCCCCGACCTTTTTTGTGTTGCAATCCTGACTTGTTTTTATAATTGCAGTTGTGAATATATGTCTTAAACGCCGAGATAATGACGGTAACTCTATTAAATGTACATCGTGCTATAGAGTCGGTGATTGTGGTGTAACCTACTTTGAACCCTGTCATATTTTCCGGCGATGACTACCTTAGTGAGTGAGTGAGTGAACTTGGGTTTAACATCCCACCAACAACGAAGTCATATGGAGACGGGACCTCGGTTTAAAGTCTCATCCGAAAGACCGGAGAAGCGGAGGATCGATGCGGGGGATCGAGCGACCCCTGGATTGGTAGTTCGGAGTGTTATCCACAACACTACAGCCGCTCCTTACTATCTTAGAGGAATAATGCGTATAACGAAGATTTATAGTCTGTGCATTTTTAAAGACTAAGTTCTGTAAATTGCCTTTAACTGATCATGCCAAGTAGACCATTCTATCTTTATTGAATGGATGCATCCTTTGTCGATTGAGAGGTAACTGTACAGTTTATTTTTATTTATTTTATTTCTTTTTTACTTTATTTCAAGGAGAAATTACTATTTATCTTGCGCAAATAGTGTAGTGTGGCCCTTTGGAGTCGCATCCGGGTATGCACTTTATGGGTTTACTTATTGTCCAATGCATATAGAGTAGCAATGCTAGTATATTATGAAATATGTAAATAGTTTTAAAAACAGCCTCTTTCTTGCAGAAATTAAGATAGTTAAACAGCCTTGTCAATAAGACAAATGTTTCTATGTGTTCTTTCAGTTTCTGGTGTTGGTGTTGGATAACTTACAAGAACCGGAGTTTGTTGACCCAACTTTGGAAGGAAATCACTTGTTTCAGCTATATGCAGATACAACCTGGACTACAGAAATTTATGCAAAAGCCAATGGCAATGCGTAATACTTTTGTATTATCTGCTCGTAGCAAAGCGTTTAAAACTGCTTTCTTTAGAGTTCTTCAGTCATGTGCTATAATCTAATTATAAAGATCTATTTTTTTTCGGATCAGTAAACGCTATAGAAGGATAGAATATAGCGTATTTTGAACGATATTTTGAACGATGTTAGAGCCTAAGTTGATGATTTAGTACATGGTAAATCAATGAAACAGCTAGTAGTCCATTCTACGACTGACCGTTCTTTGACGGTGATTCTGACTCTATTTGGTTGTTTTGTAGGCGTTTGGAATTCACTATGGCCTTTTATCAGTGTGTTTTGTCTTATTTCTTGTTGTTTTATAGTGGCCAACTTCTTTGTGATCACCTCGCTTGGGAAGAGAGAGAAAGAGAGCTTGTTGCCTTTGCATATGTAGTAGCACGGCAAATTAGTGATGTGTAAATATGTATATTGGTGTATAGAGTGTATAACTGACCAGTCTAACTGGTCCCGACCTTTTAGCCTAGTGGTTATGTGCTCGCTTTATAATCTCGGGGTTGAGAGATCGATCCCCGGTCGAGGCGCTATTTACAGATTTTTCTCCTCCCACTACACATATTTATTAGGGTTTTTTACGTACACATTGTATGTGTTGATGTTTGTTTAGTTTTCTTCTTGGCACCTCTGATAGGCTATGTTCTATGATGGCTGAACTTCCTAGTACTCCAAGATCGGTTCTGTTACAATACTGATAATTTATATATGAAGAAGGCTGTATCGAAACACAGAGAAAATGCCTGTTTGAAATATTTTCCGACCGTTGGCTTTCAAGTATTGACACAGATACATGTATCATTGTAATTTTTTCAGTACGTTGGAAGAATTCATTGTGATCGGACGGCATGGAGAACAACTTGCGCAAACGCCTATCATGGATGACAAGTATCGACCGGGTGTAAAGTATATCACCATATCATGGGAGCCGAAGAAAACAGATTTTGGAAATCATCTTGTTTGTATACGAGCGGTTGATAATACCGGGTGAGAACCAGCCTATATAAAATTGAGCATAGACAGAAGAAAATCAACAGAGTAGCATACGCACCCAGCGAAGACTCAGATCAGCCTGGTCAGCCGCCTAACCTGATAAGAGCCTTCGCTGTGCGCTTAAAGGGTAGCTAAGGGTCTGAGCTAGTTGCATGCGAACTGCAAAGACTCTAATCAAATTGGGCGGATGCTCAGGCTGATCTGAGTCTTTGCTGTGCGCACATGCCACTTTGTTTGTTTTGTCGTATCGCAGCTCATTATCATGATTATAGTATATTAATCGTTTTTTTAGATTCTCGTTTATATCAGGAGCATAAAACGGTCGTCCAGTTTATTTTCTTATCTTAGAATTGAGAAGTTAACAGAACATTTAGATATTGCAACAGGTGTTATCGAAACAATTTGATTGATAATCGTATAGGTTTTGAGTTAAGAAAACAAATGCTAGCAGTATACTCTCCATTTGCAAGCATTTTCTTTTTCAGTGTTGATACCTCTATGGACAGATGCTTCATCATAAATGTTAGTGGTAAGTTTGTTTGTTGTTGTGTTTTTTTCAGCTCACCTGAGCCGAGGGCTGAAAGGTGAGCTTATAGTATAGGCAGGCCTTCGTCGTCCGTCATCCGTCGTCAACATTTTCAAACATCTTCTCCTCAAAAACCACTGGGCTGATTGAAACCAGATTTCATATGGAGCCTTAACAAGATGGGGGAACAAAATTGAATATATTTAGCCCAGGTCATACGACCAAGAATGCAGCCTTGCCCATATATGGTAAAAACCTAAAACAATCATCTCCAGAACCACTGGGCCGATTGCCTTGAAACTTCATGTGTAGAATCTTGGACTCTAGTACTACAAAGTTTATATAAATGATGACCTTGGGTTGACCTTGACCTATTTTATGGCAAGGTCAAAGTTGGTCCCGTAGGCTTTGAATGGGAAAAGCTGAAAAAGTGCATTTTTCTGTTGCCATTGTACTCTGTGATATGAAAATGCAGTCATCGCCAGCCCCTAGGAACACAAGAGGTCAAGGTCATATCCCCTCGTCTGTCGTCAACATTTACAAACATCTTCTCCTTCAACTACTGGGCCAATTTAAGACAAATTTCATATGGAGAATTAACAGGATAGGGAAGCAAAAGTTTATATATTTAGCCCAGGCCACATGACCAAGATGTCCGCCATACCCATTTATGGTAAAAAAGTTTCAGAAGCTCCTCCAGAACCACTGGGCGGTTTATTTGAAACTTGGTATGTGGCATCTTGGACTCTAGTACTTCAAAGTTTATATTAATGATGACCTTTGGCAGACCTTGATCTATTTTATGGCAATGTCAAATTTGGTCTTTTAGGCTTTTGAATGGGAAGAGCTGAAGAAGTGCATTTTTAGTTGCTTTTGTGCTCTGTGATATGGAAATACAGTCATCGTTAACAACTATAAATACCAGAGGTCAAGGTTTTTTGTGAACTTAGCCAAAGGTCATTTGTCTGTAAGGTGCCAACATTTCAAAAGCCTTCTCCTCTGGAACTACTTGGCCAATTTCAATTACATTTCATAAGCAGCCTTCAGAGAAAGCGGGAAACAAAGTTTATATATTTGGTCCAGGTCACATGACCAAGATGGCCACCATGCCCAAATATGGCAAAAACCTTAAAACCTTAAAATACTCTTCTCCAGAATCACTGGGCCAATTGCCTTGAAACGTGGTATGCTGCATCTGGGACTCTAGTACGGCTGCGGGACGTTTCGCGCCAGAGACGTTTCGTCCCAGGACGTTTTGCCCAAGACGTTTCGTCCCATTTTCCTTCTTGGGACGTTTCGTCTCATAATTCTTGGAAGCCCCATTAAACAGGGTGCCTAAAAACCCCTAAAATATTTGATTTATTTGATGTATGTAGCATCAAGAAGTAGTTACTTTTTTTTTCATTTCTGACATAAATATTAGCTATCCTCAGTCCTTACTATTATTTTATGTATATTTAGTATCAAGACGTTGTTACAAATGTGTTACCGTGTAATATAAGAAAGAAAGCGCATTTAAGCATATGTTATGCTCTTTAGCCATGTATAATAAAAGTCTGCAAAAAAGAATCGATCAAATATTTACCAATATCAGTCTTTTTTATTCTTTGTGACAGCAAAAAGTATATTTCTAAAATATTTTGATCGTTAATTATTTTTCATATCTTTAATAAAATAATAATGGGACAAAACGTCCTGAGACAAATCGTTCCGGTTTTTAGGCCTGTTTGGGACGAAACGTCCTGGGACGAAACGTCCCTGGGTCGAAACGTCCCGATACCCTCTAGTACTACCGAGTTTATATAAATGATGACCTTGATTGACCCTGACCTTTTTTACCACAAGTTCAAATTTGATCTCTAATGCTTTTGAATGGGAAAAGCCCCAAAAGAGCATTTTTTGCTCTGATATGGAAATGAGAGACAACTTCAACCCCTAAGAACCTGTGGCATATACAGTTTCAAAGCTGAATAACTGTGACCATATAGGTGTGTAAGTGAAATAATCCAACCTTGACAAAGTAGACCCTCCTATGTAATTCCCATAATTCAGGCTACAATTTTGTCACAGACAACCTTTTATCTGTTTATCCTTATATTTTGTGAGAGATGGAAAACATAATTGATAGGAAAATACTTTGAACGAATTGAAGTCCCTTAAGACCTAATTACCTTTTCACCAATTATGGTCCCTTTTCAGATTTTTTCGCCACTATTTACTAATTGATCTTTTCTTATAAATCAGTTTTAAAAGCAACAAGACAACCAATTTGATTTCTAAATTTTGAAATATAGCATAAAGAGAACATCTGCTAAGTTTGGGAAGATCTGTTGTATTTTATCGCATGTTATGCAGACAGATTTTTTTATTCACCACAACGCAGTGATTAGCATCACCTTAACCATTTTGAACGTTTAAAATTATGAGACATCACAGATGGGTTTATCATATCAAGACAATATATCGTAAACCATGGAAGACAACTCTTGTTTTTTAGGAGTTTATTTATCTGCTCTCGTTGAATATCCTTATCTGGGTCTTTACTCATCAACAGTTTAGCATTTAGCTATCAAACATCGCAGATGGATTCATTTTAGCAAAACGATGTGTCGTGAAAGGGACGACTACTCTCGCTGTCATAATTTTTGAGTTATCTGCTCTTGCCAACTATTCGTTTCCGAGTCATTACAATACCAAATGAAAATTTAATCATGAACTTCACAGACTGAACTATCATGACCAGAAGATGTGTCGTGAACAAGGAAGATAACTCTTGATGTTTTATGTTTTTGATTATTTGGCCTCGCAAAAATCTGATGCTGTCTATTACTTTTCAACCGTACGGAATTTTGCCATTCAGCTTAACAGATCAATTTATATCACACCAACGATGTGTGGCGATAAAGGAAGACAACGTTTGCTTAGTAGATTTGGAGTTTTCTGCTCTTACAAAAATCCGGTCCGGGTCATAATTCCTGAACTGTACAGAATTTTATCAAGAAATTTCACAGATAAATTATCGTATCAGGACGATGTGTCGCAACTAAGGAAGACTTCTTCGGCTATTTTAGCTTTTGAATTATTTGCTCTTGCCATGTTTGGACTTTATGCATGAAACTTCACTAATAGGTTCATTTTATTGAGAGGATGTGTCACGAACAGGAAAGGGAACTCTTGCTTTAGCTCCTGGGGAGAACTTTTCCTGTCTTATAAGCATGTATCCCCTAAAATGTTGCAAATTTATATAACACTTGAAAAATTGGCTGGCTATTTGAAAACAGTGTGACTGACTTCAGTTTCTTGTAGAGCATTAAGATGTACTTTCTTTTGACAGGTTATTATTTACTATCATTTACAGACTAATGATTGATATAAGATGTTGAGTATTCACACCTGGCATGTTGTGACAAAACTTTTGTTCAGATAAAACCGCCGTTGAGTAGTACAAGACCAATAGTTTTCAGTTCGACACATTTCGTAATTGCTCATATTGAAATGTATTATATCTTCATAAGTCTTTTAAGAACCGCCGGATTTATAATACGAGTGGGAAATTACATAATCGGAGATACTGATTCCTTTAAGAAACTATCATGTTAGTCTTCCGGAGCACCAGTGGCTCAGTTAGGCAATCGGAATCAAGCATTTTGGCACTGGCTTCTTATATCTCCTTGAGTCGTAACCAGAATAGTTGACACATTATTTGACCATTATCCTATCTGTGCTTGTGTCTCAGTATCATCTATTGTTTCTTTTACGTCTATTCCAGAAAGAAATTTTACTGGTGTCACCACTGTTAACAGTGTAAGTACTAAAAATTTCATTATAGGAGTAAAATTTGTTTTTGTGGTTTAAATCGATGTCTAAACAACGGTGATTCATTAGCAGATTGAATAATGCTAGAAGGGTTTTTGTTAAGTTTGTGGATGATTCGCCGGCGTTTACATATCAGTTTAACCTACATAATACTTGAGTCTTATAATTTCAACGCGGTCATCTATTCCCTACACTGTCGGATATTTTGAATATCATAGTAGTCACCGCAAATAAAACAGTTCAAAGAAATTCCAAGTTTCTGATTCAGTGATTCCATGATGACAAAATGTTGTTCAATACTACTGGTCTCCGGCCCGGAATACAAATTACAAATAAATCCAATTTTTATCGTGTGCGCCGAAGTTCAGAACTCAATTTCCAATTCACATAGTTGCACATTGTAATATATACCAATGACACCACCCTGTCCGATCTTATGCATCCCATACATTCAAGTAAAAAGAGATTCGACCCCCATCATGCACGTTCGGACCGCCATAAAAACTCAAATTACGGCCTGGACAGCTGACCGATACAGGTATCATCATGACCGGAACTGATAAGATCTGCCGGCACATATAGTGACTCAGTATCAAATAATACATTTACTCTAATTTCATTACCACCAAACATCGACTGGTAATACGTCATATTACATTGAAACTTGTAAGACACAGTGACCAAAATAGTCTACGGCCCAAATCCCATATGCCGTTAAAAGAATAAAAAAATATTCCTTATCAACAAACGCTTTAAAAGTATGGAGGAAAATTCTCAGGAACTGACACGATTCTATCCCAGATCCAACCCAAGACACCGTGTGGGAAAGGGACAGCACAAAATTAGTCACCACCAAAGATAACACCAGCGGCAGCTTTGTGAACAGCCATTTCCGATGTAGTTGATCAACGGACTAGCCTGAACATCACAAACAATATATCAATAAGAGACATAGCAATTAACCACACATAAACCATATCAGAACTGCCGCCTTTGAACGACCAGTAATGAAACTACTGTGGGATTTAACCGGGGACCAACCCTCGCCCTTGGTTCTGCCTTGGTTCGTCAGATACCTAGTTGTTCAATCTAACAAAAAAAAAAAAAAAAAAAAAAAACAATTGCCCACACAACAGTCTTACAAAAGCACCAACCCTGACAATTAGAACTATTTGTACGAAAAACTTTAAACATATGTTTTTACCTATTTTCATTTTTTTGATTGTCAGGACTAGCCTTAATATATCAAAACAGACAAAGCGACAAACAATACATGAAACATCTTAGAAGAAATATAAACAAAAGTGCCGCGGTGGAACGGCCAGCAATGAAATTACTGGAGGGGTGGAGAGGAGGGCTTAACCGGTTTGTGGTCGAGCCCTTTGTCCTGCTTTGGTTCATGAGACACGTAGTTGTTCGGTTTGCGTGGAAAATTCCTGACTCATAAGTGTAATATCTCAGGAACGTAGAAATCAAAAATAAAACTAAGATAAATCAAACATGAGGACTCTCAGAAATAGCAACACTGAAATTCTGGAGCAGAAAAAACCTACCAGTTAAACCACGGTGAGCCCGACCAAAGACGTCCCGGAATGGGTGTCAGGCGCCAGCGTCTGTGTTACTAGATCTTGAGAACAAAGCTTTGAGAATATATTTTGTTTAAATGACAGTACTCATGGTCACTTTCTAGCAACTCCTTAAGCTTTTCACTTCAGATATTGAATGCATGATAAATATATTTTGCTAAATTGAAAACTTGGTCTTTATTGCTTAAAAAAGTAAACAGAAAGTAACAACAGTTGCATGTTCATTGACAATACTAGGAAAATTATTATTCTACTAAGAGTTTGATAAACGAGACAACTTATTACAAAGTGAAACTCGTCCTCTATTTCGTACTTATCACATACTTTTGCTACCATGACGTCACCCAACTTCAACATTTAGACTGTACACAGAACATAATCAAATATATACAGCGCTTTCCGGAACCTATCAGATATGGTATATAGAATATAGTTTGCAACTTGCATAGCTGGGGTGACAATTTTATGATGCTGTGTTTTACCAGTAGTTGCAAATTTAGAACACACATCTTTATTACTACAACAATAAACCTCTGTTTTAGTATTTTCATAAATATACTAATATTACCAGTATCAGCTATAACCCAAATATAACCAAATCCATATCTAGATAATATTTCTCTAACTTTAGATGCCCATGTTATTCGCCCATTTTCATCGGAATTTCTTAATATTCTGTAGATTTATTAGGAAATAATCTATAGTCATTTTTGTTCCTTTAATCCTTTACATGTACTTTATACATCCATGAAAAAAGTCGAAATACAAACAACATCTACAGCATTCGCCATCAGCAAATTCATCAGATATGCATTCTGATTATTTTAAGAACTTTTACAGTCGTCAAACTTTGTATACTTTCAGATATATTAAATTCCCATATTTCCGCACCATAACAAAGAACAAATTTATCTACTGAGTCAAAGAGTTAAAAAATTTCTGGATCTTCAAAGCATTCTACAGCATTTTGTAATTTTACCAAGGAAATTACCGGTTATCTATCCTGCATAGTTAAATTCCTTTTGGCCTTTGTCCAAATCGATTTAAGGGTATAAAATCTGTTTCACATTTGCTGTTGATCATTCAAATTGCATTAAATCAGCTGTAATTTTGAGTCAAGAAATATTTTTTCCTTACCGGTGGATTGTCACACGATGCTGGAGGGAATATCGCGAAATATGACAATGACAATGACAAAGTTTATTCAATACTTTAGGCCTTCGGCCCATAATACATAACGTTTTTACAAAAACAAATTTATCGAGTGCGCTAGATATAATCTACTTCTTTCTTACCTAACCACAGATCTACACGTTACCCTTTATTCTATCAAAGTCTTCGTAAATTTATTTCTTCTATCAAACGCATAAAATATATATTTTGTCAATCCGAACACCAATTCCGTTTCTCCCTTAAACAAGTCGTAAATCTTTTCCACAGTTATATGTTGGGTAAAAAACTTGTTCTAATATCCTCATAAAATGGACATACCATGACGAAATAGTATAGCGGACACTAGAGGCTAATCATCAGCTGAAAATAAAACATTTTGCTCTTGGGCAGAAAAAGGGCCTTATACCCCCCCCCCCCCCCCCCCCCCCCCCAACCCCTTTGCTTTTAAAATCACAACCGTGATCTCTCTAACTTACACAAATGTCACTTGTCTGTTAGTTTATTTTATTGAAATAATTATTTTCTGACGATCCATATGACTTTTTTTTTGTTCTACACTTTCTGCTAGTTCTTAGGATAAAAACTCGATAAGCTTTAGCTTTCGTTCTGATCCTTTAAATTTTCTCATGTTATGTAAATACATGTGGTATTGTGATGTTATGAAATAAAATATGTTTAAACTAATTTGATAGCGGTGATAAATATCCTCACTGCTATATCTACGAAGCTTTAAATACGATAAGTCGTGCTTTTTCTGCATGGACAACACATGCACACCTAGTAATCTTTGTCGTATAACCAGTTCCTTAATTGATTCTTTGGCTCAAACTCCTCACAGTTTTTCACCAAAGCAATCAGGTGAAGACAATTATAATTTTCTGGGGAATAACTTCGCTAGCTAGCCTAAATAATGTGCACGTAGTACTCAGCGTATAACCGTAATGTTTTAATTGATTCAAATTGTTAAAAGACTAAACTTTATTACTTGCCATGTTGCCATGCCTGAAAATGGGGCATAACTGTGTGACGTTTGTTTAAAGTGTGACGTCATATTTTGTTTTTACCTACAATTTATAATGAATAGTAGACATTTCTTTGCTCCAGAAAGTATAACTGTAGCGGAGAAGGCAATGTTTTTCACTGATATCTAAAGAGAATTGCATTGAGATTTTTTCTCTTCCAAGTTGTTATATGGTGGATTTATTATGCCATACTTAAACAGGCAGTATGAAGATATGTGTGACTTTTTTCAAAGGGGTTGTGTCAAAACATATATAATTTTCGAACTTCATCGGAAATATATAAAACTTAGTTTAAAGTAACAATGGTATTTGGCTCATTTGCAGTTGGTCCAAATTCTAGATTGAATTGACCTCAGGGGTCATGAGAGGTCACAGAAGTAAATACATGCATTTTAATGGATCATCTTGGATCTTGGTTAACTTGGGACTAGCTTCAGGTTTCTTGTACCCGACATGCGTAGTATGTCAGGAGTTTAATGTTTTTTTGTCATTACGTTCGTTTGTCCGTTCGTTAGTCTGTCAGTTCGTCCATTTGTCGGTTCGTGTACTTTCTGTCAAAGTTTTGCGTTAACCTTTTTGATTGCTCATATCTTTGTTACCTCTTGTCAGATTCTTATCATATATAGTGCATGATATCTTTACTGCATTTCTTATGATATGGAATACCTAAAAACTTGAGTCAGGCTCCCGGGTGGGACCAGGAGTCAATGTTTTGGACTAAGTTTACATCAAAGTTTTGCGTTAAACCAATTTGAATGCCCGTATCTCTGTAACTCTATGTTGTATTTTTTCATATTTGGTATATGATATATCTGTAGCATTTCCTTGGATATGGACTGTCTATGTGTTGTAGCTGGGCCCCTGGGTGGGGCCAAGATTCAATAATTAAGACTTAGTCTACGTCAGAGTTTCGTGTTCAGTTAACCTTTTTGATTGCTTATATCTGTGTTGCACCGTTAGCTTCTTGTCATAAAAGGTCCATAATACCTTTATAACATTACATATGGGATGGAATATCTAAACACTGCAGTCAGACTCCTGTGTGGGTCCAGGGATCAATATTTTGGTCTTATAGTACGCCAAAGTTTTGTGTCTTTATTTTATTTGATTGCTAATATCTCTTTAACCATACATTAGATTGCTTACACATTTGGTATATGATGTATCTGTAGAATGTCCTTTGTTAACAAAATGTTGGGGTAGGTTGCCTGGGGAGGGGGGGGGGCGGTTATGATGTATCTGTAGAATGTCCTTTGATAACAAAATGTTGGGGTAGGTTGCCTCGGGGGGGGGCGGTGCTGGATCAATAATTAGGACTTAGTTTACGTCAGTCTGGCCACATACTTTCGTTTCTCCTTCCGCTGATTCAAGAAGGGCAGTTGTCAGTTACTGGCGAAAGTATGTGCACTTAGTACTGGTTAACCGCTAAGGAGGTCTAAGCCTGCCCAGGAATAGTGTGGTTAGGTTAACTGACCGTCCCGACATGACCTTAGTTGTTTACCGTGGACGTTAAGCATCAAATCAATCAACCAACCAACGTCAGAGTTTTGTTTTTAACCTTTATGATCTCATATCTATGTAGACACATGTTGGATTTTGTTCATATTTGATTCCTGGTATATCTGTTGCATTTCCTTTGATATGGTATATCTAAGCAATACGGTCGGGTCTATGTGTGGGGAAATGGGTCAATAAGTAGGTCTTAGATGGTGGCGTCTGTCGGGATAGACGTAAGCTCATTTGTTCCAGTTTTCGAGTAATTGTCGCAGATTGTTAATAAAAGCATCGTAAACGCCTGCGTAATATCCCGCCACTGCAAACCAATACCCCTTCTTTTATCTTTTATACATACTTTTTATCATGACATGAAGCTCATATTACCTAGACAACGTGTTGTAAGTTTCAGAAAAATCCTGTTCATCTTTGATTTTATACAGAATTTTTTCATAATTTTGTACATGTGTATAGCTCTTGGGCAGGAGCAAATAACCTGAGTGGACTTAATACTACTTATAACAGAAGGCTTATGTTATTTCAATCCTCTCTATGAAATTTCATCAAGATATATTGAAAATCTGATTTTATATGCATTTTTTTTCATGATATCATATATATATACAGCTTGTGTCAGGGGCAGATAACCACTGGGGGACAAAATTTTGAACATGACAAAGAGCTTATATTAATATGATAATTTGTAACAAGTCTCAGAGGTGAGCTTATAGGATGGGAGATCGAGCCGTCGTCCGTGCGTGCGTGGGTGCGTGGGTGGGTGGGTGCGTCAACACTTTCAACATAAATATCTCAGAGACCAGTGGGCCGATCGCAATCAAATTTTATCTGAAGCATCATTTATGTGGGGGAAAGGCTGCATTAGGTTTCGGTGCCGATCAGCTCAGAACTCTGGTTTCCATGGCAACAGATAGCCCCCATAGGGTTATAATGGGGAAAATGGCGTCATCACGTTTTCTCAACTGTTTTCGATTAGATCCTTATCATACTTGCAGGTAATGATGCCATACACAAGAGCTTGGATGAGTTCGAAATTTGGCCGGATTCGAGCACAGACTACGGAGTTAGCTGCCCTTGAGCGTTTGAAAAAAATCCCATAGGGTTATAATGGGGAAAATGGCGTCATCACATTTTCTCAACTGTTTTTGCTTAGATCCTTATCATACTTGCAGGTAATGATGACATACATAAGAGCTTGGATGAGTTCGAAATTTGGCCGGATTCGAGCACAGACTACGGAGTTAGCTGCCCTTGAGCGTTTGAAAAAAATCCCATAGTGTTATAATGGAGAAAAAAACTTCATCACATATTTTTAGAAAAACTTTAAAATCCGTAGAGAAATGAAGGCAATAGCCTACATTTCTCTACGGATTTTGAAATAACTTCACACAAATGTAGGGCATGACAATATCTCGTGCAAGTTCGACTTTCAGGATGCTGCGCCTAAGGTCAAGGTCACTGTGGCTATTTTTAGAAAAACTTTGTCAGCGCTCTAGCACCTACATTTCTCAACCGATTTTAAAATAACTTCATACAAATGTAGGGCATGACAATATCTCGAGCAAATTTGACTTTCAGGATGCTGCGCCGAAGGTCAAGGTCACTGTGGCTATTTTTAGAAAAACTTGTCAGCGCTCTCGCGCCTACATTTCTCAACGGATTTTAAATCAACGTCAAACAAATATAGGGCATGACAATATCTCAAACAAGTTTGACTTCCAGGGTGCTGCGCCTAAGGTCAAGGTCACTGTGGCTATTTTTAGAAAAATTTTGTCAGCGCTCTAGCACCTACATTTCTCAATGGATTTTAAAATAAATTCACAAAAAGGTAGGGCATGACAATATCTCGAGCAAGTTTGACTTTCTGGATACTGCGCTTAAGGTAAAGGTCACTGTGGCTATTTTTAGAAACACTTTGTCAGCTCTCTAGCACCTACATTTCTCAGCAGATTTTAAAATAATTTCACACAAATGTAGGGCATGACAATATCTCGAGCAAGTTCGACTTTCAGGATGCTGCGCCCAAGGTCAAGGTCACTGTGGCTATTTTTAGAAAAAAATTGTCAGCGCTCTAGCACCTACATTTCTCAGCAGATTTAAAATAACTTCACACAAATGTAGGGCATGACAATATCTCGAGCAAATTTGACTTTCAGGGTGCTGTACCCAAGGTCAAGGTCACTGTGGCTATTTTAAGAAAAAACTTGGTCATCGCTCTAGCGCCTACATTTCTCAACGGATTTTAAATCAACTTCACACAAATGTAGGGCATGACAATATCTCAAACAAGTTTGACTTCCAGGGTGCTGCGCCCAAGGTCAAGGTCACTGTGGCTATTTTTAGAAAAACTTTGTCAGCGCTCTAGCACCTTCATTTCTCAATGTATTTTAAAATAAATTCCCACAAATGTAGGGCATGACAATAGCTCGAGCAAGTTTGACTGTCAGGGTGCTGTGCCCAAGGTCAAGGTCACTGTGGCTATTTTTAGAAAAACTTTGTCATCGCCCTTGCACCTTCATTTCTCCATGGATTTTGAAATAACTTGACACAAATGTAGGGTATGACAATATCTCAAGCAAGTTCGACTTTCAGTATGCTGTGCCCAAGGTCAAGGTCACTGTGGCTATTTTTAGAAAAACTTTGTCATCACTCTAGCACCTACATTTCTCAACGGATTTTAAAGTAAATTCACACAAATGTAGGGCATGACAATATCTCGAGCAAGTTTGACTTTCAGGGTGCTGCAATCAAGGTTTTTGATTAGATCCTTATCATACTTGCAGGTAATGGTGACATACATAAGAGCTTGGATGAGTTCGAAATTTGGCCGGATTCGAGCACAGACTACGGAGTTAGCTGCCCTTGAGCGTTTGAAAAAAAATCCCATAGTCTTATAATGGAGAAAACAACGTCATCACATTTTCATTTTTCATCGGATCCTCTTCATACTTGCAGGTAATGAGGATATGCATAAAAGCTTGGATTAGTTAGCATTTCGGCTAGATCCCACCACTGACTATGGAGTACCTGCCCTGAGCATCCAAAAAATCAATGTCGCCACTTTTTCTTGGTTTCTACTGATCCGATCCTTTTCAAACTTGCAGGTAATGAGGAAATGCATAATATCTTAAACAAGTTCAAATTTTGGCCAGATCAGGCCAACCACTACGAAGTTAGCTGCCCTTGACAGCTCTGTCTATTGTGCTCTTGATCGGATACTTTTTAAACTTGCATATATTAAATGAGGGCATACATAATGTTTTGGATGAGTTAAATTTTCAGCCTGATTGGACCACTGACTGTGGAGTTAGCTGCCCTTGAGCATCTTAAATATCTCTATAGGTTTACAATGTCTCTCAGGTGAGCAATTGTTGCCCTTTGGGCTACTTGTTTCATTATTTCATACATGTATATAGCCCCAGGGCAGGGGCAGATAATCCAGATGGAAAAAATTCTGATTGTAACAGAAAGCTTATGTTACTTCGATCATTTCAGTGAAATTTCATCAAGATATTTTATAGTGTAAAGGAACTACAGACCAAAAACTATTTTTAAGACCATGCCAAGGGCAATAACTCCATTAGAAGATATCAAAATTTGCCCATTAACTATCCCAACCGAGATCTTCCCAAGACCAATGCACATGTCAAGTTTGAAGAAAATCGGTTAATAAATACTTAAGTTATCGAACGGAGACGAAGTGCTCACGGACAGACGGACGGACGGACAGACGTACGCACGACGGACGGACGGACGGACACACGGACAGCCAGTGGGATAACATAATACCCCGCCACTAAAGTGTGGCGGGGTATAACAACAATTAACATAAGTTATATTCTTAGTTCTTACATACATAAGAAACGATATTCTTGATTTTTTTGGCTTTTGGAGCATCATAGAGGGGTTTGATTGTTACTCGATGCTTACGATGTTTCTTGTGATTCTACAAGGTTTGAAGATAGAATTCTTTAGAATTTAATATATTGCAGATTCTGTTGAGTGCCCGATATTCCAGGTGTTGAAATACGACAGTCAGTGTCAAATTATGGTTCTCAGTGTCACAATAACCATTAACATGTAATGAACTTCTCTTTGCTTGTACGTTAAAACAAACATTACATTTTTTGTGAGGCTAGCTGACATACTTAAGGTTTTATTATTTTACAATCATCAGTTTTTTTTTTATTTTAGTCGTTTTTGAATTGCTTTGAAAGCAACGCTTGTATCAGCGTGTTGCCTTTAAGTTTTGTTTTTCTTATCTAGACATAACAGCCTTTAGTTTATTTGCAATCTGATTTCTGTTCTATTTCATAGTTGTATATGCTGTTGATATCATTTTGTTCGAAGGGTTCTTATAGGAATCCCCTCCCTCATTATAGTACATGATAGTTCTAAAAATTTGCATGAACAACGCCCTTTACAAAATAGAATAGAACAGTATTGGCTTCGTCGAAAGTATAGCCTCAATGTACAAACAGTAAAATATTTCCACAGTCCTGACTTTCCGTGTTTACTTTTTAAGATTTTAATTTTACAGCTGAAAAGTTTTATGCATTTTGGGGTGACGAATAAGCATTTGCTACTTTTTCCGTTTCTAATCCGTTTGATGAGTTCATCATTACCCTTATTTGTCAATTGGAACAGAATTACAATGTTTCCAAAACTTCTGAAGAAGTAAATATACAATACTCGTATCTAAGTATCAAAAGAAATTACAAAGGGTGAACAAAGTTAAGTTTTCCTAATATTTAGGCATAAACAACCATGCTGACATTGAACATTGTCCCGATGTAGTAAGTGAACCTAGTCAAGATAAATCGTCAGTCAGGCCAAAGGGCTGTCTTTGTAAAACCAGACTACGATTACAATTTGACTATTATTGACTATTATTGAATACAACTAGGGTATACCATAACCAATCGTTATCTATTGTCATTTAACTCTTGTGCGGTCTGTACTCTTGTGCGGTTTGTACACCTTCCTGGGAACAAATGTCATGTCCTCCTTGGCTAATTTTATTTGTCTTTTCAGATGCGGCACCTTGACTGAACACTAGCTTAATAGGTATCGTTTCGAAGAATGTTACATATTTTTCTACAACACTTGACGCCGAACCCCATTCAGAATTTCAAATTTCAAATCAATGACTTTACCCGGTGTTCCATACTACTTGAAAGCCATCTATCACACATAAATGCACGAAACCAGCCATGTAGTTTTATCATTCTATATCTTACTGAGCCTAGATACAACATTAACTGTTGTTTAAGTGTGATTTTAGCCAAACTGGGGGTATGCAGGGTGAAATTTCCAGTCATTTATTATCTAGATCATATAATGTTAAATCTTTCCATCATTATATAACACAAATTCATTACATATTAATATAAGTAAAAGCAATACATCTCTATATCAAACCGACATTTTTGCGCGGGTTTTAATTTATTGTTTTAACCCTGTTTTCATAGAAAATGTCCACTAAATTTAAGCATTTGAAAATTGCACACGAAATATATACAGGCGCAAATAATTGATTATAAAATGTTTTCATGTACGTTATATTTACGTTTTTGACCAGAAGCCAATATGATATATAGGACCATTACAGAAAAGGTTACTACAAAAACATAGGAAACAACGACCACACACTTTACATATCCACTACACCATCATACATCTTAAACTGAAGTTCAAAGTATTGTAATTGTAGAACACTAATGTTGACTTGACGAAATATAAATAAAAAGTCCCTGTACAAGTGGTGTATAACATATAATCGACAATAACAAAAAACCTAATACCAAGCAATTTTGGGGTATTGACAAATTATCCCCCTTGTGCAATAACGCCGCATTTTCATACTTGGCAAAAATGCAAAACGCGTACCCCAGGGATAGCCCTCAATGATAAAACAAAGAAATTGCTGTTATACGCTGAGTACTACGTTGCAAATTTTTTTATCTGCTTGGACCCCGGACTAGAAGTGTGAACCCTTGTTCCCTGGCGAAGATCCAAATAATAATTAATTGATACTTTGTTTTCAACAGGATAAACCGTATTTTTGTAACCTCCCACGATTAGAAGATTTGACATGTGACGTAGACACAACCTGCGTCATACCGATTTTTGTGAAAACACATGGCAATGCGTAAGTATTGTTTGTTAATAGTCATGAAAATGAATAAAAGTATCAAAGGATGTTGGTAGACTCTGAAATATCAGCAAGACTCAGCTATGTATATATGCCGTATGAATAGATAAATAATTCGTAGAGATAGCATATTAGACACCAACATAACTTGCTGTTAAAACTAAATACGGAATTTAATAATTTGAATAATTATTTGCTTGAGAAAATCTGAAGTTTTTTGTTTAAAGAATCTCAGTATGTAATGCTACTGAAAACTTGGCGAACCATGGCAAACTATTCTCCTATACCAATGACGTCATAGATATGTTACCACAGCAACTTTGGACCAACCTTATGCTTAGAACGTCAGTATGGGTTTCTAGTTGCTATGGTAACAGATTATGACGTCATTGGTATAAATTCTTTAAACAGAAATTTCAAAATTTCTCAAACAAATAATTATTCTCAGGTCATTTTATTCTGTGTTACTGACGAATGAGACATTTAATAATATATTTTGGAATCTCCTTATGTTACATGATTATGTGCAGAGTTACAAAAAGAAAGCGAAAGTACGTGTCACATGATTTTCTTATACTACGAGGCTTACATATAAAGATACACTAGAAACGTTTTATCATAAGGACCTCTGACAGTTTCCATGCAAATTTGCCTATTTTTCGACAAATTACTGTCGCTTTCTTGGGAAGCCAAAATTGAAAATTTTAGAATTAACGGGTAGACTTATCCATTATAGTGAGGTTTTGATATTGCTTTTGAACAATTATTACATCTGCATAATAACTTCTCACTGATTCTCGCAAGAGGGGTAAGTGAAATATTCAGTCATCCTAAATACATAATATTGTATTTTTTGCTTATTCTTATTTCATGAATTTTATTTGTTAAATATGCTTAGAACAAAGTAAAACTCTATGGATACTCACATTATGCAAAATTACGTAAATATAAAGTATGCTAACTTTAGTTTTAGACACAGAGGTCTAATTACCCCACCCACTTTTCAGTTTTTCAGCTGTAGACTATCTTCCCCCCTTGCCTCAGCTCGCCACTCATATATAATGTGTATATTGGCAGTACACATATGCACGCAACGTGGCTTGCTGAGGCACGGGGGGAGCATCTTTATAAAACTTTTCCTATTCTCCATACATTCAATGGTAAAAACTTGCCTTTTACACCAAAAATCTAAGTCTGCCTATGATATAATTGAAAAATTATTTTTGTGCCAATTAAAGGGAGTTCAGAGCATCACATTTCAATAAAAATTTTGAAGAATACAGACAGTTCATTTTCCCCATTTTTATAGGCAACTCTCCATTACAACTGTCAGAGGTCCTTTGTTCATGTTTACATATATTTACCTTAACACCAGTTAGGAGAGAATAGAATTATAGTTACGGAAAAAAGAAATGAACAGGAACGGATTCACTTGAATTCCACATTCTGCCCTGAACAACAGTTCAAATGATTTATTTTATTTAAGAAGGAAACCCCTACCTCAAAGCAGAATTTCATAAACGTGTTTTGATATTTGGGCTCATTTTATAGATGGAAAACGCACCGTTTAATAGTTAAATATATACGGCAAGAGTGAGCCAGCAATAATGGTTTAATCTTATGGACCATACTACCTATTTTCAGCTACCGACTCCTCACTTGTGGTCCTAAGGTCTGACATGAATGAAAGTCAGGTTCGGAGGAAACAATTACAACAAAACCGATGGGCCATACTTTAGATAGAGGCACTATTTCGTTGTGCTTGACAGCCACACTGTACTATTGTGAAAATGATATTTATTTCAGGTCAATTACAAATATCAGAATCACACAGATGTTTGTTGATACTGCACATGTCAGTGCCATTACGAGAAACGGGCCAAATGACTTTAAAACAAATTTGTATTTCAAAGCCTCAAAGGGTGGAATTGACAAAATTTGTATGGTTGCTGAAGGCTCAAATGGGTAAGCAAATTTTGTTTCTGTTTTAACTATGTTTTGTCTCTTAGGACAAAAGATGTAAAATAACTCATTTACAGTAAACCTCCTTCACTCTTTTTCTTTTATGTTTTCGTTATCAACAGAAGATATACCTAACAAAATTGTCTATGCTTTCGAATTACATGCATAGTATGTAACATACAGTATAATGTTATATATATATTAATACGCCTGGCAAACCCGCGATTCAAGTTTCACCTAGATAAATTTTATGTAAAAAAACATATAAGTACAAAATTTCAGGTTTTGGCTGAAGACTACGGGGAAGCTTAGAGGATAGGCAGTTGTCCCTTGTTGTCTGTCGTCGTCTGTCTTGGTATACGGCGTATGTGGTCCGTCAACACATTCAAACAACAAATCCTCTGAAGCCACCAGGCCGTTTGGGCCAAATTTTCATCTGTTTCTTCTATAGAAATCCACCCTTAGTTTGGTTGCTATGGCAACTTGGGGGTCCGATAGACTTACCTGGGGAAAATTGAAGATTGGCATTTACTGCCAAGCCATCGCAGATATTTTGACAAAACTTTTTATACAAATGTTTCTTGAGAGACCAAGCTAAGGGCGACTAATAGAATAAATTTTGTACAAGTTTTGCTGATTCAATATCAACGATGGCTGCCATGACCGCTGTCTAAAAATGCATTTCACACTTCTCCGGGACTGACCTCAAACATAATGGGGAGATCAGAGAAGTTGTAGATTTGGATTAATTTAATTTGTGCCGATTCCTCATCCATGATGGTTGCATGGCCAGCATCTTGAAAATATGTTTTGATCATCTTCTGTTACAACCTCTGTGCTTGTCTCTAATTGGATAGAAAGCAGTTTAGGACAGATATTGGGAAATAAGATGCTATGTCATGTAGCATATAAAATAAGGGCTGTTTCTGTTGACAGTTTTAAACTTCTGTGCAACTTTGGACTGTGTACAGTACGTTTTCACCGTTTGTGGCACAGTCTGTAGAATATTTTCTGAGATTTTGATTGAACAAGAAATCGGCGGCAATCTTCACAAAAAAGTATATGGCCGCCATGTTTTCTTTAAAGGCCACCATGTTTTCTTCACTTCAGTAGGAAGAAGCTGGAAGTTTGGAATGTTAAATGGCGGCATTTTAACAGTTTATAGAAACAATTATGTCAGCCAGTTACAAGTATATTTTGTTGAAAGGTATTTGAATTTCAGAAGTGTGACAAACTAGTATGACAAATGCACAGTTCTGAATATTACTTCTTCAGTGTCGCTAAACCTTCAGAAATATATAATTTGAGTGTGTTCCAACATGCGTGTGATAAAATAAGAGAAAAAAGGAAAACACGAGAGCCATGAGGCCCTGAAACGCTCACCTAAGTAAAATGTCAAATATCAAACTAGGGTCATCATTTGAGCAAATTTGAGCAAAGAGGACCTTGACCTTTATTGTTAAAATGTTCATGTACTCAGTTATTTGACTATATTCATTAACTTCTGCATCAAAATTTTCTACAAGTTCTATGAACTCTTATATTTAAGCATTTTATATAAAAGAACCGGAAAGCAAATTTGACCATGCTATAAAAATAAGAAGATTAATTCATTGTGATCATTTCAACAATCTTGGGCCAAAATCTTCACAACTTTTGGATGAAATGTTATGTTCTGGCATTTTATGACATTTTACTGTGCCGCAAAATAGGTCGAGGTACACCAGAGTTATCTGCCCTAGCTCAGAGTGTGGACGACCGATCATGACCAAAGATAAATATTATTGTTCCCCCTTTACCAGAAATCTCCACATAAAATTTCATTTTCGTCCGCTAATTGCTTTCAGATAAAGTTTCATTTGATAATTAACAAATTTTCCCATTGTAAGTCTATGGGGTTTTCTGTCTTGATTTTTACAAAGTTCACGACCCTGCCTCGGGAACAAATGGAAAAAAGCGTTCTTGATTTTTAACAAGCTTCCCCGATGCTGCCTGCAAAATGGTTTTTGAGAGAAGATGTTTTGCTAAAACAGAGTTATCTGCCTTTAAGTTAGCTCCACGCGTAGTGGGCAGATCGCAACCAAAGTTACCAACTTCTATTTCCTCTTTGCTTGGAGTCTTTACGTAAAATTTCACTTGGATCCGCTCAGTAAATTTTGAGAAGTTGTTCAAAAGAGTGACGGGCGGCGGACGACGGACGTTGGACGACGACGGTAAACCTACCTATTCTTTCAGCTCTCCGCGAGCCTTCGGCTCAAGGGATCTAAAACATCAAATTAAAAATGAGCGGAAAATGTGGAGACACGAGTTTCCCAAACCAAAGTCTGAAAGAAGGCTTAAGAGCAACTAATTCCGCAATGGAAAATTGGATCTGGCTTAATTTTGAACGCATCTGATATTCGAACTTATCCGAGACTTATTGCCAGTCAATCTGGAAAACATCCGATTAAAAATGAGCAAACAAATATAATGGAGACAACATTTTCGCCATAGAAAGTCGATAGGATCGCTCAAGAGCAACTTACTCTGGGATGGAAAATCGGACCTGGCTGAATTTCGAACTCATCTGATATTCGAATCCTCGTTTCCTGCAAAGTAAAAAGATTGGCAATGATCAGGAATAAAAAAGGTCTGGAAAAGGTCTGTTAAAACTGGCCGAAAAAAAAACTGTAGACACTACATACTTCTCCAAACAAAGTCTGAAGGAACTCTCAATGGCAACTAACTCTTGAATGGAAAATTGGATCTGGCTGAATTTCGAACTCATCTGAGCGCTTGTACCGGTCCTCGTTTAATGCAAGTCTGAAAAATGTCTGATAAAAATGACCGGGAAAAGCTGGAGACACTATATTCTTTGACGCTCAAGGGCAAGTAACTCTATTATGATAAGTCCAATCGGACTGATATGCGAACTCATCAGAGACTGCTTGCATGTCATTGTTTCTTGCAAGTTTGAAAACATCAGCTTAAAAATGAGCAAAAAAAGTCGAGACACGATTTTCTTCATACAAAGTCTATAGGAACGCTCAAGGGCAGATAACTTCGTAATGGAAAATCGGATCTGGCTGAATTTCGAACCTGACCGAGTTCTTGTTCCTGTCCTCGTTATCTGCAAGTCTAAAAAAGATTCGATCAACAATAGCGCAAAAACCTCGAAACACCATTTTCCATTATAAATCAACGGGAGCTATTGATTGCCATGGTAACCACAATTTCGGCCAGACATGCCCCAAAACCTAATGCACCCTTTCCCCCCTGCCCAATTATGCTACACATTAAATTTAATCAAAAGTGGTTCAGTAGCTTTACAGATATACTTGTTTGAAAATGTTGACGGACTACGGACGGCGGAGCCTGCCTATCCTATAAACTCCACCCGGAGCCGTTGGCACAAGCGAGCAAATAAAAATTCTGTCACTAGTTGGAAAGCTTGATTATTTGAGAATGATAAGCTATTTACCTACTGGATCACGCCCTGTTACTAAAACAAAAGTCAAGTTGGAGGGCAAGCAACTAACTATTCGAAACAGAGTCCATACCTGATGATAATGAACCGAGCCGATCATATTGCGGACGCGATGAAATGGCAATGTTATTATTTTGTGTTTATTTTGATTTGATGACTGATTAGCGATATAGAAGAGTTCAACCTATGCAACCCAAGGAAATGGAAAAAATACATTTGATTAATTTTGTTACTTTTGCTTTTGTTCTCGCTGATATTCTTGAACTACATGCATTTCCTGGGTTTAAGCTTTCAGATGGTATTTTTTTTATATATATAGGAACTGCCAGTTAACCGTAATGTTCCATCTAGATAATAAATGAAGTGCACTGTAAGGATAGTACAGGTACTGTTGCCATAAAAAATGTAAACAAATCACTGCTACTCTAACGCAACTGACCTATATCCCTTAATAAATAGGTGATCGTCGTTCAGCCTGTCTTTTCCCTTTTGCAATAAGTTCAATTCCTTAATACTTTTTTTAATCGATGTACCATACGGAGCTCTAATTTCTGTTTTGTTCTTGTTTGCACGGAGGAATGGCGACAGACAGATAGACGCAGATATATCTAAAAACCATCGATGGACGTCTTTGAGTGGTGAAGTGGGCCGTCATTGGTTGAACAAACTGTTACTCTAGTAGCTCTCTACTTGCGTGTTATAGGTTATTATAATGTGTTACCATGAGTCCAGATTTCTTCTAACTAATTAAATGTGTCTTATCTTGTATCTTATTTTTCTTTTTAGGATGATTAGCAACGAAACCTGTATTAGTACAGATATCAAACCAGCAGGTATGTTTGTTTCTGCCTACCTAATCCTTGCGGAAATAAATCAGTTAAAAGGACTTACGAGTTCGGACTTATGATTTGGGTACTTTGACCACTTTCATTTAATTGTTGTCTTGAAAGTAATGCGTTATCGTCCGGATATACGTTTTTACGTTCCCCAAGCCGACCTCTCATCCCCAAGCCGACCTCTCATAGACCTATTTACTATCACCTTTTCGTGTGTTGTCGGCATATGTATCGTTGTCCCCCTGTGTCCGTTCAATAATCCCCAGCCAAAGGCTGAGAAATATAGTACGCCATGTCCGTCAGTCCGCCCGTCAAATCCGTCCAGGACAATAACTAAGTTACCATGGAATGGAATTTCATGAAATATTTCACTAAATATATAACATCATAGCGCGGTGGTGCACATCAATTTTTCTCAGAATGGCATCAGTAATGCATAAGTTATTGCTCTGGAATCGATTTAAGATAAACACATTGAGACGATAGTAAGTAACAGAATTTCATTAAACATATTGCCTATATATAAATATAACCTGATAATGCATGTCAAGTTTGTCAGAATGGCGTCAGTAAGGGAGTTATTGCCCTTTAATTGCTTTTAAATTAACAAATTTAGCCATAACCAAGCAACCATTGAACGGAATTCCATGAAATTTATATTAAATAAATTGAATGATAGCGCGGTGATGCACTTTAAGTTTTGTTAGAATTGCATCATAAATGAATGAGTTATTGCCTTCGAATCGATTTAAAAAAGAAAAAAAAACCAAGACGATAGTAAGTGACGAAATTTCATAAAACTTTTAATCAACATGTATCGCTATAATCTCAGGATGTACGTCAAGTTTTGTAAGAATGGCATCAGTTATGCATGAGCTGTTGCCTTTGAATCGATCTAAAATTAACAAATTCAGCCATAACCAAGTAACTATTAAACAGAGACTCATGAGACTTAAAATGAATATTTAACGTCACAGCGCAGTGGTGCAAAGCAAGTTATGTCAGAAGAATGACATCATTTATGCATGCGTTATTGCCCCAGAATCGATTTAACGTTAACAAATTTAGCAATAACTACGTTATCAATGAAAGGACTGTCATAAAAATGTTACACTGAATATGTATAATTATAACTTGATGATACACGTCATGTTTTGGCAGCGTGGCATCAGTTATGCATGAGTCATTGATTTGAAAGTAACAAATGCAGCCATAACTTAGTAACCAATGGACAAAATTTCATGAAACTTTAAATAATTATTATCACTGTGAGGCAATAGTGCACACCAGGTTTGTTGGAGGTCTCAATCATAAAACACAACCCACCCCGCACACCTATTGTACCTATTGTATAGGTGTGCGGGATGGGAATTGAAACAAGAAAAAGAGATAATTAAAAACATAAGAGTACTCTCCATGTGCAGTAGATATTATTGTTGTTTACAACTCAACAACTCAATCGCGCCAACTCCGCCACAAGAGTTGACAAGGTTACAACTTTCCCCCAGATCATAAAATAAATAAATAGGCAAAGTTAACAAATAAACAACATAAATAAATAAACAAAATAAGTGTGCTGCTGGAATCGGTCTTGTTTTAGCCTCTGAAATTATAAGCTATGATCAGGTGTCATTTTAAGCACCAAATTATATGTATAGTCTTTAATTTTCAAAGCTCTGCCACGATATAAAAGTATTCATATTTTCGGATAATTACAAAAGTCTGTCAATTGAGTCAATAGTCCTCGGGCTAAAATATTTATTAATAGATATCACTTGTATTTCTCGTTGAGAATTTCTCACAAAGTTTGGCTGAATGAGATATTTCTCTCTCGTATAATTTTTTGCCAGAATTATCCTTGCCTTTTACCAGAATAATAATAAAAAAAACTGTATACAATGTACAGCTGTCCAGCAAACTTGATTAAATGCCTGGCAAAACTTCAGGTTTCACAACTGTAATCCTTCTTTCTAACTTTAAATAATAAGATAAAATAATAAAGACATAAATAAACAGGAAAATATTAAGGAAAATAATAGGCCAATATATTTTTAATCAAACTAGAGTAGATTTATTTATCATTACTGTTATTACCTGTCCACAAAATACTTGCACTATATGTTGTGAACTTGTAACGTCTCAATACAGTTGTCTTGAAAGAAAGTTAACGAATTATAACTCATCAAAATCTCAAACAAACAAATTTCTACTACGGCCTCAAATTAAATTCTGTACATGCAGCGAACTTCGCCTTTTCTTGGGCGACTCAAAGTGTCCAATCTACAAAGAAAGCATGCCTGAAGTACACATAAGGGACCGACCATTTGATATTCTGGGGGGGGGGGGGCCTGGTATATTTATCAAAAATATTCCCTGTCTTTGGATATGCAAGAAAAAAAATAACCTGGCTCATAAGGGGGTTCAAAAAAATAATCTGGCCTCAAAAGTAAGAGAAAAAAATAACCTGTCTCCACCCAAAATTTCAACAAAAAAATATAGTCTGTAGATAATTCCATTGGAATTGAGTTTTTATAATGTCTCTGGCTTCTGGGGGGCTGCGCCCCCCCAGACCCCCATATTTATAGTAATATTTTAATATTATCTACAATTGGTTTACACCAGCGGGCCCGTATGTGCATATATTTACAAAAACATCCTATACAACATTCACATACATGTATTATTGATCTGCCACATTACCAAATAAATGTTTCCACTAAAACTGAATTGCAAAAGAGTCACTAGCTTAATTATGGGAGACAAAACCATTATGGCAAAATAAACACTCTAAAAGGCAAAGGTCCTAACATAAAAACCCATATTTTTATCATCATTCCTAGTTTTTCTCTATTGTTTCCAGTCTTAAAATTGCCATTGAAATTGGGAAATTGCTTTAGCTTCAGGGGGGCAATGCCCCCAGACCCCCCTTTCTTAACTTCTTAGCACATAACTTTCAGCCATTTTATTAATTGCCATTCTGACATGTATAATGTGACTCTATCATGTAAGTATTTATTAAACTTTCTAAAGTATGAATAGAGCACGTTTGGGCATATATTGGGATAGAAAAAAAAACTTAAATTTCTAATGTGAGCCCTAAAACTTTGCCAAAATAGCCCTAAATTTTGGCCAAAATATCCTTAATTTAAAGCCTAATTTTTAGCCAAACTCATACAGGGATGTTTGTATCTGCACCTTAGATGAAAAGAGTAACATGCTCCAGGCACTGGTTTGCAAAAGCAAGCTAAGCCATGCCCTTGGCCTGGTTAAAGACAGCACCATGTTCTTTTTGTGAGTAAAAAGGTGTAAAAAATACTGATGTGGGTAAAATAAAAGGATACTAAGGTCAAGTAAACAAGGATCTGATAGTTCAGCTATAAAATTAAAAAAAAATAACCTGTTTGAGTTAGTTTGTAAAAAAAATAAATTAGCTCCCACAAGGTGAAAAAAAAGAGAAATTGTTTCCAGAGGCCAGTGAAATAAAATGTCGTGTCTCCATCAAGAATACCAGCGCCCCCCCCCCCCCCCCCCCCAGAATATCAAATGGTCGGTCCCTAAGGTATCAATGAAGTCCCCTACTGAAGTTTAAAGGAAACACAATAAACGTATAACTGAAGCACCGTAAAAGCCCTTGCTTCTGCAGAGCTTGTATCACTGATGTTACTGTGTATATATAACTACAGTAAAGAAGTCCAAAAGAAGCACCGTCTAAAATATGTTAATTAGCGCTATAAAGGGACTTAAATTAGGAGGTTGCAAAAGAACTGCCAATGAAGTACCTTTTTAGCTATGTCTAAAGTATCAATGAAGTACCTTTCTGTCGCAGGACATTAGTAAGCCTTTATTCCGTAAAAATGAGTCCATTTGAAGCTCCTTAAATCACGGTTTACTTGTGAAGTCTCTTCAAAGCCCCATGTCCTTGATGATCGGGCCACCCATCCAAGTACAAACCGAGCGAAACGTTGCTTATTAAACTTGAAACCACACTTAACCTTCTTAAACCACTTCACCATGATAGCATGCTTCTCAAGGGAGGTGCATTGTTATTTTTACCCATTCACAACACTGGCAATGGCTGACACATCGTTGTTCGGGGAAACAGATTGAAACAGACAACCGTTTATGTAAGTACGCCCTATGTTGTTTTGATATGTTGAAACTAAACAGACGTAACCTAAATCACACTGGGAAAGAGAGACACAACATATGGGGGAAAATGCTTATATTTGAACATTCCAAGATAAAAGTTAAAATCTGGTGAATTACATTTTCGATTGTTTTTCTTTCCCCCATTAAAATATTTTAGGGATGGACTTCTGGCTTTTGCACATGCGCACTGTAAAGGGACGTACTTTAACACAGACATTAAAACAAAAGGATTTTGATGAAAAAACCTTCAATTTTGGTTCGCTCTGTTACATTTTTTGTGCTGCCCTTGCGACCAAGTTGTTAAGGACAACGATCTTCGTTTGGTAGTTGGCTTGTCATTGCACCGCAGTAAGTTCTGGCCTAGCTCGGGTCAAAAGACAGGTTACTTTCTGCTTGATCAGGTGGTTTTTATCCCGAATCATGCGTTTTTGACCCACTGGGCCTTATATATAACTAGGCTCTGAATGAGTGGGATAATCATGACAGACCGTAAAACCTAAACATTCTTGACAACCATGTATTTTAAATAAGTCTTAGAAGCACTTATGAAGTCCCCTAATATGTTGGTACTTTTTTTCAAAATAGACGAAGTACACTGGAAGCCCCTTATACTTTGCTAATTTTTATACTCAAATTCATAGAATTTCATTTGAAGTACCACTAAACTAATACCTTGCTTAGATTAAGACAGAGAAGACAGAGCAGACCAAAGAAGCCTCTGCAAGAACATTTGCAAACCAGTATTAAAATCCAACTGTATACATCTCTTGGATCAAAGGTGATACTTATGTACTTCCTTGTCATTTCCTTATTTTTGTATGTCTGTGAATCGTGGACCTTGACAGCAGAGTTAGAAATTAAAAAAAATCTTTGAGATGAGATGCTACCTAAGGTTTCTAAACACTTTATACAAGGACCATATCATCAATGAGGAGGGCCGCAGAAAGGTCCAAGCAGCCATTGCAGAGTATGATGAACTCCTGGCCCCGGTCAAAACATGGACACTAAGGTAGTTTGGCCATGTCTCAAGGTCTTCTGATATGACAAAGACGATTGGACTTTGCCAGCTCAACTAGGGGAGCTGAAAACAGGACAAGGTGGGAAGAGATCGTTTTGAAAGCATCTGTGGTGCCCCAACGACCTTGTAAGATTATGGGATAGACTAGAAAATAGAATAGAATAGTATAAAGAAGACCTTTCTAAGCCTGTGGTACATCATATGAAGCACTTGTTTGCAAACAGTGAAGTCCACTTAAAATACTTTGGCTTCAACAAAGCCCCGCTGTCTGGAATAAAAGTCCCAAACGATTTTACTTGCATATTTGAAGCAGGGTACTTCAATGAAGCAGGGGGGGGGGGCTGCTTTGTGGCTGAGGTTTCCCGCAGCAAAAATGGGTCCAAGTCTCACATAGTCAGTCAAAATCGCATTACATTTTGCACTTCTAGAGGCCATTTTTTTATGAGTTATGTAGATATAGTTTTTTTCTGTTAATGGTATATGGGCCCATTTATTTTTCTTTTAATTCATAAAGGCCTTTATTTAATCTTTTTCCCCTTCTTTATGACAAAAGGAAGGTTTTATTTTATGGCATATCAAAGTCTCTGAGATCAATAAAAATGCTCTTGCATCTGAGGGGTGAGGAATGGAAATGGGGTGGGTGAGGGGGGATTAAGTGAGATTTCTTAATGTTTGTCGTCCAGATTTTCTTTCTATTGACTTAGTTTACATGTTCTTAATTTACAAGGGGATTTAATTATGTAAATGTGCTCAAATACCGTTGACTGTATTAGAAGCTATAAATATTTTAGTACTTTGCGTTTAAAAATACTTTTTTTCAGTTATTCATATGGCATTATAAGCCTTATTTGTTTCTGTTTGTTGTTGTTTATGACAAACCAGGTAAAGTCAAGTTTGGCATGAACAAAGAAAATATTTTATTGTCGGTAACACTTTAAATCTTTCCGTTTATAGCATATGGAACATCCACCTTTGAAATTAAATAGGAAAACTCTCAGGAACTGATACAGTTCAATCCCAGATCCCACAAACAACACTATGTGGGAAAAAGACACATCAAAATTAGTCATCACCATCGACATTATCAACAGCAGCCATTTCCCATGTAGGTGGTCATATAGTCTAACATCACAAACAATATATAAGTAACACACATAGCAACAAACAACATATAAAACAACAAAGAAGAACCAAACAGAAATGCCACCTTGGGACGGCCGGTAAAGAAATTACTGGGGGCTTAACCGTTTTGCGATCGACCATCCCTCGCTCTGGTATCTGCCTTGGTTCATCAGACACTTAGTTGTTTGGTTTGCGTGGAAGATTCCTAGCTCGTTAGTGTAACATAGACATCAAAATTAAAACTGAGATAAAACATACATGATGTCTCAAAAAATAGTCACACTGAAATTCCGGAGCAGAGAATCCTACCAATTAAACCACGGTTGACCCGGCCCAGGACGTCCCGCCTTTTTTCACTCTATCCATTAATGGTATCCTTTTATACCATGTACATGTACTTAATTTCACTAAAACATGTTTTCAGAGCTCATACAATACAGTCAACAGCTGTGGCATGTATGCGGTTATAGCTCAGCTCCGATAGTTTGAAATAAAGGTGATCTCACCTTGTCGTTAGCCTAGTTCTGAATATGGGGGAGGCGGATGCGGGGATCAAATTCAGTACAAAACAGATATTTGGCAAAAACTGTTTCTTCATTGATGCACAAACTAGGTTATATGCGTAAGAAATTCTGAATAGCTTATGTTGGTGGTGTGGGAGATGGGGTGGGGTAGGGTGGGCTGGGATAGGGGCGCTGTCGTGACGGACTAGGGACAGGGATGTGAGACAGCGCTTGACCGTTCTGCATGATGAAAGCGAGTAGGAACATTTACATATTACACTGTCAATCTCTTTCCATCGTTGCTTCTTCTAAGTTCAATAGTCAAAGTAAGCAGAAGTTATAATTGAACAAAAGTGTGTCGCTTGCTCAAGTTGTAAACATTACACAATACAAGCACGCGTGAAGTTTGACCTTCGGAAGTCCATTGCCATCATCAGTTGATTTTTACAGAGCCGTACTTTGTCCCTTAAAATATTATAAGGGTCTTAAAATCCTAAATATCCCCGAAATCGGTGTGTGGGACAATTTTGTTGGAAAATAACTTATGGCAGAGTTTTGTGTTTTTGGTTTCTTCAAACTGGGTGCATATGATTGTGGTCATTATTTTCTACTTTTTGAATTCCATTTTAATCTTGAAATGGCCGAGCGTTTATAATCAATGTCAAAAGGTGCTTCTGATTTGGGTTTTTAGTAGACTTATTCTGCATAGTTACTTTAAGAAGTGGTATGATTCGGTGCGATTTCTATTGAATTTGTGATGCCATTTAAGGGATTACTTTTTATGCGTTGACGATTGCTTAGAAAATGCTTTACTCAAATGATAGGTCTGCGTTCTAACGGTATAGAACACATAAGACATAAAAATGTGTACTGTTACTTCTTTCAGTTTTAAACCAAAATATAAAACAGAAATTAAATAGGACAGCTTTACAGGTGACCACATCGCAAAAAAAAAAATAATAATAAATAAATGGGATCCGTATAGAAGTTAAACCAATAGAAAATTTATTTTACCCCATCCACTTTAGATGAAAGGTTGTGTTATTCGAGGACTTCTAAGATATAAAAAGATCCTGAAAAAGTCAAAGGTAGCCTCTATTGTCAGAGAATATAAGTTTCTAGTGAGCCAACTCAGTTTGGATACAGATACAACCTCCATAGTCAGCATAGGATCAATTTTGAATTTTAGACAAGAGAATAGCATTCAAGTAAGCACAAGATAATTTGATGATGTTTGATATTTTTGATATAATGAAAATAATTCTTTTCTAGCAAATTATACGTGTTGTTATACTGTTAAAACTTCAGAATAACGAGGATACTATTTAGTTAAATATGTACCTGTGTACTGTGAGTACTTGAAACTATCCTTTGAACTTTACGTTGATTTTCAGCCATAGAAAAAACTATCCCATTTAAAGTTTTCATATAAAACAATTTGATGTTTTCTCCAAATCGTACATTTACTGTTAAAATTTTATAATGTGTACACCACATTGTGGATTATTCAAACGCACGCTAATTTACCTGACTGCAGAATTTTCAGAATTTCCCTTCTTGTAGTGATACACTAACAGGTATTTCCTTGTAAAATAGAGCCTTTCAATATTAGGAAACGGTCATTATTGATCAGCTGGGGTGGGGGTTGGAGGAAATTAGTGTGTGTGTGTGTGTGTGTGTGTGTGTGTGTGTGTGTGTGTGTGTGTGTGAGGGGTGGGAGAGGGTTGTGATTTTAAATCTTGCAATGCTGGAGAGGGGGTCAGTATTTTTTGTGGACTGATGCTGGAGGTTTGGGGGTGGCGGCGGATCGATATAAATTATGCTTTTATCTTTCTGTTGAACTTTTTTTTTTGCTGGTGGGGGTGGGGGGTGGGGGTCGGGTTGGGTTGGGGCGGAGGGGGGGGGGGGGGTCAAAATAATATTTTTCTTGATGGTGGAATAGGGGAGAGGGTCGGACGAGGAAAACCTACTTCGTTAGGTGGGTCGTGAAAAAATATGTGGCTCTCCTGAGGCAAACCTATTTCACTGGATGGGTCAAGAAAAAATATGTGGATCTCCTGAAAGTTACTACAACCTCCATCCCCATGCCTCCCCCCCCCTCATAAACCGAGCATTTGATCATCAGAAAGGAGATAAAAGGGGGTAGTTGGGTCGAACGAGGCAAACCTACTACATTGGATGGATTATGAAAAAATATGTGGATCTCCTGAAAATTCCTCCACCCCCACCCACCTCCCCCATCTGATAAATAATAACCGCTCCCTTGTTCAAACCAGATGTATCAGTTTCTAAACTCTCTCTGGTGATCGAATGCATGAATCCCGGAATAAAATATCGTTTTAAAATCAGTATCCATTTGCTTCAAGCCTTGTACCAAATATTCGGGTTCTCAATTTTAACGAATGCGGATAACTTTGACCTTTAGTCCTATATATATGACAGATACCGCAATACTTTACGTTGGATCATTTTCTTTTGACACTGCATGGAGATTCCTCTTAGATCCAAAAGCAATAAACTGTTTTGTGTTCCTGGTAAATAACTAAGATCTCGTTTAAGGATAAACCCTCGCATATATTTAAGATAATTTTATTTCTGCCACGAAAAATAATCAGATGCGTAATAATGATCGATAGAAAAAGCCTCTTATCTGCCGTATTTGTGATTTGTCAAGGTAACCAGAAGTAGAAGAATTTTAGAAAATATATAAATGCACAAGACACATAGTCAGGGCAAATTTATATCATGAATTATTTTTAAGTCATTTTCTTTAATCGACCTCGGACCTGTATTGGCTGTAAAGAATTAAGTTTATGTATAAGAGATAAGTGCTATTGTTAAGGAAATTACTCGATTCTTTACAAAATTTGAAACATACCTGTAGAAACACCTTTTATACATATGTGGCGAGTCAATCAATTTATGACGGCAAAATATTCTTGAATATATAAGAAGAGTTTTCAGTGCTATATCGTTCATGCCTCCAAGACAAATATCTTTTGGCTGAAGATTATTGCACAAGTGTTATTTTTGTTGCATATTATAAACCAGTTACATTCATTTGTGATTAATTCATGGACTACACGGGAGAATACATTTAAGATAATGATGTGTAATGAGTATGAAATGTTGAATAAAACGCTAAAAGAGTGAAATCCTTTCCACATATAGATTACTAAAAGGTGTGACATGTGACGAGAAATTGCTTTGTAGAAGATAGAAAAATAAACATCATTATCAAAAATGAATAAAGGTCTAAGGATACTTCAATGCAACTAGACTAATGTCCTATCATTTATTTTGCCAGCCTTATGCTAAGATAATATAGAAATAAGCTTGTGCTCAAATTTCAGATCATGTAATTAGAAAGCACAGAGGAGTCTGTTGTGTCAGCAGTAAATTATCTCGCTCTCACACCTGTATCTTAATAGTGCTTATGCTTATCTGTAACCATATATAGGTATATTATTGATGTAATTTAACCTTACAAAACGTACAATCCTCTTTGGCCTAAAATTTGAAAGTATGCTTCTTTTTTATCTCTTCAGTTTGACAAATCTTGAAAGGCCTGGAAAAATGATTTATAGGACATTGCTCTCATTACTCTGAAGTAGCCTCAGATCTTTTTAGGTTTTCATTGATGATAGTTGTTATTGAAATTTTATGTATTCACAAATTACCATTTTATTTTTTCTGATATATAGAATTCTAAAATTGTAGTTTCTTTAGAAGCAAGAAATACACCAAAGAAACAAAAATAGCAGATTTTGTTTGATTGATTCTGGGGCCGTATTTATAAAACTACTTAAGTTGTTGCTATGCTGTTGCTAAGGCTAATTTTTCATGAAGAAGGTTCCCTACAACTATAAAATTTGCTCTGGAGGAACAGTCTTTTCAGACTGTTCCTCCAGAGCAAATTTCATAGTTGTAGGGAATCTCCTGCGTAGAAATTCGGCCTTAGCAACACCATAGCAACCACTTAAGTCGTTTTATAAATACGGCCCGGATCTAGACCATCGTTGAAAAATATGACGGCGGCCACGCTCTAAATCATCCCCTGTTATTACATGTTAATGTTCTTCTTATCTACACATTAAAGAGAAAAAGTTTCTTAAGTTTCGGGAAGATATGTTTATATTTTGAGTGTTTACCACAAATATCAATTAAAATATCGTCTGAAATTAAATAAATTGATGTTAACGATTCTTATTTCTACTTATTTCTTTGTTTTCTGTTTTAGATCCATGTAAAACACTGCCATGTGAAAACTCTGGTGTGTGCAAGAGAAATCAGAAAGATGAAGCTGACTATATTTGTGTATGTTCAGCTAAGTTTACTGGGAAAAACTGTGAAAAAGGTACATTGTATTGTAATGGTTGATACAATAATAATGTTATCACTGGAATCATGCAGTTCTTTTCAAAAATTTCCAGCCGTAACTATATGTTTTTAGCTCGCCTGAACGAAAGTTCAGGAAGAGCTATTGTTGTCACCACGGCGTCGGCGTCCGCGTCAGCGTCAGCGTCCGCGTCAGCGTCCGCGTCCGCGTCAGCGTCGGCGTCCGGATTGGATGTTTTGGTTAAAGTTTTTTAAACACCTATATCTCCCTAACCCATGGATGGATTCTTTTGATACTTGCACTGTAGTTAGATATTGGTCCAAAGTTTAACATGGTACCACCCCCACCCCATTCCTTGACCTTGATGTCAAGGTCATGGACTTAGAAAATTGGGAGTTTTTGGGACTGGATGTTTTGGTTAAAGTTTTCTAAAGCCCAGTATCTCCTTAACCCATGGATGGATTCCTTTGATACTTGCACTGTAGTTTGATATTGGTCCGAAGTTTTCCAAGGTACCACCCCCGTCCCCCTCAGTGACCTTGATGTCAAGGTCATGGACTTAGAAAATTGTCCTTTTATTAATTGGATGTTTTGGTTAAAGTTTTTTAATGACACATATCTCCTGAACCCATAGATGAATTCTTTTTATATTTGCACTGTAGTTAGATATTAGTCCAAAGTTTTACAGAGTACTACCCCAGCCCTGCTCGGTGACCTTGATGTCAAGGTCAGGGACTTAGGAAATTTGGTCTTTATTAAAGTTTTCTAATTGCGTACTGATTCATAATGCTTGGCAGAGATTTAGTTTACACTTGAACTGATGTTAGACACTTTTTTGAGTTTTTACAAAACACTATATACTTACCCGACTCGATGACCTTGATGTCAAGGTCATGGACTTTGAGTTTTGTCTTAAAGATTTTGATTAGTTTTATATTAATGAAGACATAATTTCACAGTGCCACAGTGGACTCAGTTGATACTTATACTTGGACTGATGTTAGATAACGGTTAAAGGCTTTGATACATCCTAGCCCTGCCCTCCTCCCCCCTACCGCTTAGTTCTTTGACCTCAAGCTCATGGACTTTGAAATTTCATGTGGATTTTTTTTTTATTTTACGACATTTCTAAGATAGCTTTTGTTTATAAATGTGTTGTCATTATGGACATGCTTGCCTGAAATTTTATACATAGCAGTCCACACCACCATAGCAACTGTGTGATGGGCAAGCACCTATTCAGGCGAGCTATGCTGTCAGGCGACAGCTCTTGTTTCTCTTTAGAGCTGTTACAGTAAAATATACATGTAGTTTAAATTTCTGCTCCGTTTGTTTTACGACCATAAACAGCCTTTAAATTTCATACCGAAAACATATGAATGCACTTATGCTCATGAGAAGTCTTGTTTTTAACCATCGGTAGCATGTAACAACTTTGATCCAAGACAGGATTCTCACGTTATACTGGTTAACTAAACTTCACAAAAAGGCCATATAAAGCACACTTTATTGCAAACGCTAGTTTACTCACGACCACTAAATTGTCTAAATAACTTTGTTTATGCCACATTGTTGTTAAATACCATGCAAAAAGGTATTATGAAATGTATTTATGAGAGAATAAAATGGTAAGATTAAAATCTTAAAGAGTGCCTTCAAGAGCAGAGAATATATTCAGAAGGAGGAACATGGGCCAGACTACGTAGTTTCGGCTAATAAAGCCTCTTCAGTGACCCTGACAATATCTGGTGACGAAACCAGACAAAAACATACTGTGATTTTTTTAATCTTAATTGGACAGTCTATTCAAAGACTGATTAGTATCAAAAAGGGTCCAAATAATATATAAAACAATGGTTTAGAATATGAGTATAAAACAATCTGAAATTTCAGATTTCTTAGAATATATCCTCTGATCTCAAAGGACGAAAGTAAAAAATAATCTGCACTAAAGCGTCTTTTGTTCAATTGAAACACTGATAATCGAAATTGAAAGATTCACCATTTCCGTTTGTCTGCAGGTGATTTCCCCACTCTTTATACTACCTTGCCCCATAATCTGATCAAGGATAAAATCATTGATCGAAATGGCCATATCCTTCGACCTCGTCTGTCACGGTGTTTATTTTGCTAGTCACGCTACGGACTTTGTAGAATAAATAAAGTCCAGGATACTAAACTACTAATACAAGGATATAGACATGTCTGCCGAATCTCGTTCAGCGTTATCATTTTTTTTTATCGCCGACACTTTGAATTGATTGGCTTGAACACACTTTGAAGCAGGTCAGGTCGGAATCAGACTGTGTTGATTACCCTATTTATAAAATCAGAAACAGTTCTAATGAATTCAATTTTTCAGACCAATTTAAAACTATTATTACCCGTCATAAATTGGTAAACTATAGCATTGGTGTAACGCGTCAGATTGCAAGCATATTTTCTGAACTTGATCTCGGTTGACAGTTATGCTTCCCGGTTTCATGTCACAACCGTGGGTCGGGTCTTGCTTTTATTGACTGCTCCGACCCAACCAATTTCATCAATGGGCCGTGCCTGAGGATATGTCTTATTTCGGGCCCACGCTGGTTCAACTAGTGTTTGTTTGTTATAGCCCTGGCGTCATTGGTGTAGTGTTTGTTCCACTTTGCGATGTTGTACTGATTTTGCTTGAGAAACTGTATGTGAGCCGAATAAGTTTAGGTATTTTTAACAACGGAACTCCGTGGCCTAATGGATAAGAGCGCTGACTGTTTATCATTGGATTTCTTATCTCTGAGTTTTCAAGCCTCTGCTGTGCACATGTGAGAATATAAGTATCTATCATAGGTGTGAGGTGTGGATAGAAAAATCCGTCACGAGGGTCGCGAGGGTGACTGTTTATCATTGGATTTCTTATCTCTGAGTTTTCAAGCCTCTGCTATGCACATGTGAGAATATAAGTATCTATCATAGGTGTGAGGTGTGGACAGAAAAATCCGTCACGAGGGTCACTGTTAGGCATCACGAGGCTTGCCTCGTGATGCCGAACAGTGATCCGTCGTGACGGATTTTTCTATCTACACCTCACACCCATAAAAGATACTTTTTCTTGCACACCATGTTTTGTTTTAACTTTAGAATTTGTTAAAATGCGTAATATTAGTGCTTGAGCGGTTTTAATTTGTGTTTGAAAGAAGGCATCGCTTTCAATGACCGCCATTCAGCTCTTTACGTCACAAACTGACGTGCATAAACTGACGTCATTTAAGCCGTCTTCGTGACATCATCTAACATGCCAACGTCACTTGACGACGCAGGCAATTGAGCTCCAATAGAACCAATGCATCGACAGTTCGTGATTTTTATTCGGACCTGGATAAGAACACCTGGATAAGATAAGTTTTTCTATCCCATGTGAAAAGACTGGCATTTTCTATCCGGTGTGCAAGAAGCCAGGTTCTGCTGACAGAAGCTTACACGCTACTCCCTGGGAGCTGCGGTTTTTCACCCCTCTCTGCTGAACGATGGGCTTGACATAAATAAAATGTTCTTGAAAGTGCTGTAAAACCCGTATAAAAAGTATTATAACAATGTAGGAACTGAGGGTGAAGATTTGGATCCTATAAATCGACCTAGATCCTCGGTGCTGTTTGCTACTAACCTTTCAAAGAAGGTAGTTCTGAAGTATGGCTTTGTATTGTACTTGCTTTAGAGCTCTTCACCAGGACATTTACAAGTTTTGTCCACCAAAACTTCGATCAACATTTTCTTGTCAACATCTGTGCACATCTGGAAAGTCTTAAAACGTCCCCAGCTGGCTGCTGAAAATAGTGACACATTAATTATCATTAGATCTACTTAGGCCTTTTTTCTTTTATAAATCATCTGTAAAGAGTTGTGAAATGTTTTGTAGACATTGAAAAAAATAATTTAATACCCGTAGTGTCTTTACTTTTTACGTCGCTTGCTTTAAAAAGACGATAAAAGAAAAACAAAGAACAAAAAGAGAAAACTGGTATGTTTTTTTTTCTCCAGCTGAACTAGGCACTGGTGCATCATACTACAGAAGGACTTAATTAAAATCATTAGTAAGATAGCGAACGGAAGATCAGTATTGGAGAGCCCCGGTAGCTCAGTGGGTTAAGCGCTGGCCTACTGATCTAGCGGACCGGGTTCGAATCTCGCTGGAGGCGAGAATCTTTCCTACCGTAAACGGGGTTCCATTGCACACAGCCTTCATTATCATCCGCCCATCGTCCTGATATAACTGAAATACTGTTGAAAAGGACGTAAAATCACAAGTCATCCATCATCATCATCAGTATTGGATGAGAAACATCTGTTCTCTGCTTGAGACCTTTTTTCTGTGTTACAGTAGCTGTCACCTGTCCCTCAACTATTGTTAAGCGCTTGCCTGCTGCTATAGCGGTCCCGGGTTCGAGCCTCGCTGCAGGCGGGAATCTTTTCATCCGTATACGGAGTTCCATTGCACACAGCCTTTCATTATCAACCACCCATCGTCCTGATGTGACTGAAAAAACTGGTAAAAATGAGGTAAAATCGCAAGTCATCCATCCATGCATCCATCCCTCAACTATTTTTATGTTTCTAAAGCTGTATATACGGCATGACGTTTTGTCTTCCTTGATGCCTTGTTCTTATGTATGTGAAGTCCTTCCTAGCTCTGTGATTTCTTCGTTTTTGGGGATGGATTGAGGAACGGGATGTTTCATTTTTTTCTTAGTTTCGTTTTGTATGTATCATAATGTCCTAGTTGGTGTACTCTTATATTTGATGTCATCTGTGCTCTTGGAACTTCTTGGATATCTTCATTAGTATTGGAAACTAGCTATTGCAGTTAAGCACGACCCGCAGGCACAGTCTGTTTCGGTCTGGACAATCGGGTTATTTTGTCAGAGCGGAGGTAGTGTCATTATTTTCCCATAATAGTGTGTATTTGTAAAGAATCAACATTTATTCCTTTTTATCCCCCGACCGAAAGGTTCGGGGGATATAGCGATGAGCCTGGCGTCCGTCCGTCTGTCCGTCCGTCCGTCCGTCCGTAAATATTTTCTTGTCCGCTCTATATCTTAAATACCCTTTGGAATACTTTCATGATACTTCACAGTTACGTAGAACAGGTCATGACGATGTGTCGCGTACAAGAATGGTAACTCTTGCTATTGTACTTTTTGAGTTATTCCCCCTTTGGTGAGTGTTTTGGCAGATTCGTGTCCGCTCTGTAACTTGAATACCCTTTGGAATATTTTCATGATACTTCACAGATATGTAGAACAGGTCATGACGATGTGTCGCGAACAAGAATGACAACTCTTGCTTTCTTACTTTTTGAGTTATTTCCCCTTGATGGTTTTAGGTGTGATTTTTTGGCAGATTCGTGTCCGGTCTATAAGTTGAATACCTTTTAGATACTTCACAGATATGTAGAACAGGCCATGATGATGTGTCGCGAACAAGAGTGACAACTCTTGCTTTCTAACTTTTTGAGTTATTTCCCCTTGATCGTTTTAGGTGTGATGTCGTGTCCGCTCTATAACTTGAATACCTTTTAGAATATTTTCATGATACTTCACAGATATGTAGAACAGGTCAGGACGATGTGTCGCGAACAAGAATGACAACTCCTGCTTTCTTACTTTTTTAGTTATTTTACCTTAATCATTTTAGGTGTGGTTTCGTGTCCGGTCTATAAGTTGAATACCTTTTAGAATATTTTCATGATACTTCACAGATATGTAGAACAGGTCATGATGATGTGTCGCGAACAAGAATAACAACTCTTGCTTTCTTACTTTTTGAGTTATTTCCACTTGACGGTTTTAGGTATGATTTCGTGTCCGCTCTATAACTTGAATACCTTTTGAAATTTTATTATGATACTTCACAAATATGTAGAACAGGTCATGACGATGTGTCGCGAACAAGAATGACAACTCTTGCTTTCTTACCATTTGAGTTATTTCCCTTTGATGATTTTAGGTGTCTACTCCATAGCTTGAATACCTTTTGAAATAATTTCATGATACTTCACAGATATGAAGAACAGGTCATGACGATTTGTCTCATTCATGAATGACAACTCTTGCATTCGAACTTTGTGAGTTATTTCCCTTTGGTATTTTGAGCTGCTGGTTGAGTCTCTGCTCCATATCTGTATAACTCTGGCATGCTCCACAATTTTAATAACCTCATACCTTTTAGAATATTGATGAACATGCTGTGATATCTTATCAGTGTTCCTAACTCTCTCTGACCCCTCAACATTCCCCCCTTCCCCCACCCCACCAAAATTTTTTTTCTCCAGATTTTGATTCTTTGTCCAAATTCACTTACTAGACAGCTCAAAATTAGGTTTGTATGGCTTGTAGTTTCGAAGTTATTCATACATTTTGAAAGTTTAATGTATCATAATTATGCTATATATTTATGTATATGGCGGCTGTTTGAGATATTACTTCTTTTTAGCATTCAAGCATACTATTTTGGTCTGAGTGCTAGATAATCATGCATATGTTAAACAGATAATGTCAATCAGAAGCATAAAAGAATGACAATATATTACTTATATGTGTTTTGAAGTGCACCCTTTTTACCAAGGCCCATGGGGGTCTTCGGTCGGGGGATTTGCCATCTCCTCTGATGGCTATTTTCTTTTTTTGGCTCAGTTTGAGAAAAAGAGAGAAAACGTTTGGGATGGGGTTTTAAGAATCCGACTAGTAAAATGCAAAATGTACTTTAAAACGTGACCTTAAGATCATGGGAGTGGCCGGGTGTAGTACTGAAAGAAAGTTTGGACCCATATTTATCATCATACCAAATATGAACCAAATCCATTTTATGGTGTGGAAAATATGAGCTCTTATAAAAATTAAATGTAAGTGTGGATGCCGGCTCCGATGCAGGCGAGCTAAAAAGGCTAGAGTTACTTTACCTGAAAGTGTACCCGTCTGTTATAACAAATGAAATTTACGTGTATGAATACACAACTCCAAGGCAGATCACTCTGAAATGCAAATATTTACCTCCCTGCTTGTCAAACCAATTATGAAGAGGATTTTTCAGAAGGGTTCTATGGATAATTCTATTTCTCAACGAAAACATATGTTGTGCCCCTCATTATAACCGTCTTTATGAGACAGTTCTAATGAATTGCAACAACGTATGTTTTATGCCACCAACTTCGGAGAGAATGAGGGGCATATTGGTTTGGACCTGTCCGTCCGTCTGTCCGTCCGTAACACTTTTTGGCAGCTAGAAACGCAAGAAGCGCTAAAGTTAGGATCTTGAAAGTTTATATGATATATATACATGAAAAATAAATGAAACCGAATTTTTCTTTTCTCCGCCGGTCACGTATTTCCAGAGTTATGCCCCTTTTTAGACTTACTCTGTGGAACCATGTGAATAAAATATCTCAAGAACTCTTGATGCTAGGTTCAAGAATTTTAGCAGGATGACCTTGCCGAAAGTGTAGATGACCTGAAATTTTTTTTTTTTTAATCGTTAACTATGGACCGAGATATGCCCCTTTTTCGACTTAGTGCACTGTAATTAAAATCTTAAATAGTTCCTTCAAGAGCACAGAATACATTCAGAAGAAGGAAAAAGGGCCAGACTACGTAGTTTCTGTTAATAAACCCTCTTCACTGACCCTGACAATACCTTGTGACGAAACCAGAGAAAAGCATACTGTAATTTCTGAATCTTAATTGGACAATCGATTCAAAGACTGATTAGTATCAAAAGAGGTCTACATAATATATAAAACTATGGTTTAGAATATGAGCAGAAACCAATCTAAAATTTCAGATTATTCAGAATATATCCTCTGATCTAAAAGGACGAACCAAAAATATAATCTGCACTATGGTTGATGTACGGGGAGACGTATTACGGCCGCAACACGGCACAACACCACTGCAGTGAGGTAAAATTAAAATCTTAAAGAGTTGCTTCAAGAGCACAGTATACATTCAGAAGAAGGAAAATGGGCCAGACTACGTAGTTTCGGCTAATAAAGCCTCTTCACTGACCCTGACAATACCTGGTGACGAAACCAGAAAAAAGCATACTGTAATTCCTGAATCTTAATTGGACAGTCGATTCAAAGACTGATTAGTATCAAAAAGAGTCCAAATAATATATAAAACAATGGTTTAGAATCTGAGTAGAAACCAATCAGATTTCTCAGAGTAAATCCTCTGATCTCAAAGAACGAAAAAAATATAATCTGCACTATGAATGATGTACGGGGAGACGTTTTACGGCCGCCACACGGCTCAACACCAGCTGCAGTGAGGTAAAATTAAAATCTCAAAGAGTTCCTTCAAGAGCACAGAATACATTCAGAAGAAGGAACATGGGCCAGACTACGTAGTGTCGGACATAGGCATATACATATAAAGCCTTGTCAGTGACTCTGACAATACCTGGTGACGAAACCAGCGAAAAGCATACTGTAATTTCTGAATCTTAATTGGACAGTCGATTCAAAGACTGATTAGTATCAAAAAGGGTCCAAATAATATGTGAGCCTATGGGACCTTGTGAACAGAATATCTGGAGAACCCCTGATGCTAGGAGAGTTTTATTGCAGTGTGAAATTTCCCAAGATGTAGATGACATGATTAACTTTTCAAAAGCATTGGTGAATTTTTGACAGTTATGCCCCTTTTTCGACTTCGTGCATTTTAAGCCTATGGAACCTTGTGAACAAAATATCTCCAGAACCCCTGATGCTAGGATCCTGTTTTTTTTGCAGGAAGGTATAACCCAAGGTTAAGATGACCTGATTAAGTTTAGAAAACCATTTGTGATTGTTAGACTGATTTATGCCCCTTTTTCACCTTAGTGCACTGAAGCCAACGGTACGTAGGTACCTTTTAATGTGGTCAAGAACTGTAAGAGATAGGACCTTGATATTATATATGCTGCATGAACATGAAAAATAAATGAACCGGCAATTTTTCCTCAGCAGGTCTTCTCATTCAGGAGTTATATCCCTTTTTCAAAGCTTTATCATATCATATAGGAACAAACTTGTGGATGAAATATCTGAAGAACCGCATAAACTAGGATTCTGATGCTTGACATGCAGTTACAGAGCAAGGTGTAGATGACCCATTTTTCGTAAATTCTCGGTTAAATTATCCCCCTTTATCGGACATAGGCATATACTATAGGAACAAGCTTGTGAACTAAATATCTGAAGAAACGCATAAGCTAGGACAGTCATATATGGCATACAAGTTTGGACTAGGGTGTAGTTGAATTGATTAACTTTTTAGCCTATATCGTGAATGCTTGGTTGAGTTATTCTCCCTTTGGGAACATAGAAATATTGTATAGGAACACGCTTGTAAACAAAATATCTGAAGAACAGCATAAGCTAGGATCCATATACATGTACATGTATTTGGCATGCAGGTTTGGACCAAGGTTTAGATGACCTGATTAACTTTTGAGCCTGTTTCATAAATGTTTGGTTGAAGTTTTCCCATTTTTGAGACATATGCATTTTGTATAGGAAGAAGCTATATGAATAACTTTGTGAACAAAATATCTGAAGAGCCGTTTAGCTATGCTCCTTATATTTGGACTACAGTTACAGGCTAAGATGTAGCTAAACCGAATAAAACCCCTTTCTTCCCTAAACATTATGGGATGAACCATCTGTAGAGGCAAGCTTAAAGTGTTTCATAAACACATTTTCTAGTTATGAAGGATTACGGAAAATGTTCCCTAAATTATCCCTGTCAGCCCTTCTTATCTGCTACACTGGTTATAACATGTTTCCATGCAATATATAGCGAATTATCTTCAAAACCCATCCTCATCTAAACCTTCGAGACATACTAAGAGTCTCTGAACATTGTTTATCCAAATTCCGGACAAATCTTTTTCCAATGCAAGCTCACATCTCAGCAGACAAACACGAAAAAAGCTTTTACTTTAAACTTCATGTATTTGGACAAGCATACCTAAGCAAACAGTGTAGACCCAGATCAGACTGATCTTCATGGAGCAGTCAAATCTGGGTATCCACTGTTTGCCACTCTCGCAAAAGTCTAAGTAACCAACTTATAGGAAAAGTGGATCTATCGAAATTTACAAATGGAAAGGTCTCTTACAGGGCCACCATACCACTGGTAAAGGTGTCCCAGTATAATGGTACCGTAAAATTGCAGAAATTTCATTAGTTTGTTAAATTAAATTGCAGGAGAAGAACTAAATAAGCAGGAGAAGAACTAAATAAGCATTTATTCTTTCGTTCTGATCCAATTGTTTGTATCATGTTTATATTGTGATCATGTACAGTTTATGATACAATAAATATGTTTAAACTAAATTGTTATTTTGGTAAACATCTTAAATTTTGAAAGAGAATCTTCAAACAAGAATCAGGTTTCTGCTTATTTAGGAAATGCATGTAAGTCATGGGTAGGTTACGCAAATAACCTCCATGTGTGCATTTAAATATCTCAAAATTGACTGGAAATGGGACAGAAGTAGGTCCGTACCGGTCCACACTGGCAATTAGGTCCATTCCGGTCCGTTTTGGTTAATTAACTTACTTACTTACTTACTTGGAGGTGTGTATTCAGTGACCAATGAAAAACAGAGATTTATCGAACTGACCAATAACAGTATGTGTCATCAAAACCGATAAAGTAGGACTGAATATAGAGCACTTCATCAAAATTGAACCATTGCCAACTTGACGGGCCTCGCAATATTCAGCTTCTGAAAAAATAAATGATTTCAACTGACGTTCTGTAATGAACGCGTGTTTTTTTTTAAAAACAAAAAAAAATTCTTTTAAAGTCTGGCCTACAGCTTCATATCAATTATTATTTAAAATCAAAATTAAACATTTTGTGATTTTTTGCTTTACAGAAAAAACAACAAAGAAAGAATGTGTACCTTCTCCATGTTTTCACGGAGTGTGTACACCTGGGCAATCGCCTCCATGTAAATGTCAGGATGGGTACGGCGGTTACGACTGTGGAACACGTATGTATATACTGTAAATAAAAATGTAGTAAGAATTTATTTGGTCAGCATTTGGATTGCATGCATATTCGAGGATTATTTCGGCATGAAGTATACATACTGAGCCTTAGAAATAACGCACCACTTATTGTTCAAACTTCAGACTATGAAATATGTTCACGTGTTCTTTAAATCAGACATAAACGTATAGTTTAACGTTGCAGTATTTGAGTCATTAAATGACGCAGAAATGCAGAGCTTTATTTAATTACATTAACACGTCCATCGTGAAGAAAACGCAATGATATGCTAGAAAAGCAAAATCACAAACAGTGGAATAATGGTATGATCTCTGCTGGTAGCAATATTGCATAAGCATTTCAAATGAATTTTAGGCTTCAAACGTTAGTGCTGTACTGCTCTATGTAACGTGAAACTATTCATGGCCAGCATAAAAACATATTCATTGGAATATGTTCCGACAAGTAAGATCCTTTGGAAGCAAGGAACACACCAAAGAATAGAAAATAGCAGACTTGGTTTGATTGAGTCTAATTTTGGTAATTGCCTTCGTATGCTATGAACATACACTGACACGACAACAAAATAGCTATAAACCCCTGAAAGAAGTCTTGTTTCAGAAATTTTGAAGAATTGCCTTTCCGACCCTTGCCACCATCACGGAGTATGTAGAGAAGACACCGGCTCCTTTATATGTGACTGTTTCCAAAGGTACACTGGCGAGAACTGCTCAACAGGTAATTCAGGCAAATTCTGGATTTCGTTATTGCTTGTTCACTACTTTACAAAACGGTTAACACGATGTACTAATAAAAAAACTCCCTAAGTCTAATGACTAATTCAGCACATAAACCTTCCCAGCAGGCACATTACGTCGAAATGACGTCAGTTCGACGTAGTTGAGATGATGATGTTGGCTACACGAAGTTATCGTTGCTACGTTGTGTGTCTGGTGGGTATGATCAAAGAAGAGGCAGCCAGCATAAAGTCTTGATGCTGAATAATGTTCAGTTCTAATAATGTTAGAAAATACAGAATAAATAAATCGTTTGGTGGATTTGGTAGATTGCTTTAACGCCCTCACTCCTATTTTATGACCCAGGCACATTGACATGAAATTATTCGAGCAGGCATTTAATGTTGAACCAATACTGAAACAAGCTTAGGGTTGAAGCTAAATCTTGAATCAATGTTGAATCATATCCTGAATTTGAAAATTGATTCAACCTTTGTCAAACATTTCAGATGTAAAACGCGTAAACTTCTTGTCAGATATTGAAAGTTGCTCGTATAGCAACGCCTCGTCGAATGAATTCGCTTTAAACAATATAGCATCTACACGGGTAGAAAACTTCATAGTCGGAGCCAGTTGCTGTGATAAGCAGTTGTCATGTGGGTCTTTCGGAGCACGTGCGAGTGCAACTATATCAGCTGTAAATGAGACCCCAAAGTTTTATGATTATATTCCGTTGTATCAATCCTTTCTTATGGCGTGCAATCTCAGAAAGGAGAATCTACTGCAATGCACAGATCCATTTAGTACGATATGCACATTGTTGTTCACATGTGATTTTTTGTGATTCTTGTTTAGACTGCAATTTAATTTACGTTTTATGAAATATTTAAATGGCGGATTATCGTTTTTCATTTTTCGTTGAATTTAAATAAGTAGTGAAAGGAGCTTTGAACTAGAAGTATTTTGATAAAACAAAGTATTGGGCTACACTGAAGTCCAGGGCCCAGTTGTTCAAAACTAACGATGTTGTTAGCTAACGTTTCGTTCGATTTCTAACGTTAATAGTGCAAAAACGACAGTATTTCTTATTGAAAACATTTTAGAAGCCTTTGTACTGCAACAGATCCTCACATTTTTTTTCTACAAAACTATCAGTGTATTTGGTTATAAAGATTATGCTTTAAGCAACCGGGCCCAGTTATTCTTATCGATATGCATGCTACTTTGTGTTGACATATGTACTACAAACATTTAACAGTACCATAATTGAAAACTGGATCTTCTAAAACAGCTTAAACATCAGGATATATTTGTATATTACCTCTAGAAAACTTCAATTACTTTTTTACACACAAAAAGAGTGTTTACATATTTATTTTCATGTTTTTGCAAATGTTCACAATAGGCAATGCTATATAGAGGATCATAGACGAGTGGTCATTGGATATAATTCAGTGCTCCAGAAAAGAAGGAGCAACATGGGAGAAGTGTCCATATTTCTGCATAAAACATGAATTGTGACCAAACATTAGAACCGTCTTGCCGAGACGGTTCCAATTAGGTGTTAAAATGTATACTTTTGTAAGGAAATAAGAAAAAACTATTTTAGAATTATCCTCAAAATCTGAAAAAGTTCCTTCAAGAGCAGAGAATACATACAGAAGTAGGAATATGGGTCAGACTACGTAGTTTCGGCTAATAAAGCCTCGTCAGTGACCCTGACAATATCTGGTGATGAAACAAGAAAGAAGCACACTGTAATTTCTTAATTTTAATTGGGCAGTTGATTCAAAGACTAAAAGCTATGAAAGGAGCTTCGTATAAAAAAAACTACGAGACTAAGATTTTAAATAATCAAACGACCAGTATTTAAGCAGTTTAATGTAATGCATAAATGTGAGCTTTATGTGATGCAAAGTTATACGCTGTAACAGGGTGATATTTAATGTGTCATCATAGCATAATTGTTGAAATAATGACATAATGGGTAATCATATATTAAATCCTACATTTGACGTGATAACACATTGTTTGCGTTAAAGATGAATATGTTTCCCTTTCTTGGATTTTCACCCCGCTAGGTTTGATAAGCGGGAGAATGTTTTTCAAACGGAGAGAGATTATCATGCCCGTGCTAACGTTTCGCGCTTGGATGACGTCAGTCGGTTCTTTTAACCCGATTATAAGGGCTTTTACATGCAAAAATCACGTTTTATCACCAGACTTGCTAATTTCTTTGGTATGAAACATAAAAAACAGTTGGTTTGAATACTCTAATTAAATTCTGAATAGTATTATCCTTTGAAAGCAAGGAATACACCAAAGAACAGAAAATAACAGACTTGGTTTAATTGAGCCTGTACATGACCAATAACGAAATTTGCAACACCAGCCATGCCCCCTTAACGGGACTCTATTTTCAAAATAACTCAAATCAACTCAATGATCCCGAAGGACAAGAATATATATTCTGCACTATGATGATGTACGGGTAGATGTTTTACGGCCGCCACACGGCACAAACTTTAGCTGCAGTGAAGATAAATATTTCTAAATAGTAAGATCCTCTCGAAGCAAGGAATACGTCAAAGAACAGAAACTAGAACACTCGGTTTAATTGAGACTGTTCATGACCAGTATTGATATGTGCGACATCAGCTACGCCCCCTTATACCGGCTTAAGCGGATTTTTATTTTCAGAGTAATTCAAATGAACTCAATGATTCCAAAGGACCAGAAATTATAATCTGCACTGTGACGATGTACGGGGAGACGTTTTATGGCCGCCACACGGCACAGAACTAGTTGCAGTGAAGATAAATAGGCTCTGAGTAGTAAGATCCTTTGGAAACAAGGAATACGTCAAAGAACAGAAAATAGCAGACTCGGTTTAATTGAGTCTGTTCATGACCAGTAGTGAAATGTGCTACACCAGCCACGCTCCCTAGCACCGGCTTAAGTGAAACTGTATTTTCAAAATGTTACAACGTGGAATTTGGGTAATTGCCATCTTTATAAAATATTACTATTATCAGGCCTTGAGCTAAATCTCTCGGGCTGATGATGGGGTCTCGTATGGATTAATTAACATCATCTGATATATATTAAGTCGATAAATGCGTTTGAAAACTATACTTAAATTTTCTTAAGTAATCACAGTTTCTTCATTTACTGTTGGGTTATTATTTACATTTTCTTTTCTTAACAGATCTCTGCCCAAGCCAGAAGTCCAACACTTTAACCTGCCCAAATGGTACGTTCTCTGTGCTTTCTTTTAGTTTTATATATATGTATAGCATTTAGATCGCTGAAAACTTGCAACGTATCAGTGTTTCAAGCAGCAGATAATAATCAGCGTTTGACATTAAAGCATATTTTGTTTAAAAACATTCTGCAACGTACTAAGCTGCCTGAGATAAGTGCAACTGTGTTTGGTTGTATCTATTTGAGCACGAGGTAGTGTATCGATTCAAGAGCTGAAACTTTGCTCAGTACACGGGCTTATAAGCAAACATTGAAGGGTATTTTAAGTCTTCCTTTAAAACCAGAAAAGAGCTGATGCTTGATATTTAGAATCGCCATATAATATAGAGTTGAACTCTTTCGAGACTTTGTCCAGCAATGAAATATGTGAATTCTGCGGGCGTATCACCAACATTAAAGGATACTTTAAAACGCTTCTTTTTAAGAACTATCTGGTAGTTTGCACCATTTCATTGTGTAGATGTGGCATTGGATCTAATCTGCCCAGCCTGCAGGTTCATCACCAAAATTAAAAAAAAAAACTACGTTTATGAATTCTTTTTGTTAAAAAAAAGAAAAGAAAAACACAAAGAACCAAGGCTTAATATCAACACATAGTTAGTATGCGAATTTCACAAGGCTTTTGCACTGGTAACAAGTTTGCTTAGCCCCTGGGATTAACAGAATTAAAGGGTAGCTAGAAAGATCTCCTTCTCCAATAGGACATTGAGCTAAAGGTTGATATTTCGCATGGAACCTTAAGCAACATTCCGTCATGCAAAAATTTTTGAGGAGCAAAAACACCGATAAGTATAGCGTGCTGATTAGATAACTACAGTGGCTGCCAGTTTTAGAATTTGTATTCCAGTTTTCTGAAATCAGCGATCAGGTGAATTTATAAATCTTTGGCAAGCATCAGACGGACGAGTTGATATTAGTCATAAAAGTCGCGCTAATTAAATAAGTAAGATGACTGCCATTGCGACCATCTTGAAAATTTGTTTTAGTGTTTTATTCTGTCGAACCAATGATTAGACGACATCAAAAAAATAAGGCAGCATCGAACTAACTTGTCGATTCATGTTTGTACAATAGCAAATACGGACTTGACTGTTTAGACTTTTTTCTGCTTTGTGTCTATACCAAGCACAGTGCGGCATTTTACAAAGTCGCGAATTTCAGGGTTTTTGCCCATGTTGCGATGTGACATTTACGCTGGTCAGTATACAGTATATGACTGCATATAACTCAAAATGAAATATCTCGATCATTTTAAAAGCAGTTTGCGCAAATAAACGGTTGTCGTTGGCTAGTGACAACAGTATAAAAGTGCAAGAAGCGTTTTAAAATGTGGCCGTAAGAAAGCTACCGAATCGTGTTTTCCACAGGCCGTTTTGCAGGACCCTCATACAACTCTTTTTCATGAGTGTTTAGCTAATTTAGATAATCAAGAACAAATAAATGGATTTGGTAGCGCGTAAAGTGGCACTTTGAGGCATAGCGTGAAGGATAAACCCAGATAAGCCTGCACATCCCAGCAGTCTGATCAGACGTCCATTTTTGCTTGGACACCGTGAATCCTTAGAAATCTTAGCATTGAAACAAGTCTGGTCAGCCTGAGCAGTGCAGGCTGAGTTAAGTAATTGCAGAACGCAATAGGTTTACGACCCATTTACACGCAAACCCAACCATATGTATTTAACAGGTCCTAGCTGTGGTTCCAATGCTTGCAATGGCCATGGTGTGTGTTCAGCAGGAGGGATATGCACATGCAGCTATGGTTACATCGGAGCTCAGTGCGATACAGGTTAGATCTTAGTGACCAATAAACATAACCAGTGGAGAAACAACTTTAAAACAACATTGACATAACATTCATTCAACGTATTAGGTGACTCAACGTCGATTCAGTTTGTTATTACATTGTGTCCGTTGAGTTTAAGTTGAAAAAGACTGTCACAAACTCAAGTCGCAAGGGAAAATTTCAGCACTTATTTTCTCAGTCTCTGCCTATTACATGCAACATCTTAGACTGTTCTTCGTTTGACGGACTAGACTTTTGAATGTATGTTTTACCTTTGTCTAAATGAAGATATTGGCAAGGGTTTTAAGTTTAAATTAAAAATCTGGATAACAGTGGTCTGCTCCTTCCGCTTCCCCGGCCCCCCTGCCCCCTAATATCAAAGCAGTTTTTTTTAATAATTCAACAAGCTAATACAATATTTAGGGCCCCGTCAGACGAAGTCTGCGGAGGCCCTATAGAAATCACCTTGTCCGTCCGTCCGTCCGTCATCATTTCGTGTCCGCTCAATAACTCTAAAACCGTTAGAGATATTTTCACGAGATTTGATATAAATGTAAAGCATCATCAGACGATGTGCAGAGAGCAAGAACCATAACTCCGCCTACAATTTTTACTGAATTATGCCCATTTGAAATTTTAGTACAGATATCGTGTCCGCTCCATAACTCTGAAACCGTTTAAGATATTTTCACGAGACTTGGTACAAATGTAAAGCATTATCACAGGATGTGCTGAGATTAAGAACCATAACTCTGCCTACATTTTTTTCTGAATTATGCCCCTTTGAAATTTTTAGTACAGAAATCGTGTCCGTTCCATAACTCTAGAACCGTTTAAGATATTTTCACGAGGCTTGGTACAAATGTAAAACATCATCAGACCATGTGCAGAGAATAAGTACCATAACTATGCCTACAATTTTTACTGAATTACGCACCTTTCAAATTCTGAGTACAGAAATCGTGTCCGCTCCATAACTCTGAAACCGTTAGAGATATTTTCACGAGACTTGGTACAAATGTAAAGCATCATCAGACGATGTGCAGAGAACAAGAACCATAACTCTGCCTACAATTTTTTCTGAATTATGCCCCTTTGAAATTTTTAGTACAGAAATCGTGTCCGCTCCATAACTCTAGAACCGTTTAAGATATTTTCACGAGGCTTGGTACAAATGTAAAACATAATCAGACGATGTGCAGAGAATAAGTACCATAACTCTGCCTACAATTTTTACTGAATTACGCCCCTTTGAAATTCTGAGTACAAAAATTGTGTCCGCTTCATGACTCTGAAATCATCAAAGATATTTTCACGAGACTTGGTACAAATGTAATGCATCATCAGACGATGTGCAGAGAACAAGAACCATATCTCTGCCTACAACTTTTACTGAATTATGTCCCTTTGAAATTTTGAGTACAGAAATCGTGTCCGCTTCATAACTCTGAAACCATTAAAGATATTTTCACGAGACTTGGTACAAATGTTAAGCGTCATCAGTCAATATGCCAAGAACAAGAACCATAACTCTGACTACACTATTTACTGAATTGTGCCCTTTGTAATTTTGAGTACAGAAATCGTGTGCGGTTCATAACTCTGAAACCGTTAGAGATATTTTCACGAGACTTGGTTCAAATGTAAAGCATCATCACTTGATGTGAGGAGAACAAGAACCATAACTCTGCCTACATTATTTACTTAATTATGCCCATTTGTAATTTTGAGTACAGAAATCTTGTCTGTCCTTTAACTCTGAAACGGTTAGAGATATTTTCACAAGACTTGGTACAAATGTAAAACATCATCAGGTAATGAGCAGAGAACAAGAATCCTAACTCTGTCTACATTTTTTACTGAATTATGCCCCTTTGTAATTTTGAATATAGAAATCAGGTCCGCTCTATAGCTTTAAAACCACCAATGATATTTTCATAAAACTTGTACATAATATAAAGCATCATCAGACAATGTGCAGAGAATAAGAACTGTAACTCCATCTACATTTTTTACAGAATTTTTCCCTTGCTAGTTTACAGTCTAGAAAACGTGTTTGGTCTCTAACTTTAAAACTGTTTAAGATATTTTCACAAAACTTGGTACAAATATAAACATCATCAGACAATGTGCAGAGAAAAAGAACCATAACTACACCTTCCCTTTGTTATTTAAGGTATGGAAATCTTGCCTGCTGTATTACTTTAAAGCCTTTGAAGATATTGTATAAAACTTGGTACAAATTCAAAACATCATTAGATGACCTGAAGGTGTGCAGAATGCAAGAATGGTAACATCAGTTTCATGCCTGACAGAGTTGTTGCCCATGTTTTAATCAGTCATAATTGTGTATTTTGCCCATATCTTAATGACACTGCCAGAGGCTTAATTTCAAACAATATATTTAATATGAAGGAACAACAGGATAATTGAAGGCTGGTATTGTTATTTCTAGTCGGGCACATACGACTTTAATGTCATCAATAGTTTCATAAAGGCGGGGCCCTTTTAGTTACCATGTTTCTAGTTTGAAATAGGATACAATGCTACTAAAATTTATTTGTGTCCTTTTAAATTAAATTTTAAAATATTTGAAATAAAAATATTTTCAAATCATGTCCGACACACTTTTATGTGCCTACGTAAAAGTTATCTGAACAAATCAGAGCAAACACATTAAGTAATGCCCAGCAGCATGATTTTTAAATTATATTAAAATTCATTTAAGTATAATATTAAATGCTTTTTGATTTAATATTCATATACTTTTTCCGGAGCCGGCCGGGTAGCGCAATCGGTAGGGCACCTGACTTGTAAGTCAGAGGTCCTGGGTTCGAAACCCGGTCTGGCCACATACTTTCGTTTCTCCTTCCGCTGATTCAAGGAGGGTAGTTGTCAGTTACTGGCGAAAGTATGTGCACTTAGTACAGGTTAACCGCTTAGGAGGTCTAAGCCTGCCCAGGAATAGTGTGGTTAGGTTAACTGACCGTCCCGACATGACCTTAGTTGTTTACCGTGGACGTTAAGCATCAAATCAACCAACCAACCAACTTTTTCCGGAGAATCTCTTCTGCATTAATAACAGCCAACAATTTTTCAAATGTTACTAGATTTACCACCATTCCTGTGCTCCAAATGTGGACATTTTTAATTATTTAAACATTTCAATTACGCCATATGGCGTTACCAAATGCTCATGAATATTAATGAGATAAATGGAACTCTCAGGAAACAGATAGGTTTTGACCAAGTAGGAATCCTTATATGCGATTTTCAGCGTTTTCATTAGGAGATGAAGTTCTAACAACTTACAGAATCGTGTAATTAAGACTTTAACCCAAAGAGAGAGAGAGATGGCAAAGGCATGCAGACGTGTATGTTTGTAAATGTGGTGCTTGCATTTATATGATGACGGTTTGGGGAAGTGGGGTAATATTGAGAAACTCAAAGATAAAGAGATTTTTAAGTCCCTTATTTGAATTTCACATATTGGTGCAAAATTTCCAAAATGCATATTGCGTGTTCGTTGCATATCTGATTTGAATGAAGTCGCAAGAGATCGTATTCCTGCACCAGGATCTTCTACATAAAGTTGTTTTAAACCAGCATGATAATTAAATGGCATAAAGTCTACGGTCGACCTTATATTACAAAATATTGACATCTTAAGGAGTTCTTCAAATTTTGAAGAATGTTGTCGTTTTCCAGTTTAGTGGTTCACTGAATTAGGGGTGATATATCTGTAACATTAAGCACACTTTGTATGTACAACTAGTGCACTAGTCAAGATTGTTGTGTGTATATGCCCAAAGAGTCACCTCTAGAATTAGTTGAAAAGAAAGCTTAAAAAGACCAAATTCAGACCGTTGGATATTAATGCTAGGACTTTATTTTGAATTTTTTGCAATTCTTTCGTAACTAAAACTAATTGTTTGCAGAAACTGGAATTAACGTGAGCTATTGACAAAATAATATTATAAATGGCATACATGCATTCTACATGTTGTCGCATGATTACTTGAAAACAAGACAACAAGGCCTTTATCAAACGGTTTCAAGATATAACTTGCCGACTGAATTTTATCATGCCAGTTTAGGCTCCCATTTGTTAGATTTAATATTTCATATAAGCATATACATAATCCACACCGTACAACCAGCTGAAGTGATGCCAGATGCCTACAGAGATAACAGATGGGCGAAATCGAAAGTAGGATTTCAGCAGGTGAGATAAAGTTGCTGGTAAAAACAGACAATAAAATCCTGGAAGAGTTTAGCCTCATATGGAAGTTGCTGAGGGCCTGTAGATTCTACAGTACCAGTCTGGGTAGCATTCTTAAACAGATAAGGGTATGGCAGGGCTTGAAAGGGGAACATTTTCAGTAAAAACACAAAGTCTGCATTTCGGCTCCTATTAAACGAATCTGAGATAGTGCCCAATCTGTTTGCTTGGGTACAATAAAACCTCAGTGAATAAGCAATATTTCTGCCAATTTTTGATGCACAGTTTAGTTTTCTAATCAAAATACACGCTTTCAAAGAGGGTGGGTAGCGAAAAATGGTTGCCTTTGTCAACAGATGCAATTTTAGGTAGATAGCTGGGATGACAGATCCGAGTTTGTATGGAAATGGCTGACATTGATGGCAGGTATCAATATATAAGTATGTGTCCTTAAAATCGCATTTTTAAAGTTTTGGTTGTGTCAAGCAGCATAAAATCACCTCAAGAACTCGTAAAAAGTATTTTCTAGATGTCAAAGGAATAACGTTTGTGCTTATCGAAGCTTGATATGCATTCATGGAAGAAATACTTTATTGTCAGAAAGAGTTGAACGCAGAACTATACGAACGGTGGTTGGCCTGTGTATCTTTTCGTTGTATTTTTTTCTCATTTTGAAGCTAATTTCTTGTGTCTTTTTTGTTTGTTTGTTTGTTTCATGGTTTTATATGCCGCCAAAGCAAGAGTTTGTCTCTGTATATGTGGGCGTTTGCAGAGGGGTGTGGGTGGGTGGGGATGGGGGCCGGGGCGGGGGTTGCTGGTCGGCTCGGTACGGATACTTGAATAAGGGATTGCGAAATTGCCAAGGACTTCTATGATTAAGGCGACGATTTTCCCCATTAAACCGGCGCGACAGGTCCGAAATTTCAAAAGTATAAAGTGTGCAAATTTTTCTTAGCAGAGCTTCCACAAATATGTAAACCGTATGAAATCAGATCATTTGTGATTCAGACCCAAAGACATGTGGAGATAATCCATTCTGACCCTACCTACCCTAAACTCAAGGTTTTCGCATACCTCATCTTTTGAGGTAATAAAAGTATTGAAACCATTTATTCATTCCGTACATTTTGTCATAAATGCATGCTAAATACACGCATATCGCAATACAAAGCAATGATTTTCTTCTTGTTACGCCTGACTGGCATTTAAACATGCAAAATCATAGTTACTTTTCCGGTCAAAACGGTCAAAATAGAACGCTTCACTATAATTAAAGTACAAGTACTTTCCCCCCCCCCCCCCCCCCCGTGACCCAGCATTTCCTTCATGCTGCAGACTTATGCGATGCAAGTACGTAATATATATGAGTGGGAAGCTGGGTCACGGGGGGGGGGGAACGGTACTCAGTAAGCCAAAGAAGAAGAATGGTCAACAGTAGCACTGTGATCTACAAGGATTATATTGTGTACCATGACCTTGAAATGAGGTCAAGGTCACATACATATAGTCAAAACTATCCAGTGTTGTCTGTTCTGTAAGTAATGTAAGTCACAAAAGGCTGAAATGTATACAATAAATCATTATTTCAACGATAGTTTGAGGGTAATTTACAATTTATATCAACAATGACGTCAACGTCAACGTATGTTTAACGTACTTTACATAGACACAAACAGTTGAAAATTAATTTGTCATGCAAGTTACATGTCATAGTCATAAATGCAAAGGAGAAATCAGTGATGCGTATAACTTTTTAATCATGGGGAAAATTCACGCCTTAAGCATAGAAGTCCTTTATCCTTAAATACCAAAACTACCTTTTTAACTGTGGTCCGGTTAAAAGTAGCCTTTTACTAGTATGTTCCTTTGAATGAAATCCTGTTTTGTAATATTACTCTAATCAATCACATGGTTTTACGCCAGAGTAGTGAAAAGATGCCTTTTCCAAATAAACTTCCATTTTTCTAACCCTAAACGATGTCAGCGCTGCGCACAGCTCACGTACAAAGAAAGTACATACCCTTTCCAATCTTTTTTGGTTCAAGGTTCAGTAACAAATTGACCAGCAATCGCCCCGCTGCCCACGCACCCCCCCCCCCTACCCCTCACCCCACCCCGGCGTCATGGTGATCGTGAATTGTTCTATTATTATTATTATTTATCCGAGTTGTCGCTCCAAGCCTTTTCTTCTGGGATTTTGTTTTGTTCGCATCTGATTTATTGCATATAATGATTCTCGTTTTCATGAAAGGAAGAAAAGATGATGTACAGAGATTTATTGATTTATTTGTTTATAATTATAATCAGGTATATTTTTATTGTTATGTTTGTGTGATCGATGCCCAATATGGTGTTTCTTACTGCTGTTTTATCCTTGCTGCAGTAATGTTCAACGCGTCTGAATAAGTGCTACGTTATTATATAATTATTATATTCATATACGAGGTATGTGCACTGATAGTAAATGTTGTGTTTTATCTTTATGCGTGAGACATAATAGAATCTATCATTGGTGCCCAGTGAGGATTATAAGTATCCTTCATGGGTGTGAGATCTGAATCGAGGGACACTGTTCGGCATCACAATGCTTGCCGAGTAATGCCGAACAGTGATTCCGACTGGCGCATATTTCTATCGGTACCTCATACTCATGATAGATACTTTTTCTTGCACATTACGTTTTGTTTAGAACTTGTAAAAAATGCGTAATTCTAGTGCTTGAGAGGTTTCAATTAGGCGCCGCTTTCAACGATAGCCATTCGGCTCTTTACGTCAACGCTTGGCGTGCATAACCTGACGTCATTTTGCAACATCATCATCAAAAACACCAACGTAACTTGACGACGCAGGTACGTTAGTTCCAATACAACCAATGCATTGACAGCTCGTGCTTTTTATCCGGTCCTGGGTGAGATAACATGGGTGATAACTATCTTTCATGGGTGTGAGGTGGGGATAGAAAAATCTGTCACGAGGGTCACTGTTCGGCATCACGAGGCTTGCCAAGTGATGTCGAACAGTGATCCCGAGTGACGGATTTTTCTATCCGCACCTCATACCAATGATAGATAACCTCGGGGTTAACTTAAACCAGCATGGAAGGTTATTAAACAAAATTTACTGAGAGATGTAAAGCTATTAAATGCATCAATATGCATGCTAGTGGACAAGCACGCATTATTCATGATTTCACGCCGAAGTCACAGTCATAATCAGTTTAAAGACACATACTTATATATTGATACCTGCCATCAATGTCAGCCATTTTCCAAACAAACCGATCTGTCATCCAAGTAATCCACCTAAAATTGCATTTGTTGACAAAGACAACCATTTTTTTGCTACCCAACCTCTTTAAAAGCGTGTATTTTCATTATAAAACTAAACTGTGCATCAAAAATTGGCAGAAATATTGCTTATTAACTGAGGTTTTATTGTATCTAAGCAAACAGATTGAGCTCTATCTCAGATTCGTTTAATTGGAGCCGAAATGCAGACTTTGTGTTTTTTTCTGAAAATGTTCCCCTTTCAAGCCCTGCCATAGCCTTGTCTGTGTAAGAATGCTACCCAGACTGGTACTGTAGAATCTACAGGCACTCAGCAACTTCCATATGAGGCTAAACTCTTCCAGGATTTTATCGTCTGTTTTTACCAGCAACTTTATCTCACCTGCTGAAATCCTACTTTCGATTTCGCCCATCTGTTATCTCTGTAAGCATCTGGCATCACTTCAGCCGGTTGTACGGTGTGTAATCGGATTCTGATATATTTCAATGACTATATATTGCTCTTCTTCATATTTCACTGTACCTTTTACTCGGTGTACATCTATATTGGTTTGTTCACACAGGTCAGGTGACATTTCGTTACTAAGTATTGGTTACGCAAATAAGATAGACCAAGATCTGACTGTTTAAGGACTGCACTATTTTACGTTGTACCAAATTTGTCTCATTTTGGATGATAATAAGATCAGTGATAGTTAAACCAGCTTTATTATTTGTTTTGGAATTTCTGGTGGACATGGTTCATATCAGTGTATTTAAGGAAATCATGGCAAGTTTGACAGGTTTGCGGTCAACTGCATCAGAAAAGATTTATAATGTGGTGTACTGTTAAAAAACAAATCTGTGGTGTACTGTTCAAAAAGTGCAGTCAACCTAAGCAAAGAGTGGACTAAGGGATAGTGCATCACAACAGTCTTTCAAAATACTGTAGCTACCTTTAAGACTATTTCCAAGTAGCAGATCAAATCATTATTGTTTACAATCAATGATGCTCCTCCTTTGTGAGGACTTGTTTTTATTTTCCGGTATTCAATTCTAGCCTTCCTGAGCCGAAGGCTACGAGGGGCTTATAATATAGGCATGGGTCTGTCGTCGTCCGTTGTCGTCGCCCGTCAACAATTTCAAACGACCTCTTCTCTAAATCCGCTTACTGAAACCAAATATGCGGAGAATGAAAGATTGTTCAAACGATACTGGTCTCATGGTCCTCTTGTGTTTTTCCTCAACATTAGGTTAGGTTACGTAAAAGCTAGTAAAATTGATACAGAAATTTATGCTCCCTCGTCTGAAATTCTTTTTAAAAACCATATACGGTCAAATGAAAACGCCCAGGCTGCGGTCCTGATTATTCTCTTGCAACATGTATTGTATTGAGTAAGACAGCAAACACACATACTCTTCACCTGTATATTTTGCAAAAAGCATGCATACTTTTCACTGTGGCGCTTGACAGCGAAATACACATATCTGTAATCTTGTTTACGCCTTATAGGAATGAAACGGAAACGGGTGAAACAAAAAAAAACATGTCATAGAACATAAACAAATAAATACAATCAGTGGAATGAAAAATCAGTTACAAGTGTATAAAAATTTAAGGGGTTAACATTTTCTGCGGCGTAAATCATTTACGTCGACCTTAGGCCGCGCCTTAATTTCATGGTTTATAGAGTATTGGTTAACTTCACATAGTTATGGGAAGTTAAGATTATGATTATGTACAGTGAGTGCTTGAAATATACTCTTCAGATATTGTTCCATCTTCTAACGGCAAAATGACAACAAATTAAGGCTGTCATTTAAACAAACACATCATTTAACAGTGTGTTAGAAAAAGAAAAAAATATCCTTTGTTTTTCATTTCAGGAAGAGGCGATCTAAAATCATTAAAGGTATGCTTTTATGATATACGAAGATGTACACATAGTCATAGTATTTCTCATTGCGTTTTGATTTTTGGCAGTTTTGTTGTCTCTCTTGCGACTAGCAGAAACGACACTTAAAAATTGCTTTTTTTTCCGGCGGCGTCACCACTTTGTGGCGCTTCGCGACAAGCGAAACACAGCGTCAAACGAAATTCTTGTTTAACATAATAATAATTTGATCAGTCTGGGGACTTATGGATTTCCATCACGCATATTTGTGATGGTCAGCCATAATTCTTCCATTTTTCAGTCCAACTCGCTAAAATGGCAAATTAACTTACTGGCAGTGTTCAGTCTGACCTGTCTACACTTAAAATTATTATTTGGTCCAGCCCTTAACTATTCTCAGTATTAACAGTCATCCATAGTGCAGATTATATTTTACTTTCGTCCTTTGAGATCAGAAGATATATTCTGAGAAATCTGAAATTTTGGATTGGTTTATGCTCATATTGTAAACCATTGTTTTATTTATTATTTGGAACCTTTTTGATACTAATCAGTCTTTGAATTGACTGTCCAATTAAGAACAAAACATCACAGTATGCTTTTCTCTGGTTTCGTCACCAGATATTGTCAGGGTCACTGAAGAGGCTTTATTAGCCGAAACTACGTAGTCTGGCCCATGTTCCTTCTTCTGAATATATTCTCTGCTCTTGAAGGAACTCTTTACGATTTTTATTTTGGTTATTCTGCAGAATTATGGTCAAAATTAGGCAAATTTGCTGTGCATTTGACTTGTTTTATTTCCAAGAAAAATAGATATTTACTTTCTATTTTTTATAAAGTCTACAATGCTTGCCTTTTTGTAACAGATGTTAACTGTACGAGGTACTCAATGTTTTGCACCAGTTACTCGACAGAAAAGTACTTGGGTGTTTTTGCCTTTGTTATGGTCAGCCATAACACCAGAAGAAACCAACGTTATGGTTTTCCATCACGTTTCATCCTTCGGACATGTAGTGACATCTTGTGGTAAAAATTTCAGTAATTATGTTATGGTAAGCCATCATGTCAGTTTATTTAAAATGCATGGTTAACCATCACAAATATGCGTTATGGAAATCCATAAGTCCCCAGACTGTTGATTCTAATACTAAGGTTTTGTATTCTGTAAACTGTTCGCTTTGAAACTCCGAATTGCTGGTGCTTGCTTTTAAAGTGTATGACAATATTCATCCTTTTTTCTGTTTAAAAACCATTTGTAGCGGGATCAAGCATGCATGAACCCTGAACAACACACTTTAGGGACAAATTATTTCATGTCAGGTGCGGGTTGAAACTCAGGGATAAGGGGTCGGAATTTATTTGATGAGCTACAGGTGGTAGTGGTGGTTGGGTGTGTGTGTGTGTGGGGGGGGGAGGGGGGTCAGAAACCAAACATCCTTGGAGCAGGAGGGTTAATATATTTTGTTAGGCATATGGAGGGGGGGGGGCAGAATTCTTCCATCAAGCTTCGCTTCCAGACCCCCACCCATTACTCCTACATTTTCAGATTCGATTCTTTCAAACCTTACAACTCAAAACATTTACAAAAAAAGAAGACAAAAACACTTGGGCTCCTACATATAAAAACAAGAAATGTTGCAATGTATCCTAAATGCACTAAAAGACTCCTTAAGACTGACCTTTGACCCCAGGTCGTGACCTTGAGTTTGACTAGGGATCCTTAATATTGCAAGTGAAACACTTTTTAATCATGCTTTTAACCTTTCTGTGAAGTTCGATGAAATTCACTTCAGCAGTATTGAGTCATTTTGGAGACACAGTCTGACCTCTAACCCCTGTTGTGAACCTGACCATAGGCATGGAAACCTTGATTTTCTTATCATCTCATGATGCATTACCGTAACAAGAAGTTAAAGTTAATTTTGCTTAAAAAAGTGTAATTGGGGAGAAACAACTTGACCTTGAAATTGTGTGAGGATCCCTAGGTCTTGTGTGAGGCATTCCTTCTCATTTAGCTTAATCTTTCCGTGAAGTTTGATGAAATTGGGTCCTTTTCCGAGCAGTTGCTGTCGGATAATTTGACATTGACCCTAGATTGTGATCTTGACCTTGGGTTTGGGAACATAGATATTATTTGTTACAAATCTTCTCATTGTGTTTTACCTTTCCGCGCAATTTGACTAAACTCACTTTTAAGGTTATTGTAGAGACACAATTTGACCTCTAACCCCTGACAGTGACCTTGACCTTAGGTGTGGGAACCTAAATCTTCTTTTATGACTCACCTTCTCATTATGCTTTATGTTTCTATGAAACTTGATCAACCCGCTTTAGTAGTTTATAAATAATAGATGAGACTCGATTTGAGACATGATTTAAACTTTGATCCAATCGTGGCCTTGAACTTGGACATGGGAATCTAAATCGTGTGCGCGACACACATTCGCATTAGGTTTTATCTTTCTGTGATGTTTAATCAATTTTACTTCTGTACCTTTAAAGTTATCGTTGAGACTTGAGTAGCTTGGATAACGCACGGGTGGTGCGATTTTAATATGCCGCCCGAAGTCCATTCGGGGTCATAAAAAGATATTTTCATTGATTTGCTAGTAGGACAGTATACAGTGGTCAATAAAATCATATTGAGCAGATGATGATTTCATTTTCGGGTAAATTCAAAGCCTGCGTTTGTGGTATCAGATCTCCAGGTAACTAGTCATCAGCAAAACTGCTGTGGTTCCTGTGAGCGCATCCCCCGCCCCCCCCCCCCGTCTTAATATTTTAGGCAGCCCTATAGGGCATTTAGCATCAGATTTCTGGGTGAGTCTTCATAAAAAAGTCCTGAAATGAAATAAACAGACCATTAAAATGACATGATTATGTAACCTATATAATTACGAAAATGTTCTTTGTGTTTCATACAGTTTTATTGAGGACAGCCCGACATTAACTTCTCATCTTGTTCGGTGTGCTAGAGTGTCTAGTCATGTGACTGACTTCAATGCCCGTAATAAATTCTAAATGCTAAGCTTCTCCAACAGGGCTATCGGTATCATAAACTTCAAAAAGCTTTTTCAAAATCTTATGCCGACACTATGAATTGATTTCTAAATTCAGGTCGGCTTAAAAAGTCTTTTGCAACAAGGCTTGTCGGAAACACAATAGTATGGTGACTTACTTTATAAATTCAAAGGAATTGTAGGTAGCTCAGATTTGTCTGATCAGTTCAGAAAATGTATCGTTCATTGCAAACACACTGGATATGATATAAATGTAATGCTACTGTCTGCATGTTTAGTAGTTAAGCCAATTATGGTTAATGATTTTGCTTCCCGTTTTAATTGTCGCACCTGCTTTAGCAAGGTGCGATATAGAAGTTCCCTTTTCCGTCCGTCCGTCAGTCATCCGTTCGTCCGTCCGTCCGTCAGTCCGTCCGTCCGTCCACAATTACGTCGACCCTAGCGTTCGTGTCCATTATTCTCAAACTATGATACCTACATTCATCAAACCTGGTATAAAGTTTTTACTTAGAATGGTCTCGAGGAACCTTGAACTTATTTTGACCTTTGACCTATTTTTCATGCTCTAATGACTTCGTAAAATTCTGTTCCGTCCGCCCATCCACAATTACGTTGACCCTAGCGTTCGGGTCCATTATTTTCAATCTATGATACCTACGTTCATCAAAACTGGTATAAAGTTTTTTCTTAGAATGGTCTCGAGGCACGTTGCACTTCTTTTGACCTTTGACCTATTTTTCATGCTCTGTTGACTTCATAAAATTCTATGCCAAAAATTACGTCAACCCTAGTGTTTAAGTCCATTTCTATCCATCTATGATACCTGCAATCTTCAAACCTGGTATAAAGTTTTTTCTTAGGATGATCTTAAGGAATGTTGTCTTTATTTTGACTTTTGACCTATATTTTATGCTCTGCTGACTTAGTAAAAGTTTATGTAAAAATTACGTCAACCCTCGCATACTGGTCCATTTCTCACAATCTATGATACCTACAGTCATCAAAGTAAAAAGTATGCAAAGACCAGGAACTGAAACAATCAAAATCCAAATCCAGCCCTCAAATCAAACCTGGTATAAAGTTTCTATTTAGGTTGATCAAGAGGATTGTTGCACTAATTTTGACCCATATTTCATGCTCTGCTGACTTCGTAAAATTTTACTTAAAAATTAAATTGACCCTATCATTGAAGTCCATTTCTCTTTGACAATGTATGAGAGCCAGAATCATCAAACCTGGTATAAAGTTTCATCTTAGAATGAACTCGAGGATTAATGCACTTGTTTCAACCCTTGATATATATTTTACGTTCTGCTGATTTTGTAAAATTTTACATCCAAAATTGTGTCGACCTTAGGGTTTGAGTCCATCTCTCTTGAAATACAATGGGTGTAATCATCAAACCTGGCTTGAAGATTGTCCTTGGATGCTGCAATTATTTGTACGCTTGACCTTTATATCATGCTCTATTGACCTTATAAATTTTATGTCAACCTGGAACCTGGCATCCATGATTATATGGTCAAGAGCATTCAAGTCCGTTTCTCACTAACTATACCACCTACACTCGTCAGACATGGCATAAAATGTTTTCTTAAGCTGGTGTCCTCGATTGTTTGGCTGCTTTATACCTTTAACCTATATTTTTAACTCTGTTGACTGCATGTAGAGCTTTATGTATAGTAAAAAGTATGCAAAGACCAGGAACTGAAACAATCAAAATCCAAATCCAGCCCTCAAACCATAGTTGGAAACAACTAAGATTACAAATAATCAAGATACAGAGAACATATGGCCTACCGAGTGAGCAGCTTGTTCCCAAAAGGTGGCCACTCAGCAACCCAAACCGAACCAAAAATAATAAGAACATACATAAGGTAAAACATCACAGAAACTCTGACACCAAAAACAGCCAACAGAGAACCACAACAGAACTACCGCCTTGGAACGGTCAGTAATGAATTACTGGGGGGCTTAAATCGATTTTACATGCCCAACCTCACCCTCAGTATCTGAAGTGGTACAAAACATTTAGTTGGTTGTTCGGTTCGCATGATAACCCTCTAACTCGTCAATGAATCATCACGGTAAACACATAAATCAAATTTCAACACCTTAAGAAGCAAAGACGAGGACTCAACAGATACAACGGGCCGTCTGACAGGTGGAGATCCCTGTCCTGCCAAACAACCCCACTGGAAATCTGAAGCAAAAGAAGGTCACCAGTTGAGCCCCGGTGGACCAAGCAACAGACAAAAAGGCTCCGGTCCCAACCAACTAAAATATATAGCTTTAGGTCGGAGCCATCATAGAGTCTGATGCCCGATCCCCCGGTGTGCAATTAAAGAGTGCAGCAAAGTTATCGACCGTGATTGGGTTAATCACTAAGCATGCAGACTGTCGCATAACATTTAAATTATAGCCAATACGTTTGTGACGTATTATTATTTTTCGGAATTGATCAGAAAAATCAGTCCTACCCTTAATCTTTTTGAATTTGTATACTAAATTCTGGTTCCGATAGGGCTTGGTGTAAAAGAAATTTTAATCCGACATCAAATTTTGAAACCAATTCATGGTGTCTGCGATAGAATTTAGAAAAAGCCTTTCTAAGCTTATGATACCGAGAGCCCTGTTGAAATTTTGAAACCAATTCATGGTGTCTGCGATAGAATTTAGAAAAAGCCTTTCTAAGCTTATGATACCGATAGCCCTGTTGAAGAAGTTTAGCAGTTAAACATTTATTACGAGCATTAAAGTCATCTACATGACTACACACTCTAGCAAATCTTATAAGTTGAGAAATATACACTCCATAAGAGGGACGACGTGGAACGTCACCATCCAAAAATGGAAAATTAACTATATCAAAGTCAAAGTCATCACGTTTATCATAAATTTTAGAAGATACAAAACCGTTAGAAATAGATAGATGTAAATCCAAAAAGGGGGCCTCGGTATCTCAAGTACTAGAACTGCATCTTTTCTAGTTTGTAAGTCCAATTTGCTCAAATTTCTACATAAATTCATCAGACCTAGTGTACACTTTCCTCTAACCATTGTATCTACTACTGAGAAAGCATAAGGCAGGTGCGACATAGCATTCCGCGGAATTCTTGTTGCATGCCGGTTGGTCAGGTATCAGACTTAATGATGGACCCGACATAAAGCTACTAAGTTTAGTTGGTTGGGGCCGGAGTTTGCCTTGTCTGTTGCTTGGTTATTCGGAGTCTAACTGATGGTTTTCTTTCGCTCCGGTACTTCAATGGTGCTGTTTGACTTCCCAGATGTCTCTTGGTGTTGCAATATGTTAATTTCGTAGAGTCCTTATCTCTGAGTCATCATAGGTCTTAAACGTGATTTGTTCGTTTCCGATGATTTTCGTTGATGGGTTAGGAAACCTTCATGCGAACCAAACAGCTAATTAAATGTTTCGAACCACTACAGAAGCAGAGGGCGAGGTTTGGTACCAGCCAAACATTTTTAAGCCCCCTCCCCCCCCCCCCCCCCCCCAGGAATCTTTTGCTGACCGTTCCAAGGCGGTACTTCTGTTGTGGTTCCTTGGTGTTACATTATGCTTTGTCCGCTTTTCTATGTTCTTTGGCGGTTTATATGCCTTTTGTTTTGTTTTGTTTTGTAAGTTAAAAATAGATAAAAATAGATGTTGATGCTGTTTTTGATTGGGGTAGCTGAATGTCAACCTATTTGGGAAAGAGTTGCTCATTCGGTTTACCGTGCGTGTCTTTCGTGAACTTGTGTCCATTTTTCCGTTTTGTGTGCTTCTTTCCCTGTTGGTTTTGGGGGCGGGATGTGACATTTGATTGTATTATTTCCCGATCATTGCCTACCTTTTTACTTTGTAGGTAATAATATGGTGGGAGTGTGGATGGTTGTTCGTGGCGTGGGGTGGGGTTGGGGATTTAGGGGTCATAAACTTTTTTGTCACCTATTTTTTCTAAGACCAAATATGATTTGGGTGGGGGGTTTGAAAAAAGTCTGGAGATACTGGGGGTCGCAAAATTTTTGGTAAATCCCCCGCCCCACCTGATAATAAATGACTCGTCCCTAACCACCAGTTCAGTATTAAGGACAGTTCATGTTCAGATAAAATCAACAAAGTATTAATTTGCAAGCCGTAGGAGACGGTATATATCGCCACTCCATTTTCCGTCAGTATTGTAATGAACAAATTGTTTAAGTAAGACAGATTCTGGCAGACACTAATAAAAGGTAAAATATAATATGTCAAGTGATTTCTACAACTGTTACACAAATCATATTTGGTCGTAGCAGTTCGTAGCAGGTTATGACGAACAAAATCCAAATGTTTTCTAGTAATATTTACACTTGCCACTGACTTCACATAGGTAAACCGTATAGAGCAACTGGCTTCATACACCGATGAACGACAGTTGGTCATGTGACGCTATCGTCAAGCGACGTCTAAGCTAAACAAACGTCTTGATATGACCACGTAACGTTCGATTGACGCCATGTTATGGCGACGCCTGTTTCATTACTGACCGTTCCAAGGCGGTAGTTCTGTTGTGGTTCTCTGTTGGCTGTTTTTGGTGTCAGAGTTTCTGTGATGTTTTACCTTATGTATGTTCTTATTATTTTTGGTTCGGTTTGGGTTGCTGAGTGGCCACCTTTTGGGAACAAGCTGCTCACTCGGTTGGCCATATGTTCTCTGCATCTTGATTATTTGTAATCTTACTTTTTCAACTATGGTTTGAGGGCTGGATTTGGATTTTGATTGTTTCAGTTCCTGGTCTTTGCATACGTTTTACTTTTAACATTATGGCCGAATACGTCAACTCTGTCTTTTCTTCGACGCATATTTTGCATATTCTACATGAAATTTCCACGAAAACAGCACAGGAAAGGTCTGAAAACAAAGTGTAAATATAAGAATAAAAATTTGATTTTTCAAAGTTCATCGTGTGAAGAAGCCAGTGGTCGCCGCTAAAATTCTACAAGAAGCGCTTCGCAATTCATGGAATTTTAGCTCCTCCCACTGGCTTCATCACACGATGTATGCTGAAAATCAAAATTCAATTCTTAAATAAGGAGTTCACAAACAAAAATGTGATGTACATTAACTGCATTTATTTATTGTCATGAACTTGTGTAAACGTTTTTTTAATGTTTTCAAGCTGAAAACGTGGTTTGCCGTAAGTGGTTGCAAACGGTTTATTTACCTACCTTTCAGCTCATTAATTACATGAATGTTTGTGTGTTGTGTATAAGATAGGTGGATGTGTTAAAACTATGCAAATCCACCCATCTGATCGAAGCCTTGGCTGGTCGCCATCGACTAAGATTTGTCCTTCTTTATTTCAGTCGCAAACTACCTGTATGGATAATTCTATACTGAACACATAGGTGCTATATTGAGTTTTCACGAATTGCATAATCATAAGTGATCTGTGGGTCATATTTTGGCTATTGTATTGTATTGCTACGATCTGCATGGTGCCCACACTGTGTGTTCTAATTTCAGATCCAGTTTGTGCCACCTACGCCAGATCATTCAAGCTCCCTAAACTGTTATTTCTTTACACTTTCCGACTGCGTTTTCGCTGTATATCTGACCACACCAGCAAGGTATATCCTACAATCACCCATATCAAATATATAAGTATATAAAGAACAAACAGAGGGAAACAAAGTGAATATAAGGCCATTGACTTTTAATATGTTTTCTTAACGCTGATCATATATTGCACAGTGTATGTAAGTTATCAGATAGATGCGCTATCAGAAATGCATACGAATCCAACAAGCCGTTGTCTAGAATAATGATCGATGAAACAGAACTATGCTCTTGTAAGAATAACTTCAGTATCAGCTTACGTTAATATCAGTTATTTTTACAATTCTAGACTTAATAATTAACGCTAGTTGTGTGTGTGTGTGTGTGTGTATGTGTGTGTGTTTTGAAAAAAATGCCTACGGTATAACGGAATAGTTCTCATTAATTTTATTAAATAAATTAAATTCTCGGTAAAATGAGATTTATTTCTTTAATCATTATCAGAAATTAAAAGAAAATGTTCAAGCGATTTTAAAACAGTTTTCTTATTCACCTGTCTGATCAAGGGCTAGGTCATAATTCCTTTGTCTTTGGAAAGTAACTCCAAGAAAATTCTCTTTTTCCAAGAGAATAAAGTATACGTAGTACAAACTAATAAAAGGTATATCAGACTACATTTTGTTGCGTATTCTGCTCGAACAAAGATTATATTCAACAACTCGTAACAGACAGTGGGGATGGGGATCTTTTCTCTCAAATGTAGTGCACAATCGATTATGAAGTCATTATAAAAAGCGATAAATGACGCCAGAAACTAGAAAGAGTAGATAATGTGGAAACGGTAAAATAACACTGAAGTAATATGAACAGCATAATATATGAAAAACAGTCTAGATTTCATGAAATTAGCTCTAAAGTTTAGTAGTGTGGTGTGTCGAGAAGAGTCTGAACACTTACATTTTCTGAATCTCTTTCAGATGACAAGAGTCTGAACACTAATATTTTCTTTAGTCTCTCTCAGTTCAGAAGATTCTCAACACTAACATTTTCTTGACTGTCTCTCAGTCGAAGAGAGTCTGAAGGGTTTCAACACTTCTTAGGCCAGGTTAAGAAAAGTGTATGAATTCGACGAGAAGAAATTTTGTTCAATTCTTAAGTATACCACTCACATATAATACTGAAAATTCGTTTGAACAGAATATAACCTAAAAGAAAGACTCTTACTAAAAGGTATCAGATAACAAATAGTTTGTAAACAAATGACTTGATTATTACTTAGGATCTACCTATCAAGTGCACAGTCTTATTAAGTGTTTGAAAACACGAGAATGAAGTATACGTAGTATAAACTAATAAAAGGTTATCAGACTACATTTTGTTGCGTATTTTGCTCGAACAAAGATTATATAAAACAACTCTTAATAGACAGCGGAAACCCAATCAAAAAGACAAAACATTGAGCTAAAGCAAACTAGATTATCCTGACTCAGCATCTATCGGACTACGTATGAATCCTGATACTGTTATACAAGGTGAACTTAATAAGAAGAAAAAAAACTTAGGACGAGTTACTCTGCCATTTCCATTTTCATCGCCCTCCATGGTGTAAAAATAACAAATTTGATCCTCTATCCAAATAAATCCAATTGACAGCGCAACGCTATCTATGGAAACAAACGTGAAGTAATGAAATTTGCTTCCCTTTATAAAATGGCGAAAATGCGTGGAGGTATGCTCATACAACTTAAATATCAAATAAGAGAAGAATAAAATAATTGTGCACCGCGGCGGAGGTTGAGGGTGAAATTTGGGCCAAGTAAAACCGGTTTAACCCCCCCCCAGTAGTTATTACTGACCTCCCAAGGCGGCACTTTCGTTGCGGTTGCATTCGTTTTATGTTCGGTGCTGTTTAATGTATTGTGTTCTCATTTTAACCCTTCTATAATAAAAATAGAAAATAGGTAAACAATAGTTGTTATATGTTTTCCTATAATTTGCTTTGTCTGTTGTAACCCTTCTGTTGGTCTAAATTATTTAGTTCAGTAAAGATAGCTGAGTTGCCACCTATTTGGGAAAGAGCTGCTGACTCGGCTTATCACTTGTAATTTATTGTTTGTTGGGATGTCTTTGTCAATCTTTCCCTTTGATGTTGGGGATAGGGTTGGGGATCTGATTCAGTCAGTTCCTGAAGTGTAGTTACTCTTTAATTTCGATCCAATCCTAGTATAGTTTGTATGTTGTACAAGGATCATCCAAAAGTTCTGTTAATGCTCTGCTTCCATACGTTTCCAGATAGTTTTTATTAAAATCTCTTACGTGTAAAGTGCGATTTAGTACCTACATATACTCGACAATCGCATTAACTTTGTTGCAGAACGACAAAGCAATTTAGAATTGAAATAGTGTTAATCATAAACTGCCTATTTTCCCACGGCAGGATGTCAAAGTTGAAATTCGGAACTGTATAAAGGCTCGCAGCTCTTTGAAAATATCCGCAAAACTCATATAAACTCATATACCAAGATCTGTGTGATATTCTTGGGACATCTGCAATAACTTTGATGACAGTTTTTTGTTGGATGAAAAAAAATTCATTTTTTTCTGATAAGTCATTTTATAGCCCTAGATCTGGAAGACAAATGTCCTCAGGTAACAAAAAGGACATTGCTGCTGTTAAAATGTTGAGGAAGACGGTCGATACTTAGTATAGGAGATACCTGATAGGGGTCGTTATGTCAAAAGAAAGTGTACATGAAATAGTTTGAAAGTATTTAGGTTATAGAAAGGTGTTTGCTTGTTAAATCTCCAATATTCCGTCAGAAGAGCAAAGAATAACCAGAGTTAAGTGTGCTGAAATTCCTAAACCTGCTACAAAATTCAAAACAAAAAAAAAAGAAGAAAATTGAACATTTTGTAATTTATTAATAGGGCATGAAATATTAGTGTATGTATAATGTGTTCGTGCCTTAGAGGAGAACAGAAAATTAACGGTGAAAAGATAAAGGGCAAAGATATCCTATAGTTGCAAGGAGAACAAGAAGTGCAAAGAAAGTACTTTATTAAAATTTCTGTAGTTGTATAGGAGATACCTGATAAGGGTCGTTATGTCAAAAGAAAGTGTACATGAAATGGTTTGAAAGTATTTAGGTTTTAGAAAGGTGTTTGCTTGTTAGATCTCCAATATTCCATCAAAGAGCAAAGAATAACCAGAGTTAAGTGTGCTCAAATTCCTAAACCTGCTACAAAATTCAAAACAAAAAAAAAAGTGAAAATTAAACATTTTGTAATTTATTAACAGGACATGAAATATCAGGGTATGTATAATGTGTTCGTGCCTTAGAGGAGAACAGAAAATAAACGGTGAAAAGATAAAGGGCAAAGATATCCTGTAGTTGCAAGGAGAACAAGAAGTGCAAAGAAAGTACTTTATTAAAATTTCTCTAGTTGTACAGTTGGCAATACCAAGTGGTCGGACATTTATAGGTCATTTCTATAAACATTCAGTGTTGCAAACTGGAAAAGAAAAACGGCCAGAAAAAGGCGTTTAAGTTCCGATCGGCGAGGTATTTACTTTCTCCATGACAATCCTGCAACTCATAAGAGTTGTTAGGTTGTAGACGTTCTAAGTCAAGAAAACAATACTGCCTTATATCAACTACCGAACTCACCAGATTTAAGACCATATGACTTCTTTCCTTTTCCTTCATTGAAAGGAAATGTTGTTTTGGCAAAAAATTTACTCCAGAAGTGCGTTGGTAGTGTAATATATACGTGTTTGAGAGGGTACTAAAGGGAATACTGCCAGGCTTTCCGGTACAGGATATTACGATTACCAAAGTGTGTTTCTGTAAAGAGTGATTACTTTGAAAGGTTAAAAATATTTCTTTTTCTGAAGTTGATATTTATCACTTTTAGCAACCAGTGACAGAACTTTTTGGATGATCCTCTTAATATACGCCCATGTTGAAACCGCAACGTCATATTTAAAGTGAACTGATGCTTTTCCAAGAAAGGCTACTCTGGCATAAAATCCTTGGGCTCCGCTACTCCTGAAGTAAAAACCTTGCTATGAGTAAGCTATATCCGTTTATTTAAGAGAAGTCCGTTTCGGGGAAAGGGCGCAAATACCACAAAGACACTGTTTTTTACTGTAGTATTCTTTTGAAAAAGGCCCTCGTTGATCCCCACAATGTGGCCGTTTTTAAACTTACTTCCGACCACGTCCGAAACATAATATGGCTTTCAGTCACCCGACCTACATTTTCACTGACTTTTTCGTCAGATACGTAGACATGGCGGATGTATTTTATAACCAAGTGATGCTTACTACTTGCGAGCACCTGTTCACACTTCCTTTTGGGGGTATATGCCTGTGTATCAAAATATATCGGATTCGTCGATGTTTATATTGTCTACGTGAGTTCGGACTTATGCTTTGGTACTAAGAGCGTTATACGTAACTCTTAAGTGCAGTAGGCTAATGGAGAAATGCACGTAATAGCTTCAGACCTATTATATACATCTTAAAGAGTTCCTTTAAGAGAAGATAACCGATTCTTAAGAAACAACATGTGCCATACTTCGAAGTTTCCGCAAAACAAGCCTCATCAGTGACCCTGACAAAATCTGGGGACGAAAGCCATAGAAAAACATACTGTAATTTCTGAATTTTAAAAAGGCAGTCGATACAATGCCTGATGAGTATTAAAACGGGTCCAAATGATTAAAAAGCGATGATCTAGAAGAAGAGTCTAAACCAGGCAAAACTTTTGATTTCTAAGAATGTATCCTCTGTTCTCAAAGGACAAAAATAAAATATAATCTGCCCTATGGACGATGAACGGGGAGACGTTTTACTGCCACCGCACGACACAACACCAGATGTAGGGAAGCCGAATAAACATCTTTAAGAGCAGAGAACCCATTCAAAAGAAGGAGCATGGGCCATACTTCGACGTTTCGGCTATACAAACATCATTATTGACCCTGACAAAATCGCGGGACGAAAGCCAGAGAAAAACATACTGTAATTTCTAAATTTAAATAAAGCAGTCGTCTTAATGCCCGATTACTATAAAAAAGGGTCTATAGGTCTGTTTTTAAACACGGAAAATCAAGTTCAAGGCTGGAAGGATCTCGAATTTTGCAGAAGGCCGAATTCTTTCAACCTTAAACGGGATCCCCTGCACACAACCATTCATTTGCTTTCTTCCATAGACTGTATATCTGGAATACTGTTAAAAGGAACATAAAATCTCGTCATCCGTCCATCTAGTCTTATGTGGTATTATTGCATTGTGGTTATTATTACACAAATGCAGATCTTTTTGATGACTCAAGGCAGAACATAAGGCCAGCGTTGTTATGCAGAATTTGATTGTATCTGTTTTTGAACAATATATAACTTTGCAGTTGTACTGATGTTATTTCTTATTTTAGTTCATCTTCAACTGTAGCAGTTGGCCAACAATCTGAAGATTTACATGGTTATACATCAGTAGGTTCAATAACCGAGGAGAAGAACATACAAGGAGTTCAACATCTCTATAAAGCTGAAGTAACTATCACGAAAGGCCATGCATTCAAAAAGAATCTCGCAGGACGACGATACTTGTGTTTGGTAGCTTCTGAAAGGTACTACTATTCGCCATGATTTTAAAATAATTCTAAAACGGCTGCATATTTAACCCTGGGAGATGCTAAGTTTGTTTCAAAACCATGGAGATGTCGGGTTATTTGCAGCAAAGACCTTACGCTCAGGTTGTTTCGTTTCTTTCATGTTACTCAGTTAATATAAATGCGTCATATTGTCATTTTTGTATATCAGACATTAAAAAGAGGTTATTTTATTGTATTTTACGCATTTAGAATATTGTTGAACATGTATGGCTAGCAACTGTGTGCCAAGATGCAATTCGCAACAATTTTGAGGAATACTGTACATCGTTGATTTAAAGAATTTATCTAGTTTTCTACGTCTTCAAGATTGCGACACCATAACGGAAAGTTTTCATAGAGAATTTGCATTTTAAAGTTTATTCTGGATTTAAACATACCTTGTTTTTTTACGAATGCTCATAACAACATAAACTAACAGAACTATTAAAACAAGGGTCAGAACGAAAGCTGATAGCGCATAGAGCTCTTCTCTTGAGTTTATCCTTACTACTTAGACGTTAGGATCACACTGATATTGCGTTGACGGTACATCCACGTTGTTACTGCGTTACATCGCAATTGTAATACATTAATGTATCTGCTATATTTCGGTAGGTCACGCTGGCATTCCGTTACTTTAAAACGATTTTTGACGATGCGTTTGCATTATTATTGCGTTTAATGTAGAAGTAATCATTTTATACAAGAATGGTTACTCTTGCTATTGTACTTTTCGAGTTATCTCCCCTTCTGGTTATTTTTGGCAGATTTGTGTCCGATCTGTAACTTGAATACCCATTGGACTATTTTCATGATACTTCACAGATATGTAGAACAGGTTATGACCATGTGTTGCAAACAAGAATGACAACTCTTGCTTTCTGACTTATTGAGTTATTTCATCTTGATGATGTTAGCTGCGATTTCATGTCCGCTGTATCATTTGAATACCCTTTTAAATATTTTCATGATACTTCTCAGATATTTAGAACAGGTCAAAGCAATATGTCGCGAAGAAGAATGACATCTCTTGCTTGCTTACTTTTTGAGTTATTTCCCCTTGATAGTTTTAGGTATGATTTTGTGTCCGCTCTATAACTTTAATACCGTTTGAAATAATTTCATGATACTTCACAGGTATATAGAAAAGGTCATGGCAATATGTCGCAAACAAGATTGACAATCTTGCCTTCTTACTTTCTGAGTTATTTCCCCATGATTGTTTTAGGTATGATTTCCTGTACGTTCTATAACTTGAATTCCCTTTGAGATATTTTCATGATACTTCACAGAAATGCAGAACATGTCATGAACATTTGTCTCATTCATGAAAAACAATTCTTACATTCGTACTTTCCAATTACTTTCCTTTGAGGTGCAGTCAAGTGTCTCTGCTCCATATCTGTATACCCCTGACCTGCTCCACAATTTTAATACCCTTTTAACTTTTAAAAGATTGATGATCATGCCAAGATATCCTATCAATGTTCCTAACTGTCTCTGAACCCTCCGCAGCCCTGTCACCCCCCGCCCTTTCCCCCACCCTTCCTCAATAAAAAATATATAATATTGTTGGAATTTCATATTTGGATTCTTTGTCTAAATTCATTTACTAGAGAACTAAAAATTAGATTTGCAGGGCTTGTAATTTAGTAGTTATTCACGATATTATATTTGCAATTATTTTTATTTTTTCCTAATCTTAACAAATATAAGGGTAAAAGAATAGAAAAGGAAAAAAAAATAAATCAACTTTTCAGATCGTTGCTAAGCATTTCCATGTGTTACTAAGGAGCGATAATTACCGTTCGCCACTTTATAATGTCGATTAACCATAATCCAGTGATATGAAACTGAAATCACTTCAAGCAAATCAAAAGAAGGTTCATGTAATTACAACGGTAGACAACCGTATACAAACGAAGGAGATAGCCCAGGCTTTTGTAAAACTCGTTGCCATGGCAACATGCTTTAGATAAAACAATGCCCGTAGTAGTAATCCCAAATGACTATACAATAAGTTTACAGCGTAAAATTAGTTTTGGACATTGGGCCAAAAACACCCCTTATCGACCCTAGGCCTTTGGAAGAAATGTTGAGTGTAGCATACGCTATGCATTGTGTACATGGCGGCTGTTTGAGATTTTACGTCTTTTTCGCAGTCTGGCATATTGTTTTGGTCTGAGTATTAGATAATCATGCACCTGTTAAACAGATAATGACAATCAGAAGCATAAAAGAATGACAATATGTTACTTGTATATGTTTTGAAGTACATCCTGCTTACCAAGGCACAAGGGGCCTTTGGTAGGGGGATTCGCCATCTCCTCTGATGAATATTTTTCAGTGTACCATCGTCTTGCCTGAGTCTTGCCATCGTTGCGTTTGCATAAAGACTGATGCTGAACACTATAACAATGTTGTGTCCTAATTTTTATGATGCGCCAAGGTGATGAGATATTTTACGTCATAAGTATTATCGTGTTATATCATTGATGTCCAGGGTTATTCTGTTGTACGACATTGCATCGGCGTCACTACAACGTCATGGCGTCATCGCTACGTGTTTATATATTGAACTTGACATCAGTGGATTGAACAGAGCTCTCCATGTTTAAACAGACGTGTACGTCCCTTCCATATGATGTTTGCAATGTGATGTATCAACGTTACGCTATCGTGTTACTTTAGGATGAAAGCATGGCGTTTTTATTACACTTGGTGTTATAATGACACAGCATTTTGTTCTGTATATAATTATGTTCATTTTGTTGTCGCACCTGCTTAAGCAAGGTGCGATATAGGCGTCCAGTTTTCCGTCCGTCCGTCAGTCCATGCGTCCGTCCATCCGTTCATAATTTACATCGATCCTAGCATTTTAGTCCATTCAAAAGACTTATTCTCTAAAACCACTGCATCCATGGTTCTCAAATTTCACATGCAGCATGATCAGACAGCAGGGCTTCAGAATGATAAAATTCAGGCGGGTCGATAATCCAAGACGGCTACAGTTACTAAAAATAGCAAAACTAATAAAATCATCTTTTTCTCCAGAACCGCTTGGTATATTTGGCTGAAATTTTGTATGAAGCATAAGTGTGACCTTGGTATTCAGAATTATCAAAAAAGGGAAAAATCTGTAGCGAAAATTAGGTCACAGTGACCTTACGTCGACCCTAGAATAATTTACGTCGACCCTAGCATTTTAGTCCATTCAAAAGACTTATTCTCTGAAACCACTGCATCCATGGTTCTCAAATTTCACATGCAGCATGATCAGACTGCAGGGCTTCAGAATAATAAAATTCATGCGGGTGGAGAATCTAAGATAGTCACCGATACTGAAAATAGCAAAACCAATGAAATCAACTTTTTTCTTCAGAACGACTTTGTATATTCATTGAGTTCTTAATGTGAAGTCACACAGCAGGTGCGACATAGCATTCCGCGGAATTCTTGTTTCAGAATATTATTGAAAACTAGTGAAAGCTCAAGTCATGAACGCATTTGAAGTCATCTCCGTTGTTATACAGTTTGATGCGGAGTTCCCTCGAATTGTCGTTTACTCTTTTAAATTGTGTTTTTATTTTCAAGGCTCGCACCTTCGTTTGATATATATGTAGTAGTTGTAACATTGATTTGCTGACGAAATTAAATATGACCGAAAATTATAAGTTTTGCAGACTTCGTTACCAATAGTTAATTGAGCATAGTCATAAATGAATTCGGTTTGTATAAATAGCATTGTGGATATTTTCTTTTATTTCAGCACCTCAAAGTCATCGGACAGCAGATGTTTTGAACTCTTGTTAATATATAACTGTAAGTACAATAACTTTACCATAGAATATTTGGTTCAAATGCAGTTATACTTTCTTTAGCATTGTAGTGTAGTTACTCTTAAAATTTGCATATCAGAGTTCTTGTGGCTGTGCTGTTGTGGATGGCTCTAAACAGTCTCCCCGTACAGTCATTTAATGCTCTTATTATTTCAATCCTCAGGGATTGTTTTGCAATCAGTTGCCATTCTCTTGTCCCTTTGCATCAATCCTTTTCGATACCGTATTGAAGGTCAGGAGTTGACCAGCATTCGTATCTCGTTGTATAGCGGTTCCTTGCTTTTCGTTCTGTGGACTTGAATTAGACATAGATATGAATCGCGGGTATTTGTTATATCATTCCTTGTTCAAAAGGAAATTTTTATAAGCATATTTTCATTAGCCTTGTCTGATAACCGGTATGAGTGTTGCTTCTCTCTTGACAGTATCACCACCAATCAAACAACTATGAGTATCACTAACAGGCTTAGAATTAATTTAACTCCCATTAGGCTGCATTCCGCGTCTTCTGTACGGATCCCTCATTCAATAAATGATTTTAAAACTTTCCAACCTTCAGTAAGAATAAGGCCTGTAAATTAATATTCGGCCTCTTCAGTCAACCTCAATGTATTATCGGATTTTAACGTTCTTCGTAACAACTTGCATATAAGGTTAAGTCCAATTAAGTCGCCAATAGTTCACAAGTATTCAAATCCCTTCAAAAGACCTGGAATATATCCTTATATCTCTAAGTGCAATGCCAAGAGGTGTAATTGTTGTAAACATTTATGTACCAAATCTACTATTACATCATCTGTCAATGGTAGAACATTTTCAGTCGTCAATAATTCTGAACTGGACTGTAAATCGACTGATCTGATATACGTTTTAACCTGAAAAACACAAAATTGCAACATGCAATATGTTGGACAAACTAGTCGTGCCCTTAAGAAACGATTTGGTGAACATTATCGTAGAATTAAAAATCCTAAAAAAAAATTATACTTTTCTTTATCAACATTTTGAACGTACAGGCCATTCTCCTGCTGACGTATCTATACAGCCAGTAGAGAAAATAATTTATGACACACTAAATCATCCTCGCGTTTCAAAAATATAAAGAGACACGAGGTTGAATTAAAATGGATAAAATTGTTACAAACTGCATTTCCATTAGGAACATTCATCAAGAAGGGAACATTTCGAAAATGCCTAATTTTGATGTATTTTCTCTTTTTGATATTCCAAAACGCAAGCATAGAAGTCATGGTTTAAGAAAAAATGGTAATATAAAACGAAAAAATACTGCTATTAAGAAAACCAATGCTTCCCTTAAAATTTTGTCGAAAATACTATAACACCAAGGTCGACATTCTATGCTCTCATTTTTATGTTCTCTTCCGGTTTCTGTTAAATGCATTTTAGATAATGAGGCTAATAAGTTCTACGATAAGGGTCATCAACTGTACGAGGCCGAACTCCTGACAAGATGCCATACTCAACATGCTCTTCGTCCACTAATCGATTCTGAGATCAACCATAAAAGACATTTTCTCAAAATTCCTCTTATAAATAGAGGAATTGATTTTATTGATCTACAAAGTATTTTTAAGGATCGGTCTGTAACTGCATCGATCCCGGTTTATTTCGTCAATAAGGAGCCACCTATCATATGTTATAAATATAACAAACCAATTAGAAACACTATATTTAACTTTAATAAACTGGTCTCAGATCTTGATGATCACACAAATACCCCCGATACATGCGATTGTATAGACTCCAAATTTATCTATCCTGCCGCTGGCCATGTAATTACAGGGAATCTTAATACTATTTCTTATTTAAGAATTCGTAACATTATTTCGAAGGGACCAAAACATACATTTTCTAACCGTATTGATTTAAAAAAAATTGTAGGGAAGATATAGCCTGTTCTTTAACTGATTTTGGTAATCGATGGCGCAAGCGGGAGCATGTTGAGTCTGATGCTTTAAAGGAATGGAAGGTGAACATTTTTAATGTAATGGATAAACGTATTTAATTCTATTCCCAAAACACAAATCTTTTGCCGCCTAAACCTAAATCAACATTCCGTCACCTGAAGTTGGGTATCCAGCAGTTTCATAGTAAGTATGTTCTGGTTCCAGCAGACAAGGCTGCAAATAACGTTGTCGTTGTTTGACGGTTACACTATATTAACACATTAAAACAAGAACTTGGCGGCACTAAGGCCTATAAAGAGACTTCAGAAGACGAAAAGTCTGTTGTCTTTAGGTACTGTAATGATATAGCCCTCAGGTTTTCTGTAAATGTAGAGGAACGGCAGGACAAGCTTCCTACGATGTACTGGTTACCTAAACTTCATAAACGACCATATAAAGCCAGGTTTGTACTTGTACCACTACTGAACTTTCTAAATTATTAACTTCTTGCCTTACCGCTATCAAAATTCATGTTATTAGGTACTGTGAAAAAGTTTACGAACGGTCAGGAAAAAAATTATTTTGGTTGATTAAAAAATCTACCGAGGTTCTTGATAAACTGAAGTCTAGAGGATATCGCGCGTCTAGTTTGTCTAGATACGATTTTTCTACACTCTATACAACTTTGCCCCATAATTGAATAAAAAAGAAACTAATAAATTTAATTGAGACTACTTTTCAGAGAGAGGGTGCTCTTTATCTTGCTTGCAATTATAAACATGCTTTTTTTACTTCCGATGACCAAAAAAGGTTTAAAATGTGGTCTTGCCAAAATGTTTGTGATGCTTTAGTATATCTTCTAGATAACATTTTCTTCAGATTCGGTACTAAGTTACACAGACAAATTATAGGGATTCCGATGGGTACTAACTGCGCTCCTCTTGTAGCAGATTTGTTTCTATTTTGCTATGAAAGAGACTTTATGATGTCTCTTTCTGATGATACTCAAGCTCATGTCATTGAAGCATTCAACTCAAAGTCTAGATACTTGGACGACCTTTTAAATATTGACAATCCTTAATTTGAAGTAATGGTTAGTCAAATTTATCCTGCTGAATTGCAGTTAAACAAAGCAAATACTTCTGATACCGAGGCCCCATTTTTGGATTTACATTTACCTATTTTAGATGGATTTGTTTCATCTAAAATTTATGACAAACGCGATGATTTTGATTTCGACATTGTTAATTTTCCGTTTTTGGATGGTGATGTTCCCCGCACCACTTCTTATGGTGTTTACATTTCTCAGCTTATTCGCTTCGCTAAGGTGTCTAGTCATTTGGCTGATTTCAATGCTCGTAATAAGAGTTTGACTGCCAAGTAAAATCGATTTAAGCCCCCCAGTAATTCATTACTGACCGTTCCAAGGCGGTAGTTCTGTTGTGGTTCTTTGTTGCCTGTTTTTGGTGTCAGAGTTTCTGTGATGTTTTACCTTATGTATGTTATTATTATTTTTGGTTCGGTTTGGGTTGCTGAGTGGCCACCTTTTGGGAACAAGCTGCTCACTCGGTTGGCCATATGTTCTCTGTATCTTGATTATTTGTAATCTTAGTTGTTTCCAACTATGGTTTGAGGGCTGGATTTGGATTTTGATTGTTTCAGCTCCTGGTCTTTGCATACTTTTTACTTTTACAGCAGGGGTATCGGTATCATAAACTTCGGAAAGCTTTTTCTAAATTTTATCGTAGACACTTTGAATTGGTTTCTAAATATAATACAGGGTTAAGGTCACTTTTGCAACAAGGCTTATCGGAACCTGAATTTTATGGTGACTTAGTATATAAATTTTTGCAAAATCGCAGGGAAAACAGAATTTCCTGATAAATTTAAGAAAGTTATCATACGATTTAAACACATTGGCTATAGCATAGATGTATTGCGACAGTCTGCATGCTTAGTGGTTAACCCAATCACGGTTAACAACTTTGCTGTCCTCTTTAATTGCACGCCGGTGGGTCGGGGTTCAGACTCCATGATAGCCCCTACATAAAGCTATATTAGATGGTTGGGGCCGGATGTTTGTCTGTTTCTTGGCCCACCGGGGTTCAACTGGTGGTCTTCTTTTGCTCCTGTGCTCCAGTGGTGTTGCTGACGCCCCAGGGATCTCCAGGTGTCTCAACACGTTTCGGCTGTCGAGTCCTCATCCTTGCTTCATCACGGTCTTTTCTTGATTTTAATTAGTGACCGTGATGACTCTCTGATGAGTTAGGGGACCTCCATACGAACCGAACTACCAACTAATTGTGTGCACCGCGGCGGAGGGTGAGGGTGAAGGTTTGGGCCCAGTAAAACCGGTTTAAACCCCCCCCCCCCACTGGTTATTACTGACAATCCCAAGGCGGTACTTTCGTTGCGGTTGCATTTGTTTTATATTCGGTGCTGTTTGATTTATTGTGTTCTCATTTTAACCCTTCTATAATAAGAATAGAAAATAGGTAAAAATAACTGTTAAATGCTTTTCGTATAATTTGCTTAGTCTGTTGTAACCCTTCTGTTGGTCTAAATTATTTAGTTCAATAAAGATAACTGAGTTGCCACCTATTTGGGAAAGAGCTGCTGACTCGGCTTATCACTTGTAATTTATTGTTTGTTGGGATGGGTTTGTCAATCTTTCCCTTTGATGTTGGGGATAGAGTTTGGGATCTGATTCAGTCAGTTCCTGAAGTGTAGTTACTCATAGAAATTGTACATATGTTATATGACATTTTAAACATGGCACCAAACTTCGAAACTGACGAAAATAAATTCATTCAAACAGTACTTTACGGCTCATAGTGGTCTACTCTAGAAGCGTCTGGAGTTAAAATGTGAATTTTAGAGTCCGTTAAGAATAAAATCGCTGACGTCGACGTCACTTACTGCGCTGATTAATAGACGTTTGATGCTAATATCAAAGAATCCATTGATGTTGACGGATGCTCAGACAGTAAATCTGTAAGATATTTGTATTGGATACTGTTCATGTGAAGTTTAAAACGTCATATTATGTTATTTTCAAGAAAATCACTTTTTGAGATTCCAATTTGTGTGTTGCAGTTGTCGATTTAAGCTTTCTGACAGCACATAAAGTCATGGCGACTTTAATTTTGTGTTTCTTTTGTAGAATATCTTTCATGGCAAAGCTGGGATCGACTTCAAGGCCTGTAACATAAAGACGCTTTAAGTAAAATTAAGGGGAAGTGACGTTGACCGGTAAAGTGCAAAGGTCGTCATGCAACGCATAAATTTCTGCAATATCTTTAATTTGAATTGTTGTACAATTTCTAATAAAGCCTAGTCATATTTAATAGTTGGAAATGTGGAATTACTCAAATACATCTCATTTTTGGGTGAGGCGTTTTTAAAGTCCTCCAGTATATCATTTCGAACAAAGCAGTGAAAAATTACATTGTCTCTCATTTGCAAGTTAACGATGTTATATTTATTTGTTAATTAGATCAGCGGCTACTGATATCAAAGAATATACTTTGAACTTTTAAACCTTTTCAAAAGTTAATTTGTTTGCTCATCTCTTTTTTCTGCTTGCTTCCCTTATAGCTGCATATGTTCCGCACTCACAAGAATTTAATCAGCAATGGGTGAGTTTCTGTGTTTTGATGTAATGCAGGTTTACGAATGCTGAACTCGGGTTAACGCTGTTATGGCTCTTAGCTTACGAAAGTGAGAAATGGTTATCATGCAAATGTCAAGTTTCACGAGTCCCAAAATCAGACTAAAGCAATATCAAATCGTGAATGACTTTTTCAACCATTTAAACCGACACCTGCATTTTATGCCCCAGTCACACACACACATTACAAATTGGGCGGATAGTTGTGGATAAAAATCCACAGTAATCCACAGAATTTGTTGGCGTGGCCTATTTTTTTGATTAATTTATGAATACAGTTAGCCATAGATGTATATGGTTAAGGATAAATGCGGATGTCGGCGGTCAGATATTTTCCCTTTGAATCAGTACGATGAGGAATTATACGAATGTATACGTTCTACTTACCTACCATTACCTTCCGTTACTTCTAGATGCGAAAAGATGTTGTTGATGCTACGGATGGCCCGTTCGAATATGTCCGGTTTTATTCGTAATGGTCTGAATCACATGTATGGATGGCCCATCCGTATGTGATCGGTGTTATTCGTAAAGGTCCGTATCGCATCCGCAGATTCTGTAACTGTCCGTATCGTATCTGTAGGGTCCGCAGGATCCGATTCCAAATTTTGAAAATTTTCAAAATTCAGGCGCGGACGAGTAAACCGTATTGATCCGTAAAAAAGGTAACTGAAGGCATTCATCCGCATTTATCCATATATAATCCGTATCTAATCCGTATCTCATCCGTATCTAATCCGTATATAAACCTATCATTCCGCAGCCCACCCCAAGTTGTGGACTGATACGGTTTCACGCAGATCGTTACCTTCAGTTACGGGTCTCGTTCGGACTGTTTATAAGGAGTTTTACCTTCGAATACGTTTCTATAGGGATAACTTAAACTCCGGTTCTGACAGACACGTATTGATTAGGAAAATTGCGAATAGCTAATCTGACTTGGGCATTGGTCCGTAACAATACGCAGAACGAAACCCGTAACTAACCGTAATAATCCGCATGAAACCGTATATGTCCACATATTTTGGGTGGACCGGGGAACGATAGATCGAGATACGGATTAGATACGGATTAGATACGGATAAATGCCTTCAGTTATGAATCAATATGGTTAACTCGTCCGCGCCTGAATATCTAAACTTTTCTAAATTTGGTGGCATATCCTGCGGATACCATACGGATATGGTACGGATTCGATATGGAGAGAGACCACGCCCACAAATTGTGTGGATTGAAAGTCAGCAGCTATCGGCCCAATCCGTAATGTGTGTGTGTGTGTGTGACTGGGGCATTATAAATGCAGTGCGATTCAATTCAACAGCGTTTTTTTTTTTTTTAGCTTTGGGATCGTGCCTTTGCGTAGAAGAGGAACTGCATATCAAACCTTCAAACTTTTTCTTGTAACTATCATTAGAGCCGCGACATGACAAAACCAATGAAGTGGTATGCATGCCCAGCAAAGACTCAGATGAGCTTGGACAGTCACCCACGTCTAATCAAAGTCTTTGCTATGCACTTGAATGGAAGCTTAGACCATTAGCTAGCCTTTAAGCACACCGCAAAGATTCTGATCAAACTGGGCGAATGACCAGGCTGATCTGAATCTTCGTTAGAAGCATATGCCACTTTGTTTTTGTTTTTTGGTTTTTTCGTATCGCGGCTCATAAATGTAATCCAACTGATTTGCAGACATTTTGTATGATGTAAATCTTAAATGTTTCATGATTGATATTTCATTGTATATTAACATTTTAAATAAGCGTCTTATAGCTGGAAAACAGTCACGTGTTCCTATTTTGTGGATCGGTAGCAAAAAGTGAACAAGTACTTACATATGTCACCAAACCTATACATTTAATATTATCATCCTAGTTCAAATACTTCTTCAGATTTCATGATAAAAAGATTTCCTCTATATTCGACAAAGAGGAGGAACTCTGTAAGGATAAGTTTTACGGAGAAAAAAATACAGGTTGGCTCATTTTTCATGACCTATTTATATAAATCATAAATGAAATTTTGCCCAGTAGCTGCATAAGTATTGAACATCAGGGGAAACAGTTCCATACTAAATGAATCCAGAGTTACCTAACATTTACTGAAATATTTAACTCATTAAGGGTTCCTATTTTACTAAAAATCAGATTCGAAGGTCAAGCTGTTTAGAAGTTGGAAAAATGCAGATTCAAACAGTGGCCATAACTCCATCAAAATTTTACGGATCTCCCCAAAAAGTTTACAAGACAGTTTACTCCTCATACTCAGTCAGTTACCAAATTTCACGGCCATAGTTTCAATATGTTTAAGGTAGCTCTCTTACCTTAAAAAGGTGCATAAGCCCTAAAAGAGGCAAAACTCGGCAAAGAAACCAATACGTGTCAAGAATTCATATATCAAATTTCGAAACCTACACCCAGTAGCTAACTTCGTAATTAATGAATTCAAAGATACAGTACCTTTATTTAGATATTTAATTCCTCAAGGACTTCTTTAATACTAAAAGGTCAACATCCTAGGTCATGCCGTTCAAAAGTTGAAAAAAATGCAAAATTCGAACAAGGGCCATAATCGTTTGAAATTTTTTCCAAAGAGTTAATCAGATATTTTACTCCTACCCGATCAGTATCAATAGGCAAGGCCATAGCTTATTACGTATTGAGATATCTTGCTAACAAAATATTCATCTGATTTTATTAAAAGAGGTCTTAATCCAAAAGAGGCATAACTCGGAAAATACAAAAAATGCGAGTCAGCTTTTTTCCACGAGAATTTAATATATGAAATTTCAAGACACTACCCGACAGGCATAAAAAGTGTGTCGCACGGATGGACGGACGGACTCAAACACAGACATGCCCAAAAGCAATATGCCCACCAACCGCTGTAAAGTGGGGGCTTAAAGAGTCTTATCCACCTTAAGACACATTGATCTGAATATCCTCACTTCACTCACACGAAATGTTCATTAAATTTACATCCAAATTCACACTCTCACTATATGTCTTCATATATCTACATAATTGAGCCACAAATCATACCAGAGAATTCTTTGTAAATTGAGCCGCGACACGACAAAACCAACAAAGTGGTTATGCGCCCAGCGCAGACTCAGATCAGCCTGAGCAACCGCCCAGTCTGATCAGAGTCTTCACTGTCCGCATGGAGGTAGCTTAGACCCTTAGCTACCCCTTAAGCGCTTAGGGAAGATTCTGATCAGACTGGGCAGATGCCCAGGCTCATCTGAGTCTGCACTGGGCGCACGACCACTTTGTTGGTTTTCTCGTGTCGCGGCTCAATTTACAAAGAATTCTCTGGTATGATCATGAATAAGAAAATGTCTCATACATTGCCTGAAGTGTGGCTGTTGCTCCAGTTCTCGTAACGATGGTCTCCAAAAGGATCAGTGGAACAAATCTATGGCTGCACCATAGGTTAAAGTATATACTAGACTTTCTGGGAGCGTTTTGTTTATGAGAATATTGGCATTCATCAAAACGATAGAAATTTAACAATGTAAGATCAAACTGAAATTAACGGATATGACCTAGAATAAATCAGCATACGACAGAAAATTCTACATAAAGACAATGCAAATTATGATTTTCTATTCAAGGGAGGTAATTTACTAGTAAAAGAAGAAACAACACTTATACATAACAAAGTGTGAAAGAGAATTAAATGAAATTCAGACTTAATAGAAGACAATGAGAGGAAGTGACGAGAACAAGAAACATAGTTGTTTCCTTTCTTATTTTTCTCTATTTTTTCTGCTTGTCTGGGGCATATCTCTGAAAGTAATGAGAGGAGCTAAATAAAATTTCACATATTAATGGAATACGATAACAGAAAATGTAGAGTGGGTTACCTCTAGAATTTCTTTTCATTTATTTTTAATTGCCTTCACAAAGAAAATTACTACTTCGCCAGGATACCCATTCTACTATTGCACACCTTCAGGAAGCACCTATTGGTTCCACCGCTTATCTTGTTTTTTTTTATTGTAGGCACAAATCAAATTCATTTCGCCTACACCACTGGCAGAAACAAAATTTGTTTGTTTCAAGGATCTACGATGTCATATATTTCTTCACCATACATCAAACGGATCGCAATGGTAGGCATTCTGTTTTCCAATTTATTTATGGGAGAGGAAGCTACATGTGTTTGAATTGAAAGCTGCTTAGGTGTATACACGCATCCATGTTTTGAAATGCAGCTGCCAGTTAAATGTGTTTTAATCTGGATTCCTGTCTACTATCATTCCTAGTGACATTAGAATTCTAAAACAATTACCTGTTTAATGTCCGAGAATTCCAGCTTATATTATGATGAATTTGGTCTAAGTGTTTGCGATACCTACAACATTAATATTGACACCGTATCGCAGGATCTTTCTAAACCAGAAGGAAAAAATCATGAGACTATGCGAAGAAATTGATAAGATATATATTGCCTTGTCCTTAATTGTTTGACTAATAATAGATTGTATAAAGGCAGCTTGACCCGATAAAATATAAAAGTTAGCTTTGACTAAATGTGATGGAACATATAAACAATTTTTGTGCCGTAAAAGTAACCCTGTCTCAAGAGATAACCACCGGCATTGTAACCAATATCAATTTAAACTTTACATAATGAACTCTAGAGTAGTTTCGTACCAAACTTGCATGGAAACAACCCTGTATCCTTGAATTCGTCCTACAAGGAAACAAACGGGAATCCCCTTTGGGAAAATTAATGGAAACTCATGGAGAAGTATCCATACACCTTAAGCATTTTTTACCAAATCTGAAAGTCGACTTTTACGAAAACACGGTTCAGTGCTTGCTTAAAATATTTCAGTGAACCCGTACTAACTTCTTCTGAAGAGGTCACTATATTTCCGGCATTATCAACCCAACATTCCTGTGTAACTGAGGCATCATATATTTTCAACACGACTGGAGAGCATCATATTTGTTTTGTTTCAGCGTAAGTTTGATTAGTGATAATGATTGTTGGAGCAAACCAAAATATAAATTTGCCACTGACTTTTCTTAGGCAAATCTTTCAAAGGAACTAGCTTCTTACACCGATGAACGACAATTGATCATGTAACGTTGTCGTCAAGTGACGTTTAAGGTAAACGAACGTCTTGATTAGTCTACATAATCTTCGATTGACGCCACGTCGTGGCGACGGCTGTTTAACATAATGGCCAAACACGGCATACTTAACTTTTCTTCGACCCATATTTTGTATGTTCTACATTAAATTACCACAAAAAAACGGCACAGAAAGGGCCTTAAATAAAGTGTGAATTTTAGAATTAAAGCTTAATTTTTGCATCACCGTGTGTAGAAGCCAATGGTCGTTGCTAAAATTCTACAAGAAGTGCTTTGCGCTACATGGAATTTTGTCTCAGCCCACTCGCTTCATCACAGGATGAACACTGAAAAATCACATGTCTATTCCTAAATAAGAGGACATGTTTTAGCGTTGATGCATCAAATGTGTCAAGTTAACCAGGCCATTCCGGTTACGCACATATTTTTTTTTTCTTTTTCTTTTTTTTTCTTTTTTTTTGCAAAACATAAAGTTCAAGCAAATTATTTAATATTGGTGCCATGCTCCGTGTGATCTGATTAAAAATTGTATGTCTTTATAAGAAAATAGAAAAGATGGGTCAGCAATGAAGTGTCTTGTTTATGAGCAAATCGAATTAGGTAACTATCATAGATAATAAATTATAAAAAATTCACTGCATTAAATTATCAAAAGTGAAGTGTTTTATAAGCTTTCGCTTTCCTTTGGTAATGTAAAAATGTATCTGTCGATAAGATCCCATCATTGTCCATTAAAATCTTATGTAGATATTATACAAACCAAGCTCAGTCATGGTTTCTTTGTACTCACAGAGCAACTGGTGGGCAGCCAAGATGTTTCAACATAGACGTCTACAGTAATACTTCAGGTGATGCCTTCTATGACATAAAACTCAGATTGTCTTTATAAATAGAACATCGATAAGAAATAGTCATACGTGTTTGCTTTTTTTCGGCCTAGCCCAGTACTAAGCGTTTCTTATCCATAAATGCGTAAAGAGTATATTCCATCCTTCTGTCTGCACGGCTCGCTTTCGTGTGAACTTCTTTGGATAGATTATGGATTTTAGGATTTGGCATATAAAGAGTATGTGCATGGTTTTTAGTTTGCTACTTATTTTGGCTAACAACTGATATCGTTTAAAAAAATTTCAGCACTTCAGTATTTTAGTAAAACCCCCATTCCACTAGACGGCGCTTCTGCTGCGCTTCAAAATTTTGGAGAAGCGCCGTCAATCGTAGATAAAGCTGTAGCAGCGCAGTAGAAACTTCTGGGTTGTAGTGAAAGCGTGCCTGAAGCAGCTTGATCGCCAAATCATGGCACTTGTTTTGACTTTGCTCAAACTTTACGTAGCGGAATCGCCGTGGATACAAAGCATATAGAAAGCGTAGTATCAGCAAAGCACGAAATTTATATCGAGGCAGCAGCGCGAGCAATGCAGCATCAGTGCAGAGGAATCTCGCTGCTAGCGCATTGAAGATTTGTCCCCGACCCAGCCAAGCTACCATATAAAGCCAGGTTTATTGCTAATTCTAGTGCTTGTACCACTACTGATCTTTCGAATTTTTATCCTCTTGCCTTACCGCTATCAAAATTCATGTAATTAGGTACTGTGGAAAAGTTAACGAACGGTAAGGCAAAAATTTGCTTTGGTCAATTAAAAATTCTACTGAGGTTCTTGATAAGCTGAAGTCTAGAGGATATCGCGCGTTTAGTATGTCTACATACGATTTTTCTACACTCTATACAACTTTGCCCCATAATTTAATAAAAATGAAACTAATAAAGTTAAGTGAGACTACTTTTCAGAGAGAGGGTGCTCTTTATCTTGCTTGTAATGATAAATATGCTTTTTTTACTTCCGATGACCAAAAAAGGTTTTAAAAATTTAGTCCTGCCAAAACGTTTGTGATGCTTGATAACATTTTCTTCAGTTTTGGTACTAAGTTACACAGACGAATTTGTACGAAGAATTCCGATGGGTACTAACTGCGCTCCTCTTGTAGCGGATTTGTTTTTATTTTGCTATGAAAGAAACTTTATGATGTCTTTTTCTGATGGTGCTCAGGCTCATGTCATTGAAGCATTCAACTCAACGTCTAGATACTTGGATGACCTTTTAAATATTGACAATCCTTATTTTGAAGGAAGGGGTAGTCAAATTTATCCTGCCGAATTGCAGTTAAATGAAGCAAATACTTCTGATACCGAGGCTCCAATTTTGGATTTACATTTATCAATTTTAGCCGGATTTGTTTCATCTAAAATTTATAACAAACGCGATAATTTTGATTTCGACATTGTTAATTTTCCGTTTTTGGATGGTGATGTTCCCCGCGCTACTTCTTATGGTGTTTACATTTCTCAACTTATTCGCTTCGCTAGGGTGTCTAGTCATTCGGCTGATTTCAATGCTGGTAATAAAAGTTTGACTGCCAAGCTTTTACAGCAGGGGTATCGTTATCATAAACTTCGGAAAGCTTTTTTTTAAATATTATCGTAGACATTTCGAATTGGTTTCTAAATACAGGGTTAAGATCACTTTTGCAATAAGGCCTGTCGGAACCTGACTTTTATGATGACTTAGTATATATAACGCAAAATCGTAGGGAAAACGTAATTTCCTGATCCATTTGAGAAAATTGTCATGCGATTTAAACGCATTGGCTTTAACATAGATGTATTGCGACAGTCTGCATACTAAGTGGTTAACCAAATCACGATTAACAAATTTGCTGCCTCTTTAATTGCACGCCGGTGGGTCGGGGTTCAGACTCTATGATAGCCCCAACATAAAGGTACATATCAGTTGGTTGGGGCCGGATGTTTGTCTGTTTCTTGGCCCACCGGGGTTCAACTGGTAGTCTTCCTTTGCTCCATTGTTCCAGTGGTGTTGCTGACGCCCCAGGGATCTCCAGGCATCTCGACACGTTTTGGCTGTCGAGTCCTTATCCTTGCTTCATCACTGTCTTTTCTTGATTTTAATTCTTGCCCGTGATGACTCACTGATGAGTTAGGGACCTCCATACCAACCGAACTACCAACTAATTGAGTACACCGCGGCGGAGGGTGAGGGTGAAGGTTTGGGCCCAGTAAAACCAGTTTAACCCCCCCCCCCCCAGTAGCTATTACTGACCGTCCCAAGGCGGTACTTTCTTTGCGGTTGCATTTGTTTTACGTTCGGTACTGTTTAACTTAATATTGTATTTTCATTTTAACCCTTCTGTTGGTCTAAATTATTTAGTTCAGTAAAGATAGCTGAGTTGCCACCTATTTGGGAAAGAGCTGCTGACTCGGCTTATCACTTGTAATTTATTGTTTGTTGGGATGTCTTTGTTAATCTTTCCCTTTGATGTTGGGGACAGGGTTTAGGATCTGATTCAGTCAGTTCCTGAAGTGTATTTACTCTTTAAATTCTGCTACGCATTTTGCGCACTCGTTGCGCTCTATACGCTCTCGTGGCGCTCTTGTCGCTTCTGCTGCGACAATACAATTTTATGAATAGCGCAACCACGACGCTTCTGTTGCACTCTTGGTGCTTTCGCTGCGTTTTCTCTGCTCTTATGCTCTTATGCAGACCCGTCTATGAAAACGCTTGTTTCAACGGCTTTGGTCATTTTATTTTTGTTCGCGCTCAATATGTTTCATAACTCAATTATGACGTTTCATTCAAGATGCCACTCCGTCAAAAGTAGAAGACAAAGTCACACCCAGGCCTGGTCAAGCGACTACTTTCATCCAGCCTTGACCGCAAGAGGGATATTAACTCCTGCTCCCCAGGCTCCTGCTCTCTAAATTGAGTCATATCCGCGCCCTCCAGAACGCCGAGCAGAAACCCAAGCTGAGCATGAACAGCAAGAACAACAAGGCACCCTGTATGAAGTAACAAGTTCATGATTGTCAGCCTGGATCATAGCCTCTGGAATTAATATATTATCCATAGTTCTTGTTCAAATGTTGGTTGTCAACTGATGCTGAGCCCCGATTTCCCGCCGATTTACATAGAAGCTGTTTCAAAGCGCATCACAAGCACGATCGCAAAATGAATCGTCATAAGCGTAGATGAAGCGTAGCTGTAGTTGCAGCCTTGCAGAAACACCGTAAAAGCCGTCGAGTCGGGCCTGAAGTGTCGTAGAAACGCAACTGCACCGTGACAAGCGTAGATGGATCGTAGGTAGAAGTGTACTGGCAGCGTACTGGAAGCGCACAAGTCAAAAGGTTTGACAAATGCCGACGCTTCTGCGGCGATTTCGAATAAGAAGCCATGAGCGCAGTCGAAGCGTCTTCCAGTGGAATGTGGGTATAAGTTCTTTAACGCTGAAAGCAATCATATACATCATTCAGCCTCACATCACGTCGTTTGCGGCTAGAAACTTACACCCCATGCATGATAATTAGGAAATACAAATCTCATTCTCACTCAGTTATAAAAGTAAAGTAAAGGTTTCAGCCCAGTGGTCGTAGGGGCACTGGAGGATACAGACCGACTGTATCCTGGACACATCATATGAAGGCCGGGGCCTATCCCTATCCTTTTGCTGCTTAATCCTTTCCTGATTAACACATTTAAGGTACCCATTTACTGTTATGTTGACAGAGGGAGACTGGCTATACCCGGATTCGAACCCGCGATCTTCTGCACCACAACCGAGCGTATCAAACCACTCGACCATGGCGCCTCCCTATTAAGTTTTTAATTTTCTGTATATCGTTACCAAAATATGTCTATAAAATATATACCCCTTGATTTCCTCAAAGAAAGGAACAAGTAGGCTAGGTAAAGAACTCAACATTTTTCAGCAATAGCTTAATAGTAAATATTAGATTTTTGGAGTATTTTTTATTCATATCAAATAACACCTAGCGGTCCTGAGTTCGATTTCCGCCTCCGATTTCGGCTGGAGGCGGAAATCTTTTCATACATTAACGAGCATCCATTGCATTCACCATGTCATTATCACCCTGCCATCGTCCGGATAGGACTGAAATACTGTTGAAAAGGACGTAAAATCGCAAGTCATCCATCCCTCTACTACGGTGGTCTGCAAAATAGTAATTATAGAGTTTATTCTCAATTACTGTCTTTTATATTGCGTCGGACAATCATAATTTAGAAAGCCCGTTTATAAGGTATGTCATAAAAGCTGGACTAGCAGATACATTTAAATTTAATAAATTTATTTTTTTTTTCAATTTTTTTTTTATTTTTTTGTTGTTGCTTTTTTTTTCATTCAATTCCTTATTTTTGTATCATATTTTAGATCCATGCCAGCCAAACCCTTGTCAAAACCATGGTCTTTGCTTTTATAAGGGGACAAACGATTCCTACTGTGTGTGTCCTAATCAGTTCACGGGAGACAGGTGTGAGAAAGGTATTACAAAAGCAGTATCTTCTACTTAACCAACGTAGCTTTCACAAAAATCTTGGATTACGCTTAGCAACCAATAATAGTTGATGCTTATCAAAAGCCATTAAAGCCACAAAAAACTAGAATAAAACTTTATATCATATCTCAAAAGCCGACACTAAAACTTCCATTTGTGGATTTTGAACACGGATGTGGGTACAGGTGGTAAGTTCAATACTAGCTCGCTTTTATTATTAGTCTTCCATGCTTGAAATGCTGTTGGAAAAAGCCGTTAACCATTACTCAATCATTCGTCTGTGACTTTCGATACATTGTGCTTCCTTGTGATACCATATGCAATTCTGAAGGATTTCATATGACCACTCTATGCGAAAAGCGCGCTCGAAATGTATGCAAATAACTTCTTTGGCAGTTTTTTCTATTCTGTTCTGTTCTATCCCATAACATTACAAGGTCGTTGGGGCAACAGAGATCCCTTTACGTCTTGACCTATCTTCAGCTGCCCTAGTTTAGCTGGCAAAGTCCATTCGTGTCCCCTCTTTAACATTATCTTCCCACCTCTTCTTCTGTATACCTCTTCTTCTTTTTCCTTTCACTGTGCCCAGGTCTCTGTAGAACTGCCTTTGCTAAACCAGAGGACCTTGAGTTGAGAGGTGACCAAACCAGCTTTGTTTCCATTTCTTGACAAGGGTCAGAATTCGTCATATTCTCTAATAGCTTCTTGGATCCTTCTGCAAACATCCTCATTGGTTATATGGTCCTTGTACGAAATGTTCAGTAACCTTCGACAACATCTCATCTCAAAGGCCTGCATTCTTTTCTCTAACTTCCTGTCGTGGTCCACGATTCACAGGCATACAGAAATATGGAAATGACAAGGGGGTGCATAAGTTTCACCTTTGATCCAAGAGCTATATTGTTATTTCTTACAAATTCGCTTCAGCGTTGTAAGAGCTGAAGTGGCTTATGTAATCCGTGAGTGAACCTCCTTTTAAGAGCCATTATCTGAGACCATTGTTCCAAGGTATTTGAAGCGTGTCACGGTACCCAGCCTCTGCCCTTTACCTTGATCTCCCTCTGAATGCCATTGGCGCTGTTTGTTATCAGTTTGGTCTTTTCAGCACTGATCTCCATCTTATATCTTGTGCAGGTTTTGTCGAGACTGTCAACCAGGGCTTCTAGTTCCTGCTCTTCCTCATCTACAACGTCTATATCATCGGCAAACCGCAGTTTTGGTAAAATTTCTGCCGCCTATGCTAACCTTCTCATCATGTTCTTCCAGAGCATTAGACATGATCTGTTCGAGAAAAATTTTGAAACGGGTGGGTTACAAAAGACATTCATGCCTTACTCCAATTGTTGTTCTGAACCATTCCCCCATGCTGCCATTCATCAGGACAGCACTTGTAGCCTTGTCGTAGAGCTGCTCAATGGTGCAAAATTGATTTGCACTAATATTAGACCTCCGCATAATGGCCCATAAGGCTGCATGCCAGACCCTCTTAAAGGCTTTTTTTGAAATCAATGAAGACATGGTACAGATTTTGCTGCTGTTGGAGACACTTTTCACAAAGGATTCTAAGGTTGAAGATTTTTTCTGTGGTGCTTCTTCCTGCCTGAACCCGGCCTGTTCTTCAACAATTATCTCTTCGGCTTGGGTTTTAAGCCTGTTCCAAATGACTTTCAGCATGGCTTTGCTTGAATGACTGATGAGGCTTAAGGTTCTATAGTTCTGGCAATGCTGTAGGTTGCCCTTTTAGGGAGTGTAATAATCAGCGACTGAGCCTATGGAGTAGGCTATTCTATTACAGATTTCTGTTAAAACACCAATCATGATCTCTCCGCCAGCTTGAGCAAGTTTTGCTGGTGTATTATCAACTCCAGTAGACTTCCCCTTCTTCAATCCCTCTTCTGCAATCTTAACTTTCGGCTGTAACGCATTGTCACCATAAATCTCACGATTGTATAGTTCTGAGCAATATTCTATCCGTCTGCTGAGAATCTCTTGTTCTTCTGCATGACATTTCCCAGACCTGTCCTGAATAAATGTCGAGCTACCCTGTTTCTCTGAAGTTAGATCCTTCACCAGCTGGTATGCTTTGTAGCTGTTGTCTTTGTTCAGGCACATTTCAATCTCCTCGCACTGACTAGCTATCCAGTCCTCTGTAGTTTTCTTCATTGTCTTCTGAATCTCCTTATTAGCTTCCCTGTATTTTTTGCTCCTTCTGCTTCATGACGCTTCTTCTTAAGGGCTTTTTCCTGCAACGTTCCTCCCCAAGTATCTCACTGGCTGCATCAGGTAATCATGGTATCTATGTCCATGTCATCATCCTTCAGACCAATGAGTGGTGCGAACTTCCCCCCTACTGTTGCTTGAAAAGTGCATGCCACATCTGGGTCCCTTAATTTCTCAAGATCAACTTTCAGTCTTGGCTGGGTTGGCTTTCTGGCCTTCTGTGGACGAACTCGAAAGGTCATCAACACCAGGTCATGGTCACTTCTTATGTCTGCTCCAGGAAAGCTCCTTGTTCTATAGATGTTATAGATGTTAACTCCTGATCGAAAGTGCTTCCTCGACAAGACGTAATCAATCTGATTGTGGCCTTTCCCATCTGAGCTGTGTCATGTCCATCTTCTGGATGGTTTGGCAGTAAAGCTCTTTAGCAATAAAGCTCTTTAAACATAAGGACTGTCTTTGCCCATGGGCATAGACAATTATGATGGCTGCAAAATGTCTTATTAGGGCCCCGCCAAACGAAGTCGGCGGAGGCCCTATAGTAATCACCTTGTCTGTCCGTCTGTCCGTCTGTCCGTCCGTAAGCTTTTCGTGTCCGGGACATAACTCTGAAACTGTTTGAGATATTTTCTCAAAACTTTGTACAAATATAAAGCATCATCAGACGATGTGCAGAGAAAAAGAACCATAACTACGCCTACATTTTCAACGGAATTATGCCCTTTTGTAATTTTAACGATAGAAATCTTATCAGGGCCATAACTCTAAAACTTTTTGAGATATTTTCTCAAATTTTTGTACAAATATAAAGCATCATCAGATAATGTGCAGAGAACAAAAACCATAACTCTGCCTACATTTTATAGAGAATTATGCCCATTTATAATTTTAAGTATCGAAATCGTGTCCGGTCCGTAACTCTAAAACCGTTTGAGATATTTTCTCAAAACTTGGTACAGATATATAGCATCATCAGATGATGTGCAGAGACATCATCAGACGATTTTCAAAGAACAAGAACCATAACTCCGCCTACATTTTTATGGAATTATGTCCCTTCGTAATTTTAAGTATCGAACTCGTGTCCGGTCCGTAACTCTGAAACCGTTTGAAATAGTTTCTCAAAACTTTGTACAAATATAAAGCATCATCAGACAATGTGCAGAGAAAAAGAACCCTAACTCCACCTACATTTTTTACGGAATTATGCCCCTTTGTAATTCTAAGTAGGGAAATCGTGCCCGGGCCATAACTCTGAAACTGTTTGAGATGTTTTCTCGAAACTTCTGGGATAGGGTTTGGGATCTGATTCAGTCAGTTCCTGAAGTGTAGTTACTCTTTAAATTTGTACAAATATAAAGCATCATCCGATAATGTGCACAGGACAAGAACTATAACTCTGCCTACATTTTTTTACAGAATCATGCCCCTTCGTAATTTTAAGTATCGAAATCGTGTCCGGTCCGTAACTCTGAAACGTTTTGAGATATTTTCTCAAAACTTGATACAGATATAAACCATCATCTGATTATGTGCAGAGAATAAGAACTATAATTTCATCTACATTTATTACAGAATTATGCCCCTTTGTAACATTTTATGGAAATTATGTCTCCTCCATAACTCTGAAACCGTTAGAAATATTTTCTTGAAATTCGGTACAGATATAAAGCATCATCAGAAAATGTGCAGCGAATAAGAACCATAACTCCATATACATTTTTACAGAATTATGCCCCTTTTTAATTTTGTGTATGGAAATCATGTCCATTCCATAACTCTGAAACCGTTATAGATATTTTCATGAAACTTGGTACAGATATAAAGCATCATCAGATAATATGCAAAGAATAAGAACCATAACTCCACCTACATTTTAGTAAATTATGCCCCTTTGTAATTTTAAGTACAGAAATTGTGTTCGGTCCATAACTCTGAAACCGTTTGAGATTTTTTTCTCGAAACCTGGTACAAATATAGGGCATCATCAGACGATATGCAGAGAACAAGAACCATAACTCCATCTACATTTTTACAGAATTATGCCCCTTTGTAGATTTACGTTTGGAAATCATGTCCACTCTGTTACTCTGACACCGTTCAAGATATTTTCAGGAAACTTAATACAAGTATAAAGCATCATCAGATGATGTGCAGAGAACAAGAGCTATATCTCCACCTGCATTTTCTATGGAATTCTGCCCTGTACTTTTAGTATTGAAATCGTGTCTGCTTTATAACTTTAAAAACTCTCAAAGATATTTTCATGAATACTTTGCACAAATATAAAGCATCATTAGATAATGTGAAAATAATAAGAATGATAAATCCATCTACATTTTTACAGAGTAATACCCCTTTGTTATTTTCTATATAGAAATCATGTCGGCTCTATAACCTTCAAACTTTTGAAGATACTTTCACAAAACTTGGTACAGATATGAAATATCATCAGACAATATGCAGAGAAAGAAACCATAGCTCAGTCTATATTTTTTTTTACAGAACTTTGCCCCTATGTAATTTTATGTATGGAAATCATGTCCACTCTGTAGCTTTAAAACGGCAAAAGATATTTTCACAGAAGGTCTTACAAATATAAGGCATATCAGACAATCTGCAGATAATAAGAATTTTAACTCCATCTACATTTTTTACAGAATTATGCTTCTTAGTAATTTTTAGTACAGAAACTGTAGCCAGTGTAAAACTTTAAATCTGAAAGGTTTTATTGCTATTTCCAGTTGGTGACATATGACTTAATGCCATCAATAGCCCCATCTAAAGGTGGGGCCGTATTAGTTAACATGTTTCTAGTTCATTCAATATTTATTATAAGAAAAGGTGAGCACTTTCATTTTAATGTTTGGATAGTAATACCATGGATGTGGGGACACGAGGGAGTAGTAAACTGACTGCTTGATGTAGTATTGTGTTTAAGTATCCAAATACAGAGACACATTACTCTGTAGCATAAACGGAGCATGTATTAAATTTCATGTACGTTTTGTTGATAACCTACAATGTCTCTTCCACCGACCTTTTATTTACATAAATTGATTTCGACCTCGATTATTCTATGACATGTCTTTAGCGTCTAATATACTATAAGCTACAAACAGAGATGTACCGCGCGAATTATTTTATTGCTAATAAATGTATTGTTATATAATTCTTTGTTTGAGGTCCCTGTCCGGCCGGTGACACTACATGCGATACAGGATACTGCTTTGCAGATAACAGAATCAAGACATGTCTCTGCTCCATTGGTTTCAATGGATCGACATGTGATCAGAGTAAGTGTGGTGTTTGATTTGTTTTTGTACGTTGTAATACACAGCAATAATGCACAAATGCTGATAGAAAATAGAACAGATATTCTGCATCGTTTTCAGTCGGTTCCGTTTGGTATCAGTGTTTCAAATGTTCTGTTGTCAAAACTACACCCATTGATATAATGTATACTTAAAAAAAACAGATAATAATTGTTGTATCGTCAGCACCTGTAAATGCACAGTAAAATAAAAACTCATATGTCAACACATCAGCATGCATATGGATATTAATTTTCCGATTGTAAATATTGTGCAGCAATTTTTGCATGTGCTTTCGACATTACGCTTGAACCGCAGTTGTCAGGTATGTATATGTAAAACTACCAACGGTAAAATAAAAATAGCTACAACTAGATTTTGTCTCCTAGTTAGAATGCCATGTCCCTTTGAAGAACAGAAATAGAGCGATTTGATTGTTCATGGGGTAGCTGCGATTATTATCGTTTCTCCAGCTGTTGGTTGTTAGAGACAGGTAATTCAAAAGATGATTACAGCTTTTACACACACAGGCCCAGTTCGCGACTGTCAACAGCCACGCAGATCTTGTTATGACCACGACAACTAACTGTTTATTGCGTTTACTTAGCGCATTTACGTCAACTCTTTTCGTTAGACCTAATGGATTGACTGACCAAACGATAAGTTACAGTTTACAGATAAAAAATTATTCCAGTCCATGCGCGTTGCCTTTTTAAAGGCCAGGGCCCGAGGTTATAAAACTTTTTTCATGCTCAGCTGAGTTGAGCATGAAATTTTACCTGCTAATGAATAGCAAATTACTGATAAGTTCAGTTGTTTTCTTGCTCGGTTTAGCGGAGTATGTAATTTTCTCTGCTTATGAATATGAAAATGCCAACATAAGTTGGCATTTTCATATTTATCAGCAGAGAAAATTCCATGCTCAGCTGAGTTGAGCATGAAAAAAGTTTTATAACCTCGGGGCCAGATAATTACGGGACGTCACAGTTTGCAAGGATGTAACGGGATAAAATGGTGGCGTGCCGACTGGAACAGTGTTCTGTTCAGTGAAGAATCCCGATTTGCACTTAGTGAGGCTGATGGTAGAATATTGTAAAAGGGCTTTGATCAGGAACTCATACAATTTAATTCCACATGTAACCCACGAAACCAAATGGGAAAAAGTATCTTGAAGTAACAACAAAAGTAGTAAACAATACGAGCGGATTTCAAAATGAGCAGCTCTTCCACAGGTAGGTGGTTACCCGCTAAACTTACGCAAAATAAATAAATAAATAAATAATATTTAGCATACGAAACATATTTTACCTCGCAGCAAAAACGAGCGTTTTTCAGATCGCTGTGTGTTAGAAAGGGTACTTGTGATGCGACGCAATTCTTTCGTTGCATCATAATGTCATACAATTTTGCCATAAACAGTGTCTTTGATCTTGCCAAAAAGGATGCAAGACCATATACCGCCTTGGTTACACGGCAGTGTCTGGAACAAAATAACTTCGACGTTCTGCTGCCTATCAATCTCCTAAATAAACCCAATCAAATACGCCGCGGATGAGCTAAGGATAGGAAGACAGGCCAGAAAAATCCACCAGGTCAACACAATACAAGATCTCCAAACGGCCTTTACCAAAAAATAGAAAGCATCGACTAATGCACAAATTCATCGGAGCATTGACCCGACGCGACGACAAATAAATGTGTTCTTTAAAGAGCACAAAGAGGTCACACTCGTTATAAAGAAAGGCGTTGATATCATTCAGATGCATCGTCCACAACTTCCATGATTGTTTGTGGACTGTTCAGGCATTGCTACCGAATATGTTTTTAATGACCCACCCTAGGTGTATTCTTCATGCTGTTAGTTATGAACGCAGAGGGTAAACATTTTCGCAATGACTTATTTGAATTCGACAACGAACGATTTTAATGCAAAAAAATTGGAACAAAATATAAATGTTCCTTTACCAGGTTAGTGCGATATTTGGAGAAGCTTTTAGTACATAGCAGTGAAATGGATGTAAAGATTTTTTAATCTTGCCATGTATCAGATAATATCATCTTCGCTGCGCAATACGGTGGAAATGAAGTACTACATTTTGTCACAAAGCACAACACTTTCGATTGTACTTATGCAAGGTAATCAGTATGAGATGAGAAAGTCATTTATCATAAACATAAAAAAAAAATAAGGCGACAAATTCTCAGAAACTGACACAATTATTATGAACTTAAACGCATTTTATTTAAATAAATAGCTAAAAGAGCTTATTATGCGATTCAAACTACTTTCTTAGTATCTTGCACTTTGTGTTTTCAGAGGTATCGTCGTCAGCTCAAGATCCGGAACACCTCGGGGTAAGATACAATTCAGTGTGACTACGTCACACTTTTATTACAGTAAATAAAAGATGACTACGTCACACTTTTATTACAGTAAATGAAAGATTCAGTTTACATCTGTTGAATGTTCCGTTTAAAATAACAAGTTATATTTGAGTGGGATCAAGCTATGAACAGTTCAGTGGAATAAAACAAACTTCTGAATTACTTACTGATTATGACTTATTTGCATTTATACACAAGTTTGTTTGGCTATATTCAATATTATTATTATATCATTATTTACTATTATCTATACATGCTATGATTGATTTCCATGCATTAATAAATTACGAGGGTGAATCAAAAATAACTGTGAGTTGGTATTTAAAAAACAGCACAGAACTACACTTGCCTTTTCAAGTTACATCCCTTCAATTAATTTCCCCTCGATCTCATAATGGACTCTGTTCTCTGTGACTACGATAGAATACCTGTTGCTTCGCCACCGCGTTTCTGTTCCTTACCATCCCGTTCTAGACAGCATACAAGTCATTTTTATCGTCGTAGCGAATTTCTCGAAATGGTTCTTTCAATTTCGGGAACAAATCGTAATCACTCGGGCGGGCTTTAGTCCGGCGAATTGGCAGGGTGTTTAAGAACTCCCCAGTGATACTCTGCAAATACGCACTGCACATTGTTTCTTTGTGGCACATGACGTTGTCCTGTAAAATAAATGGTGTCTGCTGAAGCAATTCTGGGCGCTAGCGGCAAATTGCCGACGGGACGGAGATTTTGTCTCAGATACGTTCCATAAGATTCTTTATTAGCCGTCTGTCTTTGAGGGTATCTGCGAGGGGTTAATACTTCGTGGGAATCATCAGCATTTTTGACTGCTTGGCAAATTTATACTAATGTGTATGAATTTGGATAGTGCCAGTCACTACTTTAGCGCGGTTTAAATCAAGTTTAAATGATTCCACATATGTTTCGTCAATTGATACGTTTCAGTACATGTTCACCTTCATCTGAAAGTTTGGTCAGTATTTTCTTGCTGATCTCCACGCGCCGGCTTTTTTCAGTTTGTGACAGGAAATGCAGAACCCAAGGCGCGGCAGTCTTTCGCGTATGCAAAAGCTACGTATAAATAGTGTCAACAGATCCATCATTGATTCTGGGTTCAATCTTGTTTCAAGTTATTCGTCTATCAGTCTGTAAAATGTATGCAATCTGTTTAAGGTTAGGTCCATCAGTTGCTAACATATACCTTCCAGAATGTTTTTTGTGTAAAATGTCATTTATTCAGTTGTTGAATTCTTGTAGCCATCTGCAAACGGTAGGCCAATATATCCTATAGCACACTGCGGGCCAGCTTCTTTGAGCGCATGCAAAATCTCTGTTGCTTTTTAAACTTTCATGTTTAATGTGCTAAAATTTCTTCCTGCGTCAGCGCGAGTGCACTCTCCGTCATGATGTTTTTTTCATGGCCTCATGGTGTACATGTATGATGTTCGACTTCATGTCATTACGTACACTTTTCTGTGCTCTGACGCGGGAAGGGTTAAAGTGTAAGTGTGCGCAGTTTTATTACGTGCGCCAATCGGATTCAAGAAGTACTAACCAATTCTTTTTATCCCCCGCCGAAGGCGGAGGTATATACTTTCCTCCACGTCCGTCCGTCCGTCCGTCTGTCCGTCTGTCCTTCAGTCTGTCCGTCCTTCCGTCCGTCCGGAGCCATAACTAAGTAACCACTTGACGGAATTTCCTGAAACTTAAAATAAATATATATCACTATAACAGGCTAATGCACGTGAAGTTTCATCAGACTGGCTTAGGTAGTGCATGAGTTATTGCCCTTTAATGGACTTTTAATTGATAAAATAAGTCATAACTAAGTAACAAATTATTAAAACTTCATGTCACTTATACTGAATACGTATCACCATAACACGGTCATGCATTTAAAGTTTCGCCAGAAGAGCATCAGTAGTGCATGAGTTATTGCCCTTTAATGGATTAACTGAATATGTATCACCATCATGCGGTTACGCAAATAAAAATTGATCAGAAGGGCATTAGTAGTGCATGGATTATTGCCCTTGAATCAATTTATGGTTGACAAATTCTGCCATAACTAAGTTATCAATGAATAGAATTCTATGAAACTGATACTAAATATGTATCACCATATCACATTGGTGCCTCTTACGTTTTGTCGGAATTTTTCAGTAAGCACTGAGTTATTGCCTTTGAATTGATTTATAATCAACAAATTGGGTCATAACTAGTTAACCTAACCACACTATTCCTGGGCAGGCTTAGAACTCCTAAGCGGTTAACCAGTACTAAGTGCACATACTTTTGTCAGTTACTGGCGAAAGTATGTGCACTTAGTACTGGTTAACCGCTTAGGAGGTCTAAGCCTGCCCAGGAATAGTGTGGTTAGGTTAACTGACCGTCTCGACATGACCTTAGTTGTTTACCGTGGACGTTAAGCATCAAACCAACCAACCAACCAATGGTTGGATGAAACTTAAAATACAGTAGAACTTCAATGGCTCGAACCCTGATAGCTCGTTCACCCTGCCTGGCTAGAACACTTTTCTTGGTCCCTAGAGGTCACTTTATATGGTAACTAACCCTGGATGGCTAGAACTACCCTTGGCTGGAACTAATTTTCAAGGTCCCAAGCCTGTTCGAGTCAATGAAGTTCTACTGTAATTATGTATTTTCATGACACAGCAGAGCACATTAAGTTTTGTCATTATCACTCCAGTAGAGCATGATTTAATGCCCTTGAAATGATTTAAAATCCACAAATTAGCCAAAACTAAGATGTCGGTGAACAAATGTCTTGAAACTGAATTAAAAATGTATCATCATAGTGCAGTGATGCTGAGACAAGTGTTTTAGAACAGCTTCAGCTTATTCCTCACTTATGTCAGAGTTATTGCCCTTGATTTTATTTACAATCCACAAACTCAGCCGTAACTAAGTAACCAGTGAACAAAATTGTCACTTCGGCGGGGGATATAAATTCGCTGAATTTGCTTGTTTTTTATTTTTTTGCTTTTTATGAAGCCCGTAGGAATTGAAAGTCAAAAGTTTAGCTCACCTGGACCGAAGACTAACGAGTTGAGCTTGTTATATAGTCATGGTCCATCTTCTCAGGTATAGCACCTTTATTTTTGAGTAGATCTGTTTTAACCTTGCAGGTATCTTTAATAGGCATTTTTCAGACCAGTTCGCATTCCACCAAGATCGAAAAGTTGGCTATGGAGTTGAAATCGCTTAACCTTCGGCGTCGAATATTGTTTCCATAAACTAAAATGATGAATATATTGTGCCTGGCAAAGGGAATCAACCAGAACTGGCTTAAAACTAAGAAGCTTCGAAATCCGGTCTCATTGAAGTAACACGTATGAGTTACTCATTTAAGTGCTCAAAAGCCGATGGTTGACCTTGTTTCAGGCAGAGGCCAGTTTTATTTTATTGGATCTTTATTACTAACAGTGGCACTGTGGTCGAGTGGTTAGAGTGACTCAGTTATGGTGCAGAAAGTTGCCGGAAGGTCGTGAGATCGCGCCCATGTTTGGCCATCCGACTCCTGGAAAACTATCTGTGTCGACGCAGAAGTAAATCGGTACCTTTTTAGACAAAAGGAAGGATGAAGCAGCGAAGGGTGAAAGATGGGCTTCGCGTTTCATCTGCTCTGCCCAAGATTCAGTGGGTCCCTAACCTCCACTGCCCCTACGGTTATTAGACTATGGTAACCTTAACTTTTTATGACTCCTTTGGAAAACAAGGACAGGCGTTAGAGTTACTTGCACTTGAATGCTGAAAAAATCTGAAAATAAGCATAGTCCACTTACTTTTGATTGTATAAGCTTGAAACCTGCGGGAATATACAGACCAGCACATATCACGAGGTTCCTCAGTTCCAGTCATGACCTTTACTGTAGCATCTGGTTGTGATAACAAAGGTCACTGTACAAGATTTGCTAGGGATATTTGTAAGACTGTAAAGGAAATGTAAAATCTTGGACGAGTTAAAATTCAGTTACATTGCCTTATTCACCTTAGATGTATTTGCCCTTGAGATCTGTAAAACGAATATTTGACCTTGTCTCAGGCATAACCAATTAATAATAATCGGATCATCACAAAACTTGTAGATAACTAGGCCAGGCATAAATCTCGAAAGAGTTTGAACTTACTGAATTGTTTTTCGCATAGAATTACTTGCCCTTGAGTGCCCAAAAGTCCCAAGGATAGCCCCCTAATTTTTTTTATAAAATTTGGAGATAATAAGGGAGGCATAAAATCAGAGTAAATTCAAAATGTGGTGAGATAGGACTACACACCATACCATTTAGTGCTTAAAAAGCCTTTATTTGACTTCGTCCCAAGCATAGCTAGTTAACTTCAAGCAGATCTCAAGAAGAAATTTAACAGTATGAAAATCTTGGACTGATTTAAAGTTTATCCACATCGGCTAATAAGGAATTTAGCGGTGCTAGGACATAAAAAATCGGTAGCCAATAGTAATTGCAATCATTTAACTCTCATTCTTTGTAAATGTTAAGGAACACCCAGACACACTTCCTTCGATGTGTCGATTACCTTAGCTTCTCAAAAAGATAGTATAAAGCACCTTTTATTGCCGACTCGAACACTTGTGCTACCACTGAACTCTCTAAGTTATTGACTTTTTGCCTCACTACCGTTATTGACTTCTTGCCTCACTACCGTCAAAAAACCATGTCATAAGGTTATGAAAGGTCAAATAAAAAGTTCGTTGTGTTCTTAAAAATTCTGGTGACGTACACAATAAACTTCAGTCGAAAGGACTTCGTGCAACCAGTTTATTTTGCTCCCCTCAATACTTGTCGCAAAATTTGACTGAAGAAAAAACTTATAGATTTTATTTAGTGAACTTTCCAAAGGAAAGGGTCGCCTTTTCATGCTGTAACGACAGCCGCGCTCACTCACTTTAGAAGGCCAATGCGGATTATCTGTTTTAGTTCTTCATGGTTGTTTTATGTGTTATTTGTTGCTATGTATGTTATTGATATATTGTGTGTGATGTTAAGGTAACCACGTTCATGGGAAATGGCTCTTCTTATGGGTGCCGCTGATGATGTATTTGGTGATGGCTAATTTTGTTTTTGTCTTTTTCCCACACGGTGTCGGGTGGTATCTGGGATTGAATTGTGCCTGTTTCTGAGAATTTTCTTCTTCACCTATGATCATATCAAAACTTGTGTGAAGCCTGAACAACTAATTGTGCTCCTTATGTAGCTGATTCGTTTTTAGTTTGCTATGGCAGAGATTATGATGTCTATTGCTATTGATAAACAAGCTGAAACTATTGACACATTTACTCAGCATCTAGCTGGACGATCTTTTTGTTAAATAGCACATTTTCCTTTTTTGGATGACGACTTTCCTCGTTCTGCCTCTCACTGGGCTTACATTTATCAACTTACTCGGTTTGCTAGAGTATCCTGTCATGTGACTGATTCAGTGCTGGTAGTAAAATGTTTACAACTTAACTTCTCAAACAGGGTTATCGATATCATAAACTTCGAAAGGCTTTTCCAAAATCTTATCGCCGACACTGTGAATGGTTTCAGAATTCAATGTCGGATTAAGACACTTATGCAGCAAGCCTTAGACCTATCGAAACGAGAATTTTATGGTGACTTGGCCTATAAATTCCAAAAAGAAAATGTAATAGGGCAGAATTTTCAGATCAGTTCAGAAAAATTATCCATTACTTACGTATTGGTCATAACACAAATGTAATGCTACATTCTGCATGCTTATTGTTTAACGTCATCGTTAGTAATTTTGTTTTCCTGTTTTGATTGCACGTAAGTGGGTCGGGCATCGGACACAATTATGACCGACATTAAAACATTTTTTTAGTTGGGACAGGAGCTATTCTTGTCCGTTGCCTGGCCATTTGGTATTCGACTTGTAATTTCATTTTGTTCCTGTTTTTCAATGGTGTTGTTTGACATCCCAGGGATTTTCAGGTATTTCTGTTCAGTCCTCACCTTTGATTCATTATAGTTTCTATCGGTAATTTTGTTGTTTTCCGTGATGAATCATTGATGGGCTAGGTACATTTACATGGACTGAATAGCCAACTAAATGTTTCAAACCATTGCAGAGTATGAGGGCGAGGGTTGGGATCCCGTAAAGCTCTTTTTGTCTCCACCACCCCTACCCCTACGTTATCTATTACTCACCGTTCCAATGAGGTACTTCTGTTGTGGTTCCTCACTGTTCCTTGTTCTTGTTTCCGCTTTTCTGTTGTGTTCTAACAACAGGTCATCTGTATAGCTGTCCTCTTTACTTCTGATTTTTTCTAAATCGAAATAGAAAACAGGTCCATATAAAGACTTTCTTTTATCTGTCATGTGAGTGGCAATTTGTAAGTTAAGTTGATATAGGTGAAGTATGGGATCCCGTAAAACTGTTTTGAGCCCACAGTAGTTTATTACTGATCGTTCCAAGGAGGTACTTCTGTTGTGGCTCATTACTAGTATTTGCTCTTGTTGCTGTTTCGGTGCTTTTGTTCATCTGTTTTGTAAGTCGTGTTGTAGTTCGAATAACTGAATGGCTACTTGTCAAGGAACGAGCTATTCAGTCGGTTTATCGTGCTGTAGGTTTATGTATATACTTCTTTCCCTTTTTGTTTTGAGGGCGGGATATGGAATATGGTTGCATAAGTTCCTGACCATTGCCTATTTGTTTGATTGAACCTAAAATTACTATCCCTTGAGTGCGGAAAAAGCTTACATTGAACTTGTCTTAGGCATGGCAGATTCTAATTTATTTTTCTAATCAACTTCAAATTGGCACTTAATCAGGATAGAAAAGATCTGTATGAAACTTGCAGATGACAAGAAATGAATAAAATACTATGAGAGGACATATCTTGTAGTATTGAACTGGTTGACTTTCTTTCTCTGGAAGAACGAGAAAGAGAAAGGCGTCTTTGGTCTCGGTCTTGGCAAACCTGCAAATAACTTTGCGAGGCTTGGAGTTACCGTAATTGTTGAAACATATTTCATCTGAGCCTATAATTGTTTATAATTCGTTGTCTGGTCGGTATATTGACAATGACACTTTCAGATATTATGTCCAGATACGTTAATCGTGTCAGCAAAGGTAAAAGTAAAAAGTATGCAAAGACCAGGAACTGAAACAATCAAAATCCAAATCCAGCCCTCAAACCATAGTTGGAAACAACTAAGATTTCAAATAATCAATATACAGAGAACATATGGCCAACCGAGTGAGCAGCTTGTTCCCAAAAGGTGGCCACTCAGCAACCCAAACCGAACCAAAAATAATAAGAACATACATAAGGTAAAACATCACAGAAACTCTGACACCAAAAACAGGCAACAGAGAACCACAACAGAACTACCGCCTTGGAACGGTCAGTAATGAATTACTGGGGGGCTTAAATCGATTTTACAGGCCCAACCTCACCCTCAGTTTCTGAAGTGGTACAAAACATTTAATTGGTTGTTCGGTTCGCATGATAACCCTCTAACTCGTCAATGAATCATCACGGTAAACACATAAATCAAATTTCAACACCATGAAGAAGCAAAGACGAGGACTCAACAGATACAACGGGCCGTCTGACAGGTGGAGATCCCTGTCCTGCCAAACAACCCCACTGGAAATCTGAAGCAAAAGAAGGTCACCAGTTGAGCCCCGGTGGACCAAGCAACAGACAAAAAGGCTCCGGTCCCAACCAACTAAAATATATAGCTTTAGGTCGGGGCCATCATAGAGTCTGACGACCGATCCCCCGGTGTGCAATTAAAGAGTGCAGCAAAGTTATCAACCGTGATTGGGTTAATCACTAAGCATGCAGACTGTCGCATAACATTTAAATTATAGCCAATACGTTTGTGACATATTATTATTTTTCGGAATTGATCAGAAAAAACAGTCCTACCCTTAATCTTTTTGAATTTGTATACTAAGTCACCATAAAATTCTGGTTCCGATAGGCCTTGGTGTAAAAGAAATTTTAATCCGACATCAAATTTTGAAACCAATTCATGGTGTCTGCGATAGAATTTAGAAAAAGCCTTTCTAAGCTTATGAAACCGATAGCCCTGTTGAAGAAGTTTAGCAGTTAAACATTTATTACGAGCATTAAAGTCATCTACATGACTACACACTCTAGCAAATCTTATAAGTTGAGAAATATACACTCCATAAGAGGGACGACGTGGAACGTCACCATCCAAAAATTGAAAATTAACTATATCAAAGTCAAAGTCATCACGTTTATCATAAATTTTAGAAGATACAAAACCGTTTGAAATAGATAGATGTAAATCCAAAAAGGGGGCCTCGTTATCTGAAGTATTAGCTTTATTCAATTTAAGTTCAGGTGGGTAAATTTGGTTAACCATGCTTTCAAAATAAGGATTATCAATATTCAGAAGATCGTCTAAATATCTAGAGGTTGAGTTAAATGCCTCAATGATATCAGCTTGATTATCAACAGAAAGGGAAGTCATGAAATCTCTTTCATAACAAAATAAAAACAAATCTGCCACAAGAGGAGCACAATTTGTACCCATCGGAATACCAACAATTTGTCTGTATAACTTATTACCAAATCTGATGTAAATATTATCTAAGAGATATGATAAGGCGTCACATACATTCTGACATGACCAAAGACTATATCCTCTATATATTTTACGGTCAGTGGAAGTGAAAAACGCTTTCTTATCGTTACAGGCAATATAAAGGGTATCTTTATTTTCGGAGAACTTTTTGAAGGCCCTCTCAATCAAATCAACAAGTTTTTCCTTTATTAAATTATGGGGTAATGTGGTATAAAGAGTAGAAAAATCATAAGTGGACAAACTAGTCGCACGGAACCCTCTTGACTTCAGTTTACTAAGTACCTCACCAGAATTTTTTATAGACCAAAACATATTTTTCCCTGACCTCTCATACACTATCTCATAGTACCAAATGACACGAGATTTCACAGCAGTGAGGCAAGAAGTTAATAATTTAGATAATTCTGTAGTAGTACAAGAGCTAGAGTTGGCAATGAATCTAGCTTTATACGTTTTTTTGTGAAGCTTAGGTAACCAATACATCGTAGGAAGTTTGTCTTGGCGTTCCTTAACGTTTACAGCAAACTTTAAAGGCAAATTATTTGAGTGGCTATTAACGACAGTCTTCTCATCTGTAAAAGTCTCTTCGTAAGCCGTGGTGCCGTTAAGTTCCTGCTTCAAAGTGTTAATATAGTGCATCCGACAAACAACAACAATGTTGTTTGCGGCCTTGTCAGCAGGAACCAAAACATACTTCCTATGAAAATCCTGGATACCCTGCTTCAAATATCTAAAGGAAGATTTAGGCTTAGGAGGTAAAAGATTAGTATTGTGTGAATAAAACTTTATACGTTTATCCACAATATTAAAGATACTTAGTTTCCATTTCTTTAAAGCGTTACTTTCAACACCCTCTCGTTTACACCAACGATTACCAAAATCATTTAATGCAGATGCAATTTCTTCCCTACATCTGTTGAAATCGATATGGGAAGGGAATCTATACTTAGGACCCTTAGAGACAATGTTACGAATTCTAGAATCCGGGATGATCTTCAAATTTCCAGTCACAACATGACCTGCTGATGGGTAAATAAATTTGGAATCTTTACAATCTCATGAATCAGGAGTATTAGCATCGATGTCAAGATCAGACACAAGTTTATTGAAATTAAATATGATACTTCTAATCGGTTTGTTATACTTATAACAAATAATAGGCGGTTCAGAATTTTGGAAATAATCAGGTATGGAAGATGTAACAGATTTATCCTGAAATATACTAGGTAAATCTATAAAGTCAATACCTTTGTTAATGAAAGGGATTTTAATGAAATTTCTTTTATGATTGATTTCAGAATCAATTAGTGGACGGAGAGCGTGTTGAGTATAACATCTAGTTAGAAGTGCCGCTTCGTACATTTGGTGATTTCTATCGTAAAACCTATTAGCCTCTATATCCAATTTGCGTAAGACTGGAATGGGTAGGGAACTAAGAATTGAAAGCATAGCATGTCGGCCATGTTCCAATAATTTTGTTGATAAATCATTAAGAGAAGTGTTAGATTTTTTGGCAGCACATCTTTTACGTTTATCATTTCCTTTTTGTCTTATACCATGAGATCTGGATTTACGTTTTCGAATAACGCATTACACTTGTATTTCTGATAAATTTTGTAACACCTCTGAATGACTATGAACTCGCATACATACTATCAAATACATTCGGTAAAACATGTCAACTTCCATCTCAGAAAGTAACTTACTTACTCGCTATGTTTTGTTATTTTTCATATAAAAAGGCGGTATTTACTGACTTTGCTGTTCCAAGTGTCATTACATGTGTCAAGAACAAGCCATGTACAGTTCCGTTTCTGTTGTCAGGAAATTACTCGTCGCCTTCAAGTTTGTGAGTAACTTAACCTATGCAATAAATTGTTATAAATTTGTCCAAGTAAAGGAAGAAATATACACTTGATTAAATTTAGGTTTGACAAATTAGATCAGATGTCTGTAAAAGGTAAGCTGTTTTTGCTGCATTAAAATCACATGTTCCATGTTTGTAACAAATATAATTGAAAATAGTAAAACCTTACTGCTAGACACTAATAGTAGTTTTGCATTCCAACACAGATGGTATAGTCCGCTTGCTCCCAAGTGCAAACAGAGGTTTACTTATTTTCTCGAAGGCGATGAAAGTCCCATTCAATGTTCTAATGTCTTAATGATTCTTATTACTATACATAACAGAATACGAAGAATGCGAAAGTTTGCTGGTTTTGTAAAATACATTCCATTATTAGTGAAGTTTCACTGAAGGGCACCGACAGCCAATCTATTGTTTGCAGGAAATACGTTCACTCGTTGCTTACTACAGTTGTGGGCATATATGAATGAAATAGTAAAGAAGTATTCACCTGTCCGCACGCATGAAGCATGGTTTCACAGGTCTGGTGATACAATGTTGGTAGTTTTCGGAGTAAAAAGTACATTTTTCAAAATTCGAAAAAAATTATGGCTGAAACAAAAAGTAGAAAAATGGATTCAGAAAAAAATCAATTAATTTTACGAATCTTATTCTAAGGATAGCAATAGTTAATCACATACTATAATACGTAAGAGTAAACGGGAAATATTACAGCCTATTGTTTTTACTCCCCTATAATTTAAAGGCGTAAATGACATATTTTAGGTCCTTTTTTTGTAAAGGAACATTTTATGCAAAGCCCAACATTTCTACAAAAACTATGATTTTTGTGTTTAGGATTAAAATTAGTAGAAAGCAATTTGAAAAATCTTCTAGCTCTCTTCAGTTTTGAGTAAATCTTTGAATGCCGTTTACATGTGGGAGCAAATGTTTGCATGTGGGAGCAAATGCTCTATTTCTCCTTTATTTGATGCTTTCGATAGTATTTTGGGCAGATACAGATTTTATTCTGTCCTATATTGAATATGATCTTTTGCTCTGTTCAAGTTTCTGTTCGAGCTTGTGGAGAAAATTGTTCAAAGTTGGAATATGACTATGTTGGCGAATTTGCTGGTCAGCTACAATTTTGAAAATAGTTTGTTAATGCCACTTTGCAATTTCTTATTTAGCAGATGTTATACTTTTGTAAATATTACCTACCTACTTGAAAAATACAAAAGATGTTGGTTGGGGCCGGATGTTTGTCTGTTTCTTGGCCCACCGGGGTTCAACTGGTGGTCTTCTTTTGCTCCAGTGCTCCAGTGGTGTTGCTGACGCCCCAGGGATCTCCAGGTGGCTCAACTCGTTTTGGCTGTCGAGTCCTCATCCTTGCTTCATCGTGGTCTTTTCTTGATGTTAATTGTTGACCGTGATGACTCTCTGATGAGTTAGGGGGACCTCCATACGAATAGAACTACCAACTAATTGTGTGCACCGCAGCGGAGGGTGAGGGTGAAGGTTTGGGCCCAGTTAAACCGGTTTAAACCCCCGAGTAGTTATTACTGACAGTCCCAAGGCGGTACTTTCGTTGTGGTTGCATTTGTTTTATGTTCGGTGCTGTTTAATTTATTGTGTTCTCATTTTATCCCTTCTATAATAAAAATAGAAAATAGGTAAAAATAATTGTTAAATGTTTTTCGTATAATTTGGTTTGTCTGTTGTAACCCTTCTGTTGGTCTGGGTTGTTTAGTTCAATAAAGATAGCTGAGTTGCCACCTATTTGGGAAATAGCTGCTGACTCGGCTTATTACTTGTAATTTATTGTTTGTTGGGATGTCTTTGTCAATCTTTCCCTAGGGTTTGGGATCTGATTCAGTCAGTTCCTGAAGTGTAGTTACTCTTTAAATTTATATACTAGACATGCAGATACAACAGTGTCTGTCAAATTTATCGGAAAATGGAAGCGTGTTTTCAATCCTGAATAATAAACTATAATTATTGTCAAAATGTTTGTACCAGTCGCAGAAGTATCTAACTTCAGTTTGCCTGCAATAAGCCTGTGAAACGTATCTTGGTGAGTAGTCTCTCTATGTCAATGAAAGCTTGATACGTTTGAAACAGACTCTAGAATCAGAAAATAACTATTTAAAGAGTTAAGTACATGTATATACTAGTTTAAGAAAGAAATAACAACATCTAAATTTTGAGTTTTCCTGACTCTACGACATATTATAATTGCGTCCATAGCAGAAAGTCACTCGTCGCTTTCAAGCCTGTGAGTAAATGAATATCTTAACTGACGTAATATGTCATGATAATTGCTTGAAAAATGTTAAGTTAAAAAAGAAATATACACTTGGTTATATATGTTGGTATAAGGAATATAAATAAAATCGATAATTGCTTTTCTCTCTCTCTCTCTCTCTCTCTCTCTCTCTCTCTGAATTATGTCTATACTTACAGACCGACTGTGAAACCTGGCTACATCGACCCATCCATAGATATAGATCTAATTGCTGTGGACCTGATTCCCGGGAATATCGGCTCTTTCCAGGGCCATGTACAGCTCATGCCAAGCAAATCAGGAATACATGACATCTGTTTGCAGACTACAGATCAGCTCGGGTATTCTTATAGTTGTTTGTATGTCAAGTATGCATAGCATTGCAAATCTATTATTTCCTTTAAAATTGGTCTGTTATGGTAATCAAAAGACACTATCAAACTCTATCTACTAACTTTAAAATGACAGATCTTCCTTTTTCATGTTTAAGTAATAGTAAAATCAGTAAGGTTGCCCTTTGATACAAAACAAACTCACAAACTATCGAAAGGGGCGGGGTCTCGGTTTTATCATCTCGTCTGCAACTCGCTTGCAGCCAGCAGAAGCGAATAAATGAGTGAAATCGGGTTCAACTTCCCACCAACCCATAAGTCATACAGAGACAGGTCCTCGGTTTAAAGCCGTGTCCGAAAGACCCGAGAATCGGGGGGATCAAGATTGCAACCCCTGGATTGGTACCAGAAGGGGTATTACTCCGTCGGCGTCGGCATCGGAGGCATAAATTTTCATCGAGCTTACTGGTTTGGCTTTTTTACCCCGCTTTGAAAAAGTGGGGCTATACAGGACTTGGTCTGTCCGTAATTCCGTAACTCCGTAATTCCGTAACGCTTTTTTGTGTCACAGTTTTCTCATGAACTATTGAAGCTAGAATCTAGAAACATAATATACATATGGACACTGACTTATTGTATTGGGGGATTGAGATTCGGGATCATTGCTCTTATTCTTCTCTTTATTTATTCATTTTTCTGTCTTTTCATGGTAATTTATGTCACATTTTTTCATAAACTGTGCAAGCTACGATCTTCAAACATGTCATGCATATGGAAAATGAGTAATTATATCGTGGGATTGAGACTCAAGCTCATTGCTCTTGTTCTTCTATTTTCATCCATTTTTCTTTCTTTCCATTATTTTCATTTTCATATTGAAAATTCGTCAGAGTTTACTCAGGAAGAATTATAACTAGAATCTTGAAACTTGGTATACATATGAACAATGAGTTGATGTATTGCGGGGTAGAGAATCGGGTTCGTTACTTTTTTTCTTCCCTTTATTTCTCTATTTTTCTGTCTTTTCAGGGTAAATTTGTGTCACACTTTTCTCATGAACAGTGCAAGCTACAATCTTCAAACATGGCATACATATGAAAAATGAGTGATTATATCGTGGGATTTACAGAGACATAGGCTCATTACTCTTGTTCTTCTTTTTTTATCCACTTTTTCTTTCATCCCTATTGTGCATGTTAATATTGAACATTTCTGACAGAGTTTTCTCAGGAAGCACTTAAGCTACAGTCTTGAAACTTGGTATACATATGTATGATGAGCTTGTATCCTGGAATTGAGAATCAGGCTCATTGTTCTTATTCTACTTTTTATTTATCTATTTATCTTTGTTTCAAGGTAAACTTGTCACAGCTTTCTTAGGATTTGTTCAAGCTAGACACTTCATACTTTGTGTACGAATAATCAATAAAATGTTGTACTGTGGGATTGACAAACAGGATTATTACTCTTAGTCGTTCTTTATTTATTCAGTTATCTTCCTTCTTTATTAAGAATGTTTTAAATGTGTGTTAGAGTTTTCCTTACAACTTATTTGTTGCATTTTATATGGCAGTGCATTACTAAAGCGGTGCAGCGGGGCTATAGTCAGATCCTCTGAAAGTTCTAGTTTGTTTGCTTTTTTTTTTTTTTTTTATAATGCACAGACGGTCGAGACACCGCCTTCACCAGAATGCTTGCTGATATTCTTCGTATGGCAGCAATGTCGTTTGCAAGGCTCCATACGCTCCCTAGCGCCTAGTTAAGCGGCACTCCAGTTTCAAAGAAATAAGAATGAGCTAATGAATCTCAGATGAAAAAAAAATAAATAAACTGCTTTATATTGAAGTACGAGTAGACTTTTTACAGCCACTACATGGCCTTTAACACTAGCTGCATTTAAGTTTAATTAAGTATGTTAAAGTTGGCCTTAGACTTAGAAATAAATACACACGAAATAAGGAAAAAACGGAGTCTTGCTTTTATTTAGACTTTTTGTATGACAACAATGTCCAATGCAGTCTGTTCGTGCTCAGGAAAAAATCGTGCAACACAGAACACGCCATCGGGAAATGACTTTATATAAAAGCATTTTAACTTTCAATCCAGTTACATATAACATTATATTACAGTATATGCATGCCAATTTAGAGTTACAAATATATCTTAAACCAATACGCACTCTAATACAGGCTTTAGCATAGGCGCGTCCAACAACGTGAGCGCTCACCAGGTGCGTGCTGTCACTCGATGCACTGGTACTAAGTTGTAGACAAAATTGTATGTAACGTGGTACCAAATCGAGCCACAGTGAGCGCTCACGCTACTGAACATACCCCAGGCTCTCTTGATTGACAGTGCGTGCCCGTCATGTCGCGTTTTTCTTAATCCATTAAATATCAGAATTGTACCAAATGGCGTTATTACTATGTCTTTCAGAATAAATAGGGATGAAACATGTTTTTCTGTGGACGTAAAAACAGGTTAGATATTTATCAATGTTCGTTTGAAATAATATTCTTAAAACTGATAGATCTGGATTCTAACGTATCCATAAACATTTATGTTTATAAAGCTAAACAAAATACTCGCAAGTAATTGCATAATCAAAATATTCATGAAAACACTTTCAATGCGTTGCTTCATTTATGTATGTTTTGACAGCGTGTAATGATCATATAGACATTATTTGTAGTCAATTTCTAGTATTTCTAATGATCGAATACCCAGAACATCCAATGTCTTCAGTTTCTGTTTTCCATATGTTTCATATTGATTTCACATTGCTTACGCTTTCTAGATACAGTTACAATACTGTCCAGCCACATATTTTCAAACATAGTAACATAATTAAATAGTGGCGTTCTTTCCTTACTTAGAAATTGCTTCCCTTCCCTTTCTTTTTTCTTTCCAGATACCTCAACTCTATATGGCTTTTACGTAAGTGTATATTTTTATCTTAATTCTAAATATAATTAATTTTCATTTAGATTGTTTGGTAAGAAGTTGGGTACATGTCAAGATTATTAGTAAGGGCTTGAATTAATAAAGCTTTCGCATCCCGGCATAATACTTCTCAATAACGGATCCAACACTTTCACAGCCTGACATATCAAGCTGTCAACATCTGTTATAAAGATTTTACCATCGGACACAAAAGATTTCATCATCTCGCACATTCGTTTTCGACAACTGACATTAAAGCATTTCCTATCTGATACAAAGTTTTCACCACCTGACTCAAGTTTCCAGAACCTTATACAAAGTTTCACTACCTGATCTAATAGTTTCACCACCTGATATAAAGTTTTCATATCTTCACAATTTGCTGGACAATAAATATCCGTATGTTAAATGTAAGTGTAGATGTCTACAATAAACATCCATATGTAAAATGTAAGTGTAGATGTATACATTTGATATATTTTAGGAACTTCCGCATTTTATTAATCCAAGTATACCGGCAAGCTCTATCGTTACTTGTGGTGTAGGGGAGCCTTGTCACATGATATTTCACGTGACCCCAGGTGATAATCACACTGGAGAATGGTAAGATTATTTGTTTCTTGTTAATAATGTCTTTAAGGTGTTGTCCTCATACTGGCAAATACAGATAAAATTTAGCCGCGACACGAAAACCAACAAAGTTGCTGTGCGCTCAGCGCAGACTCAGCTCAGCCTGGGCATGAAAGTAGCTTAGACCCTTAGCTACCCTTTCAATGCAAAGAAAAGACTCTGCTCAGACTAGGCACATGCCCAGGCTGATCTGAGTCTGCGCTGGGCGCACAATCACTTTGTTGGGGTTTTTTCATGTCGCGGATCAAATAGTCACTTCCAGCAAACACCGTAAGTAATCGACAAATACGCATCCTGCTAAAGTCAACGGCTTTTTGGTGTAAAAACCAAGTCTGCAATGACAGAGTACAATGCTTGCTGGTATTTATCAATTTGCATGTATTTGTAAAGATGGCGAATCGAATAAGCCCCTTAAGCCACACTTACACTAAGGACTTCTATGCTTAAGGCGGGAATTTTCCCCATGATTAAAAAGTTATAAGAATCACTGACTTTTGCTTTGCATTTATGACTATGACATGTAACTTGCATGACATGCATTTTCAAGAGTTTGTGTCTATGCAAAGTACGTTAAACATACGTTGACGTTGACGTCATTGTTGAGATAAATTGAAAATTATCCTCAAACTGATCGTTGAAATAATGATTTATTGTATACATTTCACTTTTTTTTTACTTACAATACTTTCATAACAGGCAACACTGGATAGTTTTGACTATATGTATGTGACCTTGACCTAATTTCAAGGTCATGGTACATAATATAATCCTTAAGAATTACATTGCTACTGTTGACCATTCTGCTTATTCGTCCCAAGGCGGTACTTTCGATGAGGTTTCATTTGTTTAATGTGCTGTTTAATGTATTGTGTTTTCATTTTAACCCTTCTATAATAAAAGTAAAAAGTATGCAAAGACCAGGAACAGAAACAATCAAAATCCAAATCCAGCCCTCAAACCATAGTTGGAAACAACTAAGATTACAAATAATCAAGATACAGAGAACATATGGCAAACCGAGTGAGTTGTTAAATGTTTTCGTATAATTTGCTTAGTCTGTTGTAACCCTTCTGTTGGTCTAAATTATTTAGTTCAGTAAATATAGCTGAGTTGCCACCTATTTGGGAAAGAGCTGCTGACTCGGCTTATTACTTGTAATTTATTGTTTGTTGGGATGTCTTTGTCAATCTTTCCCTTGGATGTTGGGGATAGGGTTTGGGTTCTGATTCAGTCAGTTCCTGAAGTGTAATTACTCTTTAAATTTACTGAGTATTGTTCCCCCCGTGACCCAGCTTCCCACTCATATATATTACGTACTTGCCATGCAAAAGACTGCTGCATAAAGGAAATGCTGGGTCACGGGGGGGGGGGGGGGGGCAGTACTTATATTTTTATTATAGTGAAGCATTCTGTTTTGGCCGTTTTGACCGGAAGTATAACCGTGGTTTTGCATGTTTAGATGCCAATCAGGCCTAACAAGACAAGAAGAAACACATTGCTTTGTATTGTGATTTGCATGTATTTAGCATGCATTTATGACAAAACATTATGGAATGAATGACTGATTTCAAAATTTTTTATTACCTCAAAAACGAGGTATGCGAAAACCTTGAATTAATGGTAGGTAAGGTCAGCCTGGATTATCTCCCCATGCCTTTGGGTCTAATTCACAAATGATCTGATTCCATACGGTTTACATATTTGTGGAAGCTCTGCTAAGAAAAATATGCACACTTTATACTTTTGAAAATTCGGACCTGTTGTGCCGGTCTAATGGGGAAAGTCCTCACCTTAAGCATAGAAATTCTTTGTTCTTTGCACCTCTTCATAATTATTCAGCATGCATTCATGTTTTTTGTGTGTTTTTTCTATTACTATATTCAAACTGAAATGCATATGTTTCGATAATAGCTTAAAAATTCAATCGCAACTTAATTAGTGTTTTAATCTTCTGCAATTGGACAAAAATGTTCCAACTCTTTAACGATGTTAATAACAGAAGCTACAAGATACCTAGTATCCATAACATGGAACATATATGTTATCGCGAGAGAACAAATTAGCATAGTTACACAATAGGGCATACTTTCAGCATACAGATCATACTAAACTCTACATGTACCAATCTTGAAACATAAATTGTATTTTCTGTTCGATACATGTAATTTGTCAGAGGTATAAAGGAGGGCATCTACGTACCCACGTCAGACTTTTCTGCACATCTAACCATACACTGGACATTACCTGAGCTGCAGATTGTTCGTAAATTAACGAAAACGTGTATCAAAAATGTCCAAGGTCGAACTAAAATTATGTCAATAATGCATCGTACTTTGTTTCTATAAATAAAGAGTTAAATGTTTCTTATTTCTGAACTCAGACTGAGTTTTACCATCGTCGTAAATTATATTTTAGAAACAATTGAAAGCATAGTTTATATGTTGTATAGAAATCATACAGAGATTTTCTGGTCATTGCTCCCAGTGGTCAATCCTACAGGAGCCTATATATAAAGAGTCTTTGAATTCCGAATTTAATTTGGCTATAACACGGATGTTACTCACTCTGGATTAACCCCCAATATCTAAATCATCTCATGAAATTCTGCTATAAGATGGGGTTTGCCCTGGCAAAGCAATCGCAAACATCTAGATCCGTCTAAAGACGGTTCTAGATATTTGGGATTGATGTTGATAGGAAAATCCCGTGTTAAAACCGATGGAATATGTATTTATAAAAAAATTGAATTCGATAATAGGTCGCTAATGTTAAAGGTTTTATACGCCTAGTGTTAGAGGTAAAGGCAAATCGTTCGGTTTCTTATGGCAATAAAAATCACTGACAAACATGACATTCAGCCCTTGCCGTCGAAGTTGGCAACAGTGAAACACGATTTTGTTCGGTGTTTGTCGGTATTTTTCGATTGGCCTTTTGTTGTAGGTTTGACTTTAGAGTTGTTTAAACTTAATTTTGCTTTGTAGCGTTCATGTTATGGAAACAAAGAAATATTACAACACTCTACACGTGTTTTCATCATGTGAGTGCGCGGACGGTGAAGTTGGCATATGCACGCCATGTTCGAATGGCTCAGTGGCCAACAACAAGTGTACTGTTGACGTTAGTCTGACACCGACCTACTCGGATATAGGAAGAGAAACTGAGGTCTGTTTGCAAGCGAGTTTACATGGGTGAGTTGTTCTTTTTCCTGGTAACATAAGTCCTGATAACATGAGTCCTGATAATATGTTTGTGAAGAGCGACTTCGAGTACGTCTGGGTTGGGTAAAGGAAAAGATTTCTGTAGAATTCCATTTGTTAAAAATGGAAATGTGTTGCTCGATTTTTGACATCCTTTTTTATTACAGAACTAGTGCACAGTCTTTAAGAGCAGTTTACTTACCATATCATAAATAAGGTGACCACTCTTTTCTAAGATTCTTCAAAGAATTGGTTTATTATATACTGTATTGTGTAGCTCTCCTTAGCCGAATATGCCGCGCTTTGAATTATCGCATTTACCTACCACCTATGTTTCATCTTTTTCTTTCATGAATAAATACCATCTATATAAGAGGAAAATGGCTGTTTTCTTCAAATTTTACTTTGACAAACCTCAACAGGATGCAATCGTACCATGCAGTCTGATGTTATGGTTAGAATAATGCAACACCGACTATTTTTTACGTATAAATGAATATGACTGCTCGGATGCTGATACGGACACATATTTTGATGATATTCCAATGAGACCCCAAACATAAAAAGGCCTTATGACATACAAAAGGGTATTGCCGTATTCTGCTCAGTTGGAAAAGAGGTCCTTGAACTTTTCATACATTTTTTTCGACGAACTTCGCAGAAGTGCAATTGCTATGGGTTGACGCTGTTTATTTCATGAGCAAGCCACTTTGAGCGAATCCAAAGAAACGTATCTATACGACCAGTTTCTACATACACACTCTGGTCAGAAGGAATGGGCAGTTTTCTGATTCAATAAACCTGATGATATTCATGTCGCAAAAGAACTGCGATCGCCCAAGCAGACGGCACATCATGTTTTTTTTTTTTTTTTTTGCCGACTTTATTAACTTTTGTTGTTTCTGGGATAACAGAAACAGCAAATACATTTACCATTATGAGGTTGCGAAATTTGAGCCAACTTCAAACAGTTTTGGCGTCAAATGCAAAAATTGTATGCTATATATATGGACTTTCTTGACGTTGCATAGCAACGCTAGGCTGCGTGAAATGCGCATTCGACAATATCAGACTTAAAGCGGTCTAATTTTTAATCACATTTGATCCCTTTTAAAGAGGGACTTTAATACTGCAGTAACACTTTTAAAGCTTTATTTCCATTTTACGGTTTGCTTTTGCGTCAGCCCGTGCTCTTCGTTCAAAATCTTACTGATAGAAAAAACAAACGTCATTGACCAAGCTAGCATCTACTTCCTCTTTAAGATGGGCTCCAAGACTGCAAAACGTATGTCTTCCCGCTGTATTTCACAGTCTGATGACTGCTATTTTGGCGTCAAGGCTACCGATTAGATCTATCTATCTGTTATCAACGGTTAGGCTAGTTAACATAAAATTTGTTATACCCTCCATTCGTCAGGTTCGCCCCAATTCGCCCAGTTCATAACGGTAACAGATAATCCATGGTTTTTCGACTTTGTAAATTTACATGTCAGAGCAAGTCAGTTGATATTACTCTCATCAAATCTAGCGTAAAGTATCTATATTTGACATGAAAACGTAACTAATCACATCGAAGTCTTTTCTCTTCTTTGCTCTCTGCTTTGCTGTAAAGTCGGATTGCAATACTATCTGCTCTGGTTTAATTCTCGGCATCTCCATGTCGTCATATTTGGAGCTCTGTCACCTGGATGGCTATTTTACCGACTTAAGTATTTGCGATATACAAATATACATGTATACATGCAGTCTTACTCTTGGTCTTTCCAAGATGATTCCTCTTTAAATGACTAAATGGGCCACGACATGGCAAAACCAATTGCATGTGTGCCGAGCGAAGACTCAGATCGGCCTTGGCATCAGACCAATGTAATTAGAGTCTTCGCTGTCGGCATGGAGGTAGCTTTGACTCATACTACCTTTCAAACACACATCGGAGACTCTGATCAGACTGGGTGCAGATACCAACTTGTTGGCTTCGTCGTTTTGCGGGCTCATGGTTTGAGGGCTGGATTTGGATTTTGATTGTTTCAGTTCCTGGTCTTTGCATACTTTTTACTTTCATATTATGTTTATTGTCGCCAATGTGCCGTTCCGCTGCGTCCTTGTTTGTTTTTGCTTTCTTCAGAAACATTTTCTTCACCAAAAATTATATATTCTGACTGGTTTTATTTATAGTTATGACATTATAAATTTTATTTGGTTTTTATACTATACGGGACAAACAAATTAAGGATCAAACATTAGACTGGAATTATTGTATTGAATAAAGTTATTTTCTAAAAATCATTTTCTTCTGTTGAATTCGTCAAACAGTGCTGCATAAGATTGCATGACACATATTGGAATCTGATCACATGACACACCATTAGAAATGAATAAAGAGGCATACCCCTAGAATCAAAGTGATGGATGGATGGATGACTTGCGACTTTACGTCCTTTTCAACAGTATTTCAGTCATATCAGGACGATGGACGGATGATAATGAAAGGCTGTGTGCAATGGAACCCCGTTTACGATGGAAAGAACTCCGCCTCCGGCGAGGCTCGAACCTGCAACCGCTAGATCAGTAAGCCAGCGCTTAACCCACTGAGCTACCGGGGCTCCAGAATCAAAGTGAAAGCTAGCATTGACACAAAACTGAATGTCGATTATTTTTGGCTTTATCCATGCAAAATCATTTCAGTTCTCAGTGTGGCCTCCAAGGGCCCGAATAACTGCATGACAGCCACTCGGTACGCTTCTGGTGAATTCCGAGAGGCCCAGTTAGGGACTCGTTGCCATTTTTCACGAAAGGCCTAAATTAGCTCTTCTTGAGGATCAGGAAGCCTCTTGTGACAAGGATTGTCGGTGTAACATGTCCAAAGAATGCTCAATCGGATTTGAAACTTGTGATCAAACTGACATGTCAGTGCGGGCGATTGTTTCTGTCGCTAGGTACTGGTCCATCACATTTGCCCTGTGATTCGATTATGTCATCGCCAAAAACTTCAGCAAACGGCCTCGTAATTGGATCAAACGTATCATTCCTAGCTCGAACACCAATCAGAGCGTCTCTGTCTGGCATGAGCAAGTCCACACAGCTATCAGTCCAGATGCTGCACCATACCATCACCCACCTTCTTCGAGACATGTCTTATTCCGAAACACGATTTAATTCATAGTTTACACGATGTGTACCTGGCATCCGTCTGCCCTTCTCCCATCAGCGTGGATATCTACATTCAAATCTGGACTCATCTGTAAAAAGAACGGGTCCAATAACCCAGCTGCCAATTTGTGTCACTTTTTGCCGACTGTCGCCTCGCATGTCTATGGAATTGCATCAGTCCTGTCCCCATTACCAGCATGCTAGTGCGGAAATTAGCTGTGTTAAGTCTGTTTCTAGCCGTTTTCGGTAAACTTGGCCGATTAAATCATTGAATGGACAAACAGTGCGCGTCCTCAAAGTGTCATTGTCATGAACCAGTAGCTTCGGACAGAGACTATCGTCCGTATGGATAATTCTAGTTAATTGCAAATTTTAAAACTGATTGACCATGTTTGACAGATGTTACAAAACACCAATTCTAATCACCAGAGGCTTCAATAAACTTCTGGAAGGCTAATTCAGACCTGTCATGAAAAATGGCAAACGAGTCCCCAAATGAGCCTCCAGCGCTTTATCAAAAGAGCACCAAGTAGCTGACAGACCCCCAGAGATATCGATGAGCACTGGCAATGGTTTTGCATGGATAAAGCCAAGAATCAAGGACATTCATTTTCTGGATGATGCAACTTTTCACTTCAGTTATAGGGGGTTTATATGTTAATTCGTTTCTACTGGTGTGTCATGTGATCCGTTTCCAATATTTTTCATGCAGTTCTGTGCCGCTTTGACAGCTATACTGAATAGAGGGAAATTCATTTTTCATGAATTAAGCTTCAGTCAAATATTTGATCCCTAATTTTTTTGTCCAGTATAATTGAGTTTAATTCAACTGAATTAGTACGAATAGAAAACAGTTTCTATTCTTCGATAATTATCCTGAAACGGAAACGTTTAACTGCTATGTTCTCTGCTCTTGAAGGAACTCTTTTAGACTTCAATTCGACTTCTCTATCTATGATGTTATGCCGTATGGCGGCCTTAAAACGTCTCATACATAGTGCAGTATATACTTTGTTTTATCCTTTGCGATCAGAGAACATATTCTGAGATATCCGAAATGTTTGATTGGTTTAGACATATTCTAGATCATCTCTTTTAATTCATTTGGAACCCTTATGATACTTATCTGTCTTAGTATCGACTGCCTTGTTAAATTTAATACATGTTTCCTCTTGGGTTCGTCACCAGATAATGGCCAATGTTCCTTCTTTCAAATGTGTTCTCTGCTCTTGAAGGAACTCTGTTAGACTTAAATTTGACTTCACTATCTCTGATATTGTGCAGTATGGCGGCCGTAAAACCTCTCATACATAGTGCAGTTTATATTTTGATTTTATCATTTTAGATCAGAGAACATATTCTGAGAAATCCGAAATGTTTGATTGGTTTAAACATATTCTAGATCATCGCTTTTAATTCATTTGGACCCCTTTAGCTATTTATTTGTATTAGTATCGACTGCCTTGTTAAAATTAATACATATTTCCTCTGGGTTTCGTCACCAGATAATGGCCCTATGTTCATTCTTTCAAATGTGTTATCTGCTCTTGAAGGAACTCTATTAGATTTTAAGTGAGATTCACATGGCCCACTTGCTAGTGTCAGATGTTATATTATTTTATTTTATTGAGGTTAAAACATCTGCGAATAATTTCAGAAACTGAACATAAGGCCTTCAGGAGTGATTCGTGTGCGTTTTAACATAGATAATGAGATTTATCTTTGCTGCAATATAATTGTCTGCAGGTTATATAAATCAAACTAAGTAATATAATAAAAGAGAATTTTACAAATCAGCGGAGGGGTACATGCAAAAAACGATTCCTGGCTCAATAACCGTTATAACTGGCTAAGTACTGTGCCAACGCACCTGTGAACAAAGTATTTTCCGTTTATCCCATCATTGTTTTCCTTTGTTCGTCTTAGGTCTGGCCTACAAGGAGAGGAGAGATGTATCAATGTTACAGTGGAAGAATTAACGGAACATAAAAGTAATTATAACCTAGGTCTCACTGGTGTTATGAGAAAGGGTCGCATGAATATGAGGCTTACTGGTACATTAGCAAATTAAATAAGGGTATAAAATTAAATTAAGTTGTGCTTTTGTTCAAAATGCTATGTCAGCAAATTTTAAATCAGGTAGCAAGTGATGACTGCGGTAAATAAACACGTGACGGTGTACACTATAACGTCAAGAAAAGCGCAGAATAGGGGTGGTCGGGTGGTGCGATGGTGCTGCGTGTAACTTCTAGTGCCGGGGCGTCCTACTGAATTGGTTAAGAGTAGGGCAAGGGCCTACTGTGCTTGCAGTAGGTGCGGGTGAGGGCTGTTTGAACATTTTATCTCTCGTCTATCATTTCTCTTTTCTTTCTCCCTTTCTCTGGGAGACGGCCCGATATAGACTGAAATATTGTCTCAAAGGGCCGTTAAACCCAAAACAATCAATCAATTAATCAAAAGCGCAGAAGTTTACTTTATAATGTAGTACGACTCACTACTACAAGGGTTTGGTTCTTGGATATAATATGGACATGAATTTGCATATCAGTTCCAAATTGAATTTCGCCACAAAAGTATACATGCGTGTTGATTTTGTGCAAAAGCGAAAATGATGTAGTTATACTCATCTTAGTTCAGTTTGTTTGTTTACTTGTCATATTGTGTTGTTTTCTTAATCAGCTGTACTTGTTTGACCTTGAAATGACCATGAATCAAAACTAACTACGCGGCAGGTACCCTATTGATGTTTTATATACCCAAGGAACACATTTATCATGGATGACAAGACATCAGAAGTTGGCAGACAGACTAGAATGAAGTTGCTGACCCGGTGCTACACAAGTGAATGAGACAAAGATAGATACAGAATCTTTTAATAAAACGTTATCGGATATTTTTACTTTAATTACAGAGGCCCGGGGTTGTCAGAATCTCTACTGTCAGAATGGCGGATTTTGTGATGGTCACATGTCGACACCATTATGTTACTGTCCTTTTGGATATACTGGGCTTGAGTGTGAGATAGGTCTGTATAACACCGATCGTATTTTAGTTTGTAAGCACATTCTGTACAACAATTAAGAAATTCTCATATATCAAAGATAGAATTTGCAAGTCAAAGTTCTACAATATTCTCTATCAGTAGATCATATATCACGAAAACCATGCATTGTACTGTCCAGTTAGGCTATTGTGACATTGACGTCACTGTTTGTTTACTATTTTGAACGATGCCTATTATTTAAGACGGGTATGGTAAGTTTCCATATAAGCGATATAGATATTATTCACAACAACTTTTGGCAAAAAGAAAGTGTGGCCTAGTGGTTAGATGGAGATACGAGAATAGAAGTTTTGGTGTGGCTAACACGAGAAGGCAGGTTCGGAAAATAAAAACGCTTTTTTTTCTTCTTCTTCTTCTTTTAATTTCTTATCTATTTTTCATTTTCTTATTTTATTTATGTGTGTGTGTGTGATAATCTGACGAACGGTTTATTCATTTTCAGCACATGGTGGCTAAAAGCCCTATTGCTTTGCCAAAATAAATGAACTAATCAGTTATATCAGCTATATTACGCAAAAACGAACAGATGATGTTTAATGAACATAATGGGGGAGGTCGTGGTAGGGCGATGTAGCTGGGTAACTTTCAGTTCCGGGGCGTCCTAGTTATTTGGTTAATAAAAGTACAAGAGCGTACTATACTTGCAGTAGATGCGGGTGGGGGTGGTTTATACATTTTCCTCTCCTTTATCAGACCTGTTTTCTTTCTCACTCTCTCGGGGAGACGGCTTGATATAGACTGACATACTGTTTAAGGAGCATGTTTGGAATGAAACATAAAACAGATCAATATCAAGGTAAGAGGCAGGTAAGAATTTAAGATCTAAGACTAGGAACTGTAGGCATGAAATTATAAAAAATCATTTAACAAAAATGATAAAAAAATGATTTCAAGCTAAACGGGGTATGAATCTGCAACCTTCTGTCTGAAACGTCGCCACGTTACCTCTACACTATAGAGCGTTGCTTGATAGAGGACACTCAATTTAATACAATGTTAAATTAACGGGCTGAATATTCCATGATACGCTACGGTTTCACCCATCGCAAAGCAATGGTTCAGTCTGTTTACATTCTGAATATCTTAACTGGACAGTATCATGGATATATTGTAAATGGTAAGTGATATTTAATTGCAATATAAGTTTTTGTTTTTATACCACCACCATTATCAATAAGGGGAATGTAGTATCACCACTGTCCGTACGTCCCGTCCGTAGGTCCGTCCATAGGTCCCATCGTATCTATGTCCCGTAGGTACAAAAATGGTTCCCGTTCGATACCTATTGAAAAGATAAAATTGTATTAGATTCATATTTAATATACAGCTATATATTCATAAAATATAGGTAAAGTTTAATTTAGGATATAAATCACCAATCAGTATGGGAGTTATGGCCCTTTTTCAACTTCTTTTTGTGAAAAAAATGGTTTCCGTTCGTTACCTTTTGAAAAGATTGATTTATTGGATTTATGTCTTATACACAGGTATTTAATCATAAGGTATAGGTCAAATTCGATTACGGGTAAAATCCATTAATTATTGTGAGTGTTTGGCCCTTCAACTTCATTATATGCAAAAATATGGTTTCCGTTCGTTATCTTTTGCAAAGATTGGTGTATTCGATTTATATCTTTTACACACATTATTATGCGAGTTATACCTTTTTAGCTCACCTGAGCCTTTAGGCTCATAGGTGAGCTTATAGTATAGCCAGGCATCCGTCGTCCGTCCGTCGTCCGTCCGTCGTCCGTCGTCCGTCCGTCAACATTTTCAAACATCTTCTCCTCTGAAACCACTGGGCCGATTGAAGCCATATTTCATATGGAGCCTACCTAGGTCGGGGGAACGAAAGTTTGTTCGGGGTATCTGGGTCACATGACCAAGATGGCCGCCATGCCCATATATGGTAAAAACCCTTCAAAAATCTTCTTCTCCAGAACCAAATGGCCTATGACCTTGAAACTTGGTATGTAGCATCGGGCATGCCGGCCCATCATAGTTTATGCAAATCATGACCTTGCGTTCACCTTGACCTAATTTACGGCATGGTCAACTTTGGTACGTTAGGCTTTCATATGGGAAAACGCTTAAACAGTGGATTTCTCAGAAACTATTAAAGTTAAAGGAACAATACTTGGTATACATGGTCGACTAAATGACCAGATGAAGATATATGTCACTAAAGGTCAAGGTCATTCCGTCGGACCATACGTCTTCAAGATTTTCAAACATCTTCTCCTCTGAAACCACTCGACCGATTGAAGCCAAATTTCATATGGAGTCTCAGTGGGATGGGGGAACGAAAGTTTATACCCGGGGTCTGGGTCACATGACCAAGATGGCCGCCATGCCCATATATGGTAAAAACCCTTCAAAAATCTTCTTCTCCAGAACCAAAAGGCCTATGACCTTGAAACTTGGTATGTAGCATCGGGCATGACTGCCCATCATAGTTTATACAAATCATAACCTTGCTTTGACCTTGACCTAATTTACGGCATGGTCAACATTGGTATGTTAGGCTTTTATATTTGAAAACGCTTAAACAGTGGATTTCTCAGAAATTATTTAAGTCTCAGGTACAATACTTGGTATACATGGTCGACTAAATGACCAGATGAAGATATTATGTCACTAAAGGTCAAGGTCATTCGGTCGGACCATTCGTCGTCAAGATTTTCAAACATCCTCTCCTCTGAAACCACTAAGCCGATTGAAGCCATATTTCATATGGAGTCTCAGTGGGATGGGAGAATGAAAGTTTATACCCGGGGTCTGGGTCACATGACCAAGATGGCCGCCATGCCCATATATGGTAAAAACCCTTCAAAAATCTTCTTCTCCAGAACCAAATGGCCTATTACCTTGAAACTTGGTATGTAGCATCGGGCATGACTGCCCATCATAGTTTGTACAAATCATGACCTTGCGTTGACCTTGACCTAATTTACGGCATCGTCAACTTTGGTACGTTAGGCTTTTATATTGGAAAATGCTTAAACAGTGGATTTCTCAGAAAATATTTAAGTCTAAGGTACAATACTTGGTACACATGGTCGGCTAAATGACCAGATGAAGATATTATGTCACTAAAGGTCAAGGTCATTCCGTCGGACCATCAGTTGTCAAGATTTACAAACATCTTCTCCTCTGAAACCACTGGGCCGATGGAAGCCAAATTTCATATGGAAGCTCAGTGGGATGGGGGAACGAAGGTTTATACCAGGGGTCTGGGTCACATGACCAAGATGGCCGCCATACCCATATATGGTAAAAACCCTTCAAAATCTTCTTCTCCAGAACCAAAAGGCCTATGACCTTGAAACTTGGTATGTAGCATCGGGCATGCCGGCCCATCATAGTTTGTACAAATCATGACCTTGCGTTGACCTTGACCTAATTTACGGCATCGTCAACTTTGGTATATTAGGCTTTTATATCGGAAAACGCTTAAACATTGGATTTCTCAGAAAATATTTAAGTCTAAGGTACAATACTTGGTATACATGGTCGACTAAATGACCAGATGAAGATATTATGTCACTAAAGGTCAAGGTCATTCCGTCGGACCATCCGTCGTCAAGATTTTCAAACATCTTCTCCTCTGAAACCACTGGGCCGATTGAAGCCAAATTTCATATGGAGTCTCAGTGGGATGGGGGAAAGAAAGTTTATATACAAAGTCTGGTCACATGACCAAGATGGCCGCCATACCAATATATGGTAAAAACCCTTCAAAAATCTTCTTCCCCACGAACCGAAAGGCCTATGACCTTGAAACATGGTATGTAGCATCGGGCATGCGGGCCCATCATAGTTTATGCAAATCATGATCTTGCGTTGACCTTGACCTAATTTACGGCATGGTCAACTTTGGTACGTTAGGTTTTTATATGGGAAAATGCGTTAACAGTGGATTTCTCATAAAATATTTCAGTCTAAGGTATAAATAAGATACAATACTTGGTATACATGGTCGACGAAATGACCAGCTGAAGATATTATGTCACTAAAGGTCAAGGTCATTCCGTCGGACCATCCGTCGTCAAGATTTTCAAACATCTTCTCCTCTGAAACCACTGGGCCGATTGAAGCCAAATTTCATATGGAGTCTCAGTGGGATAGGGGAACGAAAGTTTATACCCGGGGTCTGGGTCACATGACCAAGATGGCTGCCATGCCCATATATGGTAAATACCCATCAAAAATTTTCTTCTCCGGAACCAAATGGCCTATGACCTTGAAACTTGGTGTGTAGCATTGGGCATGCAGGCCCAACATAGTATATACAAATGATGACCTTGTTTTGACCTTGATCTAATTTACGGCATGGTCAACTTTGGTACGTTAGGCTTTTATATTGGAAAACGCTTAAACAATGGATTTCTCAGAAAATATTTAAGTCTAAGGTACAATACTTGGTATACATGGTCGACTAAATGACCAGATGAAGATACATGTCACTAAAGGTCAAGGTCATTCCGTCGGACCATCCGTCGTCACGATTTTCAAACATCTTCTGCTCTGAAACCACTGGGCCGACTGAAGCCAAATTTCATATGGAGTCTCAGTGGGATGGGGGAACGAAAGTTTGTACCCGGGGTCTGGGTCACATGACCAGGATGGCCGCCATGCCCATATATGGTAAAACACTTTCAAAAATCTTCTTCCCCGCGAACCGAAAGGCCTATGACCTTGAAACTTGGTATGTAGCTTTGGGCATGCGGGAAAACGCTTATAAAGTGGATTTCTCAGAAACTATTTAAGTCTAAGATACAGTATGTGGTATATATGGTCAACTAAATGACCAGAGGAAGATATTATGTCACTGAAGGTCAAAGTCATTTTGTCGGTCTGTTCGTCATCAAGATTTTCAAACATCTTCTCCTCTGGAACCACTGGGGAGATTGAAGCCAAATTTCATATGGTGTCTCAATGGAATTGGGGAACTAAAGTTTATACCGGGGGGCTGGGCTACATGACCAAGATGGCCACCATGCCCATATATGGTAAAAACCCTTCAAAAATCTTCTTCTCTAGAACCAAAAGGCCTATGACCTTGAAACTTGGTATGTATACCCGGGGTCTGGGTCACATGACCAAGATGGCCGCCATGCCCATATATGGTAAAAACCCTTCAAAAATCTTCTTCTCCAGAACCAAAAGGCCTATGACCTTGAAACTTGGTATGTGGCATGCTGGCCCATCATAGTTTATACAAATCATGACCATGCGTTGACCTTGGATTAATTTACGACATGGTCAACTTTGGTACGTTAGGATTTATATGGGAACAGTGGATTTCTCAGAAACTATTTAAGTCTAAGGTACAATACATGGTATATATGGTCAACTAAATGACCAGATGAAGATATTATGTCACTGAAGGTCAACGTCATTTTGTCGGTATGTCCGTCTTTAAGATTTTCAAAACATCTACTCCTCTGAAACCACTGGTCTGATTGAAGCAAAATTTCATATGGAGTCTAAGTGTGATCAGGGAATAAAAGTTTGTTCTCAGGGTCTTGACCAAGATGGCCGCCATGCCTGTATATGGTAAAAACCCTTCAAAATCTTCTTCTCCAGAACCAAAAGGTGTATGACCTTGAAACTTGGTATGTAGCTTTGGGCACTCTAGCCCATCATAGTTTATACAAATGATCGTGCGTTGACCTTGACCTAATTTATGACACTGTCAACTTTGGTACATTATGTAGTCTTTTATATGGGAAAATGCTTAAACAGTGTATTTTTCAGAAATGATTTAAGTCTAAGGTGCAATATTTGGTATGTATGGTTGAATAAATGACCAGATGAAGATATTTTGTCGTTAAAGGTCAAGGTCATTCTTTGACTTTTGTACAAGGTCATTGAGATTCTGTCACCCGTCAACATTTTCAAACATCTTCTCAGAGGCCACTAAGGTCAATTGAAGCCATATTTCATATGGAGCTTCGCTGGTTTAAAGGAACCATAGTTTGTTCAGATGGTCTTGGTCACTTGACCAAGATGGCCACCATGCCCATATATGGTAAAAACTCTTCAAAAGTCTTTTTCTCAAGAACCGAAACTTGGTACCGGTATGTAGCATTGGGCACTCAGGCCCATCATAGTTTATACATTTCATATGGAGCTTTAATACTGGGTCAAAGGAATCAACGTTTGTTCAGATGGTCATGGTCGTATGAACATGGTGGCCGCCACACCCATTTATGATAAAAACCCTTCAAAAATCTTTGTCCAGAAACAAAGGCCCAGTGACCTTGTGGCTTGGTATATAGAATTGGGACTCAACATTAATCCCCAAGGGAGGGGGCCCCAGCCCTGGTGCTATATACATGTATAAAAGCATGAAAATATATACCAGGACCAAGTGTCAGGTGAGCTACAGGACCATTGGTCCTCTGGTTTTCAACTTCTTTAATTCATTTTCGCAAAATGCTTGATTCCAGGCTGCATCTCTTGAAAAATTACTTGTTTCCAGGCTATATCTTTTGTTAATTTAAAGAGTAACTACACTTCAGGAACTGACTGAATCAAATCCCAAACCCTATCCCCAACATCAAAGGGAAAGATTGACAAAGACATCCCAACAAACAATAAATTACAAGTGATAAGCCGAGTCAGCAGCTCTTTACCAAATAGGTGGCAACTCAGCTATCTTTATTGAACTAAATAATTTAGACAAACAGAAGGGTTACGACAGACTAAGCAAATTATACGAAAAACATTTAACAATTATTTCACCTATTTTATATTTTATTATAGAAGGGTTAAAATGAGAACACAATAAATTAAACAGCACCGAACATAAACAAATGCAACCGCAACGAAAGTACCGCCTTGGAACGGTCACTAATAACTACTGGGGGGTTTAAACCGGTTTAACTGGGCCCAAACCTTCACCCTCACCCTCCACCGCGGTGCACATAATTAGTTGGTAGTTCGGTTCGTATGGAGGTTCCCTAACTCATCAGAGAGTCATCACGGTCAACAATTAACATCAAGAAAAGACCGTGATGAAGCAAGGATGAGGACTCGTCAGTCAAAACGTGTTTAGACACCTGGAGATCCCTGGGGCGTCAGCAACACTACTGGAGCACTGGAGCAAAAGAAGACCATTCGAACCCCGGTGGGCCAAGAAACAGACAAACATCCGGCCCCAACCAACTAATATATAGCTTTATGTAGGGGCTATCATAGAGTCTGAACCCCGACCCACCGGCGTGCAATTAAATAGGACAGCAAAGTTGTCAACCGTGATTGGGTTAACCACTAATAAGCATGCAGACTGTCGCATTACATCTATGTTATAGCCAATGCGTTTAAATCGTATGATAATATTCTTAAATTGATCAGGAAATTCTGTTTTCCCTACAATTTTGCGTAATTTATATACTAAGTCACCATAAAATTCAGGTTCCGATAGGCCTTGTTGCAAAAGTGACCTTAACCCTGTATTATATTTAGAAACCAATTCAAAGTGTCTACGATGAAATTTAGAAAAAACTTTCCGAAGTTTATGATACCGATAACCCTGCTGTAAAAGCTTGGCAGTCAAACTTTTATTACGAGCATTGAAATCAGCCAGATGACTAGACACCCTTGCGAAGCGAATAAGCTGAGAAATGTAAACACCATAAGAAGTGGTGCGGGGAACATCACCATCCAAAAACGGAAAATTAACAATGTCGAAATCAAAATCATCGCGTTTGTCATAAGTTTTAGATGAAACAAATCCATCTAAATAGATAAATGTAAATCCAAAAATGGGGCCTCAGTATCAGAAGTATTTGCTTTATTTAACTGCAATTCAGCAGGATAAATTTGACTTACTATTCCTTCAAAATAAAGATTGTCAATATTTAAAAGGTCGTCCAAGTATCTAGACGTTGAGTTGAATGCTCCAATGACATGAGCTTGAGTATCATCAGAAAGAGACATCATAAAGTCTCTTTCATAGCAAAATAGAAACAAATCTGCTACAAGAGGAGTGCAGTTAGTACCCATCGGAATTCCTATAATTTGTCTGTGTAACTTAGTACCAAATCTGATGAAAATGTTATCTAGAAGATATACTAAAGCATCACAAACATTTATGCAAGACCACATTTTAAACCTTTTTTGGTCATCGGAAGTAAAAAAAGCATGTTTATCATTGCAAGCAAGATAAAGAGCACCTTCTCCCTGAAAAGTGGTCTCAATTAAATTTATTAGCTTCTTTTTTATTAAATTATGGGACAAAGTTGTATAGAGTGTAGAAAAATCGTATGTAGACAAACTAGGCGATATCCTCTAGACTTCAGTTTATCGAGAACCTCGGTAGAAGTTTTAATTGACCAAAACAAATTTTTTCCTGACCGTTCGTAACATTTTTCACGGTACCTAATTACATGAATTTTGATAGCGGTAAGGCAAGCAAGAAGTTAATAATTTGGGAAGTTCAGTAGTGGGACAAGCACTAGAATTAGCACATAGGGAACTTAATGCTTCAATATGGCGGAAACTACCGATAGCGACTTACGGGTTTATCCGAGAGCTTACCTGTTCAAATTATGTCGAGTGTTATATGCAATTACATAGAAATATAATATAAAATGTGAAATTAAATACATATATGATATATCGACAATTTTTTATAAGTTATGATCATAAACTTCAGTCTTTGTCCGTTAATATGGTATAAAAATATACAAATTAACTTCATGTTTTGATACTTCCATCGGCTTTTGAAGTTTGAAGCTTCAGTCACATGAAATTATATAAGAATAATGTCGAAAATGCCTAAGAAGCTATGTTCAGCCTAAAATTTGAAAATGATCGGATTTTCTATAAAACTTTTATAAGTTATCACCACTGAGAGATTTTTATAAGGTTTACATTGATGTAATTCATTATAAAATAAGTATACTATAAGTTTCTTCCATCGATCTCTAAACATACAGAAAATCGCGTTTCGAAACAACCTCGCTCATAATAGTTTCAAATAGCTTAAGTCCAAATTCGCCTATATTGCTCAAAGGCTTACCACTTCATTTCTTGGTATTCGTGTTTTGTTCATGTATTTATATATGTGCTTTTATGTATGATCTAACTAAGAAAGGAAGAATATTCATATTGTCTTATTAAGAAAGAAAGAAGGAAAGAAAGAATAAAGGCATGAACACAAGAAAGGAAAAAAGAGAAAGAAGTCACGTAACTTCTACACGTGACCATCAAAAATGAACAGACAGTTAATCGACTACTTGTACTTTTAAAAATCCCTTTATAAGCTAAAAAAAAAACAACTTTGCAAACCAATTACATTTTTTTGATAATGTTCGATCAGTCTATCAATTATTATCATAATTGCTAATGTTTGTTCGAACATTTTTGATTGAAATTTATTTGAGTGTGCTGGGGCGTTTTTATCAAAGAAACCGAAATATGTTTTGTGTATCCCAGGGTAGAATCTTAGAATCCATAGAATTATGTTTTTGACTGGCAGATTTGCTCATTCATAATCAGGAGACACGAAGATACATACACTGTATTGCTCTCTTAAGATATTACTGTCGAAAAAAAATAATGTAAGAAACTAAATCATGGTGAAGATTTTCTCGTAACCGTGGTAGTGTAAGGATTAATCGCTACGGGAAAAAATTGCAATGAATCATTTTTCTTGCAAGGCTATAAATTAACTTTATTAGTAATATTTCTGTTCATAAAGCAAGTTTGTCACTTTAAGTTTATGACTGTTTTAGTGAAGCTTGCAAGGAATATTGAAAGATATTTTTGTGATTTTTTTTTTTTTTTTTTTTTGTATTTTTGCTATAATATGAGTACTTACGATAATAAAATTGTGCACGTGCGGACACTTATCAGCCTCTGATATGTGCAAACTGATAAGACTGAACAATGTCTGATCAGTTTGCGCAAGCTGATCGGAATTTGTTGACAATATACAGTACAATTAACATACTTATAATTACACGAAGATTAATCGATTATCGATCATAAAATCCGATATTACCTCTAAACTGTTATCGTAATTGTCAAACCGTTAAAGTTTGTTAAAGTCATCATGACTTGAACAAAAATGAATGCAAAAAATATAAAGCTGCAAGCCTCTGATCGGATCAGGCGGATGCCCAGGCTGATCTAAGACTTCGCTGGGCGTACGTGCACCTTTGTCGCGGCTCATTTAATTGTTTGCTAAAGACATCAACTGAGTAGTCGCTGTCGGTCGGAAGGTGTGAAAATACAGCTGGTCACACGTCTTGTCAAAACAATGCAATTTCAAAATTAACACCTGCTAACGGCAATGAAGGTCAGAAATGGATATTTAATCCGAACGTCATTCTTGTGATTATTTTTGTATCAAACAGTAATTTTCAGTCGCGTCGCAACAAAATCAACGCAGTGCCATAGCGCCCTGCCAAGACTCAGATCAGCCTTGGCAGCCGCCCAGACTAATCAGAATCTTCGTTGTGCGCTTACAGGACAGGCAATGGTCTAGGCTACCTCTATGCGGACAGCGAAGGCCCAGATCAGATGGGCGAACGCACACGCTATTCTGAGTGTTCGCAGGGCGCACATGCCAATTTGTTTTTGTCGTGGTATGGCTCATTAGTTTATTTATTTTTGTTCGCAGAAAAAAAGAGAAAGTCAGACTAATCTTAAATTTCTATCTTTATTGTTTTAAATAGCGCAGCTTAGTTACATGCCGAAAGACACAGTTTACATAAAACTTTTAAACAGTTTTGTCAAAACAGAAAATCAAGAGAAAACGTTATCGTTCCTGTTGAGTAGTGTTTTAACGTCCCAGTAAAAAAATTTAGTCGTCGAGATGTTGCCTCTGAATTTGTGGGACTGCAAGTATTGCTCGGCCTGCGATAAATGACACCCAGGACTAGCAGCTCTGTCGCAGAAGCACCAGGCAGCCAGTCTATTTCGCGAGCCCCGATGGGCGGGGTAAAAGAAAAAAAAAGAAATTAGAAAAACTATGTGGGTGGATGGGTATCTGTATCAGGCTTAATCTTTCCATAAAGATGAGACCGTCAAAGGGATAGAAATATCATAATTTCATTATTATATGTAATTTTATGTTTTTGTTGTCAGAAACTAAAACAAACCGCTGTCAAAACTGACCAATAATCAGATTTATTTTCTCGCCAATTCTTACGAAATTTGACCTAAATATCAGAGACAGGGGAAAAACGAGACTTATTAAAACGAGAAGGAGCAACTGAAAAAGTAAATTGATTTGATCTGAGAAAAAGAAAATGAAAATCCACATTGTTAAAAATTAAAAAATTTTCCATCCAGCGCATTCGTATTGTTAACACAGTGAAACAAAACCGGCTTCAGAGAAGTTCAACACCTGTCCTGGGATATGGACATCGATATGACATTCCAAATATCGATTAATGCCTATCGCTCCCCGGGTCTAAGGGAAATAACTGCATTCACATTAATACTCTCTCCAGGTAACAGGTAACCGATTACACTACTCAGCCCGCATTGAAGACATAAGCTCCAGCTGAATAAACCTGGCTTTATATGGTCGTTTATGAAGTTTAGGTAATCAGTACATCGTAGAAAGTTTGTCCTGCCGTTCCTCTACATTTACAGAAAACTTGAGGGCTATATCGTTACAGTGCCTAAAGACAACAGACTTTTCGTCTTCTGAAGTCTCTTCAGACGCCTTAGTGCCGCCAAGTTCTTGTTTTAATGTGTTAATATAGTGTAACTGTCAAACAACGACAACGTTATTTGCAGCCTTGTCTGCTGAAACCAGAACATACTTACTATGAAACTGCTGGATACCCAACTTCAGGTGACGGAATGTTGATTTAGGTTTAGGCGGCAAAAAAATTGTGTTTTCGGAATAGAATTTAATACGTTTATCCATTACATAAAAAAATGTTCACCTTCCATTCCTTAAAGGCCTCAGACTTAACATGCTCCCGCTTGCTCCATCGATTACCAAAATCAGTTAAAGAGCAGGCTATATCTTCCCCACATTTTTTGAAATCAATACGGTTAGGAAATTTATATTTTGGTCCCTTCGAAATAATGTTACGAATTCTTGAATCTGAAATAATATTAAGATTCCCTGTCATGACATGGCCAGCGGCAGGATAGATATATTTGGAGTGTATACAATCTCATGTATCGGGGGTATTTGTATGAACACCAAGATCTGAGACCAGTTTATTAAAGTAAAATATAGTGTTTCTAATTGGTTGATTATATTTATAACATATTATAGGTGGCTCCTTATTCACGAAATAATCCGAGATCGATGCAGTTACAGACATCCTTAAAAATACTTTGTAGGTCAATAAAATCAATTTCTTTATAAAAGGAATTTTGAGAAAATGTCTTTTATGGTGGATCTCAGATTCGATTAGTGGACGAAGAGCATGTTGAGTATAACATGTTGTCAGGAGTGCGGTCTCGTACAGTTGATGACCCTTATCGTAGAACTTATTAGCCTCATTATCTAAAATGCATTTAACAGAAACCGGAAGAGAACATAAAAATGAGAGCATAGAATGTCGACCTTGGTTTTTTAGTATTTCCGACAAATTTTAAGTGAAACATTGGTTTTCTTAATAGCAGTATCTTTTCGTTTTATATTACCATTTTTTCTTAAACCATGACTTCTATGCTTGCGTTTTGGAATATCAAAAAGAGAAAATACATCAAAATTAGGCATTTTCGAAATGTTACCTTCTTGATAAATGTTGTCATTAAACCCTAATGGAAATGCAGTTTGTAACAATTTTATCCATTTTAATTCAACCTCGTGTCTCTTTATATTTTTGAAACGCGAGGATGATTTAGTGTCATAAATTATTTTCTCTACTGGCTGTATAGATACGTCAGCAGTAGAATGGCCTGTACGTTTAAAATGTTGATAAAGAAAAGTGTCATTTTTTTAGGATTTTTAATTCTACGATAATGTTCACCAACTCGTTTCTTAAGGGCCCGACTAGTTTGTCCAACATATTGCATGTTGCAATTTTGTGTTTTTCAGGTTAAACGTATATCAGATCAGTCGATTTACTGTCCAGTTCTGAATTATTGACAACTGAAAATGTTCTACCATTGACATATGATGTAATGGTAGATTTGGTACATAAATGTTTACAACAATTACACCTTTTGGCATTGCACTTAGAGATATTAGGATACATTCGAGGTCTCTTGAAGGGATTGGAATACTTGTGAAGTATTGGGGACTTAATTGAAGATAATCTAACATGCGAGTTGTTGCGAAGAACGTTAAAATCTGATAATCCATTGAGGTTGACTGAAAAGGCCGAACATAAATTTAAAGGCCTTATTCTTACTGAAGGTTGGAAAGTTTTAAAATAATTTAAGTTGCATGAAATCCATTTTTGTGGTAGGATACAGAATTTTATCCATATCAAATATCAACGCCACCACCCAGGCAACAATCCCCAACGACCCACCCTGCTCCGCATCCTCGCATTTTACATCTGCCAAAGGAAAACAATAAACCATGTTACCATGTCTCTGCACATTACTTTTTCATATCACACAAATCTGCCTCTTTGAGCCTTGTTATCTTACTAGTGCCAGTACCATAAGCATTAAACAAGGCGCCATCTTGCTCTAGGCACTAGGCAGAGGCATCCGAGTCCAATGGACACATTTCTTGTTCATTAGTTCATTTAACTTTTATTGTGGTTATATATATCACTGAAGATCGTAGCTGATTTCGAACATACAATTGATGTTCATTAATTGGTACCAGCTTTATTTAGGTTTGGAGCGTGGGCAGAGATGTACCATTACATTTCTTCATATGAAGAAGCTTAATTAACCGAGTCTGCTGTATTCGGTTCTCTGATGCGTTCCTTGCTTCTAGGGATCTTCGAGATTTATTTATTGACGTTAACGACACGATTGAGCCGCGTCACGAGAAAACCAACAAAGTGGTTGTGCGCCAAGTGCAGACTCAAATCAGCCTGGGCATCCGCCCAGTTCGAACAGACTCTTCGCTAAGCGCTTAAAGGGTAGCTAAGGGTCTAAGCTACGTCCATGCGGACAGCAAAGACTCTGATTAGACTGGGCGGATGCCGAGGCTGAGCTAAGTCTACGCCGCTGGGCGCAAAACCACTTTTTTGGTTTCCTCGTGTTGCGGCTCATATATAGGCCATATCGGAATGCTTTCAAGAGGGAACTTAGATATAAGTGCGTCCGTTTTAAGCAACCTATCTATTGACAAATGAACAAAGCAGCCTTTACTAAACGATTTTGCCAGTCAAGGATCGTTAAGGCATTTAGTACACACAAGATGAAAAATGCCAATATTTTTGTTGTAAAATGTGAGGAATTGCTTAATTTTAATTATAATAATACAGTCGATTCACGGACTGATTAGTATCAAAAAGGGTCCGAATGTCTAAGTAGCGATGATTTACAGTAAGACGTCAAATCAAAATAATTTAGAGCCCTGTCAAAAGCATATATTAGTTACCGAAAGACGTTAGTTTTGAACAACTTGACCCAGATCTATTTTAAGACACAATGCTCACTTTTATATAGCTGCATTACACACTAAACTAGCCAGGCAAAGCAAAGCTAATGACACGTAAAAAGGCATTTTTGACAAAACCCTAAAAGTGCAAGTCCGACAGTTAAGAGAAAACAAAAGCAAAAACGTCTCCGTCCAGTTTTTCTTCAAAACACGGTTGAGCTTTACTATTTTTCCTCAAAACACGGTTGAGCTTTATAATGTCGTTTATCAAGTATTTGATTTTTGCATTGAACAGTAATATTCAGCTTGGGTTTCTCGTCCTATATGTAAAACTCTTGCGTCTTCACAAATGGAATACCATTTTATTTTCTTGCAGATATAAAAGGAAATCCCTTAAACGGAACTGATCTGGTACGTATCATTCATTTCTTTGCTGTAAATTATCATTTGTTTATATTAAAAAAATAATAATAAAAAACTGGCGAAAAAATATCTGACTTCTAGATAATATCTTTATATCATAATCTCAAATTTTCTTGGGCTGAAAGGAAGGAATTTTCAACATATAATATCTTTATATACTACTTCTACTACTTCTAATAATAATAATGATAATAAAAATAATAGTTGTATATAATAATGTACAATAATTGATCTTTGTTGAGGTGAAACTGCATATTCACCGAAATAAAGATCGATAATTGTTTTATTATATGATTATTCTAAATACAGTTTCCTTTAATATTTATAATGGTACTAAATCTACATAGTATTATCTCGGAACGTAACGCCATTATCATTAAAGTACAACAAAGGTTATGTCACGAAAATACAATGACGTCAGCGTAAAAGAAATATTCACTGACTGGCCGGTGAATATCACAGAATATTGACCGGCACGTGACTTCGGATCAGCCATTGAAATAGTGTGTTACATCTTGGTCATATAATAATCCTAATTACTAAAGTTTTCGTTACGTATTTACATATTTCCGGCACATTATATTTCGAAGAATAATTTTCATGCAAAGCTTACAGCTTGAAGCATTTTTTTATCGGAATCGAACGAATATTGACAAAATCATCTTGTGTGTAATTAAAGAATTATTTTATTAAGCTATGTGGCATTTTATGTTCATATTTGAATGAATAATGATAAAAATCATGATTTGTTTTTATTTCAGTAAAGGACAATTGACATATAAAGGATTTTATGATCAGAATTGGATGGATATTGATAAAAACTTGTTTGTATTCCATTCAACGATGATTCGAATTGAATAAATAATGATGAAATCGCGTTTTTTGTATTTCAGTTAATGATGATCAAAATATCTTTCAGTACTTATAAAATCAGTTTTATAACCTTTGAAAAGGAGAAGGTCTGTATGCATTTATTGTAATGACACCTTACACAAATTTTTAGATTTTTTGCTATCCGTCACAGTCCTACTAAAAAGCCTAGCTTAAAGATAGAACTTTTCTAAGGTATGAAAAAAATTACTATAGCTGCATTACCTTAACCGCTGCAGCAGAAGTTCACATATTTTTATCGCCCCTTGTAGTTGTAGGTAGCGTCTAAATTGAACAGGAAAGACTACAGTAAGTCTGCATTTTAGTTCAGTCAAATGAAATTTTTAGCTCACCTGAGTCAGCGGCTCTGGGGAAGCTTATAATGTAGAGATGCTTCGTGGTCCGTCGTCGTCTGTCCGTCGTCTGTTCGTCGTCTGTCAACAATTTCAAACGACATCTCATCTGAAACCACTGGGCCGATTGTAACCAAATTTCATATGTAGCCTCCTGGGGTCTTAGGAACGAAAATTCTTCAAACGGTCTTGGTCACATGACCAAGATTGCCGCCACGCCCATAAATGATCAAAACCTTAAAAAATCTTCTTCTCCAGAACCATTAGGCCGATGGCCTTGAAACTTGGTATGTAGCATAGGGTACGTAGGTACTACCAAGGTTAATTAAATTAAGCCCTTAGGCTGACCTTGATCCTTTTACGGTAAGGTTAAATTTGCTTCCCTGTCCTTTTATATGGCAAAATGCTAGGACATATATTGCCTAAATTGAACAGGAATGACAACAGTGAGTTTGCATTTTAGTTCAGTCAACTGAATTTTTAGCTCATCTGAGTCAGCGGCTCTGGGGGAGCCTATAATGTAGGGATGCTTCGTGGTCCGTCGTCGTCTGTCCGTCGTCCGTCAACAATTTCAAACGACATCTCATCTAAAACCACTGGGCCGATTGTAACCAAATTTCATATGTAGCCTCCTGGGGTCTTAGGAACGGAAAATTCTTCAAACGGTCCTGGTCACATGACCAAGATTGCCGCCACGCCCATAAATGGTCAAAACCTTAAAAAATCTCCTTCTCCAGAACCGTTAGGCCGATGGCCTTGAAGCTTGGTATGTAGCATAGGGTACGTAGGTACTACCAAGATTAATTAAATTATGCCCTTGGACTGACCTTGATCTTTTAGGGTAAGGTTAAATTTGCTTCCCTGTGCTTTTATATGGCAAAATGGTAGAACATAGATATCTTGGAAACTGTTGAAGATTTTGGGCTAAAATTGGTATCTACAGTCATTCTAATGAGTACATGAAGATTTATGTGTACAAGAGGTCGATGTTATTCTTTGACCTCTGACAAAGAACTCTCATATTTTGACAGTTTCAAACAATCTCCTCCAAAACCGCTGGGCCAATTGAAAGCAAATTTCATATAGAGCCGCCAAGATTTGTGGGAACGAAAATTAATTGATACGGTCCAGCGGCTATGACCAACATGGCCACCACGCGCAAATCTTTTAAAAACGTTTCAAGATCCTCTGCTCCAGAACCAATTAACCGATGGCCTTGAAACTTGGTACGTAGCATTGGGTACTCGAGTACTATTAAGATTCTTCAAATTATGACCTTGGGTTGAGTTGACCTTTTTTACGGGAAGGTCAAATAGTGGAAAATGCTAGAACATAATATGTCTGGGAAAGTTTAAGATTAAGGCCTAAAAGTTGGAAAAACAGTCATCTTAATGAGTACATGAAGATTTGTGAGTACAAGAGGTCAAGGTCATTCTTTAACCTTTGACTCAGAACCCTCACATTTTGACAATTCCAATCAATCTCCTCAAAAACATGCTGTCAGTTGTAACCACATTTCAAAGAAAGCCTCCAGTGGTTGAGAGAATCAAAATTTGTTCAAATGGTCTATGTCACATGTCCAACATGGCCGCTGTGCCCAATATGGTAAAAACCTTTAAAAATCTTCTCCTCCAGAACCAATTGACCGATGGCCTTGAAACTATGTAGGTAGAATTGGGTACTCAAGTACTATCGAGATTGTTCAAAACGATGACCTTGGGTTGACCTAGGCTATTTTACGGCAAGGTCAAATATGGGAAAATGCTAGAACATAAGATTTCATGGGAGGTTTTGAAGATAAAGGCCTAAACATTGGTATATACAGTAATCTTAATGAGTACATGAAGTTTTATGAGTACAATAGGTCAAGGTCATTCTTTGACTTTTGACCCAGAACTCTCTCATTTTAACGATTTCAAACAATCTCCTCAAAAGCCACTGTGTCGATTGAAACCAAATTTGACTTAGAGCCTCCAGGGGTTGGGGGAATGAAAATTGTTCAGGTTCAGGTCACATGACAAACATGGCCTCGATGCCTATATATGGGAAAAAACCTTTTTAAACCTTTTCAGGAACCAATTGACCGATGGCCTTGGAAATTGTTTGTAGCATTGGGTACTCGAGTACTATCAAGATTGTTCAAATAATGATAATTGGTTAACCTTGACCATATTACGGCAGTCAAATGTGGGAAAATGCTAGATCATAAGATTTCATGGGAAGTTTTGAAGATTTTGGCATAAAAATTGGTATATACTGTAATCTTAATGAGGTCATGAAGAAGTATGAATACAAGAGGTCAAGGTCATTCTTTGGCCTTTGATCCAGATCTCTCATATTTTGGAATTTTCAAACATTTTCTCAAAAGCCAATGGGCCAATTGTAAACAGATTTCATATAGAGCCTTCTGATGTTGATTGAACAAAAACTTTTTCAAACGGTCCAGGTGACATTACTAACATGGCCGCCATACCCATTTATGGTATAAGCCTTAAATATTTTTCTTCTCCAGAACCAATACACCTATGTCCCTGAAACTTTGTAAGTAGCATGGAGACTAGAATACTACCAAGAAAGTTCAAGTGATGGGCTTTGGGCTTACCTTGACCTTTTTGTGGCATGGTGAAATATGGGAAAATGCTAGAACATAAGATTTCATGGAAATTTTTGAAGATTTTGTCCTTAAATGGTATATATGGTTGTCTTAATAATGAGTACAAGAAGATTTGTGAGTACAAGAGGTCATGGTCATTCTTTGGTTTTGACCCAAGACTCATATTTTGACAATTTCAGACGTAAGATAAAGCCACTTTGCTAATTGCCCAGGTGAGCGATTCAGGACCTCATGGTCCTTTTGTTAATTGTGGGCATGATTATGTCTCCCCCATCTGTGAGAAACATATTGTTTTTTCCATAGTTGTATTTCTGTCTGTCTGCCATAATCGTGGTCTCTTAATAGCTTTGAAACCGTTTGAGATATTTTGAAACCGTTTGAGATATTTTGAAACCGTTTGAGATATTTTCATGAACATTGGAACAAATAAATTCAAAGATTTAAAAATTTAAAACCCATCGTCAGGCGATTTGCAGAGAACAGTAACCATAACTCTACCTTCATTTTTACGAAACTGTGCGCCTTTGTAAACTTATTTAGTATGGAAATCCTCTTCGCGCCGGAACTCTGAAACACTTTGAGATAGTTTAACGAAACTTGGTACAAATATAAAACATGATCAGACTTTGTGCAGTGATAAAGAACCATACCTCCATTTACATTTTTACAGAAGTATGGCTTTTTGTAATTTTTAGTATCGTTTTCGCTCTAAAACATTACAACATAATGAGATATTTTCATGAAACTTGGTTCAAATATAAAGCATAATCCAATAATGTGCAGAAGCAAGAACCATAACACTGCCAATAATTTTGACGAAATTATGCCCTTTGAAATTTTTAGTATGTATCATATCCGCTAAATTACTTTCCAAGCGTAGATATTTTCATGAAACTTCGTAAAAATATTAAGCATTAACAGATAATGTGCAGAGAATAAGACCTATATCTCTGCCTAAATTTTTACGGAATTATGCCCATTTGTAGGTTTTAGTATGGAAATCGGGTCCGCTCTTTAAATCTAAAAATATTTTTCGCGCACTTCGTACAAATATAAAACATGATTAGACGCTGTGCAGAGAACAAGAAATATAACTCTACCTATACTTTTTCGGAATCATGCCCATTCTAATTTTGGTATAGAAATCCTGTTGGCTATATAACTTTAAAAGCGTATGTGATATTTGCATAAAAATTGGTACAAATATAAAACATTATCTGACAATGTGCGGAGAATAAAACAATGACTGTGCCTTCATTTTTTTACGGAATTATGCCTCTTTGTAAATTTAAGTATGGCAATCGTGCCTGCTGCAAAACTCTGACACTCTTTAAGATATTTTCACGAAAACAAATAAAAAGCATCGTTACACGATGTGCAGAGAACTCCACTTCCATTTTTTATGGAATTTGGCTTCCTTATATTTTTATATGAAAATCATGTCCGCTTTATAACTTTAAAACCATGAAAGCTATTTTCATGAAGCTTTATACAAATATAAATCAACATGAGACAATGTGCAGAGAACATGAACGTTAACTCCACTTACATTCTTTACAGAATTCTGTCCCTCTATAATTTTTAGTGTGAAAACTGGTTTGCCCTATAACTTTAAAACCATCGCAGATAATTTCACAAAACTTGGTACAAATATAAAGCATCATCAGACGCTGTTTAGAGAATAAGATCCGTTTCATTACCCTTACTTTTGATGACGGAATGGGGAGGAACGGGAGATAGAGGAAGATATCTTTTTTTAGCTCACCTGAGCCGAAGGCTCACAAGGTGAGCCTATAGTATAGGCTTGGTCCGTCGTCCGTCCTGCGTCGTACGTCGTACGTCCACACATTTAAACATTAATATCTGCTAAAGTAGCTGGCCAATCTTGATCAAATTTTATGTATAGCATTGTTGGGGTAGGGGATTGATTGCATATAGTTTTGGGACAGATTGGTTTAAAACTGTAGTTACCATGGCAACAAAAAGGTCCAATAGACTCTTAATGGAGAAAATGTTGTCCGGGCCCTAGCTTCTTCAATTTTGATCGCAACTTCTTGTAACTTGCAGGTATCCAGGACAGCCTAAACATCTCGGACCAATTCGAATTTGGGTTAGGTTGGATCATTCTTTTCAGAGTTACTTGCCCTTGAGCGATAAAATATTTTCCCATAGACTTATAATGGAGAAAATGTTGTCCGGGCTCTAGCTTCTTCAATTTTGATCGCAACTTCTTGTAACTTGCAGGTATCTAGGACAGTCAAAACATCTGGGACCAGTTCGAATTTGGGCCAGGTTGAATTGTTGTCAGAGTTACTTGCCCTTGAGCGAAAAAATATTTTCCCATAGACATATAATGGAGATAATGTTGTCCGAGCCCTAGCTTCTTCATTTATGATCGCAACTCCTTGAAACTTGCAGGTATTCAAGACAGCCACAACATCTCGGACCAGTTCGAATTTGGGTCAGGTTGGATCATTCTTTTTAGAGTTACTTGCCCTTGAGCGATAAAATATTTTTCCATAGACTTTTAATGGGGAAAATGTTGTCCGGGCTCTAGCTTCTTCATTTTTTGATCGCAACTTCTTGGAACTTGCAGGTATCTAGGACAGTCAAAACATCTCAAACTAGTTCGAAGTTGGGCTAGATTGGATCATTCTTGTCAGGGTTACTTGTCCTTAAGCGATAAAATATTTTCCTATAGACGTATAATGGGGAAAATGTTGTCCGGGCCCTAGCTTCTTCGTTTATGATGGCACCTCCTTGAAACTTGCAGGTATTCAAGACAGCCAAAACATCTCGGACCAGTTCGAATTTGGGCCAGGCTGGATCCTTCTTTTCAGAGTTACTTGCCCTTGAACAATAAAATATTTTCCCATCGACATATAATAGGAATCTGTTGTCCAGGCTATAGCTCCATCATTTTTGATTGCAGCTCCTTGAAACTTGCAGGTATCCAGGACAGCAAAAACATCTCAGACCTTTTCTACTGTGGGCAAGGTTTGGTTATCATACCCTTGCACAAGGAAGTTATGGAGGGGATATAGGGTCTGTTCCGTACGTATGTATGTATGTACATTTGTTAACCTTTTGTCATCGCTCTACATGTAGCTACCTCATTTATTGACCGATTTTGATATAACTTCGCACAAGTATTGGGTATGACATTACCTCGAACGAGTTCACGTTTCAGCATGATGGGGTTAAGGTCACAATCAGAGTGGCTATTTTTAGCAAAAACTTTGTCATCACTCTAGCGTCTTCATTTGTGGACAGATTTCGATTTAACTTCCCACAAGTGATTAGTATGGCAATATCTTGGAAAGGTTGCTTTTAGCATTCTGGGGCAAGGTCAAGGTCACAATGGCTATTTATAGAAAAACTTTGTCATCGCTCTAGCGCCTTCATTTGTGGACCGAATTTAATTTTATTAGTATGACAATATCTTAGACAAGTTCGCGTTTCAACGTTGTGAGGTCAAGGTCATGGTCACAGTAACTATTTTTAGAAAAACTTTGTCATCGCTCTAGCGCCTTCATTTATGGACTGATTGTGATTTAACTTTACACAAATGTTTAGTATGACAATATCTTGAACAAGTTTGCGTTTCTGCATTCTAGGGTCAAGGTCATAGTTGCTGTTTTTAGAAAAACTTTGTCGTCCCTCTGGCGACTTCATTTATGGACCGATTTTGATTTAACTTCACATTAATGTTTAGTATGACAATATCTTGAATAAGTTTGTGTTTCAACCTTTTAAGGTCAAGGTCATGGTTGCTATTTTTAGAAAAACTTTGTCATCCCTCTGGCAACTTCATTTATGGACCGATTTTGATTTAACTTCACACAAATATTTAGTATGACAATATCTTGAAAACGTTTGCGTTTCTCCATTCTACGGTCAAGGTCACAGTTGCTGTTTTTAGAAAAACTTTGTCATCGCTCTGACGACTTCATTTATGGACCGATTTTGATTTAACTTGACACTAATGTTTAGTATGACAATATCTTGAACAAGTTCCCTTTTCAGCATTCTAAGGTCAAGGTCACAGTGGCTGTTTTTAGAAAAACTCTGTCATCGCCCTAGCGCCTTCATTTATGGACCAATTTTCATTCAACTTAGCAAAACTGTTTAGTATGACATTATCTTTGAAAAGTTCTCATTTCAGGGTTCTAGGGCTAAGTCAAGGTCACAGGGGCTATTTTTACTGTCAGTGCAATTATCTCACCTTCCTCGTAAGCTTATTCTGTGACAAACTGCTAAAACAGTTTTCAATTACACCGTATATGCTGTCTGCAAAGTTTCCTTTGTCTTTGATCAGCAACGACTAAAACAAGTTGCCGATTGTGATGAAACAATATTCTCGTATAATATGAACTTGACATTGGTTTGCATAAGTATACGCAGAATTTAGAGTATAAAGATTTATAAGTTTCTGAGGATGCCTTCAAGTACATTAAAATAGACTACTATTGACGACTCTAAAGCCCCAGTCACACACACACATTACGGATAGGGCGGATAGTTGCGGATAAAATCCTCAGTTTATCCGCAGAATTTGTGGGCGTGGCCTAATTTTGTTTAATGAATTTACGGATATAGTTACCAATAGATGCGTATGGATACGGATAGGTACGAACTACTAACCTTCCGTTACCTGCTGTAACCTTTAGATGCGGATAAATACCTTCAGATGCGGACTGTTGCGCATGCCTAGCGGATAGAAGACTAGAAAAGATTAACTGCGACGTCCACATCTGTGTCTACTCCTTGTTGCTCCAGTCACACACACACATACGGATTGTACGGATACTACGGATGGCCCGTCCGTATATATCCGTTTTATCCGTAATGGATCCGTATCAGATCCGCAGAGTCCATAACTGTCCGTATCATATCCGCAGAGTCCGCAGGATCCGCGTCGAAATTTTGAAAAGTTTCAAAATTCGGGCGCGGATGAGTAAACCGTAATGGTGCGTTACTAAACGCATATATCCGCATCTTTCCGTATCTAATCCGTGTCGCATACGTATCTATTCCGTATCTTATCCGTTATTGAACCTATCATTCCGCAGTCCCACTCCAAGTTGAGAACCGATACGGTTTCAAGCGGATCGTTACCTTTCGTTACGGAAGTTATATGGTGTACCAAGAGGGTCAAAAGCACCGATACGGGTCGACCCGTATTTCTGATATACGGGTCGACCCGTATTTTTACGGGTCGACCCGTAAATTTACGGGTCGACCCGTATTTCAGATAGGGGTCGACCCGTATATTTGCGGGTCGACCCGTATGTTTAGGGGTCGACCCGTAAAAATACGGCGTACTGTAACGGACTGTTTTCAACAGTAACGTTTCAATACAAAAAGGTTGCGTTCCAATACTGACAGATACCTACAGGATGGTTTGGAGAGGCGGCTGTACGGCAACAACACCAGTAGGGGGGTGGGGGGGGCAAAGAGACAGAGACTGTATCTAAGGACTTCTACAACAGAGAGGCCGGGTCGGTGCAATGGCAGTGACGTATGGTGCAGTTATGGTGCGATGTTATGTTTCTTATTTGTAACAGCCTAGTGGGGTCATCTTTTCATGAACATGCCAATAGCAAAAGTAGGGCCATCATTCCATAATCTTATTTGACTTTTATCAATTTGAATTAGTTGTCCAATATAGGACAAAGTAATTGTTTTATTAATTACAATTAGTTGTCCAATATAGGACAAAGGTTAATGGTGAAATGAAGCAATAAAGATCTACTGGTCAGGCTTGAGTAGCCGAAACTTCGAAGATGGCCCATGTTCCTTCTTTCGAATGTGTTCTGTGCTCTTGAATGAACTCTTTTAGATTTCTTTTTTACTTCAGTGCCACTGGTTTCGTGCCGTGCGGCGACCGTAAAACGTCTTCCCGTACGTCACCTATACTGTAGTGCAATTTATATATATTTTTTTCCTTTGAGATCAAGAAAATATTCTGAGATATCAGAAATTTTCGTTTGGTTTAAATTTATGGTCTAGATTATTGCATTTTTTTCCTTTTAGATCTTTTATGGTACTAATTAGTCTTTTAATTTACTGCCTTATCAAAATTAAGAAATTACATTATGCTTTCTCTGGTTTTCGTAACCAAATTATATCGGGGTCACTGATGCGGTTTGAGTAGCCGAATTCTCAAAGTATGGTCCATGTACCTTCCTTCGAATGTGTGCAGTGTTCTTGAAGGATTAGAATAGTATCTACTTTATCAACTGCCGACTGAATATCTATGTCAACCAAGCAGTAAATGGGTACCTTTTTCAAATCAGGGAAGGACAAGGCAGCGAAAGGAGAGAGATGGCTTCGCCGTACATATGCTATGCCCAAGATACATTGACCCTAACCATCTACTCCTACCCCTCCTCCCCCAAGCCACGGCCCCCACGGTCATTAGGCTATAGGAAACTTTTACCTTTACCCAATTTATAGTTTGAATCCAGGTATACAAATTTAAATAAAAATCTAATCCTTCATGAGCACAGAACACTAAACACATTCGAAAGAAGGAGCATGTGCCATACTTCGAGGTTACGATTTTTAGAGCCTCATAAATGACCCTGACATGACCCATTACTTCCGTAGCTAAAGGTAAAGCTCCGTATGAAACCGTATCAGTCCTCAACTTGGGACTGCGGAATGATGGGTTCAGTTACGGATAAGATACGGAATAGATACGGATGAGAAACGGATTAGATACGGATAGATGCAGATATATGCGTTCAGTTACGGACTTTTACGGTTTACTCATCCGCGCCCGAATTTTGAACCTTTTCAAAATTTCGACGCGGCTTCTGCGGACCCTGCGGATATGATACGAACAGTAACGGACTCTGCGGATGCGATACGGATCCATTACGGATTAAATGGATAGATACGAATAGATTCGGACGGCCATCCGTAGTATCCGCAGAGTCCGTATATGTGTGTGTGACTGGGGCATTAGATATTTCACTATGATGGCGGTCTAGCACGTGTTCAAGTTCGGTTAAACGATATGTAAATTTTATAAACGTTTATCACATACACAAGAACCGTTAACGTTTATCCGTGTTCACGTAGAAGCCCTAGGCGTAATTAGCGGCACTATTCAGATGAAAGCGGTACAGGTCAAAAATTAGGCCACTAGGTCAAATCTTAGAAAATCTTAGAACAATCTTGTGTACACTCTAGAGGGCACTGTTTTTATCCAATTCATGAAACTTAGTCAGACTGTTTATTTTTCTGAAATCTAGGGCAGGTTTGTAAGTGGGTCATGTCAGGTCAAAAACTAGGTCACTAAATCAGATATGAGAAAAGTTTTGGTCCAATCTTTGTTCCGAATATTTATCTCTATCTACTTTAGGACAAGGTGCTCTAGTGATTTCCTTTATTAACCAGTTTTGTTACCAATATAACTTCACAGCTATATTGGATTTGTTCGACATCAAAATCTGCACTCTTCTACAACCACTGGTTTAAAATTTGTAACAAATTAGTGAAGTGACAAAATGTGTCTGTTAACAGTAAGATGTCAGGTGAGCTACAGGACCATTGGTCCTCTTGTTTTTCAAAACCAAACATCTATACATAGCTAAATTCCATTGAATCTAAAAACTGTTATCCGTTTGTGTAGGTATGCGGGCTGATTTATATATTAGCTGTTTGCATACAACTAAGGGCGCTTATTTTGCGACACCCCTCATATATGCATTATTTTATTTTGCAGCCTGCCTTTCTAAACACCCAACTACCCGATGAAGTTAAATGCTATAGAAATGAAGTCTGTAATATTCCCTTTCAAGTCGTTGGTGAAAAACAGTATAGGTTTGTTCGTTTATGAAATTTAATATATGCACATCGTTATCTGTAAAATGTTTGAGATGTGAGTGGGAGGCTTTTTGTAAATACACACATATTTTGTTATTTAACTAGGTAATTTCTACCAAACAACGCAGTGTTAAAATACATGTACGCTCATGTATAGTTTAAGTATTTATAAAACTTTTTGTCATCTTGTTTGTATGTGTTGCAGACTAATAGTTTGTCCAGTATAAAAAATCAGCTGATTGAATATTTACATATATCTTAACACTCTCCAACCTAAATTCCAAAGTTTTCTTAATGTGAAAAGGACCCTTGAATACGTTGTCATCAGAACATGATAACATCTATATTAAACCTTGTCTTCATTATATATCATTTTAGGCCCATTGTTTCTACCGGTTTGGTTGATCCTCATTTGAAACATGTCTATGTTGAAATGTCGAAAGGTTCTCTATCCAACTCCACACAGATCTACAGCGGTAGTGTCCTAGTAAATGCTTCAGTCGCTGGGAACTATAAGCTGTGCTTACAGACATACCACCATACCAGGTGCGATCACTGGAATGACGGTAACCTTACATTTATGACAAAACTCAAGTTTCTACTTCCATTTTTCAAATACTTGCAATATTTTAGAAGTATCAGACGTTTAGGTGAGTAAGTACACTTTTATGTTTCGTGAAGCTAATTTACACTTTCAGCGTTGTCTCCCTTTTGTCAAGTCCTAAAGCAAAAATGTGTTCCTTTAGGAAAAAACATGGATTTATGCTAATGTATCTGAAAATGTACATAGAACACAAGTACCAGAATATTTCAACTATGAGCATCTGGTCTGTTCGAAATTCCATAATTTTATAATGTCATTGTAATAAAATTTGTGTCACAGATTCCAAAGGAACTGTTGAAGCTGGAATCTTCGAACGTGTATACATATGGACAATGAGTTATAGTATCGTGCGATTGAGACTGAGTCTCATTGCTCTTGCCGGGCCGGGTAGCGCAATCGGTAGGGCACCTGACTCGTAAATCAGAGGTCCTGGGTTCGAATCCCGGTCTGGCCACATACTTTCGTTTCTCCTTCCGCTGATTCAAGAAGGGCAGTTGTCAGTTTCTGGCGAAAGTATTTGCACTTAGTACTGGTTAACCGCTTAGGAGGTCTAAGCCTGCCAAGGAATAGTGTGGTTAGGTTAACTGACCGTCCAGACATGACCTTAGTTGTTTACCGTGGACGTTAAGCATCAAATCAACCAACCAACCAACTCATTGCTCTTATTCTTTCTCTTTGTCAAATAAAAAACTTAAAGACTTCCTTCAAGAGCAGAGCACACTTTCAAAAGAAGGAAAATCGGCCAAGCCCGCTGTGAGCGAGACATAATTGTCACAACTTCAATATGGAGTATGTGCGTACATGCAGGCGTGTGTCCATCCGTTCGGATTTGTACGGACCATAATTTCTACATTTACGGATGGATTTCAAAAGAATAACCACAAAAATCGAGAATAAAACGTCTTTTGATATTTCAAAATTCACGACTAAAGTCTGCAATGGTGCGCTTCAAGCACAGGTGCCGGTGCTGGTGGTGGGCAATAATGATATTGAATCCTCGACAGAGCGACTACAGCAGAATGATTTTAAATGTCGCTATAATATAACAGATAATAAGAATGACCGCAGTCAACCAGAATAACTCTTTTCTTCAAATTGATGAGGACACTGACAGATTCGGTTCAGGGGATGAGAGTTATGGATTTGTGCTCTTGTTCATCCTGAAGGGTCATTGTTTTGAGAACTTGTCGAAACAACGCAGTCAACGTGCTCCTCTGTAGTAGCTAAATTGTTAGGCTACTGCCTACAGTCCTCAATTGGTATGTATGTGTTTGTGGTTTCCCACTGGGTTGTGCTGGTTACAAAGAGTACTTCTAAGCAAAAGAGGCTTAGGTATTTCAATCATGAAAACGCCCTCATCACTACTGCACTGGTTACAAGAGTGAAACGTAACTGATTACGCTTGCAGGGAAAACAGTGCTGCCATCTTTAGTTTTGTCGTCCTTTAAGGGTCAATTACCAAAGAAGACAATTAGCTCCTAGAAAGCCAATTCTTCACTTTCATCATGGGGAGCTTATAGAATGATGTGCCTCTGTCATCATCCATCATCTGTGTGTGTGTCAACATTTTCAAAACTTCTATACCACTTGAATTTAATGCGCGCCTCTCAGTACTTTCAGTGCTTTGATTTTACATTAAATGAGTTGGGCAATTACAGTCCGTTAGCTAAATGCGTAAGAAATGTAACAAAACGATGGCTTATCCTTCATGTTTTATCTTAATGTTAAAGTTGCCACAACTGGCCGTCCCTCAAACAGTTTGACCCCATCAACTACACTTTTGACGTCACATTACATGGCCAACCATGATGCATCGGGAAATATATTCGATTGCTCTTTAAAAGTTCATTTAAGAAAATACAGTGGCTAGTGTATATATCATAGATTGAAATTTTTGGTTTATAAAAAATTAAAAAAGAACTGATGCCCTCTGAACATGATGTTGTATGGCTTTTGTCTAACAAATGAGTGAAGCAGTTAGTCTTGTCATACCTATAGGCCTTTAAAGCAATCACCGGGCTTGACAAGTTGTCCCAGGACAACCATCTAGCTATCCAGGTGTCTTTCTTTTCCAGTTTCACACTTTTCAACTGAAAAGCGGTGGCCTTATTTTCTCAGAAACTGTTAAAGCTAGAATCAGCCAACTTGGTAGACATATGAATAATGAGTTGATGTACAGTTAACCAACCCTCTTTATAACGTCACTCATTACAACAGCAAATTCTGTAGAACGTCATTTTGATATGCACGAATGGCTTTATTGTGCAAGAAATGTACTCTTTATAACAGCGAGTTTAGTTTAATGTCAAAATGTTTAATAACAAATGGCGTCGTTCTAAAGAGGGTCTACTGTATCATGGGATTTAGAATCCGGCGCTGTGATTTTATTCTTCCATTTATTTGTCAGTCTCTTGGCCATCTCTTTTTTCTTTAGCTCACCTGAGCAAGCGGCTCCGGGGGAGCTTATAGTATAGGCAGGCTCGGTTGTCCGTCCGTCATCCGTCCATCCACAATTTCAAACAACTGTTCCTCTGAAACTGCTGGGTCGATTGTAACGAAATTTCATATGTAGCCTGCTGTGTTTTAGAAACAAAAAATGTTCAAACGCGGTCCTGATCACATGGCCAACATGGTCGCCATGCCATATATGAAAAAAAAGACTAAAAAATCGTCTTCTCTAGAACCGATCGGCCGATGGCCTTGAAACTTGGTATGTAGCATTGGGTACGGGAGAACTACCAAGATTGTACAAATTCTGACCTTGATTTGACTCTGACCTTTTTTACGGTAAGGTCAAATTTGCTTCCTTGTGCTTTTATATGGCAAAATGGTACAACATACGATATCTTGCAAACTGTTAAAATGATATCTACAGTCATCTTAATGAGTACACGAAGATTTATGAGTACAAGATGTCAAGGTCGTTCTTTGACCTCTTACCCAGATATCACATGTTTTGACAATTTCAAACTATCTGCTCAAAAGCCACTTGGCCAATTTAAACCAAATTTCACATAGAGCCTCCAGGGGTTGATGGAACAAAAATATATTTATATGGTTCTGGTCACATGTACAGCATGGCCGCCTCGCCAATATATGGAAAAAAAATTTAAAATATCTTTCTCCAGAACCGATTTACTGATGGCCTTGAAACTGAATTTCGTATAGAGCCTCAAGGGTTGCGGGAAGGAAAATTTGTTTTTATGGCCCAGGTCACATGACCAAAATGGCCGCAACACACATATATGGTAAAAACCTTTAAATGTCTTCTTCTCCAGAACCAAATAACTGATTGCCTTGAAACTTGGTATGTAGCATTGAGTACTCCATACTATCAAGATTGTTCAGTTATGACCTTGGCTTGACTTTGACATTTTTATGGCAAGGTCAAATATGGGAAAATGCTAGAACATGCGATTTCATGAAAAGTTTTGAAGTTTTACGCCTAAAAATTGGTAAATACAGCCATCTTAATGAGCACATGAAGATTCATGAGTACAAGAGGTCAAGGTCGTTCTTTGACCTTTGACCCTGAATTCTCATAGTTTGACACCATCAAACTTCTTCTTAAAAGCCACTGAGCCATTTGTAATCAAATATCGTGTAGAGCCCTCAGGGACTAAGGGAAAATTTCTTCATATGGTCCGGGTCACTTGATCAACATGGCCTCCCTGCTCATATATGGTAAAAAACTTCTTCTCCAGAACCAATTGACTGGTGGCCTTGAAACTTGGTATGTAGCATTGGGTACTCCAGTACTATCAACATTGGTCAAATTATGACCTTGGGTTGACCTTGACCTTGACTTTTTTACGGCAAATTCAAATACGGGAAAATGCTAGAACATAAGATTTCATTAAAAGTTTTGAAGAGTATGGATTTAATATAGAGTCTCCACGGCTCGATTGAACAAAAAATTTGTTCAAACGGTCCTGGTCACATGACCAACATTGCCACTATACCCATTTATGGTATGGGTCTTTAATATTTTTCTTCTCAAGAACCAATTCACCGATGACCTTGAAACTTGGTAAGTGGCATGGAGTACTAGAGTACTACCCAGACTGTTGAAATGATGACCTTATCTTACCTTGACCTTTTTCTGCATGGTCAAATATGGGAAAATGGCAGAACATAAGATTTCATGGAAAGGTTTGAAGACTTTGGCCTAAAAATGGTATATATGGTTGTCTTAATGAGTACATGAAGATTAATGAGTACAAGTGGTCATGGTCATTCTTTGACTTTTGACCCAAGACTCATATTTTGACAATTTCAGACATAAGAAAAGGCCACTTTCCTAAAGTCTCAGGTGAGCGATTCAGGGCCTCATGGCCCTCTTGTTTCAAGGTTTAGGGTTTAGCGATCCAGATGAAATTTCACACAGAAAAGTGCATATGCTTCGAAGAAAACTGTACATTTATTTTAAAGCAAGTTGTTTCTAACAATTCTAAGACATTTTGCATACAGTACAAACCCTAATTAGACTGCCATCGGATCTGTGTCTAATACTACGATCGTTGTGTTAGGTGCTCCTTTATAATGGGAATAGGTCAATGAAGAAACATCCCAGAATGTTTCAACATTGGAAACACCTGCACAGAATGACCAATGAGTATTCTTTTGAATGTACTCCCCGCTCTTGAAGGAAGTCTTAAAGATTTTAATTTAACTTGACTGCATCTGGTGTTGTGCCTTTTGGCGACTGTAAAACGTCCCCCCGTACATAATGCATATCGCATATTATACTTGATTTTTTTACCTTTGAGTTCAGAGGATATATTCTGAGGAATTAAAAAATTTTAATAGGGCAAGAGTATTACACAGACCATGGTTTTTAAATCAATTGGACCAATTTTGGTTACTTATCATTCTTTGAATCGACTTCCTTATTAAAATTAAGATTTGTCTGGCTTTCGTCATCAGATACTGTCAGGGTCACTGGTGAGGTTTGAGTAGCCGAAACGTTAAAGTTGCTTCCTTTGAATGTGCTCTCTGCTCTTGAAGGAACTCTTTTAGATTAAAATCGTGTAACTGCATATGGAAAACATGAATGTAAGATTACTGATCTGTTATATACTCTTCTTTTCATATTTTAGCATTACCACTAATGAAAAGTGCATCACAGTCAATATGGACGGTAGGTTGTTTTGTACTACTCCTGTCTTAAATATTTATCAAAATATAATATGATAACATGTTTCATATGCTGCAAAACAATATTAAACAGAATCACCGAGGACCATATTTATGCATCCTTGTATTGAGACATTCAGTGTACAGAGTAGTCGTAAGATTGAAACAACAATCAAATGACTATTTGAGCCGCGACGCGAGAAAACCAACATGTGAGCCCAGCGAAAATTTACCTAGTCTGATCAGAGACTGTGCTGTCCGCATGGAGCAAGCTTAGAATCTTAACTACCTTAAAGCATACAGCAACGAATCTGATCAGACTGGGCGGATGCCCAGGCTAATATGTTTTCTCTGGGCGCACTTGCCACTATGTCGGTGTTGTCGTGTCGCGACTCAGACTTCCATTTATGTATTGCATAGGATGTGTTTGATAGAAAATGTTAGATTTCAATAGTTTAGCATCAGATATGGAGTCTTAGTCATGACGAGCATAATACACTTGTACGTCGGCCGAATTAGTCCAATTTTCGGTCAGCCGGGCCGGGTAGCGCAATTGGTAGGGCACCTGACTTGTAAGTCAGAGGTCCTGGGTTCGAATCCCGGTCTGGCCACATACTTTCGTTTCTCCTTCCGCTGATTCAAGAAGGGCAGTTGTCAGTTACTGGCGAAAATATGTGCACTTAGTACTGGTTAACCGCTTAGGAGGTCTAAGCCTGCCCAGGAATAGTGTGGTTAGGTTAACTGACCGTCTCGACATGACCTTAGTTGATTACCGTGGACGTTAAGCATCAAATCAGCCAACCAACCAACCAACCAACCAATTTTCGGTCACAAAATAAAAATAAATGTTTGTATACTGAAGTCCTCTCGCAGTTTTATTTCATCAGTTTGAAACTTTTCCATGGCTATGCAAATGTTTTGTAGAAACACGTAGTTATGTGTGACCAGTTAGACCTTTCTGGACAGGTGAATATGCATTGCTTATTCCCAAATGCACGGTACCTACTTTTAATCTTCATTTTGTTCCAGAGTAGTCTAATAATTCATTTGATGATGCAGGTGCTCTGAAGATCTGCATGGAGTTTTTAAAGTCGTTTTGAAAAGATTAAGACCTTTTGATTAGACGTTTTCTTCGATTTGAAAATTGTACGATCAAACTGATTTAACTTGTTTAAATCAATCAATACAAACGTGTCAGTCATAGATATTAAAATGTTAACTTTGAAGTCCGGTGTCAAATTCTTTACAGGGTGATGGCTTTCCACTTGCCCTTCCAACACTAATCAATCCGTCATATAACTTAAAATGTGCTTGATGATTATACTGACATTTCTACAAAAAAAATAATTAATTAAATAAACTGCCTTCGGACATCAGGTGTATTCACATGTTATTCCATATTGTAAGCTCGGAAGTTCATTTCTATTAACTCTTTGCATTTTTCTCGCCATGAATTTGCATTTTGTTTAATTATCACAGGCATATTGAAAATTTGCGTTTTGTATACGACTTCTACTACTGTTGTCTCCCATTCAGGTCAGTGTTTTGAGCAGATGACATAGACGTTTTAAATATGTGCGACACCCATATCATACTGAGAGGCAAAAGAAATAATACAATGTTTGAATGGATATATTTTTCCTATCTTCTTATGGGTCAGGTCTGAATGTTTGCATGAGTTATTTGTACTTAAGGTACATCAATGTGGTATAGTAAAATTATTTCCTGAAGCACTTGACTAGCGGCACTGAACGTACATTCCAGTTTTACATGTTTTCCACGTGCAGCAAACTGGACAATAAATGTTTACTGTAAATCTTTCTTTATTTTATTTATTTTATTTTTTTTTGGAAATTTCGGTTGGTTTTTTTTTTGTAAATAAACTACAAGCATTGTGTTTCATTTTACCATGAAAAGGCACTCTGGGACAGAAAGATCTCATATATGCAGAGGAAAAAGTAGTCAGATGCAAAAAGAAAGTAAACACTTCATCGTCTGTCAGTCGTGATTCTAGTGTATTTCATTAACCCAGCCATGAACCGCCTTTGAGCGGTCAGCCTTTAAGGACTTTTGTCTGAACTGAAAGCATTGTCGTCATATAAATGAAACGCATACACTGTGGTTTGTTCAGAAAAACAATGGAAAGTGCAAATACTGATTTTGCAGCAAAATCGTATTTTTTATGATGATGGACGTGCTAAAGGGGTTAACCAACATGTATTTATAGTGTCGCTAGGCTAACAAGTAGTCATTTAGTAATCTCACAATACCTCAGTATTATACTTTGAGGAAGTATATATCATGCAGAGTTTTAGACCTGAGCAGTGAATAATATGAAAAATACGATCATTTCAAAGTGTAGTCTTCATTTTGCCTCTGCGTGCATGATTCTGCTTGTCACAGAGAACCTTTGCATCTTGCAAATGAAAATGCAAACGTTGTTGTTTGTTTCGAACAACAACCGAAATTTCAAATGGAGCTTAACATTAAAACCATGAGGTAAATTTTGTTGCACGCGGTAAACGTGCGAAGTCTGCATGTGCCACTGTGCCGCGTGAAAAGCGTTTTAATCAGTAAGTTTACTAAACCACATTATTCCACCTTTAGTAAACACAAATCTTGCAAATTTATAGAACTGAGCAGTGAAAAATAAGTAAAATGGGCTTCAAAGTATAAATTAGGAAACAAATCTCATGCAATGTTTGCATTATTTGGCGTAATTTAAAAGACAGGCACTAGCATGATTGTATCCTTTTATCATGCAAGCAGTTTCTTTAACCACAGGCATATTTTTTTTTTATTTATTTAGACGTTCTTTGACAACTGTACAGCTGTTTAATTTCAAAATAAATATGTACATCATTCCAGCGATTTTTGACAATTCATTTCAGTCACGCGTTATTTTAGCATTTTACCCAATTAACTGTATTATAGGACATAAAAACGAGTACTCCGATAGATTAAGTGTCGGTGTGTATTTTGTAATAAATACTGAGAATGGAAATTTAGTAATGTAACAGTTGAGAAAAATTTTCCCTTCAGCTTGACAACATCCGCATTTAATTAATCTCTTCTCGGATTAATTTTCTTTACCTTTCTTTCAGCTGCAACTCGTCCTCTCGTGGATCTTGTAAGTCATATTTGCCTCTATGGTGATGACTCTTGTATGCTTATTATTTAAGAAATAAATTTCGTTTTCTGATGTTCATGGAAGTATGAACACAATGCAAAGTAAGTGATGACCGAACGGCGTTCACGTTAATTTTGCACGGGACTCGTTGTGTTCATACCGTCCATGAACTTCGGAAAATATGAAATATATCTCTTAATTATAATGAATTTTAAAATTATTTTGAGCATCATTTTTCGATTTTTAATAGTAACATTTGTAAAATATACGATAAAAAAGAATCACTTACCAACAAGTAAGCCAACAAGTAAGCCGCTTACGTTAAACGACCCTAAACGGGGTCAGTGTAATCCTTGGACCAAATCACTTGGACCATTGGACCTTGGACTGGTCCAGCTCGGACTGCACTGGTGTAATCCTTGGACCAGTTACCTGTTGGACCAAATTTATACAGGTACTTTGGACAAATGAATAAACACTAAATCTGTCACTGCATAACAAATGACTACCTGAGAAGCCCTACTTTATTGTTTACTAAATTTATTGATAAATAGCCCTGAAAAATAATGAGGTTTACAGGAAAATCATAGAAAAGTTTATGCTGTGTAAAATAGCAAATATACTATTATAGTAAGTAAAAAGAGAGATTTGCATTTTTCCAACCAACATGTATGTGTATGAAATTATTTAAGTCCATGATTCTGGCTTCTTGTTTTTTTGTGTTTTTTTTGTATTTATTTATTTTTTAAATTTATTTGTATATCTATTTTCTAGTTAGGAAAGAAAATGATCGTTTAACCATGGGTAAAGATAGATACTTGGTGATTTGATCTTCGTGATAATATGCTTTGATTCTTGAAAATTTCAGTTTGGTAATTTTTGTTTAACCGTAAGTTATATAACAATATTAGTGACATATTTATGTAAGGCCATATAGAAAGTTCACTTTAAATATCAAACTGACTCAACTTAAAAAAATCAAAAAGCCATTGTGAATGCGGTAATGATGTAGGTACTGGGACAGCTCAAAATAATTTTAATTTTGTCCCAAATAGAAAATTAACTACATCAGAAGTGTCAAATGGTAGAAGTCACTGGTAATGCACTTACATTCTGCATTTAATTTTCACGACTGATTGATTATTTTGGGTTTAACAACCCTTTGGGGCAGTATTTAAGTCTATATCGGGCCATCTCCCAGAGAGAGGGGGAAAGAAGAGAAATGATAGACGAAAGAAAAAATGTCCAAACAACCCCGCCCCCACCCAGTCCCGGATCCATGGGGTGGGCTTTGGGGCTTCAGCCCCGCCACCTGGGCCTGGTTGAATCAAAACATATGTTGTGACATCTCATTAGAATCGCCTCGGTGAGGCGATTCTAATGAATTATCACAACATATTTATATTTCATGGCAAAAAGGACATTATCAAAACTTCTTAACAAAACGATCCCTATTTATATTATATATTTTCAAGCCCCACTCATCCCCAGCCCCTCTCCCTCCCCCAAAACACACATCTCGGCACCAATGTCCAAACAACCCCCTTCCACCCAATCCTGGATCCATGGGGTGGGCTTTGGGGCTTCAGCCCCGCCACCTGGGCCTGGTTGAATTAAAACTTATGTTGTGACATCTCATAAGAATCGCTTCGGTGAGGCGATTCTAATGAGTTATCACAACATATATTTCATTGCAAAAAGGACATTATCAAAAATTCTCAACAAAACGATCCCTATTTATGCTATATATTTTCAAGCCCCACAAACACCCAGCCCCTCCCCCCTCCCCCAAAACACAAATCTCGGCACCTTCCATCCCCACAAGTTATCCAGAACCCCACCAGAACGCGGTGGTCTGGATCCGGGCCTGCACACCTACTGCAAGCACAGGAAAACCTTGCCCTATGTTCCAAATCAGTAGGACGCCCCGGCATTAGAAGTTATACACAGCACCATCCCACCACCTTCTAATTTTGACAAAGTGGCTTTCAATACAGATTCAGTCAGAAATAGGAGATACATCTCCTGTACAGTAATTGGCTTCATATTCTCATTAATTTTCTATTACTAGCCAAAATATAAAAGTGTGTTAACTCTGAACTATTTAGGATAGGATAACGAATCTGTGAAAAATAATTGTAGGGTAGAAATAGATTTATTACTTATAGTTGTCTCCTTTTTTCAAAATAAACACAGAGAATTAATATCTCAGAATACATAAAATTTTATATTTTCCACTTGAAAAGGTTTTAGGTTCCAGACCATTAGACTGACACAAAGAAGGACAATACGATATGCTGGAATTACAGTAGTTTGTTAGTGTCCAATTATTTAGGTAACTTATGGTATAAAAATAGAAGAAGAAAAAAATCCATAAATAAGTGTTATGAAAAATGTTATACAATTAGGTTCACTTCTGCGTTTTTCTGCATTTTAACATGTGCATGTTTTAATATATATTGTCGCTTTTTTCCAAAAATACATAATAAAATACTGAAGAAAATGTTTCTCTAGAGCGGAATAAACAGAAATATACCGTAATCAGGTTGATCTGTGCAGATCTGCCCTAAGTGCTTTAAAGTTTGTTCCCAAGTTATACATTGATTTATTTTTCATGTATTCTTAAAGTATCATAATTAAGGATACTGACAGACCAATAAAGGGCGGTTGGAGACGATAATTATAAGATAAATTCTGTTAATATGCTCAATAACAACCCATGTTGTTGTCCCTCATTAGAACTGCCTCATCAAGGCTGCTCTAATAACAGTAGTTTATAATTATGGTTTGGATCGAATCCCATCTCCTCTGCACCTCAGTAAATATAGTTATATCAGGAACACAAATGACAATGAAATTCTTATAAAGTATGAACAGTTCAAGTATGATGCAGAAATAATGGCCATTATGCATGGAAAATATCTTTAAAATATTTTTATAAAAAAAGGACTATTTACAAATTGCATTATCTGTCTCCAAAACAATTTATGACATTTTTTATTTAGTTACGATCTCAGAATATTTTGCTTCTGTTGAGAATATTTAACAAACACTAAAAGTACGATATCTGTTGCACAACATAAAATGTGATGTAAAACTTATTTTTAGATAATATTTATGAACAAATATATTTTATCATTGATTTTTTTAGGAAAAAAGGAGAGAGAAAAAAACAGAAATAAAACTGAGATATGCACACTAGAAATGTTTATTGTATATATGGTAATGTGCTGTGATTTCATAAATTGACAGCCCCCTACTGTTTATTGGAGTTCTGACACACTCTAGTAGCTACTACAATATACAGTCCTAACATACATATTTTGATAACTGCCTGAATCCTGCACTGTAGAACAACAGTTATACCATATTAATCCTATTAAATACCCAGGCCTGAACAAACATTGTAGACCCAGATCAAACTGCAGTTTGATCAGGTCTACAACATTTGCCGTTCACTGAGCATGGTGGAAGCATTAACATGTGTAAAAGCCACTTTTTAAGAATTTTCAAACAATAATTGTCAGACTATCGGGTGTACAAAATTATAGGGTTATTACGGTAATTCCATCAGGGTCAGTTGCTAATAAACATGATCTGTGAAAATATCTGGCAGGTGGTTCTGCAGAACATTGATTACAGTGAAGAAGTTAAGAAACCACTCATTTGCAAACATTGAACAGTTTGAAAATCTACAAGATTTACTGATTGCTTGCAAATTGATCATGATTCAGATAATATAGGTTAGAGGTATACTCCCTCGTATTTCATTACGAAATGATCTTAAAGTTATGAAACTGGTTAGTTGTATGCATTAACGTAATTAAGATTTGACCAAACAATCTTCAGCGAAAACATCTTTGTTACGGAGGCAGACACGATATATCAATGCGTTCCCTTCTTCAATATTCACGAATATTTTGTCGTAATAAATTGATCAACTCCAACAGGCGTTTCTGCAAGCATGTTTTGAATTTTATGATTGGTGGTCCCGTGGAGTAAATAACTCCACAATAGCATCGACCTCTAATCTGTGCACGTGAGTTCTTAATCAGCCAATAACTGTCTGAAGTCGATTAAAGAAAGGCCGAAAAAGTATTCATGATATAACTTTAACCTGATTAATTATGATTGCTGGCCATGTCCAGTCTTCATTTCTTGGCGGGAATGGCGGTCCGCTGTTAACGCTCTTTTTGTGTATTTTCTTAAATTCTCCTGTTTTCAGTGACCATCACAAATCATAAATTGGGCAGATAAATATACTTTGAATAGCAATCATTATCATGCCTGGGATGTAATGTTTTGTGAGAAAGTTAATTGAAATATTCAGGGTGTAAATCTTTAAGTCTTGCATAATTACTTCCCCTTATAAACGATCCACCTAAATCCACTAGTCCGCTTGTGATCATTATTCATGACTGAAAATCTTAAATGTTGAAAGATGTAAAATAATAATGCATATTTTTGTGTCAACACTGACCAGGGAATTGTAAGATGTGTCTCATGTCTTATATTTCCATGCACTGACATTCGTCCAAGTAAATTTGGTCGAACAGGTAAATAGTCAAAGTATCGTTTTTTTATATTCGTTCCCATGAGTGAAATATATGTCTTATTATTTGTTTTAATGTATGAACTAGTAACTACTGATCTATCAAAAAATTAGTAATGCTAAAAGAAAGTCAAAAAGATTGTCACTGATTCAGATAAATTTGGCCCAACAATTTTCCAGTATGATTCAACAGGTAGCCGGTCCATGTATTACTCCATATCAGTCCAAGTTCAGCAGTCCAAGTGATTTAAAACAGCAGGTAACTGTATCACATAATTTGTAATAATTTCATCTTTTCATTTTATCATGTGTACAAGAATATAAGTACAGATTGCATTAAAAATTATATGTCTCATGAAATGTGCTAGATTTATTGAATCATTACGCAAAAAGTTTTTTTTGTCTTTAAACTTGTTTTATAAATAGCATAATTTTTCTTTTTCGTCTGCCAGCTTGCTTTCTTCTTTCAGCATAACTTCTACATAGAAATGTAACTGTTCCACTTATATATTTTGCAATGAAAATTTTCTAAAATTATCACATGCAAAAAATTGAAAACTGATCTGTATAGAATTTGACAGGTTCAAGTCAAAGTATTCATTTCCACTGCCAGTAATGTTATGTGCAGCTGAAGGCAAAAATAAAAATAAATTAAAAAAAAAATAATAAAAAGGAAAATGAAATGTATACGCATCAGTAAAATGATAGTTTGGATAAAATATTTTTTTTTCTTTTTTGAAAAGATTTGTTTTTTCTTAATGGGAAAGACAGCTGGATTTTTTTAGTATCACTATTTACTAAATCAAATCAAAGTTTTAGAATTAATTTTAGAATTCAAATTCTTTGAATGGTTTGACTGGTTGCAATGACACTTACATCTAATTATCAGTGTTTATTTAACCATGCAAACTACCTGTTACCTGTATGAAAATTTGGTCCAACAGGTAACTGGTCCAAGGATTACAGTCCGAGTTGGACCAGTCCAAGGTCCAATGGTCCAAGTGATTTGGTCCAAGCATTACACTGACCCCGTTAAACGGCCGTCGTCATGACGTGACATCATACAGAACGTTACAGCGGTCAATGGCGTCTTTTATTTACATGTGACGTTGCGTACCAAACACCGACTGTTGTTCATGGAATAATGAACCTTGGTTCTCTGAAATAGGTTTATCTAAGGAAATTCAAAGGGAATGTAATTATTAAGGAATAAAAGTTTAGAATGGGTAGATGAGAAGGCAATGATCAGGAACTGACTCCACTCGATTTTTAAGTTAAGAAGGACAATAAAGACGACACACAAAGAAAACAAGACAGGCAAGATGCAAAACGGTCTTCGAGTGAGCTTCATTGAAAGAAATGAGCCGCGACACGAGAAAACAAACAAAGTGGTTGTGCGCAAAACGTAGATCTAGATCAGCCTGGGCATCTGCCCACTCTGATCGGATTCTTTCCTAAGCGCTCTAAAGGTAGTTATTAGTTAAGGGTCTAAGCTACCGCCATGCGGAAAGCGAAGCTGCCCATGCTGATATTAGTCTGCGCTTGGTGCACAGCCGCTTTGTTGGTTTCCTTGTGTCACAGCGCAATACAGTAATCATACCTCAAAGCAGGGTGAAACTAATGGCAAGATGGTCATATCAGACACTTTGTCACACATGCGCTCTCTGTCTGGGAAGGACATGCTAAGTTAGTCAAAAATTAAGTTCAATATGGGATCTGGTTGTATTGATTCCTTATCATTGCCTGTCTTTTTACTTTTAAAACAGCAAATTTGGAATTATCTTATTAGGATGCTCACGAGTGTAATTTGATCTGGGCATAGCCACTGAGTATATACACGCAAGGCAAATATTTTCATGACGGTGCGGATAGCGATACGTCAGTGAACAAACGAGAAGCTTAGTAACAATACACATGCAAACTTAAGTTTTCATAGGTCGAGTTGTAATGCTGAAACTAATGCAATAGATTTGCAAGAAACCTATTGAGAATAAGTGGAAATCACTGTTTCGTTTCATTTGTCATTACAATTTTACCTACATGACTTTCACATTTTAAATTCGACTCTTTCCTTCCAGACTAAACCGCATTTTCTCAGACCATCACCACTGCAGGGTTCAACACTGACGTGTGTCGCAGAACAGTCTTGCTTTGTAAACCTGTTCTATACTGCGGGAGACATCTTCGGAAGAATTCGATCTTGGTATGCTTACATATTTAAATTTATCTATCTATCTATATTATTTATCTATAAATAAATGGTGTCCTATACAATGGTGCTGCATAAAAGATGCAGACCTGCCTACTTACACAGTCTATGGCACCTGGAGCATCCATAAACTGAAACGGAAAGACTGATTCATTTCCATGAAAACAAAGACTAATTTTAGCATTTACTGTACGCACACTGTTTATTGCAACCTTTCTCGCGACCATGTTCAGCTAGAGAGACGAGTGGTCTGGTGGTAAGAGACGCTCGGTTATGGTTCAGAAGATCGCGGGCTCGAATCTCCGCTCGGCCAGACGGCGACTGAAAACGTTAGAACACCCAGCAGTAAACGGGTACTTTTGTTAGAATGAGTGAATGATAAGACAGGGAATGGAGAAAGATGGGTTCCGCCTTTTATATGCTATGTCCAACATACGGTGGGCCTTTAAACACAACTGCCCCTACGTCCACTAGGCTAGGGGAAAATTTAGATTTGAGCCGGGACACAAGAAACTCAACTAAGTAGCACGTGCATCCAGCGAAGACTCAGCTTAGCCTAGGCAATCTTTCAGTCTGATCGAATCTTCGCTTTGCACTTAAAAGATAACAAAGGGTCTAATTTAGTTCCATGCGGACAGTGAAGACCCTGATCAGACTGGGCGGATGCGCAGGCTGATCTGAGTCTTCGTTGGGCACACATGCCACTTTGTTAGTTTTCTCGTGTCGCGGCTTATTTACCCATGCTCAAATAAATCATTATATCGTTAGCTAAAACACATGTAGTGTTTCAGGACATTTATATAGGGGTCGACAAAAGAGCTAGAATGAACTATATTATGTTTTTCTTGCTTCAACGTATATTTGGAGCTTATTTCATGCTTTTTCAACAGTTTGAAGAGTTTGGGTTTGCCACTGTATGCATAGATATATATGCACCTTTGTTCGTTGCGTCTAGTGCGTCTAGATTATTTTAAGGCGGACTATTCGACACTAACCAGGCTGTGACCATTGCAAATCTTTTTCAGTCTGCTTCACTTTGACGATCACAAAATTTAGCTAGCAACATTTAAGACAGATAACGTCGTTATGTTGCACATAGCATACCTTTTTTAGGCCTAACAAAACAGGGATCTACTCAAGTATGATTATGGCATATTATCCTGTACATAGTGTTTCAGATTTAAACACAACAAAACTTTTAAGTCAGGATGACTTTATAGTATGGCGATTTGTCCCTTATCGTCGGCTGCAGAGTTTTTATTCACAATGGCTGTATGCAGCAACTTATCAGCAGTGTCCCTTGTGTATAACTATACAACAACACGTGTAATTGATCATTTATAACCTGGTACACTATATACCGACTATCCTAGGTTGTTATGCACAGCAAAGTTTATTTCCATAAAAAGTAATGAACTTGCTGCGGCAGAAAAGTCTGACGATAAAATTTATGTAGCAAGGGTAAAAATAAATTTATACGATCCTGTATATGGATTTTTGCCTTCTGTTGCGCACGAATAATATTGTATTCATGTAATTTTAAGTATTCATGTTTAGTCATTGGTTGACATTTCAATTCTTAATAGATGCAGAACTCTTTCTCTTTCGTTTTCTGTCTAACTTTGAGTGTGAGTTTACTTTTTAGCTTTATTTTCGTATATCTGTATATACATAAAACATGATGCATACGGTACTTCATCCTGAAATGAAGTTTTATCTCGAATCATATTACTGGCTTATTAGGCTACCTGCTCGTGAATTGGTTTTAACATACGTATATACAGGTTCTAAACTTGATATTTTGAACGGTAAACTTATTGTACAGTCCAGGGCTCGTTTGTTTTTCGTGAGCATGGCATATGGTAGAAGTACTAAAATGTCGATCTTTTCTTCATCAGGGTATGGAATTTCCTCCAACTTTTTTTTTTATAAATTTGCACAGATAATGAAACAGAAAGTTAGTGCAACAGTCAAACAGAAATAAAACGACCAATTATATTTTTGTTTATATTACATGCTAACACATTCCATCTTTAATTTCTGTGTAAATTGCTTTCGTGTTTCAGCCCTGTTTTATCACAGCCAGACAAGAGTAATATAGACAGAGTTCATATCTTTGAGGCGAAATATACGAGTTCTGCATGCTCCAGCATGATTGTCTACATACCTCAGAGACATAATGTCGGTACTGTCAAACAACTTTGTTTTCGTGTTTCTATACCTGGGTAAGTTTGGGTCTTATATTGAACCAGCATTTAGTTTCTACAGTCTTTACTCACCTCTATGTCTTTATTTGGATGTTATGGGGAGATTTATTTTCGAGAATAATTACGAGATGACATTCTCAGAAATAAAATTATTTCGCGACACTAATTAGCTATGCATGTAAGATGAAGGTTTGTTATGCAAATTGAAAAGGCCATTCTCGAAACAATAACGTTTCAGTTGTGCTTGTTCGTCTTTACAGTAATCCGTCTTATCTCTTGTTTTATCATTTTACAGCAGGCGTGGTGAAGAAAGGTGTTTAAATATAAAGGTCGAGGTTGTAAAGAAACGTAAGTAACTAGGTTTTTATCTTTATTTCGTTTAGATGAAGTGTGATTTTAAGAAATTCATGAAATAATATTGAGATTTCAAAGCGTAAAGGTTTGTCAAAGTAGATATTTAAACTATACCACTATTTCAGATATCGTTCTTTCTTTTAACGTGAAAATGAGAGAGATGCTAAGAGCAATTTCAGACCTGTCTTTTTTATCGATATATACTGAAGAATTATCTTAGAGAATTTCTTATATGACAAATGAGGAAAAGAATATAGAATGCCTTTTTAGATTTGCTATAGAGGGACAGCCTGCGAAAATGGTAAATGTATTAAACCTTTGAACTGTTTTGCTTTCTGCATTATCTAAAGTGAATAGTGAACATTAGAAGTTAACATAAATTTTACCTCAATCTCTTTAAAAGGGCCATATCTAATATTCTGAGAACTTATGTTATGAGATCTTGAGACACAGACACAGTGCTTATTAACTTTTTGATATAGCATATTTATATCATAATAAAAGCTTACGTTTATAGAAGTACCGCCAATATATGATGTGTAGATATGTATATAGCACTGTATATAGATTGTTTAACTGACCTGTCTAACTGTCCTGACGTTTTAGCCTAGTTGTTGTATGCTGGTTTATAATCTTTGAGTCGCGAGCTCGAGTTCCTGTCGGGGCGCTTTACGAAACTTTCTTTACAGATTTTTCTTCTCCTTCTACAGTAATGATTACGGTTGGAGCTCAAGGGCGAAGGTATGGTTGCAGAGTCAAACAGAACCTGGAATTATTGATTTCATTTCCTAAACAGTTGATGCAAATTTATCTTGGTAGGATGAAGAAGTGTAGTATTACGGCCAATGAAAAATGTGTAAATATGTGAGTAGTACTTATATAGAATGCATAAATGATATGTCTAACAGGTCTGCTTTAGCCTTGTGGTTATGAGCTCTGTTTATAATCTGTTTATAATCTTGGGGTCTTTGGTTCGACTCCCGAACAAGGGCGCTATTGAAATTTTCTTTACAGATTTTCTCTTTCAAGTGCACGTTGATAACAGGATGTGTTCGTCAATAGATACCCTTAGACCTACATCTTGTAAACACCGAGACAAATGTAATGAAAATGACACAGGATGTCTTTGGGCAGATTATTGTATACTGAGACTATAATACATGTAACTGAGAATCAAAAAAGGCAACCTACCACAGCAGTTTTAAAACAGTCCATGGAGAACATGAGGGATTCCTGGCTGGAAGGTTAGGCTGACGCAATTCAGTCCTTGGCAGACAGAAATTAAAATAAAAGAGCCCTGTGATGTACATAAGATGGTCTCAGGTTCGTAGAGCTCAGGACATGCACACTTCGTTAGTGCAGACGGAAGCACACTGATGAGAGACAAAGATACTTGCCTTAAAAGAAGGGTCGGAAACGTATACTAGAGCGCTCTAGCATCCGTCAAAAATCAGTGCTTGAGATATTAACTGTCACAAGTGGAGTGCAATGTATTGCTTTTACAATGTTTACCGGAATCAGATTTCGTTAATAGTAATCCATTCTTCTCACAAAACAAAATTTCGTCATCACTTCAAAAGTACTGTGTCAGGAATTTCCTCGTTACACTCTACAATGTAGCTGCTTTATAATTATTTCTAATGTGATGGCAAGACCGAAACATAGCCCGTCGTTCAGATTCCGGATTTAAACTTCACTGAGATGCATAGATATGGCGGTTATGTTATAATAGTTAAGTGATTCTTACTTCTTGCGAGCAGCTGTTCACACCCTTTTATTGGGGTCCATGTATGTTTATATAAATATTATGGATGTTTCAACGTTTATGTGTCTTACTGACTGCACATGAACATCGTCATGTAACCGAGTCTGAAATTTTCATATTCTTTGATGTGCTTCGAGAGGATCTTCCTTTATAATTTATTTTACACGTTTAGTCTGATGGTAATTGATGATGACCTCGTCTTCCTTGAAGACTTTCAACAAAGAACGATAGAGGTTTAACATTTGACACAACCAATAAGGAAACTAACGTAAACATGTTAGACACGCCCAACAGGTGATACAACCATTGAACACTGATAACAAGATGTTGCAGTTAGCCATGAAAATAGGGAAGCACCTTCTTCAGCCAGTACTGAGTGATAGTTATATCTAAATTCAAGTGGTGAACTTAACGATCATATAAGACCGCACAAACAATGATCCATATGTAATCAGCAATGAAAGGTTGCTCAACGGAAACAATTGAGAAGACGACTCAAGTGGTTTGTATATAAATGCAGAATGTTTTGATGAAGAAAGTGAATACTTTGGCAGTAAGAGCTCACACGGAAAAAAGCATTATATTCGTAACTAACGTTAAAAAAGAAGTAGAGAAAATATGGACATTACAAAATAATGAGCACTTAATTTGGATGATTTTTACACATATGTGTAATATAAGGACTCACGAAAGAACGATGGTTGCTATATGTACTATTAAATTGTAATAAACTATCAGTACAGTCAAATTATAGCAGTAAAGGCTAACACGGTATGTATTGTCATTAATCAAAGGAGTGCACGGAGGTCACAGTTTTCAGAGAGGTTCAAGGAAAATGCCAAATGCTTTTAGAAGATACAGAACATGCAAGTTGGTACATAATCGTATTGTGGGGAGACTTTTAAGAAATACACAACGATACTTAGAGTACAGGTGAAAAAAGAATTCATCTAACAACTTTATTATAGAGGTAGTGAGATGTAGCAAATTCTTCCAATCTGCGCTGAATCATTGACGAGACAGTCAATTTTTACTTGATTTAGGCGTCACATTTGAGACAAATAAAGTAGATGATTTAAAGAAACACAGTCTTCTCTTAAAATAGTACCCTTTCAAATACTGAATAATCAATTAAAATGAAACCGTGAGGCTATCAAATTACTAGACAGCAACAATTCTGGCAAAGTGGTTGAAATAGAGACCTGTTTAGATAACCGAAGAAAAACGGAGGTACAAGCTGTAACGAAAAGACTCGATCACGTCAGTTGGCGGTCGACATGGCAGTCATTCCAGTCAAAGCAAAATACAGAAGAGAGGATATGCTGAAATTGGATGTAGACAGTGAAATAATCTGGGCCAAGATAATACTAACTGGAAACGGCACCATTTATCTGTCCTTCTTCTTCCGTCATCATCCCTCGAATGAAAACAATATCTGCGTCTATGAGTTCGCCTGGGCTGTCGAAAGCAATTCGTATCAATTGGAGATCATTTCAGATTCCCCGGCTTGGACTTTGGACTAGAAAACCAATAGCCTTGAACCAGAAACAGCATTTCCTAATTTGCATCATGCATAATATGAAATCTGTGACAATAACAGTCTGGTCCAACTTGTTTATAAACCAACCAGGAACTGCAGTCTCTTTGATATTATTCATGTAAACGTGCTAAGTACAGTTTTGATATTATTCAAGGAATATCCAACTAAGAAATAGTAGAAACTACTACTTATTCCCCTGTATAACAGCTAGAGAAACTCTATAAAAGGGAACATGAAATCTTTGATGGCTGTACTAATTTGAGGTTGGTGTAATTTAGATATTGGCCAATTCAGAGAACCTTACCGACCAGCATCAAACACACATTCCACGTGGCCAGTATCAATCATCGTGGATTGGACCAAACTTGTAAAGGCTCATCAGGAGATGGATCGGTGATAAAAAATTAAACCGGATCATATACAGCTGGTGAAAACCCTACCCGTAAAGCATACTGGGATAATTTGAGGATGTCGTCACTCCCAAAGAAAAAGAGGGTACATATGCAAGCAAGAAAAAGTTCTTGATTTACATGAATAAAAAAGTAAAGACTGTGTTTGTTATTTCAGTTTAAAGAGCGAAGATAAACTTTTATCACATCCGAAAGGTAAAGCGAACTAAACCCACGTTAGAGCAATTTTAGTCCGCATTTCTAACACTAAGGAATCGACTTGAATAGAATTAATCTACTCAAGCAGAATGCCTGCTGATGAAAATAATATTCCTGTGCTGGAAGAACTTTTTATCATCCAAATGGCATTTTAAAGTACTTAAAGAACTGAGTCCATTTAAGTCGCAACACAAGACAGTTAAGTACTGGAATGCTCAGAGAACGACAGCGAAAATCGCACACGTGCTCCAACTGATCTGTTGGAAGTTTATGGAGACTTTGCCCATGTCACATCAGTATGTAACATAAATGCACCTTTACCATCGTTAGTGCGAAAGATGCCCATTTCTGTATTTAACTTCTTCGGTGTCACTAAATTCCAAAGGTTGGACTGTTTTGAAATGTTTGAAAATTTTGATGGGGAGAGTATACGACTGGAAATGGACAGCCTACTCCGATACAAAATTACTGACGTATTCAGCGAGACACAGCAGCGACAGACATCAGATAAGAAACGCTCATATATTGACTCACGAGCGCAGACGTCTCCCACTGTCGCACCTCAAGTCCCGTGTCCCGAGAAAAACGTCAGGCAAGGGCATCAGGAAGTAGATGTCTGAAGCAGCGAGAGTCTGCAACAAGCCAGATTAATCCAAAATGCATTTGATAAAGTTAGTCAAAAACACTGGCATACGTAACAAAGACAAGCGCTAGATTGTAGCTCGCGAAAACAAAGCTGTGGTGGTAGAGGGAATTAATCAGATTTAATCCGCGTTGAATTCAAATTCCTTCAATATCTATTAGGATTCTTTGTCTGTGATATCAACAACCTGTCGGCCTAGTTTCTTCATACAGCAATACCCCTGCAGATCTCACTATAGCCTATCTTGTGAATTCTCCTGAGAGAAGACCTTACTTCATTGGAGGAGAAGGAGCACCTGTACAGAATTAAATCTCGCTCGGCCAAACGAAGCAAGTTGGCAGTCTCCAACAAGAAATATCCTGTCAAAAACAACTCTGTAGAGGTTGTCTTTAGAAATAAAAAACCACGTACGAGAGTAAAGTTCGGGGTTATTAACTCTTCGTTGAACAACGATGTTGTTTGCAAGGCTGTTCGCTCCCTGGTGCCAGTTTAAGCGATACTCGGTTAAGAATATGACCAGCATGAGCTCAATGAACCAAAAGGAAACAGAAATAAAATCTGCACTTTGATGAATGATGACGTAGAGGGGTGGGGAGAGTGGGTAGGTTTTTTCAACGAGAGACCCCAAAACTTCATTGATCCCTTCAATATGACCGTTTCTAAACGTATTTCCGACTTAATGACCATGGCCGAAACAGAGTATGGCGCCCAGTTATCGGACATTCATTTTCACTGACTGGTTCTTCAGACGCATAGACATGGCGAGTGTATTGTAAAAGGCAGGTAGTTGATGCTTACTAATTGCGAGCATCTGATCACGCTTCTTTTTGTAGGTCCGTGTCTGTGTATCTAGATGTTTCGGATTTGTCGCTGCTTCTCTGGTTTCTGAGCTCGGACTGAGCTCCGACTGATAATTTTGTTAGCTTGACGGCTTCTGCTTTTAAAGCTTCCACAGCACTTAGCAACAGCTACAATAAATTAAAATACAAAACAATAGAAGACCACACCATATCGAATCATAACCAGTGGTTCTTCAGCTAAGTATCTCAGGCGACGTTAAATAGGATACACATTTCCAGAATATTTTCAACAAGGTAAACGGAACCATTTACTTTTTCAAAAGACACCTCCTCATTAGGATCATCATAACCGTGCAGCAGGCTTTCTTCACACGTGTTAGACCATTTGGCGAACATGCGACTACTGTATCGGAACATGAATTACCAAACAAATATACAGATATTAGAAATAGTCCAAAGGAAAGAGCCAAGATTCGCAAAAGCAGACAAAGAAATACCTGAGTTCTGGCATGCTTCAGACCCTCCACTGGTTTAAGCTTCAAAACAGGATGGCTAATAGCCTTAATATGATTTGTTGAATAAAAAGAGGATTGGTTCCAATCAGTGAAGACACGCGGCTACACACATTTATCCAGACAGTGTACAGATCTTATCTTCAAAATGTCAGATCAAGCTCAAGGTAACACATAGACGTCAAATTTCAGATGGTAATATTTTTTGTCCGGTCCATATCTCCAAAACATCTGGAAAGATTATCATGAACCCTGTTTCAAATGTACCCCTTATCAAGGTATATCACAGAACAGATAAACCTTTATTTACTGATCGTTCCCACATGCATGCTCAAAATACGTATGAATGGTGTTTTTTCTAAGAGTCTACAACTGTCTAAAATTTAGCTTTCATACAAAATTGTTTATTAGATAATAATTATAATTACTTTATCTGCATTACAGCTGCATCAGTACATCTAATACAATTCCCAGCATCAGGACTTGTGAGTAGAATACAATAGATAATTTGATTCCAGACGCTGTTGCATACAACATAGTACGTATACTCTGTTTCAATTCACCAGCCGTTAATAAATCTTCAGCATCAGCATCGTAAAGCTTTTAGCTATTTTAGTATTCATGAAAGATAAATGAAAGTGTCACAGCATTTTGTATTCACGAAAATAGGTTGATAACTCAACCGGTATATAAAGTAATTCATGAGAATAATACGGTACAACTTAAAAACAAGGTAAGTAATAAAATGAAACAAGAACCGTGTTCTGAAAACAGAATGAGAAATAAACCAAACAACACCGATTCTTTTGTAATCTTTATTTTATCAACACAACATACATGTAATAAAGAGATAACAAAATTTAAGTCAAATTCCTACATCTTTATTATCACTTTGGAAATTAATATGACTCATGTTGAATGTCTTTGATAAAGACGTAACTGTCAGAACTGGACGAGCTCACTGACCTGTTTATTGTTATATTTTAACAGCCTGGTGTTCCACCTGTAACCCTCACTGATTTAGCAGTACTAGGTACAGTTTGTTTCAAGGTGTGGAATGTAAGCTTCCTTTATCCGTTAGCGGCAGCAGTGATACATCAAAAAAGTAAGTAAAATATGACATGACAATGAATATGTCACCAAGGGAATATACCCGGTGAGCACACAAACTCTTCCTTGTACTTCAGCCCCGGATCCAGTGGGGTGGGCTTTGGAGCTTCAGCCTCGGCAACTGGTCTTCTGTGTTATGTATAATATGTAGGATAATAAGGAATATCTGATGACAGTTTGAGATATAGTATCCTTGTGACTAGATTAAAATTTTCGTTTTGACATCGCATTAAAATCGCCTTAGCGAGGCGATTCTCATGCGATATCGCAATATATATTTCAAGGCAAAAAGACATAAAAAATTCTTATCAAATTGACCCCTAGCTATAACATATATTTTCACCTCCCCATCCCCCACATATACATACATCTCGGCACCTCCCAGCCCCACCAGTTATCCAGAGCCCCACCAGTACGTGGTGGTCTGGATCCGGGCCTGTACTTATAGAGTATTGTCCCTTCTTCAAAAACTAAAAACAAAGTGATAGTTGTTCCCTCATACATTCTTTTTATATATAGACTGTTACCTTCAGTGCTTTAGTCGTGTACATGAGGATAAATTCTGCTTTGTGTATATTGAATTTTAATCATCTGGCCACCACTGGGAAGTAATGGAGAGTTCTATAAAAGCAAACTGTTTTAAAAGACATTCGGGTCCAGTATGCGAGAAAAGGATGAGCCAAACTGGTTGAACAGTTTTTTATTCGTGCTTCGGGCTTGCAACACATGAAGACAAGTTCCAAAAAACATGCAAATATTTACTTGATCGGATGTGTTTCTAAGGTTACTTGATAAACAGACTTCCATTAAAGAAAGTTTGCTGTATCACGTCATGGACAGTTGCAAATGACATGTAGTATCACCTGCTACCATTGGAATTCTCTGCATTTATTGAAAATGCTTAAAAAATGAAATTCAAACCACTTTTCTGTCAAGGGAGCATATGTTCGCGATGTACATGCATGTCCCAGCTGGGACACGAGTTCGAAATGGCATCGTACTGACGTCGTTGCGACGTAACAACCTCGCGTTGACGACAATTCGACGTCATATTGACGTCATGTGCCTGTTGGATGTGTAGCTGATTTTTCAGTCATTCTATGGTTTACGAGTTCAATCGTATCGTCTTGGTACATTGACCCACTTTTATATCACGCTTTAGGTATTAATTGAAAAATGTAATTAATAAGCCATAAAACTGTATTTTTTTTTTTTTTTTTGAATCACAGAAAATTTTCCGAATCTTAAACTTAAAATATAACACCGGACTTATTTAAGAGGTTAAGTATATATTGTACGTATGCGCAGTTTAATTAATCTACGTACAGGGCAGATATCGATAAAAACATTAATTGATCAAGTTCTTTCCAGTACGTTTACCTCAAGTCATGCAACACATTTTCAAGTTACAATGAGACCAAAGCTGAATTCCAGATTTGCTTCTTCCTTAAATACCTTTAAAAATACATGATAGTTTATGGAACGTTTAAATAAGGGAAGTCTGTTATCGGCACTGAGCATACTAAATAGTGCCTCTGCTCGTAACTTTGTATGTCACGTGTAATTTTTGCAGTATGAACGTCAACGAGATATGATTTCCATGTTTGCCTTATACATGCATCTAGTTAACAGATACGAAATGTTGATTTCTATACAATTGTTGGGTGGAAATTTTCCTGATTTCGATTGTTCGCTATAGTTATTATCTGCACATTAAAGTTAGGGGATAACTATGTTGAAAATTGTTATTAGTGGAGGTAAATCGTCTGTCTTATGGTCGGAAATTTCGTTTTACGGCGACGTATCACCGGAGCCGTAAAATGCAGTTTGCGACCATAAAAACTACGATTTACCTCCCCAAATGACAATTTCCAATACGGTCATCCCCATTTTAATGCACTCTTTCTTACAGTTTCAGCTTTCAAAGTGTACTGCATCGCACTCAAAGCAAGCACTTCCAGCAATTTAAAACCAGATGTCTGCCAGTGAGATCGACAGTGTACCGCAGGATATAATGTCTCAAATTTGACTTTATCCAATGAAACGTTGTATTAAATTTGCGAGTGAATTAGAATGAAGATTAACACTTACTACAAAATGTGCCACATAATTGTGTGGACAAAGAATTATTACCTTTTCAAAAGTTACTCCCTGCTCCAGATATAATAGATGAAACTTGTGCTAAGGACAGCTCCAGCCTTTTCCCATCGGATAATTTTAAATTATGTTTATTGTCTGTAAATGGTATGAAGATGTTCATTACTTTGGGATTTTTGTTGGACTGCTATCAGCAGAGTCACGAACCTTATTGACTATAACTTCACAGTTCATGCAATAGCTCTGACCAGACTGATTTGAAATTAGGCAGATTGTTTCACTATGACTTGAAAATATGCATCTGGTTTTGTTTTGATCAGTTGTCATCTTTTCTATTGATGTTATGCCATTTTTTAACCTTTGCATTTTCCTATAGTTTGAACCGTTTTAGTTTGATAGCCGAGTATACTGGTATACTGGTTTATATATTTTCATCACTCTGATGGTACTTAGACTAAGCTGTGTCCATTATTAAAAAAATTAATTTTAATTTTCTGTACAATCCATACAGTTAAAGAACGTATACAGTTTATGCTTGTTTTGGATAATGAGTTGCAGCTGTGTCATATGTCAAACGTCGAAAAACCTTTTATTTATATTTTATCTTTTACAGGAGCTCGATGAAACACTCTGTAGAGCCGGTGTAACGGAGTAAAGCAACCCCCACAAAATAATGACCCCGGTCATTATTCTACAAAATACCGACCCCTTTAAAAAACGACCCCTCGAAAATGGCCCTTGTCCTTATTCTTTAAATAAAAGTGACCCCCTGTCCCCTCCTCCACTTTCGATCATTATATTATGACTCCCTATGAAGCAATGGTGTCTTTATATATGTTTATGGCATCCAGAATATTGTGTGCGGCCTGAAACAACTCTCTTATCTGCGGACTGATTTTAAAATAAGATTGCGCAAGTGTCATAGGCGGTTTTGGGCGCAAGACTTAGGTACTCGGCTCGAAGGATCATTCAAAGATAATGATGTCCTGCTATATGATTCTGGCAAAGACAATGTCGTGCCTGACCTGTACCTTTGTTATTTGTAGGTACAGTTTAAAATAACTGGACACAAATGTTAGCCATTATCAAGACAACGTATCGCGCGGAAGGTCTGGATCTTCACATCACAAAATTAAATGGATAAATTTTGACTGATAGTGTTATTGTGAGGTTTGTTGGTTTGCCCCCTCCCCACGACTACCCGAAATCACTTAAACTTTGATTGGCTCTGGTAGCTCGTACCTATGTTGTTGGAACAGGATACTAACGCATGGAAACCTCATACCAAACTCGTGGAATTGACATAATTATCCAATTGTCAAGATCATCAAACGGAACCACAGCAGAAGGCGTAAATCAACTCAACACAAACTATATCTAAATGTGCAGAGTCATGTAAAACGAAAGTGAAGAGGATTACGGTTGGCAAGCTTGGTATCAGAATCTATCTGTTTACACCATGTGTCTCAGTCATAAAACATTCTTGCATTTTTTTCACCTTTTTTTTCACTGCACATAGACAAAGGTAAGTAATCAAAATAAGAGTAGCCTTTTTCACTGCATATGGATAAGTCTTCAAAATAGTCTCGCAAGACGAGGTATGCTAAAAATCTCGACAAAATATACAGAGGAACATTGTTACTATGTTTTCTACTGTTTTCTATAGTAGAAGGACAGTAGCAAACACTTCACTGTATGTCTAACCTGAATCATTATTCAAATGCATCGTCAATATTTTCAGTTCAACATTTTGTAAGATCAGTCTTATTTCGAAGAAATACCTAAATGTATATTATCAAATAACAAAGTAAAAGAGCAGTTTAGGCTTATAATAATTCTACAGCCATAATGGTGCGACCCAGAACTACGATGAGGCCACTGATGCGTACGGTATGCTCGGAGTGTGTTTCTTGTTTTTCTTCTTTTTTTTCGCTTTTTTTTTTTTTTTTTTTTTGGGGGGGGGGGGGGTATGTTGGCGGGGGCGGGGGAGGGGAGGGGTCTGTGCCATCAGTGTTACCTGTTCAAAAAAAGTAGCAGCTCCTTTCTATCATTTATGAACCTTGTTGAATATTTCATTAAGCGTCCAGCTGAAATTAATAAAATGTGAGCCACTGATGCGTACGGTATGCTATTTTTGTGTTGGGAGAGGGGAGGGGTCATGGGGAAGCTCTTTATTCTCTTCTCCGCGAATCGTCATGTGCGTTGAGGGGTCAATGTTATTACCGGGGTTCACTCTTCTTTACTTTAAAAATAATGAATGGGAGTCGTTTTTCTATTACGGTCTTAATTTTTTGCGAGGGTCGTTTTATTTCGCGTGGGGTGGGGGTCATAATAATTATGACCAGGGGATCGTAAAATTATGACTAGGGATTCACTATTCTGTAAAGAATAATGACCGGGGAATCGTTTTTCTATGAAGGTCACCTGACTTCGTTACACCGGCAATGTATTGTTTTGTATCATAAGTAATGAAGGGATTCATTACAAGAATGGAAGGTCCATGTTTTCAATGAAGATGCTATTCCGTTGCAGGCGAATATCTCCAGGTAGTTATCAAGTACTTCTTCTTTAGCTGTAAAGGCGCTTATATCATGTCTGATTCCACTGAGTAGATTTTCTCTTGAGGTTTACGCTTTTTCTTTTTTCTGATTTGACATTTTCTCAAATTCTGTACCACTGTAGCTAAGAAACTGGTGTCTGTATACTATAGTGTATATTATATGTCACGTTTGCACAACACTCTTCCTAAGTAAGATTGGTTTGCCCATGCTGCATGAAGACTCTTTATGGAATGCACTCTAGTGACACTGCATATATCACATCAAAGAAAATACCTCATCTCACATAGGTAATGACATAATAGGGTCATAAAACCATTACAGAGTGGTACCACTTTTGGCTTACTTTACGTATCCCTACGAGCACTAGGCTACAGGAAACGCTGTTTATGTTTCCAGGCATTTGCATCACAAACTTGCATGTTGCTTCTAAATCCGTTGCCAAACGGTTCAAAACAATGTTACAAAACATTTGTTCTTATCTGGATGGACAGATTACTTGCGATTTCATCCATTTTTAACAGTACTTTTCAATCAGCCCTGATCTATTTACCTAAGGCGGGACGTTTCGCGTCATTACTTGCGCCAAACGTCCCGGACGTTACGTCATCAAAATAGTAAACTTTTAACAGCATTATTTTCGGTTTTAAAGCAATAAAATGAATAACCAAGACAAAGGTAACATTTTCATAAACATTCTCTATCAGATTTCCTCAAAATTATTGCTATTTATTGTAATTTTGACTGGGAACTATTTGTGGTCACTGAAGTGGCCCTCTGGCACAGAGCTGGTTAAGACAGTTAGAAAGCGGATGAACAGTTACAATTAGAATGAACCACAATAGAAGCAACGCCTGCACACATTGAAGTTGTTCGGCCTGTTTATGATATAATATTTATATTCTCAGTGCATTTAATTAAAAGCCCTATGGTAAACCATTATAACGTAATGTAGTTTATACTTTAATAACTACATCGGTTCACGCGACCCAAGTGACATCAAAATAAACCATGGTTCTCTCCAATCTGATTGGACGTGGGCGACGTTATGACGTCGTTGGCGCTGTTCCGCTGTTTGTAAAAAAAACTGCGTATAAATGTTTTTCTGCTTCATCTGTAGCCCTAACGCAAATTTGTGGTCAATTAATATATAGAGAAGAATGAAAATATCAGGAATGAACTTATTTTCTGCATATAAAAACCACATGCATGTTAAAATTCGAGCCACGTCAGATATAGAGGATATTTGACTTTTTCGGTGTAAGATCGATTTTTATTTCACCGAATGAACACCAAAAGCAGTATTTTCACGAGTGGCGAAGCCACGAGTTAAAATATCACTTTTGGTGTTCATGAGTAAAATAAAAATTCATCTTACACTGAAAAAGTCATATTTTCTATTTCTTTTATGCTTGAAAATCGCAATAATTCTGTTCATTAAAGAGCGTCAGCCATTACGGCAGAAACAAAAAATTTTCAAGCCGTTTTGTGTCTAATTTGATGCTTCCAGCGAGTTTATTGGGTATGATATTGGTTGTAAACGGGTGTGCAACTGAAAAATAGCTTCAAATATCGTTCTGATAAAAAGATCTTTAAAAAATTGCAAAGAAAGAATGCTTACAGGAGAAGGCTTAGGCGGTCTAATTTCGCGTGCATTAACAATGTTACGTTGGTGCTTTAGGTTGCATTCCACCATTAATTTTCCATAGACGACAATGTTAACATCTGGTCATTTTATTACAAAACTGTACATACAAAGTTTTCCAAACCTGTCTTGCTTTAAAGTGTCATCATAGCCTATCAATTTGAGATGAAAACATCCACTGCCTTCCCATCTCAGTGAGCCGCTAAGCTAGGCTGAGTATGGCAACCACCGAATCGTACCCCAAAAAAGAGCATACTTTTTTCCTAGGGGATCAGTTACCAAAATCAACCCCATCTCCTTCTGGTAAAATATTTCTCAATTAAATATGCCTTTTTGTAACTATCATTTGTTGGTCTTTTTTTATACTGCAAGAAATCTAACATGCATGATTGACAGATGACGTCATCTCTCTTACAATGTAAACCTAATGCTCTCCCCGAAATAGGCGGGGCAAGTCCTTATGAATATTTAGTGGACTGTACCCTAAACCAAACTAACTTTTTGCAATATGCCATAAACTGAACATTTTGAATGTTAGTTTGATACATTTCCATTGTGATCTCCAAGTTTCGAATGAATCCGTAAAGAAATGTACCATTTAGGACAGTTTCACTGTGTCGGCTGAGGTTTCCGTAGCAAAATGACTGAAACTGATGGTTTTAAGGATTAATGAAAATTATTAATGATTTTGTTGCTATTCTCTTATATCTATGGAAACATTTATCTTTTCATAGGAGCCTTAATACTTCTCTTAATAATAAAAACAAGAAAATGTGGTTGAATCTGTTATACATAAGCATTTATTGGCAATTTTCTATATATACCCCCTCAATTTGGTTAAAATCTTGGTATTTGGAGGCTGTTTTAGACATAAATGCAGTAAAACTGGTTTAATAGTCCAAATCTGCACACCAAAAGAAGCAGAGAAACAAGGTTGATATGAATTTAAGGTAAATGTTTGGTTAAAATTATATTTTTCATAAAAAAATACTCATTTACATGCAAAAGTCTCCGAAAAGCGACGCTTTCTGTATTTCGCAGAATCGCATATATCATGCTTTTATGGGCTTTTAAATGTTTCCAGGTGTTCCAGATGCTTTTTCTCTAACCGCATAATGTGAAATTGGACTAATGTGAAATAATTTACCATCAAAACTTATAGTGCAATAATATAGTAGCATTTCCCCGCCCCCCCCCCCCCACCTGGATTCTATATGGAGAAAAATGTTGTTTTCATTTTTGCTGATGATCCTAGGCCTAAATCATCAAATCATCAATTACAACAACAATCTAACTATGGATAACACACAGAAGAATGTACTTTTAATGGTCAAAGGGACACATATCTCTAGATATGCATCTAAAGTGAAACCGAAAGTAAAAAACAAGGCCAAGGTCAATCTGACTTAATGCGCTTTAGGTTGCATTCCACCATTAATTTTCCATAGACGACAATGTTAACATCTGGTCATTTTATTACAAAACTGTACATACAAAGTTTTCCAAACCTGTCTTGCTTTAAAGTGTCATCATAGCCTATCAATTTGAGATGAAAACATCCACTGCCTTCCCATCTCAGTGAGCCGCTAAGCTAGGCTGAGTATGGCAACCACCGAATCGTACCCCAAAAAAAGAGCATACTTTTTTCCTAGGGGATCAGTTACCAAAATCAACCCCATCTCCTTCTGGTAAAATATTTCTCAATTAAATATGCCTTTTTGTAACTATCATTTGTTGGTCTTTTTTTATACTGCAAGAAATCTAACATGCATGATTGACAGATGACGTCATCTCTCTTACAATGTAAACCTAATGCTCTCCCCGAAATAGGCGGGGCAAGTCCTTATGAATATTTAGTGGACTGTACCCTAAACCAAACTAACTTTTTGCAATATGCCATAAACTGAACAGTTTGAATGTTAGTTTGATACATTTCCATTGTGATCTCCAAGTTTCGAATGAATCCGTAAAGAAATGTACCATTTAGGACAGTTTCACTATGTCGGCTGAGGTTTCCGTAGCGAAATGACTGAAACTGATGGTTTTAAGGATTAATGAAAATTAATAATGATTTTGTTGCTATTCTCTTATATCTATGGAAACATTTATCTTTTCATAGGAGCCTTAATACTTCTCTTAATAATACTTTTTTCCTAGGGGATCAGTTACCAAAATCAACCCCATCTCCTTCTGGTAAAATATTTCTCAATTAAATATGCCTTTTTGTAACTATCATTTGTTGGTCTTTTTTTATACTGCAAGAAATCTAACATGCATGATTGACAGATGACGTCATCTCTCTTACAATGTTAACATAATGCTCTCCCCGAAATAGGCGGGGCAAGTCCTTATGAATATTTAGTGGACTGTACCCTTAAGTGACGTCATTAACGGCGTAATGACATGCAAACATGCGTGACGTAATTTTTGTCAAGCCAGATAGGATTTAGCCAATTAATCAACAAAAAACCTGAGGCTATTTCACAAAAATCCTATTTCTGAAACAGTAAAATCGGAAGTGATACTTTCACTGTTTGAAACAGTGAGATTATCTGTTTCGATTTCACCGAGAAATCTATATAATTCATTGACAAGTATAAAAGAAAAGAGACTATTCAACTGATATGTTTCATGAAAAGATTGAAGTTCCAGTATCAAAGATTACCAATTTTTCATAAGTTAAAAATGATAAGAATTTATAGGAAAATTGCACTATCTGTAAGATAAGATAACATAAGATAAGATTTATTTAAAGTCGGCAAGTTTCATAACAATACAACATAAGCTCTTGATGAGCTTTTGAACCGACTGCTAAAATAAGAGTATATGATCAACAAGTGTAAAAGAGCTGTAAGAATGAATAATCAGTTACAATTGCATCCGGCCTGGCTATCTGCATGTCATCAGACCCAAGTGTCTGCACACCATGCAAACAACCATGTCAGACCCAACTACTTTGAGATATAATACGATATTAGAAATATATAATTTATCACACTCACCAGCCATATAAAGAAAGAAACTGCCCTATTAGCACATATAAAACATCTATATTAAAGTAGCTTACATACTAGTCCGCTTAGCAAGGGCAAGATCATAAATTCAGAGACCCACGACATTGTACTGGACGGTGGGGCTTCGCAGGTGGCAGCTCAAACGCTAAACAGGAAGCTTCACTCCACCGTCAAGTCAATGTGCCTTATCCTACCCCCACCAAAGGCAGACAGTGACTAACTAAACAAGGTAACTATAAAGCTAGCAAATTAAGGCAACATTCCGAAATAGCAACAATGCAATATAACTCTTAGCAAGGGCAAGATAGAAAAAGATTTGGACATTGCACTGGATGGTGTTGTTTCGCAAGTGGCAGCTCATTTGCTAAATAACAAGCTCCGCTCCACCATCCAATCAATGTACCCCCATCATACCCCCACCAACTGAGCATCTACAGAAGTTAAAAAAGCATAAGAACTACTACGACACAATAAGCATATATAGTTGGCTAACTAAGAAAACATTTAAAGCGTTAAAACAGCTGAACAGTAAAACAACATAAAAGGTATCACAGGCAGAGCAGGTGCAATTTTCCCCATTCCAATGAGAAATTAAAGATTTAAATTGACTAAAACTTGTTGTAGATCTAAAATCATTTGGTAAAGAGTTCCACAGCACAGGTGCAGCATAGCGAAATGATTTCTTACCCTGCCTTGTCGTCCTCACCTGGGGTACCTGTATAATATTGTAATATCTAAAATTGTATGTAGTTTCCCTTTTGACTACTAAATCAGAAAGAACGGGTGGGGCTAAATTATTTAAAATTTTAAAACTATCAATGGCCATTGTTCTTAAACATCGGACATGCAAGGCAGGTAAATTGGCTTTAGTCAGCAACTCAGTGATTTAGAAAACAAGTTTTGACAAGCTTGCCTCTGTTGTCCGAATTTGAAATAACATGACCATAATCAATGTAGCACATTGCAATTTAACATTTCGCGTATAATCTATGCTGGTTTGGTGAAGATGAAGTTACATTTAGGGATGTTTTGGAGACACAAGTTTTAAATGGGCCGAAAATTGTCTCTAAAATACAGTGGTCTTAATTTTTGGCACTGTATTTCCAAACAACTGCTGAGTTTCAAAATTCCAGTGCCTCGGCATCTTCTTTCGACATTATGACATCCGATAAGAACAATGATGAAAAAACTTTGTGACATATCAGATGTCCTATACAGCAGTTATATCTACTTAGTTCACCATTAATATGCTAAACATTTGGCGAGGAGTGCATTTTGAACAGGTGGCTGTGAAGATATTGTCAGGGTTTGTAATTGGTTTTTAAAGCGACAATTCCAGTAAATGGACATGTTATGACTGTTTTGATGTATGCAGTTAGTGTCAACAATTGTACAAAATAATGGAAACTTTATAAGTTGCGTTTAACGAGTAAAAACAGGAGCTTTTACAAGAGGTACATACTGAAGGTCAGTTTGAATTGTGACCACTGCAGTCTGTTTTACGTTGTTTACGGTGGGCCGCAAAGCGCAGTCGGTAGCGCGTCTGACTCAAAGAGCCAGAGGTCCCGAGTTCGATACCCGGTCCGGCCACATACTTTCGTTTCTCCTTCCGCTGATTCAAGAAGGGCATCTGTCAGTAACTGGCGAAAGTATGTGCATTTAGTGCTGGTTAACCGCTTAACTCCTTAGCCTGCCCAGGAATAGTGTGGTTAGGGTAACTGACCGTCCCGACATAACCATAGCTGTTTACCGTGGACGTTAAAAAATAAAACAACTTTCCGTGATTTCAGGACATTGTTCTGCTATTTTTTCACAGATTAACAGTCCTGGTACTTGAGCATATACTAGTTTTGACTGTGGGCCGTAGTCATGACATACTGTCAAAAGGTTGCAAATGTCGTGTTTATTCAAAACTTTCATTACATCTATGCGCCCCATGTTCGACAGTATCGTCTGAATATCTGCTGTCTGTACCATACTTTCGAGAAGTTACTGAGTGAAAATTTTGATGTGAAAAGTATTTTGTCCACTGAACTGTGGCTTAGACGCATTCATATGCATCGTGATATGGATGCTAAGTATTTGTTTCCCGTGCATTATTTTAGCTCGCCTGTAGGAAAGTACAGGGAGCTATGATTGTTGTCACACTGTCGTCGGCGTTGGTGTGAGTGTGGGCGTTACACTTTAAATTTTTACTTCTAAGTTATTTTTATGTGATAGGCAAGGCACTATCACGCGAGCTATCCTGTACGCAGATAGGTCTTGTTGTTTGTATCATTATCAAATACGATAGGGTTCGAAGTGTACCTGATAGCACATTCCTACATCTGTTCAGCCCTTTTATTACTCTCACTCAAGCGTTCACATAGCACATATGTTACATGGATTTGCTTAGAATGATTAACTCACACTGTAGCTGCAAATCGCAAAGTGTGAGCAAAAAGATGGTTTATATCAGCCATTACATTGCTTCATCAAAGCATAATTGCTGTGTTGGAATCAAAGCAGATAGATTGCTTTAGTCGTGAGGCAAAACTGTATCCGGAATCACAAGAGCTGTCATTAGACAGCACAGCACAGCTCACCTGGAAAGGTGTCTATTCAAAAGTTTATTGTTTTGCGAGCGGGAGAGGGGGCAGTGTAAAGTCAGTGCCCTTGGCTTTTAGATCATGGGCTTAGAAAGGTTATTGCTATATAAAACCTTGGACCTGTATCTATCATGCAAAAAAAAGAACCAGATCCATCATCTGGTTTGATATTTACAAGCTCTTTAATTCAACATAAACTTTGAAGTAAACTTGCAAATTCTGTGACCTTGACCTTAAGATCATAGACCATAGAGCGGGTATTGCTGAAAGAGACTTTCAACCTATATCTATCATCCTACCAAATACAAGAGGGCCAAGGTGGCCCTGTATCAGTCACCTGAGTAGCATGTGAACCAAGAATATTCGAGTTATCTTACTGACCTTGGCGTCACATAGGTCAAGGCCAACCCAGGGTCATAATTTGAAGAAACTATGATGGGCCTGAGTCCCAAACGCTATAAAGCAAGGTTAATTGCAATTAGCCAATCAGCCCAGTGGTTCTAAGGTTTTTCTTAGATTTGACCTAGTTCCCTATTTTGACCCGACAAATCCAGTTTTGAACTTGGCCTAGATTTTATATAGATAAAAATTCTGACAAAGTTTCATAATGCTTGGTTTAAAACTGAGCCCTCCAGCCTGTACACAAGGTTTTTCGAAGATTTGGCATAGCCACCTAGTTTTTGACCCGACATAACCCAGTTCTAAATTTAGCCTTAATTTCATAAAAATAAACATTCTGAGAAAGTTGCATGAAAATTGCGTAAACACTGTGCCTCTAGAGTGTGCACAAGGTTTTCCTAAGCTTTGACCTACATGTAGTGGTCAACCTAGTTTTTGATCCAACATGACCCAGTTTGAAAACTAGCCTAGATTTTATAGATATACACATTCTGACGGAGTTTCATGAAGATTGGATGAAAACTGTGCTCTCTAGAATGTACACGTTTTTTTCTAAAATTTGACATAGTGACCTAGTTTTAGCTCTGACCAAGTTAGCCCAGTTTAGACCTTGGCCTAGATTTGATAGAGATAAACATTCTAACAAAGTTTCATGAACATTTGATTAAAACTGTGCCATCTAAAGTGTACAATGGATGTTTTAAAATTTGACCTAGTAACCTAGTTATCGACCCAACAGTTGGAGGTGTAGGGGCGGGGTGGGGCGGAGAGTATTGCTGAAAGAAACTTTGGACCTATATCCCTCATACCAAATATGAACCAAATCCATCAAATGGTCTGGAAAATTTTAAGCTCTTAAGAAATTTTGACCTAATTGTGGACGCCGACGCCAACACCAACGCCGACATCGGGAGAAGTGCAATAGCTCTTCTTGAATTCGTCCATGCGAGCTTAAAATTTGAATATTTACAGGCTTATCATTGGAACTGACCGCTACAGTGGGAACTCAATGTTTTAATGACGTATGCCTTAACTGAAAGACCTTTAGATGTCATAAATGTGGTTTTAAGAACAATTATATCTGCAAGGCATTAAGGTGAATGAGCTCGTTTCTAGGAAAAGCAACTATTCCAGTTATATTTTCGCTTCCTTTTAAAATGGGGATCAACACCTGCTGGAAAATTCTTCCCGTTAAGAACTGAATGCATTTTAGCATGGCTTTATTGTCCAGGAACAAAAACAGAAAGTCACTAAAATTTTTCCTCATAGTAAAACCACTGGGGTCAGAGGTCAAATCCCGTCTCTGCGATTACTTAAAGTGAATTTGATAAAACTTGTAACAAAGGTAAACCATAAAGAGTGGGTATGTCACATGCAGTATTAGAGTCCCAACGTTAAGGTCAAGATCAAAATCTAGGGACATCTTGGCAATTATTTAGAAAAGTACCAATAAGCAAATTTCATTCAACTTCACATACAGATAAAGCGTAATGAGAAAGTATGCCAGGCACGAGACATAGGTCAGTACTTCCACGTTTTGATGTACGCTCGTAAAATTGACCCATTTTTATGTCCCGAGCTGTTTATTTCGATCTGGAATGTGTTAGAACATGCAAAATCATTTTATCTGATGGAGGACATCAATAGCTACATGGTAATATATACTTTACCATATGTAGGTATGTCAAGCAAAATACTACAGCTGCTTATATGGTGCTAAAATTGCCATTTTTCTTTGTCCCCAGCTTAGGGTAGCGTGTTTCGTGGTGCTACATAATATGACAGGAACACTTTAGACAGAAATTCCATGTTGATTTATATCACACATGGGTCTAAAACATTGTTCATTCATAAAATGTCTTATCAGTGACGAGTTTGAAATTCTCTGATCGGAAAAAGCTATGTCCCAAAATTGTTTTAACTTCCGTTACCGTCAAAACATGGCTAACAAATGACGCACAGTCATCTCAAATACTTTTTGTAATGTGCTCATTTAGATGCGGTAATGTATATGCAACCAATGAAACAAAAAAACCAATATATATAAAGTCCAAATCTTAAAAGACACGCCCTTAAATGCAAAATAAATGGAAGGGACAAAATGAGCTTTAACTTCCGTTACCATGATTTCTCGGAGCTAAGCTGTTCTCTTAGCGATTTGATTCCAAAACTCAATAAAGAAGCATAAAATCAACTTTAAACAACCATAAGGCTATAGATCTGGGTGAAATGCTAAAACTATGGCCCCCAAAATGAGTTGAACTTTTAACTTCCGCTACCATTAACTTTCGTTACGAAAACTGTGGTTCTTTCTATCAGTTACCCTAAATGCTGGTTTCACGCTAGATTTAAATAATAAGTTATTTCATTATCCTTAAAGAACGTAAGTATCATCTTTGGTAATAAAAGGACACAATGCAAATGTCGATTCTTTGATGATCCATTTGAGACTGGGTACTGAAAAATGCTATGCAAATCCACATGAAATCAGATCATTTCTAACTCAACGTGGCACTGAACATGCTGAGAAACCTTTCTTTGTGAGTCACAGAATCAGGTAGAAGTTACAAAAGATTTCTATTAGAGTTTCTGCCTAACCTTAAGAGCAGCAGAGATTATCTTACACGCGGTAACGGAAGTTAATGAAGCCACAGAAAAGCTTTAAAATCCTGAAAAGTGACTTATCACCGAAATGTATATTATTATTACTTTTAATGCAAACATATCAAAAGATTATATTAAATTCTGCTGACATTTTTCTCTGTAACCGCCATAGATTCCAGTTAGATGAAAAACTGGTAACGGAAGTTAAAGTGTTTACAAGGCATTTTGTTAGATTCGTTTTCAGTCAGTGTGTACATACAAAGTAATTCAAGTTTATATATGCTTATGTAAGGGATTTAATAGGTTTTAATAAATGAACGCCGACTCTGTTTTGTTTTATCATTTTGATATTGTGGAGCCTGGGAAGTATGGCAAAGGAAGTATTAGTTACATTTAATTGTTGAGATATCATCGTCTTTTCCTAAAATTCATAAAATACATGTAGTCCTATTTTAATTACGAAGTTGATGTTTGAAGTAAAATTACATGTACATGAGTTGTGAATTCTCTTTCTGTTTTAATATACCTTTCCTCAGCCGCTAAGCATAGTTTCCAGGAGTTTCGTAGTTCACAATTGTAATTAAAGTACAGGGATTCGCAATATGAACTTGGTATAAAGGCCATCCGTTTGGCTGACAGAGTTCACAGAATCTGCTTATAAACTATCAAACAACATAAAAATTATCAACATTGATTGATCTGAATACTTCCAAAGTAATTTAAATATATAAAAATATAGGATTAACCTCCGTTACTGTTCGTTCATGATAAGCGTCTTAGCGAAATTAGGAGGCTGTACTTCGTAAAAATCTTGTTTACAGGTTATTTAGATTAAAACATAAAACTTTTCTAAAACCCGTTTAATTGCTTCTGGCTATTTTATTAATGACAACAGTTAGTACATTTCTTGCTAATAACCCTTCAAAGTCACAGCAATTATTTCAAAGATACAGTCTATGTCTTGTAAAATCCGTGCACCACAGCTCGAAATTGCTAAGCAGAGTTGATGCTAACCAAGAATTCCACTCCTTATCATAAGAAATGGGAATATGCATCATTGCGATTGAAATTTTCATAAATGATTAACTTCCGCTACCATTTACAAATTAGTTTTAAAGCGATGTTTTTGACATGTATAAGCGACTTAAAAATCTTCAAAAGTGTCTGTTAAACTAGACTACCATATCCAATGAAGTCAAGTTGTTAAAAGACATATACTGGTACAAAACTTGAATTTATAATTGAGCGTAAATTATTATAATTTATATTTTGATCAGTTTTAACGCCTACAAATGTTTTAGAGATCGATATTCCGAATTGGCATACACGAAGTACCATTTTCACTCATTTGGAGTATATTCACTTGTGTACAGTGTTATTCTGGCCCACCAAATTGTACAGGGATGCTTATTTCCGAGACAAAACTAAGTTGCAAATGTGTGACCACAAATTAACTTCCGCTACTTTGTAAATTAGGTATGCCCACATAATTCTTCGCAGTTTCTTTGACTTTGATATTTGGTGGAAAATATTACAGACTTTAAGGGATAAGTTGTCAAACTTTGATGTGAGGTGATCAAATTTGGAATCTGTGAACATCTATTTTTCGACATTTTGTGACTTCTAATTGTACATCAAAACGTGGAATGATTGAGGTTGTCACGCCCAAGGTCCAGGTCACAGTCAACGGTCAAGTCGCTTCCCTTGAATCAATAAAAAAATTGTTCAAACTTCACAGAATGATAAAGTATGATAATAATTTATTATAGGTGCAAGATTTATTTTCTCACTATGTCAGCTGTCAAGGGCATAACGCAGGTTGGGTAGTGGTTGAATTACGAGGAGCATTTGAAAAGTACGTAGAATGGCACCGTAACTCTTCAATTCGTTAATAAAATACTATCAAACTATAAATTTTGGAAACAAGAGTACATCCGCTACAGGATGATTTGTACATCGTCTCAATGCTACTTAACATGTGCGTGCAGCGCATGCTTAAAATGGATAGCTGTATAGACACTGGCGGTAATTTTAAGCAACATAATGCGTTTAAATCGATGGAAAATGGGTGGTGTCATTTTAGATAATAATATGAGTAACTATTCATCTGCTTGTAACATTTCCATCCGTAAATTTATTGGGCGATCACTAAGCACCAGATTTATACATTCTGATTTGAAAAAATAGCAATTAGAATAATAACGGTTGTTAGTAAATGGCGAGTTTTCATGAAAGTTTTTAAACTTTTACAATAATTTGGCCGCTACAGCAACAATAAAATCCAATAAGATGCAGATGTTTTGCTTTATTTGTAGCAAATAATGAATGAAAAGCTTTTCGTCGTAATACAGTTTTGGCTTGCCGTGTTCAGTTCACAAGAACACTAATCAAATAAGACAACCCTCTTATTTCAAGACGTGGGTTGGGTAACTCAACATGTGATGTTTCATATTTTGAAGGTATCAAGTTTTTCACCATAAAATAAATCTTTTTAAAGTCACAATATATTTTCTTTGTTTTATTAGCACCCTTTTATTTGCACCCTGTTTCATTTAAAATGTACAAATGCATTTAAGTACTGCTATTATCGTCCTATCCCATGGGCAGTTTTGAAGAGTTATCTGTCCTTTGATATGAATAACTGGACTCCATTGGATCTTGCTACAAAGCATACGAGTTCTGTGCTTGATGAGAAAACATACACAGAACAAGGCTTAGCAACTACTTGGTGTATAGGCCTACATTGTACCATTATTATAAATGCATTTCTATGTGTTTTTATAGATTTTGATATTAGTTTCTTAATATTTAATCGGTTGGAATCGTCCAATTCAGTCACTTTTCTTATGTTTAGTTTGTCATCTCAGCCTATAAAATTTATGAAAATGTTATAATTTTCTCAATGAGTGAAAATGTTATGCACCATTTTTGAATAAGAAAAAAAAATATGTACTTGTATTTCATTGAAAATATGTGTTTTTCAGTCCCCAAACAGTATATGTATTCAAGGTAAAATATCTTGTCCTGTCACATACTTTCCCCCTCGAAATTATTTTTAACATAGATTAAAGATTGCTGTTTAAAATGGTACCAAACATGAATAGGTTTTTATTGGTTACTGAAAAATTGAACCATTCTACGTACTGTTCAAATGCCCCTCGTTCGTTCCCATAAAATTTTACTTCTGAATGGCATTTGAATGTCACAGAAAAGTAAAGCAAAATCAAAACCTATGTCGTGTGCAAGACTCATGCTCAAGGTCACAACCAGGGTCAAAGGCTAGTTTAAGGGGCCTTCGAGGGCATCTTTTGTAACATACTTATATTATTTTTTTATTTTAAACTACATAAACTACCTTCCGGGCGTGATCGTATAGCCATTTTGAAACTTTTTGCTGATGATGCAAGAATCTACAATTCAGCACTGTTGTATAGACGAGGCATGGGCTGGAACTTATGGAAACGTTCCTTAAAAAACAGAAACTTGAGTATAATGTTTAGAACCTTCACATTCATGTACAAAGAAATGTTTTTAAAACCTGTATTAATCAATAGGAAGATCCCAAAATAATATGTTTACCATGCCTAATCCTCTCTACAAAACAAATAATATGTTAGCAATTAAAAACGCCCAAATGAGAGCCACAAAATTAGTCAAAACTATTAGTCATCTGGAATAAAAAGAGAGATTATTAAAATTTCTTGGACTTCCATCGCTTGAGTACAAGAGAGAAAGAGCCGACGTTATTGACGTTCTTGAGATCATAAACAGAATGTATGACATCGAGAAGTATATAAAAAAAAATTCACTGTCTCTACCTACACCCACTTAAAATTGCAAAGAAACAGCACCGGCTAAAGGTTCGGTCAAATAGCTTCACACCTATTCTCAGAATAGACAAACAAGTGTTAATATTTGGTGTCTTATAGTCTAAACGCTTATTCAAGAACATTTCACATGGCTTAAACATACTTCCATTGCAGCTCAGAGATGTGTTCTTCATTTTCAGTTGCGAATTAAAGCATCACATTGACAATTTTTTCCATTCTCGATGCTTGAACAGACCAAAATGGCATAAAACACATGTCTTTTTGTATGGTACAAACAAGTGCATCCCCTATTCCGCAAAATACATGTTAATTGTAATGAAGTTATGCTTCTAAAGTGAACAGAATATGTAAATAGGCAAACCTGAAATACCATTTTATAAATTACACCTCCCTGGGGAAAGATTTTTTTTCATCTGCACTGTCGCCAAGTTGTATGTAAGCTACGTTACCCGCGTCATACCAAATAGTTAGTAAGCAATAAACAAGTGTTTCGCTTCCAAGTAAATCTTTAAAACAAACATGTATGATTGTCAAATTCGATAGCAACTATATGGATGCATTGACCGCTTAAAATTTGAAGCATTTTTTCTCTGAAAATTACACGTTTAGCAGAATGGATAAGGATGTAAGCTACGTTATCGCAATAGCGAAAAATCTACAGAAAAAGGGGGAATGTTGGTACATTTATGATCGATATGCTTACAAGGGAAATGTGAAACTAACAAAAACTTTGGACTTGCTACTTCGTTTATTTAAGTATGCATTATTATATCGTATGATGTAAGCTACGTTATGTAAGCTACGTTATGGGTATTTTGCTCTTGTTCCAGAACTGCTGTTGAAGTTACACCAAATAAAAATTGCAGCAGTTAGTGTTTTTAATCTTACATATTCTCAGTTTAAAACTTGCTATTTCCATTTACACAGTTGTGTCGTCTGCTAATTGTCGATTTTCTCATTCCCTTTATTGTTACACTGAGCATTCTAGTTTAGATAAGTAAAAATAACTCTATGACTTGTTATGAAAACATTTATCGTATGATTATATTGAATGTACTGACATAGTAACTTCATAAGAAATAATACGAACTCGCGAGCTTATAAAAGCCAAGCCCAGCCTTTTTTATGCAGTGATATTTATTCAACAGTGAAAACATAGAATAACTTGTAGACTTTAAGTGTGGTACAGAAATTGAAGGAATGCGTACACGTTCAGGTAAAATAAGTTGGCATCTTCATTTTAACCTCTTTTTTCAATATTCAATTAAAAGAATTTGCTTCCCTAGGAGCAAATTTTCTCATTTAAGAGAATAGCCACTAATAAGGCTCGACTCTTAAAAGAATTTGCTCCTTTGAGCAATTTACCTCTTGTTGGAGTAGACTCCATGCGGACATGGTTCCCTCGTCCAGGGAAACAAACAGGATTTCACAATTTCACAAAGGTTGTTCCCCTTTCTGACCGTGGCGGAAAACTTAATTAAGATATAATTGCTCCGATTTCCGCACGTCAGAGAATATAAGTAGACAACGTCAAAACAAAGTAAGACACTAGTTATTCATGGTTACATAGTTTACCAACTGCTTTCTCAGCGGATATTGTCTTCTCATTATGTTCCTCAAGCAAAGGTGGGGAGGGTGGGGGCGGGGGCGGGGACCGGAAATATTTTTGCATTGCGGATCATGTTGGTGTCGGCCTATGTGTCGGCGTGACAATATCCCACTCTCTCGCTCTCACAGCAAACCGTTGACGGAGCATGGCAAACACTGTTTGCCATGCTCCGATACCAATGACGTCATAGATCTGTTACCATAGCAACTGAGAGTTCATACTGATGTCCGCTAAACGTCATTCTGCGTGCTCTTCGGAAATACTCTTCTGAAATACAAGCTTATCCTAGCAGAGGCACTTTACTGAGTGCTCTTCGAAACTACAAGTATCCTAGCAGATGCACTATACTGAGCGGTCCGCAAAAATTCAAGTATTTTAGCTCAGCGCTTCGAGAAAATACCAGTATCCTAGCAGACGCACAACATTGAGTTATTCCATAGACGCTGTGGTTAAATATCTATGACGCCATCCGAGCATGGCAATGTTCTGACAATTTTAAATGGCACTGAAAAATAAAATCCTTTCAACAGAAACTTCATATTTTCTCAAACATATAATCATTCTCGAATCATTTAATTCCGTGTTTCATATGACTTTCTTTATTGCCTTGTCATTTGATGTGTAAGTAACGTTACCAATATAAAATGAACAGATATCAAATTGGTCTACAATTCCTTCTACCAGGCCCGGATCCAGACCAGCACGTTCTGGTGGGGCTCTGGATAACCGGTGGGGCTGCGAGGTGCAGAGATTTATGTGTGTAGGAGGGCGAGGAGGTGGACTTGAATATAATATGACATAACTATGGACCCATTTTGTGAGAATTGTTGATAATGTCTATTTTGTCTTGTAATAAATGTTGTGCCATCTCATTAGAATCGCCTCGCCGAGGCGATTCTAATGAGATGTCACAACATATATTTCAATCTAACCACATAGAAAAATTGTCATCTGATACACCTTATTATCTGGGGGCCTACGAATTATACATAACACAGAGGCACAAATGGTGGGGCTGAAGCCCCAAAGCCCACCCCCTGGATCCGGAGCTGTTCTACACTTGGTATAAACTATGGTAACCTATGCATATGAATTAAAGGTTTAGCGTCAATACAAAGAATAGTGGGTGGGATCACCTGAAAATTACGGCAGGCTTGTTCATATAATTTGATAGCGTACCCTTAACCCGTATAGACTGGCTACGTGGAAACGCGTGTAGCACGGGCAAGTGTACTCGTAAATCGTAGTAGCACGGAGAAACACGGCGTAGCACGGCGATTGTTTACGGATGACTTTTCAGAAAATGTTAGATTTCACCGACAAATTAAGATGCAAGTTTCATATAACACCTATTAATTTCAACCAATATATCTTTTATATACCAACAATGGTTTATTTGGCAAAACTTACACTATTTTTTTAAATATGCTGCCCCAAAGTCAAGCTCACCACTTTCCCTTCAAGCAGCTCTTTTGAGGCAATATTCTTGACAATTCTATTTTTTACATGTTAATCATGTATCAGCATCTTCAGCTAGTTAGTTTCCCTACGCTGAACCGACGAGAATCAAACATTAATTACGAATATACCTCAATGGGCGCTTCGGGATAACACGGGTGTGGCAACGGAGTAACACGGCTCGATTGATTAATTGATTGTTTTGGGTTTAACGGCCTTTTGAGACAGTATTTCAGTCTATATCGGGCCGTCTCCCAAAGAGAGGGAGAAAGAAGAGAGAAATGACAGACGAGAGTAAAAATGTCCAAACAACCCCCACCCGCACCCACTGCAAGCACAGTAGGCCCTTGTCCTACTATTATCCAAATCAGTAGGACGCCCCGTACACGGCTCGATGTTTTCGAAAGACTACGGTATAAAACGGGCACCGTGTTTCTTTTGGAATCATTTAAAGGGAAGAAAAGAATAATGTGAAGTTGTTTGTATCCGGAAATCTTCAACTTTTAGTAGACGAAGTAGTTGTAAAGCCGAAAACCCATTTATACGCGATGCGAGGTCCCTGTACGTGTCTCCATCTTCAAATAGATGGGCAGGCAAAAACTGAATGGTTTCCAAAGTAGGAACATCTCTCAGTGATTTTGACTGCCCCTCATATATATACGGGTGCGGGCAGGGATGCGGACCACTGATCCTTTACTGGATTCCTGGCTTGAGCATAGACTTTTGCATCTTCATTAATAAACGTCTCAATTTAGCTTGCTTGAGCCTCGATCTGTGCTAGGCGCTGTTATATGAGCCGCGACACGCAACATGGTGCTTATGGGAAATGCGAATAGCAAAGGTTCAGATCAATCTGCATCTTTGCAGTCTTATCAGAGTCTTTGCTGCTCACGAAGACCATATGTGGGTACTTAGAATTTTACAGACACAAAATGAAGGCTGTTCGTAGATGCATGGATGCACAGACTGGTTTGAGTCTTTGCTATTCGCGGATAGTTACCCAAACTTATTGTGTGACGCGGCTCATATGTGTGACGCTGGCGGGAGTAGAGTACCTGAAGAGCACTAACTGTGTTCGCTCGTTGTGAGTGAGCAACAGCTAATATAAGCCCATCCTGCACACCCATGCAGTCTTACGTGGCTTGGCGTATTTCAACGTAGAACTTTCAAACTGCTGCCATAGGGTTTGGTTTAAACAGTATTTTATTCAAATTATGTAAACATAGCATAGGCTATATATAGAGAGAGAGAGGTAGGGGATTAAATATACCCGGAACGATAGATACTATGCAAAAAAAGGTGTCAACGCGTTTCGCTCAGCTCGTCAGTCCTGACGAGCTGAGCGAAACGCGTTGACACTTTTTTTTGCATAGTTTTATTTTAATAAATCTAAACATGTCCTGACGAGCTGAGCGAAACGCGTTGACACTTTTTTTGCATAGTTTTATTTTAATATATATACATAAACACATAGATACAATACAGGATCAGAGAATAAGCATAGTGCTTATAGAGATCTTATCCTTAAGACAAATATTACATACAAAAACTGAGTGCAGAAATTATTTTGAATAAAACTGTTCGTGTATAATTTCTTATAATATGTATGAGAAGAAATTGTGGTAAACAAAATACCTTAAATGAAGAAGGGAGACATAGAAAGAAAATCCAGTAAACATTAACAATACTGTGAGTAAGCTATATATATCTGAGAGAGAGAGAGAGAGACAGAGAGAGAGAGAGAGAGAGAGAGAGAGAGAATTTGAAATAGCTGGAAAAAATAGATATAGAAAACAGAACCAATCGCCATGTCCGGACCTTGATCTTTAAGGAAAACATACAGCGCTTTGACACAAACAAATCGTTTCCATTTTAGAATTAGTTTTCCTCCCGATCGGAAAGTCTCGTAAAACAAAACAGAGTGGCTATTGCCAGTCGACTGGCAATAGCGATTTTACGTTAAAATCACTATTGCCAGTCGACTGGCAATAGCGATATTAACGTGAAATCGCTATTGCCAGTCGACTGGTAGTAGCGATTTTAACGTAACATCGCTATCGCCAGTCGACTGGCAGCAGCGATTTTAATGTAAAATCGCTATTGCCAGTTAGTTAAAGTTTTGGTCCAAAACGGGCAAACACTACTTATTAGCAAGCAATGCTTGTGAATCTTTCTACTTTGTATTTATTGTTGCATAGGTCTGAGCTGAAAATCATTTTGTTGCATGCTGCTTCTGCTGCTACAACATTTTATTACATGTAACCAATCGAGCAATCGCCAACACTGCACCTGGCACAAGAAGTAGTCTAAAATCTAGATTTGTTATTAAGAAGGACATTCCAGAAGGCTAGGATTCGAACTCACGCAAGCTGTGTTTACTTGTCTCAGCCATAAAGAGACGTCGGTCATACCCTTTGCGCCACCACGTCATTAAACGAGGATGACTCAACGAAAGATTAGTAGATTAACTGCATGATAGTCCAAATTTCCTTTTTTTTTTTTTGTCTCTCCCCCTGTCTCTCTGAAATATAACTATAACTGCATTTTTGATTGAAATCCCCACACCCCAAATCCGAAAGAGCAATACGAAAAGTATCCCGAAATTTTATTTATGGACACCACATACAACGTAAATTTAGAAGCTTATCCTCTTTTAACCTTAATGGTTGAAGATGGAGATGGATGGGGGAAACCGGTGGCATATTGTTTTCAAAGGTCTGAAACAAAAGATAATTTAGAAAGAATTCTCAAATACTTCTGCGATACTAATGATACATTTATACTTCCAAAACAAAAATTGTAATGGTAGACAAGGATTTAACTGAAATCAATGTCCTGAAATCAAATCTGCCAAATGCAAAGATATTCCTCTGTAAATTCCATGTTATGAAATTATGGTGGCTGGTTTGTGCCATTTCGTCTTTTCGTCTTTTCGCCGCGAAAAGACGCCACGCGAAAAGACGAAAAGACGCCATGCGAAAAGACAAAAAGACGAAAAAACGCCAGGCGAAAAGATGAAAAGACGAAATAACGCCATGCGAAAAGACGAAACCCGCCACGCGAAAAGACGAAATTTCAGCGCGAAAAGACGAAAAAACGCCATGCGAAAAGACGCCATTTGAAACTCTTAATTTGTCGTCTTTTCGCGTGGCGTCTTTTCGTCTTTTCGTCTTTTCGCATGGCGTTATTTCGTCTTTTCGCATGGCGTTATTTCGTCTTTTCGTCTTTTCGCGTGGCGTTATTTCGTCTTTTCGTCTTTTCGCGTGGCGTTATTTCGTCTTTTCGTCTTTTCGCGTGGCGTTATTTCGTCTTTTCGCATGGCGTCTTTTCGTCTTTTCGCATCACGTGTTTTGCATTAAGATGTATCAATAAATCCTATTCTAAATGCAGTTAATACTTTGAAAACTTAGACAGGTGTTTCTTTTTTAAACTGTGTATACCCTGATCAGAATGCAATCTGTAAAGAAGTGTACTAATCACGGTTTGCAGTTTTTGCCCCTAAACTGTTCTTTTAAAAACATTACCAAAAATATGAGGAAAGAAGTATTTATGGTATTTCTACTGAACGGACAGAAAAGAAAATGAGCCGTCCTAATGTTTTGGAGTAAAATACTCCAAACAAGTTTCAACATATCTTAATATTGATCTTAAACTGCCTAAAAGATTAACCACTTGTTGACCATGTAATCTCTCTCAAACTATGGAAAACGAAGGTGTCTATACAAACATGCACTTCGCTGTAAGTGTTATGATATGAAAAAATAATGATACAGTATTTTCCCTAATTTGACATACATTTAACTACAGCTAACCCAAAATTTGAACAAGTTTATAGTTTTCTAAAGACGTGCCAATCGCAGACAGAGCAGAGCCTGATTAGATTTCTCTTTGGCTTTCGCATATGTGCCCCAATATATAAGAATTTTATATTGAAAATGTGCCCCCTTCCCCCATTTTTACAAAGGGGCACAACTACCGTTACTTCCTCTACAAGTCTTCTTTAAACGACAGGGATGGATTTTGCTAGCTCAACTAGGGCAGCTGAAGACAGGACTAGGTGGAAAAGGAGTGTTGTAGAGTCATCTGTGGTGCCCCAACGACCTCACAAGATTATGGGATAGACTAGACTAGACTAGCGGTTGCAGTCAGTTCGACCCCCCGCCCCCTCTACACACACACACACACACACACACACACACACACACACACACACACACACACACACACTCGCCTCAGTGGTCCTTCAGATGTGACTCTAAACCACGAGCTCATGTCTTCATATGACCTTAGCATTGGTGGGACATTTTACCCAATTCTCTCGATCTCTCAGTTTGAACAATAATATTGTAACACAGTTTACTCAGAAAATACATTAAGTAGTAGATTAGGTGCTAGCATTAAGTAATAAATTTGGACCATGTTACCATTATGATCCTAAATCCTAGGACATAATGTGTCCTAGGAAAACAGTGGTCTGGTCAGGCTCTGCATTGGTAACCATTCTGCGTATGTTATGATACAGTTCGAGATATTAAAATCTACTTGTTCAAATTTAAAAAAAAAGAAAAGAAAAGAAAAACGGTTATTTTTACGTAGGCTGCATGGAGACACAGGCTTCAACATATTTGTATCTGTGCCTAAGGTGAACGGGACCACTCTCAATGGGAAGCAATTTTGCATTTTTGCCTCCTTTCTTAAGGAGGGTCAGCTCTTGAAAGTAGAATTTGGTCCTCTAGGAGCAAATTCTTTCCTTGAAGAGTAGACCTATTTAAGAATCTAACTTTCTGTTTGCTTCACTTTCCTATCTTGGGAAGCAAAGAGAATGTCACAAAAGTTGTTCCTCTTTGTAAATATGACAGAAGGGGACAAAATGTTCAATATTAGAGAGATCTTTCTTGGAGGTGTATACATTCAGCTATTGATTGATTGATTTATTTATTGCTTAACGTCCGCAGTAAACCTCTATGGTCATGTCGGGACGGTCAGTTAACCTAACCACACTATTCCTGGGCAGGCTTAGACCTCCTAAGCGGTTAACTAGTACTAAGTGCACATACTTTCGCCAGTAACTGACAACTGCCCTTCTTGAATCAGCGGAAGGAGAAACGAAAGTATGTGGCCAGACCAGGTATCGAACCCAGAACGAACCCAGAACCTCTGACATATGAGTCAGGTGCCCTACCGATTGCTCTACGCGTCCCGGCATACATTCAGCTATACAGTCAAACCTGCTTATGGTCAGCTATACAGTCAAACCTGCTTATGTGGTCACCTCTATTAAGGGATCACCTCGCTTAAGCAGCCACCTTTTCTTGGTCCTTTGAACCAAAATACAGTGCAAATGAAATGTATTAAGGGGTCAACTGTCTTAAGTAGCCACTTTTTGTCCTTCCCTTGGGTGACCCCTTAAGACAGGTTTGACGGTATTTCTCAAAAATGCTTGCGACAACAATGTACTAGGTCTGCCTATGCTCCTCAATGCGCAAATTTGCGTCTGCTAATTTTTAAGTCAACATGGCCCAGATTTTTTAATCAATAACTGTAATTATTGCCGACCCCATACTAATACTTATAGCTATCCTTTTCACTTTTAACAAGTTTTATTTTTCTGTCGGATAAAATACAGTTTCAGTGGCAAATCCCTTCTAATTTTCATAAGACTGCTGCTTGACTTGACTGATTATCTTGATTATATCTGTCTTTGATCTCAGTCAACAAGGCACAAATTTGTTATTCAATCTAAACGGTACCATACTGACCGAAAATGTTGCCGACCCCAGTGCACGTTAATTTTATAGTCTATCCTTACAATTTTTAGCTGTCAAAAAGATATATTTTATATATTAAAAAAAAGCATTTCAGTGGCAAATTCTGTGATCAGACTGCTTCTGTAGCGGCGTTTGCAGTAGTCTGATATGAGTCTATATTGGTTACTCAGACAAACTGTCTTAGTATTAGGATTCATTACAGGAATCAATACAGTTATCAATAGAAGGGTATTTGTGTGTCTTTATTTCGTCTTTTCGTCTTTTCGCCTGGCGTCTTTTCGTCTTTTCGCATGGCGTTATTTCGTCTTTTCGCGTGGCGTTATTTCGTCTTTTCGTCTTTTCGCATTTCGTTATTTCGTCTTTTCGCGCCGAAAAGACGCCATGCGAAAAGACGAAAGAACGCCACGCGAAAAGACGAAAAGACGAAATAACGCCACGCGAAAAGACGAAAAGACGAAATAACGCCATGCGAAAAGACGAAAAGACGAAATAACGCCATGCGAAAAGACGAAATAACGCCATGCGAAAAGACGAAAAGACGCCAGGCGAAAAGACGAAAAGACTAAAAGACGCCACGCGAAAAGACGACAAAGTAAGAGTTTCAAATGGCGTCTTTTCGCATTGCGTTTTTTCGTCTTTTCGCGCTGAAATTTCGTCTTTTCGCGTGGCGGGTTTCGTCTTTTCGTCTTTTCGCATGGCGTTATTTCGTCTTTTCGTCTTTTCGCCTGGCGTTTTTTCGTCTTTTCGTCTTTTCGCATGGCGTCTTTTCGTCTTTTCGTCTTTTCGCGTGGCGTCTTTTCGCGGCGAAAAGACGAAAAGACGAAATGGCACAAACCAGCCACCATATGAAATAGCTTAAGAAAAAGTATGTGATCTTGACTGCCTTAAAGATGAAAAACAAGAACTAGGTATTCTCATCCAAAATATAATCTTCTAGGGAACCTCTTTGACGGTTGAAAGAATTCCCCTCCCCCTCTATCAGGATTCAACCCAGACCGCTACCGTAGCAGACCAGTGCTTAACACACTGAGCTACCGGCGCTCCTTAATAACCATATTGCCACAATTCCTTACTAAGCAAAAATTAAGTAAAATGAATAAATTGGTTATTTCGCAGAAGTAAAATATCTGTGAAGTAAGGAACACTTACTAAGCAGCTTTAAACTTCAAATGGGATGCAACTTCTTCAGCTTCAAATTTATTCTTAAGAAATTGGAAGAAAAACTAAAAAAACTGGCAATATCGATTTCACGTCAAAATCGCTATTGCCACTCGACTGGCAATAGCCATATTACGTTAAAATCGCTATTGCCAGTCGACTGGTAATAGCCATTTTGACGTGAAATCGCTATTGCCAGTCGACTGGCAATAGCGATTTTAACGTAAAATGGCTATTGCCAGTTGACTGGCACTAGACCTTTCCAAAACAAAATCACATGCGAAAATTCCACTTTCACTTCGCGGTCGTGGAACAGACTTGTGCACCTGATCCTGAACGACGACAGCAAGTGTTTCATAAACACTATGTGGGAACACGGGTGAAACGTCACGTTAAGGTGATGAACTTTTGGACAGAGTCAAAAACGGTTTCGTTTTCCCCATTAGACAAATTTGAATTGCCACTTATCAAGGCGTTTACGGGAAGATGGAGAAAATCGGACAAGACCTGGTGACGTAGTTGGGTGTAATTTGGGTGCCATAGGGTTTGATTGGTTGCACACATATCTTTCCAGCCGCGGTGGTAATAACAATTTTGCCAGCTAGGCTGTCGACCGAGACGGTACTATAAAATGGCTGTCGACCGAGAATTCAGTCGTAAGCATTACCGTTGACGGTAAATGATACTTTTGTTAATAGCTGTCGACCGAGCTGATACTGATGTAATTACCTCAGTCATCAGCCATTTTTTCATGTAGGGTAAATGAACGGCTCGGTCGACAGCACAGACTGAGAAATTGGTATTACCACCTTGTAATATCTAGGTAGACTGTATTTTAAAATGCAGATTCCGCAGAGTCTATACATGTTGTATGCAAACAGCAAAGGGCCGGACCAGACTGTGTGGATGCGCAGGCTGGTTTTAGTCTTTGCTGTTTGCCTATACATTGAGCATCCTTTCTCCATGTTGCAACTCGTATTATGACCAGTCTTTATTGCTCGCATCAACAATTCTCTGAAGAAGAAGAGTCTACGGTATCATTAAAGCAGACACATTTTAGTTGCGCATGCTAGTCTGAATCTTTCAAGAAAGCTTGTCTATGCCATTCGAGAATACCAAAGACGCAAATCGGCCCTTGCGTTCTCGCAGTTTTGTTCGCTGCTTACGTAGTGTAATACCCATACTCAATGGTGTGGGAAAAAAAAAAACACATTACTCTTGGCTACTTTGGTGGCCTTGAACGTTTCGCTATTCTGCCTACCTCGTGTAAATGCATGTGTCGATGTATGTTTGAACAGATGAGGTTCATTTTTTTTCTTTTTCAATACCCTCATGTTGTCGGGAGAGCCCCGCTAGCTTAGTATGTTAAGCGCTGGTCTGCTGATCTAGCGGACCCGGGTTCAAGCCCCGCTGTAGATGGGATCTTTTCTATCGTAAAAGGGGTTCCACTGCACTCAGCCTTTCATTATCACCCACCCATCGCCCTGATATGACTGAAATACTGTTAAAAAGGACGTTAAGTCGTAAGTCATCCATCCATCCATCCATCCAACCATCCATCTTTTCGGGCAGTGTGAAACAGTCTTTACAGTAATACTGGAGGTAAAGACTATGTACCTAGCCTATATCAGCGGTGTTTGTCTGAGAAATCTTTCATTGTCTACTACTAGTCTAAAGTAGGATACTATTCTGCTCCAAATGGGACAAAAAGACCGAAAAGGAAAGAATTTGTTTTTGCGTTACCCGGGTTATACCGATGCCTGCTCCGGGTAAAGCCGTAACCGTCACGGAAAGGTATCCGTTATTACACCGTGACTTTGAAAATGGGTGGTGTCTTGCAATAATCCATTTCAAGGTGGCATCATAAAAAATCTTGATGAAACTTTCATTGACAAATGCCTAAAGCATATCTGCATTGAATTATGTGTTTATATCAAGATTTTATTGAACAATATTGAGAATAAACATCGTAGATATAACGTGGTAAATTTTAAACGTATTTATGACTTCAACAGCTCCAGAATACAGTATGAGCATAAATTCGGATTTTAAAGTTTGGTGTATATACTCACCAATGTGTATCAAGCCAAGTTAAGTAAAACAGCATGTCAATCTACCTCTTTCCTGTTTGTCCTTGTCATCTTAAGTGACCTACCCTTGGTAAACAATCGCCGTGCTACGCCTTGTGGCTCCGTGCTATACGATTTACGAGTACACCTGCCCGTGCTACACGCGTTTCCACGTAGCCAGTCTATACGGGTTGGTTACTGACGTTTAGATTTTTATATCTTTTATTTGCTTGTTATACTTACTTATTATGTAGGCTACGTTACTCAAGTAAATTCATTCTACAGTTGTTACATTTTTCTATTCACTGATTCTCAAGAAAGTGTAACTTTTGGGTGGTTAAAAAATCGAAAAAGTAAGCAAGTCATATAGAGATATTTCACTGTCATTTCACAACCTTGGTATCTCACGAACCTAAATCTAAAGTATTGCACAGTAAATATCAGGTGAATTCAGATAACGAGAGACAACGTGAAGGAACTAAACTTTCTCTCGAGTATTCTACGAGTCGTGTAAACCTATAGACTTGAAGCAATTACTGGAAGTATAAGGGTATAATCCACCAAAGAGGCAAGTGATTTTGTTTAGGACGAAGTTGAGCTCTAGAAATCTTCACTCTGTTATTTCTGAAAAAGCAAAATCCTCTTCCTCTACCAAAAAGAAGCAATACGACCTCATTGTACTTAACTAACATGAAAGAAAACTATTCCTGCAAAACACATAGAGTTAAAGATTTGAAATCCTCAAGGAAAGCTCCTGTTTTAAGCTTTAAAACTGCAACCTGTCTGTATAAAACGCATATGCTTTATAGAGCATCTAGAATGGTTACACTGCTATTCATGTCTTCTGTACTGTCCCGTAAAATACACGATCTTAAAATGTGACAGTGAACTGTTTGTGTTTAGATACAAATATCAACATAAATGGCTAAATGCAATATTGTCACATGAACAAGTTCTATGTTTGACCACAGAGAAGCGTTTGCGTTACAATTTGCCAGCCTGTTTGCCTTTTTATGTCAGCAGTACTGCTTTGCATTTCAAGTTCTTTTTCTCAGTTCTTAAATATAAAAACTTGAAATCTCAATAGTTGTCATATGAGACTTTCCGACAAGAATATTTGAAGATACATGCATCTAAAGGTCAAACATCTTTGACTTGTATATACTATGTTGTTATATGCCGAAATATTACCATAAAATCATCTTATTAAGGCAGTGAACTTGTTTTAAGTTTGTAATCTACGGGACATTAATGTTGTATTTGATCGCACAATTTCTCCAGTCTTCCCACTAAGAAAATATCCAATTTGTGAGGAAAATAACACTTATATAACACTTATAGATAACTCAACTGCAGAAGAACATCATTTCTAGCGCCATATAAATTGCGAATAAGGCAATTCATTTTTGCAGAATTGAAATTTAACCAAATTTTCCAAGAAAACAAATTAAAATTACAGATAAAGAGAACAGATTACTCAGTCTAGGGCAGAGAATAAAGACACATATATCATAATTAATTTAAAACATAATTTTTAATCCTCAGGTTTGTCGGAACGATTTTTCTTTAAAGAACTGCTATTAAATGTAACTGTATTTTACAGGACACATTTCTGTATTATACGGGACTGCTCGAACGTCGATTTATTGCCGAAAAATAGACCATAGTGCATCAGTGTTTCATTTTAATTGCCCAATACAATCAGTGGAAAATATTTAGCGCATATATGGACATATCAAATTCAGTTTAAGAAGTAGGTAAATACTAAATGAATATTTTGTTGAATCAAGAAATCATAATATGAAAAATTCAAAAACTGAAAATTTCTCCCATGTTTTCAATCTTTTTCAGCTTCCGATTGGCCGTTCATGTGTACATTTTTAAATGAATAAGACAATGTGCCCTTTTTAAGAGTGTATAAGCTTCTTGCTGGGTCCATTCCTGTACTACTTAGAATTACTGTCCCGTATAATACGTCCCGTAAAATAATTTTATGAAAGGTGAAACTTATTTTCTATGAAGCATATTCGTTAAGGGTTACAATAGTTGTCCAATTACCAGTAGGGGTTGTGTCCTTTCTACGACAGGCAATAGGTGTCTTTCTTGTTTATATACTGGGTGACTTTGGCTTGACTCGTAAAATACACTTGAAAAATTACGTTTTTTCAGAAGACTAAGGACGCGTCAAAACAAAATTTGAATTTAATAGATAGTAAAAAACTATTTATGGCCTGTCAGAGTGACTGATTATGACCTCCTTGATGAAAAAACAAACCTTGTTAGCCTCATCCGAAACTTTGGAAAGCATTGTTAATGCTTGGGCTCGTAGAATACACGGAACTCAGTGACAAGAAACGGTCATGAGTTAAACAAAGCATTGTGTTCCAACGTATACCCATTAATCACTAGTCGAAAGGACTCGGTAAAACTAAACTTTCCAAGTCAAAACTATTTGCTTCACGCCGAAAGTCTTCAAAAGAATTTAAGGTAAATATTGACATCTTTAATTATGACATGCAAAACATAGGGGGGTCCTTCAGTATCAGGTATGATAATGTGAGTATTTCCATGTATTTGAATCAATATTATCACTTAAATAATTTAGGTAGTAACAGAAATTTCAGAGCATGCACTTATTTGATTTAATCGACAACTCAAAATAAAATTATACATGCGTTTAAAGCCATGACACCATTCGTTACACTTTCTTGAGAATCAGTGTATTATCTTATTTCTTTCCTTGATAATTTCACACGCATTGGTACTGCAACCCGTTGATATGAAAATATTCACAAAAGCCTCTTTCTTTTTGTTCTGATGAAAAAGGAAGTCAATGCTTTACGCCTGTTTAAAGTCAACTAATGCGTGAGTACATGTACTTCTTAACATTCTAATCGTGTGGGATTTGATAGTTTAGTAGTATCTACTGTTTCACTTTGCACATTTTAATGTGCTAAAATGTTTCACCGACATTACTTATAACAGTTTTTCATGTACATTATTTGCAGTTTACTAACGAAGGTGTAGCACCTAATAACTAGTACTCCTTATATGTACCCCCTGGCCTTTGGAGAGGCTTGAAGCTAATTACAGAATCCTCTCTGAATGCAGATAGTTTGACATATGGGTCTTAAGATATATTATGATGCATGAAATAAATAAAATTTGCATTTTCCCCAAAAAATTAATTTCACGTTTTTATGAATTAATTGCGCACCTACTCTGAGAACAGGTGTTCAGTCTACGAGTTTAGTTAAGTTAATACATGTTTTATTGCCAAATCTGTACAGCAATTGGATTGGGCCACAATCCTCCCTCTCCTAATTGTAAGATTAGTTTCACCCTTTTCTTCCCTTGGACGTCTTTCCACTCTAAGTTGATAGGACTCTAGTCAGATCAGGCGTGAAATAAATGACTGGTGCATTAAATCATGGTCATCCAAGGGCAATCACTTACCATTGATTATGGACCAGCCCCACTTCCAAAGCTCCACATGACATGTAAAGTATCAACTACATGTAAATAGCGAAAACCATGAAAGGTGATGTTCTTTTATATTTTGATACCATTCGGCTATTATTTGCCCGTTTCGGTCTGTAATTCGGTCGTCGATTTTTATGTGGTTCCGGGGGCGCATGATAATCTCCGGTATTCCCGGTATCCATGTCCCGGTATTCATGGGGGCTATATGGGTTTGGCAGACCATAGAATCAAAACTACTGCACAGAATTTCATAAATTTTGTGTCATTTTAAAGGCAATACACCAATCTATATTATGAATTAAAATTTTGTTCATATTTATTTTATTTTCTTCTATTTATTTGCAACACAAGTCCCGGTATCCGGATTTTGTTGTCCCGGTATCCATGGGGTAGGCATGTTTAACTTCAAATAAAATCCAAACTACTGGACCGAATTTAGCACATTAAAGATGTTAAAGATGTCTTAAAGAAACATTAGAATTTTACAAAATTTACCAGTTCATTTGGTAGCAATAATGCTTCAAAGTCCCGGTATCCGCTCTTTTCATTCCCGGTATCCATTGGTATGATGTATGTGACGTGAAATAAGATCATAATTTCCGCGTTAAAATTAATTAAAATTGCACTAACAAAAATATTTTTGTAATAAATAAAGGTTAAAATAGATTCAACGTGCTTCAGCAGCCGTATACCACCAACGTCCTGATATTCGGATAATGGTAGGGCACGGACCGACCGTGTTTGCAGCAGGTGCGGGATTGTGGTTGTTTAGATTTTTTGTACTCTCATCTATCTGGTCCATTCTTTTTCTTTCTCCCTCTGTCTAGGAGACGGTTTGATATAGACTGATTATTGTCTCAAAGAGCCGTTATACGTGCAAAAGCAACGCGCGTGAGCGAAGCTCACGCGCGCGGACGCGCGAAGCGCGTCCGTGCTGCTGCACGCCTATAGATAACATGCATCATTAAAAATAGCTACTTCCACAAAGAGCAAATCCAACACCTTCCAACTTAAAACTTTTGGACAAATATGGCTGCGCTCTTAGGCTGTTTACATTGGATTTGTCCCGTTTCTGTAATGCAAAGTAACACTGAGCCGAGATCCATCCTCGATCACATGCCCTTCCTTGACGAAGTCCCGCTTCTGAGAGAGTCACCGAAAAAAGTTTTCTTCAACATCTATTTCTTTTTGTTTTATTTTTAAAGGCGGTCAATCCAACTTAGAAGTCCAAATAAGTAAACGGTAACTGATTTAGCTGTGTATCAGCAAAAGGATAAATAAACAAACAATAGGGGACACTACGTCATAAATCACATGCCATTAATCTCGTGTGTCGATTCGATTGAATATGATGGCCGCCATCTATTAAAATTGACCTCGATATTTCGGAAAAGCGACTATTTAAAGACAACATGGTCGATGTAATATACGAAGGACACGGAAATTCATGAATAGAACCAAATACCTCGATGTGCAATGACTTCCATGCAGAGCCATCGTCATCCAGTAGTTGTAAATTATCTAAAGCTTGGTACTGAGTACATCTACATTTTCCTTTTAAAAAACTTGCTTCACTTTCCCGTTGGCGTCGTCAACACTGGGTGGTTGCTTAGTCCCGGTGGGCGATGATTTTTTCTGACAATCGTCAACGATTTTTTCTGACAACGGTCCCGGATTTTTTCCAAATCGTCAATGATTTTTTCTCCGTCACGTCATAACAGAAAACTGGTGCGACAAAATGATGAGTTTAGTCGATTAAAACATTTATTTACAAATCCTATGCTTATTCTTGGTAGAGATTAGGCAAATTAGATAAAATACACATGTCTAACGTGGTCAACAGATAAAAGAAACCTGGAAATTTTCGTTTAGGGTACATCTTGAAGAACTGTCCACTATGTCTATGTCTGTTAAGTTTACGTTATGGTAACGTTAGTTTTAATCATAAATCGGTGTTGGGAAAATTTTTCATTACTTTTTGACACTTTACAATAATATAAATAGGTCTGTAACCCAATTTTCATTTTTCATAGGTCCCGGATTTTTTCCTACAAGTCCCGGATTTGCTCCTACAATAGATTTAAAGCGCCTGATTTTTTCTGACAACGCAAACCACAAAATGAGTAGTTATTGTGATACGTTATCGGGCATATATTGAACAGCAAGATCAAAAAAATGCTTCAAACTTAATTTTGGTGCATAAATGGATGACAAAATATTTGTCGGTCATCAAAAGACCAGCCTTTCCATTGTATACACCATGTAGCCCATTCTATTGCTTCAAATTTGGTTGTAAATTTGAGTGCCGCCACGGTCAGGCGATTTTTTCTCTTATGAGGCATAGTAAATTTACATTGTTTCTCCAGAATTGTGCGTGCATGCATGTTGTGTACGTGTGTATGTGTTTGTTTCCAAAGCATCAATATTTCCTTTTATACTATCTTTGGTGTACAGTGCTTGCCTGTTCCTCACAATCCTCGCCATAGCATAGTGTATGTGAGGCTTGACAATGCACAGGTCCAGCCGGTTCTACGCTTGAGGGACTGAACATTTTTACATACTACACATCAACACCAGAACAGAAATGTTTAAACCAAAGTGTTCTGAGAAGTCAATCCTTTGAAAGCAAGGGATATATAAAAGGAATAAATGAAAATAACATACTCGGTTCAATTGCAGCCGCCGGGCCGCATAGCGCAATCGGTAGGGCACCTGACTCATAAGTCAGAGGTCCTGGGTTCGAAACCCGGTCTGGCCACATACTTTCGTTTCTCCTTCCGCTGATTCAAGAAAGGCAGTTGTCAGTTACTGGCGAAAGTAAGTGGACTTGGTACTTGTTAACCGCTTAGGAGGTCTAAGCCTGCCCAGAAATAGTGTGGTCCCGACATGACTATAGCTGTTTACCGTTGACGTTAAGCATCAAATCAATTAATCAATCAAGTCAATTGCAGCCATGTCTTTAGCAGGAGCTAATCTCTTTTAAAATTTGTCGAAATGAAATCAATGATTCCAAAGGACCAGAATTTATATAATCTGCACAATGATTGGGCACGGTGAGACATTTAACGGCCGTTACACGCCTTCTAACGCCTGTTTCAGTGACGTTTCTATTTGTTTGAGAAAATCTGAAGTTTCTGTTTTAAGAATTTCAGTATGTAATGCCATTGAAAAATTGATGGAGCGTAGTAAACACTGTTTGCCATACTCCCATACAAATGATACTAGCTATTGTGGAATTACAAACACTTGGCAGAATAACGTCTAGATGACGTCACTCTGGCATGATTTTGAACTCCTAGTTACTATGGTAACAGATATATGACGTCATTGTTATAAACGGTTTGCCATGTTCCATCAATGTTTCAATGACATTGTGTACTGAAATTATTTCAACAGACTTCAGATTTTCTCAGACAAATAATTAATCTCAAGTTACCAGTATTCAGTTCCGTGTTATACATGTAATGTGCAACACCAGCCATGCCCCTAGCAGCGGCTCGGCCACTCTATTTTCAGAATGACTCAAAATGAAATAAATGTTTCCAAAATGACCAGAAATTATATAATCTGCCCCATGGTGAAGTTTGGCGAGACGTTTTTCGGCCGCCACACAGCACTTATTGCCGTGCAGCAGTTAGCTGACTCATACAACTACAGTTTCTGTGATGAATATTTATCAGGAGCATAGCCAGACCTAATACTAGGCTAAAAGAAGTATTTTGAAATATGAATACATGCACCTCCATAAGAGATCCCTCTTCTATTGAAAATGCGCCCCCTTCCACCATTTTTACAAAGTGGAACAGCTTCTGTGACTTCCTCTTCAACTGTTCCCAGGATGGCACTCCTTTCTTGGAGGGGTCTGCTCATGAACGAGAGAATTTGCTCCTACAGGAGTGAGTTCTTTCCTTGAGGAGTTGTTTCTTCAATTTTTCTCTGGATGGGAGTCCTTTCTTAGAGGGCTCAGCTCTCACACAGAGGAATTTGCTTCTAGAGGAGCAAATTCTTTTCTTGGAAGTTGTCTCATTTAAAAGGGAGGCGAAAATGCAGAGGTGCTTCTCTCAAAAGTATACCCATTTGGCCATGTAGCTCCTACCACCATTTTTACAAAAGAAAACAACTTTTGTGACTTTCTCATCAAGTTTTCCCTGGATGGGAATCCTTTCTTAGAAGGGTCTGCTCTTAAACAAAGGAGTTTGCTTCTAGAGCAGCAAATTCTTTCCTTTGCGAGTTGTCCCTTTGAGTTTTCCTTGGACTGAAGTCCTTTTTTTTTGGAGGGTCTGTTCTCAGAGGGAAGAATTTGCTCCTGGAGGAGCAGATTCTCTCTTTTGGGAATAGTCCCTCAAAGAGTTGGGAGGCAAAACTCACAGGTGCTTCACTCGAAAGTATATCTTTTTACTTTAAAGAGGGAAAAGTGTTGAAGCCTGCCCCTTCAGGCCTCATTCTAGCTACGCTTCTGCTTATAAAAACCTGCTGTGACATATGTTGGATTCCATAGCTATGGTGGTTCTGATGGGTGCCAATATAGAAGTGGTATGCCTGGCAGCCTCATCTTCGGATGGGGCTGTGGTGGGTACATGTGGAATTATGAAGGCTGACAGGGTGCTCGGTGGTTTGGCGCCAAGTTGTAAACAGAAACTGTGAGCAAGTTGGTGTCAGTATATCGGTGGCTGCGGGCTACTATTTTGAGGTGGTGTGCACTTGACACATTGGGTGGGGTGACTCTAGGGGGTACTTGCAGTATGCCCTGGATTGCTTCATTTCTTTGTGCTTGGTGGGCACAACATAAATGGGGCATGCACCAGTCTACCTGCTATGGTTCTCTATGATGGCACCACTGCACTGACTTGTCTAGGCAGTGAATGATCTTCATTTTGGGCAAATGTAGTTATATATCTTATCACTTAGACTTCTTTAGGGCTAGTATGTGTTTACATGTATATGGTACTTGTATCATCTGTTAGGAGATATGCTTTATTATTTTGTATCTTTTATTTTGCTCACATTCTGTCATTTGGAATTCTTTCCTTGATTTGTTTGGTTGCTCATTCTGTACCACTATGTGTGTTCCTATGAGGGTCGAAAATTCGTAATAAAGAGCTTGTATCTTGTATCTTGTATTGCACTATGATGGAGTACGGGGGAACTTTTAATAAGTCGCACGGCACCTCCAGCTTCATGTGAAGTTAAATAAGATTTGAAATGTTAGATTTGTTTAGAAAAATGGAATACTTCGAAAAAATGAAAATAGCAGACTCGGTGTAATCTGCACTTGTAGAGAAGACTCAAATTTGGAAAAAAAGACTTCTGTTGTAATGTCCTTTACGTATTCCTTGCTTCTGAAGGGTTCATAGTTTCAATTATTTCATCATTTGCAGGATGAAGGCAAACACGGTAAATGCAAATACTGTCTCAAGTCATTTCCTGATGCCACTACGACCCTTCGACATTGTGTTGAAAAACATCCAAACGAAAAACTTTGTCTTATGTGGCCGCTTCGTAATGCAGAAGGGAACCTAATAAAATATAAAGCAAGAGTATTTGATGTGTTAGGCAGTTCGTTAAAATGTGACATACAAAATATCAAGTTTGCAAACAACAAGGTGTCAATACACACAGGAACAATCACACAAAGTCCTGTCCAAAAAATTCGAAGAATTAACACACCTACAAAATCTGTTCATAAACAGTTATTCACTGAGCACGACAATGAAATACATAGTGAAGCAGTGATTTCTGATTTCCGTTTTTTGCTGCCTTTACACGGGGCTAACACCAATTTCCCACGCCTGTGCTGTCAACAGAGCCAGTCAGTTTCTATACATGCTAAAGTGGTTGTCGACCGAGATGTCGACAGAAGTATCACTCGGCCGACAACCACCTCATTATAGTATACATGTGTCATCTACCACAACTGGTACTGCTTACTACCTCCTTCTCTGTCGCGAGCCACTTCCTTTGGCATCTTCAAATGGCGTCTTTGTACGGTTCGGTCGACAGCACAGGTAAGCAAATTGGTATTACCCCTGTGTATACTCGAAAAGTAATCAACCGTATAAATGTGCGCAAACAAAATTTTACCTGGACATTATCTGGCAAATCGAACAAGATGGTGGAAACACGTGGGTGTTAGTAGATCTCCTGACTTTGATTTTGCGTAGTTTATGACGCCACATCAGAGATCTCATGACATCCAAGGTCACAGTGACGTCAGACTATCTAATGCTGGCATTTCAGTCAATGTAATTTATTCAAACAGCAATTAGGATATATAATGGATTCACAAGTATGAGTAGGCCTATGGCCGTATGTAAGGATGTAGGGCCTACTAAATCAATGAATTTGCTAATAGGGCCTCCACTCCAAACTTTTTATGATATGATTGGCACTCTTTGGTTTTGCTTTTGTTAGACCTTCCACGCCATCCTCTAGGGGCAAACAGCGTTTACACACGATATCATACCACTAAACATGCTGAGCAACAGCAGCCCAGGTAACTCAGTAGGTTAAGCGCTGGCCTGCTGACCTAGCGATCCCTGGTTCGATACCTGCTAAAGGCGGAAATCTTTACATCGTAAACGGGATTCCACTGCACATAGCTTTTCATTATCCCCCCTACCGTCGTCTTTATCTGACTGAAATACTTATGAAAAGGAGTCATCCATCCATCAACGCTTAGCAACACCACACTGAAGCGAAATGGCAAGGAGAAAGGTTAATTCTCTGACGCCAGCAATATCGACTTGGAACAATCTGATCACTGTAAAAGTATAAGGCACTGTAATTATTAAGCATAAAAGATATAAAAAAAATCCCCTCTTTCTGTCGTTTAATGAATATTTTCACTCATGAACACCTGTAGTGATAGTTTTCCTTGAGGCATACCATGGCATACATGTCAGCAATGCTTCTGATGTTCAATCGGCGAAATAAAATTAGATCACACACCAAAAAATCTAATTGCTGAGTCTATAATCCGAGTTTTGGGTCTCTGAAATGCAATATATGTGGTAGGAAAAAATCCGGGACACTGTAGGAAAAAATCCGGGACATTAAATTCGTTGTAGGAGCAAATCCTTGACATTTGCTGTAAATTTCGTCCTTGGTTTGCAGAGGTTATTTCACAGAAAAAATGTGACAAACGACTAAATGCGCTCATAAAATGCTTCAGAAAACAGCCTGTTTGCAAAAGATCAGGAGAAAATATTGAAAATAAGTTTGTTCACTTACCCTTTTGCTTCGTCACCCTTACGAGACACTAATTGTCAGAAAAAATCGTTGACGATTGTCAGAAAAAATCATCGCTCACCGGGACTAAGCAACCACCCAGTGGTCAAAGTATGTTTACAAACACAGCATTGACCATTGTTTTAAAGTGTGTCACGACATGATGACGTCATAAGACAACGCGGGCAACGCACAATCATCTAAGGACTTTTCACAAAACTTGTGGCCCGATTTGACAATCTGTTGGACGAAACATTCTTGGATTCCCAGAAGCCTACACATCGGGCTATCGACGTTGAACGACGTTATTAAACACTGATTCAACGTTTGTGTGCCTGCAGGATACCCCTATGTATGCATGACGTTCCAATTCTGGCTGCAGATTATATGCCCTCAGCTTTGTAAAAGAAAAAAAAATCTGCTTTTGCACGCTTTTAGGTAACACCTATTTCATATTATCCAAAACAATTTAACGTGCTTCAACAGTGTATCAACAAATGGACTGGCATGACTTGTATCATGAATGGTAATCATTGGATATATTGACTGGAAACTGCGAACAGGAGACCTTCATCGGCTAGCGTTTTCATGAGAACCTTCTATTTTCCAGACAACCAAAAGCCAAGAAACTGACCAGCATGAGTGGATATGCAAGCTGATCAGAATCCCAATCTTAATGCAATCCATGTTAGGTCAAGCATAAAAAATATTATGTTTACATTTGTCGAACAAGGATAATTTCATAGGGTAGGCAGTTCGGCTTTTTTTTTTATTCCTGCAAAACGTAAAAGCAGCCCAAATACTACATAACATGTTAAAATATCATATTAATTATCCATATTACATACGAAGATAACAGCATCCTACACGATGAACTAACCTAATTTACCCACAAACGGAGTACCCATGAAGTGCTAGTGGAAAGGCAAGCAGTGTAGACCCAGGTCAGGAGCAGTCTGATCTGGATCTGCACTGTTCAGCCCAGACCTGTTTGTCTTACTATTTACATTGATCGCCTTGACAGTCGCTGTTCATGAAAAAACAACTTGTCACATAAATGATACGGTAATTAAATAATATGTAAATAAAATAAATAAATAAACATATATCGACAAAAATCGTTCTGAGAGCAAAAAAAAAAAAAAAAAAAAATCTGGAATAGCCTATCATAGAACAATGGAATACAATTTGATACTATTATTGATATAGTCACGATCATGCTGAATTTATATGGTATATACTACAGTATTATATGAGAGTCTTACAACATTAATTTCAAACACATTTTAGTATCATAATTTATTCCAATTTAGTATCATAACATATTCAACTGCGGCATCAATACATGATGCCGAAAACGTTGACTATTTTCAAAATATTATATAGAAATAATTTTTAGTATGTTTTTTTTCTGTTTCCTAATTCAAAATTTGTCTTCATTTTTCTTTCTCCACTGCCTTAAAATGGAGATCTTAAATCTATTAAAAAACGATAATACAGACCCATGGATCAAAGATTGCTTGAAGTATCAGTAGGTTTGTGACAGTTTTAATCTTCAGCGTACTGCTGGTATCATGGACAGACACATTGAAAAGACAAACACATTGAAAAGACAGACACATTGATATGGCGAAAGTATCAAAGAATTAAAAGATAATGTCCAAATACAACTATGTCAAATATATATTAAAGATAAAAAAATCTGTCTCTAAAAGTTCCAAGAGTGCAACAACAACCTAACTCGCATTCATGACTGTGGTGTTTTCGCTATCGCTAATCTGGTAGAGTTTTGTTTCAGTCCGACAATTTTAGGACTTGTTATTTGGCTGATGAAATGCGGAAACACTTGCTTAACTGCCTTCCACAGGGGACCATGTGTCGCCTTTCCCTAAAGAAAAGTCGCGGTGTAGTGTAAATAAGTTTTCAACGTTTAAAACAAAATGTTTCAAAATTTCTGTTTGGTGCCACTGCAAATTACCAGAATTTGTTGATAATATGGTGTGCTGCGAGAGCAGAAAATGCAAAAAATGGTATCATAAAAAGTGCAATGGCCTGTCTCATTCGGTAGAATAAACTAATTGGCAATGCGTTTCTTGTGGCGATTTAAATGTTCTGTCAATTACTCCCTCGCTGTTATCCAGTATATACGCAAGGTTAAAATGACATCGTTTCGACGTCGGTCGGACGTTATGACGTCACATCTACGTCGTTGCGCTGTCGTTTCGACGCGGTGTACCCGCCATATAACTTTTTGTATAGCATTTTCTTGCATATGATTTATGCTCTAGCTTGATTATGTACGCTACTATGTTTCTGATTTGTTTTCTTTCAAAGATTATTGACCCAACTGGCACACAACATTGAATCAACGTTGAATCAACATTGTTCCAACGTCATGACGTCAAATCAACGTTGGCTACATGTCGATTCAGCGTTGTGTGCCCAGACAGAAGATACAAGTCATGCCAAACCATTTGTTGACACACTGTTGAAGCACGTTAAATTGTTTTGGATATAACGGCTCTTTGAGAAAATAATCAGTCTGTATCAAACCGTCTCCTAGACAGAAGGAGAAAGAAAAAGAATGGACCAGATAGATGAGAGTACAAAAAATCTAAATAACCACCATCCCGCACCTGCTGCAAACACGGTCGGTCCGTGCCCTACCATTATCCGAATATCAGGATGTTGGTGGTATACGGCTGCTGACGCACGTTGAATCTATTTTAACCTTTATTTATTACACAAATATTTTTGTTAATGCAATTTTAATTAATTTTAACGCGGAAATTATGATCTTATTTCACGTCACATACATCATACCAATGGATACCGGGAATGAAAAGAGCGGATACCGGGACTTTGAAGCATTATTGCTACCAAATAAACTGGTAAATTTTAAAAAAATCTAATGTTTCATTGAGATAAAAACATTGCCTGTACATTGATATTTAACTTTTGAAATTCGGTTCAGTAGTTTATGTTTAATATGAGGCAAATAATAGCTACCACGTGGATACTGGGACAAAAAATACCGATACCGGGACTTTGAGACATTATTTCTGCAAAATAGCTGAGTCAAATTTACAAATTTTACCTGTAGTGTTTAGACTATAACATTATCTTTTATCTGATATTTAATTTGCTAAATTCGGTCCAGTAGTTTGAATTTTACTTGAAGTTAAACATGCCTACCCCACGGATACCGGGACAACAAAATCCGGATACCGGTACTTGTGTTGCAAATAAATAGAAGAAAATAAAATAAATATAAACAAAATTCATTCATGTTATAGATTGGTGTATTGCCTTTCAAATGACACCAAGTTTATGAAATTCTGTGCAGTAGTTTTGACTCTATGCCCTGTCAAACCCATGTACCCCTGAGAATACCGGGACATGGATACCGGGAATACCGGAGATTATCACCCGCCGGTTCCGAGCACAAAACGAGCACTGAACGAGAAAGCGTGATTAGTACACGGTACCAGTATACATCGCGACAAAATTTGTTTAAACATGGCGACTGACGGGCAACTCCAGCAGCTTGGACAGAAATTCGAATAATCCGGTCAGTCATCGCAGATTTTATGCAGACATGTAAGGTCTCGTTATTACTTGCGTGTGACTCAACAATTTTGCCTTCAAAAACCCAGTATTTCATGCTGTCTCAACGTTTTAATATGAAAATTAAAGTTTCGGACAAAACCGTGTGGTGGAAGTGTAGACCCTGACCAGTGTTCCCACTCAAATTTTAAACTGAGGGTTTTTATACCCCTATCTATAAAATTTGCGGGTATGAAGTAAAATTTACGGGTTTGACTTTTTATCGAGAAAAAGTTATGGGCAGAAATAGACATGCGACTATGCCAATTCGGGAAACCGCCGTGACGTCACAGTAATGGCGGCTCCTTGGAGGCGGTGAAAGCCATCCATAGCAACGCATTGCCAGTCTTACGTGATTTAGGTGTATTTGAACTTTTAACTATATTTACTCTAATTTTTCGTGAAATATACATTGTTTTTTTATAACAAAAATGTAAACTGGTTTTGTCAAGCATATTCCGCAAACTTTAAGCACGGAAGCATCTAAAATTCATTTTTATGGACTATCACTCTGTCAATATTCGAGCGCGCAAGAACTTCTCAAGTAAACATATTTATGTATCTGCCGTGCCAGGCTAAGACCACAACACATTATGATTAGATTAATTGTTATTATTATTATAATTATTGAAAAAAAAATAACACAAACAAATATAAACCTTTAAAAATGCTACAGCCTAAATTGCGTGAATATAACATAACATAACATACCGAGGATGATCAACGTAATTAATCTTGTCAAAAAGTAATACTAAAAGTTATAATAATTGATAATTACGAAGTAGCGGTAAAAATATTATATTAAATATAATAAGGAAATAATAATAATGATATCAACAATAATAATAAAAATAAAGGAAATAAAACAAAATAATGAAGATTTTGCTCAGACTATCAAGATCTAGCTTAAATAATTTACTGAGATGATTCATCACATATACACATGCCAACTTTAACATATAGCATTATGTTGTACAATTTTTACATAGTATTAAATTATGTATCGCGAGCTTTTGGAAATATATGAAACCACTGTGCATGCAAAACAATGTTAGAGTTAGGACTGGAGAAAATGAATATTCTTTTCAGGTTTAACCCTGAGTAAGAACTCGTGGTTTGTCCAGCAGTTGTAACTAGACATCTATAGATTCGCGCTCCCCGCACTTAATTGTCTATTGATCTATTTTACAACTGACCTCCAAAACTGTCAAGTTTTACTCACCAACTAGGCCGATCCATTTCCGAAATAAATAGAAATTATCACTCCTTACTTTATATGGAATATTAGTCATTAGCCTCTTCTGCGTATTTTTAAATCTCTCTCACTCGGTCTCTCTCTCTTTCTCTCTCTCTCTCTCTCTCTCTCTCTGTGCATGTGCGGTGGGGGGGGGGGGGGGGGGGGGAGTGGGGCAATGGGGATGGTCCGCAATAGAATACCTGGTTTTCTTAATAAGCCTTCATAGTTCTATCAGACCGGAAAAAAATACAATGTACAAATGTGGGCATGTTGATGAAATGAAATATGTTTAAACTAAACTAAATGTGGGCACAAATTATTGTCCCGCTTTTGTATAATATTGCATCGCTTGACGGGCGACAGAAAAGGAAAATTGTATTTTTGGGAGCAGTTTGTCATGTTTTAAAAACATGTTCCCCTTACGTTTTGCCAGTAATGTGACACAATATATGAACACCAACCAACGTTTTATTACCAAACGTAAAGGTTGTGCAGCCTTTCATAATGATTTGTGTTTAGACTTGATTTTATTTTATTTAAATTTTTTGTTTGTTTTCACTGGCAGCGCAATGAAGACTTTAAAATGCCTTTCGATATGTTCTTTTGATTTCATTAATAAATGACATGTCCTCATGCTAAAGTCAGTATTTCTTTTTTTCAAAAACAGATTGGAACCTGGGGAGGTTGGGGTGAACGGTCAATTTACTGTAGTATTCGTTAAACGGACTTGTAAAGGCAAGAAAAAAATCCGAGTGTATCAACTTGCCCCAAGCGTTGCATCAACAATTCAACATGCCCCACTACTGGGACAAGTTGATGCATTCGACCTCCTAAAGAAATCTACTTAAACGGAGGAAAAATATACCAAAATTCAAGGAGTACTATTTGATTTTAAATGCAGAAAAGATATAGCTTTTAGTATATACAAAGATGATCAATATTTGTCAGTCCGGTCACGAGATATACCAATAAGTCTAAAAAGTGCATCAACTATCCCCGGTCTCCCCTAATTGAACCCTAAAATTTAATGCATTTTAATATTTCTTTTGATTCGATGAATAAATCACATATTTTAAAACTTTAGTAAGAATTTGATTTCCTGGACTGAACGAAACGGGGTTCCAAAGGATAACCCTTTTATAGAACATATTGGTAGGGAATGTGTTGAGATTGAGTAAAGACTAGATTCTCTACATCTGTTGCGTTTGCTATTTCTTCATATTATTATTATATTTTTATCATTATTATTATTATTATCATCATGTACTAATTTTATATTCCATCTATTAGAACTACCGTTCAAATTACTGACTAATGTATCAATATAAAAAGTAAGCATATGGCCCGGTCTATGCACAGGCGCTTGAAGTTCTGTCAAAAACGTCCAAAAAAGAACATAATTACTGGCCTATAATAGATCCATTACCACTATGTGGCTTTATCATAATGGGTGGGGTAATATGTTGACATTTTTGAGTACAGAACTTCAAGCGCCTATGGTCTATGTATCATGTGCTTTATTCCGTTATTACTGTCTATTTTCTTCTCCTTTTTGATGATCGGCAGCTTTCTGTTTGCATAAGGAGGATAAGTATCACTAATATATAGTGTTTCAGGCTTGCCTAGGCAATATTTGCAACTTAAAAGTAAAATTTTTACATATATTTATATTATAACGCATACAGTGTAACGGTGTGTTGTCACCGTCGCCATGCGTAACCAAGCAACCCACGTGACCATAAAACCGGAAGTGCGGTTTCCCGAATATTGGCCATGCATAGATGTAGATGTAGACCCGGAATCCTTGGTCCGCTTCTTTTGCAAACACTAAAGTGCCGATATGTTTCCAATTAAAGCCTGAAAAAACGAAGAAAACGGCTGTCATGCCTTTTTCCAGTCCTCGTTTTATCCAATATTAATCATTTGATGGATTCCTTTCCAAATAAAAAATAGAAAGTGCCGTTTCCAAACAGAAACAGCGAAAATAAACGCAAAAATAGGGACAAATTCTGTCGGCCATTATGACAGTTCTAGTGCGCAACATGACCGCACATGTCATCAATATTCATGCAGCCGATTAGTGGTAGTGTTTTCCAATAATGAATTTGATTGGCCGTAGAACGGATGTGACAGACGTGAATGAAAGCATGGTATCTTACTACGGCCCGCATTTCAGATCAAAACAGCGACTTCTGACTCTCTTCTCGGCTACAAAAATCATCTGGCCTGGCAGACTCGCAATAGAATGAAGAAAAATGATGATTTTTTATATTTTTGAGAGAAACATATGCGGGTGAATGCACGTTCTTGCCCCAAAATTTATGCGTGATTAGAATGATTTCCGCGTGATTCACGCACAATTCTACGTGAATGGGAACACTGCTGACCTTGACTACTCATTGTATGATTCTGGATTGGCAGTGGCTAGGGGTACGGATCTGTACCTCTAGCCTGTGAGGCTAGAGATACGGATCCGTACCCCTAGCCTGACAGGCTAGGGATACGGCTCCGTATCCCTAGCATTAACCAATAGGCCAGGCTAGAGGTACGGTAATTACAAGGTTTGACAGAATCTTGGTTTAATTATCCTGAGTATTGTTTAGAAATACGAAATACATGTTGAACATTCTAGGTGGTATTGGACGAGTGATGGTTCCTGCTCAGTATTGTTAATTGGATAATTTCCCTTAGGAACGGTTTACACTATAGTCGACTCGCTTTGTTTGTGACAACACATAAGCCTAGCATCCCCTGAAGGGGACTCCGGCGAGAAGTGAACATCCAGATCAGACGCTTCTAACCCGAGGTCTGATCAGGAGCTGCACTGTTTGCCTTAAATGTTGGAATTTTTGTAAGAATAAACTAAAATCAGTAACAATTAACTATGTATTTTTTCTTATTTTTAATTTTATTCTATTTTATTTATTTATTTATTTATTCATTTACTTATTTTTTTTTATTTATTTATTTTTTTTTTTTTTTTCATTTTCCTTTTCTTTGCGAACCTTTGAATTGGTGAATTTGTTTCGCTAGTTCCTATTTGAATTATGCATCCAAAGGAATTCTGACAGGATCGGTGGCAATGCATTCCTTAAACGAAGGGACCGAGTTTTCAGCGCCGCAAAAGGCAAAACTCTTAAAGTTTCAGTTTTTGAACTCATGGGGAAGCATGAAGACGTAATGTTAACTTTGAAAACAATGTATCATTTTAATCCTCAGAATAAAGACTGTCAGAAATAAGGTTATAAAAAAATCAGTATAGCTTGACATTTTCAGAAATAAGCACTGAAAATGGAAAATTTCGCAATTCTTTTGAATATTCCAATGAATTTATATGTCAAGATAGGCATGTAATTAAAAAGGCAAGGGAAGCAAGAAAACTTTGACTTTTTCGAAAAATGAAAACACCTTCATGTAGGTAATATACCATGCTTTCAGAATAAAGGTTATAAAATATTCAAATAATTTGAAAAAGGTAAGAAAAACATAAAATTATTAATGTTCCGTATTCAATTCTATGTGAATTTGATACCCAATATTGGACAGACAAGGCTGTCTAACAGGGGCGATAACAAAATCGATAAGCCAGTGCCCCAGTAAAGAATGTTCAGTATGGAAATGTTCCTGCGTTGTCTTAGACGGAATGACTCTAACGATCAAGGCAGCCACTGAAGTGATTCCGACTTCTGATGTGGGACAGGACCAAACACAATAATGTTAGGCGATTATCATTATTATTATTACAAAATTTTAAAAAATGAACAACTTTAAATTATTGGAAAACAGTTTTAAATATCGGTTTGTTTTATGCACGGAGGTGAGAAAAACACCCACTAATTCGGAGTCGTTAATTAATACAAGATATTCTGTCAAACCTTGTAACTACCGTACCTCTAGCCTGGCCTATTGGGAAATGCTAGGGATACGGAACCGTATCCCTAGCCTGCCAGGCTAGGGGTACGGATCCGTATCTCTAGCCTCGTAGGCTACAGGTACGGATCCGTACCCCTAGCCACTGCCTTCTGGATTATGTATTTTGTAATAAAAATTTTGCAACTCCACAGCTGCGAACAACTCAACGGCTGCGAACTTCATCTGACAAATGTTTCTGGCTTCTTCTCTGCGACACTTTCTATTTTCTTTAAATTTCACTCAACCCTCATCCTCCTTGCATTTTTTGAACTGACCATGCATGTAGTGATCTATACTCATAGAAGCGGTTAACATTGACGCCATCTTGTTTTTCCCTAACCGAAAGTTTGACGTCATTATGTAGCATAGCGACAGAAAGACTGCACGGCCATTATTTCTTATTGTTTTTTTATTTCTACGCTAAATTCAAACCAGTCTAATTTGGATATACACTGGAGCGCCGTTATAACTAGGGTGCCGGGAGACATAAAATCGAGCCGCGTTATAAGTGACCTTGCCGTATAACAATCTTGGTGGAAATACCCCACCCACTAATGAAAAACCCCATGTTTACATGTTCGTAGTGATTATTTAGCCCTTAGTTAAACCAGGTAGATGGACATGTTTACTGCTTACCTGACACAACGAAAGTCATCGCTGAAGTAGCCTTTCAGTCCCTATGTTCTTACTTATTGTGAAAAAAAGCGCTGCAGAACGGTTGAAAACCATTTACAAAGCGAAAGTACAATCGTAACACTTCGGCCAATTCCGTATCCTGAATTTAACCTATATCGACGAGGATGTCGGATTGAGCGAAGCATACACTTGTTCGAGTTAATTCACTTGTATATACACTTGCGATAATGTACCTTCGGACAAATAAAAAATACTTATTTGCATGAGTACTGACGTCGCCTTAAAAACTCTAACCAGCCTACAGATAATCAAATCGGGTTTAAGCTTTTTTGTTGTTGTTTTTTTTTCCATTTGTAAAATTCTTTTATAATGTTTTCTTTTGAAGTAATCAGTGACCACTTCGCCTAGCCTTTTTTCCCGAGCGTCGGCCTGTGTATTGCGTATATGAAGTGACCTTCGCCGCTTGCCAAATTGGTGACACGTGATATGCGCTAATTATCGAAGGCTTCTAAAAACATGACCACTGTTCACACCTTGGCAAGACAAAGTGATGCTTTGATTGTCTGTGATAACTTTTGATACGCTGTTGATTAAAATTATGTAAACAACCCAATTAACTTTTAGTGGTTATTTTCTATTTCAATGTCGTGAACACTGACGAAAACCGCAAAAAAATCCGTGATCTGTTAAAAAAAAATGGGCAACACAGAACAACCGTGTTATACCGATTTCCGCGTAATATCGGTCCGTGGTATAACAGCGCTCCAGTGTAATAACTTCCGTCAACATACTCACAGCTTATTTTCGAGCTTCCGGTGGAATGATGAAATTACTTACATACACAGATCCGGTTTTGTGCCTAAGAACGTCAGGGTTTTCCCTCGGTCTTGTATTTAAGAAGTTTTTGGGACCCACTCACCAAATTTTTAAGAGTCAAATGCCTAAATTAAAGGGTCCAGTGCTCAGAAATATCTTATAAAATGTCCAATCAAACACCAGAATTTTATAAATACTACCATCTGAAAATCATAACTGTATTTTGCCAAGTATAATAGAATTTTTATGAGAATTCTTCATTTTGAATTGGTACTTTGGTTTTGTTTTGGGAGTCCCTGTGGATGCACTTTTTTTTTTCTGGGAGTCCCAGACAACATTCTGGGGGTCTGAGACTCTCAATCTTGCTTACGGGAAAACCTTGAACGTGTTTATGTTTGTGTCTATAACAACCAGTTGCACCATGAGCAGTGGTCAGAGACGAAACAGATATAAACAGTTTTCTGAAATAAATCGATCAAACTTCCTGTTTAATCATAATGGCAGCCCCCATATGGATGTAAATTTGGTCCGGAAATCGAAACGGTGGTTTTCTGAAGCAACATATGCAATATCATCTACATTTTCTAGTGACTAATGTTCTGCCATAAGAACTCGACCTTGCTAATATGGAACCCACGGCCACCTTTTTTAGCTCACCTGAGCCAGAGGCTCCGGGGGAGCTTATAGTATGGTCAGGCTCCGTCGTCGTCCGTCCGTCCACAATTTCAAATGACTTCTTCTCTGAAACCGCTAGGCCGATTGTAACCAAATTTCATATAGAGCCTCCTGGGACCTTAGGAACAAAAATTTGTTCAAACGGTCCTGGTCACATGACCAACATGGCCGCCATGCCCATATATGGTAAAAACCTAAAAAAATCTTCTCCAGAACCAGTAGGCCGATGGCCTTGAAACTTGGTATGTAGCATTGGGTACGGGAGTACTACCAAGATTGTTCAAATTATGACCTTGGGTTGACCTTGACCTTTTTTACGGTAAGGTCAAATTTGCTTCCTTGTGTTTTTATATGGCAAAATGCTAGAACATAAGATATCTTGGAAACAGTTGAAGATTTTGGGCTAAAAATTGGTATCTACATTCATCTTAATGAGTACATGAAGATTTATGAGTACAAGAGGTCAAGATCATTCTTTGACCTTTGACCTAGAACTCTCATATTTTGACAATTCCAAACAATCTCCTCAAAAGCCCCTGGGCCAATTGAAACCAAATTTCATATAGAGCCTCCAGGAGTTGAGGGAACAAAAACTTATTCATACGGTCCAGGTCACATGACCAACATGGCCGCCACGCCCATATATGGTTAAAACCTTTAAAAATCTTCTTCTCAAGAACCAATTGACCGATGGCCTTGAAATTTGGTATGTAGCTTTGGGTACTCGAGTACTGTCAAGATTGTTCAAATTATGACCATGGGTTGACCTTGACATTTTTACGGCAAGGTCAAATATGGGAAAATGCTAGAACGTAAGATTTCATGGAAAGTTTTGAAGAGATATGCTTAAGAATTGGTATATACAGTTATCTTAATGAGTACATGAAGGTTTGTGTGTACAAGAGGTCAAGGTCATTCTTTGACCCAGAACTCTCATATTTTGACAATATCAAACAATCCCCTAAAAAAAACTGGGCCAATTGTAACCAAATTTCATATAGAGCCTCCAGGGATTGAGGGAATGAAATTTTGTTCAAACAGTCCAGGTCACACGACCAACATGGCCGCCAGGACCATATATGGTAAAAACCTTTAAAAATCATCTTCTCCAGAACCAATTGACTGATGGCCTTGAAGCTTGGTATGTAGCATTGGGAATTCCAGTACTATCAAGGTTGTTCAAAATAATGACCTTGGGTTGACTTTGACTATTTTACTGCAAGGTCAAATGTGGGAAAATGCTAGAACATAAGATTTCATGGAAAGTTTTGAAGATTTATGCCTAAAATTTGGTATCTACCGTCATCTTAATGAGTACATGAAGATTGATGAGTACAAGAGGTCAAGGTCGTTCTTTGACTTTTGACCCAGAACTCTGTCATTTTGACAATATCAAACCATCTCCTCAAAAGCCCCTGGACTAATTTTGAAACCAAATTTCATATAGAGCCTCCAGGGGGTTAAGGGAATGAAATTTATTTCAAACGTCCTGGTCACATGACCAACATGTCCTCCATACCCATATATGGTTAAAACCTTTAATATTTTTTCACCAAAACCAATTGACCGATGGCCTGAGAGTAACTTACCCTAGAGTACTGAGGCTGAATGGACCCAGGTGAGCTACAGGACCAATGGTCCTCTTGTTTGGTTTGTTTTTTATACCCAACCACACGTTAGTGGCGTGGAATTATGTTTTCACATTGGCTATCTGTCTGTCCATAGTACGTATGTCCACCACCACTTCGTTCCCCTGCAATAACTTAAGTATTTCGAATTTCATTTAAATTTTGCACATGCATTTGTACCAAGAATGTCTCACTTGGGATTTGTTAAAGGACAAATTTTGATAAGTTTTGACAGAGTTATGGCACTTGTCAACATATCAAAAATGCTTTTTGCCCTCTAGTTCCTTTACTATTTGGAGTATCATGATGAAAGTTGAAACTTCACAGAAGTGATCGAAGTAGCCAGAGCTTTACATTACCGATGAAATGGTTGCCTGCCTCTGCCCTGGGGCAATATACATACATATATATATAAAATCTTGAAAAAATCTTTCAAAATTCTGAGTTCAAAGCAGTTCTTCTGAAACTTACAGCAAATGATCAGTATAATAAAAGCCTTCCATGACGCTCAAATTTACCCTAAAAGGGGTTATCTGCCCCTACCCCAACTTACATAAAAGCTTAAAAAGATCTATATAAAATCATAGTTTGAAGTAGCATGTCTGAAACTTACAGCAAATGACCAGCATTGTAAAAGTTTCCAGTATTTCTCAAAATTGACCCCATAGGGATTAACTACCCCTACCCTTGGGCTATATACATGCATAAAATGTTGATAGAAAAATCATAAGTTAACCAGAGTTTTCTGAAACCTACAACTGCCTTCAGGTAATACAGTGAAAAAAAAAATATATATATAACAATAGAATGGATGCAGTGGCGGGGTATCACACAGTCGTTTGAGATGCTTTTATTCAAAGCATCAACTTACCGAAGTTGTGAAAGAGCCCCAAGGCAGGCTGAGGCTTTGGTTTATTTTTCAATCTGTAAGTATGTTGGTACTGTGTTCACATCTGTATTATAGTTATGCTGGCGTAAAGTTGACGTCATAATTTCCAAACACGAAATTGATATCACCGATGTACCAAACTTACCGTAGTTATGCACAAAAACTTTGTTAGGTTTCCTATTCTTCCTGTGGGGGTGTGAGGGCAAGGTAACCATAGAGTCTGTTGATAAACACTGCACAAGAACTGTCAAAGTCCTTCTTCTGTTTTTCAATGCACTATGTGTTTCAAGTGTACAGATACAGATACAAATTTATTTTATTTAAAGTCAGATAAGTTTACAAAAAGTAAATGAACTATATAAATAGCTATTTAACAGACTAATATACACAGATGCATATGTAAAAGACAATATGATGTATATTATCATATTTTACATGCATAAAGCATTTACTACATGACATTTAAGACATTTGAAGACATTTAAGACGTTAAGACTCTTTCTATCTCTCGATACTGAGAGGATCATTTTCTGATCATTACCTCAGGTGTGGTGGGCGGCTAAATTTAGAATTTAGCTCAAACCTTGGGTGTGGGCCATTAAAACTATTTACAAGAAGCAGATCAGAGGCATGCTAAAACACATGCCTCTAGACAATGATCTGAATAATGGCCTTAAACACTTCAGCGGTTTTGGCAGAAACTGCTGAAGATGGGAGACTATTCCACATAGGAGTAGTCCTGGGGAAGAATGAATTTTTCAGGCCATCATTATATGCAAGGTATCTAGTGTATTGTGAATCATGGGTTGCCCTAGTTCTTCTTGAATTTGGTGCTGGGGTCAAATACTTTTCTTTCTCGAGGGACACTATACCTGAATGAATCTTGTAAAAGAAGGTTAAGGTGGACTGCTCCTGGCGGGCTTCTAGGGGTGGCCACTTAAGCTCGTCAAGCATATTGCCGACACTTATATATATATATAATGACACTACTTCTGTTCCTCAATCGCCTGCAGGTCTACCTGGCAGCTGTTCTCTGCACCCTCTAACCTTCTCATTAGTGTTTATGTATAAAAGCACATAAGAAACATTAAAACTGGTCAATATTAATATCGTATTTGGCAAGGGCCAGATTTAAAGTCTGTGTGCCACGACATTTGCTGGAGTGTGGTGCGTTGCGAATGGCAGCTCAATAACTAAACATCAGGCTCCACCCCACCATCAAACCAATGTGCCAGGTCAGACCCAAGCCAAATGAAACATGTTTTACCTTTTCAGCCTGTTTCATCCTAAAGTAAATGCAAAAAAAGCTAAATTAATTTGTACATCAAGTATCCCTGCAGAACATACAAGCTACAAGTATTGAATAATGAATCTCTATATGCTTAAAAGACACAATTCTCACTAATTCTTTTTAACCCAATGTTTAAATATGAATATTTTCCACATGTTCCTTTTTTTTAATTTTGTTTATCATCTGCATCATTTGGTGGACCGCTAGAGATTGAGGATTAATCCAACACCAATCAAAAAAAAAAAAATTTCGACCAAGCCAATTTTATTTTTAGTTTCATGTCCCTGTCCTTAGGCTCAAAAATGGAAAAATGACCCATTATTAGACTGAATAAAAACTGTGGTATGTATTTAATTTAGCAGTTTATTAATTATATGAAAAAAAAATTCCTTAACAAACAACAGAACAAACTTGTAATGCAGATAAATGTAACATGCTGGATAGAAGTAACAATTGTTTTTCACTGCCCAGAAGACCCCCTGAAGAGTAGCTCTTACCATTCAGATTTGTAAATTGCATGTAAACTTTACTATTTGGAATTTTGATGGTGAGTAAAACAAAATGTCTTAAAGTTTTATTGATTTATTTTTGGCAGTAAAATTAATTTGGAACTTGTTGAAATGAAAAATTAGTAGCCATGGCCTAATTTACACATGGCTAATTAGCATGAATATTAGCACATGAACCCTAACAAAGTTTTGTGCACAGTCTTATTTAAACGATGGCGCACACATGCTTGTCAAAGCATTGAAAACAATAGGTATTGGGATTGCAGAGTCATTGTCGTCACAGGGATCAGCCTAGAGCTTTCTGACAGGGAGAAGTTTTACATTTTCAGGACTTTGGGGAGAAGTTTTGATTCAAATTTTGGATTTCCCTATATGTTCTATACATTTTGACTTCTCCCTCAGCTCAAAATAGGGAGAGAAGTCAGCCAGCTTAGGGAGACTATTTCTCCCAAATCACTCTCTAGGCTGAGCCCTGGTCATCATAAATGTTGTGAGAGGGATTAACTAGTGATTAATGAAGTAATGGTGGATTATATTGCAGACACCATATTGCCTAAAACCGCTTGTAATGCCCTTAAGCAGGTATCAAAGTTTGGTACATCATGGATAATATTTGATTCAGAGTTTTACGAGATACCTTTATCTAAAACAGCTGTTCACAATTTAAGTTCTTGTTTTTTTGTGTGTTTTTTTGAAAACTCCATGTGAATATAATAAACTGTCAGATTCCGTGATTTGTGCAAAGACACATGACAGCTTCAAAGTAGCTGTCCAACAGTTGTATATGCCGGGCCGGGTAGCGCAATCGGTAGGGCACCTGACTCGTAAGTCAGAGGTCCTGGGTTCGAATCCCGGTCTGGCCACATACTTTCGTTTCTCCTTCCGCTGATTCAAGAAGGGCAGTTGTCAGTTACTGGCGAAAGTATGTGCACTTAGTACTGGTTAACCGCTTAGGAGGTCTAAGCCTGCCCAGGAATAGTGTGGTTAGGTTAACTGACCGTCCCGACATGACCTTAGTTGTTTACCGTGGACGTTAAGCATCAAATCAACCAACCAACCAACAGTTGTACTAAGTGCCAATCCATGGCTAAGTTACCAAGACTGGGAATCTGCCATGTACCATATACAGATATGATAGAATTGATTGCTTTTAGAGCAACAAACAGTAGTTTATAATTAATTTTCATTTTGAAGAAGTTGAAGCTTTAATACTTGTGATACCATCACTTGAATCACCAGCCTGTTGAGTGGGACAGTATATAGCTCAAAGCAGGACACAGTTGGTATAAAACATTACTGTCGTGGAGCTTCAGATGTGACAGGGTTTTTTATTTAATGCCGTATGCTTATCTGATGTTAATGTTACCTTCACACCACTTATTTACCTGTACATGGCACTGAGAAAAGTTGGAAGAAGTTTGAGTAGGCTGTGTTGGTGCACTGTGTATAAGCTATAGAATTAAACTGCTCCCATTTTAGGCTCACATGGAAAAAGACTAACAGGGTCCCAGTGGTCCAAGGCTTCTAATGTTTGGGTATGGCCCCTAAATTTTTGGAGAAAATGCCCATACCTTGAATGTTAATTATTGAATTTTGGCAGTCTGGGTCCCTATGTCAAAGTTATTAGTCATTATCCCTGGGTCCCCGGCTCGCATTAGTGAAGCAATATAGAACACAATGTCAGGCGTCTACACTTCTTCCATTTTTCATGCCCATGGATTCAGCCATCAAGGTGAAGATGAAAATAATTCATCTTCACCTTGATGGCTGAATCCATGGGCATGAAAAATGGAAGAAGTGTAGATGAAGAGAAAAATGGGAAGATGGGCCTATTAGATCGAAAAACAGATTGTCATCGTGGAAAGTAAATAATATAGGTACTGGTAGGGGTATTAAATTTCTCTGTTTTTGCAAATATTTCAGCAGAAAAGCCAGCTATAAAAAGCAGTAAAGACCTAGGTCAGGGTCTGCACAGTTTGACATCCAACAACAGTTTTGACACATAGTCCTGTTGAGGCTATATTTAATTACTAGAATGGTTGTCCAGCGACAACTTGTTGAGCCGCCTGTTTGCTTTAGTGACCTTTAACAAGGGTGACAACCTATGTCATAGCGCTGACATCATAATCATTTTATCAGTGGCCTTAATAAGGTAAATATTTTGCATAATGAAGGCTTGGCAACCACTGAAACAACCAAATATCTAGTTGGTTAGGTACCTATATATGTTTTGGACTCAGTATTAACAGAATTCACCATAAAATACTTGCTTAATCTGAAAACACTTCACTACAGTGATCTGTATCGACTCTGCCTTAATGCATGTTTATCTCAGCTATCCACTTCAAAAATTGTAGTGAGGTGTTTTATAATTTCTCACCCTTTGAAGAATCATGCCCTATATATCTCGACCATATGTACATGTAGGCACCACCTCATTGTTTTATCTTGAGTTAAAATCCTTGATCTCTCTTATATGTTACAAACAGAAAATCTGTCAGAGTTTCTTCAAAATGGCCATGGAATGATTAATTCTGTCACACACGCTATGACGTAGGTTGTTACCCCTGTTTAAGTATGTCAAAACTAGCTGCCTCAATTTAGAAAGAAGCCAAACAACATCATGCTTAGACAACATAATGCTTTTTAAATTTTTCATTATGGAAAGCAAGTAGTGGCCCTGACAAGCTGAAAATTTATGACAATTTTATCATTTGACCTTCAGGTGTGCCCTTGACCTTGGACTAACCTGAATAAATATTTCACATGACACTTCTACTTATCAAGATCAGTTGTGCCAAATAATTTTAAAATCCATGCATGTAGAAGTAATGGCCAGGACAAGATATATATATCACAATTTTATCATGTACCTTCAAGTGTGACCTTGACTTTCAACCTACCTGAACAACTGTTTCACCTGATACTTCTACCTATCAAGGAGAACAAATGTGCTAAATTATTTTGAAATCCATGCATAAATGTACAAGTAATGGCTTGGACAAGGTCAGTTTATGACCATTTTATCATTTGACCTTCAAGTGTGACCTTGACTTCAACCTACCTGAACAAATGTTTCAAATGACACATCTACTCATCAAGGAGAACAATTGTGCCGAATTATTTTGAAGTCCTTGTAGTAATGTAGAAGTAATGGCTCAGACAAGGTCAATTTATGACCATTTTATTATTTGACCTTCAACTGTGACCTTGACCTTCAAACTACCTGAATGAATGTTTCAAATGGCACTCCTACTCATCAAAGAGAACAATTGTATCAAATTATTTTGAAATTCATCCTTAAATGTAGAAGTAATGGCCAAGAGAAATCCGGACGCACACACACCAAACTGATGTTGTGACAACGCTCTACGCAAGCGGGCTTGACAAAAATCACCCTTTTCAAATTTTTTGAGAATTTCAATTTAATCATTTAATAAGAGTCACTATATTAGGTTGTTATAGAAAGTTCTTTTCTTTTTTTTTTTTTGACTATTTCATGGACTTTCATCATACTTCATATAATGATACATTCTACCACAACATTTGATGGCATACAACTTATAAATCACTGTGACCTATATTTCAAGTGATTTCATCATATCTCAAACACTATCTCATAGGTTTATATCCTACCAGTTTTACACTGGGTTCTCAGGAGAGCAATACAGGACCATAATCGTCTCCTTGTTTTGTTATATTTTCAGTGACACCGTCTGTGTGTGAAGGATGTCAGGAATAAGTAGCAGCCCTACATCTGGTTTTACCAGACTCCCACCAATAGTCACTAGTGAGATAGACAGACAGTTTCTCAAAGGACTAAATGACTATATTGAGCAGGAACTGGAGAAAGTCAACTCAGATGAGGATGAACAGAGATATATTATCTACAAGACTGCTTTTAATAGAGTGAGTTATTTAATAGAGGGTCACTGTCTTGGAATTTCTTAAACAAGTTGGGGGAAAAGAAAAGATGCGAGGCTTTGCCAAGCAGCTTCCTACTCTCCCCAATGGGCTTAATAAATTCCATAATGCATGAGCTTGAATGCAAGATTCCTTTAATGACACAAAAAACACATGTAAGGTGAATGGATACACTTTCACAAGAAGCAACTCTGCCATTTTTATTTTTGACTCCCTTTTTCAGTGGGACCTGCTCTTACAGGAATTTGCTCCTAGTGGAGCAAATTCCTTTAAGAGCAGGCCCCATTTTTGAAAGGCTTTGTTGACCAGGGAAGCAAACACTGTCACCAAAGTTGTCTCCCTTCGTAAAATGGCAGAAAATCATGGTGGTGTACCATTCACCTTAAATCACAATTTTCCCTCTAAAATATACAGGTTTTCTTTTGGGGACTGCCCTCTCAATATATAATGAATGAATGTTATGTTTCATTTCAGCCACTGACCAACTTAAAAGTAAAAGGCATAGGATTGCATTGTTGAAAATAAGCAGTTTGGAGATAAATCAGTTTGCAAATAAATTGCCCATAGTTATATGAACTGAAAACAACAGGAACTGGATTTTGTAGAGATTCACTGAAATACTTCCACCAAATCCAGTCACAGTTTGAGGGATGTTCTTGTGTATAGATCATTTAGGTAATGTAACAATTTCGTTATAAGATGAGGTTTCCTTCATCTAGAATGATCCTAAATATCTTAATCAGTCTATTGTAATTCTAGTGTACAGGGGCTGTAGTTATAAAATGACTTAAGTGGTTGCTATGCTGTTGCTAAGGCTAAATTTCTATGAAGGAGATTCCATACAACTATAAAATTTGCTGTGGAGGAACAGTCTTTTTCAGACTGTTCCTCCAGAGCAAATTTCATAGTTGTAGGGAATCTTCTTCATAGAAATTCAGCCTTAGCAACAGTATAGCAACCACTTAAAGCCCCAGTCACACATTCACGGATCAGGCCACGGTTCATCACGATTCACCACGGTTTGACCTAGACGGCGAAACCGGGATGAATCGTAGAAAATCCAGCATCACAACGGTTTGCCAGGGTTTTATTAGAGTTTCTCACGGTGTTTGTACGGTGTCTGTACGGATCATTTACGAATTCACAACGGTGCAAGGCGGCAGCACTACGGACAAAAAGGGTATTCCACGGTCGCGTTACGGACGCTTACGATGCTACTACGGTTCGATACGGTGCCAGTACGACTCAAGCCGGTAGCGTCACGGCTCCTACGATTGTCTACGGTTTAACGGTGGTCATGATAATGATTTTTGTTGATGATGTTTAGCCTATTTGTAGGCAAGAAAAGTATTTTTTACAATATATAATACTGAATTTTTCGTAAAATGTGCAGCAAAAATTTTGAAATTCGGTTAACAAATAAAAATTTTATACTAAAAATTAATTTTGAGTAGGCATTTTGCATTGACATGGAGAGTAATCCAATTTCATAAACTCTCGAGTCTGGAAACTTTTTTCACTGGAATAAAAATTGAGTTTTCGTAGTGACAAAACTACCACGGTTGTCTACGAATATCGACGGAAAGCCAGGGATAATCACGGATGCACCTACGGTAGCGATACGAATGAGCACGATTCTGTTACAGTTGCGCTACGGTTTAGGCCACGCCCACAAGCCACCACGGTTCACCACGGAAGTTTTAAACAGTTTAAAATTTCCGTAGCGACTCCCGGATCACCACGGTTCTTCAGGGATCATTACGGAACACGACAGGTGTTTTTTTGTGTTTTTTGTTCCTTCTCAAAATCCCCCCAGAAAATCTAGATCCATGTTATAAGATGGATCTAGTGGATTTAGATTTTTGGGGTTGTTACTCTATATTATAACCGAATAAATTCGGTATATTGTTTTCAGATCATAGAACATGTGGTAGCCTACCAACCACTGTTGACCACTATCAAGAAAGAGTATGAAGATACCATTGAAGCAATCAAGAAAGCACAGAGGGAGGCAACTTTCCTGCATGGGAAGTTAAAGGCCATGGCATCGGAACCCTCAACAATTAGAAACTATAAAAAGAGGGCGGATGAGCTAGAGGAAAGGTAGTACATGAGTTTATAATTTTAATAGTAGCACTTCCAGGGATGTGATTTTTATCAAGAAAAATTTGCCTTGCATTTCATTGAAGGCTTCTCTTAGGGGAAGAATTTTCTTCTTTGAGAAGCAAATTCTTTCCCTTAAGATTAGCTGCCATTTTGAATGACTTTTTAATCCAGGGAAGCAAAAAGACAGTCACACAAGTTGTTTCTTTATGTAAAATGGAGGGGAAAGGTTGATTTGTATCCATTTACTTTCAAAGGCATTTTGGTAACAATGATCATACTGCTTGAATACTAACACATAACTAAGTGCTGGAAATGGCCAGTGTCTCGGTGGCCGAATGCCCCTAATTTTTGTCTCGGGCCACCAAAAATCTCCAAAATATGACCTTTAGTGGCCCAAATTTATCTCTCTGGCAATAGTAAATGAACGGGAACTTTTGGTAGTGGATAATTTGGCTCACTGAAAGTTAGGCCTGTTTTGCTTTTGGGCCACCAAATTAATCTTGCAAGTTTCCAGCACTGGTAACACTAAAACTTGTCTATTAATATTAAACAGGCATAGGCCAGCCCTTGTAGCTCAGTGGTTAAAATGGTCTATTTGCAAATCGGAGGGTCATTAGCAGGGATCATTTTTGGGCGAGATTGTGAGATATTTGCTCTATTTTTTGGCAAAAATCTCACTGAAATCTGTTCAGTGGGAGAAAAAATCTCATCCCAAATGCAATTTATAATAGACAGTACCAAAAATCTCGCTGAGAATGGAGAATTTCTCACGAAAAATGGTTAAATGAGATATTTTCTCTCGTAAAATTCTGAGCCAGAATTATCCCTGCATTAGTTTGACTTACAGGTCAGGCAGCCCACAAATTTTCTAAGTATTGTTCTAACTCAGCTGGTCAAGAGCTGAGTAGACAGAGGCTTTAAGCTCACACACCAATGATGCCTATATACATTTCATCTTCTGACTAGATAGTGCTGAGCTCAGTGCCAAAAGACAGCTAGTCATAATACCTTGTAGCTTAGTGCCCTTAAACATCTAGATAGACTAACTGAAATCTTAAAGTGCCAGAAATGAAAAATAGTGACCATAATGAGCCTAAATATTTGGGAAGACAGGGCTGAGCAAACATTGTAGACCATGATCAAACTGCTCCTCAAGGAACATTTGCCATTCATTAAGCATCATTTGGATGCATTAATGTGTGTAAAATCCACTTTCTAAGAATTATAGAATAATAATTGTCCAACTTTCAGGTGTCCGAAATTTAAAATAATAATAATAATAATCGACTTAATTTTCAGAGGGTAAAACACATTTAGTAAAAACTAATCTTCCATGTGGCCCTCTACTGATAACATATTTACAATAGTCATGCAACAAGATTTAGTTATAAAAAAGCACTTCCTTGCACACACTTTTTCACACATGTCCATGCACATACCTTCACATATCTAACAGAAAATACCAAAATAACCACAACTATCCCAGATATTGAAACAGATTTAGGGTCATTACGGTATCTTGATATGCACTGTCAGAGAATCTGGATCAACAAAACAAGGTTCATCATACATGTGAATTGACAATATCAAAATATTGTAAATAATTGCCAAGTACTAGAACTATACATGTTTAAATAGCTATAGAGGGCCTCAGGGAAGATTGGTTTTGCCAACTGTGTATTACCCTCTTTAGATAAAGACATTACTTACTGACTTACTGTATGTACAGACCCATCTGTCCCAATGATTTCAGAATTGGTGTTGTGAAGGGGGACAATGAGAGGCTGAACAAGAGATTGTTAGAATTGAAGATGAAGAGATCAGATCTAGAGAAGAAAGAGAAAGAGATCACAGAACCACCTAAACGAGAACTCAAGAAAGACCATAGACTCATTCCAGGTTTGCTTAAAAAAAAAAAAAAAAGATTTTAGTGGCTAAAATAAAAAAGTAAGTAGGAAAACTCTCAGGAACTGACACAATTCAATCCCAGATCCCACCCTAGACACCATGTGGAAAGAAGCCTACAACTTTTTATCCCCCGACCGAAAGGTTCGGGGGATATAGCGATGAGCCTGGCGTCCGTCCGTAAACACTTTCTTGTCCGCTCTATATCTTGAATACCCTTTGGAATATTTTCATGATACTTCACAGTTATGTAGAACAGGTCATGACGTTGTGTCGCGTACAAGAATGGTAACTCTTGCTATTGTACTTTTTGAATTATCTCCCCTTTGGTGATTTTTTGGCAGATTCGTGTCCGCTCTGTAACTTGAATACCCTTTGGAATATTTTCATGATACTTCACAGAAATGTAGAACAGGTCATGACGATGTGTCGCGAACTAGAATGACAACTCTTGCTTTCTTACTTTTTGAGTTATTTCCCCTTGATAGTTTTAGGTGTGATTTTATGGCAGATTCGTGTCCGCTCTATAACTAGAAAATCCTTTGGAATATTCTCATGATACTTCACAGATATGTAGAACAGGTCATGACGGTGTGTCTCGAACAAGAATGACAACTCTTGCTTTCTTACTTTTTGAGTTATTTCCCCTTGATCATTTTAGGTATGATTTCGTGCCCGCTCTATAACTTGAATACCTTTTGGAATATTTTCATGATACTTCACAGATATGTAGAACAGGTCATGATGATGTGTCGCGAACAAGAATGACAACTCTTGCTTTCTTACTTTTGGAGTTATTTCCCTTTGATGATTTTAAGTGTCCGCTACATAGCTTGAATACCTTTTGAAATATTTTCATGATACTTCACAGATATGCAGAACAGGTCATGACAATTTGTCTCATACATGAATGATAACTCTTGCTTTTAGACTTAGTGAATTATTTCCCTTTGATAGTTTGAGCTTCTGTTTGAGTCTCTGCTCCATAACTGTATAACCCTGGCCAGCTCCAGAATTTGAATAACCGTGAACCTTTTAGAATATTGATGATCATGCTGTGATATCTTATCAGTGTTCCTAACTCTCTCTTACCCCTCCACATTCCCCATTCCCGTGCCCCCTCCCGCACCCCCCCCCCCCCCCCCCCCCCCCCAAAAAAAAAAAAAAAAAAAATTTTTTTCCAGATTTGGATTCTTTGTCCAAATTCACTTACTGGAGAGCTCAAAATTAGGTTTGTAGGGCTTGTACTTTAGAAGTTATTCACACATTTTGAAAGTTGAATGTATCGTATGCTATACATTTGTGTATATGGTGGCTGTTTGAGATATTACCTCTTTTTAGCAGTCTAGCATACTGTTTTAGTCTGAATGTTAGATAATCATGCATCTGTTAACAGTTAATGTCAATCAGAAGCATAAAAGAACGACAATATATTACTAATATGTGTTTTGAAGTGCACCCTTTTTGCCAAGGCCCATGGGGGTCTTCGGTCGGGGGATTTGCCATCTCCTCTGATGGCTATTTTTACTGATGTAAATATTCATATATAGGTAGATAAATCACAAAGTATCAAGTACATGAGTATTAGGTAAAGAGAAAATTCGAAGATAAATAAAGTCTTGCTTTCACATCATTTTGTGATAGCTTTCCATATTTACTATATGTATTGGGAGTTTTAGATACAAATGCTCGAGTAAACGTGAGAGAAGCTGGATCTGGGTTTGCATTTATTGCCAACTTTTTTAAACAAACAGAAAGAACAAATGGATATATCCAAGTGTAACAGTTACAGAGTACATTCCATATAGGATTGAAATATCTGAAAGTTTTGGTTTAGGTGAGTGGGTTCACTTTCAGGGGAGCAACTCTGCAATTTTCATTTTTGCCTCCCTTTTCAATGTGGTTAACTCTTGAAGAAAAGAATTTGCTCCTTTAGGAACAAATTCTTTTCTATAAGAGTAAACCCCTTTCTTTAAAGAGTAGACCCCTTTTTGGAAGGGTTTTGTGACAAGGGAAGCAGAGAGGAGGTCAGAGAAGTTGTTCCCTTTTGTAAAAATAGCAGAATAACATAGACATTACCAATACACCGTAATAAATAGGGTTATATTTTTTGCCGCATAATCCTTTTACAGAAAACATAAAAAAATGTTCATTTCGTTTGATAAAAAATTTTGAAATTTTCTCTCATGCTTTGCACTCTTGAAAATATCGTTGTTTTCATCCTACCTGATAGGGATGTTTAAGGTATTCAGTGCAAAAGTGTAAAAATCTTCTATATTTTTACCATCTAGGTTTCACGCTGGAAGAATGCACAAACAAAGAGCTATTACAACATAAATTGGAGCAGTTAGACAGGCAGTTAAAGGAGCTAACAATCAGTTTCAAGACTAGATATGTTGCCAAGACAAAGAAGATTGAGTTAAAGGATAATCTAGATAATAAAGTTAGCTACAGAGACATGTTGCTGAGACAGGGACAGTTCTACAAGGCCAAGAGGCAAAGACTGAAGGTAAACTCACTTGGCTTCCAACAGAGCTGTATACACACCATGATAGATTGCCGGGCCTTGTGGCGCAGGTGATAGCGCATCTGACTCAAGAGCCAGAGGTCCCTGGTTAGACACCCGGTCTGGCCGCATACTTTTGTTTCTCCTTCCGCTGATTCAAGAAGGACAGTTGTCAGTTACTGGTGAAAGTAAGTGCACTTAATACTGGTAAACCGCTTAGGAGGTCTAAGCCTGCCCAGGAATAGTGTGGTTAGGGTGACTGACTGTCCCAAGATGACCATAGCTGTTTACCGTGGATGTAAAGTAACAAAACAACAACAACCTTGATAGATATAAGAATTGAGATATATAAAATAAATACCATAATTGTCGTAAAAATGGAACAGTATGCATGGTTTTACAATGCAGTAATGCTTCCAAAAGGTGCAGATAAAATGGCAAATAGTGTAGGTCCTGATCAAATTGCTCTTTTAAAAGCAGTCTGATCTAGGTCCACTCTGTTTGCTCAGACCCATTTGTCCCATTACTTAGACTTTTTATGGTTAGGTTTGGTTTTGCTGATAATGATTATTTTTGAAATAGTTTATTTTTGTTCTCCATAAAATCATATATTGTTGCCCCACATTAAACAGCCAACATTGCAGTTCTAACAAGAGGTAACAACATTTTTGTATGGGAAAACACATACAAAAAAAAAAAAAAATCAAAATTGTCATTAAAATTCCATTTTATCTTGAAGCCTGGGTCATATTGCTGGGACCAGGGCCTGGGCAGCCAGATTGATATGACTCAAACCTCAAGGCTGTCCATAATCCTTTAGGGGCGTGAAGCTGTAACATATTGGACATATACTGGCTATGATTGCAATAAAAATTATGAAAAATATGTCAAGCAACATTTCCAATTTATTCAACAGAATAAAACCAAGAAAGTATGATTAATGAATTCAGAACTCTGATCATTAATAAGTTTGGAACAAAGGCTTTTATTCAGAATCAGGCATTAACAAAATCGGTATTACTGTTTGTTCTTATCAATTCTCTCTTGCTTAAATTTGAGACTAATGGGTACATATTTGGGGGAAGCAACTCTTTCATTTTCATTTTGTCTCCCTTCTCAATGGGGGTCAACACTTAAAGGTAAGGATTTGCTCCTCTAGGAGCAAATTCTTTCTTTTAAGAGTAGACCATTTATTTGAAAGGCTTTATTGCTCAGGAAAGCAAACAACAATCCACTTAAGTTATTCCCCTTTGTAAAAATGGCAGAAAAACAAGGAGGTGTATGTATACACCTTAAATTCAATAGCTATTATCTTTTGTCTTTGATTTACTGTCATAATAATTTTTCTTATTTTCTAGGTTGCATTAGAGGCAGCCCAGGCGTACAATCGTGTCAAGCCCCCACACCAGACTGTTGGGGATGCTGTTATGATGTCACTACATCATGCTTCCCATCAGGCCAGGAAACAGAGGGAGAAAGGTCTGAGTTTTTGTCATGCTACAGTCTTTTGATACATATGTACTGCTAACTTCTGCAGTCAGACATGCTTTATAATTTGCGATTCCTTATGTTAGGAGACCATCTGTCATATAAAAGCCACCTTTTGAAAATGCATGTATATACACTCTTAAAACTTTAATATAGAGATCATATGAGCCAGGACACGAGAAAACCAACAAAGTGGTAGTGCACCCAGCGCAGACTCAGATCAGCCTGGGCATCCGATCAGACTCTTTGTTAAGTGCTTAAAGGGTAGCTAAGGGTCTAAGCTACCTCAATGCGGACAGCAAAGACTCTGATCAGACTGGGTGGATGCCCAGGCTGATCTGAGTCTGCGCTGGGTGCACAACCACTTTGTTGGTTTTGTCTGGTCACGACTCAATTATAGCTTAAATATAGAGGTCATATGTCTCAAGTTTCTGTGGATGAATAAGATTAACCAGTAGATTTGAGGCGGTAGGGCACCTGACTTCTAAGTCAGAGGTCCTGGGTTGGATACCCGGTCTGGCCACATACTTTCGTTTCTCCTTCCGCTGATTCAAGAAGGGCAGTTGTCAGTTACTGGCAAAAATATGTGCATGTTGTACTGGTTAACTGCTAAGGAGGTCAAAGCCTGCCTAGGAATAATGTGGTTAGGTTAACTGACCGTCCCGACATGACCATAGCTGTTTACCGTGGACGTAAAGCAAGAAAATATGTCAATCAATTAGTAGATTTGACTACTTTAATGATGCTAATATTCGTGATGTATTGCTGTTCACAGATTTATGCACTCTGCTAGTTTGCAACTTTGCATATTTTTAAAGACAGATTTTCTCTATTGTATCGAGTTCACATGATTTGATGCCAGGATCTTTTTCCATTTGTTTTCAAAGAGAATCAACTACAATTAATCCTCGATGTTGCAGTGTCGAATTTCATCCCAAATTGCTGATATCTCAAAGTAAATTTTCTGGGACCAGAAAATTTACTTTGAAATATCAGTATTTTGAGAGAACAGGATTTGAAATGTAAATAAAAATTGGAAATGTGTCCAAACTAGATACTTTGATATAAGAGGATACTTTGAAATGTCAGTATTCGAGATAACGAGAGTTGACTGTAGTTAAGATCCTGATGAGACTATGTATAAACATGCTGACTAAGGTCTTATGGTAATTTCATAATTGTTGACCCATGCCAATTTCAGAAAGACTAGCGGCTGCTGAACAACAAGGTCAGGGAGAAGCTACTGTCACCCGTGAAGGTTCTGCAAATGCAGATGGCCCTGGCACTGCATCCACCTTTGAAGACGATGACCCGAATAAAGAGAAGGAAGCAGAAATGATGCTGGAGTACATTGAGAAGTTTAATGAGCTGTTTGAGGATGGAAAGTACAATGAGGCAGCCATTCATGCTGCTAATAGTCCAAAGGGAATATTGAGGACATCAGCAACTTTGGCTAAGTTTAGAGGTAGGTTTAATGCTGGACTATAAGTCACAGTACTATATATATTAAGTTTTTATGGTGATTCTTGGATAATTTGGGTCTATGCAAAGCATGTTTAGCTCCTCATTAAAACTGTCTTACAGAGGCTTTATGGATGGATGAATGGCTTGAGATTTCAAATCTTTTCAACAGTTTTTTAATCATATCATGACAGTGGGAGGTTGATAATTAAAGGCTGTGTGTAATGGAACCTGTTTATGGTTGAAAAGATTTCCAGCATAAATGGAACCGAGACCACAAGCTTAGAGGCCAGCGCCAATCCAGCGAGCTACCAGAGCATCTCTCAAACAGAGACATGTGAAAGAAGGTGGCAATGTATAGTTTACATGCAGAATAAGAGAATCAATCCCACAGTTATAATCAACACTCTACATTACATGTGAGTAGTCAGATTTTGACTTTCATATTGTAACCTTTAAGAGTAGACCCCAAAGGAAGAGTTAAGTTGCCCAGGGAAGCAAACAGGAAGCTCAACAGTACTCTCCCTTCATAGAAATGGAAGAAAAACATGAAGGTGTACCCATGATCATTTTGAGGTCTGAGACCCTCAAGTGCAGAGCTCCAGATAATTTTTACAGTGGTTTCAGTATTTACCAAACGGAATTTTAACCTTTTCAGTATCCTGATGAGTCCTTTCAGTATCGGTACTCCTGAGATCCAGTGGTTGTTCAGTATCTTTTTAACGCACAACTGGTCTCCCAAAATGTCAGTCTACTTGTTCTTGTCCAGGGTTCTTTCCTAAAATTCTGGACAACAGGAACGACCCAGGCCGAACGGGAATAAGGCCGAAACGACCCGGGGCCAAAAGGGAATTGGGCCGAAACGACCCGTTACCGACCCTGACAGTGTTCTGCTTTCCTTTTACCACGCATCAGGGGACGATCAGCTGATCTTTGCTGGCTAGAGTTCACTAGAATTAACCACTGGCTTGCCGAAGCCAAAGTTTTCCAGCTTCGCACAACCAGGTGGGGCCATTTATTGACTGTTCAGTCAAGTAACAGAGACGTTTTTTGCAACATGTTTGTTCAACGAAAATGAAAGTACCTACGCAATCGACCGGAAAGATCATGTGCAATTTAGCGATTGGCTAACGCTCGGTAAATTCCAATACTCATGCTTGTTCCCGGTCTATTAATAAAAACGACCAGTGAATGCTGAAAATAGACCTGTACCATGTGCTTTCTGTTTTCGGAAAAAGATTGACTGCGCATGCTCAGACAGCGCATGCGCTGAAGCAATGATTGGTAAATGCTAAAAATAGGTAACATTCTGGCTATTGAAAAACGGTATAGCGTAAATACGTAGCACATTTGAGCTGCTTTCGTAAGCTGAAAAATGACTACCGTATTCGGTACGATTGAAATTTCAAGGCACTTCGTATTTTGTCTTTTTTGGTCCGTATTGTACGCAAATACGAAGCTTATCTGGCTCTCTGCAAGTGTCCAGGAAAATCCTGCATACCCCTTACATGCACTTAGATTTTACTAGCTTAATGGCACAGCTTTGGAGCTATAGTTTAGTAGAAGTTATTACTCAGAGCTATAGCAAAATAGAAATTGTTGCTTGTAGTCTATAAAGATAAATTAGCTGCTTGTTTTGTATGTTTCATAGATATAGAAGTGTGAGCTGCATGGTTTGAAACTGCATATGGCGTGTATTAGATATACCTATCTCAGAGTAGACTTTTGATCCCAGAATTGGGAATTTGTATAAGCATTGGGGGATGAAATTCCAGAGTAAAGTGTCAAACTTTGGGAATTACTTTTGGGCTGGGTGGAAATAGAAAGAAAAGAAAATTCTTATTCTTGAAGTCTATCTTATTACACTTTTGCTTTCCTGAGAATGAGATATTGGATGCTGAGAAAGAAACTTACAGTATTAATTCTATTAAATGCTCCGGTGGCATTGCATTTTGCAAAACGGGGGCCTTATTTAGAGCCTTAAGGATAGTAAATCAGCCACTGCCAAAACACTTATGATAAGCAATATAAATGTAATGGATATACTTTCAAAGGAAGCATCTCTACTTTTTTGGCTCCCTTGTCAGTAGGGGTCAGTTCTTTAAGAAAAGCATTTGCTCCTCTAGAAGCAAATTCTTTCTGGTAAAAGTTGACCCCATTTCAAAGAGCTTAAAACCTTATCCAGCGAAGCAAACAGGAATTTATGCAAGTTAATGTAACATTTTCGGAGAACAGGCAGGGGACATTTATTAGGGCAGTGGCATTTATTAGGATAAATGAGAATTGTTTTGTTATTTAGTTCTGTCAGATAAGCCTGGTAAGTTCAAAGATTTATTTGTTACTGGTTAAGCAATACAGTATTTATAGTTTATTTAATAGATCATGCTATGGCATTTGTTGGCCTTTCTTGTGACAAAACTATCTTTAGCCATATGCAAAATAATCATGCCCAGATCAGCCTGTACTATGGTATTTATTCAGAATATTTCTACACCACATTCCTATTAGGAAACTCATGGAAAAAATGTTTTGTCTTGTTTTCTGATATTTGTTTTTTCTTGAAACACTCAGTATCTTGCAAACTTTGTAGATCCTGATCAGACTGCTTCTGAAGGAAGGAGACTGATGTCGATTGACAGTGGTTGCAATAAACTATGTATTTTTGTGACAACCTGATAATGGAATCTTTAGAACATTTTCTATAATGTCATGCAGTGCTGAGCTCCAGATAAGAAGGGGTAATGGGGATAATTTAGAGATAAGTTTCCATATTTCTCTGTAAAAATCATATATTGTGACACCTCATTAGAACCGTCATGCCGAGATGGTTCTTATAAAGGGTCACAACACATTTTTTTGTTGAAATTAATAAGAAAAATTATCTCTGAATTATCCTCAAGAAACCCCTCTTATCTGGAGCTTTGAATGTGCATGCTGGTCAGTGCATGCATTATGCTGAGACATAAGGTTAAAAATGGCCATTATTGCACATACCAGATTGTATGTTTGCGCAGGCTGGTTTATAGGGACCATATATTTGTCGGAACACACATTCAATACATTTTAGAGCTTCCAGATATAGTGAGATAGGTGGGGGATGTTTGGAATAATGTTTTGGCAAGCTCACAAAAAATTTCTTTAAGAAACTACAGCATACTGTTGATGCAGCAACTATCTCAGAATTATCCCAGAGCTCCAGATAAGAAGGGGTAACAGGGATAATTCAAGGATACTTTTTCTTATTTCTCAGTGAAAACATATGTTGTGACCCCTCATTAGAACCGTCTCAGTGAGACGGTTCTAATGAGGGGACTGAGACGGTTCTAATGAGGGGTCACAATACATGTTTTAGTGCAGAAGTATTGAAACTAATCCCTATGTTATCCCTGTTACCCTTTCTTATCTGGAGCTATGCATTTACTGTAATATGTATGTTAGTTTATGCATGCATTATGCTGAGAAAAGAACTAAAGGTAAAAATCTGCCGGTCTGTATCCTGGCCATTCTATTGCACATTCCAGATTGTATGTTTGCACAGGCTGGTCTTTGTACACAAAGTTTATGAGTATTATATAGTAAATTTTGTACGAACACACTTTCAATACAATTCAGAGCTTCCAGATATGGCGAGATAGGTGGGGGATGTTTGGGATGATGTTTTGGCAAGCTCTCAAGAAAAAAAAAATTCTATAAGAAACTACAGCATACTGTTGGTGCAGCAACTGTCTCAGAATTATCCCAGAGCTCCAGATAAGAAGGGGTAACAGGGACAATTCAAAGATAATTTTTCTTATTTCTCAATGAAAACATTTGTTGGCGAGACGGTTCTAATGAGGGGTAACAACATTTGTTTCTATTGATTATCCCTAAGTTATCTGTGTTACACCTTCTTATCTGGAGCTCTGATTATCCCCAAACTTCCCCAATCCACCCTATTTCCCTGGATCTGGAGCTCCAAGTATTCTGAATTTCAATGGGAAGCAAGCTTTCTTGGCATTATTAGCTCACCTGGCCCGAAGGGCCATAGTGAGCTATTGGCATATCAATGCGTCCGGCGTGCGTCGTGACGGAATTTGTCCGTCAACACCTAAAAACAAATATTCAAACATCTTCTTCTGTAAAACTACTGGTCCCATGGTTCTCAAATTTCACATGGAGCATGACCTGACTCCAGGGTCTTAGAATTGTAAAATTGGGTCAGGTTGAAAATCCAAGATGGCCGCCGTTACTAAAAATAGCAAAAACAACAAAATCAACTTCTTCTCCAGAACCACTGGGTATATTTGTCTGAATTTTGGCATGGAACATCAGTGAAACCTTGGTATTCAAAATTGTAAAAATGAAAAAAATCTGTAGCGGAGTTTTGTCACAGTGACCTACTTTCTGTTTACTGTGTAATTTTGCTCAAATGCCAATGTCAAAAAATGACCTATTTAAACAACTTCAAACAACTTCTTCTCTAAAACCACTGAGCCCATGGATCTCAAATTTCACATGGAGCATGACCAGACTGCAGGGTTTCAAAATTGTAAAATTGGGTCAGGTCAAGAATCCAAGATGGCTGCTGTTACTAAAAATAGCAAAAACAACAAAATCAACTTCTTCTCCAGAACCAGTTGGTATATTTGGTTGAAAGTTTGCATGGAACATAAGTGGGACCTTGGTATATAAAATTGTAAAAATAAAAAAAATCTATAGCGGAATTAGGTCACAGTGACCTACTTAGCGTTTACAAGGCCGATTTTGCTCAAATGAAGAAAATGCAACCAATTCTGACCAGATTTGGTCAGAATTGGTTCTTGAATGGAATTATTTCAATTTTGTGCCAGTTGACTATCCAAGATGGCCACCATGGGGGCCGTTACTAAAAATAGCACAAACATAAAAATGACAATTACTCAAGAACCCTTGAATGGAATTGGACCAATTTTGTGTCAGAATGTTCCTTGCATGAAGCCGTTTCGATTAATTGCCATTTGGCATTCCAAGATGGCCGCCATCTGGTGTTACTAAAAATAGCACAAACATAAAAATGACAATTACTCAAGAACCCTTGAATGGAATTGGACCAATTTTGTGTCAGAATGTACCTTGCATGAAGTCGTTTTGATTAATTGCAATTTGGCATTCCAAGATGGCCGCCATCTGCCGTTACTAAAAATAGCACAAAACATGAAAATGACAATATCTCAGTAACCGCTGAATGGATTTTGACGAAATTTGTGTCAAAATGATTCTTGCATTGAGATGTTTCAAAAATTTCTAACTGTAGACCATTCATATTGACCTCTGTTACTAAAAATAGAAAAATGTGAAAATTAGAAAATCTCAATGGAGTTGGATTAATTTTGTGTCAGAATGGTCCTTTCATTAAGCTTTTTCGATTTTTTGCATTTTGGCATTCCAAGATGGCCGCCATTTGCCGTTACTAAAAATAGCACAAAACATGAAAATGACAATATCTCAGTAACTGCTGAATGGATTTTGACGAAATTTGTGTCAAAATGATTCTTGCATTGAGATGTTTCAAAAATATCTAACTGTAAGACCCGTCATATTGGCCTCTGTTACTAAAAATAGAAAAATGTGAAAATCAGAAAATCTCAATGGAATTGGACCAAATTTGTGTCAAAATGGTCCTTGCATGAAGGCTTTTCGATTTTTTGCATTTTAGCAATCCAAGATGGCCGCCATCTGCCGTTTCTAAAAATAGCACAAAACATGAAACTGGCAATATCTCAGTAACCCCTGAATGGATTTTGATGAAATTTGTGGCAAAATGATTCTTGCATTGAGGTGTTTCAAAAGTAAATATATAAAGACCAGGCAAGTTGGCCTCTGTTACTAAAAGTAGCAAAATGTGAAAATGAGAAATTCTCAGTGGAATTGGACCAATTTTGTATCAGAATGGTTCCGTTGCACAATAGCCAGGTGAGCGATATCAGGCCCATTTGGGCCTCTTGTGTGGCAGTGCATTGCATTGAGTTTGTTTTGTGTTTCACTTAGTTTCTTTTTCTTGGTACTATTGGTGGTAGAGTTGAAAGATTACTGCATGAAAGGTCTGCACATTTGATATTAAACTGTAGTGTTTCGATTTGGTAGAGCTGCACAGAATATTTCGATTTGTCAAATTGATTAATTTTATGGCATTTATATTTTTGTTCAATTGCTTTTGCTTTTATAGGAGAAAATGCTAAATAAAACATAAGATTTCTCTGAACATATTGACATCTTTGGTATGAAAGTTAGTATACCCTATTGTGCTTAAATATTGGGATACCTAAAAACCATTAATTTTCCGTTTGGGACAAATGGAAAATTAATGGTTTAAGGTGCCCCAATACTTAAGCATATATGGGTATACAGTCAGCTAAAGAGTACATGAAGATATTTTAGTACCAGAGGTCAAGTTTGTTCTTTGAGCTTTGTCCATGGTTGCTCATATTGCAAAAATTTCAAACATCTTTTCCACTTGGCTGATTGAAGCCAAATTTCACAGAGCCATCATGGGACGGAGGAACAAAAGTGTTCAACAGTTCAAGCAGACCCTCTTGTTTGGGTTTTGATTCTTTATGTAAGCATGGGAGACTCCTATGCACAGGCTGATCTAACTCTGCCATGTTATGCACATACCACAAGGTACCTTTGCATGTGACACTGATAGCAAGATTTCGTTGAGACGTAAGAAAAATAACAACAAAATTTTACAGGTCCAAAGTTTACATAATAGTTTTACCATGGCTTGTCTGCTTGCACGAGGAGATAATCCACAAGCTTTAGCGAGTGGAGTATTTCCTGTACAGGTGGTCAAATTGTGGTATAATTATTTTATATTACCCTTATCAGTGTAGACCTTGCTCATCGCGAAATATTTCGTGCTAAAGTTGGCATTTTCTGGTAAAGGTGGTTTAGGCTGATTTTAAGCAGCTTGTTGGCTTGCGACTGAAGCTATTCAGCCATAAGTATTGTAAAATTAAATGCATTTTAGATGTATGTGAATATCATTACAGTCAACCCTCTTTATAACGACACTCATTACAACAGCAAAACTCTTTACAATGTCATTTTGATTTGCACAAAATGGCTTTTTTGTTCCATATATGCATTCTTTAGAACAGCAAATTCAGTTTAACATCAAAATTTTTGGGGACAAATGCTGTGGTTGTAATAAAGAGGGTCCACTGTATCTGTTTTCATTCCACAGATGTGAAAGTTCGTGTAAATGGTCGTACCCCTCTGCTGATGTTCTGTGACTCACTTATGTCATCAGTAAGTTCTGAACAGACCAAACCTGATGAAAGGCTCTCACTTGAATGTGTACAGTGTGTGTTGAAAGAGAACAGGCTAGACCTCTTGGCTCACTGGATAGCTCAGCATAGGTGGGTATGATAATGGCATACCATAATTTTTTTTGTATCATTTGGGATATGGAAAAGCAAAACTTGGTACATTATAATGTTTGTATGATACAATTTCATAATAAACTGGTTTGCTGCTGAACATGCAAAGAACACCACATGTGATGTATATACCGTATTAATCCTAATAAATGCCCCTGCTCTAGTAAACACCACCTGCCTCTTTTCTGAAAATAATGTTATATTAGCCTGGAGGAATTTCTGTTTGCTTCTCTGGATAAGGTACCACTTTAAATGGGGTCTACTCTTAAGGGAAAGAATTTGCTTCTTGAGGAGCATATTCATACCATTAAGAGTTGACCCCTACTGAGAAGGGAGGCAAAATGGTAGATAGTAGAGTTGCTTTCTTTGAACATATACTCATCGCCTTTATATTGCTTTTAGAGGTAGTTTGGTAGTGGCTGATGTTCTACACTGTAGGCTCTAAATAATGTCCCACCTCTTCCCTCCCCCCTCCTCCCCTTTGCAAAATGCAATGCCCTGCTGGGCGTTTAATAGTTTTAATAATGTAAATATTTTAATTGTTCATAAGATGTCGAATGTCATATAGATTCTAGGTTATTGTTTGTTGATGTACTTATGTACTTTTCACACTGCAAATGGCTCAGGATGCAGAATTTATGCATACATAATTATTGATGAGTAAATTTGTCGCTCTCCTTCGATAGTTTTATGTCTGTTTCATGGGGCTGAGTGTATATATTCATGTATTTGTTTCAGACTAACTCTGACTCCAGCTATTGGTCACACCATACGAGATCACTGCACCTGCCGTATCCCATGTCGCTGTACATGCCAGGCTATGGCCCAGAAGGTCTTTACTGTGCTCAAGATGTACCAAGAGGCTGTGATCTGCATGTTATCTCAGGGCCGTGTTAAAGCTGGGCTTGAGCTGGCCAAACACAAAGCACCATTTACCAGGGAAGACTGTGTCAGGATTTTGAGGCAGTGTCCATCAATACAACTTGTCACTGCTTTGGTTGAGGGAGACAATCCAAGTACAAGGTTGTTGCCGATTGGTTTGGTGATCATGACATTGGTTCAAGAGGACAAGTTTGATTTGGCTTTGCCATTTATACAGAGTTTACAGAATGTCCCTTCATCAGGTAAAGGTGTTCTCTTGATTTTGGTCTGGGTAATGATCCTTAAGATTTGGACAGAAGTAACTATACAAACACAGCAGACCTTTATCAGGCTGCTCCTGTTGGAGCAGTCTGATCAGGGCCTACACTGTTTGCTGTTCTGTCAGCTTTTTCTGACACAAATCCTGATAGCAAAGTCAACTTGCTCAAATTGTAGGATACTTGGAATTACAGTAATTGTTGAAAGCATATCAGTAATGGGTACATCACTATGTTTCCCGGCCATTTTACGAAATAAGGGTAACTTTATAGCTTCCTGTTTCATTCCATAAGAGGGTCTACTCTAGAAGAAAGAAACGTTGATACCAAATGAGAAGGAAGGAAAGCAAAAAAAAAAAAAAAAGATCTGCAGCTTTTGGATTTGAAAACCAAACTGTTCCATCTTCAGAACAATTACGGTTTCTTATATATGTCCCATTTTAGTGTTTTTAGAGTCACTCAGTTTCAAGTATTTTAGTTTAAACAATATTTTATTCGCATAAATTACATACAAACAGCAATTGTACTATTACAAACAACTAGTAATATATGCAAATGGGATTCAGAAAAAAGTCAATAGACTTATCTAAATCTGTATCCCAAGATGCCAACATAATATAATTACTGTATAAAGTATTTTGATACTCATAACACTGTTGTCTTGATTTCTCCTATACAGAAGACCCTAAGACCAGTGCCTTCCATGCTGCTGTACTAGATGACTATGAGACATCCATGGATGACTGGAATGAGCTGCTTTTACTGTTACAAGATCAAGGCTTTGACGAGACGGCCATGAACCTGCTTGCTTCTGTCACTGTTCTGGTCGCAATGCAGAATGCTCTGAAGACAAGTCAGGAGTTTGAACATGAGGAACAGGGACCAGATATAATTGATAATGGAAATGATAATAATGATAAAACTGAAGGGAATGCTACAAAGAAGACTCAGGACTAGCTATGCATGTGTTTAAAGTCCTTAAATTGGGGATTAACATTGTCTGTGATAATTTCTTATTCTACAGTCAGTACTTCAGATGAGCTAAATGTTTTGTGGTGAAAACTTTGATATAATATGAGCCGTGACAACCCAACCCAACAAAGTGACATGTGCGCCCAGCTAAGACTCAGATCTGCCTGGGCATCTGCCCAGTCTGATCAGACTCTTCCCTGTGCACTTAAAAGGGTAACTTAGTGTCTAAGCTACCTCCATGCTGACAACAAAGACGCTGGTCAGACTGGGTGGATGCCCAGGCTGATCTGAGTCTTCACTGGGAGCACATGCCACTTTATTGGTTTTGTCAAGTTGCGGCTCATTTTATGTTTATATTATCATCAAAACATCAAAGCATATTTAAGAGCCCCGGTATCTCAGTGAGTTATGTGCTGGCCTTCTGATCTAGCGGACTGGGTTCGAGCCCCGCGTGAGGCAAGAATCTCTTCTACCATAAATGGGGTTCCATTGCACACAGCCTTTCATTATCACTGTCCCATCTTCCTGATATAACTGAAATACTGTTGAAAAGGACGTAAAATCACAAGTCATCCATCCATCCATCAAAGCACATTTAAGGTGTATTTATGTCTACATGGTTTGACCATTATTTTTTAAAGGGAGACAACTGTAACAACAGATTTCCCGGATAGTTAAAGGTGGCTGCTACTCCAAAGGTGGCTGCTTTTAGGGGAAAAAATTAATGAGCCGTGATACAACAAATCTAGCAAAGTGGCATGTGTGCCTAGGGAATACTCAGATCACCCTGGGCATCCACCCAGTCTGATCAGAGTCTCTCCCAGTGGCATGGAAGTAGCTTAGAGCCGTAGGTACACCTTAAGCTCACAGGGAAGACTCTGATCAGACTGAAAAGAGTCACAGGCTGATCTGAGTCTTTGCTGAGTGCACATGTTGTCTTCCCTTTAAGAGTAATCTCCTTTTGGGATAAGTAAAAAATACTTTCAGAAAAGAGTGATCTATCTTGAAAATATTTCCAAAAAGCTTGTTGGGATTTCAATCAAATTGCCCCATCAAGAAAAGCCCAGTGAAGTCATACCTATTTTTATGCCCCCGTGACGATAGTCAGGGGGCATTAAGATTTGCTCCTGTCTGTCCGTCCGTCCATCCGTCCGTCAGTCTGTCTGTCCGTCCGTCCGTTCGTCACGCTTTACGGTATAGAGTTTGTGTAATCAACATCTCCCACAGTTTTCAATGGATCTTTTTCAAACTTTGCATACATGTTGTGGACATATTGAAGATGTGCATGTGGGTCTTTATTGGAGCTAGAATTAATTTTGACAGAATTACGGCCTTTTGAACTTAGTCAATTTAGGCAAATTTTTGCATTGTAGGGTATGTAGTTTGTGTAATCAACTCCTCCCACAGTTTTCAATGGAGCTTTTTCAAACCTTGCATACATGTTGTGGACATATTGAAGATGTGCATGTGGGTTTTTGTTGGAGCTAGAATTAATTTTGACAGAATTACGGCCTTTGAACTTAGTCATTTTAGGCAAATTTTTGCATTGTAGGGTATGTAGTTTGTGTAATCAACTTCTCCCACAGTTTCAATGGATCTTTTTCAAACCTTGCATACATGTTGTGGACATATTGAAGATGTGCATGTGGGTTTTTGTTGGAACTAGAATTGATTTTGACAGATTTACGGCCTTTTAAACTTAGTCATTTTTGGCAAATTTTCACATTTGTAGGGTGTGGAGTTTGTGTAATCAAGTCCTCCCTCAGTTTTCAATCGATCTTTTCCAAACTTTGCATACATGTTATGGACATATTAGAGATGTGCATGTGGGTTTTTGTTGGAGCTAGAAATAATTTTGACAGAGTTATAGCCTTTTGAACTTAGTCATTTTAGGCATATGTTTGCATTGTAGGGTACTAGTACTTTGTGTAATCAACTCCTCCCACAATTTTCATTGGCTGTTTTTCAGACATTGGAGACTTGTTGTGAACATATTGAAGATGTGCATGTGGGTTTTGATAGGAAAAAAATAATTCTGAAGGAATTATGGCCTTTTAAACTTAGTCATTTTGGGCTGCATTTTGCAATGTAGGGTATAAATTTGGTGTAATGTTTTCAGTGGATTCTTTGTAAATAGCATTTGTGCTTGAAAGGTGCTTTAGGGATGTATGCATGTCCTGTGACAGGCGCTGCACGGGGGCATCATTAGTGTCTTACAGACACAATTTTCTAGTTATGATTTTTATATCTTAACCCTGTTGCACTCTGATCGGCCAAAACTCTATGGAGTTTTGGTCATTTTGAGTGCAATAGGGTTAATCTCAAAACAGAATGAAGTCATTCTACTGATTCTAAGGAGATTGTTTTAGGTTAGGAATAAATCTCTATACATGCATTATGTTTGAGAATGAAGAAAAAAATAATATCCTTACATGTGCTTTCATATTTTCAGTATCATTGCACCAAACATTTACCTAACCTGGAGTTTTGACAGAGTTTATGAAATATTTATCTTTTTATGGTAATAGTACTGGTGGTTTTGTTAATGTACAAGAAAAAAAAAATTATAGAAAAATAATATGGACTTTGTGTTAATATTTTTAGGCTGACTTTTCTGTTCTGGGGCCAGTTGTTCAAAACTAATGGGGTTGTTAGTATAGTTAACAAGCCATTGAATTTTCAAACATACTGTAAGTAAAAATGCTGCCCTTTAATGCTGAAAAAATGTGAGGAATGCAATGGCTCTTCACATTTTTTCAGCAAAAAATATTACCACGATTTTGTGAGTACTATAAGACGTAATGAAACCCTGACTAAGGACTTCGTTAAGCTAGCAAAGCTTTGAACAACTGGGCCCTGGTTCATAAAATAAATGTTTCTTAAGGTATACAATTACAGCTCCAAGGGAGATCAGTCTGGAAGGATTTGTCTCCCTTCTCACATAGGGATACTCTTGGAGGAATTATTTTTTTCTCTGAGAGCATTTTCTTTCCTATACGGATAGCTTCTTTTTGAGAAAGGATTCACTAACCAGTGAAGCAAACGTACACTAGACTTAATTTTGTCTCCATTCTAAATGGGCACCTTAAGTCAAAACTGATTTGATGTAAAAAATGATGTGATACTTACGTCAATGCTATGTTATTATGTGGCATTGACACCAGTATGATGGCATTTGCCAGCTGAGATAATCCTTAAGACAATAACAAACTGTGCATACCCAGATTACATAGGTGTTCTGGTCAAGGAATGCCTAGTGATCAGCATTTAGGTGGATGGATATGCTTTCAAGGGAAGTAGCCCTGTCATTTTCAATTTTGTCTCTCTTGTAAATGGGAGGCAAACCTATACACCTATGAAATTATGGAGGAAAGCGTGCACATCAATGCATTTGCAATTTCGGGGGCAAGATTGCGCATCTATGTATTTGCAGTTATAGAAACAAGATTGCACATCCATGCATTTGCAGTTACACAAGCAAGCCAGCACATCCATGCATTTGCAATTACAGAGGCAAGTCGACACATCTTTGCATTTGCAATTATTTGCAATTTTGCAGGCAAGCCAGCACATCCATGCATTTGTAATAATTGGCAAGCCTGCACTTCCATGCATATGCAATTACACAGACAAATCTGCACATCTATGCATTTGCAGTAACACATTCATGTCTTCATCTCCATGCATTTGCAATTACAGAGGCAAGCTGGCACATCCATGCGGTTACATCACACAGACAAGCTGCATCTCCATGCATTTGCAATTACAGTCAAATCTGCACATCCACACGTTTGCAGTAACAAATACAAGCCTTTAATCTCCATTCATTTGCAATTACAGAGGCAAGCTGGCACATCAATGCAGTTACATTACACAGACAAGCATGCATCTCCATGCATTTGCAGTTACACAGACAAGCCTAGGCATCCATACATTTGCAATTACACAAGCCTCCGTCTCCATGCATTTCCAATTACACAGACAAGCCTATGCATCCATACCTTTGCAAATACACAAGCCTGCATCTCCATGCATTTGCAGTTACCAGGCAAGCTAGGACATCCATGCATTTGTACAGGCTAGCTTCATCTCCATGCATTTGCATTTACATCCATGTATGTGCTATGACACAGATAAGTCTGCAACTCTGTGCATTAGTGGTTTCATTTGCAAGCTGCCATTCATGCAATTAAATTACACAGACAAGCATACATCTGCATGCATTTGCAATTAGTCAGGCAATCCTGCACATCCATGCATTTGTATTTACGGAGGAAAGCCGGCACCGCCATGCTTTGCTATTACACAGGCAATCCTGCATTTATGCTTTTGCAATTTCACAGGCAAGCATGTATCTTAATGCACTTAGTTACAGTCACTTAGGCAAGCTTTCACATCCATGCATTTGCTGCCACATAGACAAGCCTTCACCTCCATGCATTTGCAATTACATAGGCAAGCTTGAACCTCCATACATTTGCAATTTAATAAACGGGCAAGACTGCATACAAAGGTCGGCTTAATTACACATCTATGCATTTGCATTTGCACAGGAAGCTTGCACAACAATGCCTTTGTAATAACAAAGGCAAGCCTGCATCTCCATGCATTTGCAATAACAATAAAATAGGGAAGGCTGCACATCCATGCATTTGCGATTCCAAAGGCAAGCCTGCATCACCATGCATTTGCAATTATAAGGGCAAATTTGCACATTCATGCATTTATGTTTAAACAGGCAAGTCTGCATCTTCAAGCATTTGTTATAAGAGAGGCAAGCCTGCACATCCATGCCTTTGCAATAATAAGGCAAGCCTGCATCTCCATAAAACAGTTATACAGGCAAGCATGCACATTTATGCATTTGAAATAATTCAGGCAAGCCTGGATCACCATGCATTTGCAATCAGACAGGTACCCCTGCATAGCCATGTATTTGCAAAAACACAGGCAAGTACGCTTCTCCATTACATAGACAAGCCAACACATTTATGCATTTGTATTAACAGTGGCAGGCCTGCACCTCAATGCATTTACAATTATACAAGAAAAACACACATAAATGCATTTGCAATTATACAGACAGCCTGCATCTCTTTGCATTTGCAATTAGATAGGCCATCCTGCACATTCATGCAATTTGATAGCATAGAAAAAGTCTGCACCTATTACACGGGTAAGCCTGCATATCTATGCATTTGTATGACAAGGGAAAGCCAGGAGCTTCATGCATATGTAATTACTTAGACAAGCCAGCACACCCATGCATTTGCAATAACACAGACAAGCCTCCGTCTCTATGTACTTGTACTTGTACTTAGGAATGCTAGCAAATCCATGCATTTGTAATATTAAAAAGAGACAGGCAGTTGAACTACAGACATCCTGCATATCATACATATGCAATTACATGAGCAATCCTGCATCTCCATGCATTTGGAATCATATAGGAAAGCATGCGCATCCACGCATTTGCAGCAAGGAAGACAAGCCTTTGCCTCCCTGCATTTGCAATTACACAGGCAAGCCAGCACCTCCAGGCATTTGCAATTACTCAGACAGGCCTGCACATCCTGGATCCATTCATTTGCAATTTTACAGTCAAGCCTGCATCTGCATTTGCAATTACATGGGAAGCTAACACATTCATGGATTTGTAATACATGTACCAGAGGAAAGTCTGCACCATCACGCATTGCAACTACACAATCCTGCACATTCATGCTTTTGAATTACACAGGCAAGCCAGCATCTCCATGCATTTGCAATCACATAGGCAAACATGCACAACCATGTATTGGCAGCTACAGAGAACCTTACATTCAACTCCCATGCATTTGCAATTACTAGGGCAAGCCTGACTTTCCATTCATTTGCAATTTCGCAGACAACCCTGCATCTTCATGCATTTGCAGTTGTACAGGCCAGCCTGCACGTGCATGTATTTGCAATTACACAGGCAAGATTAATGCATGTCCATGCATCTGCATTTACACAGGCAAACATGCACATTATGTTTTTGTAATTTCACAGGTAAGTCTCACCTCCATGCATTTGCATTTACAGAGGTACACAGACAAACCTGCACTTCCATGCCTTTGAAATAACACAAGCAAGCCTGCATCTCTAATTCTATGAATTTGCAACTTCACAAGCAAGCTTGCACATCTATGCATTTATAAGAACAGAGGCAAGCCTGCAACTTCATGCATTGCAACTACACAGACAACCCTGCACATTCATGCTTTTGAATTACACAGGTAATTAAGCTGCTGTCCTCATGCATTTGCAATCACATAGGCAAATCTGAATCTCCATGCATTTGCAATTACACAGACCAGACTGCATTTCCATGAATTTGCAATTTCACAGGGAAATCTGCATATTCATGCATATTTTATTTCGCAGACAAACCTGCCCAATCATGCATTTGAAATTCTTCACAACCATACAAGCTAGAATGGTCATATTTGGCATACAGGTTGATGACGACATGTTGTATTTTGGGATTGAGAACCAGCCTTCTCCTGCTTATTCTTCCCTGTATTTGTCCGATTTTCTTTCTTTCCATACTTTGAATAATGAAATTTTTTGTCAAAGATTTCTCCACAACCACGCAAGCTAGAGTAGTCATATTTGTTATGTAGGTTGGTGACGATATGTTGTATCTTTGGATTGAGAACCAGCCTTTTTCTGCTTATTCTTCCCTGTATTTGTCCAATATTCGTTCTTTCCATACTTTGAATAATAAAATTTTTCGTCAAAGATTTCTCCACAACCAAGCAAGCTAGAGTAGTCATATTTGGTATGCAGGTTGATGACGATATGTTGTATTGTGGGATTGAGAACCAGCCTTTTTCTGCTTATTCTTCCCTGTATTTGTCCAATATTCTTTCTTTCCATACTTTGAATAATGAACATTTTCATCAAAGATTTCTCCACAACCATGCAAGCTAGATTAGTCATATTTGGTATGCAGGTTAATGATGACTTCCTGTATTGTGGGATTGAGAACCAGACTTCTCCTCTTTTTATTCCCTGTATTTATCTGATTTTCTTTCTCTCTTTACTTTGAATAATGCATTTTTTTTTTGCAAAAGATTTCTATGCATCTGTAAGTTAGGGTAGGGATTTTTGTATGCATGTTGATGATAACTTGTTGTATTGTGGGATTGATAACCAGTCTTCTCCTGCTTATTCTTCCTTATATTTTTCCAATTTTCTTTCTCTCCTGACTTTATATGAAGTAATTTTTTGTAACAGATTTCACAGCAACCATTCATTTTTGGTATACATGGTATCAATGATTTCTCTCCCTCTTTATGCTTTTTGTTACGAAAATAACATCATTTGATTTAAGCAATAAAGCGGGGTATAGTCGGATTCGCTGACAGTTCTAGTTAATTATTATAGAGTGGTTGCCCCTGTTTGTCTGCCTGTCTATCCTTTTGCAATCTTGCTCATTCTGTAACTCCTTTAGGAAATTGAAACGGGCGTATTATGCGCCGCTTGCGAAGCCCTTGTTGCATTTGCAAAGGCACCAGCACCGCCATGCATTTGCAACTACACAGACAAGCTAGCACCCCTAAGTGTACATGTATTTGCAATTTCACAGACAAGTCTGCACCCCTACGCAATTGCAGTTATATAGGCAGACATGATGATAGGGAAAGGGTTTGGGATCTGATTCAGTCAGTTCCTGAAGTGTAGTTACTCTTTAAATATACATCTACATGTCTTTATTGACAAGCCTGCACCTAAACTTCCTGTACTGAGGCAAAACTGCAACTTCATGCATTTGTAGAGGCAAGACTGCACCTGTATGTTTTTGTAATAACACGGGAAAGCCTGCAGCTCCATGCCTTTCGCCTCAGCCAAGATCAGATGACATTATTTAATTCAACGTATGTTATGTACTTGCCTATCAAATTTTACAGGACCATAATGTCAAAAACAAGCATCTCTCACTGGCCTAAAAATTTCATGTTGATCTGAACAGCCATTTCTTTACAATAATAATTTATATAGCCCAAAATAGCCAAAAATTAGGTGTTATGCTGTTTCACTTGAAAAATACTACATTTTATGACAGAGATAATTTAAACTCATCTGTCATGCACAGTCAAATAAACTGTTGTTAGAACGCACATTCTTTTCCCTTTATAACATAGTTTATTTGAATAGGCTACGACATATGGTCTTGGAGTTATAGCAAAAATACTTCAGCTGCTGAAGTGTGACGCTCTGAGGTATTTGGAAATGTCAACAGGAGCTGATCTGCCAGATAATTCAACCTGCTGTGCCCAGTACTTATAATGTGTTATAAACAATCCACAGCATTTCTTTAAGTGTAAAAATGACCAATGATATGAATAAAATTGTCATTAAGTGAACATTTCAATTTCAAATAACCATGCGAAATGTCACGCAAAAAGTGTCCTGTCCGTAGACACACTTTTCTCTCATGAGGTAGCAGATCTCTGGAAAAACATTCTCATTAAAGAGTAGACTCCTTACTATTGTTGATTGTTCCATATAAGACATGATACCACCACTGAAGACAGAGTAGCAATAAGGAAAAAAAGTGTAATTTTGTCTTGTCCGTAGATTTTGTCCTGTCCGTAGACCAACAGAATTTTGATAAACTGTGACTGGTAACCATCAAGTTTCCAACTGCTATGCATTTGAGTTGTAAAACGTTTCTTTAGTCGACTATTTAAGTAAACCTTAACCATTTCTTTGATGATAAGTGCATTTTCTTACACCCTAGATGTCCAGTTTGTCAAAAACAGAGAAAGCAAAGTCCTGTTTCTAAAAATATTTAAAAAAAGCAATTTATGTAAAATGTCTAAAATGGCCTTAAAGTCCATCTGCTTATTTTTTCACAACTATAAAAAGTTAACTTAAAACATTTAATGGCTATATAGTTTGCACTATACCTGCATTCCAAGTATGATGTTGATCTACGGACAAGACACAGTGGACAGGGTGCATCATTTATATTTTTATGGTTTATTATTTTCTTTGTTATGAAAACATTGTCTGTAAGTAGGGAAAAAAGCCCTCTGGTCTCTTTCTGAATGCTGTCTTAGGCATCATACGTCCCACATAATAATCCACCATCATATATCTCACATTACCCATTTATATTAGACACCTTATTTGTTAGACAAACCATGATGTGGAGAATCTTGTCTACAGGATTTTAACGGTCGTTTTTGATATTTATATGGAGGTACCTAATTCCTCGGAAGAAGATACTTGAATTCTTGTGAGGTAGGTGACCAACGACCTAGTAAGGTTATGGGATAGAACAGAAATAGAATAGAGGTAGGTGAGCCATTAAAGGCTGGATTCATTGGTCAACCCTTCAAAAATAGTTTGAAGAAATTTGATACCATTAAAACCTCTGCAGCAGAGGCTATTTGATTTCAACTGACTCAAAGTGCTATCCCTATTATGATATTTATAAATGTTGTCTCAAATATGTCTTGTCCATAAACGTGTACGGCGGCCTGTTCGGGTTTAAACCCATTTAATACAAATAGCTACATTTCAGATGCAGATATCTGCATTTAAATAAACATGTCTTCAACTTAATACAGATATCTATACTCAAATGCAGAATCTGCGTTTCCAATACAGATATCTGTATTAGAAATGCAAATATCTCATCTTGATTATTAAATAGAGATATCTCATTTTGAATAAAATATATCTACTTTTAATTGACAGATATCAGCATTTCAAATGCAGATATCTCTGCTTAAACAGATATCAGTATTTTTAGAAACTCAGATATCTGTATTTCAAATACTGATATCTCCAATAAAAAACAGATATCTCCTATTGAAAACAAGATATCTCTTTTCAGAAATAATATCTCGAACTGAAATGCATCTATCTATATTTATGTTTTAAATAAAGATATCTGCAATTCAAATGAAGATACCTGTATTTCAATCGCAGATATCTGTGTTTTAAATAGTATCTTTATTTATGGAAAATACTGATATCTCTAATTTTCATAGAGATATCTGTATTTGAAATGCAGATATCTCTATTTTTGAACCCGATTATTTTTAACTTTTTCAAAAAATAATTTTTACACCCTTGCTCGTTTTTTTTTTACATGCTTGATGTTGCCTGACCGGAGCAGGATCAAACCCACTTTCTCCTGATCTACAGTCAAACACACAGCCGAATGTGCTGTCAGACCCCGTTGGTTGGTTGTTTAAGTGTTTAACAACCCCGTAAAACAACTATGGTCAACACCGTCATGTCAAGACACCCAGTGAATCAAACCACACCTTTTCCTGGGCAGGCCCATCATTCCACCATTCACTGACACCTGCTCTACTTTAATCAGAGGTAGGGGGAAAAGTTCCTACAGAAGAATGTTGCCTGACTGGTTTTGATTTGTTGCTTTACATCCACGGTACACAACTATGGTCACGTTGGGACGGTCAGTTAACCTAACCACACTATTCCTGGACAGGCTTAGACCTCCTAAGCGGTTAACCAGTACTAAGTGCACATACTTTCGCCAGTAACTGACAACTGCCCTTCCTGAATCAGCGGAAGGAGAAACGAAAGTATGTGGCCAGACCGGGTATCAAACCCAGAACCTCTGACTTATGAGTCAGGTGCCCTACCGATTGCGCTACGCGGCCCGGCGTTGCCTGACTGAACTTTGATCGAACCAGCGTCCTCGTTGCCAGTCGAATATGCATCCAACTGAACTACCAGGCCCAACCTATTTGGCCTAGCTTTTTAATAGAACTGGATAGGAGCATTCATGTACGGTGCAGTAAATAAAGACTGGTCTGTTTTCGAACATTAACACAGATACGAGGGGAGTTCAATAAGTTCGTAGAACTCGGTATTTTTCTATACAATTCAAGATTTCTTTTTTTCATTTTTGAGCAGTGTAAACCTTTTGTCAACACGTACATTTTTTGCTCTTACTTGTTTTTGAAATTTAAAGAGTAACTATAAAGAAAACCTATACCCATAGGCAAAAATGGAAAGTCAGAATATTGAGTTCAGAGCAGTCATACAGCTCCTCACTAAGGAGGGTGCAAACGCCAAAGAAATCTATCGGCGCATGGCTGATGTGTATGTTGATAGTAGCCCAAAGTATTCCACAGTGGCAAAGTGGTCAGCAGAATTTAAACGTGGGCGAGACTCCTTAGAAGATGACCCAAGGCCAGGTCGCCCTGCTGATGTCATCAGCCAGGAGATGATCGACCGTGTTGAGAGACTTGTGCTAAATGATCGCCAAATCAAAGTTGCCAAACTTGCTTCAGAATGTGGTATTTCTAATGAAAGTGTTTACACTATAATCCATGAACATTTAGGCATGTCAAAAGTATCTGCCAGGTGGGTACCCAGAAACCTGAACATGCAAGATCGTCAGCAAAGGGTGGAGTCCAGAGTTGCACAAGCGGCTATTCGTGAGTGCAAGTTCGAGCAGTTAAACCACCTGCCATACAGTCCAGACCTGGCCCCGCGTGATTATTATCTGTTTCGAAATTTGAAGTCCCACTTGGGTGGAACGAGATTTTGGGACGATGATGAGCTCAAGGCTGCTACAGAGGCTTGGTTTGAGGACCAAACAGACGACTTTTATTTCAAAGGCATAGACTGCTTAACTGAAAAGTGGGCAAAATGCATTGAAGTAAAGGGGGATTATATTAAAAAATAATGTTGAAACCATCTTCCAATCTATGAGTTAAACCCCGTGTTCTACAAATTTATTGAACTCCCCTCGTGTCTGTACTGAAATGTATTTAAAATTCAATTCAGACAACTGTTCTTAGTAAAAAATTCAGATATCTGAATTTCAAATACAGATTTCTGCATATCAATTACAGATTTCTGTATTTCAAGTGCAGATATATGTATAACCGCTTCATCAGAGTATCTCTAATTAAAAATTAGAAATGCACACATCTGTATTCGAACTGCAGATATCTATATTATGACCAAAAATACAAATATCTGCATTTTACCGCTAGATATATATCTCTTTCAATTACAAATATCTGCTTTTCAATTAGACATATCTTTGATTTCAAAACTACAGATACATGTATATGTTTTATATTAATAGAGATATCTGTATTACATGATTGAAAACCCAAAAGGGCCGTCATAGATATGCTGTGCTTCTAGAAATTTTTCATTTACATTAATGTTCACATTTTATGAGTATTTTGATCATTATTTATTTATTAAAGCTTGATAAAAGTTAAAAAATGGAATCCACATGTTATTGCAATTATAAATTTTACTTCAATTTATGTCTTGTCCGTAGACAAGCTGGGATATCTGAACCGTGTCCTCGCTTAAATTTTGAGTATATTTTGACCAGTGGTAAAGTTGTTTTTGTCAGTTTGATAAGGTTTTTGGCATAACAGTATTCTCTGTTGGTATTGTTGTTCTGTTTTCTTATAATGGAAAAGAGGGTTCAGAACACATAAGAAGATACAATAAGACACAATATCGTGATTTGTTTTTCTTTTTTCTTATTCAACAAACAGGTCTTTTGGTGACTATATGAAGTAAATAAAATTGACTTTTCACCTATTGATCTATTCTACAGCAATTTTATAATATAAGCATAGATATTTTGCAGTGTTTCATGAACAAGTCAGAAATGTCCTGTCCGTAGATGTTTTAAGTTAAGTTGGGCAAATTTGTTTCCTTGCATTTATCTTGCATTTCATTTTACAAACATATATGAATGGCACACCACCTGAAAGGCCATTGACTTAAATTTTCAAAATGTGAATCATTTGAAAATCAGATGACCCACAGAGAAACTGGACAAAACAATACAAGGTATATCCCCTAATTATGAAAGAATTTTCATTAAATGAAACAAAAAATAAAATGAAAAAATAGTATTTTTGGTTGTTTTTTTTGCGCATAAAAATTTCAATGTTGATATTTGTTGTTATTCATGATAAATTATCAAACTTTATTCTTATTTAAGTTGAAAATAAAAACATTTAAAAAAAATGGGGTCTGTATTCTTTTTATGAGTCAAATACAGCCTGTTTAACAAAAATGAATACCAGAATATAAAATGTTATAGGTGACATTTACATTTTCTAAAACTGCTACATCTATAGATTTCAGAAATAAAAGAATGAAGTCCCTCAGAAAACTGAAAAATCACCTCTGGTGAAGCATAAAATTTCATCTGATCTTGGCTGAGGCCATTGCATGTACAGTTGCAAGCCTGAAACTTCATGCATTTGCATTTACAGAGGTAAGCCAGCATCTCCATGCATTTGCAATTATAAAGGATAGCCTTTACTTCCATTCGTATGCATTTACAGAGGCAAGCCTGTAACAATGCATTTGCAATTGCTGAAGCAAATGTGCAATATCACGCATTTGCTAAACGAACTCAAGCCTGCACCTCCATCCAGTTGCAGTTACACAGGCAAGCCTTCTGCTCCAAGCGTTTTCAGTAACATACACAAGCATGTCCCTTCTTACATTTGCAATTTCTGAGGTTAATCATGAACCTCCATGCATTTGCAATTACACAGTCATGCCTGCCCATCCATGCATTTGCATTGACACATACAAGCCTGTACATCGATTCAGTTTAGTGCATGAGCAATTATTAAGGCAAGCCTGCACTTCCATGTATTTGCAATCACACAGGCAAGCCTGTGCTACAAGGTCGATGGGATAACCGGAAAAGAGCTAGTCAGGAAAAAAAGACAACCAGAAATATTGGATGCAAGAGAGACTCACCTGTGCTGTTTGTATGTAAAAAGCTAGAGGGACAGGATAAAGGTAATGATAGATACATATGCCACAATTAGCAGTAGTGAGGGTGTCAGATAATTTTGGCCCATGAAATAGAGTGCTCGATGGGACAGCCCATGAAGTAAAATAACAAGTCAACTCTTTGAGAGTTTAATATCTATATAAGTAATAATAAATACAAACTAGAGTACTTAAGAAACCTCTGCATAAATAACAATGAGACATACGATATATGAGATACATAGATTGAAATATATAAAAACAATAAACAAAAAAAATCTTTGCATAAGCTTTATATCACAATGGTGCCCATATTTCAGCAAAATGTCTACGGTTATAGCATTGTTTCTTACAACACAGATCTTGTTATGAGATGAGATATATGTGTATGTTTGTGCGTAGAAACTACTCATTACATTTCGTACCACTCGACTAAGAAAATCCAACAAATGTTACTTTTCAAAAGGGCAGAGTCTGGTCCAAGACAGCAACCGGCTGCCATTGATTTACATAAATTTACATAGTTTGCGTCACAGCTGCTATAAATTTGGTCTTTGAAACTTTATACAAGAAAGACGCAGAGCTTAATTTAAAGGCTTAACAGTTTTAGACATTTGTGTCACTGCAAGTTCCGGAATCAGAAATTATCGCATCACGTGTTAGAGCATGAAGCTTTTGCTTTTGAATCATAAGCATCATCGATGGCTTCTATCATTGTGATCTTGAAAACTGCCTAAGCCATGATTCAGTTCATCATTATGCGATCTAGTTTTTCCTTGCTGGCATCTAAAATTGTTCTGTATTCATCAGCATCCTCAGACAGTCCCTTACTTTCACAGTATTTTAAGGCATATTCGCTTCTAGTGACCGTTACCATGGTTCCAAACATATCACGTGCGGCTGCATCCTGATCGCCAAGATGGGCAGTGCTTATATGGTCTCTGTTTGAGTTAAGCATGACAACCTCTAGCACGTGACATGGTTTTCCCATTATATCTTCATCAGTCTTGTAAAAGTCAAGGACTTGAAAGAATGGTCCACGTAATAAAACCTCCTTCTCATCTTTGTGTCGCGACAGCTCTTTCACGTCAACAGCGCATATTGTAGACAGAACCGTTGATGTAAATGTCTTTTTATAAAACTCGACGTATTCTGGCCTTAGACCTATTACATTTATTTTCATTATGAGAGCATGATTGTCTGGGTCGGCTTTTCTTCGTTTCATCTGATGTTTGATAAATTTTCTTGCAGTTTTTATATCTGCACTGGCCGACAGAAGTCCAAGTGGTACCGCGATATTACGTTTGCCAATCGGCAGTTTTCGGAGAGTCTCGTAAGCAGCGAGATCTTCACCAGACAAACACAGACCTCTGTAGACTGAACCTTCGAAATTTGATTGCGTGGGATTTCGGAGACAGTAATTGTATAAGTCAATGTTGATAAGTTCGACAAGGAAAACAACACTTCTGATCTTTTCCGTCATGGAAACAGAGCTCTCTTGCCTGAAAATATCATTACTAACTCTGTATATCTGAGCGTACCCCTCCTTTGATGTATACAACTTGATGGCATCATAAGAGGGTTCTTTATCTTTGGCTTCCTCTTCTGTCATCCAGTCTCGCTTCCATTCTCTGGTCAACACTGCATCAGCATGTGCTACAGTTAAAGGGTCTTTAAAATCTATACCGCTTTCTTGCATAAGCTCTTTCAGCGAAACTATAAATGCATCATATTCTTCCCAGTGCTGGCGTATGTAGACAATGGATTTTCGTATTTCTGCCATCCTTTCATCTAGAGTTTGTCCGTTATAAAACGACTTCATATCATTCAGGGTCTTGCTTTTTAACATTTCTGACTCCTCACCCTGCTCAACAAAGCGCCCAGCACGATCAAAATCTTCATCCCGATCATCTTCGTCTTCTCTGTCCAACTCATTTCTATAGGAGCCATACATTCTGATGATCTGGCGTTATTTGCTGAAAAGCGAAACGCAATAAACACAGAATTAAATGACGTGAGAATAATTAATTGTTCGAGAAAAACTGGCGTTTCTGTCGAAAGAATTTCAGTTTAAGGTGGTGATTTATGGTAAATGTATAAATCTGCATAAAACCATAAAGAAGTAAGGTATCTCCCTGAAACTTTGCAGACTTCTTATTTTTGATGTGCTTTACAGTTTAGAATACAAAATAGACGTACATGCTGCTTAAAAAGTGTTTTTATAAGGAAAGATCAAAGAGTAGTTTTCTGCGCTATAATCAGGAAAATTAACATCGTCATTGAAAATTTACGTAGTACTGAAGGTGCGTTATTGCATAATGAAGAGCGTCCTAGCAATTATTTATTCCAACTCTTTCTCAAATTGTAATGTAGACCAGATGAAAACGGTAGCTTTTTCTCAAATGTTCAACCATGTACAAGGTAATGTACACTGGATGCATTTATTAAATATAGGGTAGGCAAGCATACCTATGTAACACCTACAGTATAAATAATACATTACTTACATGATCACTGGTGTGTAGATGAAATTGTTCAACCTTGTTAAAATAGTCTCACCTGTCTCACCTGTGTGTTTTGACAAAAAAAAATGGACACAGACCGCATCTTTTTTCACCTGCTCAGCCTGATAATGTGTGAAAGAGTTTGAAAAAATAATTGCTACGACGCTCTCCATTATGCAACAAGGAACTCTCAGTACTAAGTTTATTTTCATTAACAATATCATTTTTTCAGATTATTGTACACAAAATTACCCTTTGATCATTCCTTATAAAACACTTTTTAACATTAACGAAGGCTGCATTTGGGGAGTCTGAATTGTGAGAAACATATGAAGGCATATGCTAAGTTTTTGAAAGATCAGTGGTATTTTGAGTGTTTTATGCAGATTTTTGTCTTTGCCCCAAATCAGTGATTATCACCACCTTAAAATTGAGGGGGAATGCGGGGATATGGCATACATTGTTTGCCATGCTCCAGAACGAATGAGATCATATATCTGCTACCATAGCAACTAAAAATTCTTATGGATGTCTAAGTGACGTTATCGAGATGTCACTTTGACAAGGTACTATGCACAACAGTTGGTAATTCCATAGTTGCTATGATAACAGATCATGGCATCATCTCACTTATAATTCAGAAGCGTGGCATACATTGTATGTCATGCTCCTCTAAAAGTATAAGTGCTGAACTTCTTACAATGGAAAATTGTGATTATCGTAAACCTATAATTCGTTCTCAAATAATTTAATTTAATTTTCTGTTAATAATGTTGATTACATAACGTCCGCAACTTTCTACGCCACCTGGAGTAACGTGCTATTTTTATTGGATATCCATTTGCGGCCAGCACAGAAAATAAGGGTGCTGATCGAAAATGTAAAACTGACTGCTCTGTTTATCTTCCTATTTTGATTAAAAGTTTATCATCGAAATGCTGAATAATTGTATTTTTCAGAATGAACATGGAAAATGATCCATTTTATGGAAAAAAAAAGAAACATAGTCAGGCAAAAACTTTGATCAACGCGGTACAAAAGTCATGGCTTACTATATATTCTATACATTTCTTCAACTAAAAATTGACCGCAGTATTTCTTTATGCGATCTTTTCAACAACAACAACAACAAAAAAAAAAAAAAAAAAAAAAAAAAAAACAGGCTGTTCGAAATCTAATGCGGCTTTCAAAATGAACACGGAAAAATGAATGTGACTACAAGGAAAAATAAAATTAGGACAAAACGATGAATTTCCCATCTCTCGTAGTCACTACCTACAATGTGTTATTTCAGGATATTTATTTTCATATTTTAATGCAAATCGAGCCTTTTATGCTGTGCGGAAGAATTCCAACTCAGTTATCAAATTTTACTCCAATTTTATATTTGTTTACACAGTTTCTAATGAGGCTGTCCCACAAGTCTTTGTAAAACCGGCGAAAACCATTACGTTAATATTCGCATGCAGAATACCGCAATAACACATTGTAGGTAGTGTATTTCATTACCTGTTGGATTCGCGAATAATGATTATCGATTTTTAAACAGTGGCGTGAAACTTTCCTCGTTCTTGAATTAAGTAAGATAATGCCCATTTGTTATTTAAAGATATAAGAATATGATATATTTGTGGCAGAGTTTTTTGTTACTCCCCGCAGATTTTATAATAGATTTTTTTTCTCTATTAAATACTTTAAGTATGAAACGGTTTTTTCTCTCTAATACTTAAAGTAAATATAAAATGCTTTTAAAAAAAATGCACTGTTTTAAAATTAGATATTTCGCCGTTAGTGTTTGTACATTTCCATAATGTGCATGTGATGTTGTGATTATCCAAATTACTATTTTTAACAAAGTTGTAGTCCTTTGTGACTGTTTAGTCGTATTTGCAAAATTCGATTTATTTTGACAGTTTGTGGACTCTCGGCAGGATGTGAATCATGTGAACAATCTCGGCAGGAAGCCATTTTTTGCGGGCAGGAAGCAACAGATCGCGAACAGTCTCGGCGGCAGCACAAGGAAGAGAAAATTGGCGGACTAGTTTACACCCTGTGTAAAATGTTGTAAGAAACTACATTTTCTTTTCTTTTAGGTTCGTCCAAACAATATTTAATCTGCTTCAAGAATAAAAGAAACAAAAGTTTAAGCCAATAAAATGAAAATACCTTTAAAATATTATATGTTACTGTACAAAATCGCAAGTATACACAAATATGGTTTTCCAAGTGTCCAAAAATAGATTATAGGATTTCCTGTCGCTGGTGCTCTGCGTCTAATCTAACATAAATGAATATTCTGCAGAAAGCGGGATAGTAGCTTTATCTATTGTTTACTGGTGCGTAGCAACAATAACACAACTTCATGTCTGTACATTGTATTCACCAGAGCCACAACACATTAAAAATGGTGTTTTAAGCGAACAGCAAAGACTCAGACCAGCCTGCGCACCCTCGCAGTCTGATCAGAGCCTTAGCTGTTCGCAAATACCATGCACGGTGTATGGACCCTGAAACATCTAAAGCAAAATAAGGCTGTGGCTAGATTGACCGGTTTGAGTCTTCGCTGTTTGCAAAGTACGTTCAGCACATTTTTGCGTGACGTGGTTCATCCTTAGCAAGGTGTGATATAGGCGTTCGGTTTTCCGTCCGTCCGTTCGTTCACAATTTACGTCGACCCATTCAAATAACTTATTCTCTGAAACCACTGCATCCATGGTTCTTAAATTTCACATGCAGCATGATCAGACTGCAGGGCTTCAGAATGGTAAAATTCAGCCAGACCAAGAGTTCAAGATGGCCACCGTTACTAAAAATAACAAAACCAATAAAATCAACTTTTTCTCCAGAACCACTGGGTATATTTGGCTGAAATTTTGTATGAAGCATAAGTGGGACCTTGGTAGAGTTTCAGAATTATCAAAATGAAAAAATCTGTAGCGGAATTAGGTCACAGTGACCTTACGTCGACCCTGGAATAATTTACATCGACCCTAGCATTTAAGTCCATTCAAATGACTTATTCTCTGAAACCACTGCATCCATTGTTCTCAAATTTCACATGCAGCATGATCAGACTGCTGGGTTTCAGAATAGCAAAATTCAGCCGGGTCGAGAATCCAAGATGGTCGCCGTTACTAAAAATAGCAAAACCAATAAAATCAACTTTTTCTCTAGAACCACCTTGAATATTTGGCTGAAATTTTGTTTGAAGCATAAGTGGGACCTTGGTATTTAGCATTATCAAAACGAAAAAAATCTGTAGCAAAAAATAGGTCACAGTGACCTTACATGTACGTCGACCCTAGAATATAAGTCCATTCAAATGACTTATTCTCTGAAACCAGTGCATCGATGGTTCTCAAACTTCACATATAGCAGGATCAGACTGCAAGGCTTCAGAATGATAACATTCGGCCGGGTCGAGAATCCAAGATGGCCACTGTTACTAGAAATAGCAAAACCAATAAAATCAACTTTTTCTCCAGAACCACTTTGCTGCAAATTTTGCATGAAGCATTAGTGGTTTTCAGAATTATCAAAACGAACAAAATCTGTAGCAGAGTTAGCTCACAGTGACCTACTTTCTATTTACGAATCTTGTGCTATAATGCCGATATCTCAAAAAATGCTGAGCAGATATCAGTCAAATTCAGTCAGAATGATCCACAAATGGAGTTCTTTCAAATTTATGTGACAGGGCAATCCGAGATAGCCTTCGGCTGTTGTTACTAAAAAGTAGCAAAAAACATGAAAATGACAATCCTCCAGAACCTCTGAATGAGTTTGGACCAACTTTGTGTCAGAATGATTCTCGCATGAAGCTATTTCAATCTTTGCAAATCAGTCATCCAAAACGGCTGCCATTCGCCAATACTAAAATTAGGCACAGTATGAAACGGGCACTCCAAACGGATTTTGACCAAATATGTATCCAACTGATGCTTTCATTGAGTTCTTGATCTGAAGGCACATAGCAGGTGCGACAAAGCATTCCGTGGAGTTCTTGTTTCCAGTTTTGCCGTAACAGGTACAGCATGCACTAAACTCGTTCCACATGCGCATCCGGGACAGTAACAACTGGTTTACCCGTGTGATAATTTAACCACGCCTACTTTTAATTACCCTAGAAAACAACAACACAATCAAATGTAGTGATGACAGATGTCTACAGTGATGGCAGATGCGTCAAAACGAGTAGATAAGATTTTAGGGGTTCGGCACATTTCTGTTTTGTTTTTTTTGTGTGTGTGTTAGCAGGTATCAATATAATAGTGTGAGCAGGTATGTATCAATATAATAGTTTATAGAGTAGCTGGTAAAAATAGACGATAAAATCCCGGTAGAGTCTAGCCTCATATGGAATCTTATCATCGGATTTCAATCATATTGTGCTACTCCCCAACCCATCACAAAATTTGAATTTAAATAAATATAATCAGTCTCTACTGTGGCAATGGTCCGTGAAAATACTGTGAAAAGTATGTGAATGAGACCGTGAATTTTTGGAGAGCTGTTTATAACTGATCCCATGAGAATCCGTGATATCTAGAGATACCTAAAAACATAAAGAACAAATCCGACAATAACTAGATTTCTTCCACCCGATAGTTATCGTTATACCATATATTATGGGCTACGTAACATGACCACCCAAAAACACAACTATGATGGTTTACATACATGTACAATAATGACTTCTTAGATAAATATGTCTTGAAAACTGGCCTTTTCATTGTATTTTCATAGAAGAAATCCACGGCATTTTCAGAGACTTTACACTAGGTTTTCATGTTGCACCTCTTAACTGATTATTTCACGATAAAATTTTTACGGTCTTTCCACTGTTCATTTTCACGGTCTATGAAAACTTTGGTGACAGTCATCAAACATTTCACGCGACTTTCACAACCTTTTCAAGACGCCCTTCGACAGAAACATGCGTGTACGCTTATGAAAAGCGTGTTACACGGGGATCTTTACTTGTACGGCATTTGAATACGGATGACGAGGTACGGATCCTATCTCAAACAAATAAATCACTTGATACTAATATAGACTGAGACTGCATGAACCCACAATGACACTATTTCTTAACCCCATATTTATACAGATACAGATCAAAATACACCTGTCCTTCGTGATAAGTTATTACGGCCTTCTTGTTCAGGTTTATTTATTCATACTCACTATGGATACTTGCAAAATGAAAATTAGGGTTACAGAAATGCACTGTGGCGGTGGACCAATCAGAATAGTGGACAGTTCAGAACTACCACCAATTTTAGGGAAAACTCTTTTAGAAAAGCGGAGTTATTTCAAAGCAAATTTAGACCATTTACGAAAGTTTATTTTGTACGAACCTCGCGGTCATGCAGACTTATATGGGTTAATAATTGTAGAAGCCGACACACCAGAAGCTGTCGCTGGACTGATTCTCGTCCATAATGAAGGATATGGTTCCATGTGTGGCCATGGCGCACTGTCACTAGCAAGGTACGCGGTGGATAATGGGCTTATAAAGGAACCAGTTTCTCCAGAAACTACAGTGACATTTCAGTTTCCCTGTGGTTTGATAAATGTTTCAGTCGAAGTAAAGGATGGAAAGTCAGGGATGTCACACTTCAGGAGTGTACCATCTTACGTACCAGACAAAGGTTTGTGTTTTCATTTTTACATTTTCTTTGTGTTCGTTTTAGATGTTATTTGTATATATATTGCTTATTCCAGTAACTGCTTTTACCAGCCATATGCATCTCACGTAAAGCTTTCTTCGAAAACATGAAAATGAGCTTATTGCAGTCTCATATACTGCTCTCTGTCAAGCTCAGGGCACCTTATTTAATTGGCCTTCACGCTGGTTGGCATTTCAGATATCATTTTAGTGCACATCGCATTTATGTTTAAAAATGGCTCATTGCTCTGTCAGCATCAAGCTTCTCGCCATAGTTTCATCATCGTAAATGACCGTGATTAGCCATCTTTAAACAAATAAAACATCCTTTAGTTTCACATAAGAAGGGTTTTAAAAATTATTTTGGTCATTTTAGTTGGCAACTAAAATGACCTACTTTCGATTTCATTAAGTTGAATAAAATGGTAAAATACAATGTACATGTGTAGAGCCCAAATCACTATCCCGCCTATGTTTATATAGCACTGTTAGACGAGACACCAGAACAGGAAAAACGTACTTGTGGAACGATTTGATATTTTTCAAAAACTTGTTTTCTCTACTTTTTGCCAGCTATATGACTCAATATATGCGCATCAACCCTTATTTTATCAGCAAACGTGAAGGCTGAACCGCTTTTTACAATTATTTGTGTTTAGACGTTATTACCACTTACAGGACTATGGAGACTTTGGCTGTATTCAATTTGTACCGTCCTACTTCAATGTAACAGTACAAAAATGTCGAACTTATCTAAATTCATACCGAATGTAGTTTCATTTTATCATAATTTCAGATTACAAAGTATCAGTGCCAGGCTATGGCGATCTTACATTAGACATATGTTTTGGTGGTGCATATTTCGCTATTTTGGATGCCAGCCAGGTCCATCTTGATGTGAGGAACTCATCTGTCAGGGACTTAACCCACGCTGCAGATGCAGTAACAAGTAGGACTACTTCTTTGCACTTGTTATTTAAGCCATAATTTTTTTTTCGGTGAGACTCTTGTAATAAGTGTTTTGGCATATGCACTATTAGCTACGTTGAAGGCGCTCCTGTGGATTGTCTGATATTCTTCAGAAGAATATGCCATACGAGGGTCATTCAATAAGCAATACGTGTTGCAAACGCTGTCATAAAGTTCCAAATTGCACCATTAACCGACTACATATAGTATACGCGTATACGCCAAATAAATCTCATACATGTATGTTACATGCCTTTATGAGATAAGGGAGGGCTTTGAATGCAAAAGTGTAGGTGGCATCGGAGATGAAGCTAAGGGCGAGGGTTTGGATCAAGTGAAACCAACAATTTATCAGTGACCGTTCTAAGGTGGTATTTCTGTTGTAGTTCTTTACCGCAACTTGTTCTATTTGTCCATGTCGGTGCTTTTGCTCACCTGTTGTGTCGGTCGGAACACCGCTCGGCCAATTCCGTGAATTGATTCACGGAATTGGCCGAGCGTGCTCCGAGTGTGTTTTTCAGTTGGGGTAGCCGAATGACCGCCTGTCTGAGAAAGAGCTTACCTTGCGGGCGTTTCGTGACCTGCTGTCAATTTATGTATATACTTCTTTCTCTTGTGCTTTCTTGAGGGCAGGATATGGAATCTGATGGTATTAGTTCCTGATCATTGCCTGATCTTTGTATTTTCTCAAACTCGATGCTTTACACAAGGGTTGTGAGAGAGAAATTCCTTTGAATCCGTTTACAGTTCGCTTAAACGATAGTTTTTATATATATAAAATAGTCTAAGATGCACAATAAATAAAACAGTCCTGTAATCCCACCACATTTCAAAGCATATTTGGTTGCTTGGCAACCACAAAAATTACAGAATTTAAACTTTTTTTTTTATCTATTTTGGTTTAAAACAGTTAAAAGTGATGTTAAACGAGACTAGCTGTTAACAGTTTCTATATATTTGTTAAGTTAGACTCAGCATCCTGATGGTAGTTTTTAGTCATAAATATGCTCTTTTTTATAGGATACCTTATGCCCCGAAAATGAAAATAAAAAAAGAAAGAAGGAAATAGCCATTTTAATTTAAGAACCTGTTATATCATGACGAACTTAATTATCATATACGCACTTCATTATGACTTTTCCTATGTCCCTGAAAATTTCCCATATTTAAAAGCTTTTTCTGTTGATCTATGGGTTCTTAAACAGTTTACCAGGCGCACCGCCGCTGCTCTAATGTTATTGTTATGCAGTTGTTACCTAGCAACATGATTGCCAGATTATAGAAATTATGACTGAGGAGAAGGGATGTTTAGCTTGAGAAATAGTGTCGGGTAAATTCGCGTATGATCATTCGTCCGAAACTCAGTCGTTTGCAGGACTTATTGAATAACCCTCGTCTAGCACTGTGAAAAGCAAAAACTCGGATCAGTTTTCGAGACATCTGTGCAGACCGGTTTTGATTGATTGACTGATTTGTTGCTTTACGTCCACGGTAAACAGTTATGGTCATGTCGGGGCGGTCAGTTAACCTAATCACACTATTCCTGGGCAGGCTTAGACCTCCTAAGCGGTTAACCAGTACTTTCGCCAGTAACTGACAACTGCCCTTCTTGAATAAGTGGAAGGAGAAACGAAAGTATGCGGCCAGAAGGGTATCGAACCCAGGACCTCTGATTTATGAATCAGGTGCCCTACCGACTGCGCTACGCGGCCCGGCGTGCAGACTGGTCAGACAAGGGTGTTTATAACGATCTTTCTAAATTTTAGGAGCTTTGAAGAAAGAGGCTGAGATTCAACATCCTGTCCATGAAGACCTGTCATTTCTCGTAGGAACCATGTTTACCGATGGCAAAGACGAATTCTCTGAAGAGGAGACAGCCATGATCTGTGTGTTTGCTGACAAACAGGTAGTTTTAAATGCTTTTCCTATGATACCATACGAAGCTAACGCAAGCGGTGAGACGGAATTTGTTCTAAACACAGTTGCTTAAATAGCTTACCTTTGGTGGGAGTGTTTAATTAAGCATCGCTTTTACAGTGTCTAAAAAGCTGGCGACAAAAATTACGTCTGCAAAATTAAAACAAAAAAGATTTTCCCTGGCTATTGAGAATTCAAGTACTAGAGGGCAAACAGTGTAGATCCAGTTGGAGCAGCTCATTATGAGCCTTCTCATCTGGATCTACGCTGTTTGCAAATTCAATTATTTTTATTTTTTTGGCACTTTAAGAATTAACATTTTTTAGCTCACCTGAGCCTTTAGGCTCATAGGTGAGCTTATAGTATAGCCAGGCATCCTTCGTCTGTCCGTCCGTCCGTCCGTCCGTCGTCCGTCAACATTTTCAAACATCTTCTCCTCCGAAACCGCTGGGCCGATCAAAGCCAAATTTTATATGGAGCCTCAGTGGGTTGGGGGAACGAAAGTTTATTCGGGGTATCTGGGTCACATGACCAAGATGGCCGCCACGCCCATATATGGTAAAAACCCTTCAAAAATCTTCTTCTCCAGAACCAAGAAGGCCTGTGACCTTGATACTTGGTATGTAGTATCGGGCAAGCGGGCCCATCATAGTTTGTACAAATCATGACCTTGCGGTGACCTTGACCTAATTTACGGCATGGTCAACTTTGGAACGTTAGGCTTTTATATGGGAAAACGCTTAAACGGTGGATTTCTTAGAAACTATTTAAGTCTAAGATACAATACTTGGTATACATGGTCGACTAAATGACCAGATGAAGATATTATGTCACTAAAGGTCAAGGTCATTCCGTCGGACCATCCGTCGTCAAGATTTTCAAACATCTTCTCCGCTGAAACCACTGGGCCGATTAAAGCCAAATTTCATATGGAGTCTTAGTGGAGTGGGGGAATGAAAGTTTGTACCCGGGGTCTGGGTCACATGACCAAGATGGCCGCCACGCCCATATATGGTAAAAACCCTTCAAAAATCTTCTTCTCCAGAACCAAAAGGCCTATGACCTTGATACTTGGTATGTAGTATCGGGCATGCGAGCCCATCATAGTTGGTACAAATCATGACCTTGCGTTGACCTTGACCTAATTTACGGCATGGTCAACTTTGGTACGTTAGGCTTTTATATGGGAAAACGCTTAAACAGAAACTATTTAAGTCTAAGGTATAGTACTTGGTATACATGGTCGACTAAATGACCAGATGAAGATATTATGTCACTAAAGGTCAAGGTCATTCCGTCGGACCATCCGTCGTTAAGATTTTCAAACATCTTCTCCTCTGAAACCACTGGGCCGATTGAAGCCAAATTTCATATGGAGTCTCAGTGGGATAGGGGAACGAAAGTTTGTACCCGGGGTCTGGGTAACATGACCAAGATGGCTGCCACGCCCATATATGGTAAAAACCCTTCAAAAATCTTCTTCTCAAGAACCAAATAGGCCTATGACCTTGAAACTTGGTATGTAGCATTGGGCATGCGGGCCCATCATAGTTTATACAAATGATGACCTTGCATTGACCTTGACCTAATTTATGGCATGGTCAACTTTGGTACGTTAGGCTTTTATATGGGAAAACGCTTAAACAGTTGATTTCTCAGAAACTGTTTAAGTCTAAGGTACAATACTTGGTATACATGGTCAACTAAATGACCAGATGAAGATATTATGTCACTAAAGGTCAAGGTCATTCCGTCGGACCATCCGTCGTCAAGATTTTCAAACATCTTCTCCTCTGAAACCACTGGTATGATTGAAGCCAAATTTCATATGGAGTCTTAGTGGGATGGGGGAACGAAAGTTTGTACCCGGAGTATGGGTGACATGACCAAGATGGCCGCCATGCCCATATATGGTAAAAACCCTTCAAAAATCTTCTTCTCCAGAACCAAAAGACCTATGACCTTGAAACTTGGTATGTATCATCGGGCATGCGGGCCCAACATAGTTTATTCAAATGATGACCTTGCATTGACCTTGACCTCATTTACGGCATGGTCAACTTTGGTACGTTAGGCTTTTATATGGAAAACGCTTAAACAGTGGATTTCTCAGAACATATTTAAGTCTAAGGTACAATATGTTGTATACATGGTCAAACAAATGACCAGATGAAGATATCATGTCTTTAAAGGTCAAGGTCATTCTGTCAGACCATCTGTCGTCAAGATTTTCAAACATCTTCTCCTCTGAAACCACTGGGGAGATTGAAGCCAAATTTTATTTGGAGTCTCAGTGGGATAGGGGAACGAAAGTTTGTACCCGGGGTCTGGGTGACATGACCAAGATGTCCGCCATGCCCATATATGGTAAAAACCTTTCAAAAATCTTCTTCTCCAGAACCAAAAGGCCTTTGACCTTGAAACTTGGTATGTAGCTTTGGGCATGCGGGCCCATCATAGTTTATACAAATGATGACTTGCGTTGACCTTGACCTAATTTACGGCATGGTCAACTTTGGTATTTTAGGCTTTTATATGGGAAAACGCTTATATAGTGGATTTCTCAGGAACTATTTAAGTCTAAGGTACAATATGTGGTATATATGGTCAACTAAATGACCAGATGAAGATATTATGTTACTGAAGGTCAAGGTCATTTTGTCGGTCTGTCCGTCATCAAGATTTTCAAACATCTTCTCCTCTGAAACCACTGGGGAGATTGAAGCCAAATTTCATATGGTGTCTCAGTGGGATAGGGGAACAAAAGTTTATACCGGGGGTCTGGGTGACATGACCAAGATGTCCGCCATACCCATATATGGTAGAAACCCTTCAAAAATCTTCTTCTCTAGAACCAAAAGGCCTATGACCTTGAAACTTGGTATGTAGCATCGGGCATGCGGGCCCATCATAGTTTATACAAATGATGACCTTGCATTGAACTTGATCTAATTTACGACATGGTCAACTTTGGTATGTTAGGCCTTTATATGGGAAAACTTTTTGTCACTGAAGGTCAAGGTCATTTTGTCGGTCTGTCCGTTATCAAGATTTTCAAAACATCTTCTCCTCTGAAACCACTGGTCTGATTGAAGCAAAATTTCATATGGAGTCTAACTGTGATCAGGGAATAAAAGTTTGTTCTTGGGGTCTTGACCAAGATGGCCGCCATGCCCGTATATGGTAAAAATCCTTCAAAATCTTCTTCTCCAGAACCAAAAGGCGTATGACCTTGAAACTTGGTATGTAGCTTTGGGCACTCAAGCCCATCATAGTTTATACAAATGATCGTGCGTTGACCTTGACCTAATTTATGACACTGTCAACTTTGGTACATTATGTAGGCTTTTATATGGGAAAATGCTTAAACAGTGGATTTTTCAGAAACTATTTAAGTCTAAGGTGCAATATTTGGTATATATGGTTGACTAAATGACCAGATGAAGATAGTTTGTTGTTAAAGGTCAAGGTCATTCTTTGTCTTTTGTACATGGTCATTGAGATTGTGTCACCTGTCAACATTTTCAAACATCTTCTCAGAGGCCACTAGGGTCAGTTGAAGCCATATTTCATATGGAGCTTCACCGGCTTAAAGGAACCATAGTTCAGATTGTCTTGGTCACTTGACCAAGATGGCCACCATGCCCATATATGGTAAAAACTCTTCAAACGTCTTTTTCTCGAGAACCGAAAGGCCTGTAACCATGAAACTTGGTACCGGTATGTAGCATTGGGCACTCAGGCCCATCATAGTTTATACAAATGATTACTGTATTTCATATAGAGCTTTAATACTGGGTCAAAGGAATCAAAGTTTGTTCAGATGGTCATGGTCACATGAACACGGTGGCCGCCACACCCATATATGATAAAAACCCTTCAGAAATCTTTGTCCAGAAACAAAGGCCCAGTGACCTTGTGGCTTGGTATATAGAATTGGGACTCAACATTAATCCTCAAGGGAAGGGAGCGGGGTTATCTGCCCCTGCCCTGGTGCTATATACATGTATAAAAGCATTAAAATATATACCAGGACCAGGTGTCAGGTGAGCTACAGGACCATTGGTCCTCTGGTTTATATAAATAGTGGAGCAAATTTGATTGCATAAGTGGCCTAGAAAAGGAAGATAGTGGTCTACGGAGTGTAACATTTGTTTTCATATATCAAAATGATCGACTGGGTCTCTAGTTATCAAATTCAGCGTTTGCCACCTTGGCAAACCTTGCATAACTCTGTAGTGACCAGTTATTTACGTTACCCCTTTAAATTTGGAATATCAAAACTATTTATTGAAGTCAATAAGAAATGTGTTTAAACTATATAAATGTATCAAATCTAAATATTTTCTGTAAGAACAGTTAATATGCTATAAATTAGGCTTCTCAGAAAACAGCTCAGAACTTTGGTGTTGTTACTTTCGTTACAATATATCATGGACCCCTTGAGAAATTAAAATTGGAACGTAAGTTGTTGCATTTTACAAAAACTCTATTACAAGAGGCCTCAAATGATCATTTTTACTTACTATTCAATTGGCTCTTTCAGTGCGTTTCTAGCAAAACAAATATGAGACCTCTAGCTTTTATACTTTGTCAACCACGTCCTGTTGAACAGTTACACCTATTCCCTGTTTTTGGCTGAAAAGTCATTTTTCATATAATTGTTCGAACAAAATATGGCTAATAAACAATTTAAATTTGACAAATTGGGACCTTTTGCAAAAAGATCATGTTAACCATGATATAACACAATAGCTTAAAAATCATTTTTGACCTTATAACACATTTTAGCCTGAGTAACGTACTTAACAGATTAAAAAGTTTGTGTAAAGCGTCTATCATTCCCGCCAGGAAAAAAAACTCTTTTCAAATTCTGACTTTTAAATAATGCAGTTGTGATATATATGTATATTATCTATTGTAAAATGAAATTTTTGCATTGTTTAATAAACTCATCAGGCAGCAAACAGTGTTATTTACATGACATGCAAAGATGAGATTGTCCTAAAACTAGAAAAGAAAACCTTCGTATTTAATCTATACATAGAACGCCTATTTTTTCCATTAACATCCAAATGACATTAAAAATATCACACAATAAATTTACTAATCAGAACTTACTGTTTTGTACTCAGAATTGTAACGTTTGTAACCATTGTTTGAAAACAATCACTGAGATTATGTGTTGTTACTGGAAAATATGCCTAAACCTCATTAGTTTTGTTAAAAATATTTTTTAAACGGCACTTTAGACTGGTTTCAACCCACCCTATGTGATTTATCAGTGAAATTTCCACGGCGATGCAACCGTTGTTGTGTAACGATGTTATAGTTTGTGTTGGCCACTTATCTGTAGAGTTCGAAAATTTTATTTGTTTTGTCTGTTTATTCGCCATCATTCTGATGTATATAAAAACAGAAAGAAAGGAGGTGAAATTATACATTTTGTGTGCCTGGTTATGCTTGATGAAAGCTAACTTGTGGACATCTGCATAGAATGGGCGCACGTATATTTTGCTACTTACTAGTATCGTTTGAGTACTTGTTGTATGCTTTATGTTACTTTTTTTAGTTTGGTGTTGTGGGAGGGTTGTGGCACTAGTTGAATCAGTTTCTGATCGTTGCTCTTTTACACTTCTTTACCTGTAATGATTTTTTCCTATAAAAGCAATACATGTATATGAAACCATAGTTTAATTACTTTTGGCCGCATAGAATATATTTAAAAACGAAGTAACGAATATAACAGTTAAAAAAGAAAAAAGTTATTTTACCCCACTGCTGCTAGTGTAAAGTGGCATGTAGCTATGGTGAAATGCTTCCTTGTACTTCATGTTCTAGTCATTTGGTATCATCTGGGCTCTTTCTAAGTCAGTTTGAAAAAGGAAATAGCTGGTGCTATGTGGCATTGGCCGTGTCGCTACATTACATCCTTCAGTTAAACCGAGGTTGCTGTTATTTTTTTGTGATTCATCCCTTGCTTTCAGAGACTCATTCTTCAGAATTGAATTAAGTTTTTATCAGTCTTAGAATTTAAGATGAAGGGATACAATTTCACGTAAGTTATTCTGCCAATTTTACTTTGGGCTCCTTTCTTAATGGGGAAAACTTTTAAAAAGAATATGCTGCTGTAAAAAATGTTTCCTTTAAGAGCAGACCATTTTTGGAAAGATTATAGCTGTCTCAGAAGCGAATAGGAAACATCTACAGAAATAAATATTGTTTCTTTCTAACAAATTGCAGTAAAATACTGAGGTGTGTCCTTTCACATTGATACAGTATTATTGCAAAGACTTGCCAGAAGATCATGTTGAAGCGAGGAACACACACGAGAAAGAACATAGCAGACTCAGTTTAACTGATTCCTTTCAAAATCGGATGATATTGCCTAGAGGCACGGATAAGATGGTTATGGCATATTGTTATTACTTTAAAATCATTATCAAAATGCCTTTTTAATTGAGTCAATGATAATTCACTTTCTTTGACTTTTTGGTTTGGTATTTAAATTGGTAACGTATACAACATTCAAATGTAAATGATTTGTCAGTTTAGATTTATGATTTTTAATGATATTTTTGATTTAATGATATTTTCTGTTTGATATAATGCAATAATGTGTCCCTAGCACCAGCTTCAGCTTAACTGACTTGAATTGAGCCCAGATGATTCCAAACATAATTTTCAATATGATGAGGTATGAGGAAGCTTTCCACAGTAGCCCAACGGTACTTTACTGTAGCTGCAGTAGGAAACAATTACAAATACTTTTTAACCTGTTATGTACGTTACTTTGGAAAAAATATATGCTACAAGGCAACTTTGGGTTTATACATTGTTTTTATAGAAAAGGTAAATTAGAGTAAAGGGACAATGAGCAGGAATTAATGTTATCTGCGCAACAACGCTACCACGAACCAAACTGGAAATAGCTGCATAAAGATATAAGACAAGAAGTAAGACGATACCAGCAGCTAGCCAGATAAACACGCAGCCCCTTACAAGTCCATGGGTACAAAGCTAGCCTTAAACAAACAAAATTAGGCATACAAAATTTTCATCTATTTTCTTTCTTTTTCCATTTATGCCAGTTATACACCAGAATGATGGCAAATATACATATGAAACAAATCGATTTTCGAAGATGACAGATAAGTGGACAACACAAATTATGACACAGAAACACCAGAACTGATGCTCCAACTTGGGGCTGTCAGTAATGAGTTACATGAGTGGATTTAAACCGGCCGTTCTAAAATGTTTTTACTAAAAATAATAAAGCTTACTCTACGCATATTTGGCAGTAGCAATATTTAATCTCTGGTAGTTTTTTCAAATGTTACAAACGTTACCTGTCTGAATACAAAACTGTAAGTTATTATAAGTTATTTGATATTTTGTGATTTAGTTTAAAATCATGTACAGATTAATTCATGAAGGCTTCATTTGAACATCGGGACAATCTGAGCATTGCCTGTAATGTAAGTAACACTGTTTTCCGTCTATGTAGGCGACTACTATGCAAAAATTTCATTTTACGATCAACAATTAACATATTTATCACAACTGCGTTGTTTCAAAGTCAGAATTTGAAAAGAGTGTTTCCCTGATGTGAATGACATACGCTTTACCCAAACATTTTAATGTGTTAAGTACGTTACTCTGGCTAAAATGTGTTGTAATGTCAAAAATGATTATTAAGCTATTGTGTTATATCATGGTTAACATGATCTTTTTGCAAAAGGCCCCGCTTTGTCAAGTTTAATTGGTTATTAGCCATTTTTTATACGAACAATTATACAAAAAATGACTTTTCAGCCAAAAACAGGGAATAGGTGTAACTGTTCAACAGGACGTGGTTGACAAAGTATAAAAGCTAGAGGTCTCATATTTGTTTTGCTAGAAACGCACTGAAAGAGCCAATTGAATAGTAAGTAAAAATGATCATTTGAGGCCTTTTTGTAATAGAGTCTTTGTAAAATGCAACCACTTACGCTCCAATTTTAAATTTTCAAGGGGTACATGATATATTGTAACGAAAGTAACAACACCAAAGTTCAGAAATGTTTTCTGAGCAGCCTAATTTATAGCATATTAACTGTTCTTACAGAAAATATTTGGATTTGATACATTTATATAGTTAAAACACATTTCTTATTGACTTCAATAAATATTTTTGATATTCAACATTTAAAGGGGTAACGTAAATAACTGGCCACTACAGAGTTATGCAAGGTTTGCCAAGGTGGCAAACGCTGAATTTGATAAAAAGAGACCCAGACGGTCATTTTGATATATGAAAACAAATGTTACACTCCGTAGACCACCCCCTTGAAAGATAGCCCATCAAGTTTGCTCCACTAAAAGCTATATAGCCTAAGAACCTTCAAAAATCTTCTCTGGAACCATGAGGCCCAGAGCTTATATATATAGTATGTAGAAATGTTAAGTGGTCCCCTACATAAATCCTGCCAACCAAGTCCCTTGGGTCCAAATTGGCCACGCCACGGGGGTCATATGCTCCCATAGACTTACAATGGGAAAACCTTCAAAAATCTTCTACTCTGAAACCATGAGGCCCAGAGCTTATATATATAGCATGTAGCAATGTCTATAGGTCCCCTACATAAATCCTGCAAACCATGCCCCTGGGGTCCAAATTGGCCACGCCCCAGGAGTCATAAGCTCCCATAGACTTGCAGTGAGAAAATCTTCAAAAATCTTCTTCTCTGAAACCATGAGGCCAAGACTTATATATGTAGCATCTGGCAATGTCTAGTGGTCCCCTACATAAATCCTACCAACCATGTCCCTGGGATGCAAATTGGCCATGCCCCGGGGTCATAAGCTACCATAGACTTACAATGTGAAAATTTTAAAAAATCTTCTTCTCTGTAAAAATGAGGCCCAGAGCTTATATATGTAGCAAGTAGCAATGTCTAGTGGTCCCTTACATAAATCCTGCCAACCATGCCCCTGGGGTCCAAATTGGCGACACGCCAGGGGTCATTAGCTCCCATAGACTTACATTGGGAAAATCTTAAAAAATCTTCTCTGAAACCATGAGGCCCAGAGCTTATATATGTAGCATGTAGCAATGTCTAGTGGTTCCCTACATAATTCTGCCAACCATGCCCCTGGGGTCCAACTTAGCCACACCCACTGACTTACAATGGGAAAATCTTCTTCTCTTAAACCATAAGGCCTAGAGCTAACTTTTTTAGTATGTTGCAACGTTTAGTGGTCTCTAACTTAAATCCTGCCAACCATGGCCCCTGGGGTCCAAATTGGCCATGCTGCTCCCATAGACTTATAATGGGAAAGACTTCAAAAATCTTCTTTTCTGAAACCATGAGGCTCAGAACTTACATATTTAGTATGCAACAATGTCTAGTATTCCCCTGCATAAATTCTGCCAATCAAGCACCTGAGGTCCAAATTAGCCACACCCCAGGGGGTCGTTTGTTTATATAGAGCTATATAGATAAAGAACCTTCAACAATCTTCTTCTATGAAACCATAAGGCCAAGAGCTTATGTATTTAGTATGAAGCAATGTATAGCGGTCCGCTACATAAATCCTGCCAATCAAGCCCCTGGGGGTCCAAACTTGCCACACCCCATGGGGTCATAGAATCCTATAGAATTGCAGCCTGTTTATCAGCTAACCTGAGCTGAAAGCTTACATTTTAGAACTCAGGTGAGCGGTCGTTGCCCTTGGGCTACTTGTTCAGCCATTCAAGAATGAATAGAAACAATAGCCTCCATATATTAATCATTCAATTTATACAAGTGTTTCTACTGGCAGATTTCAGATGTATTGGTACACCTCCATGGTTTCCTGCTATTTCTACAAAGAGGAACAACTTTTGTGACTTTCTATTTACTTCCTTGGATAACGAGTTCCTTCCAAAAGGGGATCTACGCTTAAAGGAAAAATTTGCTCCTGCAGCAGCAAACTAAGAGTTGATCCAAATTGAGAATGGCAGAGTTACTTCCGCTGAAAGCGTACGTACCCTTTCAGCTTTAGCTCGCTTATTTGAAGGTACAGGAAGAGCTAATGCTGTCACATTGTATTTTCCCAAGGGTAAGCCTCAGTTTACGAGTCGGTATCCGCATTTGGATGGCTTGAATAAAGAGTTTAAATGGCTACATTCCGGCTGGAGTGTTATTTATTCTTCTTTTTTTATTATTGTAGGTTGAACGGTCACCATGTGGTTCCGGTTGTGCGGCGCGCGTTGCACAGTTGTTCTACAAAGGGAAACTTAAGCAAGGCCAAAGCCGTAAAATCAGGGGTCCGGCAGGGGACCATTTTATCTCCAAAGCTCTTTATGAAAAGTCTGATCCGTACAATGGACTGGTTGTTGAAATATCTGGACACAGTTTTTATACCGGATTTGCTACATTAATTCTGGAGAAGGAAGACGAAATTGGCAAAGGATTTCTTTTAAAATAACGTATGACAAGCAAACAAGCATAACCAATGCGCAAAATAAGAGATTGGAACACAGCAATTGAATGTGGTTATATGAAAAGATCCAAGTGGATCTGAAAGACTGACAGGGCCTAAACGCTGGTAAAATTGTTGAATCTGACCCAGGACCCTGTCTTGAAGGAATTTTCTGTTACACAATTAGATGATACTCCGTGTATAACATCAAGCAGTAGCTATTTGTACCTTTTGAGAGGAAGAGTTATATTAAATTTTGCTGGTAAGCCCTTTGAGTTTGACCGGATTTGACCCCTGGACCAAGTGTTAAAGGAATATGGAGAAGAAAAACCTTTTGGGGTTGGCTAACACTGACTCCTGGACCAATTCTTGGAGAAATTTGGTACTACTTCATAAGTAATGGTCCATCCAAATTAGAAAACCTTATACCATCAAACCGTTTGATAAAAAGAATGTATTTAACTTACTTGCTTATAGGCCCTTTTGGGCCTGGCAGTGATAGGCCTGGAAGAAATTCACACTTACACTATGAGACGACTCTACATGCAAAAAACAACAGCAACAAAAAAAAAAAAAAATAGTGTTATCTCCTTGTACTTTGAGAAGAGTTTTTGAAATAACAGGACACAGTTTGTTTATATTGGATTGGCTACACTGAAAGGTTTCCTTTTAAAATGACACCAAAAATATTAACACGAGTCTACACAAAAGACAGGCGGGCAGCATTCATAACATGAAAATAATGTAACTGAACGAAAAAATACGTATGTACATATGAGCCAACATACGACGTTTCAGAGAAACAATATGGTGAATACGATTTTTATTCTTTTCTTTCTTTCTGTTTTTTTTCCTTTGCAGAAGGGCCGACGACTAACACAAAGTATCTGAAAACAAAGCGAGTTAAATTTATTGTTCTCTGGTCAGTGATATACGGATTTTTTCTGATATTTGAGAAAAATAGTTAAAATTATTGTCCACCGGTCAGTGATATCAGGAGAAATATCAATAAATAAAAGTAAGATCATTTTACATGTGAACAGATACAATGGTCATTTCATTATTATGAAACTGATATCGCGAACATCAGTTCACATCCATCCACACTTTGTTGTCACCTATTAGTATTTATTTGAAATATATCCTGTAATGATTTGGAATGAATAAATCAGAAGTCTTACTAGCAACATGTTATCAAAATGATGGCATTACTTCTGTTTCAGAGAAAATCAAGGGATATCACGACGCCAAGTGACTGTGCGAAATCTAAAACATTTTTATTCCCAAAATAATCTCAAAACGCAAATGTAAGCACGATGTCAACTTTAATCATGGTATCAACATGTTTTGGTGGAACCTTGTTCACTGTCAGTTTTGTAGATGACAAACATATTTCTTAATATACATTGCTCAAAATATCTAAAGGGACACTGTATATAATTTACATAGGCCTCTTTATACACTGCTCAAAATATTTATAGGAGCACCTTATATTTTTCCTATAGGCGACAGTGCAACACATTCCCACTTTGACGGTCATTTAATTTCGCTCGAGAAAGACATGGAATTTCCAATCATTTTGCCATTTTTATAGAGGATCGAGGCTCACGTGACTGACTGCACAAGTTTGCTCCAAAATCCTGCCCTGAACTGATTTTTTTTTTTCAAAATGGACTTTTGGTAAAACAAAAATGCAATTTTCCACAACAGATGAAAAGCATGAATCAAAAACGTCATTTTGTCTATGACACTAAATGTCTTAGTAGGTGACTCTTTTGAAAGGATCACTTTGAACTCAAGTCTGTTAGATTTTATAGACTTGGACTGGGTATATGTTGTAATAATGTCTGTGTGGAAATATCAGTTGCTCTTTTAATTAATTCTGCTCTTTTAATTTATTTAGCACTGTATAACTTTTCATTATTATAACTAATAAATAGACAGCTTCAATGTTGACAAACAGACATAGACACCTGACCAATTTAATAGTTTGGATGATGAAGAGTTTGTATACAGACTTATGAAAATTGTATATGTTCTCTTTTAAATATTTTAAGCAGTATATATAAAAACTCACATAAAAAGACTTGATAAAAAGTGAGTCGCAATGCACTAATAATGTAGGTGAACATTCTTTTTAAAAAAAAATCTGACCAAGCATCAAATAGAAAGAAAACTAACTGGTTTCAGTAAAATGTGAACTTAAACTTTTTTTGTGAATGAAAAAATAGTGTTTACGCTCGAGGCCTTGTCAGTCACAAACATATTATTTACCGCTTGCTGAAACAGATTTTATGTTCATTGACAAAATATTCTCTATCTCTACTTCATCAAACACAAAAATAACAAAAAAATTTTAGGAACACCGCTATGCTTCTGTGCTCTCTTGTATTAGAGATCTTTGTCATGAATTCATTCAATAGTTTGTGTTATCTCCGAACACTATGATATCCTGACAAAGTAATTTCGCACCTTTCCTCACTCCTTATGCAGATATCAATCCGAACCGTCACAAAAGTGGCTGCATTTTTATCATGATATGCTGCATATATTTTGGTTTTTACGTTTTGAGTTTTTGGTTTTTGGTTGTTGCTTTTCCTTTTCTTGATAAAGTACAATTACTGCAGTTTCAAACACTCTTTTAACTCCAACATCATTTAATGAAGAGCACTCTATATATTCTTTGGCACCGAAGGATTTTGCAATCTTAATACCTTGTAACATTGATACAGGCTTTTGATCGTTTTCTTTTAACTTTGCAACAATTTCAGCATCGTCTCTTAGATCCGTTTTCAAACCAACAAGTACAAAAGGAGTCTTTGGTGTAAGTATCCTGATTTCCGTCAACCATTTCTGACGGACGTTTTCAAGTGTTTCCGGTTCCGCTACACTGAAACACACAAGGAAGATGTCTGTTTTCACGCAGAAAGTTTCTCTGAATCGACGATATTCATCCTGGATTAAAGAGAAAAGAACAGAACTGGTTAACATATCATAACTACATAATATCTCACAAGGGCGCAGCTGCCTATACGCAAATACACAAGTGTGCATTGAAATTTTGTCAAATTGCGTAGAATACACTTTGTTACATAAATTATACTGCACCCGAAAATCAATAACCAGTCTAGTGCTAAAAATAGATTAGGCAATACACAAACACGTGTGTCTGAAAGTGAAACTGTGTTTTGACACAAGGACTGACCGTTATAACGGTTATATTGGGAGAAATTAGCGCGTCTCGATATGGATTCGGATGACCGTTGACCGTAGTTCGCAGTGGACCGCTATTCCCAGGTAATTCAACCAAGAAATTCGACGGGAGGAATCCGAACCGACCGTTGTTTTCAGGAGACCGTTATTCGGAGGTGACCGTAAGCACAGGTTCGACTGTATGTGAAAGAAACATTAACATGTGAAATTGAACATGCCCTTATTTTTCGCTATATTCTCATGGTTAAAAAAGATATCAAAATATACTTCGCAATATGCAGAAATGAGCATAATCATAATCTGTGCTCAATGTTTACTGACTCAATGAAATAGAATAAAATATTTATTTCGGAATGCAAACATATTACAGAAGGTGTTGTCTCGCAAATTACACTACAAACATAAATATTCAATTGGCTTTTATCAACACCCTCTTAGTGTAAGGTCTTAAGAAATGAAATTACAGACGTCTATCGGATTTACTTACTTCTTAAACACATTTAATGCTTCGTCATTGGAACTTAAATATGATATATGCCTATTTTATTAAAAACAATATACTTACTGTTCCTATAGTGTCCGTGAGACCAAGTGTTACACTGGAACCACCCACTTCTAATGTCACCGGAACTTCAAATGATGCCGCTCTACTACCTGCAGAAAAAAGAAGAGATAGATATATCATGTACACTGTAATGATATGTACATACAATGAGTCGAACGGAAGTAGTTCTTCTCCTCTGCAATTACAGTCAACTCTCGATATATCGAACACTGATATCTCAAAGTATCTTCTTATTTGAAGAATATAGTTTGGACACATTTCCTATTTTTATTCACATTTCCACTCCTATATTTTCAAACTACTGATATCTCAAAGTAAATTTTCTGGGACCAGAAAATTTACTATGAGATATCAGTAGTATGAGAGGAATTTTGACTTTGAGATATCAAGAGTTGACTGTTTCTCGACAAAGGTGAAATTTTCTATTTGTCAAATCTATCACTTGACAGACATTCACCTTATAGATTATGTTGAGTCTGTCATCTAATATTTCCTGATGAAAATAACAGAGGGTGATACTACATAAGGAGGATTAACTTCCACATTGTCAGGCGGTGCAGCCATGGTTTCGTTCCGCTAGGACTCTAGACTGTTCCACTGCTATATCTGTTAGGCAGATATGACATTTTGCCTCCTATTCACAGTGTCAACACCTCCGTTTAGCCAATAAAACTTATCATAAAAAATTAGAGATTCTGGGCCACTATAGGTCGGTCGCGCTATAGTGGCAATGTTTTGTTTACATTTTTAATGTCAACAGTACTTGTACTATCATAACGGTGCAGTTCATGTAACTACTTGATCTATGGTCATAGTGGCACATTACGTTTAACTGGCCGTTCTAATTTATCTAAATGACACTTTTTGAAAGCTTGAAGGCAGGAACTGTCTCTAGTTTAAGAATATCATTGATAACAAAATTGATAGTAAGAAAATTATTCAAATTTATTCTTTCATTCTCGTGAGTTGGATAAGCTGAACTCTGCTATATAGTTAATCAGTCACCAAATCAAAATAAACACAAAACAATAACATTGCCAACTTATCGCGTCCGGACTATAATTGGTTGCATAAATAATCACACCTTTACCTGAACAGGTAACCTAAGCTTTAATAAGGTTTGATAGCGTATCAGCATGATAATTATGTCATGCGAAAGTTGGTTTTACTTTTCCAGCTGTACTCCCTCCCCTCCCCCCCACCCCCCAAGAATCAGTGCACAGATATTTTAGAGTGCTCTCCTTTTCAGATGAATGGGTACACTTTCAGCGGAAGCAAGCATCTCTGCCATTTTCTTTCTTGCCCTATAGGAGCGAATCCCTTCTTTAAAAGTAGATAAAATTTTGGAATGGATTCGTTGTCAAGGGAAGCAAACTGGAAGTCTCGAAAAATTTTTCCCTTTGTGTAAATGGCAGAAAACCTGCCATTCATACAAAAGGAAACAATTTTTGAAAACCTGCCATTTATACAAAGGGAATCAATTTTTGTGACTTTCAGTTTGCTTCCCTCGACAATGAAGCTATTCCAAATTTGGGTCTATTCTATAATTTGCTTCTAGAGGGCAAAACAGAAGTTGCTGAGAGTTGCTCAGCCTTTTAGGTTTAAAACTGCCTACCATGTACAGTTCCACTGGTGTTCTCAAACAAACTGTGTCGGTTCAGCCGCTCATCCTCGTTCGGATATTTCTTGTTCACAAACGTCATCAGCATGCACGTTTTGCCAACCCCGCTATCCCCCACCACGCTGACCTTGACACTTTCTGTGTCGTCAGCCTCAGTGTCATGTGCGTCATTTTCGTTGACTTTTGGTGCTTCTTCGTCCATGTTGGACTGTTATTCCTAATTTGTCTATCACGATGAATATGAATTTCCTTGCAGAGGAAACTGATATGCCTGAAAACGAAATGCAGGAGAGTCTGAATTGAAAGCAGAAAGTTCTGAAACTTTCTAAGAAAGTCACGTGGCTCTATCACATCATGTTTACGTTGCTTTCTATTTTACGCCTCTCAAGTAAGTTTATTATCCCGGGTTGTTTGTTTACACATTTGTTTGCGTTTCTTTTCTTTGAATTATGTGTCAACAGTTTTCTTCGAATTATGTTCCAACAGGAAATGTTTAAGCAAACAACAAATCGCGATCGAGCAGTAGCTTTTTGGTTGACAACACATCGCGAACCAGTAGTAGCATTTTGGTTGTCGACTGTTCCACATTCCCTTAAGAACTGATTGCACTTTCCATTCCATCCACTGTTAAAATTTAATATATCTTATAATATTTATCCTTGTTCAAGTTGATGAGAATCACAAAACTGACCTTGTTAAAGAATTGTTTCCTTTAATTAGTTTTTTTTCCTTGTAAACTCTAGCACGTTTCTTCCTTTATAGTGGCAAAGTTTAATTTTCTTTCACTAACGCTTTGACCTAAACACCGCCATCTTTTTACCCCTATTTCAGATTCTATTGATATTAGCTTGCTATAACTTAATAGAGATTCACAATTTACATCCTGAAGTTGGTATAAGCTAACAGCGACGAGGCTGGCCAGTCTGCACACTCGCACAGTCTAGCCTGCGCGTCACTATTAGTATACATATAATTAGTTCTAAATAACTTAAAAGCTCTGCGCAGTCAGGTTAAGGTCTTTCCTGTGCTCATCGATGAATTTAATATTTTCCCACATGGTACCTCAGTTTCAGCTTCCGCAACAACTCAAAGTCATAGTAATCCGAATTGCTGTCGAGTCTAATTTAAAGCTTTATTTGCCATACAAGTGGCGTGACTTGCAATTCATATTTTCCTAATCTGATTGTTGTATCCCCACTTTGAAATTGTTCAATTTTCTTTTCAGATTGCGTACTTATAAAACAATGTCCTAGACTGTTCAAATGAACAGAATATGACAAGGGGAAAAGGTTAACTTGATCAGCCTGTTATGGTATCAAATGTCGAGAGCGATATGTGGGTTTATTAAGCATTATCTAGACCGACTGCAAGTCCCAAGGGGGGGGGGGGGGGGGGGGGGGGCAAAAACGACAAGGTTAGCAATGCATGGACATGCATCACTTTCCCGAGCTTTTGGTCAGTGAATTGCAAGCCCAGTTAGAAACCCCGTCAGAGGATATTTCTCCGGCTGGGTTGAATCCACGACCTTCGCTGGCTATGCGGGCTGATGTGCGGGGTTCGGTCTACTCAAAGCGTGATTTGATATACCATCAAACATTTGAATGATTAAGAGAGAATTTGTCTTTTTAAGAATGTGGGAATGTTATGAATCTCGAGGATTCTGTAGTGACTAGCAAAACCTTCCATCAATTTACACTTATGAGCAGTCCGAAGCTTACACATTCTATAATTCCCTTGTTAGATGAGATTAATCGTCTTACAACAGAGAATTAAATTATTTGAGAATAAATTATAGATTTTAGAAAACCACCTTTTTTCATCCAATGAATTTCAGGTAGCATCTCACTTATAATTCAAGAGGAACATGGCATACATTGTATGCCATACTCCTCTCGATTTATAAGTGAGATGACGCCATAGATGTGTTACCATAGCAACTATGGAATAGATGTGTAACCATAGCAACTATGGATTGATTGATTGATTGATTGTTTTGGGTTTAACGGCCCTTTGAGACAGTATTTCAGTCTATATCGGGCCGTCTCCCAGAGACAGGAAGAAAGAAGAGAAATGATAGACGAGAGAAAAATGTCCAAACAAGCCCCACCCGCACCTACAGCAAGCACAGTAAGCCCTTGCCCTGCTACTATTCAAATGAGTAGGACGCCCTGCCACTGGAAGCTACACGCAGCACCTTCGCACCACCCAACCATCCCCAGCAACCATGGAATAGCCAACTGTTGTGTTAAGTACATTGGCAGAATGACGTCTCGATGATGCCAGTTAGACATCAATATGAACTCTTAGTTGCTATGGAAACAGATATATGACGTAATTCGTTCCGGAGCATGGAAAACAATGTATGCCATGCTCCGCCAATTTTTCAATGACATTACAATCTAAAATTCTTTCAACAGAAACTTCAGATTTTCTCAAACAAATCATTATTTTCAGGTCATTTAGTTCCGTGTTTTACGGCTCAGTACTAGCATTAGGCAAGTCGGTGTGGCTCTAGCAAGTAGGGAAGACCGATACACATGCTGATCAGAGTGTCGGCTTTCCAAAAATGTCCCATGGTATTTTTTTCTTCTAAGTGACTCAAGAGTCGCATCAAGTATAAAAAAATAGATCCTTACACGTTTCCGCAGTGAGAAGACTCGAACCATTGTGAAGTCTATTATGTAGATTCTTTATTGTGTGCTTGTATTTTTCTAAGTGTTCAAACAATCCTTTTATTGTAGGCACAACTTGCTCTTCGGATGGATCAAGTCATCCAGGGAAGCAAACAGGAAGTCACAAGAAATGGTTTCCCCTTCAAAATATTGAGGAAACACATGGACGTGTTCTCTTTAACCTTAATGAATGTGACAATTCATCGCCACACCAAGACGAGAAATGGTGGTTTGGGTTTCCGCCCGTCGCTTTTTTACGCCCATCTGTCAGCCCTCTGGTTAACTCGGGAGCGACAACAGTTTTTTTTTCTTCAGCAAACCTATCTTTAATGGATAGGTTTTGGCTTGCAAAGTATAATAAACTGTTGAAAATGTCATTCACCGGATGCTACCACTTATATCGTCATCTGCATATCAAAGCTAACTGAAATATACGTGCCTCGACATAAGAAAAGAGATTGTATGTCAAGTGCAAACATAGAAGACTCAGATCAGTCTGCCCATCCGCGCAGTCTGATCGGAGTATTTCATGTTTGCAGGAATAATTCACGGATCCTAAAGATCCCCAGAGCGAATAGCGGACTCAGATTAATATGTACAAAAACTGACTCTGCGCTGTTTACAAGTGCTGTACGGTCCTTCTCTACGGCATGGCTCATATGTCATACTCCCAACTTCCTCATCTGAAAATTATCTGTCTGCTTTGTATGTACATTTGCATCAAAACATACATCAAAGGGAGCCGTAAACATGTTCTTTTCATTTTCAAAGCATTTTGATACTTACATAATAGTCTTGATTTATGGTAACATAGTCTGAATTTCGAATGTTTCCAAGTCTTACAACAGTGCCTTAGATTAGAGCTGAAATCTAAAAGGTGGAATGGACGCTACACCAAATCAGCTCTGACGGCGATCCAGAACAAAATGAGCCGCGACACGAGAAAACCAACAAAGTGGTATGTACGCCCAGTCTCAGATCAGCCTGGGCATCCGCCCAGACTGATCAGAGTCTTTGCTGTCCGCATGGAGGTAGCTTAGACCCTTAGCTACCAGTTAGGCGCTTAACGAAGAGTCTGATCAGACTAGGCGGATGCCCAGGATGATCTGAGTCTGCGGTGGGCGCACAACCACTTTGTTTGTTTTCTCGTGTCGCGGCTCAAATTTGCCTATCCAATATCCTTCTTGCACAATTTTCTCGTCACAAGACCCAGGATACAAGTGAATTAAAAGATTTGATTTTTTTTTTCATTTATTTAAAAAATACAACAAAGATGTCATTTATTTGAGCAAAAAGCCCTTTCCAATGTCATCATCAGATTCTCTGGTCAATGTGCTTGACCCCGTGTAATGGCCTTTTCCAGAGACCTCTACTACAACAGCATCATGGGAACCAAATGCCACCTGTCGAACAGGTTTGCCTTTGAATTTTGATCCTGCTGGCCCGGAAATATGTCTTTGATTGTCCCATCTTTATCTGTCCGCGTCGGTATTGAAGAGCGACTCTCGCTGTAGTTCCTGACCCACATGGTGACCTATCAATCTACAAAAATGAAAGATTTATGACAAGAGGTACGACTTCAGTTTCCCATACTTCAATTTCTATTTAAGAGTAGCAATATTGCTTCGACACCTGCATATGAATTGAAATATAAAAGAGCTCCTTCATGAGCAGATAACACATTCGAAAGAATGAACATAGGACATACTTCGAAGTTTCGGCTTCTCAAGCCTCATCAGTGACCCTGGCATCATCCGGCGACGAAACCCAGAGAAAACATAATGTAATTTCTTAATTTTAATGAAGCAGTTGATTCAAAGAAACTCATGTCTATCATTTAGTTCATTATGCTAGAGGAAGGTCACTCACCAATAAACTGCAATCACGGGGCTGTCGTAGAACAAAACTTGTGCCAATTTAAAGGTACTTCTAAATGTCAACATGACTTGGTTAAAAAAAAACACCCAACTTGTTAATAACACACTTGCAAGTATACATATAGATAAGGCAAGTTTACACACCAGTAGATAACATGTACACCTGTCACTGTGTGTTGCATAAACAAGTTGGGTGGGGGTCTTTAAAACTATGAAAGTTAGTTAATTTTAGCGGTCAATTATGTTTCTTTGAAAGATCTTAATACAGGTGACAACTGGAAAAAATATCTTTGTTTGTTACCACTCTGTCGGCAAAAACAACACAGTGGGCACATTCTTCCTCATCGTCTTGACCGTCTGTCAGTATTATTGCATAGAGGAAAGCAAGATCTTCACTTTCCGGGTGAGATAGTTTCAAGGATTTCATTAACGTGTCTGAAATACAATATATTTACATTTTCAGTGCAAAGCTCTCTGTAAAGCCATTTAAGTGATGCGCGAGTCAATGTTGTTTACAAATCAATAATTACATTTTGCCACGTGGTTTTGAGTGACAGTTCAACTCACTAACTAGCACGTGAAATCCACAACAAGCCATGTAGAATGGCTAGCAAACATTGAGTGACGCCTACTTGCACGTGAAATCTACATCAGGAGGTAGATTTCACTGGAAGGCAGTGACAATGCGGCTGTTTCAGACTATTGCAAAATTCGGCCGGTAAGTTTTTAAACGATTCTTACACAGACTACTTATTTTTTGTGTATCATTTTATTGATCAAAAGCATCGTTTAATAATATAAATAAAAGAAATAAACGTTTTTTAAACGTTTACTGGAGTATAAACTACATCGGGTCACGAGCAAAGTTTACGTGAACCTATAAACAACATCTGGTCACGAGCAAAGTTTACGTGAACCCCTTCGGGGTTCACTTACTTTGCTCGTGACCCGATGTAGTTTATGCTTCAGTAAACGTTAAAAAAATAACATTCATTCCTAAATTAATATACTACTAACTAGTAGTTATTTTATGGGGTTTTTTTTGTCCAAGTCTCAAATCGATGTTCCCCAGGAGCGGCTCAGTGGAATGAATACATAGGAGGCACATCCTGGCACCGAGTCTGTCTGTCTGTCCCCTCTCTAATTCGAAGATAATGGTCACACTGATATGGATCTATTAATGAACTAATAAAGTGTGGAAAGTTGAAAATTGACAATACGAGTAAATATGTCACTAATACCTATTTTATTCTTTTATAATAATTCTCGGACGGAGAGGTAATGGCAATTTAAGTAATTTTATATTATGTAAAACATAGATCTTCCACTTTAAGCAGAAAACAAACAAAATCTTTCTTTTACAAACCCTTCAAAGCGGTGGCCGCCGTTTTCAGCTCATTTGTACTTGATGTCTTCAGGTCAAGGCCAAGATATTTGGCGGGAAGAATGGCGTAGAAGGTGCCGCCATAGGAGATATCGACTGTGATTGGTTCATAGTTCGGAACCTCAGCTTTGACGTCTGAAACGAAGAAACAAGTACATATACAGTGCAAACAGTGATTGTTCATACCAGTTTGTCTATTCAACTAGCCTAACCAGGGCTTTCTTTGTCGCTGCAGGACTCCATAGGCCAGTGTTAGGCGAAAAAAGTCGTCATTACTAGACGCCAAAGGTGAAAATAAATACTGACCATTCTTGACAAGCTGATTACCGAAGACAACTGAGAACAGTCATATTTATTGCCCAATAACATTTAATATTTATTCACATTTTATCATTTTAGTTCCCCCTACCCCATCTCAACCGCCTATATTCCTTAAACTATAATCAATGTGTAGACCACAAATAGCTGGAGATGTATGATTGCCCGTCGTGTGAATATTCTCTGATCGTGGCATTTACCAACTTAGTATGCTATATTGTCTAAGGCATGCCAAACTAATAGGTCTGCTTGCACCTTCGAAGGAAAATATTTCCCGCTATAGCCTTCCCAACAATGAATGTGTGTACAGTATATTACATAAAAAGGTTTGGCTTGTAAATCCATCTTGCAAACCCAAACATTTACGTTTTTAAGCGTTTTAGTTGAAAACAGATCCTTAATAGCCTTGTATATTTGTTTTCCATGCTGCATGAAAAGTAATACTTTGAAAGTTTCATGTCTATTGAATAGCTTGGCTCACTGGAGTAAAATCTGACTACAAAATCAGTCGGCAATATGAAACGGTCGGCCGTGCAGAATGATTACATTGCAGTATAAATATTAAACAAAATATAAATTGCTTTAGCTATGAAACACCGGTCGAGCAATAAATTATGGTCCCATATGCCAAAATAATACCTAATGAACAGGAGACAGAGAAAAATTAAGAGCCCCGGGGCCGTATTCATAAACCGACTTAAGTGGTTGCTATGCTGTTGCTAAGGCTAAATTGTTTGAAGGAGATTCCCTACAACTATGAAATTTGCTCTGGAGGAACAGTCTTACAAAGACTGTTCCTCCAGAGCAAATTTCATAGTTGTAGGGAATCTCCTTTATAGATATTTAGCCTTAGCAACAGCATAGCCACAACTTAAGTGGCTTTATGAATACGGGCCCTGAACTCGTGCGTTTCTTCAGACTGCCGGCTAGCAGTAATATTGCTACCTTAGTTTCACCGCGGCCGACGTCGGACGAAGTAAGACTAAGGTAGTAATATGAGTACTGGTCAACATTGTTAATTCTATAAATATAGTACTCACCCATAGCAAATACAAATGACGGGACACTATTAAATCTCACATTCCCGGTTTTACCATTATTATATTCAACAAATGCTTCCACTGGCCCGCACGGACATTGAAACACCATCTTAGTTTCTGGAGACACTGGCGTTGTCACAATTCCTCGATCAATGACATATCGTCCTAGTGCAATAATTGCGTGTCCACACATTGTGCTGAAACCTTCATTATTAAGGAATATAGTCCCTATATCAGCTTCGGAAACGTCTGGCTCTACAAACACCACTGCAAACATATCAAAATGCCCACGTGGCTCAAAAATTACAAATTTCCTGATTCCATCCAAATTTTCACGAATGTATCTTATTTTGTCTAAAATCGTTTTCCCTTTTATTTCGGGAAATCCTGTTTCAACTATGCGCAAAGGTTCCCCACCCGTGTGCATCTCCGTTGTCGTAATTTTTAAGTCGTCCATCTTTAAAGGTTACAGATATTAGTATACAAAATCACTAAAATCAATTATCTGTGAAGATCTTACCCGTTTATTTTGCTTATAAAGTGGGTGATTCTTCGGACAGAGCAGTCTGGTTTGAGTCTAGGTTTGCTTACACCCCAAACTGTGTGTGCCTAGATTTTTTAGGAAATGTTTTTTTTTGTGCAGAAAACATTGAGGCTTATATGGAAAGTACTGTACCGGGCGATATCCCAAACTCCTGCACACCAAATTGATGTTTTTCAATAATCTCCATAAATTTTTATCCTGTAGCTAAAAATGCTGAAACTTTTAGTCAAAAGTTCAATAATTTATGCCCTGTATACACCATTCATGAACTATGCTTCATAAATCTTATACAATATAACCACTCGTGTGCATGAAGCTGAAAAATGGCATTTTGATACAGGATGGTTGGTTGATTAAAGGTATCATTTAAGGAGTGTGGGTACACTTCCCTGATTTTCTACCATTTTGTCGCACCTGCTTCAGCAAGGAGCGATATCGTTAAACGGTCTGAGCAGCAGGCGCTCGGTGAAGCAGCGTCGTATTGACGTTGATGATGTTTCATCACGTCAATGCGTCGTTGCTTCGACGCCTCGTGCCTGCTTGATAGATACACTATGGTTCTTACCTTAATTTGCTAGTAATCCTTTATGTTGATTTGTTTAATCTGACCTAATTGAATCTTAACTAAGCGCGGGTAGCGCGTGTGGAAGCCACACATTCCACGTGAACAGAGATCAGTTCTAAAAATAAATATGGGTTTCCAAGTATACTAGGTTAACTAGCATATGACGTCATGATAAAATTGACCTGGTGACGTTGTAAACTTAACCCTCTAGTGCCCGGTGTATCATATCTGCTACATGACTCTGTTTTGGTGCCGTGACCAGGATATAGACTTGTATGTTGCGTTATACTGCTGGAAAATCAGTTAAGATATCAGGAAATAAGATTAAGCCATTCCAGTTGTAATGAAGTGTCTAAAGTGCGTTTATCAGCCGCCAAGTGATGCCAAAGTTCGAAAACACAAAATGTATCATATATGATACATCGGGCAATAAAAACAAAATATGTGATATTGATTTTACTTTTTTAGATATCCCTAATACATATATGCCAATAGATTCGTTTTCATACATTCTTTTTTCATCCAAAAAGGTGCCCCATAATTACTGTTAACACTTGAGTTATTCACCCTGAAAAAAGCTACTTTTTAAAATTAATGCCAAATGTAGCATATATGCTACATCTATATCTCAGCAACCTTGGACCTCAACACAAATTCAGACCCTGTTTTCAATATGACTTCCGAAAGCTAGTGGCTGGATGGAATATAAATGTTTTCTTATAGTGCATTCTATGGTTGGGCACTAGAGGGTTAAGCTAGAGGTGTGTCTTGTAGGGCTTGTGATGTATTTATGTATGAATGTATTTTGGTTTGTCTTTTAAGTGTTGAGTCATTAAGTAATTCTTTGTATTTAAGTTATCCTCTAAACAAGACGAAGGTTTCTGCAAACGATGCGGCTCCCGATCGGATTGTTATATTGGGTATAGTCTGGTTGCCAAATGGAGATTTTAGGTGCAACCCAAAAAAATAGTCCGCACAAAATGTTTTTGCACAAATGTGTTCACCAACATGTCCGTACACTGAAACTGAATGATGCCACCTTGGCATCATTGGGGAAATGAAAATATTCAAGATGGCGTCCAAGATGGCCGCAAAGGGATAAAATCCTCAATATCTTCTAAAGTATGTGGGTTAGAAACATACTTTTGGTGGCTACATGTAGGTTTTCGAGGTCGAGGAATCAATTAAGCATGCTAAAAATTATTTCAAACGAATCAGTTACAAAATGGCAGACAAGATGGCCGCCAAAACATAAAAATCTCCATATCTTCTTTAGTATATGGGCTAGAAACATGATTTTGGTGTCTGCCTATAGGTTTTCGGGGTCAAGGAATCCAATAAGCATGTTAGAATTTTTTTCAAGGCACTTAGTTACACAAAATGGCGGACAAGATGGCGGACGATGCATCGATTACGGCACTGAATGTCGGAGAAATGCATTTTTGACAGCAAAATTCAGGTTTTAGAAGTATATTAACCCGGAAGTTTAAAATTATAAATTCTTTGAATAAAAAAACCGAAGTCATAAAGACCACATTTTGCATCTGATAGTGTTACTACCAAGGAGATCACGATAATCCATAAGATCCCAGTCCCGGTAGGGATGAACAGCCCCGTCTACAAAATTTCAGTCGCAACAGAAAGACATCGACATCGCGATCATTCATTATTATTTGGAGAGTGACGTTTCTAATGGCTTTCTTGCTCATAATTCCATGCTTTTTGGCAAAGTAAAATGATACAAATAACTAATAAAAGAACTAATACAACCAGACCCAACATGACAAAAGTTCGCGAAAGACAAGCATGGTAAATCGAGTGAACAGCCCTTTCTTAGACATTCAGCCCCAATTGAAAACAACAGTAACTTTTATTTTACTTATTTAATACTTTGAATAGGACAAAACAGAAAACAAACTAGGCAGCTATTAGATAATCATATTGCTAGAAAACCACAGACAAACGGATATAAGAAAACGTAACATTGAGGAACCGCAACAGAAGTATCGCCTTGGAACGGTTAGTAATACATTACTGGGAAGAAGTTGACTAGTTTTACATAGCCCAAGCCTCCGCCTTCTGCTTCTGCAGTGGTTCAAAATATTTTGTCAACATTTGGTCTGCATAAAGGTTACCCAACCCATCAATGAAATATCACAGACAGCAAATAAATCACGGATAAAATTTTTGATGAATTAAAGATGAGGACTCGACAGAAACAACGTATTTGCGACACCTGGAGAAGATCCCTCAGATAGCAAACAACAATCCTGAAGCAAAAGAAACCACCAGTTGAACCCTTGAATGGCCAAGCAGTGGGGCAAAATTTTGATCTTGACACAAAGGGTTTATTACTTTGATTGCTTCGTTGATTTTAAGTTTTGTAAGAAAAATCATTCTTTCCCCTGACTTTACTTCTTTATCTGTATATTAGCCTTTAAGCAGGGGTAAATAACCCAGAAGGATAAAATTCCAATCGTAACAGTAAAAAAAGCCTGTTTACTTTCATCTTTTGTCAGAAGTTTAATAAAAATCGCTTTCAGCTCTTTGAGTTTGCGCTGAAATTATCTCAGTGTTACACTTAGAGCAAATGGGCTAGAAGCAGGTATAAACAAACCCTTGGCGACAAAAGTTTGACTCTGCCAGGAAACTTTATTACAGTTTTTGGAAAATCCCTTTCAGAGCTGGTTCTAACTCTTCTTGTACATTTTCTTTTCCAAATGTAAAGTCGGTTATTCAGTTTGTCTATAAAGTATGCGACCCGGGTTTGGGGGCATACGTGACCCAACGTTTATCTATGCATATTTAAATCTTTGAGGAATTTGAAATATAACATGAAAATACCAACTAATGTGTACTTCAGTGGTTCAGAAGAAGAGAACCTTTTAGACGAAACGGTGACATCTTTGGCCGCAAGCATTCATACCGACTTTCGTTCTCTCAAACGAATAGAAGTATAGCTTTACATCAAATTATCCCAGTAGCCTTTGTTCCGTTGGAGCAGTGGGTTGTTAGGTTCTCATTGTGTCTTTGGCATAGCGCTATTATGAAAGGTCGGGCTAAATTCTATCCTTGTGCCGTCTTTTGACCATCCTTGATTCTAGACAGGTACACATTTTTCGCTGAGTCGACAGATAGCCTTTTTCAGTTGTTGTCAGATATAGGATTCAAACCCTCGACTGCCAAATTCTCTAGACACTAAAAAAGTGATTTTGACCAGCCCAGCGGCTTCGGAGAAGAATCTGTTTGAATGTATGTGTGGTCTAAGCTGACGGACTATGAAGTCAGTTTATGCTTTCAGCGTTCCCATAGCATCGCTCGGAAGATTCAATCAGGTAAGAATACTTGTAGAAACTGGCATGACAAGTATGCACTTTTTAAGCTAAAACATTTTAAATGTGCAAATACAAATTTGCAGTCTATTGTCTATAATTATGGGTAGTACTGTCTCCTTTAGATTACCTGAAAGAATGGGGACAATACGAAAATCAAAAAAAAATGTTTACAACATTTGTTACTGCTTTGAAGAACATATGACCTTTTCTGATATGTAAATTTAAATACATCCCAGGTGCTAAAACATCTGGCTGTGGCATGGCACGAGCCGACGACGCTCACATCATTATTTACTAGTATCGACCAGGAGCTATAATTTTAAACGACGCAAGCAACCATCAAATATATGTTTCTTAACCAGAATTTTAATTGAAGAAAGTAAAATAGTTAAGAGCATAAAACACATTTCTGGTAGCCTTTAGGTCATTACTCGTAACAATAGCTTTCTGCAATGACTAAAGCTTAGTCAACGGGGTTATCTGCCTCTGCCTGCACTAGGTTCTTGTGACCCATTATGGTCCTCTTGTTAAAACACTGTCAGAATGGGGCTTTTATCAATTCCTTTTATGTTTATTAATCTTCTAAATGCAAAAACTGGATTTCTAATACAAAAACCTGAATTCTGCTATCGGAAAGTGCATTTCTCCGACATTCAGTGCCTTGACCGTTGCATCGTCCGCCATCTTATCCACCATTGTGTGTAACTAAGTGCCTTGAAGTAAATTCCAACATGCTTATTGGATTCCTTGACCCCGAAAACCTATAATGCAGACACCAAAATTATGTTTCTAGCCCGTATACGAAAGAAGATATGGAGATTTTTATGTTTTGGCGGCCATCTTGTCCGCCATTTTGTAACTGATTCGTCTGAAATAATTTTTAACATGCTTAATCGATTCCTCGACCTCGAAAACCTATATGTAGCCACTAAAAGTATGTTTCTATCCCACATACTTTAGAAGATATTGAGGATTTTATCCCTTGGCGGCCATTTTGGACGCCATCTTGAATATTTTCATTTCCCCAATGAAGCCAGGCATCATTCAGTTTCAGTGTACGGACATGTTGATTAACACATTTGTGCCAAAACATTTTGTGCGGACTATATTTTTGGGTTCTCGTCCCGGCACCCAGACTAGTAGATATTTGTAAGGTTAACTATTACTCAGACCGGGAGGCCTTTTAAAATTTTGTTGCTGACATGAAGCTTGGCTAGGGTGCTCGCTATTTTATTTGTTAGGCTGGTACATTTTTGCATAACTATCCAATCGGGAGGGGCATCGTTTGCACAACCGGACGTTAGATTAAGTTAAGTGCTTTTATCTTTCTCCTGTTTCTTTAAAAAAAAGTATTCCTTACATTGTTGATACCTATGCTTAAAGTAGTTCCGGCAATAAACAGTAAAGTGTGGTCCGGTGGTGCGGCTTCTCGGGTATGGCCTTTCGGCGGGTGCGGTGTGCGTCCGCACTTAGTGGTTTGGACGGAATATTTTAGTTGGTAAAAATTATGAGTTTTTATTGAAACAGTTGGAGAGGTGGCTGGAAGATGCTTGATATAAATATTTTATTGAGGTTTGACTATATTGCATTGGCAGTCACTTCTCCAGTTGTCAGACGTTAATGATGGTGGTGTTCTACGTGTGGATGGGTCATTAGGGAGTTTTGCTCGAGGAAGCACACTTGGACCTCACTTTATTTTTCAATGAAAACATACGTGGTTAACCTTTATTGGAGCCGCCTCGGTGAGACGATTCTAATGAAGGGTCACAGCATCAGTAGCGCCCGGGCTCGACACGGGACATGAAGCTGAAGCTGGCGTGACATTTTTTCGATAAGCTTTAAGTATTAGTTTGTTGGCAACCTCTTAATAATTATATGGCGTCACGTGTGATTTTTTAATAGTCTGTTGCTACTCTGGTGAGGAGCTGAATACCGTCTCGTATCGAGCCCGGACCCCATACAGCGTCAGTGGTAGTATATAAGGATAGCAAAGTGACTATCCGTCTTCCCTCATGTGTTTATGAATTTTCACAACAATGTTTTATATAATCGTTTTTAACATTTGGTGCATTGTTCATCTCCACGGGGACTTTTCGGACGGCGGGCGCATTGACTTGCGTCAGTTTTCTTATCTTACTTTGAGGATTGACTTTCAATATGCTTGTTGTATATCTTCTTGCAGACTTTTCTTTGAAGCCCAGAAACCACTACGATCCCTTGTGGATAGTACAACATAATGATAGTTGAGATGAGTAGTTACAGGCTTCAAATTGGTCTGCATTATTATCGCCAAGCCAAAGTCAAAGGTTTGAATTATCTTACTGCCTTTGAGCTAAAAATTATTTTATCGCTATTGATCTTAAGATGTGGCGATGTTGAATTAAACCCCGGACCAGATTTAGATACTTCTTCCTCACCCGAAGGAACTTCATTGTCTTTTAACCAGTCGGAAATTGTAAATAATTTTTCTGTTGTGCATTACAACGTTCAAAGTATATTAAACAAAATTGATATATTAGAATCGGAATTTCGCAATTTTAACATACTTTGTTTTACTGAAACTTGGCTTGATGGTAGAACCTTAGATCAGCAAATTGAAATTAATGGGGTTTTTTTTAATTTAGACGTGTTCAACTTGGCGACAGCCATGGTGGAGACTGTGTTTACGCTGACAAAAATTTGTACGTTAAACGTCGAAATGACTTAGAAATACGAAACGTCGAATGCATATGGCTAGAAGTAACGGTTCAGCAAAGAAAAATTCTTATTGGTACCTTCTACAGGCCACCCAATTCCACTAGTCACATTTTATTAGAAATCGAAAATTCAATCGGTTTGGCATATGATACAAATATTAAAGAAATTCTTATTACAGGGGACTTCAACTTGGAACAGCTTCAGGAGAATTGATGATATTTGTCAATATTTTGGTTTGGAAAGCTTAATATCGGAACCGACTCATTTTACAGAACATTCCTCTTCTCTGATAGATTTGTTCCTAACTTCTAATATAAATAGTACACTTATAAGTGGTGTCGGTGAACCTTGTTTAGAACAAAACATCAGATACCATTGTCCAATTTTTTGTGTTTTTAAATTTATGAAGAATGTCTCTTCAATATTTACCAGGAATATTTGGTTATATGATAGGGGAGATTATCAGTCTTTCTCCCGAGAAGTTGCAGACACAAACTGGAATACCCTGAAGGATAATGATATTGATACCTACGCAAATAATGTAACAAATCGCATAACAGAACTCGCCCGTAGGCATATATCCAATAAAATTATTCAGGTAAGACAATCAGACCCACCATGGCTGAATAATATAATAAAGAAACTTATGAGGAAACGGTAACGTTTATTTGATAAATATAAAAGGACTAATAATTTGAATGACTTTGAACGTTATAAGCAGATTCGAAATAAGGTTACTGGTGAAATTCGCAAATCGAAAAAACTACAACTTGACAAGTTATCAGATAAATTAAAAAGCAGTATACCGGACCTAAAGACTGGTGGAGGACGCTGAAGGGTTTTATCAAACCCTCTAGAACATCCTCAGTACCACCACTTAACCTTGATGGAAAAATTTACTCAGACGATAAAGAAAAAGCTAATCTACTGGATAATTTTTTACTGAACAAACAATACTTGATTATGGTAATGCGTTTTTACCCCAGTTCATCCCTCGGGTTGATTCGACTCTTGAATCTATCACGTTAATACCCCACGAAGTAGAATCTATTCTTAACTCTCTCCAAGTTGGTAAAGCTGCTGAACCAGATCATATTAATAATAGGCTGCTGAAAGAACTGTCCCATCCGTTATCATTTCCGTTATGTGATTTTTTTAATTTTTCTCTTGCCAGTGGTAAAATACCTAGCATTTGGAAATTAGCAAATGTAACCCCCATTCTGAAAAAAGACGACCCGTCAAATGTATCAAATTACAGACCCATTTCTCTCCTCAGTACTATTGGTAAAGTTCTTGAAAAGCTTATACACAAATACGTCTTTAATTTTTTTCATGAACACGAAGTTTTGTCTACACTTCAATCTGGCTTTGTGCCGGGAGACTCTACTGTAAACCAACTTGTAGATATCTATAATACCTTCTGCAAAGCACTTGACGATGATAAAGAAGTACGAGCTATATTCTTTGATGTAAGTAAAGCCTTTGATAGAGTGTGGCATGAAGGGCTGCTTTTCAAACTTCGTACTGTAGGCATATCTGAATCTCTGTTACAATGGTTTACTGATTACTTGAGTAATAGAAAACAGCAGGTTGTATTTCCTGGTGCAACTTCTGACCTGTCCACTCTGAAAGCTGGTGTTCCTCAAGGTTCTATACTTGGTCCGTTACTTTTTCTTTTATATATAAATGATATTGTTGAAAATATTTAAAATTGTTCAATAAGACTTTTTGCAGATGACACCAGTTTATAGTCGATGATCCGCTGGAAATAGCACAACTTCTCAATTCTGACATTTCGAAAGTATATACATGGGCCACAAACTGGCTTGTTACCTTCAATCCTAATAAATCTGAATCATTATTATTTTCAAGAAAGCTCAACAGACTCTATCATCCTCCTGTCTGTATGAACAACCAACCAATTGCTGAAGTAAATATTCATAAACATTTGGGTCTTGTATTTAGTAGTGACTGCACTTGGCATGACCATTTTGAACATATAAAAGCTAAAGCTTGGACAAGGATAAACGTTATGCGCAAACTTAAATTCAGTTAGATAGAAAATCCCTTCAAATTATATATTTTTCTTTTATCCGACCATTGCTCGAATATGGAGATGTAGTCTGGAATAATTGTACTATGTATGAATCTAATGAGCTTGAAAAAATACAATATGAAGCCGCGCACATAGTAACAGGAGCGACAAAGCTGGTTTCGATCAATTCTCTTCTCAGCGAAATTAAATGGGAACCTCTGGCTTCAAGAAGACGTAAACACAAACTTATTCTATTTTATAAAATGACAAATGGATTATGTCCGGATTATTTATGTTCGCTCGTCCCCCCAACAGTCGGAAGCGTATCGTCATACAGTCTTCGTAATGCTGCTGATTTGCAAACTATCCATTCTAATACACAGCAGTATTTTAACTCCTTTTTGCCATCAGTAATACGCGAGTGGAATGAACTATCTCCAGTTATTCGCAACTCTACTACTATAACCTCATTTAAATATCAGTTGAACGCGAATCTAACGCAGCCGCCGTCGTTCTTTAACGTGGGCAACCGCCTTGGGCAGATTTATCACTCGAGGCTTCGAACAAACTGCAGCTCCTTAAATAGTCATCTGTTTTCTAAAAATATAGTTGACAGTCCGTCATGTATTTGTGGGGTGAATGAGGACACCAAACATTACTTTTTTGATTGTACTCGGTATCTTGATATAAGACAAGAATTGATTGATGCTGTGTCTGAAATGTGTGAACCAACGCTTAACGTACTGTTGTATGGGAATAGTGAACTGTCGTATGAACAAAACAAGCAAATAGTTTTAAATGTTCAAAATTATATTGTAAAATCTAAGCGATTTCAGATTCAATAAGTAGATAAATCATATTCAACGTATTGACGAAACAACGCAAACCTTCATTGTCTTCTAGAAGCGGTCTAGTTTCTCCTGTTTATCTTCTGCTTATCTAAGAATCTTACTTACATCTTCAACCATCAACGTTTAAGTTGTGTAACGCAGTAACACTATTAGGAACTTTGGCGAGAAATATAAAGTTCAACAATTTGCAATTCTAATAGCAATCCATGTCTTACATTATTGTAATAGTTTATGCACTTACCACCGTCCACTCTCCGTGGAGAATTTTCTATTAAGAAAGTCTGCAATGTCCAAATGCCTTTCCTTATACGATTATTAACAGTGCTTCATTCCCTTCAAATCACTTATACAGTAATTATATTATGTTGGCATCTTGGGATACAGATTTAGATAAGTCTGTTGACTTTTTTCTGAATCCCATTTGCATATATTACTTGTTGTAGTACAATTGCTGTTTGTATGTATATGCGAATAAAATATTGTTTAAACTAAACGAATGTAAATATAAGCAATGAACTTAATTTTTCTGATGTTTATCGAAGTGTAAACTACATTGGGTCACCAGCAAAGTTTACATGAACCCCTTCGGGGTTCATTCACTTTGCACGTGACCCTTCGGGGTTCATTCACTTTGCACGTGACCCAATGTAGTTTACACTTCGATAAACATCAGAAAAATGAAATTCATTCCTTAAATATTTGATATCATTTTCACTGTGATCGCTTGAAAAAGGTTCCCTTTTCACTAAGTTCTCTTAAAAAGTAAACCTTTTCACTGTGTTTTAATCAGGTCCATTAATATGGCAGCTACATACATCCCAGCGGGCACATGACGTCGGGATGACATCACACTGACGTCGATGCTACGTCAGTATGTCGCATCGACGTCAGTGCAACGTCATTGCGCCGTCATGTGCCTGATGGGATGCACTGGTGAAGAGCCAGCTACTAGCTGTTTCCAGTTTTCCACGTGGCGCGAGAGTTGGTAGGAGACAGAGCTTGTCTTGTCTGTTGCTTTGTTATTCGGGGTGCAACTGATGGTTTTGTTTTGCTTCTGTGTTTCAGTGATGTTGCTGGACACCCCAGGAATCTCGAGGTGTCACAATACGTTGTTTCTGCCGAGTCCTCATCTCTGATTCATCGCAGTTCTTATCCTTGATTTGTGTGTTTCCTGTGATGATTCATTGATGGGCTAGGAATCCTTCATGCCGACCAAACAGCTAACTAAATATTTTGAACCGCCGCAGAAGCTGAGTTTGAGAGTTTGGATCCAGTAAAACTAGTTTAAGTGCCCCAGTAATCTTTTCCTGGGGCCGTATTCATAAAGCCACTTAAGCCGTGGCTATGCGGTTGCTAAGGCTAAATATCTATAAAGGAGATTCCCTACAACTATGAAATTTGGTCTGGAGGAACAGTCTTTGTAAGACTGTTCCTCCTGAGCAAATTTCATAGTTGTAGGGAATCTCCTTCAAAGAAATTTAGCCTTAGCAACAGCATAGCAACCACTTAAGTCGTTTTATGAATATGACCCCTGGCCTTTCAAAAGCGGGTACATTTGCTGTGGTTCCTCAGTGTTACTATGGTCTCTAGTAGTGTGGTCACCTGAATATCGGCCAATTCTGCTTTCTGTTTTGTTTTATTTTGAAATTTATAATTGAAAATAGGTAGAATTGATGTTGCTGCTGCTTTTAATTAGGGTAGCTGAATGACCACCTGTTTGGGGCAGAGTTCCTCATTCGGTGTACCGTGCGTGTCTTTCGTGAACTTTTGTCGTGTGTGTGTGTGTGTGTGTGTGTGTGTGTGTGTGTGTGTGTGTGTGCTTCTTTCCCTTTTTTTGTTTTTTAGGGCGGGGTGTGCAAACTAATTGTATTAATTACTGATCATTGCCTATCTTTTACTTTGTAATATTACCGGTTATCACAGCGTTTTCATCAGAGTTGTAAAATCATGCCCTTTTCCCACTAAAATAACAATTTTCGGACCCTGAGCCGGCGATGTCAGTGCTGAGCATTGTCCAAAGTACCCTTTCCCGACGTTTATATTTTCAAACATCGGTACCAAGCCCTCTCACGGTCAACAGTGTTAATCGAGGACAGATGGGCGTGTTTGTAAAAGAGAATTTTTCTCTCAGTGACAGCGGCCGTTAAACAAGAAAGATTATCCGACAGTGAACTAAGTAAAGGGGGGGGGGGGGTCTCATATGCGCCCACACTTGGATTTTCTTGTTACTATGCATGCTAAGTGCCACTGTCCTATCAACTATAATATGTATTTATTATCTTCAAAAAGGTATTTTAGGTCTCAGGAGAGCACCTTGAGGTACTCCATTTTTTCCTAATACCTGCCATTCATTTTTTTAGTCTTAAAGTAAATGCTTTCCTTAATTTCATAAACTTTGAACTAGAATTGTAAAAGGACTGTTTATAGATACCTTCAATACCATTTGTGATTGAATAGATATATACACATGTTTTTTCTCGAAACATAAAGTCTGAAACTATAAAATAATTAAGGCTGAAATTACCAAAACATGGTTTTCAACTTAAAATTTAAAAGGGTTGCAGTCTTTGTCAACCTTTGAAATTGCTAGCAAAGTAGGCCCTGTGTATCCCCTCAATACCTTTAGAATTTTATTACATTTGGAAACCGGTAACATTGTCAAATATTACGTAATATTTATGAAGGTAGATTTTAAGAGAAAAACTCATGTCAGAATTAAGTGTGAATAAGTTCGCAGAACCATTTCCTTTTGTTATAATATAACAATTAGTATACATAACAATCATAACAGATTGTTCTACATGCTAATACACTGATTTAAAAGGTTTATAAAAAAACACTATTTTACCCTAAACAATTTGCATATATAAAATGTACTAATTCTGTAGCTGAATTTCATGCATAAATATTTTCATTTGTGTAAAGTATATCATACAAAGCAAATACATATATATGAATAATTGTTTGACTGCTAATTGTCCCCTTTAGTCAATTTGACTACTTAAGTTTCTTTTCAGTTGAGGTGTAAGTCAGGGTGATCAATTTTTACTACTGATATAGTGTCAGATTTGCACAAAAATACCAAGATTGTATTCAGTAAAGCTTTTCTAATTGCAACAACAGTAAATACTTAGTTCCATTCCATACCTTACCTAAGGGTAAGCTTACCTATGGGTAAGAATAGATAACTGATTAATCTGGACACCGGATGTTATTATTTACTTGTGAATAAGCTAGCTGAAATATTGAACTTTCTGAAAGAGACACAATGCTATAAACACTGAATACTTTATGTACATGGTTGCATTCATTACCAATCTTAAGTCAGATTGGATTTGTTTCAGGAAGAAACAGGTTTTTGATTCTTCCATCCACCTTTTAATGTATCACTCTCCTGCTTGTCAGTAGGTTAAAAGGGCGAAGCTTGACACTTTTCTACAAATGCATGTAATTATCCTACCGTGGTCTACCATTATTCTTTAATCAATTTAACAACTGTTAGACTTGCTTTCCAAACTGATAAGTTGACATGTTGATGTGTTAGGGTAGTTAAAAAAAAATTGAAGTGAGGTTCAAAATAAATTATATGTGCAAGCCAAAACTTCATTTCTACTATTAAATGGTATCTTATATATATATTTAAAGTTCCACTGTGGAGTACAAGGTGCCATTATCTCGGAAAAATACCTTTTATCATAGAAACAGAAACGTCTTATGTGGCTTGGCAATGCAAAACATGATAGAAACATAAAATTGGCCTAACAATGAAACACAAAGATACCAAAAACAAATTTCTGTGAATAATGTGGATTTTACACTTTTCAAAAAATTTGACTGTTAACATAAAAACTCTAAAAAAATAATGTTACCGGTTTTAATTTTTCTTGATTTTTTAATATCATTACCTACACATGTGTGGTCAATTTTGATGTGAATTTCATAGGTTGACAAGAACTATAACAAACTAAAATCAACATTTTAATTTATTGAAAATAATTTATGGATCTGAAATATGGGGATATTTCAGTTGAAATTTTATGTGAATATTTTCATTTGATACATTGATCTACAATTATGTTACATACATACTCACAAATTACTACGCATCGTTTTGAGACAAAATAAGGTACAAAAATCTAAAATTTCATAGCTCTGGGGGGGATTAGAACAAGGGCGCCAATTTTTTCCTCGAAAAATACAAAAATTGCTGTTATTTAAATACTGAAATAGATCAATGGATAAATATATCACAAATGCAAGACTCATGTGCTTGACAATCTTTATGCATATTAAGATTAAATTCCGAGCGTGGGCAGAACTCTATGTAAATTTCCTATAGGGTGAGACCCCCCCCCTTTATAGAATGTACCACGCTATTTAGAAATCAAAGTGTCTGTCTAGAATTAGAGTCTTATGCATTGATCGAAAAAGGTAAACCTACATTTAAATCATTAATATCTGAGATGCGTATAGACCAATGAGGGCAATGCTTTCATGAGCGAGATACTGAAATGCACCGACCTCTGCCCATCAGGACTTGCAACACAAATGGGCTGCCTGGTGTTTCTGTAAGGTCAATTCCTTCATGATAGAATGTGCTTCTCCAGGAGTTTTGATTCTGACTCCTGTTGGGACTCCTGCACATTGCAGCTTCACTGGTCTTGTTACGAAAGACGCAAAAGAAACATAAACAATTAAAACGGTATTTTTCTCTGTTTTATTTTATCAAAAGTAAATATGAGCCGCGACGTGTGAAAACCAACAAGTGGTTGTGCGCCCAGCGCAGACTCAGATCAGTCTGGGCATCCGCCCAGTCTGATCAGAGTCTTCGCTGTCCGCATGAAGGTAGCTTAGACCCTTAGTTACCCTTTAAGCGCAAAGCGAAGACTCTGGTCAGAATGGGCGGATTCCCAGGCTGATTTGAGTCTTCGCTGAGCGCACAACCACATTGTTGGTTTTCTCGTGTCGCGGCTCTAATTATATCATTTATTTAAGTAAAAAGCCCTTTCCAATATCGTCATCAGCTTCTCTGGTGAATGTGCATGACCCCGTGTAATGACCTTTTCCAGAGACCTCTACCACGACAGCCTCATGGGGGCCAAACACCACCTGTCGGACAGCTTTTGCTTGGAACTTCGATCCTGCTGGCCCCGAAAACGTTTTTGATTGCCCAATCTTTGTGTGACCGCGTCGATACTGAAGAGCGACTCTCGCTGTTACCCCTGAACCGCAAGGTGACCTATCAACCTATAACAGAAAGATGTACACTAAATAATTGAGCCACGACACGAGAAAACCAACAATGTGGTTGTGCGGCCAGCGCAGACTCAGATCAGCCTGGGCATCCGCCCAGTCTAATCAGAGTCTTCGCAGTCCGCATGACGGTAGCTTAGACCCTTAGCTACCCTTTAAGTCCTTAGCGAAGACTCTGATCAGACTCGGCGAATGCCCAGACTGATCTGAGTCTGAGCTGGGCGCACAACCACATTGTTGGTTTTCTCGTGTCGCGGCTCATATATCTTCAGTGTATTGAAGCAGTAGTCATTACACATTACTACTTTATAATTCAAGAAACATTTTGAAACGGATTTTTAAAAAACGCGTCCTGAGTTTTGGACACACCTACCAGTCAGCACGTACTACCTGTACCATTGCCATTCCAGTTAGAATAATGCCTATCATTATTGAAAACCTCTGCTGTTGGAAAGTAAGTTTCAGAAAGCTGAATATATGAGCCGCGACACGAGAAAACAAACAATGTGGTCGTGCGCCCAGCTCAGACTCAGATCAGCCTGGGTATCCGCCCAGTCTGATCAGAGTCTTCGCTAAGCGCTTAAATGGAAGCCAAGGGACTAAGCTACCTCCATGCGGAGAGAGAAGACTCTGATCAGACTGGGCGGATGCCCAGGCTGATCTGAGTCTGCGCTGGACGCACGACCACATTGTTGGTTAAATTGTCGTGTCTCGGCTCAATTATGATATATTCATTTTACAAAAAAAAAAACGTACATAGAGCTGGTCAGTGCTACTGGTATGAAAAGTTTAGAAACACAGCCATTGTGTTTGGATCCAGTGAAACTAGTTTAAAATCGAATATCGAGCTTCCAGTTAATTATTACTGACAGTTTCAATGCTGTACTTCTGTTGTGCTTCCACACTGTTACTATTTGTATATCCGCCTGTCTGTGGTCTTCTAGCAATATGATCACGAATAGCTGCCCGCTGTGCTCTATATTTTCTTTCTCTATGTTTCATTAAAATAGAAAAAAAGTAAAAATGGAAGTTAAAGAAATAATAATTAGTAGCGGTAATGATCCCTGTTTCTTACCTCTTTTTCAGCAAAGACAACAAAGCTTGCACTTTCCTCATCTTCGTCTTGGCCGTCGGTTAGAATGACACCATAGAGAAAAGAAAGGTCATCATTTTCCGGGTGAGAAAGTTTCAAAGATTTAACCAAGGCACCTGAAATACAAAATACTTTTAAAGGGTGTGAACAAGAACTGATACAATCAAATTCCACATCCCAAACACGTCAACAAACAGAAAATGGTAGCATGAATACTTTTAAAGGGTGTGAACAAGATCTGATACAATCAATTTCCACATCCCACGCACGTCAACAAACAGAATATGGTAGCATAAATACACAATACAAGTGGTAAGACAAGCCAAACATGAATATTCAGCTCACTCTCGTTCTCTCAAACATTGATATCTCTTAAAAATCCTCTTATCTTAAAGAAATTAGTTTCGACGCATTTCCTTATTTTCTTTACATTTCAGCTCCTTTATCTCAAACTACTGGTATCTCAAAGTAAATTTTCTTGTACCAGAAAATTTACTTTGAGATATCAATAGTTGGAGATTCGACTTTGAGACATCGAGAGGTGTCTGAATTAGGTACATAAAACATCTACTTTTTATTTACTTTTTTTCATTTTTGATATACGCATTTACAAGAGAACGAAATAGAACAAACAGACAGAATAAACCAATTCTTCGAAATCTGCATACTCTAGGACACATTAAACAATAATATCTATTGGTCACAAAGGAAACACCGCCTTGGAACGGTCGACCAGTACAGAATTACTAGGGATTAACTCCGTTTTGCGGAGCTCCGACCCTTGCTCTAGCCTCTAGTGCTGTGAAATTTGAGCCACGACACAATAAAGCCAACAAAGTGGCACGTGCGCCCAGCGAAGACTAAGAAAGGCCTGGGCAGCCGCTTAGCCTGATCAGTCTTCGCTGTGCGTGCGCTTTAGCTAAGGGTCTAAGCTAGCTCCATACGGATAGCGAAGTCTCTGATCAGAAGACTGGTCGGATGCTCAGGCTGATTTGAGTCTTCGCTGGGCGCATATGCCACTTTGTTGGTTTTGTCGTGTCGCAGCTCATTTTGTTGAGTCCGCGTGGATGTCCTCTCACTCATCAGTGAATCATCACAGTATACATTAAGAAATATTACTGTGATAAAACAAAGATAAGGACTTAAAAGAAACATAGACACTGGAACTCTGGAGCAAAAAAACAAACAAACAAACAAGAGCTGTCGCCTGACAGCATAGCTCGCCTGAATTGGTGCTTGCCCATCACACAGCCGCTATGGTGGTGTGCACTCTATGCATAAAACTTCAGGCAAGCATGTCCATAATGAAAACACATTTATAAACAAAAGCTATCTCAGAAATAAGTCTTAAAATAAAATTAAAATAAAAAAATGAAATGAAATTTCAAAGTCCACAAGCTTGAGGTAAAAAAAACTGACGGGTAGGGGAGCGGGGGGGGGGGGCTATGTGGACTGCTATGCATAAAACTTCAGGCAAGCATGTCCATAATGAAAACACATTTATAAACAAAAGCTATCTCAGAAATAAGTCTTAAAAATAAAATTAAAATAAAAAGAAAATGAAATGAAATTTCAAAGTCCATGAGCTTGAGGTAAAAAAACTGACGGGTAGGGGGAAGGGGGAGGGGGTTGGGGGGGCTACTAGGATGTATCAAAACCCTGAACCATTATCTAACATCAGTCCAAGTATTATTATCAACTGAGTCCATCATCGTGGCACTGTGAAATTATGTCTTCATATATATAAAACTTTAACAAAATCTTTAAGACAAAATTCTAAGTCGATGACCTTGACTTCAAGGTCATCCAGTGGGGTAAGTATAAGGTGTTTTGTAAAAACTCAAAAAAGAGTCTAACATCAGTTCACGTATAAACTAAATCTCTGCAAAGCATTATGAATCAGTATACAATTACAAAACTTTAAAAAAGACAAAAAATTCCCAAGTCCCTGACCTTGACATCAAGATCACTCAGCGGGGTTGGGGTAGTATTCTGTAGATCTAACTACAGTGCAAATATAAAAAGAATTCATCTATGGGTTCAGGAGATATGTGTCTTTAAAAAACTTTAACCAAAACATCCAATCAATAAAAATACAATATTCTAAGTCCATGACCTTGACATCAAGGTCACAGAGGGGAGTGGGGGTAGTACCTTCGAAAACTTTAGACCAATATCTAACTTTAGTGCAAGTATCAAAGGAATCCATACATGGGTTAAGGAGATATTGGGCTTTATAAAACTTTAACCAAAACATCCAGTCAAAAAAAATACCAATTTTCTAAGTCCATGACCTTGACATCAAGGTCACGGAGTGGGGTGGGGGCGGTACCCTGTTAAACCTTAGACCAATATCTAACTACAGTGCAAGTATCAAAAGAATCTATCCATGGGTTAAGGAGATATAGGTCTTTAAAAAACTTTAACCAAAACATCCAATCCGAACGCCGACGCGGACGATGACGCGGAGCTGACGCTGACGCCGACGCCGTGGTGACAACAATAGCTCTTCCTGAACTTTCGTTCAGGCGAGCTAAAAACCCAGAAAGAACTGGCTTATCCCGATGCCGTGAGGTAGACTTCCGGTGTTGCTTGTCTGAAGACCTACGGTCTAGGACTAGCTTATATGAAAAGCAAACTGACAATTAGTTTAGCATGTGAAAAATAAAGTTACTTTCTTTTACGAACCTTTAACAGCTGTTGCAGCTGTTATTAACTGGCTTGCACTTGCTGTCTTCAGGTCAAGTTCAAGAGTTTTGGCGGGAAGAATGGCGTAGAAGGCTCCACCATAGCTGATATCAACTGTGATCGATCCAAAGCTCGGGACCTCCACTCTGAAATCTGTAACGAAGACACTAGTTTAGACGGATAAATAGTGAGAAGGCTACACAATACAATTAAAATCTTAAAAAGTTCCTTCAAGAGCAGAGAATACATACAGAAGTAGGAACATGGGCCAGACTACGTAGTTTCGGCTAATAAAGACTCGTCAGTGACCCTGACAATATCTGGTGACGAAACCAGAAAAAAGTATACTGTAATTTCATAATTTTAATTAGGCAGTCGATTCAAAGACTGATTAGTTTCAAAAGGATCAAAATAATATAAACGACGATGATCTAGAATAATATTCATCATCGATCTCAAATTTTAGATTGCTCAGAATCTATCCTCCGATCTCAAAGGATGTAATTTGTAAATAAAATATAATCTGCACTATGGATGATGTATTAGCGAACATGGAACAGCGACCAATGAAGTCTAATCAGACTGCACGGGGGGCCTGATTACTAGTTTATGAAGCAACTGAAATCTTGTCTTTTATCTAAATAGTCTTATTTGAACTGTATATGCGGTATACTAAATGTCATATGTCGAATTTTCTCTTGCAAAGAGGTTAAAAATGATTGATAAATAAAACATGACTAGATGCTTAATGTTCTGATAGACACCACTTATAACATGCTGCCTGTTAAAAATAATTGAAAAAAGTAATAGCATACATAAGTACGTACCCGAAACTGCTTTTGGAAAAGGCAAAGTTTGGGTTTTTACCGACCATATCAGACCATTAGCCTCCTCTATGAGCATAAAACAGCGCCTGCTAGCAGCCTGAATAAATTTCTGTCACACGACGTCGCGGTTTGTTTGATAGTCATGCAGAAGAGACCTATCATTCCATTTGATATAAAATCTTAAAATTTAAGACGTTAGTCTACCATGTCTCTTAACTTTTTACTTATTAGATTACTGTTTGATAAATCATGTACAAACTTTAAATTTTATAAAGTATACTGCAGATCACTTGCTATTTATACAAATTATGTAAGTCGTAGACTTTCTTCTGGATCCCTTTTAAGCTACTGTATAGAGTTAATGTTCTTGTCAGATTGTTTTGCTCATATTTGCTCAATATGTTGCATACAATACAGTTTAAACTTAAGTCTTAAAATTTTTATTTTATCGCATTACACTCAAATCCATATGAAGTAACTTTGAGCTGCGGTACGCTTCCTCGCAGTCTGATAAGAGATTTTTCTTTTCGCATACACCATGTGAGCCGCGACACTTGAAAACCAACAAATTGGCATGTGCGTCCATCGAAGACTCAGGTCAGCCTGGGCATCCGCCCAGTCTGATCAGAGTCTTCGCTTAGCGCTTGAAGGGTGGCTAAGGCTCTAAGCTAGCTCCATGCAAACATCGGACTATTTTTCTAAGTCTGCACTGGATGCACATGTCACTTTGTTGGTTTTCTCGTGTCGAGGTTCATGTATACCCTGAAAAATCGACCTGCAGAAAATTGACTGCACAGAATCACTAACTGGTTCGAGTAGTCGTTGTTCGCAGATACATTAAAACCCCTTTTTAAGTGAAGTGGATCATATAATCATGACAATATGACGTCGTTTTATTTATATATTTACATTCCTGGTGTATTTACTGAAAAGCCCTATAGTAAACCATTGGAACGTAATGTAGTTTACATTCCAATAATTTAATTACATTGAGACACGCGACGTCAATGACGTCAAAATAAACAATAGCTCTCTACAACCTGATTGGACGTTAGCAACGTCATGACGTCATGCATGCCGTTCTCCTGTTAGCAGAAAAAACTTCGTGTAAATGTTTTACTGCTTCAATTTTAGCGCTTATATAAGATTTTTCATGAAAGATTTGATTGAAACGAATGTAAATATAAGCAATGAACTTAATTTTTCTGATGTTTATCGAAGTGTAAACTACATTGGGTCACTAGCAGAGTTAACATGAACCCCTTCGGGGTTCATTCACTTTGCACGTGACCCAATGTAGTTTACACTTCGATAAACATTAGAAAAATGAAATTCATTCCTTAATCATATCTGCAAGGATGTGCATAACGTTGTGCTATTTACGCCAGCTAGGCTATTTAAACATACCATTGCTGGAGCAATAGAAATTGAAGTTCGCATAATCAGAAAGATTTTTTGTTTTTTACTGAGAAAAACAATTTACGTCTGAAATCGTTTTTAACAATGGTTACCAGTGTACATTCAATAATGACAAAGTTCTACTTACCCATAGCAAAAACAAAGGCTGGGACACTATGGAATCTCACATTTCCTGTTTTACCATTATTATATTCTACAAATGCTTCCACTGGACCGCACGGACATTGAAACACCATCCTAGTTTCGGGTGACACTGGAGTTTTTACAATACCGTGATCAATGGCATATCGTCCTAGTGCAATAATTGCATGCCCACACATTGTGCTGTAACCTTCATTATGAATGAATATCGTTCCAACATCAGCTTCAGCAATGTCTGGTTCCACAAACACCACACCATACATATCGAAATGACCACGTGGTTCAAATATTATAAACTTCCTGATATGATCTAAATTTTCACGAATGTATTTTCTTTTATCTAAAATCGTTGCTCCTTTTATTACAGGAAACCCTTTTTCCACTATACGCAACGGTTCTCCACCCGTGTGCATTTCTGTTGTAGTAATTTTTAAGTCGTCCATGTTTAAGTTATTTGCATATAAACTAAACCTTAATACATGTATCGCAGGCGATATACTCTAAGGTTATATATAGGTTATGTGCTATCTGTACAATACATCGGTATATAAATGTACATTGAGGCTTTGCATATGAAAATAGTATAATTATATACTTGAGCTGCGTCACGAGAAAACCAACAAAGTGGCATGTGCGCCCAGTGAAGACTCAGATCAGCTTAGGCATTCGCCCAGTCTGAACAGAATCTTCGCTGTGCCCTTAAAGGGTAGCCAAGGGTCTAAGCTTGTTCCATGCGGACAGCGAAGACTCTGTTCATACCGCGTGGATACCCAGGCTGATCTGAGTCTGCGCTGGGCACACATGCTACTTTGTTGGTTTTGTCGTGCCGTGGCTCATATATACTTCGCAAAGTTTTCGAATTTCCCGTTCATATAACAATGCTCCCCAGGAGGCTCAGGGGAACAAAATCCATAACTCGCACCTCCTGGCGCCGAGTCTCCCCTTTTTCCTCTCAACTTCGAGGAGGAAAGATTTTCAAATATTTTCCATGGATTCCGCTTTTTTTATTCAGAAGCGGGGCTGACTTCATTTAAAGTCACTTTCAAAATGGAGTGGTAGAGGGCGTGACCAGTGTTGCACATTTCATTCCTGGTCATGCACAGTCTCTGGTCAAACCGAGTCGGCTAGGAGCCCCGGTAGCTCAGTAGGTTAAGCGCTGACCTGATCTAGCGGTCCCGGGTTCGAGGCCTGCTGCAGGCGGGAATCTTTTCAATCGTAAACGGGGTTCCATTGCACACAACCTTTCATTATCACTCACCCATCGTCCTGATATATAGATCTAAAAGGAATATACTTTTCTGTCCGATTCCTATCAGAAGGATCAACGCAACGTATCCATAAGATGCACGTCCTGGCACCGAGTCTGCCCAGTGGGTACATGACGTCGAAATGATATTTTCCTGACGTCGGTCGCATCGAAGTCAGTACGACGTCGTTATGACGTCATGTGCCTGACGGGTGTCTGTCCTCTCCAATTCGAAGAGACGAGTGGAACCAGGATTATGCTGAGTGTAACTTTACCACTCAAAAGAATTTTTGCATCACGATATACTTTCCAATAGACATAATGCTAAATGAACTTATTTCCAAGCGGTATACAAGAAAGATATGCCTCTTATTTGGTTTAAACTTTATTTCATTTGCATAATAATGTACAAAGACGAAGATATTAAATGCATATATCAGTGCATTATACAAACAGGATTCAGAAGAAAGTCCGATGACTTTTATAAATCTGTATCCTAGTTTGCAATAACCGATAAAAGCAAACAGCATGTGATTTGAAGCATACATTTGCAGCCGACTGTCGGTGTCTCATCGGTCTCATAACGCCGAATCAGCATTGAATCAACGTTGATCCAACGTCGTGACGTTGCATCAACGCTGATTCAATGCCCAATCAGCACTGTACACCTGCTGGAAAGCAACCATAAGCGTGTTCTTCAAAGTATAAGAGACAACGAGAGTAGACTGCAAATATCTAAGTAAATCTTCTTTAAGTGTAGCGAATAAATTTATAAAACACATAAATGTAAATTCGAAAACCCACACTCATTATGTCTTAGAAAAATATAAGCAAAAAATATCACCTACATGAAAAACAAACAATTTGCTTCCACTTCGAGCCCTGGTCTCCACGGGGAGGAGAAAAGTCGTTTTCAATACAATAAACAGTACATAACTGACTTATATAAACGTATAGTCGTCAAGAATTCAATCAGCCTAACATAAGTAAAGGGAAAACACCAACACCATGAAAAAAAAAGTGAAACATTACAATCACGCATTCCGTTTTACCATAACATCGATAGATGAAGAAGTGAATTAGATCATATAACGTAAATAGTCTTGAGAAAGAGTAAATAAATAAATAAGTAAATAAATAAGACAAGGCATGTAAGCGCAATTCTCAAGTAAATACGGTCTCAACAGAGTTAATACGCGTGGTTGCCTCCATTCACATATTGTAAATGTTATACCTAATCACGTGACTACAAATGAGGCGAAATCTTTGCACGAGTTTCTCGACATTGAACATTATTATGAATGAAGTGGACTGATATGTGAGAAATAGGAAAAGAGGAATTTTCATTCAATCATTGTCGTTCTGGAATATACATAAATTATACATTAGTCATCAGGTAAGCTAGATGTTTGATATAACTGATATACACTGATTATAATGATAATAATAATAATAATAATAATAATAGTAATAATAAAAGCGCTTCTACAGCCCATGGAGACCCAGACCATCCCAATCGCCATGCGCAGTCTAGCAAGAATTCCACAAGTAAGCGTAAGAATTTGCAACAATAACAAAGTTCCTGCCAGACTGCGCTGCCTCAAGGGTTAGGGGCAATGCACGGGTCGCGCATCCACCATGTAATACAATAATATGTCTGTCCTTTATGGTTCAGCAAGCAGAATAATTGATATAATTATAAAGAAAATCAGTTTATCTGAAAGCGCTTACTTTTTAATAGAAAGGCTTGTACAGCTAAAAATATTTGCTTATTTTCATCAACAGATAATTCTCGGTTACCCAACAACAGTGCGCCCAGGGTAGGTGTACAAATTGGTGCAATTTTCTGAAATAGTTCAATTCTTAAATTGGTAAAGCGGTTACAAGAGAACAAGTAATGATTAGAGTCTTCAACAGAACCACAAATGCACAATGGGCTATCTACTATATTCTTGCTAAATGAATGATGGTTTAATGAACTACAGTCTGTTCTTAGCCTTGCGTGATATATCTGACCCAATCTTTTCCCGATATAAAAATATTTTGGAGGAATATTTACATTTGAATTTAGCTTTCGATTAAAAGCAAAGATACTAGTTGAATCACGTGTTTCGAGTGGAAGCTCATTCCATTGACGAATTACGGATGGGATAAAGGATTTATAGTAGAGTTGAGAATTTGTACGAATGGTGTGTAAATTTGTCGTATTACGTAACCGATAAGATGAAATATCGCCAACAGTAAGGGGTACTAGAGAATAGAAATATTCAGGAGAAAGACCATTTTGCATTTTAAAGAACAACTGAAATTTATGTTTTTTCTTCGAGATGCCAAAGTTTCCCAGCCAGTTTCAGAAAGAAGTGAATTTATAGAGACAAGTTTAGTGGCACCTGTAACAATACGTGCTGCTTCGTTTTGAATTTTTTCAAGTTCGTTAGCTTCATATAAAGTACAATTATCCCATGCAATATCTGCGTATTCCAGAAGGGATCGAATAAAAGTAAGATATATAGTCTGAAGTGATCGTCTATCAAGTATGAACTTTAATTTCCGCATAACATTTATTCGTTTCCATGCTTTGGATTTTATATAGTCCATATGCTCATGCCACGTACAATCATTTGATAAAAACACACCTAGATGTTTGTGTGAATTTACTTCATTAATTTGCGTCTGATCCATGACAAGAGGGGGATGAAAAGGTTTATTACGCTTTCTAGAAAAAGTTATTGATTCCGACTTAGCTGGATTGAATGTAACAAGCCATTTAGTGGCCCACTCGTGCACCATTTCCATGTCTGAGTTTAATTGAAATGCAGCTTCAACTGGGTCATCAACTATGATGTAGAGACTTGTGTCATCTGCAAAAAGTCTAATGGATGAATTTATATTTTCAACAATATCATTTATGTAAAGCAGAAATAATAGGGGGCCAAGCATTGAGCCTTGAGGAACACCAGCTTTTAAAGAAGTCCAATTAGAGGTTACACCGGGCAATACTACTCTTTGCTTTCTAGAATCTAAATAATCTGTAAACCAAGAAAGAAGGGAACCACAGACACCAACAGAATTTAATTTAAACAAAAGACCTCTATGCCATACTCTATCGAATGCTTTACTAATATCGCAAAAAAATGCCCTAACTTCCTTTCCCTCGTCGAGAGCTTTGCAAAACGTATTATATATATCTGTAAGCTGGTTAACCGTGGAATCTCCAGGTATAAAACCCGACTGTAAACTAGTTATTATATGATGGTCTCGAAAATAATTAAAGATATGTTTATGCACAAGTTTTTCCAATACTTTACCCAAGGTGTTGAGAAGAGTTTGAAGGATCAGAAGGATCGTCTTTTTTATAAATCGGAGTAACATTTGCCTGTTTCCATAAATTCGGGACTTTACCCTTAGCCAAAGAGTTGTTAAAAAGATCTGTTAAAGGAAATGATAATGGTTGCGCAAGTTCTTTAAGTAATTTATTATTTATCGAATCAGGACCCGCGGCTTTTCCTGTCTGTAGAGAATTTAGAGTTGATTCCACTTCATCAACTGTTATAGACAGAGATTCAAATTTAAATGGAGGCAAAACTGGATTCGGAAGAGATGCATTACTTTCATCTAAAACCGTTTGCTGTGTAAAGAATTCATTAAGTACACCGGCCTTATCACTTTCTTTAGAGTATACGACACCATCTCTTTTAAGAGGAGGAATTTCGGATGTTTGTTCAGGTTTTATGAATTTTTTAAGCGTTTTCCACTAGTCTTTTTGGCCAGTGCTGTTTGTATTAAGCTTTTCGGTTAAATGGTCTAATTCTGTTTTCTTAGAGTTACGAATTTCATTTGTGACTTTATTTCTTACATGCTCATAGTTTTCGAAGTCAGTCGTGTTTTTAGATTCTTATATTTATCATAGAGACGTTTCTTTTTCCTTATCAATCTTTTTATGTTATTTGTAAGCCATGGTGGATCAGATTCTCTTACTTTTATTATTTTGTTAGGAATATGCTTATCTGCGAGATCAGTAATATATTTAGTTACATTGGATGCATATATGTTAATATCGTCATTTTTAATAAAATTCCAATCCGTTTCTCGGAGTTCATGAGAGAATTCTTGATAATTGGCCCTGTCGTACAAATACACTTTACGTGTATATACGAGTGTCTTTACTTTATCAAAATTAAACACACAATAAATGGGACTGTGATACCGTACATTTTGTGAGAGAAATGGCTCACCAACGCCGCTTAGAATTATGTTATTTTTATTTGAGGTAAGGAACAGATCAATAGTTGATGAGGAAGTGTCTGTGACATGTGTTGATTCCTTAAAGCTCTTATTTGCTTTATTGTTTCTGTAACTCACACTCTTATGCCGGCAACAGAACTTTTGAAAATTTTAATTTGCACGATGGCCTCTTCAAAGTTCAAAGGACACAAGTGAAAAAAGGGTAACCGGTTAAAAATTGATTGCTAAACATAAAAAAATTTGTTTTGAGAAATATTTACTTGGCGGCTAAAACAAAAAAAAATGTAACAAATCTCGAAGAACCGCGGATTGCAAACGAAATCGTGGGATTGGTCCAAATAAAATCGATGGACTTAACAATCACGTGTGCGAATGAGAAAATTACCTAAGTAACATCTTGTGATTGCAAGACCTAGTACGGATTTTCTTACTGGCTCATTATTTTGCTATTTGCACATACGATTTAAATTAATCTTTTTGAATTGTAATTAACATATTTTAATGAACTTTCACCAAGAATTTAGATATAGTAATATATAATAACAAACGAAATTTAGTAAAAAGATTTTATTTGGAAACGGCGATATAGCGAGGGTGTACAACTTTAAAAGACTTGGTTTTGTTTTTAATTCATTTTAAGATATTATTTTAAAGAAACCACTTATCGGAGCAAAAAACCCTTCCCAATATCATCGTCAGCCTCTCTGGTGAACGTGCATGTCCCCGTGTAATGGCCTTTTCCAGAGACCTCTACCACGACAGCATCATATGGGCCAAACGCCACCTGTCGAACAGGTTTGCCTTTAAATTTCGATCCTGCAAGCCCCGAAAATGTCTTTGATTGTCCCATCTTAATCTGTCCGCGTCGGTATTGAAGAGCGACTCTCGCTGTAGTTCCTGACCCACATGGTCCCCTATCAACCTACAAGATAATAGGCACGACTTCAGTTTCCCATTAGTTAACTTTCCATTTATGAGTAACAATATTTCAGCGACACCTCCATTCGGAGTTTATGTCTCTCGGTAAATCTAGTATATATCGAGTTGAATAAAGGAAGACAGCCTACTCACCACTAAATTGTTGTCATCGTAGCTTTATCGCAAAGCGAAACTTGTGTCTACTGTAAAAGACATTATGGTCTCTTTGATAAATACAATGTGGCCCTTTCTAAAAATGTTTCCGATTTGAAAGCCACGGCCGAAACATAGTCGTGGCGGGGAGACCATGATTGATGTCTTAACATAGATCTGTAACAGGATCTGGAGAACAGGAGAATGGCTAGCCCATGGACTCAGCCGCTGATTGTTACAGTCCCTAAAGAAGGCAACCTACAGGTCTGCTAGAACTACAAAACCATCAGCCTCATCAGTCATTCGAGCAAGATCATACTGAAAGTCATCTTGAACAAGCTTAAACCCGAAGTCGAAGAGGCAAGTGCTGAAGAACAGGCTGGGAACAGAGCCATAATGAGTACCATAGAACAAATCCTCAGCCTTAGAATTCTGAGTGAAAAGTACCTTCAATATCAGCAAAATCTGTACCATGTCTTCACTGATTTCAAAAAAGACCTTTTTGTTATCAATGAAGATATGGTACATGCTGAAGTACAATATCAGTGCAAATCTAGTGCGCACCATTGAGCATTTCTACGACAAGGCTACAATTGAAGGTGAATGGCAGCGCGGGAGAGTGGTTCAGAACAACAGCTGTAGCAAGGACGTCCTCTGTCGCCCACCCTCTTTAATATTTTTCTCGATCGGATCATGTCTGATGCTCTGGAAGAACATGAAGGAAAGGTTAGCAAAGGCGGCAGAAGTATTGCCAATCTGCGGTCTACAGCTGAGGAACAGCAAGACCTAGAAGCCCAAGTTGAAAGTCTCGACAAAACCTGCACAAGGTATAAGATAGAGATCAGTGCTGAGAAGACCAAACTGCTGACGAACAGCGCCAATGGCATCCAGGGGGGGGGGGGGGGAGATCAAGGTAAAAGGACAGAATCTGGCTATCGTAACAAGCTTCAAATACCTTCGAGCAGTTGTCTCAGATGATGGCTCAAAACCGGAGGCTCTCATGGATTGCACAAGCCACTGCAGCTCTGACAGTGCTGACGCCAATATGGAAAGATAACAACATCTCTTTTAGATCAATGGTGAAACTGATACACTCCTTAGTCATTTCCATATTTCTGAATGCCTGTGAATCGTGGATCTTCACAGCTGAAAAGAAGAGATGAGATGCTACCTAAGGTTATTGAACATTTCGTACAAGGACATATAACCAATGAGGGGGTTCGCAGAAACATCCAAGCAGCCATTGAAGAAAATGATGAACTCCTGACCATTGTCAAGAGACGAAACCTGATGTGGTTTGGTCACGTATCAAGGTCTTCTGATTTAGCAAAGACGACTCTACATGTCACAGAGAAAGGAAAAAGAGGAAGAGATAGAGAGGTGGGAAAACAATATTAAAGAATGGTCAGAGATGAACTTGCCAGCTCAACTTAGGGCAGCTGAAAACAGGAGCGGGTAGAAAGGAATTGTTGCGAAGTCATCTGTGGTGCCCTAACGATTTTGCAAGGTTATGGCATAGAATAGAACAGACTGGATTTTCTTTAGAAAGTAACAAAAAAATTATAGGTGACATTTTGGATCAAAAAGCTCTTGTATGTTACCATTCTGTCGGCAAAAACATCACAGTGGGCACATTCCTCGCCGTCGTCTTGACCGTCTGTTAGTATCACTGCATAAAGGAAAGCAAGGTCTTCACTTTCCGGGTGAGATAGTTTCAAGGATTCCATTAGCGTGCCTGAAATACAATTTAACAAACCAGTATTCGGAGGTAAAGTATTTGTATAACAATAATGGCTACACTAATATTCATGTGTTATATTCTATTTCATTTTCTTTTTTCAGATTAAAACCTGGGGCGGGGGGGGGGGGGGGGGGGGCGGACCTGGAGTGGGATGGGGGATACAGATTATTTTTATCTTGCGCCGTGGATTCTCGTAATGTTAATACATGCATATGTCCAGCCATGAGATTTGTGGTCCAAATGAGGCCCATTTGCGAAAATAAGATATAAGCATTTCCTATTAGCTTGATAGCACTGAAGTGCATGTATAAAATTTTCGCTCTGTACATATAACGAGTGGTTTCTTAGAAATTTGAATCTTGTCATACTGACCCAAACACGAGATTTTCAGTTTTGAACAATAACATTTTTCAGCAGTCTTTAACTTAAATGCATATGCTTTCAAACATGATTTAAGTTCTTAAAATGAAATAAAATCTGCAGAAATAAAATAAGGGTTCAAAAAAAACTATACTTTAATCAACCAGCAATCTGAAATCAGAAAAAGATCCGTTTCCATGGCAACGGACATCATCGTTGAACAGGGAACATGTTGGCACAATTTATTTCTCAAGTAAATCTGAGCAGAATTTTCTTTTTCATTATACCCCGCCACACGTTAGGGGTATTATGTTTTCATGTTGGTCGTCTGTATGTCCGTCCGTCCGTATGTTCACACTTCATTTCGTTCGATAACACGTATGTATAAACGGATTGCATACAAAATTTTGCATACGCTTGGTATTATTAATGTGCAAATTTCGATTATTAATGTCAGAGTTATGGCACTTGTCAATGTCCAAAAAATGTTTTGGCCTCTAGCTTATTTACTATTTGGAATCCCTTGATGAAACTTCAGAGAAATGACCATCGTAATATCAGCTCTGTCACGGTTACCATAGAATTTTTTTCCTCAGATAGCCCCTGCCTGGGGCTATATACATGCATTAAATCATGAAAAAAAAATTCTATTTAAGCAGTTTTTTTCTGAAACTTACAGCAAATGATCAGAGAAACAAAAGCCACATATGACTATTCTTATTTTGTTCAATGAGGGTTATTTTCCCCTGCCCTGCCTATATAAAATGAAAAAAAAATCTATTAAAAAAATGGAAGAAGCTAGTGACAGACGTCTGTCACTAGCCAATATTCGTTATTTTTGCTACTGCCAGTCGTCTGTCACTAGCCAATATTCGTTAAATTTGCTAGTGACAGACATCTAGAAATTTAGCAAATAGTTGTACATGTAATTTCAATATATTTAGACAAGTTGTGATTATTATCACGAGCATGATTATTATCATGAGCCACCTACATTTAAACCTCGTTCAGTTGGCCGAAGGTACATCGCTTATGGGTCCAGAAGTCGTGGGTTTGAGGCTGATATAAGTCGTGACTTTTGTTTATAACATAATGGAGTATTTCATCCACATCATCATTGATCCGAGCAAATAGGTCACAGTTGAAAAGAATTTACAACATTATGTGGAAAGCCGATGAACAGACAAAGGAAAACATGATGAAGTATTTTGCGCACTCCAAAGTCTGATTTTATACAATACTTTATCTCTAGAGGACGGCTTACGTGAATATGGTTAGGACTCATATCTTAAAAAGGCAGGATACCAGATTGCTTTAAAAACTGGAAGTCAGATCCACGGGTAACAGACTGTACTAAACCGCTCCGTTTACAACCATCATGAGAAAAATCTCCAGATTTCCTACCATCACTTGATTCGTCAGAATAAATATCTATAAAAGTTCATATTAGAGCAGAGAACACATTCAAAAGATGGAATATGGGCCATACTTCGATGTTTCGGCTACACAAGCCTCATCAGTGGCCCTGACAAAATATGATGATGAAAGCCAGAGAAAAGCATATAGTAATTTTCTTAATTTTGATAAGGCAGTCGATTCAATGACTAATTAGTAACAAAAAAGGGTCCAAATGATTAAAAAGTGATAATCTAGAATAAAAGTCTTACACATCCAAAAATTTCAGACCTCTCAGCATATATCCTATGATCTCAGAGGACAAAATAAAATAGAATCTGCACCATGGGTGAAGTACGGGCAGACGTTTTACAGCCGCCACACGGCACAACCCGCTGCAGCGAAGTAAAATTAAAATCTAATAAAGTTCCTTCGAGAGCAGAGAATACATTCGAAAGAAGGAACATGATGGGCCATACAGATATATGAGACGTTCTCAGTTAAGCTGGGCCATTCGCGGACAAAAATGGCCATATATACAACCATTCCAGAATTCAAGAAAAAAACACGAACATAATGCTCATTATATCTGCTTCAAATCTTTAAAATATTTTCAGATAATAGTTTTAGATTATGGAATACCAACCATGTTTAGAGACATACCCTAACAATTAGAAACGGCGTACTTTACGACGTTATTAAGATACGTTGAAAGACGATGTCGCATACGATTTCTTTGACATGCGTAGCATTGCACATTTACTAATCCACTGACATTTGATTATTTTGGCTGATTTCATTTTAAAATGTTTTTCTTTGCCTTTTTGGAAGAAAGGGGTTTTCTATGAAGCGCTGCTAAATCAAATGACGTCAACGCTTTCAAAACGTGGTCTTAGTGACGTTGTGACGTAGGTTACGAGTGACGTAGGTTACAGTGCACATATTTTAACGTTTTTATATCATTTAATGTTTCAGTGCATGAAATCTAAGCACACCATCTTGTAGCTGTTACTAGGCAGGATTTTGCACATGAGTTTCAGAGCGATTGCTTTGCTCAGTTTTAAGAAAAGCCCGTGACGTAAGGTTACATTCTTACAGAAAAATGCTGGGGTAATGTATTTCAAAGTCGAGTAAAATATACAAAATTGAGCAAATTTGCACAAATGATATAAGAGATTGAGGAACACATATTTCTTCGTGTGATCTTGTAAGTTTTATGATGCCGGGCCATTTTAGTTAATACATTATCACGAATTTACCGCTGTGACGTAGGTTACATAAAATTTGCGACATTAGTTCCAAGTCTCATTTCGTAGCAAAAACTACCCTTTAGATATTGTTTAAGCGGGGAAATATGTAAGAAATCACCTGAATTTAATATTGGAACTCGATTTTCAGCAGTTATTTATCTTTTTTAGCCGTGCGGCGTTCATATCTATGCAACGGCAATATTGCGACATTTAAAAACGTCGCATTTTAAACCAGGGTATCATTATTCGAACCAGTGTTAAAAATGTCTAACAAAACGCATGCATGTCTTGGTACTTTTATCTACTTCTTTAGACAGAGGGCTACTTGTCAGAGGGTAAACAGGACCGTTATTTTGTAATTTAAAGAAAGGCAATACGAAGGACAAAATTAATAGCTAATGGCCCAGCTTAACTGAGAATGTCTCTTATGCGTACATGTAACTACAATCACAAATGATGGGGAAAATAGTATGAATACAGTCATAGCAAAAATGCATCTGCCACTTGCAATTTATCGAGTTTTGCTAATTAACAGACGTCTGTCACTAGCAAATTAAACGAAAATTGGCTAGTGACAGACGTCTGTCACTAGCAAATTCTTCGAATATTGGCTACTGACAGTCGTCTGTCACTAGCCACTCCGTAAAAAAAAATACGATTTTTACAGATTTTGCTGAAACTTAATATTATGACAAAAGTAGGGAAAGCTTATTGTGATCAAAATTTGCCAACAAGGGGGTTATTCACCCTTGGCCTGTGGCCACATACATACATGTATAAAAGTCACTAAAATATACATGATCAGAGTGGAAAGTGATTGTCTCCTAGCGGGTGAACCTAAAAACAGTAATGTCCAGTAGTGTACAGTAATGTCCAGTAATGTACAGTAATGCCCAGTAATGTCCAGTAATGTACATTAATGCATATTTAATTTTGAAATATTTTTCTTGCATAACTTGACTAACGATTTCTAAAATGTTGTTATTTATGCCCTAAGTTCAGCACGTTTTAATAACGTATTTTGCATGGATTCAATTAGTTTTTATAAGCAGGAGTATTAATGTTGAATTTTGTGATTCTGCTTTTGTTCTTATTAAAATATGAACAATTAACTGTAGGCTCTGGAAAAATAACAAGACATTTCTACAAAATAAATAAATAAATAAATAAATAGAATTAATAAGATTAATTTATTTTGAAGAAATGCTATGTTAATTTTTAACTTTAAAGGAAACATAGCACTGTGACGTTTTCAATAAAACGTACAATAAGGTTTCATTAGATTTCAGAACACTTAATTTTATTTATTATTTTTATTATTATTATTATTTTAGTTTTTCATTTAAATACATTTATATATCTATTTATTTTTTGTGACAAAATAAATGTTAAGAAGGAGCAAATGCGTCTATGCTTGAGAGTAAATACAAATTACATCTGTTAAGCATTTCTAAATATCAAGACGGCAATTTTATTAAAGAATTACTGTAGGGAATTACTGCACATAGTGCTTTGAAGTGGTTATAACAATCGACTTAAATTCGAGTTAACAAAGTGATTGAACCTTTTGAAAATCAGAAACCTAAAATTCTAACGAACGAAATGAGATTAATCTAAAAAATCGGAACTGAAATCTATGCTTATGAATTTTATTTCATCATTTATTTTGAAGTATCAGAACATTAATGACACTAATTTATAACAGGCACTTTATTAATAATCTCACTGTATGGGGCCTATTACTATATCTTTTGCTACCAATTAATAAGTTAATACGCTCAATTACCATTACCCAACTTCCAGACGTCCTAGGTAAATCAAATACGGTAAACTCTCATGGGAAAAAATAAATCGTATATGAAAGTACTGACTCTTTCACTAGGAATCTCATTGGTGTTGTTCGAGCCTTCCATAGGTTATATGTGAGAAAGCCAAGGTCGAGTACAATAAAGGCCCTATTACTCTATCAGTGGTAAACATCCATGAGAGATATCGCTGCAAGCTTCTCACTGTAGTTTCGTCATTGTAAATGACCGTTAAAAGCCAACTTTTAAACGAATAAAACATCCTCGACTTCCTCATAAAAATGATTTAAGAATGATTTAGGTCATTTTAGTTTGCAACTAGATTGACTTTTCGAAATCATAAACTTGAATAAAGTGGTAAAATACAATGTGCAGGCGTTGGGTCCACTCCAGTCCTCCGCTTTTGTTTATACTGCGTCACTCGACAGGGGACCGGAATAAAAAATCGTATTTTTTTATGCAATTTGTCATTTTTTCCTAGAATATGTTTCCCGTAATTTTACCAGTTATATGACTCAGTATATGCCATCAACCCACATAATGATCATGGTGATTTGTGTTTAGACGTTTTTATAACTGGTTTTGAGGGGGTATTGCGTAATCAATGATTTTAAGGGTTGGTTGGCGGGTCAAGGCGTGGTTTTGTGTTACATGCCTTCTGGGATTTCTGGGGAGAGCACAGGGAGTTTTGCTATGTTTTTTTTCCTCCCTCCCAGGGCGATCCTGGAATTCTGCAGTGAGAATCTTGCAGCAATACCTTGCGATGAACTATTTCATGAATTTATATCACATATAGAGCAATGGGGTCTTCAAACGAGAATTTAGTTCTCTCTCTCTCTCTCTGAAACTCCCGTTTTAACACGCTTCTAATCAATGGTCAGCTTGATACGCATGTATGTGACGTATTCTTGAAAAGACCGTAAAATCATTTTCTTCGCAGTGCGAAGTAAATGTTGATATACAACAAGGAAAGAGCTCGCGGGCGATAGATGTACGAATTGTTTACAACTTGGTACCAGTACATCGAGCAACCGTGAGCACTAACATCGTTCAAAACACCTTCTGATGGGTACACCTGCAAGGGTAGCATCTCTACATTTTTCTTCTCGATTGGGACTTCTCTCAAAGAAAAAGACTGCTACTCTATTAACTAATACTTTCCATGAAGAGTAGACCTACTTTTGAAATGAATTCGTCGCCCAGGGAAGCAAACAGGAAGTCACACAAGTTGTTTCCCTTTGTAAAAATGGCAGAATAATAATGGGTTTTCCAAAAAAAAAATAAGTGCAGAAAATCAAGTTTGTTTCAAGCGTCTGAGCTGCCATCAACATCGATGCTTTTAAAGCACTGTAAAAACACCAACTTTAGTGTGAGTAAGTACTGCAAAACGCAAGCACAGAAATATATGCCCCCAAAAATGCACATTTTAGAAAGAAAATAATTTTTCGTTTTAATTTTTCTAAAAGCAGTGATTTCGTAATCGGCAAAAACATTTTGTGTTACAAACGGTAAATTGGTGTAACAGAAAAGTCACTAGCGACGCATTACAGCGATATTTTTTCTTCTCAAAATGTGCATTTTAGGGCATATACGGCTGTGCTCGCTTTGGGCAGTTGTTTTTGATACTCAAATCAAACTTGCTAATTCCACGATAATTAACCATTGGTGCTCATGATAGAATACAATAACTTCCACACAAAGTTATTATCCAGTTGTTACTATCTTTGATGATCTTGTTATTTACTTTTACATTATGCTAAACTTTTGGCGAGGGTATATTAAAGCTAAGGCTAAAGATACATATTTTGTAGTGAATACATGTTTTCATTTTACGCGCATGCTTTAAGCCTTTCGCATGCGACGTCAATCATTAATATGGCTCTCAGAAACCTCGATACCGGGGATATTGAGAAGTAAACAACTAGAGAAAATATTACATCGTAGTAGTCAGGAAAATGTCAAATATAAAAAAAATCATTTTAGTTTTGGAGAAGTAATAATTTTCTGACGGTCACTCAAATTCAAGATTCTTTGACGAATAAAGCAATTTTGAGGCTTTTTTAAATGTCAGGGGGGAGGGGGTAACTTTTCTGTTTTCTATGCCCAAACCAAAATTACCGAATTTAAATTGGCCAAAATCTACTTAAATGATACAAATTCTATTGACAATGCCTTTCCATTATCTTTTCTATTTGTATGGACTCGTTAAGCACACGTTATTGATAAGGTCCCCCATAGACGATTGATTTATAAACTGGAGTATTATGGTATCCGAAATGATATCCTCCGGTGGATCTCTGCCTGGCTATCTGGAAGGACACAAAAAGTTGTTCTGGATGGTGTCTGTTCAGACCCTCTCCCCGTGTTGTCTGGTGTCCCCCAGGGTTCTGTTTTAGGGCCCATCCTGTTCTTAATCTTTATTAATGACCTGCCAGACAACATAAGCTCCACAGTCCGCCTTTTTGCTGATGACTGTGTACTCTATAGAAATACAAGTAAAAAGTTGCTCTAGTATAGAGCAAAGAAGGAAGCGCTGCGGAAAACAATATTTAAGACTTGATTATCCATTTTTAGTACAATACGGTATCGCGGTATCAATGAATTAAAGTAGCGATAATATTTATTCTTAAATCATTAAAATGACACGTAACGCTGGATTGTGATTGGTATTGTAATTTGGAACAACACAGCATAAACTAAGGCCATATAAGTTCTGCACGGTCACAGTTAATTTCACAGTTTCAAAAACTTAATAGTTAAAGTATTTCTACCAGTTTTATTTATAGAGCAAAAAAATAAAAAGAAAGAAAAAAAAAACTTGTTTAAGCTTGGATGAATAGCACCGAGTTTAAGACAGGCACCCTGCATTTACTTTTAAGTTAAAGGACATTTACATTGAATTTCAAAGTGTTGTGACGTATAACAGACTTTTACAGCCTTTTTTTCTTTGTAAGATTGAAGCTTGAAGCTGTCCAATAAATTGTACTCAAAATAATCTAAGAAAATGTCAAGTTAGGAATAAGTGTGTGTAGGAATTAGTGTGTGAGTCAAATGACGTTTTTGCAAAACATTGCGTTATTTGTTTGTTCTGTGACTCTAAAACTTTTAATATTTTTTTTTATTTATTTATTTTGGTGAGTGGGCATTAAGAGTAATAGAATGATACGGTGTGAACTTTCTGATGAAGACTGCCTAGTTTAAAGGCCCATGCAAAACTTTATATGATAGTAAAATACCTAAGTATGTTTTTGAAAGATATTGATCTCGGTCATGTATATACCTTTATGTTTTGGGTTGTTTTCTTTCATCATTTTACAAAGAGGAACAATTTCTGTTTTGTTTTCCTGAACAATGTAGCCTTTCCAAAAGGGACTCTACTGTTAAAGGAAAAAATGCTCCTCAAGGGGCAAGTTCTTCAGTTGATCTCTACTGTGAACGGAGGCAAAAATGGAATTGGCATGAGTTGCTTCCCCTGAAAGAGTACCCTTTCACCGTAAGCACACTTGATGCGTGTCACAGCTCTCATGAAAGTAATGTAAACCAGAAAATTTTAGCAAAGCTGAGTTTTAGAAATTGTTTCCAAGTTTTGTATTTAGCTTCTCATAATGGTTCTTTGATTATAAGACAACGAATATTTCACCTCAGTTTTACTTTCAAAAACTTTGCATTCCTGATTGATTGATTGTTTTGGGTTTAACGACTCTTTGCGACAGTATTTCAGTCTATATCGGGCCGTCTCATAGAGAGAGGGAGAAAGAAAAGAGAAATGATAGGTGAGAGAAAAAATGTCCAAACAACCCCCACTCGCACCAACTGCAAGCACAGTAAGCCCTTGCCCTATTATTATCCAAATCAGCAGGACGCCCCGGCACTGGAAGTTACATGCAGCACCATCGCACCACCCGACCACCCCCTTGCATTCCTGAAGTTTCGAGTACATATTCGGAATTTTCCCCAACTTAAAGTTCCATAGTAATGACTGCAATTACTAGGACAGAAGTGCCCCAGAATCTATGATTTGGTGTAGATCAAGACAAGGAAATCTCAAGTCTCATGCTTGGCAAGTCTTGCATGATACCTATTTAATTTGAAAAAAAAGGTCGAGCTTTCCTCTTTGGGATTTCAACGAAATCACTTTTTCTTCGCCCATTAATTTTCATTTGATTTGAAAAAGATTTTGAACCAGGTCATTACTATATTCCTTCATTTGACTTTCTCCTAATGTTCTGTCCGTAAGCCTAGGCCATGAAAGCTGTTTCAGTCTGTCAGTCATTGCTAGTTTATCTATTTCTTCATACAGCATACACCCTCATATGAGTATTAGGTGCTATTCAGAATGATACAAAAATCAGGGTTCAGCCCGTACTCACAATAATATGTTATTGAAATTGAGCCGTAAAATCATGATCATGATAATAAGACATACGTCCGGGGGTGGGGGTAGGATCAATTCAGCTGAAAGAATTTATCCCGTGTTGTAATATTAACAGGTGATGAGCCCCTTTCTGTTTCACTGAGTCAATTTTCCCAGCATATTCCAAGCAGGCACATGACGTCGAAATGACGTGATGACGTCGCATCAACGTCAATAAGACCTTTTTCCGACGCACAGTGTCCGCTGGTTGCTTGTAGTCAATGGAATGTAGATTATCTTATCTTTTCCACTCCACACCATTCCAGAATTCAAACTCTGTGGCTGTTTAGAAATGTTTAAATCAATATTATAATCATTAATTAAAACAAAGCATCAAAATAGTTATTAAAGTGCCAAAATGGTGATTAGCTCCGTAAAATGAGACTAGATCAACCACGGATGGATATATAGAAGAAATGCACGTTTCCTGTTCGTGCCCTAATATCAGATCTATCAACGGTAATGGTATGGATAAACCGATTCTAAAAATAAGGCAGTTAGGCAGTAGCTGAGTTCCATCGCGCGGTCTTCTTCGCGTGTCGATGACCTCAAGTCTTGTAGGTCATATATGAAAAGAGACTACCTAGAAAAATCGAAAGGATACTATTATATAGTTAAAGACGATATGTATATGCTATTAAACTTTTCTTTCCCGCTAAACAGTTATTATTTTACCCAATACCATGAATGCTAAACGCTAACTTGATTAAACACTTACAATGCAAAGAATGAAAGAAAGTAGTATAGCTGACTTATTTGCACAATACATTGCGTTTATAAAAGCCGATAATCCTTTCGACATTTAGGACGGAAAAATAGTTCCATGTTTTTATCCCGAAATATAAGAAAATAAAACAATGAAGATCGAAAAAAGATATTTTAATGTTATGTTTCAGATAATTTGATGTCATAATCGAAATTTTAGTGATAAAATATGCATGAAAGTTCACTTTTTAAGTCGCTTAAAGCAATAATCAATAAAACAAATCTACACCCAACGCCTTCCCAAACTCATCACAAATAGCACTGCGTTGGTACGCAGCGCAATTAGACGGTCCGAAGACCAACAGATACTCCAAGATGATTTAGATAAATTGGCACTTTGGAAAGAGGCATGGCTCATGAAATTTAATGTTGCCAAATGTCACTCTATGAGGGTGACTAGGCACCCCCCTCCAAAGCAAATAATCCATGGTTATACATTGCATAACCAAGTCCTAGAGAATGTATCGTCAGCCAAATATTTAGGAGTTGAAATTACGGATGACCTCGAGTGGGGTCAGCACATCAATGAAATTATTAGTAAGGCTACTAAGACTTTGGGTTTCCTTCGTAGAAACTTGACTTTTGCATCGAAGGAAATCAAGGCTGCTGCATATAAAACTCTGGTCCGGCCCAAATTAGAATATGCAGCGCTAGTTTGGATGCCACATCACCAAGTTGATATTAACAGAATAGAAAAAGTACAGAGGACTGCTGCCCGTTGGACCTGTAGGCGCTGGCGCAATCAAAGCCATGTGGGAGAAATGTTAGAAGAACTCCAATGGCCAGACCTGCAGGAAAGACGACAGCAGGCTTCTCTGTCTCTATTCTACAAAATCCATAATAATCTTGCCATTGTAGATAAGAATAAGTACCTATCTGAGGTCGGTGAAGGGAGCAGGAGAACTAGGTCCCACCCATTCCAGTACCACCGTCCAAATGCTTACACGGACGGTTTTAAGAATTCTTTTTTCCCCAGGACAATTGCAACTTGGAATGGCCTTACAACCAAAAGCTGTCTCTTCGGAGACAGTTGATGGGTTTAAGGCCAAAATTTAATATCCTAGGGTAGAGCAGGGGTTAGGCATGGAATGCCTGCCCCTGAGGACTTCTTGTAAATAGTTTTAATCTGCTGGTGGCTTTGTCACAAATTTATTTATTTATTTATTTATTTTTGTGACAACTTATGCGCCACACCAGAAACCTGTCATCATGGTCAAAGTTGACCGAGGACAGTAAAGATAGAAAGGAAAGCATGCTCGTTAGGAGGCCGTGAAGACCAGAAGGGAAATTACAACTTTGGGCATCATTTAGTCACAAATTCAGTTTCAGTGGAATTTCAATAATACATTAAACTCTATATCCGTTTAAAAATTTGCTTTCACCCAATTTATTAATGCAAATCGATATCAACCGAACCTCGCTAAAAAAAAAAAAAGATCTGGGCCCGAGGTTATAAAAAAAAATCATGCTCAACTCAGCTGAGCATGATTTTTTTTTCTGCTCATAAATGTTGGTTGGTTGGTTGTTTTGGGTTTAACGGCCCTTTGAGACAGTATTTCAGTATATATCGGGCCGTCTCCCAAAGAGAGGGAGATAGGAGAGAGAAATGATAGACGACAGAGATAATGTCCAAACAACCCCCACCCGCACCTACTGCAAGCACAGTAAGCCCTTGCCCTACTACTACTATTCAAATAAGTAGGACGCCCTGGCACTGGAAGTTATACACAGCACCTTCGCACCACCCGACCACCCCCTCATAAATGTTAAAATGCCAACAATCGGTGGCATTTTAACATTTATGAGCAGGAAAATAGCCTTCTTCACTCATCTGAGCCTGGAAAATGCTGAATTTCAAAGTATTTTTTTTTTTATAAATATTTGCACTTTAAATTTCATGCTCAGCTAAATTTGTTTTATAACCTCGTGGCCTGGTATAGTAACTCTGACATGTCAAAAAGCTCTACGTTTTTAATTCAAAGGGAGGTAATTTGAACGTTTAGAATCTTTAAACTTTATTTTTAGGCCGTTATTGCTAAAACTAATATTTATTTGTGTACAAGAAAACATTTTCTGCGCAAGCGCAAACTAAAAATTAAGGTCTGATTTATTAAAATAAGAAAAAGTGAAATGACTCCGGGCAGTACAGACACGAATAATTGTCCAGGAGAGGAACTAAATAAGCAATTGCTTCCGTTCTAATCCTATTATGTTTATATATATATAACAATATTGTTACTGCCATGAATGTTTGATTTTTTTAAATGAAATATGTTTAAACCAATAATTGTCCATAATTTGAATTTATAAGCAGACGTCTTTCCAACCCGAAATAATCCACATTTAGATTAAATTTTGCAAGAATGGCCGGGAATGTGAAATAAAAACTCTGAAGTTTTTTTTTATTTTTGCACAGTATACATGTAGTTGGTCAGTAGGTTATTTTGAGGATCGGGCCGCGTAGCGCAATCGGTAGTGCATCTGACTTATAAGCCAGAGGCCCCGGGTTCGATACCAGGTACTTTCATTCCCCCTTCCTCTGATTCAAGAAGGGCAGTTGTCAATTTCTGGTGAAAGTAAGTGCATTTAGTACCGGTTAACCGCTTAGGAGGTCTAAGCCTGCCCAGGAATAGTATGGTTAGGTTAACTGACCATCCCGACATGACCATAGCTGTTTACCGTGGACGTTAAACAATAACACAACCAAGGTTATTTTGGGATTTACGGCCTTTAGAGACAGTATTTCAGTGTATATCGGGCCGTCTCTTACTTTCCCGTATATTAATTTATTTTCATATACATTATTCTCATATTCTGATCTTGAAAACACTGAATATATCTGTATGTATTTTTTTTTACGAATTAACTTTTTGTTATTCATAACGTATTCTATCATGCTTCGGCATTTGTTTAAACATAGCAGCAGAGGTCTCTTGCTGTAAAACGTTTTTTGAAGTATACAGCTACGTGCACCTGCAAACTAATTCAGCAGGTTATATAAATTGCCCCATGTATCCTCACGCCGATTCGACGAATCTCATTATCATTAATTATACCCCGGGCTGGAGCTTGTGCAAGAAATTGACACCTGCCTGATGATTATTACTCCCCACTGCGAACTACTGCCACCAATACTATAACGCTAAAAATCACGCTTCGTTTACGAAAATGATCGAAAAAAAAATAAAAAAAAAAATAAAGGAGAGGAAACAAGAAATATCTTTAAAAAAGATAATCGGCTTAGATTAAATAGAGGTGTGTATTGTAATATACTAGTCAAAAGTTCAAACCGACCACTTAGTTTTTATCATTTTTCTTCAATGCTATTAGCAATCTCACAATTCCATTTACAGCCACAGATAGGCGAATATGTTGGTAAACCATACCACTAAAAGGTTAAGTGTTATTCAGTTCACTGTATCCAGGAGTCACAGATGAATGCGGGTACTCCCATTTTCAAAATTAACAAGAATTTGCATTGAGTGGTGGGGTAAGTTTTAACATTTTGACCCAAAGCGGCCACTGTCACGCAGGAAGAGTGTTTATTTCAGCATAAATCTGTTTATTCAGTCATTTGCTTTAGTAATGAAGTGGTTTTGCTCACGTAAATTGGATATTTCAAAAATTGATTTTTCACAAATTGTAACGAAACGCTTAATTTTGTAAATTTTAAAAATGGGGGTACTTCTGTTCATCGGCACATCCTGGATGTAGTGTTAAGAATTTTGTCAAACCTTTTGATGGCTGAGTTGACTGACATATCTGCCTATTTGGGGATGTAAATAGAAATGTAAGATTGTTTGGGACTCCGAAGAAAATTGATAAAATGTAAGTGGCCGGTTAGAACTTTTGGCTAGTATATGTATGAGTCAGGTACATGTAAGATATCAAATGCGCTGATCAGATAGTATGGATGCACAAGTTGATATGCATATTTTATGTTGGTGTTAGGGTTTCGATTTCGGAAATGCTGTTGAATTATGATAGGGGTCTGACATAAATAACATAACAATGACATAGCATAACAATGAGGATTGGTTGGCTGACCGCCCCACATATAACTTTAAAAGTGTCGCAGTTTCAACAAAACATCAACAACTAAGCCAGCAACAATTACTTAATTTCGTCTTCGATTTCTGTGCCAAGCTATCATGTTGATTTTATATTTTACATGAGCGACATAACAGGCGAATTGTGTTTTTGGCAAAAAGCGATTTGGACCGAAATATCTAGATTCATCACGACACGGTTTATAGGCCAACAGAGAAATGAAACTACGATGAAATACTTAAAATGTAGGTCAATACTAAGGTTATACGGCTAAAGCCGAAAAAAATGAGATGAGAAAGTAGAAAATAAATTGACCATATATTATTTACATTATTATTACTGCACAAAGCCTTCCATTATCATAACCAATTGTCCTGATATGACTGAGATACTTTTAAAAAGGACGTAAAATCACAAGTCATCCATCCATCCATCTGATTTAGTTTATCAATAGTAAATGGTAAGACGGTAAATATATGTGCGTAGAGTGTTAATGTAGTCCCTGTGATTTACATTTTCATGGAAAATTGGAGGAGTGTGTCGGAACTGTGTAGATGCACAGGCTGATTTGAGTATCTTATGTTTGTGCGTGCCATGAGGTCAGTTTCCGTGCGATGCCGCTCATCCATTTATTTCGTTTGGCGCATTGTTTCCATTTATTCTTTACTAGCATTTAAACGTGCACGTGTGTGAGGCGACTAAATGGGAAATACGCTTAAATGGGATAAATAGCGGCTAAGTAGGAAAAGAAAAACACGCTTATCTGGGAAAACAACTTTTGGCGCTTAAGTCAGAAAATGCTTCTGTAGAGTATAAAATTCATTTAATAGCAACACATGCATTCTTCTGTTTCATGTCAAAGAAAGTAGTATGATAAATATATAACAGAAGCAAGAGTAAACATGCCTCTGCACTGTGCTATGCAGACTGATCATAGCCGTTATTCCGGGCGGCGGGGTTCGGGATGTGCTACTGGACGAACGTCAGAAAGGATCAAAATTTGAATTCAATTTATGTACATCACGGTGCATAACCATATCGGACGCTATCAGTGAAAACTGGACTCTATCTGTGTATTTCGGAGTCTATTTGCGTTAGTTTAGGATTCTATCCGTCCCAAAATGGAAAACGAGGTAAGGGTTGGTGTTAATAAACTCTAATATAATTGTAAACAACACATTTTCTTATGGGCCATAAGGTGCACGGAACATCAGACATCCGTGTCTTCCAGTATCTATAGCTGTTATGCCTAATTCGTATTTACTTTCGTGTCTACAAGCTGGAATGAAGGTCAAGATTTGACAATTTTGAAAAGTGTGTCCACTTTGAACGCCGACCAGTTGCGAACGCAATGGAAAGAAAACAGATCGGTTGGATAAGTTTGACCCTAATGAATGAATTAAAAATTTTGTAAGGCTCTGAGTTGAAAGAATATCTCCTTTTTGAAGAAAATCGGATTTTTTTACCTTTTACAATGACACCGGATGCTATATGCGCCTGGCACCAGACTCTATCAGCAGCTAGTCGTGCTTCACACAGGACTCTATCTGCTAATATCATCGGAAACTGTACTTCAGAAGCATGGGCCTACATTTGTATATAGTGAACCGAAAATGGTATCAACACGAGGCAGATTTCTATTTAGATATCGTTCATGATTGATTGATTCCTCTTCTTGCACACATTTTAAAACTTTTCAGAGGGTTTTAGTCACCTCAAAGCCGAAGAAATGAATCAACGTTTCAATAGGCGCGTATACATATTTTTGCAGTTGCAGTTAAAAGTCATGCTGAAGCCATCTTGAACAGGCTTAAACCACAAGCCGAAGAGATAATCGCTGAGGAACAGGCTAGGTTCCGAGCGGGAAGGAGCACAACAGAACAGATCTTCAGCCTTAGAGTCCTGTGTGCAAAGTATCTCCAACATCAGCAGAATCTGTGTCGTGTCTTCATTGATTTCAAAAAAAGCCTTTGACAGGGTATGGCATGCAGCCTTATGGGCCACCATGTGGTGGTGCTATGTCAGTGCAGGTCTAGTTCGCACCATTGAGCAGCTATACAAGGCTACAAGTGCAGTCCTGATCAATGGCAGCACAGGAGAATGTTCAGAACAAGAGTTGGAGTAAGACAAGGATGTCTTCTGTCACCCACCCTCTTCAACATTTTTCTCGAACGGATCATGTCTGATACTCTGGAAGAACGTGGCGGGGGTTGGCATGGGCGGCAGAGACATTCCCAATCTGCGGTTTGCCGATGACATAGACGCTCTAGCTGAGGAAGAGCAGGAACTAGAGGCTCTAGTTGAAAGTCTCGACCAAACCTGCACAAGGTGTAAGATGGAGATCAGTGCTGAGAGGACCAAACTGATGACGAACAACACAGATGGCATCCAGAGGGAGATCTAGGTAAAAGAGCAGAATCTGGGTACTGTAAGCAGCTTCAAATGCCTTGGGTCAGTTGTCTCAGATGACGGCTCAAAACAGGAGGTTCTCTCAAGGATTGCACAAGCCAATTCAGCTCTTACCAAGCTGAAACCAATTTAGAGAGATAGCGGCATGTCTCTTTGATCAAGGGTGAGACTTGTATGCCTGTGAAATTGTGAATCGTGGGCTTGAGTTAGAGAAAAGAACGCAGGCCTTTGAAATGAGATGCTGCTGAAGGTTACTGAATATTTCGTACAAGGACCGTATAACCAATGAGGAGGTTCGCAGGAAGATCCAAGCAGCGATTGGAGAATATGATGGGCTCCTGACGCTGGTCGGGAGGCGGGGGCAGGGGTGGTTTGGCCACGTCTCAAGGTCTTCTGGTTTAGCAAAGATAATTCTTCAGGGTACAGTGAAAGGGGAGGAGGAGGGGGTGGACGGAGGAGGAGGTGGGAAGACAATATCAAGGAGTGGACAGGAATGGATTTTGCCAGCTCGGCTGGGGCAGCTGAAGACGGGGCAAGGTGGAAAGGGATTGTTTCGAAGTCATATGTGGTGCCCCAACGACCTAGTAAGGTTATGGGATAGAATAGAATGAATAGAATAGTTATAAGTACAAACGGTGGTGGACACCTAGAGTTGCGGTTTATTATGAACAACATCTATAGGTTGGTGTAACTATACAGGGTGTTAAGAAAGTTCGAAGACATTACAATATTGCTTATAATTTCAGACGTTACATTCATTAAATCTTTAAACTTTACAGGTTTCAAGAACTATTCAATATCAAAAGACCCACAATGTATCAACTTTTCCAACGGCACTTTACCGTAGTAAAATTAGCAGTTCATACCCAAGGTGTCAAAGTGGTCTGCTATTTATTATGGATTTTACGCATAAAGGTGTGGCTTATTAAACTGTAATTTATTCTTATCCCTCAGTGATTCATCATTTTAGAACTAACTTAAATGATGGAGACTAAGCCAAATAGTATTTTATTAGTTGCAACTTGTAAGGAATCATAGACAACATGCACATTTTGACATATGATTCACTGACATGAAAAAGCAGATGAGGTATTAATATTTTGAAAAGAGAGTGGGGGTAATGAATTAATATCTGAAAAGAAACTTGAATTCAAAAGTTGACATGAAATCATTTATATTATGGCATGGGTCTTAGAGATAAGGGAGACAAGAATTAAATTATGGAATATTTGTGGTGTATCTGTAAATTATCATTTATTTGAGATTCTACCTCCAAAAAGTCAAATTATGCAAATGTGTTGATAAAATAACATTTCTATTACAATAATGCATCTAAATGACAGGAAAATTTGTTAATTACAGAGGGTTTTACCCCAGTATAAAAGATTTCAAGAGTTTTCTAACAATGTCCTATTCTTGCCTAATTTGTTTCAAAACAATAAGGTTTTCGTGCAAAATTTAATGAAAAATGAATCTGTCGTTAAATCTAAAGAGTAATTTGTTAAGAGTGATTTTCAAAAAAAGTTTGAAAAGAAAAATCAGATCAAATGTTTATGCTCGGTGTGAGAGCAAATCTTATAACAAGAGACGAAAAGAGATCTGCAAAAAGCCTCTGTGTTTACAAATACTGATACAGATTCTATCCCTACCCCCTAAAATTTAAAGTTTCAATTGAGAACGGGGGTACCCTTTTGATTTAGTCAGTAATTCTGTAGTAAACCGTTGGAAAATAATAAAAACTAAATAAATAAAAAAACATGAAAATATTCCCTGCAATACCAGTACTTTTCCATTATAGTTATTTGTATTAGTTTTGAAAAACCAAGCTGTTAAGATGGCGAACTCTTATTCAAATAAAAGTTTTGCCTTCACCATTGTCTGCCCTGTAGAGGGTGTGTCCATGGCATTCCAGATTTTCTCGTCATTTTGAAATCGAAAAAGAATTTATATGTTGCATATTTTTAGTAGTGCTTCCTCTATCACACTTACAAAGTTTAGCCAAAATCACAATATTCTTAAGATTTCAGGGTAATTTTAAATATTGTCTACGAACTTTCTTAACACCTTGTATGCATGATATTAGGTCAAAGAAACCCATAAATGGAGAGCACTTTCAACATCCTTTACGTCTTTTGAGTGAACCGTTATCTTTAAAAGTAGAGATGATCTTTAACAGGAAATATATACAAAGTTATCCATAAAACGAAAGATATCAGTTATCAAAAAGCCAGAGCTATACCGTCGTCGGTCGGTGGGTGTGCGTGTTCCGACTTAAAGTATTTTTCGCCCTAGACATTTAGTCGCTCGAAAAGGTGTCAGGCTAGCCAGTAAAATATATTTTTTATTTGAATATTAAAAGAAAAGCTTTTTTAAACTGTTAAAAGGGCATATAAAGATAGACAGAGGGTGGTCCATATTTTGTTATTGTTCCCCGTAACCCTTCTGCCGACAATAGGTTTCTGACATGTATCAATATCCGTCCATTAACTATATTCGACATGTAGGCCTACGCTGAATTTGAGTCTCATTCTGACACACACGAAAATCTGGATGAAGAACAAACGAGTCGTTTCATTGTACTGGTTAACCGCTTAGGAAGTCTAAGCCTGCTCAGGAATAGTTTTGGCTAACGCAACCACCAGTTTGATCTTTTACGACGTTTTTGGCTGGAAAAAAGAAAACAAACATCACAAGAAAGGTCCCTGCTCACAAGTATAGTCCGTTGCCTTGAGGACAAACATCTATCCGTTGGCATGAAATTACATTATTTCGAAGACACAAATAGAATCCGGAACATTGAAAATAATGGGTGGTGTCCTTTAAACATTGATATTAACGTAAAGATTTTTTTTATACACCTAACGACATGTGTAAATTATCAAGAGCATAGTTATCTTCGTAAATTAAGGACAAAATTCATTACCTAGAAATAAAAACACTGAGTTTTTCCTTGTTTTGATGGGCCATGTACGCTCCTGCACCATCACGCTGCATTTGATTTCACTGATGACAAGCACTGAACATCGCTAGCTGAATAATATCGACGGAAATATTAGGAAAAATAAGGTATGTGTTCCGTGGAAACCATGAAACCCAGTACTTACACGTTTTGTCCCTTTTTCTTCGACTGAATCGCCGAAGCGTTCATGGCAAGTAACAAATAGAGTCCGTAGCACTCACAGATAGAGTCAAGTAACGCAGATTTTCACAGATAGCGTCCGATATGGTTATGCACCGTGTACATGGTTTACTAAATACATCATAATCATATACCCCTGCATACAGGAAGCAAAAGTCGCTGCTGAAGTTTTAAAGAGAACAAGGCACATATTCTCATGACGCGACAGAATTATCATGTATTGACTGCTATTATCAGGTAAATGACTGATATATCACCTCTTTTCCTTGATCTTTTAATTGCAGTTTCCAACATTGATTCCCTCTTATGGAGTGTATATTTCTCAACTTATAAGATTTGCTAGAGTGTGTAGTCATGTAGATGACTTTAATGCTCGTAATAAATGTTTAATATCAATTCTCTGTAATCATCAAGAATTTTATAATAGGGGTGGCTCACGCATGGTCTCAGATTTTGTTCAAACTTTCTGACAGTGTGAGATGTATCACAAAAACAAATGAATGACCACTGTTTCATTCATTCACACTTCCGTTGCCATGGTAACGGCTCCCAAGGATTTTGGCCAAAAATGAACAAAAAATTTCTTAAAATTGAACATTTTAGTCCTTTTAGTATTGTTAAAATTGCCATTATTTGGCCTAAATATGTCTTGTTTGTAAAAATGCAGACCTTTATAAATAAAAATATGTTTTAATATCTCCCTTACTGAATTGCTGTTGTAGTCTCACATACCATGGAATGTGGGTGGGGTAAGCTGGTCCTGAAAAATGTCGTTTTTAGGCATTTTTGAATTGGTACACCGAAGTTGCGCGGGCACTCCGACATATACGCATACTAATAAATTTTACAGTGAGGTTTAAAAATTCATAAAATGAAAAAACATGTATGGGAAGTTACCATCATATGGTTGTAACCATGGCAACAAAACCTCCCCTATTGAAAAACTACAAAAATACAATATTCTTAAAAAAGAATTCATTTATTTCTATATGGTGTGATAAGAACAATTTCATACAGTCAGAATTGTTATTTTAATTTCACTCTTGTGTAAACAATCAACAGATACTGTGAAAAAATTAATTTTAGGCCATTCAGGGGCACCAAAAGGGGCGAAAAGTGATGTATGTATGGGAAGTTACCATCATATGGTTGTAACCATGGCAACAAAACCTCCCCTATTGAAAAACTACAAAAATACAATATTCTTAAAAAAGAATTCATTTATTTCTATATGGTGTGATAAGAACAATTTCATACAGTCAGAATTGTTATTTTAATTTCACTCTTGTGTAAACAATCAACAGATACTGTGAAAAAATTAATTTTAGGCCATTCAGGGGCACCAAAAGGGGCGAAAAGTGAAAATTTCAATACAAAACTCAATAATATCTCGTTTCATTTCTAGAAAAACAGCACTAACAACACTTAAATATGCTTAAAAGCTGTTCCGAATATATCATGCATTGTATTATGACACTATGTATGCTCTGAGGTCATTTGTTTTACAGAAAAAGGGGCTCAGAAAGGGCTCAAAAATGGGGGAGGCAGGGGGGGGGGGGGGGGTATAGACAATGTGAAATATCTCTAAGACATTATAATGCAATCATATGTAACCGTTGCACTTATAGACAAAATCTTAAACTTTGCATATGAGAATACAGGAGGAAACAAAATATGCTGTGAACAAACTAATGTTAGCCTCTAAGGGGGGGGGGGGGGGGGGGGGGGGGGGGGGGGGGGGGGTCCAAAAGAAGAAAGAAGGGAAATTTCCACTCCACTCAAAACACACACAATTCTTATTTTACTTCTGGAATATATAAGCTGTGAGACAGATATGGTTTTCTAGACCATCATTTTCTAAAAGCCCAGTATCTTAGAAGTATTTTGCAGCATGTTTGCCCTCTGGCGAATGGGGTGTTACGCTGTAACAGCCTGTTATAAACGTTACCCATTACAACAATAAAAATAGCATAAAAATTATTGAAAATTATAAAACAAAATAGAAGTCATTTTCCTATGTGTAAAATTATACTAGATTCTAATAGAACAATCCAGTAGCTAAAAGTTATGATGTTTAAATTATCGCTTTAGCTTACGTGGTGTAATATACGTGACATTTGTCTTTACACTCGATCAAAATTGCTATTTCCATCCAAAATACTTTCTTTTTGTAAATTATTCCTTCCATATTGTACCATATATTTATTACTGTATTAAAGGCAATTTGTTCATCTTTTCAGATCCGCAAATTTTTTTATCCTATCTTATATATCTTGTGAGAAATATTATGTTGAACACAGTAACCCCTAACAAATGTTCCATATTACAGTTATCACTTGCGGTATAATTCAAGTGCTCGAATTACACTGTTGGTGTTGAAAACAACAGAATAGTGTAATATCCAATATGTCAGCCTATTAAAATAGCAAGGAACAGTGGCACAATATTTTGAAAGCAGCTCACTCGGCCATAAAGATCGGTTATATACGTTACCTAAGACTATTTTTATTAAAATCATATAAATTTTAGATAAAATCATTTTGTTTTCTTTGGTAGCAGTTTCTTCATAAAAGAATCTTTTAATATTAGAAAAAATAATTCTGATTTATTCTTTATCATTAGCTATTTCTAGTAGTGATGTGAATAGCATTAATGTATAAGATAGTTCATTATTATACCTCTAATCAGTTTTTTTTCATTTTGACATAGAAAACAATAACAAATATAAGTCTGGCAGTTCTTGTGATATTTTGTGTACTTGGGCCTATCAACACTTTCATCCTTGATTAGTTTTAGGGATTCATGAGGAGTGTTTTATACGTGATTAAACACAGTATACTTTATATACTTCAAATTGTAATGTTTAGAAACGTGACATATTCTAAATATGCAAACCTGGTTTTGCTATTTACTTGGTTATTATATAAAAAATCAAAGTATTTTATAATGACATTTCTCGCCATCTTTCTTTTAGAATTTTTACAGTTGAGTTTGAAGGATGGTAGCGTTCATGAAATTTTGTTATATAAAGCTGAAAAAATGCAAAAAGAGAGAAAAAACACAGGACGGTGAAAAAAAAATTATAATAAAAAATAGAACTTCAGAGAAGATAAAGCCACTGTTTTTAAAAGCCAGCATTGATTTTGCATAAAGGTCTCGAATAAAATGATATAAAATGAGTTTGATAACGTTAATACTTGAGCGGAACTTGAGCAGTTTCGTCCTGTTTCGTATAAAACTATAAAATAATCAGTAATCAACAATACAAAATGTGGAACAACTTGTTTATTGACAGGATTTGGGAAATTTTTTACGTGCACACTAAAAAACTCTAAAGCAGAATAGTAAATCTGAGGTTTGAAGACTTCAGCCAAAAACAGTTATGCATCAAAACTAACGTGAATACTTGCTGCTAGTGTATACTTACTTGTGTAAAACTATCGTCTATTTTACGTTACCAAGGGAAACAACATTGCTCAGTTTCAGTGAAAAAAACAACAACATACGTTTGAAAATGTTAAATGGTAGTGTTAATACGTTGCTTAATTAAGTTCATTTAAAATGTAGTTCCTAACAATAATTTGTCAGCCAGGAGTTTGGGAGTATAGCATCAGAAACACTTAAGACATAAATAGAGAACTCGCAGCTTACGCATGATATAATAGCAATGTATAAGTACTGTGTTTAAGATAATCTATATTTCTATGCTTTTGTTTCTTGCTTTTTTAAGTCTGGCTATATTAAATCATCGCTTAACGAATCGATCTACAAAAGAACAAATAGATATGTTTAGTTAGACAAAAATATTGTTATTTTTCCAGGAACAGTGAAACAGTGAGCTCTAACAACATAATGAAATGGAAAATTAAAATAACAAAGTATATTAATGTTGGTCATTGCTGTTCAGATATTTATGAGCAAATGTTAATTGTTCTCATTCAGAATGCACTCACCTACACTGGAGTTATACTTTGCAGCATAATAGTGAGAAAAAACAAAACAAAAAACGAGCAAGTAACGTATACAACTATTCATTGAGAGTTTATAAAATCTTCATTTTCAATTCCTTTGACCAGTAATACAATATTTCTGAACAGCAAATAATCAAACAATAGAGGAAGTGCATACCTATACATGCAAAGGAAGGGCTAACCTAAATAATTTACTGCATTTCATCTCCATGACTTTGTAAAACCATATTGTTTAGCAATATATATTGTTGTATATTGCGTATTCATGATATCATACTGCTAATCAAATCATTCTTGTCCAAGTATTTTAAATGCTGTTAGATAACACAGCATTTTGGCAGTATCCAAACAACAATTTAAGAAGCTAACATATTGAAAACGTCTGACTGAAAATTGTCTTTCGTAAGATCTTTAGTCATTGATAGTTACAACTAAATATTTGTATCAACAGAATGACAAATAGAACTCTAAGAGGATGATGACAGAATCCTGTATGCGTTATAAACAATGTCCATTTCTGTAACCCTTTAAGTTTCATATTGTTAATATGTTGCAATGTATTCGATTGGGGCTGTGTAAACAGATCACGTAGATAACAATTTAACAAGCAAGTTATGATCACAGGAGCCACACGTTTTCTAACCTATGCAAAGCCGTTACTGTACAAAGAGGCTGTTGGCTGAAGAAGCGACTGACAGCAAAGCAATAATGGTGTTAATGCCGGTCAACCGAGTTGATACTGCTTTTGATTGCCTCACCGGGCAGTCACAGTCACATATTTGTATGTAGGGCAATTCAATGGCTCAATCAACAGCACAGGTAGCAAAATTGATTTTATCCCTATTATGACTCTAAACATAAATAGTGATAGTTACATTATATATTAACTTATACTTACTTCATTTGATGCATCAAATTAAAAATAATAGCATTTTTATGAAGTCACTTTTAAATGAAACTGAATAGAAGGCAAGGTCGAACTGCTTCAGCTGTAACGATCTATGTGCGTCTTGCTGAACCCTTGTGCATTTCAAAGAGCTAAATTTACCATCTGAATACTAGTGGTAAGCTAATGTTACAACAATGAATGCTTTATGCCGCCAGGGAACTAATATTGTGGTAACAGGTCACTCAGAAAGCTTATCCTCAGACATATTACAAACATGTAACGTAATGTTACTGTTAGACTGCCTTTCAAATATACACTATCCGATTCTTTTTTTAAGTTTGAAAACACATAACATTGGTGTTTCTTCGTATTTACATGTACAGCAGTGTCTACTTAAGACATACTGTAATGCAGATAACATTGAAAGACTACAGCAGCTGATGTTAGGTTTCCTAGATTTTCTCATCATTTTGTAGGTTATATTCTTAAAAAATGATACATTCTGTCCTCAATTAATATTTCCACTGCTAAGTGCTACCTAACTTATCTCAGCTGGGTATGATTCGAAGAAGAGTGATGGAGCATGTATACATTTCAGTCCACCAATTCAGCGATTTAGTCTCATTCTGTTTTTTATCATATTTTTCTTATTTTTGTTATGGTTATATACATTACATATTTATTGTGACTGCTGACTATTGTTGTAAGACTTTACTTTTTTATGTATTAGATTATTAAAATAGACATGTTTGTGATCTTAGCTTTCTCTATGCTTCAATTCTTACAATTTGCTCCTTATATTACTTGTATATAGACATAGAAGGAAAAAACGTCAAATACAATGTTAGCTACGTTATACCGATTTTTCAACATATCTTTGACATGTCAATAACTTTGAAACAGCGATTTATGTACCAGCATACAAAACCCAACATTATTTAGGGTGAATACTTACACGTGTGTAAAAATGCGTATTTTCAATTATAACGTGAATATATTAATATGGGTAGACGTAATTGACGTTGAAGTTAAACATTAACGCCCCAATGTACAGAGGGTTAACATAAGTCATTTTGTTTCTTATATAATGTAGTTTTATAAATAATTAGGATACAAAACTCCCCCTGGGGGTATGGGGGAGGGGTCTATGGCCAGCTCAAGGTCTACTAGCTGATGAAAGTGTTCAAAGAAACATGTACCATGTACACAAAAGATCTTTAGGGCTGCAACTATTTATTTGCGTTAATTTTCTAAGAGACGGTGAATTTGGTGGTATTGTAATGAACTATCTTATGCATTAATGTTGTTTACATTACTACTAGTAATAGCTAATGATCAAAAACAAACCAGAATGTATGTTTCTTATACTCGAAGAGTCTTTTATGAAGAAACTGCTAACAAAAGAAAACCAAACTGTTCTATCTTCAAATTATAAGATTTTAAAGAAAAAAGTCACAGGCAACATCTATAAGCGACAGTTACGGCCAAGGGACTATCAGAAATAGTGATAGAGATGCGTTCAACATATTGTCCCACCCATAATTGCTGTTTCGATAGGCTGACAAAGGCAATTTACCTTATACTGTTGTTTTAAATTCCCATATTGTTATTCAAGCATTTGAATTATAAGGCACTAAATAATTACGATATGGAATATTTTGTAAGTGGGTACTGTGTTCAACAGCCCATTTCTCCCAAAGTATAAATGATATGACAATAATATCTGCTGGAGTGAAAAGATGAATAAGTTGCCTTTAAGACAGTAACAAAAGTAAGGTCCAATACGGAAAAGAAAACTTACAAGAAGAAAATACTTTGAATGAAAACAGCAATTAATGGAGTGTTATTTATTTATCTATTTGCAAAGACAAATATCACGTATGTAACGCCACGTAAGCTAAAATGATCTTTAAAACATCACAAAGTGTAGCTACCGTATTCTTATGTTAGAACATATTATAATTTTATACGTGTGAATGTGACTTCCATGCTTTTGTAACTTTCACTATTTTCATATTATATTTACCGTTTTGATGGGTAACGTTTTTAACAAACTGTTACAACATAGCGCTTCTATTGCCAGAGGGCTAAAATACAAAATACTTGTAAGACATTGGGCATTATGTAAATCATGATCTATAAACTTCCTACGGAGAGGGGTCGAGGAGGAGGTAACCATAGATGACTTGTGGCTCAGCAAGTGATAATTGAGATATGCAATATCTTCTAAGAGTGTAGTGTGTTCAACATCCTATTTCTCCCAAAGTATAAAAGTTAAGATAATAATATTGACTGATTCGAAAAGATAAATATATTGCCTTTTAGACAGAAGCAAACCTATGGTCTAATACGGAAAGAAAAACCTTACAAGAATAAATCATTTTGGATGGAAACAGCAATTTTAATGAAGTGTAAAGACAAATGTAACGTATGTAACGCCATGAAAGCTAAAATGATCTTTCAAAGAGCATAATTTTTTAGCTGCTGGATTCTACTTATAGACCATATTATGATTTTAAACATGTGAATGTGACTTCCATACTTTTGTAAGTTTCAATATTTTTATATTTTATTTACGTTTTTGATGGGTAACGTTTGTTACATGCTGTTATTGCGTAACCCGACAATCGCCGGAGGGCTTACATGTTGCAAAATACTTGTAAGATGCTAGGCTTTAAGAAAATTGTAATCTACAGAACTCCCGCTAGGAGAAGTGGGTAGGTGGTAAACCATGTTTGGATTGTTGCCTATTTTTGGCACAAAATATTTACCTGTTCAGGCCCCTAAAATGACCCTTAACACCAGCCCATCTGGGCCCACAATCAATAAACTGTAGTAAAGCAAAGACCTGACTAATAAATTGTGTTTATCTACTAACATATTGCAGTATTAAAGTGCTGTGGATGAACAAAGACTTATCTAAATGTGATTCTTCCACTTTTCGTTTTTAAAAGGGTAACATAATTGTTGCCATGGTAACGATAAGAAGATGGTAACTTCCCACACATGTTTTTCCATAATGTTAAACATGAAGTACCATTATTGACAGTGAATATGTGGAGATGTGTCAAAGTGCCCGCGGGGCTTTGGAATATTGGGTAAAAAATGATGAAAAACGATGAATTTCAATATCTTGATACCCCACCCACCTTTGAAGCACACGTGTGATTCTACAGTCAACTGAATTCGTTTTAGTAGCTCGCTATAGAATTCATCCTGGGTAATATTTGAAAGAACAATTTACGATTTACAATAAAAGTATAAAGTTTAGAAGATGTAATTGTGCAAAAATAGTCAATTTTCACAGATATTTTTAGAGTTTCAGGCCAAATTTTATAAATCCCGTTACCATGGAAACGGGCCATAAAAAATAGGTAGTTGTATTTCAATATTTTCTTTTTAAGTGACAAGGAACATGCTCAGAAAGTTTCGTTAAACTCTGTGACTAGGCGTGAGCCACCATTCTCGATGGTTACAGAGAATTGGTATTAACTGCTAAACTTCTTCAACAGGGCTATCGGTATCATAAGCTTAGAAAGGCTTTTTCTAAATTCTATCGCAGACACCATGAATTGGTTTCAAAATTTGATGTCGGATTAAAATTTCTTTTACACCAAGGCCTATCGGAACCAGAATTTTATGGTGACTTAGTATACAAATTCAAAAAGATTAAGGGTAGGACTGATTTTTCTGATCAATTCCGAAAAATAATAATACGTCACAAACGTATTGGCTATAATTTAAATGTTATGCGACAGTCTGCATGCTTAGTGATTAACCCAATCACGGTTGATAACTTTGCTGCACTCTTTAATTGCACACCGGGGGATCGGTCGTCAGACTCTATGATGGCCCCGACCTAAAGCTATATATTTTAGTTGGTTGGGACCGGAGCCTTTTTGTCTGTTGCTTGGTCCACCGGGGCTCAACTGGTGACCTTCTTTTGCTTCAGATTTCCAGTGGGGTTGTTTGGCAGGACAGGGATCTCCACCTGTCAGACGGCCCGTTGTATCTGTTGAGTCCTTGTCTTTGCTTCTTCATGGTGTTGAAATTTGATTTATGTGTTTACCGTGATGATTCATTGACGAGTTAGAGGGTTATCATGCGAACCGAACAACCAACTAAATGTTTTGTACCACTTCAGAAACTGAGGGTGAGGTTGGGCCTGTAAAATCGATTTAAGCCCGCCCCCCCCCCCCCCCCCCCCCCCCAGTAATTCATTACTGACCGTTCCAAGGCGGTAGTTCTGTTGTGGTTCTCTGTTGCCTGTTTTTGGTGTCAGAGTTTCTGTGATGTTTTACCTTATGTATGTTCTTATTATTTTTGGTTCGGTTTGGGTTGCTGAGTGGCCACCTTTTGGGAACAAGCTGCTCACTCGGTTGGCCATATGTTCTCTGTATCTTGATTATTTGTAATCTTAGTTGTTCCAACTATGGTTTGAGGGCTGGATTTGGATTTTGATTGTTTCAGTTCTTGGTCTTTGCATACTTTTTACTTTTAATTGCAGTTTCCAACATTTTCTAAGTTTTGCCAATGCACTGTGATGAAGAAAATTTATTAATATAATTCAATTCTGTAGTAAAGTATATTCTGTTATAGTTTGAGTCATCTGATAATTTCCTCTCTGATAGTTTTACAACCTTCTCGATGAGAACATTAAAATAAGTAATTGCGTCTTGACTGCCAATACTTTTCATTAGAGTTATTCTTTGTTAAATGTAAATATGTTCTGAAAAGTAAGATCCTTTGGAAACAAGGAACACACCAAAGAATAGAAAATAGCAGAAAATAGCAGACTCAGTTCAATTGAGTCTGTTCATGACTAGACTTAAAATTAGCCGGACTAAGACTTAAAGTCTTCTTTCTTTCTTCCTTTCTTTCTTCCATTTCTTCCGTTCGGACATAGGAAGATTTCGCCTCGGGCGGGGCTCAAACCCACGACCTCTGGTTTTAGAGTCAAGTGCACTAACCACTGAGCCACCGCGCTTTTTAATCGTCTTATCTAGCTACTCACCAGTAAATTGTTGTCACAGGTAATCAGTTTACAAACGGCCACATTGTTTGGATGAGTTCGTGGTGCCTCCAGAATAAAACTTTTTTAACACAAGTAGTCCTGTGACAACAATTTACTGGTGAGTAGCTAGATAAGACGATTACAGAAATTTGCTTCATTACCCTTCACAGCAGTAGCCGCCGTTTGCAGCTCACTTGTACTTGATGTCTTCAGGTCAAGGCCGAGAGATTTGGCGGGAAGAATGGCGTAGAAGGCGCCGCCATAGGAGATATCGACTGTGACTGGCCCATAGTGTGGTACCTCAACTTTGACATCTGAAAAGAAACACAAGTTTAGCACTGTTAAAATAATGGTTGTTCGCACCAGTCTGTGTTTATTCACCGAGAAGGATCAGCTGCAGGCCTCTGGGGTTCGCCTGTTCACCATAGGGACAATTTTGTATAGCAACCAGCGAAGGCCCTAATCACTCATACTTAGACTCCTCACTGGCCTAGGTCTTCCAAAAGTCACCATGACAAGACGCCAAAAGGAAATGATTTTATATATAAGCATTTTGCTTACTGTAAAATCCTGATCATTTTGAAATTGTATTGTATATGTATGTAATTTATAGTTAATAAAATATCGTTTAAACCGAAAGGTGAAAATAAATGTCTAGTATTTATGACAACTGACCGCTTAAGGTGGTGATTTATGGTAAATGTAAAAATCTGCATAAAACCATAAAAAAGTAAGGGATCTCCCTGAAAGTTAGCAGACTTCTTTTTT